>JBBCAQ010000002.1:3698907-4931876 GCA_038050395.1 Parthenolecanium corni
CAAACCTTGGATACCATCAAATGCACCAGCCTGGGATAAGGAGGAGGAATAACTTGGGATACGTTGGATTTTTTTCAGAATTTAACTGGTTGAACACTAATTTGCGGTCCATGATCAAAAAAATATTTTCGTAAAATAAATGTCTCCCCTAATCCCTATCAAAATCCTCATAACAGCTAAGTTTGAAGCTGTAAGATGTAAGTTTTCATTAAAAAAATATTCGAAAATAACTTCGAAGTTAGCAAAATTTAGTATAAAATATTTTTATACTTAACGTAAACCCAGAATTTTTGTCTACTTCAATTTAAGCTTATCTTCAGGTCTGTAAAATAATTTGTTCAAAAGTCATTTAAATTCAAGTTATGATAGATGGGTTTTTCAAGCGTTTCAAGTTTTAGTCACATTTTTTCTACTTGCACTTATTTATTTATCATAAGGTCTCCAGCGCATTTTTCACTGCTTTTGAAGATTCGGTGAAAATTGCATTTTTAAGCGCTATTTTCACTGAACGAAAGGTCAAATCCATGTAATTTGAATGTAGACAGAAAAAAGAGCTGGTTTTCCATGAAAACCTGCTAAAAAAATATAGTAGGGTTCATGTACATTCGATGATGGTATAATATGTTACTTCTGTTTGACAACTTCTAATAATCCAGTGCAATTTTTTTTCTCGGCTCTTATTTCAAATAGCAGGTTTGATCTTTCATTTAGTTTAAAGTGTACCTGAGAATTGCAAAAATTCAATTTTTAATGTATTTTTGAAAATAGTTGAAAAGAATTGGCTCTCGTAAGAGGCGAAAAATGATCTTATCAGTTCAAATGATGGTGACGCAGTCATAGCTTAGATATTTCCAGTACATAATGCGTCTTAAGTAGTTGACCTGTGGATTATGATGTTTCAAAGATCATTATTACTATTGAATTTTGTAGAGTGTCCAGTGGTGCTGTGATCCCCCAAGACTGACGAGGAGTGCCCCCCTCCAGGTCAACTAGTTATGATGAAAACCTCCCCAGTGCGCAAAAAAAATTTTTGGTATTCGATCATCGCTTTAAAATTCTTTTCTAAATTTGAAAAAAAATCAGCCCCCCCAAAATCGTCAACGAGGAGTTGCTCCTCAAGATTGTACCTTCACGGCACCCCTGAGAGTGTCCCAAGTATTGTATGTCATTAAATTTAAGACAGCATTTAATAATAAAAAAAATAAAAAAAATAGCAGGAGTGTGCTGCCAAGTGGTCTACCCCAAAAATCTTGAAATCGTGGCTTGAAAAATCTTATATTTCCTACAAAATTCTTTGAACTCCAAAATGCTGAAAAATTCGTTAGTGTCCTAAGTTGGCGCACTTATCGCCTATTGGTACTCTTTCAGTAGATTGAATGGTAATATGCCGGTCATTAAATCAATAATGCCAAAGAAGACGCATAAAGTAAAAAATAGTTCGACCTTCACCTCGTACACATTTTCTCATCAACACTTTCCATTTTTGCGCAGCAAAAAGGACGCAGAAACTATATTTCGGGATGCTCGAAAACTGCAGATGACCGGTGAAGGCTACGTCTGGATTGTAACGGAGCAGGCTCTCGATGCTGTCAACGTCCCTGAAGGTACTATCGGCTTACGACTAATCAACGCGACCAATGAACTGGCTCATATTCGCGATAGCATGTGAGTGCTTTTTTCCTACCGCGTCTTTTTGCTGCGTATTTGGAAATACCTAACGAAGTTAAATTTCAATGACGTGACGTAGCAAAAACAAATAGTATTTTTGTCGAATACAAACCAGTAGGTCAATAACCACCTGACCTTGTGAATGGAGTTCAGCAGGTGGTTCAGATCTCCTTCGAGGAGCCTCTTCCTCATTCCGATTCTTTTCATTTAAAACGTTTTCAGAGTTCTTTTTGGCGCATTCACGAATTTTTCCGTTTTAATGAGGCGGTTTCATGCTGAGTCCTGTTTTTACAAGGACTTTTTTTAAATATCAAAAGTGATTGAACTCGGGTGTCGTACCCGTAACCCAATTGTGCCTCTAGTGAAAAATCGAAATGGCAGTCTATAGAATTAAAATTTACTTAATCAAAAATCACAATTTGTTTGAGAACTTGGAAAAATTTTATGTGATGTGAAGATACTTGACAAAATTCGAAAAAGAAAAATTTTTCAATGCAAAACCAAAGAATGCAATCGTTATTTTTAAAGTATGAATATTATTTTTCTGATGGAATTATATTTCTAGTGGTCGACTGCTGGCTCATTGACTTTTTTTATTTGTTTTTTATTATTTCTCGGGGCTAAAAATGAGTAAAAAGAATGTTACGTAACTTCAAATAAATTCAAATTCATTTCAGATATATTTTAGCTAAAGCCCTTCGTGAAATGAATAAAACTGAAGAAATCACCGAAGCTCCCCAAAATTGCGAAGATCCTGCCCAAATTTGGGAAAGTGGGAAATTATTATTCGAGTAAGTTTCTAATTGGTCGATTACGTCTTGAAGCATAAAAATTATTGTTACTCACTGGAATTTTTCGCTTAGATATATCCGGAAGCAAGTGTTATTAAATGGTGCAACTGGTAAAGTTGCTTTTGACGATAGCGGAGATCGAATTTACGCCGAGTATGATATTGTAAATGTTAAAGAAGTGAATATGAAGCATTCTGTTGGACAGTATTATTTTAACTCGGTATGTCATTAAAAAAGTAGTGTATTTTTTAATGATTTTTGAAAAGCAAATGACATTCTGGATGGTGATTTCTAATTTTTTCCATCACCAACTCAGCAGAACTGCCAAGTCTTGAAAAAAAAAAGCTAAATATAGGAAACTTTTTCAAAAAAATGTAGCACAAAAAACACGAAGATAAAATTTAGTTTGAAATAATTATGAAGAAGTTGAAAAAATTCTCATTCATGTATGTAAGTATCTAATTTTTTTTAAAATTTATTTTAGGAGTATAACAAAATGAAACTTCGATTGGATGAGTCGAGTATTTTGTGGCCCGGTCGAAAACGTGATAAACCGGTGGGTGAGAGAATACCAACCCATTTGCATGTGCTGACTATCGAAGAAAAGCCTTTCGTGTACGTAAGGCCAATTAAAAGGTCTGCAAATGAAAATTGTAAAAGTGACGAAATATTTTGTCCTCTGTTGAATACGACTTCCAAAAGTAATTGACCAAAAATGTTTGTGTTCTTGAAATTTAAAAAGATTCCATCAAGGTTAATACTTCTTTTTTTTCTTTTTTTTTTTTAGATGGAACAGATTACTGTTGTAGAGGGTACTGTATGGACTTACTGCGGGAATTAGCTGGAAAGATTAACGTTACGTATAACCTCACATTATCTCCAGATGGACAGTTTGGTAGTTATATAATAAAAAATAATAGTGGTAAGTCTTTGTTCATTTGGTAAGTGGAATGCTCTATTTTCAAGCCGATATTCAGGTTTTCTAAATTGCAGGCAAACGAGAATGGACTGGATTAATTGGCGAACTGGTGAATGAACGTGCAGATATGATTGTGGCCCCACTTACTATTAATCCAGAACGAGCTGAATTTATCGAATTCAGTAAACCGTACAAGTATCAAGGAATAACGATCCTAGAAAAGAAGGTATGAATTTCGTCCATGTTTGAGAATATTACTGATAGGATTCTATAAAGATACTGAAGAGGAGCTGAATTAAAATTAAATGTCATGTTCCTAATGAATTGATTGCACAGAATTCCGCAAAAGTGTCTAAATTATTCTCTTCAAAATCGAGAGTTTTTTTTCTCCATATCCTACACGTGTAAAAGTATTCTCTTTTTGCAAAATCTGTCAAGTTGTGTTATTTTGACGCTTGAAATGAGACATTTCTTTTAAAAATCTAAAATTAAGTTTTGTTTTTTTTTAAATTCCTGACGGTGTCGATGTAAATCCTTTAAAACAACAAAATGAAAGGTATCTGGTTATTTCAACAAAAATTTAATTCTAATCGTTTCTAATTTTTGGTTTATTTATTTAAAATTTGAGTAAAATTTCTGAGGAGTCAGTGGGAGCTAAATTACCGTAAAGGTAAGAGAATATTTTTTTATTCTGGGTTTTGTCTTTTAAACTTTTTGTTTTTTGTTTTAACTAAATAAAAATGTTCTCATGATGGAGAAGGAGATCAATTAGCAATCTTGTGTAGTCTTAGATTACCTCTTCCATACGTCTACGTTTTGATCTCATCCTGTTGGAGTTCAAAAATAGAATTCTTTGAGTGCTAAAATATCTTTATTTTTCAAAATAAGTCAGTTCAGTAGAATTTTTTGTTTTAAATATTTTTATTTCATCAATTTTCTCTTACAGTATTTTGTTTGTATCTTCTTTTCAGCCTTCACGTTCTTCCACTCTCGTATCATTTTTGCAGCCCTTTAGCAATACTCTTTGGATTTTAGTTATGGTTTCCGTCCACGTTGTCGCCTTAGTGTTATATTTACTCGATAGATTTTCGCCATTCGGTCGTTATAAATTGTCAAATACAGAAGGCACAGAGGAGGATGCTTTAAATTTGTCCAGTGCCATATGGTTCGCGTGGGGTGTGCTGCTGAATAGTGGCATTGGAGAAGGTAATATTGTGTAAAAATGATTGAAGTCAACCCACTTTTTTTACAATAATTTCAAATTATTTTTTCAACTGGTGTATTGACTTATAAATTGCAGAGAAATATTTTTAAAATCGTAACTAGGTATTCATTATTTATTCGGTTATGTAAAGAATGACGTGGGTTACTTGACAAATATTATATTTGGTTTTATCGATTTCCAGGAACACCTCGAAGTTTTTCCGCTCGAGTTCTGGGAATGGTTTGGGCTGGTTTTGCCATGATCATTGTTGCATCGTACACTGCCAATCTTGCTGCTTTCCTTGTGTTGGAGAAACCTAAAACCAAGTTGACCGGTATCAATGACGCTCGTGTAAGAAAAAATGTCTTTTAATTTGCCTTAAATATTAATTTTGCTGATTTATTTATTGTGACGGGTTACGAGGAACCAAACCAGATCTAAAGTTGAAAAACCAAATTTGTAAAACATCATTTCTTAGCAACCTGTGACACTCTTGACTTGTGAATTGAGGACACTGAACTTGACATAATATTAATCGATTAATTTCAAGATTGTCTCCACGGAAATAGTCATTTAAAGGGGTGGGTTTATAATCTCAAAGAATGTTCAAAAATAAGTGTAATTTTCCACTCACTCGATTGCTCAGTTTGTCGATTAACACTTGGTTCGATGACCCCGAAGTACTTCAAAAGTAATTGAATGGTTCGATTTTGTATGATGCAAGCATTATAAAGTACTGGGTGAGTCTTTCTCTTGATATGTTGGTTCCAATCGCGAATATTGAATATTTTCCGCTGTAATTTTTTGGAATTTGGGCGTGGTCTGTAAGTTTCTGAAAAGTTCATTGATTTGAGCATAAAAAAATTGAAGGTTTTATATTATGAAACGAGAAAACTTTTGTATTGTACTAGATATGTGAATACAAAATTCGACTTTTGCATTTACCGATTTGGCTTTGGTACTTTTGCCTCAGTTTACAACTTTTTTTATAAGCGTTCTCTACTTCAAACTTGAAAAGTGATATAAATAGTGGTTCATTTATGCTGCTAAATAGTAGAAGACGTTGATGTTTTAAAATACCTACAGATAAAACATAGATAACATGTTTTTTAGCAGATTTTCGCCAGAAAACCTTCTATTGCATTTTAAATTACGTATACTCTGTTCAATTGTGAAAAAACATTTTCGGCTAATGAGAATTGATTTTCTGCTTCAAAAATTGTATTACAAGTTAAATTACTGGCTTGGGATGGGTTCCATCTTCAGAGAGGTTTAACTGGTTCGTAATGTAAAAATTTAGGATGGGAGTCATTTTTTTCAATTTAGTTTGTCTCATTGCTGTATGCTTAAACATTCCTTTCCTGCAAAATCTGCTTTCAGGTCATTTAATTTTATTTCGAAATGATTACATGAAGATTTCAATGTAAGGAAAGTTTTTAGCATACACGGTGTTGAGTCTTTCAACATAGCCAAACGAAAATCTTTGGAATCTAATTACTTAATTTTTCGTTAATTATTTTGATTTTAGTTGCGAAACACGATGGAAAATTTAACGTGTGCTACTGTAAAGGGCTCAGCAGTTGATATGTACTTTCGCAGACAAGTCGAATTGTCGAATATGTATCGCACTATGGAAGCCAATAATTACGACACAGCGGAGGATGCTATTCGTGATGTAAAAGATGGGTGAGTATAAATTATCTGAACCATTGAAATGGAATTTACGAGTAACATTTTAAATGACATTTTCTTTGTAGGAAGCTGATGGCTTTTATATGGGACAGTAGTCGATTGGATTTTGAAGCTGCACAAGACTGCGAGTTGGTTACCGCTGGTGAACTTTTTGGAAGATCTGGCTATGGCATAGGTCTTCAAAAAGGCTCTCCCTGGGCTGATGCTGTTACACTGGCGATTTTAGATTTTCACGAAGGTATGTGAAATTGAGAAAAAACTTCTTTCAGCTTTATTAACTTAAATAAATTCCTCATGTCCCTTTAAAATCAATTTTTTCACTTAGGTGGTTTCATGGAAAAATTGGATAATAAATGGATCCTTCAAGGCAATGTACAAAACTGTGAATTTTACGAAAAAACCCCTAATACTCTTGGACTCAAGAATATGGCTGGAGTTTTCATTCTAGTTGCTGCTGGTATTGTCGGTGGTATAGGATTGATAATCATCGAAATGGTCTACAAGAAGCATCAAATTCGTAAGCAGAAGAAGCTTGAGCTGGCCAGGCACGCTGTTGATAAGTGGCGAGGTGCCATAGAGGTGAGTTAATTAAATACTTTGGCTGTGGCTTAGGTTTTTTATCTTTAGAAATTGTTTCTCTTTTATTGCTTCAAATGAAAATTGAGAATTTTTGAATAATGCAGGCCCACAAATGTACGTTGGGGTAAAATATGCTGTTCGGTAGTAAATGTGTATTTATTACTTCTTCTCCGTTACGTACCTACATAAAAAAATGAGACAACTAAATTACAACCGATCTGCCCCCATTTTTTTAAAATTTCATTTACACTGACTGCCTGTACATTATTTTAAATTGCAGAAACGCAAAGCATTAAGGTCAACAATGTATGCTCAACGTCGTTTCAAAACAAATGGTATCAGTGAACCTGCGGTACCACTGAGTTTGTCGGTTGAGGCTTTACCAAAATTATTTCAATAAGCTTTCCCATTTAAAGTAGTCGCGTGCGTATGTTTTTTCATGTCCAAAGGATTTCGAACTTGTAGTGAATTTGTTGATGTTTTTTAAACTATCTTACCATATTAAATTCTTGCTGTTTCACTCGGTTATTTTTCTATTCTTTAAATTTTTTATCAATTTGCATTCCTACTTCAAGTAGTTTCTACAGCTAATTTTAATGAGATGAGAAAAGAAAGTATTGTACTTTGAAATTCTCAGAACTTAATTTTTACTGAATTTTGGAAAATGACAGATAGTGACTGGCAAAAGTCGATAGCTTCAGTTTGAGCTGTAATATTCCAGTTTAGGGTATGATTTGCTGATTTTCCTGTTGTTCAATGCAGTAATTTATTAATCTAAAAAATTTACCAACTGAATCCAAATCCAAGGACAGTGTTGAACAATCTCTATTGTTCTACTTAGCTGTGGCGAACTAAAGAAATTATGCGTAGGTAGTGACTATGGTCTTCATACTTCTTATTACGCTTCTTTCACAATGTACGTTTATATACGAACTTGTATAAACACGAATTTTCCATAAAATACAAAATAAAATTTATTTTTTAATTTTATTAATAGCAATAAATAATATAATAATAGATTTAATTCACTCGTTTTAGCTTTTGCATGACGATATAAGTTACACATTCAAAACTTTGTGAGGTATCTCCGATTTGATCGATTGGATGTACTTGAATTTATAGTATAAAAATAGAAGTGAGAGACAAAAAATACCTTCAAAAATATGGGATAAACAAAAATTTACTGATATTCACAATTTTGGGGCGTATAAAATTATAGAGGCTAGCAAAAAAAGTCTTGACTAAATTTTAATACGAAAATTTCAACGCAGTATAAAACTATAAATTATAATATTATTATTATGAAAATATTATTTTGAATTTTTAAATTTCTCAACGGTTTTTCGAAATGTATATGTGGCAACACTGGACATTAACTTCGAAATCAACCTCAGAAATCAACTCGAGAACAAGACCAAGCGCAAGCTCCAGTCTATTTCTTCGGTGATTTTTCAAACTCCATCTTCTTCGCTATTGACGATCGTCGTTTATACTTTGTGGTTCGTTTTACAAATTCAAAATTCGAATTTCAGCTTTTCAGTTTGCAGGATCGTAATTCGTAATTCTGGTCGTTGAAGTGAGTCACTCGGTTCCTCTAAATTATTGAAAATCTGTGTTTAGCTCCAACGTTTGTTCATTGTCAGTTTTAATGTTGATTCCCATTCATTGTTGTTCGGCCATGTTTATTCGTGCCAATTCCAAATCTGCATTTAGCTCCGCGATAATTCCAATTCATTGATCGTTTCGGTGTTTTCGAAAAATACTGGACATGTAGAAATATGAAAATACCAAAATGGTGAACGTCGGAATGTGAAAAGCTGCTTTACGATGTTACCATGACACATTTTGAGTCTTCCGAAATCAGCTTCTCGTGTGCGGTTTTGTTGTATCCTACAAGTGATCGGTTTTTTAATAATCTTTTTTATTCGTGGTGAATTCGATCTCGTGATTGTGATAGTTCGATAGGATTTCGTTCATCAAGCGTCTTCGAAGTACCTGCAGCTGTACTAGAAGGTAAGATTTAATCTGTAATTCATTGTCCGTTTAAGTTACAACATGGATATTCATGAATTAGAATCAAAAAGTTTCGTAATTATATCAAAATGTCACTGGCAAACAAGTAGCCGTTTGAACTCTTCATAGATAAGTTGACAGTAAATCGCTATCACTGGTGTTGAAATAACCGGGAGTTTAAGAAGTCCTGGTAATTGACCGGAAAGATTTAACCTTTATAAAATTTGTTCAAGTATGTATACGTTGTTATTATAGGTTCATGGAAAGTATATAAGTACCAGAAAACAGTTTATACTCGTATGTTTTTTTTTTTTTTTTTTTTAATTTTTTTATTTATCGACCGTTATATTTTTCTGGGCCGGTAAATCAGGAAACTGGGACTTGAATTGAATTGGAAACATCCAAACAAAGCTATACTATTGACTTTGGTTCTTCTAAGCTTTTGGAAAACTCTTTAACATCATAGCGTTGCTTTCTAGAAAAAAGTTCAAACATCTTCGTGGTGATTATTGGCCTCGTATTTACTAATACTAGTATGAAATAAGTGAGAGATTTGTTTTAAAAAAGCACCGAATTATGACCCTGCTATGATCCTAATTTTGTGAAAAATATTTGCATAGACTCGTTGCTGTCAAATTTTCTCGATTTTCTCTAAATTATTCTCGTACTCTTAGTTTTATACTTATCCCATTTTGGAAAAAGCTCCTCAGTTGGTATCGAGTTTTATTCTTTTGCTACTCCAACCCAGAATTTTAACCAAACTTGAAAAAAAAAACTTACTACGGGATTTCTGAATGTAAAATTTTCACGGTTTTGGAAGAGTTTTGCCCTAGTTTCTTTTACCGAAGTGACTGATTTAATACATTTCATATAACTTATTCATGATTTCAGTTTGAGGATTATGACTTGATCTAAAGAAAAGTAACTTTCATCCCTTCTACTCGTAAATTGAGAAAAAGTTCAATTTTTGCCAGAATTTTAAAATGTTTATCCCAGTTCGTTTCGATCGAGCTTCTATGGTTCTCATTGCCTGACTCTCGCTATCTATATCAGTTCTTCTTTCACTAAGTAGTTAACCCATTTCAACGTTGCTGATAAGGCAAGTTCAGATAGGTCGTCTGTATTAGCTATGTTATCCACGGATCCCTCATCTGTCATCATAAATGGCATTTCAGTTGCAATGTACGACCAAAAATAGTATCTGTACCTTCGCATTGCCTCATCTAGATCCGTACGCGAGTACTCTAAATTACATTCCAATTTAGACAGAGTATCATGTAAGGTATCTAAATATAAATTTAGCAGCGCATCTTTGTACGTCTCAAAGACCTCAAACCTGACACTGGATACAGAAAAGAAAATCAAATCCACTGCTGGACTAGCCAGTCGAGTTAACTGCCAGTCTACCATTTTTAGTGAACGTACGTGTCCATCCTCGTATTGAAATAGAATATTATTTGTCCAATAATCGCAGTGCCCAATCACGTTTATACCACTCTCGTCTATGTTCCTCCCAAAACTGAAGTCTTGAGGAAGTTTATCCTCCATACGTTCCATTTTTTGGTAAACCGAATCCTCGACTAGTGGCTTCAGTACCCTTAGAAATCTTGCAAACATGGTTCGATACTGTGTCCTGAACATACTGGACATTTCAATTGGGCTCTTCAGTCGATCACGAATGGCTGGATCGCATTGTTGAAGGTATTTGAAGCTGACTGCGTGATATCTAGCTAAATTTTCCAAAGCTATGCGACAGTGGTCCAAGTCCAGCTGCTGTTTCTTGTCGCACAGGCGAAATCCTCGAACTGTGAGGTCTTCCAAAACCATGATTTTGGTTTCCGAAATGGCATAACAAATGGGGGCGAATGGTTCTCCTTTCCACAGTTTGTACAATTCTGGCAAAAGGCTTTGGTAAACGAAAATTTCGTGCTCGTAAACATTCATCTGCTTATTGTCGTCGTAATTGGGACTAAGAGATGGAATTTTCACTAAAACCGAACCGTGGGTATTTTTTTCGTCTTTTCTGTATTTGAAATTGAGACGAACGATAAGACTAGTAAAATTACTACCTGGTTTCAGGACCCTACGATCCAAATCGTAATTGAAAATACTCGTCTTATTTTCCGCTTCAAATGTACGTATGAAAGTGTGGATGGCGATGGCCAAATCCTCATGCTGCGAGAAAATACCTGCGAACCGAAAAAGATAGGGTGAAAGTCGATAGATTGTTGCAAAATGTGAGGAGTTTTCATGGCCTTCATGCGTGTTCTCGAAAGGGCTCAATAAAACACGTTTCATTGCAAATGTCTGAGGAATTATTGTCAGAATTCGCTTTGTTATTGAAAACCTTGCCATTAATTTTGGTCTCATTTTCACAAGATGGGCATGAGGGACGTACATAAGAGTAGTTTTGTGTTTCATGCTCTCAGAATTCCAGAAATACCCGTCTCGCATTTTCGTATTTATTTATTTATTTGTGTATCTCTGTCTGGGGAAGAGGATGTATGGTATTTAAATCGTAAATTTCGACTTTGAAAACTTATTACAGACAGGGAATGTGTTGAACAGATCGAGCTTAAATTTGAACTGTATAATAAGAGTATTTTTCTTTCTTGAAACATGAGAAATTTAATGTTCATTCCCCCGTAAGAATGGAAAGTAGATGGAAAAGTGTAGAAAGTTTGATTGAGGAGAGTGTTGTGGGTTGTAAAACGTTATTCAGCGTATGAAAAAATATAAATTGATCTTAAATTCTAAACTATCACTGGTTTTGATTGCTCTCTTTAGATATGTCACTTGCCAGTAAATGCCATATGCCTCGCTGAAAAAATTTCTATAGTAATTTTTACTATTTTTTATGATACAACTGGGACAATTCATGATTTATAGTAGGAATTACTCCAAAAATAGTAAAATATTATACTACCTTAGATTGTACAAAGTATTAGGAATAACCACAGTAAATCTTAAACTGTCTCTGTTTTCCTATAAAAAGTAGTAAAAATTACTATTAATTTCTTTCAATGCACCCTACGATCCTTTATCTTATTACTGGTCTGAAATTATATTCAAAATATTATTTTCAATTATTTTGTTTTTGTGTGACCCAAGTGAGAGGAATGAAAGTGTTGCTTTTGTTTCTGTGGTATGTATAATTCTGTTTTGAAACTAGGCACAGGCGCGTACTAGTGGAAGGGGTTGGGGGTTCAACCCTCTAAGAGTCAAAAAATTTTATAAGAAACTGCAGTGCCCTTGGATTTTCAACCTCCAGATTTGGTAATACTTTCTCTCTTGATCAAGTTAGTTTTTTTTTTTGCGTTTTTCCATATTTATGATGGGTTTTCATTAGAAAAATTGAATTTTATCCAGAAGTTTTCCAAAAGAAGTTGTGAAAATTTTTTCGCGCGCCTCATTTTCTGTATTTATATCTTTATTATTTGTTGTGGTATTTTATATGTGTCCCATATTATGAGGAACTTTCGACCTGCAATCCCTCTTTCATGGTAAAGGAAAAAATAGAGTATTTTGGTTTTATAAACCCCCGCCTCCCGAATGTTGGTCTAGGTACACCACTGTTCTTGGCATATTATATCTTGTGGTCCTTCATTTGGTATCTGGGAAATTCATTTTCCAGGAAATTGAAATTCTCTGTTATAGGTACTCGTAGTATACCTAGTGTAGTTCTGACGACCTGCTCTTTGAAATACTTTTGTACTGTATTTATTGGCAAAAATAGTCCAAAATGCAAACCAAATGGACGATCGAGTTTTTTTTCAAACATGAACATAATAATTCAATCAGCATGTACATTTTCGCCTCCTCTCCTCCCACCGACCAAATAATCTTCAGTGAGCAATTGATTCTTCTGCATAATTATATTTAAAACGTAGATTTAATGTCTACTATATTTACCTTTTTCGATAAAATGTGACGTCCACAACTTGGAGAGTTGATTGTATGCTACTTCATCGATGTACTCTTTTGGTGCGACTTTATCGGATGCAGTCTGAAGGGTTTTTTGATAGCCTGGAGCAATGGCGACGAGGAAATATAAAAAATATTCGTAATTCGTATCAACGTAGCCTCGCAATACATCCAAGTTCAGCCTCTGATCACAGTTTAGCTTCTCTAGCGTCGCATTTAACGTCGTTGTGTAAATTCCCAACAAATTGTTGAATTTTTTTTCAAAAATTTCAAAAGGCAAACTGGTAATTGTGAAAAAAATTATGTCCGTAACTGGGTTACCCCAATGGCAGTGCTGAAATTTGGTAAATTTAGCACCGGTAACTGCACCCAGGTCGTCGTGGGTGAACCAAATATTTTTGGTGCAAACGTTACCGTGATTTAAAACATTGAAGCCGTCGTCTAGTTTCAATAAATCTTCGGACATTTGTTGTAAATAATATTCAAAATATAGCATCACTTCTGGGTGCTTCCCTGCGAAGGTCGCATCAGTTCGGCTCACAATTTCTCGGAATACCTTTTGGAACGACGACTTCTGATCTAGACTTGAGGAAAACAAATCAAAGTTAGATGGCACATCAATGTTTCGAATTTCATTCAGTATTTGAGGCTGACTGTCATGTACTTTGATGCTGAGAGCGTGGAACTTGGCTAACTGTCTCAATGCAACAGTGAACTGTTCCAAGTTAAGCTGTTGATTTTCTGCTCTTTGGTAAGCCGAAAAAAACAAATCTTCTAAAATCAGAACGTCGTTTCCATCTGTTCCGTAGAATTCTGGATGAAGTGAGTCTGTTGGTAGGAGAAGTTCGTATTGTGGGAATAAATCAGCGTATAGTTTTCTTTCCTTGCAATAGATGTTTAGTTGTTTCAACTCTTCATAATAAGGATTATTATATGGCACCTCGAGGTAAAATGATTTTCGATGTTTGTGGTCATCCTTCTCGTAGTGCAGGGCTAGATGATAGATTTCTTTGACCAAAATATCGCCACGTACCTTGGTGTCTTTATTAAACTTTTTACTTCGTATAGTAATATCTTGAAAGTGATTTCTTGATTGTAAAATATTATTTTCAATGGCCTCAAAGTTGATATCCATCTGAAATAGTGAAATAGTTTTATTAGACTAGATGTGAAGAGATAGACGAGAAACTGGAATCAGAAAATAATCAGAGCGGTGTATGTGCTAGTAGTAGAACCATAGTATCAGTTGTTTCGAGGTACATACCTAATAAATACGTAATATAAAAATCAGGTTAAGAAAATTGAAGTATGAAAAAAGTGAGAATAATACTGACAAAAAATACGAGGTAAAATACTACAAAAAATTAACTTTATTTCGTGCGAACTAAAATCCTTACTTGAGAATGGAAATACGAGTATGAAAAGAGTATTAATAACACTAGTCAACACAGAAAAATGTACTGAAATCAAACTATGTGATTCTTAAAGTATTTTTCACGCTGAATTCAATGGTGATCTTCATTTTTCTTCATCAGGTCCCAATTGCGAGTAATTTTGTTGTTTTTGTGCGAAATGATCAACATTAGTCATTTAGAAAAAAGGAAATATCATCATGAAAAAAACGCAACAAGTTCACAAAAGTGGGTTTATTTACTTCGTCAATGATTGAATTAACAATGGGAAACCTAATTTTATCCTTAATCTTCATTGTTTCGTTGTAATCAGCGATTCTAATAGCTGAATACATTAAATGGTTGATGAAAACAGTGTTAACATAAATCCTATGATGATCTCAATGAAACAATTGATGATTACAACGAAACAATAAAGATGAAGAATAAAACAAGGTTTCCCAATGTTAATTCAATCATTGACGAAGTAAATAATCCCACTTTTATGAACTTGTTGCGTTTTTTTCATGATGATATTTCCTTTTTTCTAAATGACTAATGTTGATCATTTCGCACAAAAAAAACGAAATTACTCGCGATTGGGACCTGATGAAGAAAAATGAAGATCACCATTGAATTCAGCGTGAAAAATACTTTAAGAATCACATAGTTTGATTTCAGTACATTTTAATGAGTTGAAAAATGTTGAGTTGTGTAATGTACCCTAGTAGCACAGGTATATTACGAAAATATTCCGTAATATTGAATTGATATTTTAAAATATTCCTGAATCGGCACAATATTACAAATGTCCAGAAAATATCGTAAGGATATTCTAATAAGATCTCTTTACCATCCAAAAACTGTCTTTAGAAATTGTGATGATATTTTGTCCGAAAAATATGTTCTCTTTAATAAAAATGAAAAATTTTCAACCAAAATATTCGCATTACAACTACAAAATATTGTCTAATAATAAGTTGAAAATATTGCCGGAGAAATATTTTTACAGTATTATTGGGTTATATTCAAAATATTTTGTCCAATTATTTTTATTTTTATTTTTCCTAAATTATGAAATATTTTTTTAAATATATTTTGTTCAATTTTACCTCATATAATTATTTTCAAAATATAAGGTCGTAATACTACAAAATTGGGTGTTCTTCTAATTTCTATTACATTTGTAATGAATTTAGAATGCGATTTTATGATTTTTTTTTTTTATATTAATTCCGGTAGATTTGTTCTATTTGCAAGAAAGTTCTGCACTTTTTGAAAGATAGGTACCGTTTTTTTTTTTTTTTGTGTGTGTGTCAACATCTTTGACGCTTTTCAATGCGACGTGCTTTCGTTTTCATAACGCACTTCCGATATGCTTATTGATTCGGTTAAAATCT
Source organism: Parthenolecanium corni (assembly GCA_038050395.1). Taxonomy (NCBI): domain Eukaryota; kingdom Metazoa; phylum Arthropoda; class Insecta; order Hemiptera; family Coccidae; genus Parthenolecanium; species Parthenolecanium corni. Next base: position 3,714,489 of record JBBCAQ010000002.1, read on the forward strand.
GTTCCGGTTATTACAAATCTGATTTTTTTGGATTTATCCTGCGATAACATTCGATATTCAAAAAAAATGGTTTCTATCTTTTGCTTCTGCATCGAAATTGATCAAATAATTTTGAAAAATGTTTTCTTTCACTATAAATACTTCTACTTCTAAATCAATTTCTTTATACAAATTAAAGCCAAAAGCCGAACCAGAAGACAAAATGACATAAGTACAGTAGTCCCTTTATCAAAAAAAAAGTTCACAAAATGACTGCTCTATTAAAAAAAATGCGGAATTAGTTTTTTGATTAGATTAATAAGGCATATTCTATTTGCCAGTTCAGAATCTGAAATGAACTCTAGTACTCGAATAGTTCTGCACTTCTAGAACTTACTCCTCTTACTCAAGGAGTAAGTTCTTGGTTCTCAAGTCTTGAGTTCTCAGTTTTCTTTTTGTTTGTTTATTCGGCCTTTCATTTATCATTCTATTCATCTTGGCTTATAATATTTGTACGTTATTTTGATGCGAAAAGTTTTTAGGAACTCGGTTTTGAGTTCTGCTGTTGGTTTGAATTTTATCAGAACATGATGAAACCTTGAAAGTTTAAGTGCTGTTTTTTTTTTTTTTTTTTTAAAGAGTAGATCCAACCTAATATTGATAAAAATTACGAGGCAAATACGAGTAAAATGAACTTTATTTAAAAAAAACGTCGTTCCGACACTCTTGTCATCATAGGTTACAATAACTGATTCTGAATAAAGTTATGTTTTTTGAAGTGTTTTGTCTCGTATTCTTCATCAAGATTTAATAATGTCAATTTTTTGGCCTCATCAAAAAATAAAAGCTCTGGAGGAAAAATTCTATAAATTCAAAAAATATTATCTTGGAAAGTCGGAATTTTATGTTAAAAACATTTGTATAACAAGTTGAAAAAATTGCGTGTACATGATCTCTCTTCTCTATATTTAGCATATTATAACTGCTGAAGGTCTCGTCCACGTAACTTGGAGCTTCCTCCACTAGGGGGTAAAATGGGCGAGAAAAAAGTGCTTTTGGTTCCGCAACTAGCTAGATTGATGAACTGTTGAAAATATTCATTCGTGAACGATTATAGACATACCTTGTTTCGTCGATGGCAATGATTTTAAATGAATGATAATTTGACTGGCTGTGAAGGTATAACTTTGAGTAAGGATATGGATCCACAGGTTGTCATTTCTTGAGCTCAAATAACGACCAAACAACTAACGACACCTTTTGCATCAAATCGACTGTGAGTGTTGGACCGAATCAAAACCGGCATCGGAACACAACACAAGCGAACTATGTCCGGAGAACCGATTGTACAGTGCTGGCTTCCGTGACGTGACGCTGACGTGGCTTAACTCAAAATCCGAGTTAATTCTGACGCGAGTTGGTGTATACTGTACAACCGGTACTTCATTATTATTTCCTCGCTTGTTGACAAACATGAAACAATAGATATTTCCTCTATGATCGTATTATTAATTCGAATTTAGTATGACAAATCAAAGTTCTTACCTCACTGTCCAATCAAATCTGTGGAAGTCGAGAGTCTTTTAGAATTATCTTCGTATGTGTACTTGTTTGTGACCGAGCAAAGTCACTTGTAATTATTACCTCTGTCAAAATACGAAGAACGTGATTATTTTTTCGTTTATCTCTATAGGGATTTACTACCACCAGTTGTTGAGCCAGTTGAATAAAACCGCGAGTCACTGTTCTTAATGGTGGAGCCATTATGGAATTATCAGAATGAATGTTTTTTTATTTCTTAAATTTCAACGAATTTGTATACTCTACGTATAGATTTTTTCATATCTTATCTTTCACATTCTGAACCTGACGTGACACCTCTTTGCGGATTTTATCAAGCAAATAAAAAGCTACCTCGTACATTCGTATATGCGAGTACGAGTATTAGCCCTACCTACTCAATAAATTTAATTTGGCCAACCGGTGTAAATAAATTTAAATCTCTTCGATTGTTAAAACGTGTGGTACGAATAAGCCCGGGTGAAATAATATTTTTTTTCTTAGATAAGAGGAGATCAGGCGTTTTGAATATTTTTGAGTTTATTTCTCTCGTGGTTCATAAGGTGTGGTGGGTACTATACAGATATTAGGTATCTTTTCAGTGTTCATATTGAATTAGGGGATAGTACGAGTAGTTTGTAGAGCTCCGTTTTTTCCAATGTATTAAAATGAATAGAATACCTAAGTAGATACGTACGTATACTCGTATGTTGGGCATTATGAAATGCTTGAATATATTTTAGGTGGTGGCGCAGCTGTAGCCTCCCCTGTAGGCATCAATCATTTTCAAAAAGCACCGAATAAAATATTTTTTCCAAATTTTTAATTCAATTTCTGTCGTTTGGTGTTGAATTTGAGACTCAGTACTTCTCTAAGCTAATTTCTTGGTGCGCCACTGCCTTCAAGCATTTCATAAAGAGTGACTGAATTTCATAATATGCCTGTAGAGTGTAAGATACACGTGGATAATGATATTTTTATTGTCAATACAATACACATAGTCCTATATTTCGTCTCAGCTTGTTTCTGTATCAAAATGATTCGAAAAAACAAAGTTCTTCAATATAAACTCGAACTTGAAAAAATTGAGCTTTTTTTTCGTGTATAATAATTATAAATAAAGTATAAATTATTTTTTACAACATATAGATAGATGATGGGTATAGGCAAAATGGGGTATTTAATCGGTATATTATGTATCAAAAATGACGTCGTAACACCGTTTCACATTGTGTAACAAAATTAAGCAAAAAACGTCGAAAATTTAATAATAAACATTGTCACTCAAGTTTTTTCATCTATTGTAAATTTTTGAATCCTCTCCTCCCCATATGTGAAAACGTAAACTTGTCATTATTCAATTGTGACGGCATGGTATCTGAGTCATGAAATTTGTTCCTTTACTTGGACTCGGGTTAAAATTACAAAAACTTTTTTGTGCCCGGGTCCTTTACATAAGATTTTCTTTCTCCAAATAATTCACCCACTTCTGTGCTACTGATAAGTAATATTCGGACGCGCTGTCCGAATTGACTTCATTATCAAAGCATCCATCTTGACCCATCACAAATGGCAGTTCAGTGCCCACGTAGAGCCAAAAGTAATACTTGTACCTTCGGAATGCTTCATCTAGATCTGAACGTGTGTACACTAGATCACTGTCTACCCCAGATAGAGTTTTGTTGAAAGTATCTAGATACAGGTCCAATAAAGTATCTTTGTATGTTTCAAAAATCTCGAACCTTACACTGGTAATGAAAAAGAAAATTAAATCGATAACTGGACTGGCTAGCCGACTCAATTGCCAATCAATTATTTTGGCCGAACATACGTGTCCATCTTTATTGTACTGAAATAGGATATTATTTGTCCAGTAATCGCAGTGTCCGAGCACATTCAGACCGCTGTCGTCCATGTACCTTCCATAAATGGCATCTTTGGGAAGCTTATCTTTTAAAGCTTCCATTTTATGGTGAAGCGAGTCGGTGACGAGTGGTTTCATTACCCTCAGAAATTTTGCGTACAGTTTTTGACTCAGCGTCCTCACTGTGCTGGTGACGTTAAACGGGTGCTTCAACTCTGCACGAATGGCTTCATCACATCTCTGAACGTATTTCAACGAGATAGCATGATGTTTTGCCATTGTTGCCAGTGCGACACGACAGTGGTCTAAGTCCAGCTGCTTTAGCTTATCACACAGGCGATATCCTTGAATTGAAAGATCTTCTAGAACCAGTATTTTAGCTTCTGAGATAGTGTAACAAATGGGAACTAGGGGCTGTTCTTTCCACCCTTGGTACATTTCTGCAAATATTTTTTGGTAAATGAAAATCTCTTGGTTGTAAACGTTCGTCTCTTTGAGGCCATCGTAGTTCAGACTGAGAGAAGGAATTTTCAGTAAAACTGAACCGTGTGTGATTTCTTCTTCGTTATTGTACTCGAATTTCAGTCGAACAATGAGACTGCAAAAATTTTCACCTGGTTTGACGACTGTTCGGTCCAAATCGTAACTCAAAACAGTTGTTTTGTTCTCAGCTTCGAAAGTGCGTATGAATGTGTGGATAGCGATGGCTATGTCTTCGTGTTTTGAAAAAATACCTGCATGCAGAAAAAATTTTTTTTAATATATACTATAGTTAAAAAAAAATCAAGTAGGTATAACTTCACACTCCTAGACAGGTGATTTTATAGTTTTTGAGTGAGATCACAGTAGGAAAATTGCCCCTACTCAGCTGCTGGGACTTGTCAGCTGCTAACTTTTGAATTCTTGTTGATACTCGTATTAAAATTATTAGTGTACGGCACTTCAAGTCATAATATTATAGTAATATGTATAATTTTTTGTTGAAGTTAGTAACATACCCTAAATTTCAGTGTATTTTATGTGAAAGTGTAATAAGGCACCCTTAACTTTGATATATTGCGTACTAAAAATGAGAATATCAGCATCTGAGGCCCCAAAGGTGCTACGTCTGTTTCAAATAATTCATGAGAAGTAAGAAAAGAAATGTTATTACATGCATTAATTTGTGCGTATTAGTGCTTTTGTTGACTTGGATGAGGACTGTAATCAATTATCTCGAAATAAAAAGTCGATCAAAGCTGTATTACTACTAAAGAAATGCATTTAATAATATACGAGCATTGTTTTCCTCGCATGTCATAAATTTTTTGAAATGGACATGGCACCCTTCGGCTTTTACGGTATAATATTTCGTTATATTAATTTTGATGTGCTGTGGGCTAGTTTCTGAATTTAAGGGAGAGTAAATAATCGGTTTTTACCATGCATTTTTATGTTTTATGTTCCTTTTTCTTTGAGTGTATTATTGCTAGAAAGCTGAAATTTTGAGGCACTTCTTGTTTTATCCAACTTTAACGTATATTTTGACGCATGAGTAAAATTCAGCTCCAATTCGAAAAAAATATAGTGATTTTTTAAAGTATACCTCTTCAAAAAAACTTTTGCCATAAATAAAACAATCTCAAGCGCCTCCTAACAGTGCCAAGCGAAAAAGTTTTTTTCCACTTGGAGAACATAACTGTGTGAACTGAATAAAAATAATCAATCCAATTGGAGCAGTTATTCCTCATAAAGAGAAACATTAGTGTAAAAAAAAAAAAAGTTTTATAAAAACAACTCTTAAGTTATTATATCTCCCTCTTATTGTTGAAATTACAGCACAATTAATTGAAACCAGCGTGACAATGTGGCTGATCAGAATTATTTTTATGTACTTATAGGGTGTTAATTTGAAATTGGCTCTATTTTGATCAGCTGAATATTTTACTCTTTTTTTTTTCTTTTTTTTTTTAAATAAGGAATTATTACATCATTTTATGGGGGAAAGAATAGATGATTGAAAACAGCGGGAAACCAATTTATTTATTTATTTTTTTTTAAACCAAAGTGAATCTTTGTCCTCCCTTTTAAATCAAATATAGTTTGTACTTCTATTTTACCCCAATTCTTAGTATTTTTATCAATATTATTGATATTTTTTCTCTAATTTACGAGTACAGTTTTATCCCTGTGAGGGAAATAGGAAGATATTAATTCTCAAACCCCCTCTCTCCACCTTGCTTTCTTGTCCTTCAATAAAGCGGAAAATAATTTTATTTTAATTTTCAGTAATATGAAAATCATTTTTTGAGTTATAAAGATCCGATGTGAAGTGTTTAATAATAATTAGTTCACCTATATTTCTGTCTGTCGGCTGCTCAAAGAATACGTATTTTTCAAATTTATAAAAATAAATACCTATTGAATCTATTTTACAATTTGTCGTTAAACCTGCTGTTCACCAAAACAAATAAATTTGTGCCATATTTGAAAAAACATGAAAATCTTATGGTGTTTGGGTGTTTCACGCTTGTTCGTTACATAATGCCTACCTATGTAAATTTTTTTCCCATTTATTTTAAATGATCGATAAAATATCAAATTAATAATAATTTCTACCTTTTTTAATGATATGCGACATCCATAATTCGGAAAGTTTGTCGTAAGATTCTTCATCAACGTACTTTTTTGGCGCGAATTCGTCGGATCTAGTGTCAGAAACCTCTTTTGAGCGTAGTGCTACGCCAATGAGAAAATACAGAAAGTACTCGTAATTTAAATCAATTTTGCCACGCAACTCATCCACGCTCAGCTTTTGATCGCATTTCAGCCTTTCCAATGTCGCATTAAAATTCGAAGCATAAACTTCTAGCAACTCATCGAATGTTTGTTCAAAAACTTCAAATGGCAGACTTGTTACGATGAATGAGATTAAATCTGTAATTGGTGAACCGTAATGACAGTACCGAAAATTTGTAAACTTTGCATCCACAACTTCACCAACGTTATTATGGGCGAACCAAATGTTTTTCGTGTGAATATTGCCGTGATTTAGAACGTTTAGTTTATCATCCGATTTCTGAACATCTTTGGACATTTGTCGTAAATATTGGTCGAAATAGAACAAAACTTCTGGGTGTTTCGATGCAAAGGTCTGGTCCACGCGATCGACGATGTCTCGAAATTGTTTTTCTGCCTGAATTTTTCTTTCTGGGCTTGAAAACAAATCAAAGATTGGAGGAGTTTCAGCATTTTTCATGTCGTTCAAAATTTGCGGCTGCCTTTCTTGGACTTTGACGCCGAGGGCGTGAAATTTAGCCAGCTGTTTCAGTGCCACGATGAATTGTTTCGAGTTGAGCTGCGAATTTTTTTCATTTTGGTAGTCAGATTGTGATAGATCGTCTAATATCAGAACATCTCCACCATCGGTGCCATAAAATTCTGGATGAAGTGAATTGTTTGGCAGCAGTAAATCGAATTGTGGGAATAATACTGTGTGCATATATACTTCTCTGGAATATATGTTCAATTTCTTAAACTCCTCGTATTGAGGATTCTTATAAGGTACTTTCATGAAAAATGATTTTTTATAATTTTTGCCATCTTTCTCGTAGTGCAGGGTAAAACGATGAGTTTCGTCTCCGCAAATGTAACCACATTCCTGGGTGTCTTTTTTAAATACTTTATTACGTATGGTAATATTTTTGAAATCGTCTTTCGATTGCAGAATACGATTTTCAATATCAGCCAGGTTGATGTTCATCTGAAATTGTCGAATATTTATTGTTAAAAACGGCATAGAGATCTAGTCTTCAAAAAACCAAAGAGAAGCTTTTTTATGTTGAAAATAGTCTGTGGAATGGGCATATATGTTCACCAAATTTGGAGTCAAGGCAAAAACAAATCTTTCTTTTCTGATGTTTGTTTCACGAATAGGTATAGAGCTTTTTTTGGAACGAGAATTGGGAGTTTGAAAATTGTGAGAAAAACAATTTTGATGGAAGTGCATAATTAAATCGATCTAATCTAAATTTGTTACTCGTAAAATAGAAAATATAATATAATTTGTATTTATTAAGTGATTTTTTTTCGAGTTGGAGAAATGGAGAGTTTATTAAAGTAGCCGAAATCTATTTCTGAAGTCCTCCCTTGGAATCTTTTGATTTTCATATCTTTAGTTTTTTTGAGCAGAAGAGTTAATGTACATACCTATTTCAAATATGAACATGAACCAAAATTATTTTATTTCATGTTGTAGTAATTCCAATGTGTAATAAAAGTATAATGAACATAATGATTAAATTTGAAGTTTAGGACTCGGTTAAGCTAAAATAAAGCTTCAAAAATACTCTTCAGTCTATTTAACCGGAATTTATATTTTATTTTCTTGTGCTTCATTGCTGTTTTTGTTGCAAAACATTGTGAAATTCAGCTATCGCCGTTCTCAAAACTGACCCTTTGAAAATGTAGTGATGACGAAGTATAGCCTAACCCTGAGGATATCGAAAAGTTTTAAAAATCGAATGGAAATCGCGCGGTTTTCTTGTTAGGCTAATTTGATGACGTACCTTTGTGATGAATTCTGCATGTACCGGTTCTTTTCAGAAATACAATAGCATGTATTTGGCACAATAATTTGTTGTAGGAGATGAGTGAGAGAAATATGAAAGGGCAACAATGCGGCTAACTTGATATTTTTATCGGTTTGTGCTCGCCTAATTTCAGACCTTGAAATCACAAAAATACTAAAGAGAAAAATTTGAGGTTGTTCAATTCATTCGTGTCCAAACCAAGGTCTAAACTAGAGTTAGACACGTCACGCCAAGTACTTGTTTATACGACACTGGGGATTCGTATGGATATGGAACCAAAGATCGGCACTACTCCCAACTCCCAATATTGAAAAATTCATGGAGGATGGAAAAATCAATGATGAAAACGTTTAATTCTTCAAAATGCCATCAACGCCCCGAAGCGCTAACAATAGACTCGAAATTCAAAAATTTTATTCTTTTTTTTACAAGTTACATTTGTATGATTTTACATTCAAAATTGCATACGAAATACAAAATATCATTGAATAGAGATAGATACGAGTACAATAAAATGAAAAATTTTTAATACAAGCCAGAAGAATATCTGCATTTATGCAGTATTCGGTCTATATGGGTGATTCCACAAAAACATTGATATTTTTAGCTTGATTAAAAGAAAAAAAAACAAATGGTCAACATGTTGAATTATTTTTTTGGACTTATCAGAAAGTATAATAACCTAAAAAATAAGTTAGTAAAAATCAGATACTCGTATTTACGGAATTTCCAGTACTATAGCTTATACAAATAAGAAAGGATTCTTTGGTCATGGCGGTCATGGCCAAGGACAAAAATATTATCCCCATGACTTTTGGAAAGGTACTTTATGCTCCGTTCAAAATCAATTGCTCACAGGCGCATCTGAGCGTTTTACACCAGTGCAATTCAAGATTTGTTCGTATAGCCAATCAAACTGGTTCTCAATGTCAACAAAAGTTGACGCAATGCATGGTAACGTTCGAATACACCTTAACTTTTCTAAGAAAAAAAAAAAACTGGTGGATTGCGGCGTGAGCATTGCTGGCTGGAATTTATTGAAATATGTACATTTCTGAACATCGAGTAGGATCTGAAGTATTGACCTCTGGTCTTTTCTTGTCTTACTCGTATAAAGCCTTTTTATGGGTTTGATTCCAGTGGCTATAGCGAGGAAATTTTGTTCAACATTAATCTATTATTTTTGTCCCGATTCGGCGAAGTACAATTAATTATGATTTAGAATTCAGAGTATTCCATTTTCTACAAAATAATCCAACCACTTAGCTACTAGTGATGGGTACTTGCCGCAGGAAATTTCATTACTTTGTTGAAAACTGAATACTTGCGAGTCTCTTTCGGTCATTAGAATCTGTAACATACAACTTACTAGCATTGGGAACAACATTTTGTATCGATTTAAGTCATTATCAAGATCTGCGCGAGTGTACGTACAATTGCATTTGAGCATCGAAAGGGTTTCGTTGAGTGTATCTGTGTATAGATTCAGCAATGTATCTCGGTGGGCTTTGAAGACCTCAAATCGAACGCTACCTGTGAAAAAGTAAACCAAATCGAAGACTGGCAATGCTGTTCGACTAAACTGCCACTCGACCATTTTGGCTTCTAGGACTTGACCTTTGTCGTCGTACTTGAATAAAATACTATTTGTGCAAAAACTTCCATGAGCCATGACAATGAAATTTCTGGAAACCCCTTTGGTTCCTGACAGTGACTCCCATATTTCGTCGAATTTTTCGCTTTCCTCGTATAATTTTTGGTACGTTGATTTTGAAACCAAGGTTTTAGCCAGCTTCAAAAACCTTCTCTGCAGCTCGGCACCATAAGCCAGTAAGGAGGGACTGTACTCCGGCTTCTTTGTTAGGGCATCAATAAGCGTGTGGTTCGAGTCTTGAATATATTTCACAGTTAGGGCGTGATATTTGGCCAGAGTACTTAAGGCTATGAGGCAGTGATCTAAATCCAGTTGATTTTTTATGTCACATTTACGATATCCCTGAGCTTCAAGATCTTCTAAGACCAATCCTTTGGATTTGGTTATTGCGTAACAGAGGGGAGCCAAGTGTTTGCCATTCCATGGTTCGACTAGTTTTGGTAAAACATTTTCGAACATGAAAATCTCGCGATAGTGAGTGCCTACTAAATCGATCATTTTACTATTTTCACTGAAAGACGGAATTTTCAGGTAGATTGAGCTTTGTCGATTGAAATCCAAAAGTATGGCACCACTAAGGAAATTTTCAGTTATAGACGCATCATACTCGCTATTGTGTTTCGAAGTTTTTGGTGCGTTTTCATTTTGAGATTTGTGGCAAAATTTATGTGTAGCGGTAGCAGTTCCTTCGTATTTAAAAAATACCCCTGAAATAGAATAATTGAGAAAAATTGATGAGTAATTAATGTCCAAGGGTTGAAAATTCCAAACTCAATATATTTTATGGAAAACGAAAGTCCAGAAGCGTAACCACAGGGGAGTCGGGTGAGCTAGGCCCACCCAAAACAGTCGACTGGCTCACCCCGAAAATTTCAAATTAGCTACAAAAAATCACAACGTTCCATTTTTCAAGTGACCCCTTCCAAAAATTGATGGCCGTCATGTGACCCTTACAAAATATGTTTTTCTGGTTACGCCACCACTGGACACATCACGCATATTATGTTTGAAATTGTGACAAATATACCTTTTTCTATGAAATATGGTACCCAAAATTTGGTGAGTTTAACGTAATTATCATCATCAAAATATTCATCAGCAAAAGGGTCATCCGTAGGATTTCGTAGGTTTGAAACGATTAGTGGAGCTGCCCCAATCAATGCGTGCAACCAACAGGCACTTAATTTTTCAATATCTTTTGACAGGGTTTCCATTTCTAGCTTTTCTTCACATTTTAAATACGTTAAAGTGGCATTCAAAGTCTGTACGTATATCTCCAATAAAAGTTGGAAATATTTTTGGAACACTTCCGGATTCATGCTCGTTATGGAGAAAAAAATAATGTCAATGGCGGGGCTTGACCATCTGCATGTCTGAAAGTCCAAACATTTTGCATTTCTGACTTGACCACATTCATCGTCTGCGAACATGATGTTGTTCGTGTGAAAGTCGCCATGATTCAGCACATTGAAAGAATATTCCACGGGTCTTAGTTCATGAACGAGTTCTTTGATTAAATTCCAATCACTCTTGAGAAACTGCAACACTTCAGGGTGCTCCTCTGTGTAAGTGGGAGCTGCTCTGCGTACCATTTTCTCCAGTCGGCTGTTGAATAAGGCACACAATTCTTTCTGTTGTAAGAAATAAGACGTCATCACAGTCTCATCTCGTAGCTTGTCCAAAATTTGTGGCTCAGTTTTGTGTATTTTGACACTGAGAGCGTGGAATTTGGCTAATAACTTTAAAGCGATAGCGCTATGCTCAAAATCCATCTGCTTGTAAGCCTCAACTAGTTTGTATCCTGAATATGATAAGTCTTCCAAAATCAGCGCTTCGTCACCATCAGTTCCATAAAATTCTGGTTGAAGTGACTGATCAGGTAGGAGTGATTTGAACAGTGGAATGACATTATTGTACATGTATATTTCTTTAGTAAAAAACTGAAACTCTGTGATCAGTTCGTAGTAACGATAGCCGTATGGAGCTTTCACAAAAAATGATTTCACATATTTCTGTCCGTGCTTATCGTAGTAGATTGTGAAACGAAATAATTTACTGCAGTAATTCAGGCCAGTTTTTACTACATCCCTCTCAAAAGCTCTGGCGGATACAGTAATATTCTGGAAATTTGGTTTTTGCCGAATACACTTTTCGACTTCACTTTCGATAGTATTCATCTGGAAAAAGAGAATAATGCATATTATTATTACACATGTGATGTGGAATATGAAATTGACCCTGAATATGGTTCGTTTATGTCCTCGATTGTTCATAGACATTCCTCGTCATGTTTTCAATATACGAGTATAAAAATTAATTCTACCAGCTTCTTCTCCAGTCCAATAGTAGGATATGATTTCAGGATTCTAGATGAGTATAATATATACTTTGGAGAACCTACAACTAGCTGTACATAATAGTCCTGGGAAGTGAATTGAGTTTATAATAAACCTTTCATTTGTTTACCTAGTTTGCGTATATCTGAACTGGTAAAAAATAAAATATGTTTACTTGACTACCAATATCGCGTCCTTACATTTGTTTATAAACCTTTGTCAAGTAAAAGTATATATTTTCGAAAGTAGGGTGGGTTATCAGGGGGTTTTAGGTGAAATTTTCCCCGTACGCCATAACAGTAGCGAAACAGCTCCCGAGTATTTAAGGATATACTAATTTCATAGAATTTATCGATCTTTAAAAGCAATGGAATTTTTTAAATACTATTTGGATGGGTCCAACCAGTGTGCTCATGTCTCATAACTGCCCTATCAAGTATCTCTCTTCAAATCCGGCAGAGTCCATTATACTAGTCAAGTGGACGCGAAGTCATAATGGTTTAGCTATGTCAATATTGATAAAGTTGAAAAGCAACGTCCTCGTGAAATAATCTTACGAGTTATGAAGAATTTGAAATTCTCCTCTCAGCCGAATGATTAAACTGTTATTTCTATATTTTCTTAATTTTTCAAAATTAAAAAGCTGCTATAATTACTTACCGTTATCCGACGATGATTGTACTTGATTGAAGAAACCGAAATCTCTATTTTACTCAAATACAGTCACTATGTATGTACGTCATTTAGTCGAATAATTTTTTCTAATTTTATTAAGTATTTGAAAATATAGTGAATTATAATTATTATAAACGACCATGCAGTTATTTTTTAAAATGACGGAGGTACTATCCGCTTATCGCGGCTACACTTTCGATTATACGTCTTTTATTATAGTAGAGTGTCTTGTCAACTCCTTTATTACTTTGGAGTGCTTATTATCAAAGATATACGAATAATTGTTTTCACTTGCCATTTTTTTTCTATATTATATACCTACAAGTTGGATTTAGATAAGTAATTTTTATGCCCAGTATAGAACTTGTTTCGCATTGATTCTCACTGAAATGCTAGCCATATAATCTACCCTGAAAATAATAGGTACCTAGCAGTTGCTTGTTCCATAAATACCAATTCACTCAGTTAATGAGTAAAATTATGACTTTCTTGTCAACCAAAAAAAAAAAAAAAACCAAAAAAAACATTTCGGTTAACTTAATTTGAGCCTTGATACAGTTTTGGCCTTAATTCGAGTAAACATGTTTACGATTACTCCCGCGGTAGCTTCTTTAGGATTATAATTTTAGATAGAATCATGCAGCCTAAGAAATTACTACGCACTGTGTATACAGTGTATGTTGATAAAATATGAATTAATTTCTTTCTTTGAAATCTTTCAAGTACTTTGCTGACAGTGTTTGCGTAACTTTGATGAAGAGTTTTAATACCTGGTATCCATACTTGTATGTTGCTTGCAACCGTTTCCGTAACTGTGTTGAGATAGTCGAATCTCAAACCTCCATGACGAACTATACTCGTACACTCGTCGTGTTCGTCGTCAGACCTCGGTACCATGTTAAAGTACCGATATTATTTTAGGTGCTGAGGATGTAAGTGGGTAAATGACGAAATTCGCAATGGACCCCTTAATAATAGATTTGACTAACATAATGACTCTATACTATTGGCAAATAGTCTTTTAATTTAAAAAAAAAAATATATTCTGAAAAATATTTTAGATTCATGAAATTACTCATGAGTTAGTCACACTACGGAAAAATTTTTTTTTTCTTATGGATGCCATAATACTTGTCAAGTGGATAAGGACGCCATAATAATAGTTATGCTCATATTAATATTGTGTCCATCTTATAAATCCACTATGGGGACTACATTCATACTCGTACGTACCAAGCCCGCATGATTAGTTATGTAATTTCCTCTGGCAAATGATAAATTACTGAAAAATAGGGCGAAGGGTACCAATTTTCGAAGGTTTTCCTAAATATCTTCCACCAATAGATCTGGAAATATCGTTTTGGTCTCAAATGATACGAGTAGCTCTTGATAATCTTTATCGTCATTCCAAAATTCTAAATTTTTTCAACATTATTTAAGAATTTCTTGATACGTAGTTGGTCCACTTTACCTGAAAATTCATCTCGTCCATTTAGAATTCTTATCACCAAGTTGTGAAGTTCGTGCATTTGTCAAATTATACCCCTGAGGGCTTTAGACTCGATATTAAAAAAAAAAAGTATAATCTTAATGAAAGGCAGTCTCTATAATGATACAGTAATAATTCATAGAACTATAGCGGATTAACTGTTTAAAATACGAGTATAATACTGTTTCGTAAACTAATATTATCCTTTCGTTTCGTTTTGCAGGATCATAATTTGGAGCTTAAATGATTCCATTCTCAACAAAATAATTCAGCCATTTTGCTGCCAACGATGGATAACTGCCCGCAGAAATTAGATTGCTTCCTGTTGAACTGAATTCAGGTGAGTCCCTTTCGGTCATTACAATTTGTAAAATGAAACTTACAAAAAATGGAAACAAAATCTTGTGCTCCTCCAAGTCCCCGTCTAAATCTGCGCGGGTATACTTGCAGTTGCATTCGAGCGAAGATAGGGTTTCATTGAGAGTATCCGCATAGAGATTCAATAATGTATCTCGATGAGCGGCGAATACCTCAAACTGAACGCTACTAATGAAAAAGTAAATTAAATCCAAGACTGGGAACGCTTTTCGACTAATTTGCCAGTCGATTATTTTAGTATCGACTACTCGACCGCCATCGTCGTGCTTGAATAACATATTATTCGTCCAAAAGTCTCCGTGAGCTATGACCCTGAAACCGCCGGAATCGTCATTTATCTTCAAAATTGACGACCATATTTCTTGGAGTTTTTCTCGGTTTCCGCGTAATTTTTTGTGGATCGATTCCGGTACCGCGGATTTAGCCACGGTTAGGAAGCAATCGTACATGGTGTAGCAAAATGCCATTAAAGACGGGCTGTCTTGGTCAGACAGTTCCTGGAGGTTTTCGTCAAGAGTGTCCTTCGAGTTTTGTATGTATTTTACGGAAAGGCCGTGGTATTTCGCCAGTGTGACGAGAGCAGCGCGACAGTGATCCAAGTCCAGTTGCTTTTTCCTGTCACACGTGCGATATCCCTGAGCATTGAGGTCTTCCAGTACCAACACTTTGGTTTTGGTGACCGTATGACAAATGGGAGCAAAATGCGTCCCAGTCCCCAGTTCGTATATTTTTGGTAAATAGTTTTCGTACATGTAAACCTCGTGGTTGTAAATGCCTAGTCGGCTCACATTTTTGTAGTTTTCACTCAGCGATGGAATCTTCAGTAGTACTGATCTGTGCTCGGTTTTTTCGTCTTTTTGGTAATCGAAGTTCATACGGATAATTCCACTGCAGAAATTGTCGCCAGCTTTTACGACATTATATTCCAAGTCGTATTTGGAGATGATTGCGTTATTTTCGGCTTGGAATTTACGGGTGAACTGGTCGATTGCTGTGGCTGTGTCTTCGTACTTTGAAAAAACACCTGAAATAAAAAAATTGAAACTCATTTTATAAATCTAGCGTCCCTGGAAGTTCTTTTCTGTAAAATAAGTTTTTTGAGGTTGTAAAAACAAGACTGAATACCTGTTGGTAGTTTCGGACTACTTTGAAAATTTCATGAGTAGAAATGAAGAAATATTCTTGAAACACCTACCAAAAGTTATGTGTACAAAACGGACCATTTTTGCAACTGCGAAAAATCTCCTTTGAAGATATGATATTTGGCTTATACTCTTCCTCTCTTACACGCTGAAATATTCCATTTCACTTAAGGAATACCAGTTTGAAATTCTTGACACATGTATACTTGCATTGCAAAATATATCTGCAGCTGCACTTATTATATGGTTTGTTTGCCCGCTTACATCCAAATGAAACCCTCATAGAACAGCAGACTTATTATAGAATTTTTTCAATAGGAGTATAAAATGACAACTTTCTCCCTTTATTATATATAACAGCTCTCTATTACTCTCAATTTATGAAATAATTTTTATCTACAGATATTCCGTAAGTGTCATAAGATTTGCAGATAGTGCATTATATTAACTGAATCAAACTTCCTTATTCTTCTTACTTCGACCTTTTATACTCAACCATAATTATGTAATTTCAAATTCAACCTTAACATGTTTAAAGTATATTTTGTTTTATAAAAATGTTACCTGAAATATTTCAACTATCAAACAATAGCGCTATTATCGCGATGCCAACACCAGAATTTAAATGACAAAATATATTTTACAAGATTGAATCATAGAAAATATCGAATATTTTTACCTTCTTTGATGAAATACGGTATCCAAAACTTGGTAAGTTTAACGTAATTATCGTCGTTCGTATATTCATCTGCCATACCGTCTCCATTTCCATACAGTTGATCCGAAATAACGACCGGAGTGAATGCTACCAGCGTGTACAGCCAATAAACGCTCATTTTCTTGATGTCTTTTAGCAGTATATCCACATCCAGCTTTTGTTCGCATTTTAGGTTATCCAAGGTTGCGTTTAAGGTTGTTACGTATGCCTCCAATAAGATCGGGAAGTGCTTTTCGAACACCTCTGGACTGACGCACATTGCGGTAAAGTACATAATGTCTTCGGCTGGACTGGCCCACCTGCTTAACTGGAAGTCCACGCATTTGGCATTTGTAACTTGGCCTTTGTCGTCATGTGCGAACATAATGTTGTTGAAATGAAAGTCCCCATGGTTTAGTACATTGAAAGAAGCATTCTCTGATCGTAGTTCTCGTTTCATGATTTCGAATAAATTAGTGCCAAGAAACTGCAGTACCTCTGGGTGCTCTTCCGCATAAGTGGGAGCTTCTCTATGAACGACTCTCTGCAGGCGTTTATGAAACATTGCCCTGAATTCTTCACTTTGTAAGAATATAGACGTCGGCACTATCTCGTTTCTTACTGGGTCCAACAATTTTGGATCGGTCTCGTTTATTTTCACGCCGAGAGCGTGGAATTTGGCTAACAATTTCAAAGCCTCGGCGCAGTGTCCGAAGTCCATTTGTTTTTGAGTTTCCATCATTTGGTATCCGCATTTCGATATATCTTCCAAAATCAATGCTTCTCTACCGTCGGTTCCGTGAAATTCCGGATGAAGTGATTCGTTTGGTAGGAGAGATTTATAAATTGGAAGAACGACCTCGTACATGTAAATTTCTCTGGCGTAGAATTGGAGTTGTTTGAGGAATTCATAATGCTGAATGTCGTAGGGAACCTTAACGAAAAATGATTTCTCACATTTTCTGCCATCTTTATCGAAGTGAATAGTGAAACGAGATGCTTTACTGCAGTAATTTTTTCCTTCTTTTACAATACTGTTTTCAAAAATTCTGTCCGATACGGTGACATTTTGGAAGTTACGTAACAGACGATTTTCAATTTCCCGATCTATTATATCCATCTGTAAAGAAATATTGTATCGTTTATGAATTTTCAGAATAAGGTATTTCTATGTATTAGATTAGGTCGGTCCTTTCATTTGCTCTTCAAAACAAGTACCACACTGCAAATTATATTTCGAACGATCTGTGACCACATGTACTCGTATTTATTGCCCTACTTCCCTTAATCTATTCTAGGTATGTACCTAAATATTAGTTTTTCTTTTCAGACTCACATTTTTCATCCTAATGGTTAGTTGGGGTATTGGTTATTGCTCATAATTCAACTGTGTCTTTTCACTCATACAAGTCCAAAACCTCCTCAGTCTCAAAAAAGAAATAAAGTTTTGGAATTGAGCCAGTAGTACATGGCGTACATGTATCAACATAAAAATGGAACTTTCGATTAATTATATATTTTTCTTTTTTAAAAAGCAACAAGCCAGTAGAGTGTCAAGTTTTCAAGCTTTTCTTTTTTTTATAAATTTCTTCAGCCCCCGAAAGTGTTGACTATGCTTTTTTCAATTTTTCCTGGTTTGATTAATCAACAAAAGTTACTCCAAAATTGATGATTGCATCTTTTTTGGCATGCGTGTAAATAATATTGCATAATACGTACGTCGAGCGGTGTTGTGAAGAAAATATTTCAAACTCCACATTAATGGAAACTGAAAGTGCAAATTATGGAATTTATAAATGAAGTAATATTTTGAATAATATGAGGCCAATTCAGTGTTTCATTTTCGAAATAAGTGTCGAATATTTTCAAAGCGGACTATTTATGAACTTACAAGAGTGCTCTTTTATTCGTTGATCAATTTTACTCAGATTTATCTTAAATTTATCGCTAATCTGTTTTCGAAGGATATCTCTCAAGGGCTCATTTGGTGGAGTTTTCACAACTCCCTGTAACCTATTTGAAGTGAAATTGCAAAATTTTGTCGAACGAACTCCTTGAAGACATCTTTCGAGAGTACAATTACTAAAATTTTCTGATCTACTGGTGCATAATTTAGTAATAAAAGTGCATTCCTGTAAGCGTATTTCTTCCATGAAGAATTGGAAAATAATACCTATTGGGAAAATTAAAATTACTTTTTTTGAAAATAAAGTTCCAAAGTGGCTTTATTTGTCTCTATTCAAATATTATTATTCTCTAATTAGCGCTTTCATTTTCCACAAATGTTAATATTGAATTTTTGGAACTAAACCCTTGAAGATTTAAAAATATGTAATATAGTGGATGTGTTTGCATTAATGGCTACGAGTAAAAATGCTTATCAATTTTAGAAGAAAAAATTTTTTTTCTGTATTATTATGAAGAATGAAAATGGTTGAGAATTCTGTTGTTTTTTTATGGCCATGACTTGAAAAACTACTAATTAAGAATCTCAATGGAAATTGGTTCGAAGTAGTGCTAACCTTTCCTCTATTATTCTGTTGGGAATCGATATCATTTGTGGAATGTAAAAAGCTGAATCTTGCAGTATGGTATAATGCAATTAAATAATTCTCGTTGACCCTCTATTAGAATTGGGCGCATGTAAATTGCACACAAGATGCAAATCAGAACGTGTAATTTGCACACCTATGTAATCTGCACACAATAAGAAAAAGAGTAATTTGCACACGTATGTATTGTGCACACAGTTCATACGAGGTGCATTCCAAAAGTCCGTTCGCTCGTTTCATATCTCCGGCCCTGGTAACACTGATGCAACAAAATTTTAATTGGAGTATCAGCACCCTCATGACACATCACCATAAAAATTTCATGGCCCTATCATGTTTCAATCTTGAGTTATGATAATTTGAAAATGAAGAGTCGAATAAAAGCACCATCCAAGAATGAGATGCAGGATTTCTAATATTTTCCCAAATTAAAAGGTTGAAAGTGATCCGCTATAGAGTTGTCAACATGCATCAGAATGTGTACAAATATGAGAAATTGTTGGCCAGGCACGGTGCTCAAAAATCAAGGATACAGTGTGAAGGAGGATGGGAGAATATTACCACAAAAAACCAAACCAATAGCCCAAGCACTACGATGATAAAATAGAGGTGTATGTGTGCGTGTATGTGTGTGTGCGCACTTGGTGTTGACTGTAGGCAGGCGTTACGTGCTTACTGCAGTACACCAGCACACAGTTGCGTGAATTTTACTCAATATTAGCCTCAAAAACTTTTGCATAGCAATATTTTTCTTATTCTGCCAGTCTGGATGGGCGCCTTGGGAAAAATTTGATGTGAGCGACCTTTTACCACCCCTCTTTATTCACTGGCCTTGCCACATCTAATTACCATCGACTCTAGCCATTGGAAGTTGAATTTTGAGGAGAAAATTTGCTTTTAGTAGTGCTATTTGGGAAAAAGAACAAATTTTTTTTTAATTTGGATGGGACATTTCATCGAGATTACATTTAGAAACTTATACTGCCCCATAACAGCTGCCTTGATCGCTTGGTGCATGGTGTGGAAAAGTAGCCTGAAGTCTCCTCTTTCCAATGAAACTAATTGCAGGTCTCTATCTCTATCAGCTTTCAAATGGTGGGGGGTGCAAACCGACTTTTGGAACGCGCGATCGAATTGTTCATGTCTCGTCATGATTATCTCTTACACTGATAAACACCTCGAATATTTTTTTCTTGAAAAACTTTTTATTTGGTAGAAACGTATACTTATCATCTTTTGAATCTATATTTATACTTAGTATGTTCCACTTTGATGTTTCAGTTGGTCTTTTCTTACGGGTGCTGGATACATACGTTGAAATTCAAAGTATGCATATTCAGAACACTGTCAGATCAACTTAGGCTAGAAAACAGATTTATATTGATGGTTTAATTCAGCAATATGAATGTAATGATATTACGAGACTACAGTTTATTAAAAGAACTGGTTACTATTTATGCCCCGATGTAGCAAAAAGAGGCACAACGATCCAACCAAATGTTATTGACGGAAATTAATTATACGAGTACACTTTTTTGTAGTGCAATTTTGTTCCTTTATTTTTTTACATGTGTGCAATTTACATGAGCCCATTTTGTTCATTTTATTTCTTAATGTGTGTGCAATTTACATCTGTATTATTTGTGTGCTAATTACATACGTGTGCAAATTATTCTTTTTCTTATTGTGTGCAGATTACATAGGTGTGCAAATTACACGTTTTTGTGTGCAATTTACTTTCTCCCATAAGAATCACTTCGTGTCTTTAAAGGGATAATCTTTTCTACCATCTGCCAAATTTCAGGTTTGATCGTATTCTCCACAGTCATTGTTTCATTTTTGTTTAAAAGTGTGAAAAAGCAGAAGTATAAAACAATAATCTACTTACTTTGATTGTCAATTTACATTCAGGTTGACTGCAAGATGTTGGAAAATAGTTTAGGTAGCGATAAATTAAATTGAAATGGTTGTGCTTTAGACTATTGTACGATGTTCTATGTCTACACATCAACTGAACTTGAAAACGAATGGTTTAGCTTGAGTTAATTTAAATCAAAGCGGTTATATTATGGACTACTGCGGAGTTGTATATAAATTGAATGAAGTTGAAAACGAATGATGTAGTGTATAATCATGACGTGATGAAATAAATACGTTATTACTGTCTAGGTATCATATAAGGATCAAAATATTTTTGCTATGTTGACGTTAAAGTTGCATGTTTACCATGTTGTTCCTGTATTAAATATTTCATCATCATTATAGCAATTTTCTCAGATTATACCAATATTATCCAAGTAATTAAAATAAAAACAAAGTAGGGGTTATTTTTGAATAACCCATGAATGGCTATAATTGAATAAAGAAGGATAAAGGAAGAAAAAGTTGGCAAATAATTTACAGTCCCATTCGTAAGAGATAGATGACACGTTTCAATATTTTTTGGAATATGAAAGCATGAGCAATTTTCAAGCCTTCCTGGTCTAGAATAACATACGAAGAATCTAACCATCACTTGCACTCAGAATTATGTCCTCTGAAAGAGTCTGGCATCATTATTATCATGGCCTTTGGAAAGTCATTCAATGTTTAGTTTTGACCGACGAAATTTTTTGAAATACAATTGTAGATACATGTCTAAACGTCAAGTAGGATCTGAACTAAAGCATTGACTTGTGTGGTGTACGAACCTTTTCTTGCGATTCGAAAGCAATTGTTATGGGCACTTTTCAGTGGCACTGGCAAGAATTTTATCTGTGTAACATTATCTTCTGATTAGTCGCTCTTGAAAACAGTAGAGAGCGCAATTGATAATATATGAAATTGTTTTATCATTTTGTGATGGCAAAAACTGCTCCCCGAAATCAAGTTATAGAAAAGAGCCCTGAGAAAGTCCCGATTTTTTATATTTTTCAATACTCATATTAGATAACAAGTTACATATCTAAATCTGAAGTTTTACTGACTTCCCCTTGAAACCCTGTATAATATGATATGTCGAGTCCAGTTCGTTTTTTTGAAATCAATCAGTTTCATAATCCGTGCCCCTTATTTCTTGCAACAGAGCCATCATTTAGTCCACTATCACAAAAATTCATGAAACTACAGCAGCAGCCCGATGGGCAAAAAATGAGAAAATGATCCGGAAAATGAGAATTTTATCCGTTGTCAGTCCGTTTTTATTTTCGACCATCGGATCTGAAAATTTGCAGATATTTTTGTCATTTTGATTATTTTTCCAAATCCGTTTGTAAAACGGATTTCCTGATTATAATCAGTGATAATTTTTGGGCAATTTTTCTAAATCCGTTTGTAAAACGGTTTCACGGATTATAACCCGGGCCAACAAATATCATAAAACAGCCTTCGCGGAAAATAATCCGGACTCATTTCCGACAAGACTGATTACAATCCGTTCAAAATCCGTTTTAGAAGCCGGAAAACAGGAAAATTACGGGTTATAATCCAGAAACGGATTATAACCCGGAATAAAACGGATCCGTTTTCAAAATATTTTGCCCATAGGGAGGGCTTCCGTGATATCCGCCCTTGATCAAAATTGGGTACCGAGCTACTATAAAACATGAGAAATTCAGTAAATTATAAAAAACTGACAACTAGAAGATATATCATAGTTCCTCAGAAGCATGGAAAGAATTTTCTCAATTTTTAAGCCTTGAAAAAATCGTAAAAACTATAGAAGAGCTGGCCCAGCTATTGAAAGAAATACGCCAATTTCATGGATTTTTTAGATATTGGACTAAATGATGGCTCTGTTGCAAGAGGAAATTCTACAGATTATTGAAATTTATGGATTTCAGAGAAGGGCCTAAGTCGACCGAGGCCCTTCTTTGATATCCGTCTTCATTTGTCTGTAAGATGACGGATTCATATTTTATTGTTTTTCTTAAATTCGTAGTTATCAGCTTCATAACCCAAGATGATATATGGAGTAATAATTTAGAAGATAATACCTACATTTTTATCATATTTTTTCAGCAATTTGAAAATGAGATAAACGTTAGATATGACCTACTTCACATGTAAAGAATTATTTGCTTTTAGAATACGATAAGAACTATTAGTTGTAATAATTTTTCTTAGAACCAGAATAAATAAAAACTGATTGAATTCTACGCCCATACGTTCGAATGAACTTTTCGTTCGAACTTGTTGCTAGATATTTCATGGTCATGGGAACTGGTGGTTAACCTAGCCCAGCTAGAGCCTGCAGTGGCACGGATTATTAACATTGAGAAAAATATGTTATGCTAAACGCTTGTTTTTGCGACGAGTCACGATAAATAATGATTTAGGCTAATTGTAAGAACTTGTTACCCGACTGAGATTGATGTTAACGTCGTTTAACGCAGTTCGCCAAATCCTATATTTATTCAGAAATACGCACTGATGATTTTTTATGTTTACAAAAATATTTGCGTAAAGTGATCGATATCCGCCCTATGGGCAAAATATTTTGAAAACGGATCCGTTTTATTCCGGGTTATAATCCGTTTCTGGATTATAACCCAGAATTTTCCTGTTTTCCGGCTTCTAAAACGGATTTCGAACGGATTGTAATCAGTCTTGTCGGAAATGAGTCCGGATTATTTTCCGTGAAGGCTGTTTTATCATATATGTTGGCCCGGGTTATAATCCGTGAAACCGTTTTACAAAAGGATTTAGAAAAATTGCCCAAAAATTATCACTGATTATAATCAGGAAATCCGTTTTACAAACGGATTTGGAAAAATAATCAAGATGACAAAAATATCTGCAAATTTTCAGATCCGATGGTCGAAAATATAAACGGACTAAAAACGGATAAAATTCTCATTTTGCGGATCATTTTCTCATTTTTTGCCCATCGGGCGACTCTATCAGTCTTGGATATTATCAACATTTCACTTGATAAGTAAAGTCATATTCAACTCAAATCAGCTGACATTATGTTAAAATTTAAAATTACTGATGTTAAAACTGAATAAGATTTTTCTTATGAGAAGAATTAAATTACCTGTAAAGAGTAGAAAAAATATGCAGCACCTAGGCTATCTAAATTGTACACTGAAAAAATTTAAATGCATACGAGTATAACATTAAAATTTGATATTCTACAGTTCACAAAACTTCAAACAATCGGAATTAATGGGTATGTTGCAATACCACAATTATTATTTCTATTTCTTGACATTCTGATGTATCCTTGCTCACCCCACGATGTTCCCCAAGAATTTTTTACCAACCAGTAATCACGTCCCCTTTTAGAGGTACCATATCCAACTATTAAAACCGCATGATCTAATGCGTAGCTACTGCAGCTTCTACTGTACAGTACTCCTATAAAATCAGACAAAAGTGAAATATTATTGAATATTCTTACTGTTATGTCATAATTAATATACTCGTATTTGAATGTCGCATGTTGCCGAGGGGGTTCTGTGATAATACTGACCCTTAATTAGACTAATAATAAATCAGCACATTCAATTTGGTAGTTTTCTTAATTTTGGTCAAAAAGCAGAAAAACAACTATAGAGTGTACAACCTTATCATCACCATTGATGGTGGTATTAGAAAATCACTTATGCAGGACAGACATGTCGTCTAACAACTTAGAACGAGGCAAAATATTTCACTAGCAAAGTTTAACACGGTTTTTCGTTTGTTGCATGAGCCGTAGAGGAGTGCAGCCAATTTTTGCCCAAGTATGAAATAGCTTGCTGAAGGCGCGAGTTGTGAACTAATACTTTTTGCAACATAATTATTATGCTTTATATAAGTTAAAAAAATAAAGATGCACCCAAAAAGTAACTTTCATTATTAAAGAAATGAGTGATAAATTTATGGGGGTCTGTGTGGCAAAGTGGTAAGTCATCAGCCTTGCGATCGAAGGGTAACTGGTTTGAGATTGTCATGTAATCACTATGCTCTGTTTAATTTCAGAGTGCCTAAAACGGATTGCTGTTTGCTGGGCTCCGGGGAAAGGAAAAGGTACTCGTTCACATTCAGCAACAATAAATGGCCACGCTTCCGATTTGCTTTCTTGTTTATCACGTGGATCGATTTTTATATTGTTGATAAATGTGAATTTGACGTTCCGTTTTAGGCACTCTTATACTCAGTTCAACTTACGAGAACCTAAAACAAAGCGTCAAATTCACATTTATCAACAATATCAAAATCGATCCATGTGATGAGAAACAAGAAAGTAAAATCGGAAGCGTAGCCATTTATTGTTGCTGAATGTGAACGAGTACCTTTTCCTTTCCCCGGAGCCCTGCAAACTGCAATCCGTTTTAGGTACTCTTAAGTTGAGCAGAGTATTATCACCGCCACAACCTAAAGAGAAATATCCGGCGACGTAGAAATGTCTGTAATGTTGTAAGTGAGGCAAAAAAATATAAACGTGCCAGTTTTTTAATGGTTTGTTTATGTACGAGTAAAAAATAAAAAGTGTGGTAATAAAAATGATGGGGAAAATAGTAATTTTTGCACCAAGAACTGGCGTATTTTTTCCTTTGACTTTCTTTGTTTACATCTCACTGGTGGAAATTTATCATTCGCCAATCAGCTATTATCAGATCTATCATAAATTGAGTTATCCACTAATCAGTTTGAAGATAAATTCGCAGCAGTGAAAAGTGTACAATAATTTTACGTTATTTGTGAACGCTCTGTAGAGTGATAACATATACATATTATCAATAGTCAAAGGGTTTTTCTTTCACTACGAACATGTGTTGTTGAATGTTTTGTTGTTAATATGCTGGGTTTACTTTTCATTTCACACTCCACCCGTTCCCTATTCGAAGAACTCAGTTCACGAATCAATAGTGGCTCTTACCAAGACTTGTACATAGGTAGTAAATTTCTCAGGCCGGACTAGAAAAAATTTTAAAAATCAGTTTCTTATGCACCGTTGCCAAGCAGATACGAAAATACAAGTACCATTATTGATAATGTAGTACTGATTGTTCACTTGAATTAGGCCTACCTGAATGATAAAACATGAAATCAGTATCAGCATCGACTGCTACGGAAACAGGCCCCTTAAATGCAACAGCATTCTTCAGTAGTCTCTCGTTACGCTGTCGTATAGTATAATAACCTCTATCAGTCGCTCCGGATTTCCATTTGCGGTAACGACATCTGCCTTCCTGAAATCAATGCTAGCATTATCGATAGTATCGTCATAGACTCGAAGTAAATTACTCGTAATTTCCGAATTAAGAAAGTTTTCGTGGCTCGATGGGTACGTGTTTAGCTCTGTGCTTAAAAGGTTATGGGCAAAAGTCGGAAGCTCTCTACAGTATCACAAATGCACCCAGACTTACAGCTGATTCCACAGTTTAATTTGTGTTTTAATAGTACCAGCGTATTCTGTGTATAGTAGATACTAACTATTCCTTGTGTTCATTATATGCAGTTTTCTCATTTAACCAATGACTTTTTTCCCAAAGCTCTGTAAACTATTACGCTGAAAAAAATTTCCATATTATAGTAAATCCTACAATTTGGATTGGAAAACTGGGACAGTTCGAGATTTGTAGCAGAAATAACTACAAAAATAGTAATATGTATTATTTAAGACAGTAAAAAGTACTACAAATATTGGACTATTTACAATAAAATAGTAATTTCCACAACTGATGACGAGAAAAGTTACTATTCTATTTATAATTAATACATCTTTGTTACCAAACCGAAAACATTTCAAAATATTGGAACAGATTAAAGGCATTTTACAATCAATATAATCTTGAAAAGCTCTTATTCTGTTTTAGTTTCGTTTTTATTAAAAAAAAAAAGCTCTGAATGGTCTTTACGAAGTCTAGTGTTTGTTGAGGCATGTGTAAAGAGTACTTTGGAGGTACCTTGATTAAAAACGACCTCATTGCTCCTTGTCTAAGAGATACCTACGGGTCTAGGTTGGAGGCGCAAGTAGTAGGGATTCAAAAAGCATACTTATAGAGCTCCATGTCGCTAGTTCCTCACCTATTGAATTCTGAAATTTTGACACATGCATTCGTTTGTGCTACGTTTGTGCTGGTTATTGCTGGAATTTTCATCGTTTGTGCTGCTTTCCCTTCAGAGATATTTGAGAAAAACATTTTCAAGGTCAGTGGGGAACTAGCGACATGCTCTTCCCCACCAAAGAGATATTGGAAATCCGAATGAGCCATTTGTTTGTGCTACGTTTGTGCTGGTTTGTGCTGCCATTTATTTCGTTTGTGCTGCTTCCCTCTCCCCGCCACAACCAAAACAAATGCTCATACCCTTGAATGTATGAAATTTTTCAAACAGGCCAGAAAGGTTCAAAACTAGTACCATTTTGTTTGTGCTACGTTTGTGCTGCCAGAATATAACAAAATCATGTGAACTCAGCTCTATGGGAGGTGTGAAAATATGAAAGAATGTTGAGGTCAATGACTAGTCACCAAACTCTGAAATTTGGGTCATATTTTGGAAACTTGGAATTTCAAAAATTTGAATAAGCCATTCCCATTTGTTTGTGCTAGGTTTGTGCTGGTTTGTGCTGACATTTATTTTGTTTGTGCTGCTCACCTCTCCCCTCCACAACCAAACTGTTCGAAAATTTCATATATCCAAGGGTGTGAGCATTTGTTTTGGTTGTGGAGGGGAGAGGGGAGCAGCACAAATAAAATAAATGGCAGCACGAACCAGCACAAACGTAGCACAAACAAATGGCATTAATTTCAAACATTTCAGAGTGGTTTGAGAATTCTCTATATAAAGGCGTATAAAAAGTTGCTTTGGTTGTGACGGGGAAGAGGAGGCAGCACAAACAAAAAAAATAACGGCACAAACCAGCACAAACATAGGACAAACAAAAGGATTATTCAAATTTTTGAAATTCCAAGTTTCCAAAATATGACCCGAATTTCAGAGTTTGGTGACCGGTCATTGACCTCTACATTCTTTCCTATTTTCACACCTCCTATAGAGCTAAGTTCACATGATTTTGTTATATTCTGGCAGCACAAACGTAGCACAAACAAATGGTACTAGTTTTGAACCTTTCTGGCCTGTTTGAAAAATTTCATACATTCAAGGGTATGAGCATTTGTTTTGGTTGTGGCGGGGAGAGGGGAGCAGCACAAACGAAATAAATGGCAGCACAAACCAGCACAAACGTAGCACAAACAAATGGCTCATTCGGATTTCCAATATCTCTTTGGTGGGGAAGAGCATGTCGCTAGTTCCCCACTGACCTTGAAAATGTTTTTCTCAAATATCTCTGAAGGGAAAGCAGCGCAAACGATGAAAATTCCAGCACAAACGTAGCACAAACGAATGCATGTGTCAAAATTTCAGAATTCAATAGGTGGGGAACTAGCGACATGGAGCTTAATTAGCTTATAAAATGTATAATTACTCTTGCTTCGTATCGATACGAACGTTCTGTGTCTATTCCATTATTCATATAAATGTAGAGAAAAGCTAGCTCCTGCTGACCGCCGTCGCATCCTTGATTTCCGTAACCACCTGAGCAATCAATCAAATTCTGCTCACTGAGAGATACTAGCCTTCTTGTTTTTAGAAAATGTTGCCCTTCGAGGGCTCCAGTCTGTGACGTGAGGAAAAAAAAGTTATAGGTATGCTTGAATGAAATCGAACTTGATGGTATACCTGCGTATTTATTCGATTTATTAAAAAGTATTCGATATTCAAATGAGTATTACTAACACTGCTAAAAGCCCAGTCAGAATTACATTGCCGCTGGTCTTTCACCCGCGTGACAGCACCGTGTCTCCTCCAGTCAATGTAACGAGGCGCCGATGCATTGAATGGAGGAAGATATTCGATGGGGTCTCGCGTAATGTTTGAAAGATTCCTTCGGTATCCATTCATCTGTCTACGAATTTCATGCTGGAGCTGTGAATTAGATGTACTAAGTTTATGAACTGTATTAGTAGGCTATCTATAGCTCTCAAAGCCTTGCAAATAATATATTAATCAAAGTTTGATTTATAAATTGATAGATTTGAAATATTAGCTAAATTATTGATTAAGTGCAGTCGATATTCTCATCATTACCTATTCGAAAATAAAAACATGAATGTCAATCTTCTTTGTGGATGAATTGTGATATCTCTACTTAAATGATAATGTTTCATATTGACGATGGGAATTTTTTTTAAAAATTAACTTGATTATTTTTTATTATTAACATATGAATTTTTTCTTCTCCCCAATTTTATTTATTATCATTTATTTTAGTTATGTATTTAAATCAATAAAAATTGTGATATAGCTTTTCATGACTGCGCTCATCAAGTTGAACAAGTTAGGTATGAATGTTTTTGAATTGTTATAATGAAGTTTTGAGCAAATTCACCTGCCTGATCCTTAAGGGATAACGGGGTTAACTTTCGAGTTTCAATACATATACGTTATCAACTTAAGGTGCCGGGTATAAGGATTAGCACGATTCTAATAGATCATTCATATTTTCGAAGTTGGGCAGGGTTACTTTTGATGAATTATCCAGAAATACATACCATATCTCCAAATTGATTTATTTTCAACGTGTGCGAAACTTCCCCTCGTTCATATCGTTTGTTGTGCTGGTTAATCCTATGTTTATTATCCATGAATATTTTCATACGAAAATTTTCTTCGATTGCGTTGTCGTATGTTCTATTAAATTGTACCTGAAAATGGGGAGTTTTTTTTTACCAGTTTAGTTAGCGTTTAAAAGCAAAATGTGGCTGACATCTGATGGCAATCTGAGAACCATATTTGGCGGCGCAAAAAATGTACTAAATAAAACCAAATGCAATGTTGGAACATTTCAATAACGTAATGTTGCTTCCAAAATGATAATCAGCTTTTTGAAAAAGCGCTGCGCTCTAGTTTTCCTTTAAACGCCAATTGTTCAAATTCGATAACTGTTCGTTATAATAATTTAATCTAAATTCCAATCGTTTATTCGAACGCATTCGGGGATTTGGAAATGTACCGTATAACTATTATAATGATAGACTGCTCCTTTGTGTACCAAAAGGAGGGGTTGAGAGGCTTCAGTTTAACTTGAAAAAAAAAATTATTACGCAGCCAGTCCCGTTAAAAAGCAGATTTTCAAATAGAACTACAGGGATCTCATGAACTATTAAAAGTTAACATTTTAGAATTATGCGAACATTGGGTGAAAAATGAATTTCTGTTGGAAAACTGGCAGCAAGTTCCGAAGAAAAATTCATGTTCTGAACCTTCAAAACCACTGTTTAAAAAAACCAACCGACAAATCGGCTGGAATCCTGAATAGTACATTTTAGAAAGTTCTACATATTCGCATACCATATCAACTTCAGCTCGGTAGGTTCTGTACCTTCCTTATATTAGTAGCCATCAACGCTGAAAAATCAATTACTATTTATTGTAACTATTCCAATATTTGTAGTACTTTTTCATGTCTCAGATATAACATTTTACTATTTTTACACGACTTTTCAAAAGGTTTGAGCGTGTATATGTATTAGGTTCCAAATTTGCTGACGGGTGACTTGAAAAGTTAACAAAATTTTGGCCTCTGAGGGTGTCAAAATAGGTCTTCATAAACCGCTTGAAGCCTGGATTAGCCCCTTCCGACTTTTTTAGTACCTTTCAATGAAGAAACCACTGCGAGGAGTCTGATACAAGACTAGATGCCGCTCCATTAGAAAATTTCTTTGTATCAGTGGCGTCTGCTCTGGGTGTGCAAGGTGTTCACCGCACACCCAACCAAATTCAAAAAGAAATTTTGTCTGTGATTATGGTGATAAATAAATTATGTGTATTTTGTAAGCATATGGCATATATTAGATGGTGTTGTGACAGAATATTCAACGTAATAAATTTTTATTTAAGACGACAGAAAAAGTGGCGCCCACCTGGGGGGTCAAGTGGTGCGGTCGCACCGGACCTCACAATTTAGGGGCCCCATCAGATGAAATTTTGACCGCCCTTTACTACCAATATGTTGAAAAACATGGAAGTGAACAAAATTATGAGGGGGCCACTTTGCTGAAAAGGGCCTCACAAGTGATCTTGCACCACCTATTTCAAAATACGTGGGCGCCACTGAAAACCTTGGTTTGAAGTTCAACATAATAAATTAAATGTACTGAAATGAAAGTTATCAGAGACACATGTAGTATTTTTTAAAAAAATTTCTCCTTTTTTTGAAGTTGAAAAGATTAAAAAAATGATCTTTTTACGGGAGAAAATATATGTATGAGTGCAATAGTGCATTATTGCAATAATTTTAAAAGTTACATTAAGGTAACTTTTTTACCAACTGATGCAATAATCTGTTCAAAGGTGACTTCTTAGTTAATTAGTGAAGAAAATACGTACATACAAAAAATGGATGATAAGATAAGTTAATCATTTTGTTAAGTAAAAGCAGTGTAATAATATCTTATCACGAATTGTTCTGCAGTTCAATGTGTGGTTTTTTTTCATATCTTTGAATCCAGAAATGTTAGGTATTACTAATTGGGGGATTGGTGAAAAACACAATAAATTAGTGTTGGCTTTCTTGGTTAACTTACATTACCTTCTTCTCGTATCTATTTTGTCAGAATATTATCTAATATTGTTTCACTCACCTTAAATAAATCCCAGTCTTCTTCAACGAAATCGATGAAAGAAACTGCTTTTACGGCAGCAGCACCAACTATCAACAATAAAGCGAACGTTTTCATTGTTTCAGGTGCTAATTCCGCTGGCTATAGAAAAAATAAAGAAAATTATTTCGCATTTATCAACTCGGTGCTGCGTAAAACTTATAAAATGTTAGAATAAAATAATTCGAATATTAAGAACATCAATTCTGAAAAATAATTGAAACCTACCAGAATGTGAAGTGCGAATAGGGAAAAATTACTTTATAAACCACCATTGAGCGGGTATTTGCCGGAAAAAAGTGGCTTGAGTGTCATGATGAATCACAATGTATGTATTACCGTTTTATATTGAGAATGGAAGAGCTAATCGATTCAAATAAACTTGAGTGTATTTTAGTAAGTGTTTGGAAAGTTGGTAAAAATAAGGCTAAAAAAATATGTCAATAACAGAAAAAAAAATCTCTGTTCAAGTGATGTCGGTACATAAATAACTACATACTCGTAATTTTGGATTGAGAGGCCACCTTTTAATGATAACTCAAGTTAGGTGAACGCATTGTAGTTTCGAGACAGACATACACGTACATTATAATATCTATAGTTATTTTATGACACATATGTGACCCAAGATAAATAAATAAATAAATAAATAAATAGCTACATCCTTCACCGAAGTTTTGTGAAGGTGAAAGATGAATTCTCTTTTAGAACAGAAGCTATATTTTTCTCATACATTTGAAAAGAAAATTAGTATGATGACGTCATAATTTTTCATTCAGAATGTTTATCTCCATGCTTCTGGAATTATATACCTTCGTATGATGACGTCATCATACCATTGAGGAATCACCGGACACAAAATTTTTAACTAAAAACGCAACAAACGCCATTTTTAAAAAGTTTGAGTTATGTACCTAGTGGGCCCTATAGGAACTTTTACTAGAATCTATTTCAAAACTCAGAATTTGAAGAAAAAAAATTTCCAAAGGCCCTACTGTAAAGGAAACTCGAAGAACTGGAGAATGTCATAAACGACACCACCTGGTTTTTCTAGTGTTAATAGGCTTATCACTATTTACATATCACTGAAACAAATTTGGGTAGTAATTTCTACCATTTGTATGAGATAACTATGACAATTCAAGATTTATAATAGAAATTACTACAAAAATAGTAAAATGCGCCATTTAATGATGATAAAAAATACTACAAACTCTAAGAATATCCACAACAACTCGTGACTTGTGCCTGTTATCCTATAAAAGACAGTGAAAAATTACTATTCATTTTTTTCAGGGCAACTACATAGGCTATATGAGTACACATTATACGAGTAATAATAAAATGAAAAATAAATGAGATCATTTTGTAATTGCAGGCTAGTCTGACTGAAATACAATCATGCAACATATTTATTATGATGAAAAGGAAACATATCCACGGTTAAGAGATAAATTTGGAGGGGGCGCAATTCGAGCAAAATCCGAATTGCGGCTCATCTGATAATCTTTGACTGAGTTGCGGCCGTTAAAAAAGGTGAGATGTTCGAATTGCGGCCCCTTCTAATTTGTCTCTTAACCGTGAATGTGTTTCGTTTTTATTATCTGTTGCATGGGTGTACATGTAGACTTGCCTGCAATTACAAAATTATCTCCTTATTGTTATAATATGTACTTGTACCCTGACAAAATGAATAAGTAGTAATTTTTACTGTTTTTTATAGGAAAACAGGGACAATTTACGAGTTATTGTAAATATTTTTAGTGTTTGTATTACTTTTTACTATCTTCGCACATTTTACTATTTTTGGGGTAATTTCCATCATGAATCTTTAATTGTCTCGGTTTTCTCATACAAATAGTGGAAATTACCACCCAATTATTTTCAGTGCTATGTAAAATGTGATGCAGTGGCCGCAATTCGAACATCTCATTTTATTTTAGCGGCAGCAACTCGGTCAAAAATTATCAGATGGGCCGCTATTCGGATTTTGCCATATTTCCTTACCGCGATCGATATCAGAGTCTATCAGTCTTGTCTATTATCAACATTTCACTAAATAAGTAAAGTCGTATTCAACTAAATCAGCTGACATTATGTTAAAATTTAAAATTACTGATGTTAAAACTGAATAAGATTTTTCTTATGAAAATATATAATTACATGTGATGAGTAGAAATAATTCGCAGCATCTAGGCTATCTAAATTGTACATTGAAAAAATATAAACGCATACGAGTAAAACATTAAAATTTGATAATCTGTAGTTCACAAAACTTCAAACAATCGGAATTACTGGGTTCGATGCAATACCACAATTGTTATTTCTATTTCTTGACATTCTGATGTATCCTTGCTCACCCCACGATGTACCCCAAGAATTTTTTACCAACCAGTAATCCTGTCCTCTTGAAGTGGTACCATATCCAACTATTAAAACCGAATGATCTAACGAGGTGCTACTGCAGGATTCACTGTACATTACCCCTATAAAATCAAACAAGTAAAATATTATTGAATATTGTTACTGTTAAGTCATAATCAATGTATTTGAATATCACATGTTGCCGGGGGGGGGGGGGACTTCACTGTTCGATCCCACTCGTCTTTATCGTGCTTATTGCCCTCTTAGTTTGCTCCAACCAATGTATAAAGTACGCTGAGAGAAAAGTGTAGAATTTATTACTAGGTACGTAGTACTACATTAATTTTTCTCATCGAGGTAACAAAAATTATTATTTTGTAGTAATGAATTCTTATATGATGGTAAAATGAACCACAAAAATAGTATATTTCTCTATTTTTTTTTAAAAGCAATTTCTGCTACAATTTTGAATTGTCCCTGTTTTCCTATCCCAGAATAGTGAAAATGATTTATGGAAATTTCTCTCAGTTTGAATTCAGTGTCTCTCTTACTGTACGTGAACCGATGAGATGCATAACGACTCGAGGCCAAAATTTGCGATTTTTCACGCTGAATCCGAATATGCAGCCCGTTTTACTCTACGTCGCGATTTTTACCCATTTTGGAGCATTTTTCAGTTTTTTTTTACCATATATCGCTGGGCGAGAGTCGCCGCCAAAAACGGCTACCGGATTCGTACTCAGCGACCTCGAAAACCCCCATCAACTTACAAAATTTATTCCCTGAGCAGAAATCAAGAAATGCAATGTTTTTGAATATATTATACCCGTATTATAGGAGAAATTTTGGTTCAAACGAAATTTATTAGCAAATTATCGAATTATCTGTCTCTAAGCTACTGAATGATGAAAACAATTTGGCTTAAAAAAACAGTGTTCATTTGGACATTGCACGGGTATTTCAAAATAATCTCCGTATAAAAATCAGCAACGGGTACCAGTCATCAAATTGACCCAACATACACATATGTGTATTTATTCAAATTTTTTTTATTGGCTCATTCGTTTCCTACTACCTAGGCGCACGCGTCCTGTGTGAATAATGAAGCATTTTGATGCACTTTATATGAGCACCATTCAATAGCAATTTGTAGAAGAACGATAGTTCATTCGTAAACTTTAGATTCGAGTTGTTTACCAGCCTTTTCCTGGCATTTTGTTGGATAAACAAGAATGCTATCAGCATGAATGTTTCCCCATATTCGACCCGTAGTTGTACTAGTTCTGTGATAATACTGACCCTTAATTAGACTAATAATAAATCAGCCCATTCAATTTGGTAGTTTTCTTAATTTTGGTCAAAATGCAGAAAAACAACTTGAGTGTACAACCTTATCATCACCATTAACAATCCTCAGAACGCTTAAGGTTTAAACCATTTATAATTTTAAAAAAATAAAAAATTTGAATTTGAATTTGAAATGAGTGATAAATTTATGGGGGTCTGTGTAGCGTAGTGGAAAGTGCTCAGCCTTGCGTTCGAAGGGTACCTAGTTTGAGATTTTCATGTAATCACTATACTCTGTTCAACTTAAGAATGCCTAAAACGGAACGTCAAATTCACATTTATCAACAATATAAAAATCGGATGTGTGATAAGAAACAAGAAAGTAAAATCGGAAGCGTAGCCAAATATTGTTGCTGAATGTGAACGAGTACCTTTTCCTCTCCCCGGAGCCCTGCAAACTGCAATCCGTTTTTAGGCACTTTTAAGTTGAGCAGAGTATAATCACCGCCACAACCTAAAGAGAAATATCCGGCAACGTAGAAATGTCTGTAATGTTGTAAGTGAGGCAAAAAAATACATATAAACGTGCCAGTTTTATAGTGATACGAGTATGTTTATGTACGAGTAAAAAAAAAAAAAAAGTAATTTTTGCACCAAAAAATGGCGTATTTTTCCCTTTGACTACAGTGACTTTCTTTGTTTACATCTCACTGGTGGAAATTTATCATTCTCCAATCAGCTATTATCAGAGCTATCATAAATCGAGTTATCCACTAATCAGTTTGAAGATAAATTCCCAGCAGTGAAAAGTGTACAATAATTTGACGTTATTTGTGAACGCTCTATAGAGTAATAATATATTGTAAATAGTCGAAGGGTTTTCTTTTCTCTACGAACATGCGTTGTTAAATTTGTTGTTGTTGTTATGCTGGGTTCACTTTTCATTTCACACTTCACCCGTTCCCTATTCGAAGAACATCTGTCCACGAATCAATAATGGCTCTTACCAAGACTTTTACATAGGTAGTAAATTTCACAGGCCGGACTATACTCTGTTCAACTTGAGAATGCCTAAAACGGATTGCAGTTTGCAGGGCTCCGGGGAGAGGAAAAGGTACTCGTTCACATTCAGCAACAATATTTAGCTACGCTTCCGATTTTACTTTCTTGTTTCTTATCACACATCCGATTTTTATATTGTTGATGAATGTGAATTTGACGTTCCGTTTTAGGCATTCTTAAGTTAAACAGAGTATAGCACAAATTTTAAAAATCTTTGCGAAATGAAGGATGAAATCACCTACTCAGTTTCTTGTGCACCGTTGCCAAGCAGATACGAAAATACGTGTACCACTATTGATAATCTAGTACCGATTGCTCACTTGAATTAGGCCTACCTGAATCGTAGAACCTGAAATCATTATCAGCATCGATTGATACAGCAACTGGCCCCTTAAATGCAACAGCATTCTGTAGTAGTCTCTCGTTATCCTGTTGTACAGTATAATAACCTTTATCAGACGCTCCGGATTTCCATTTGCTGTAACGACACCTGCCATTCTGAAATCAATGCCAGCATTATCGATAGTATCGTCATAGACTCGAAGTAAATTACTCGTAATTTCCGAATTAAGAAAGTTTTCGTGGCTCGATGGGTACGTGTTTAGCTCTCTGCTTAAAAGGTTATGGGCAAAAGTCGGAAGCTCTCTACAGTATCACAAATGCACCCAGACTTACAGCTGATTCCACAGTTTAATTTATGTTTTAATAGTACCAGCGTATTCTGTGTATAGTAGATGCTAACTGATTTATGATCAACGTGAGTAACTGTAGGAAATGTGGGTTGTAGTTTCTAAAACTTTCAACTCAACATCTGTAGAACATGAGAATGCTTGCTTCTGATATGTAGAATAACGTACCACAAAAATAGTAATATGTATTATTTAAGACAGCAAAAAGTACTACAAATATTGGCCTATTTAAAATAAAATACTGTCGAATGGGGCGACTTTACACACTTTTTTCATGTTTTTCAACTTTGTCCTTTAACAACTCATCCAATTTTTAAGCTATTGAAGTGAATTCTATTTTAAAATTTAGGTCTAACATTTCTCAACACAATTGTAAAAAAAAGTTTGAGTTTGCAGCCTTCCTTCTATTTTTTATGATTTTTCAAAAAATTTGTGTAAAGTCACCCCTCAATGGGGCGACTTTACCCATAAATTTATTATTGACGAGTTATTGATGGGTGGGGAGGCAAAATTTTAGGATGTTTGTACTCAGACATACGATTGAAAAGAAACTAGTCAAGTATGAACTTGAACTTTGTGATACCGAACTGAATATTTTGAGTATCTGTGGTTCAAAAAAAAAGAAGAATAAGAAAAAGGAAAAAACCATATCGCCGCTTCATTTTCTTGTTCTGTTACTTGGTGAAGTGAGGAAGGGGCGGCGATCTTTTTTTTATTTTCCTCCTTCTACCTGCTTCGATCCAAATCGTATTTCGGTTTTAATTTTTGCCTGGCAATTTATTTATGGGGCTAAAACGAAGTGGGTAAAGTCGCCCCTTGAATGTAAAGTCACCCCGTTCGACGGTAGTAATTTTCACAACTGTGACGAGAAAAGTTACTATTCTCTTTATAATTAATACATCTTTGTTACCCAACCGAAAACATTTCATAATATTGGAACAGATTATTGAAAGGCACTTTACAATCAATATACTTAATCTTGAAAAGTTCATTATTTTGTTTTAGTTTTGTTTTTATTGAAAAAAAAAGCTCTGGATAGTCTCTACGAAGCCTAGTGTTGAGGCATGTGTAAAGAGTACTCTGGAGGTACCTTAATTAAAAACGATCGCATTGCTCGTTATTTAAAAGATACCTACGGGTCTAGTTTAGTTGGAGGCGCTAGTTATAGGGATTCCTAAAGCATAACTATAGTATAAAATGTATAATTACTCTGGCTTCGTATGGATACGAACGTTCTGTGTCTATTCCATTATTGTGATAAATGTAGAGAAAAGCTTGCTCTTGCTGACCGCCGTCGCATCCTTGATTTCCGTAATTATCTGAGCAATCAATCAAATTCTGCTCACTGAGAGATACTAGCCTTCCTGTTTTTCGAAAATGTTGCCCTTCGAGGGCTCCAGTCTGTGACGTGAGAAAAAAGAAGTTATATAAGCTTGAATGAAATCGAACTTGATGGTATACCTGTATTTATTCGATTTATCAAGAAGTATTCGATATTCAGATGAGTATTACTTACAGCGCTAAAAGCCCAGTCAGAATTACATTGCCGCTGGTTTTTCACCCCAGTTACAGCACCGTGTCTCCTCCAGTCAACAGAATCAGGTGCCTGTGCATTGAATGGAGGAACATATTCGATGGAGTCTCGCATTATGTTTGAAAGATTCTTTCGGTATCCATTCATCTGTCTATAAATTTCATTCTGGAGCTGTGAATTAGATGTACTAAGTTTATGAATTGTACAATAGCTCTCGAATCCTAGCCAATAATATATTAATCAAAGTTTGATTAATAAATTGATAGATTTGAAGTTTTAGCTAAATTATTGATTAAGTGTCTATATTCTCATCAATATTTGAAATGAAAATCGTGAAGATCAATCTTCATTGTCGACGAATTGTGATGTACACAAGTGATAATGTTCCACATTGACATTGGAAATGTTTTTTTTTTTTTAATTTGTTAAGTATTATATATTATTAACCTATGTATTTTTCCTTTTCCCAATTTTTTTAATTATAATCTACTGTAAATGGGGGTAACTTGGCACACTTTTTCAGCATTTTCTAACTTCGACCACATGGCAAATCACAATCTATTCATCAATTATATCAAAATGTGCGTTGAAGGCTCTACTTTTATACTAT
The DNA here is from genome assembly GCA_038050395.1 of Parthenolecanium corni. Lineage (NCBI taxonomy): Eukaryota > Metazoa > Arthropoda > Insecta > Hemiptera > Coccidae > Parthenolecanium > Parthenolecanium corni. The sequence continues at coordinate 3,753,567 of JBBCAQ010000002.1, forward strand.
GCTCTCAGAAATTTGATCCGACAATTTCAAGTCCAAAAATACTACCTCTCTTATAAGTGTGCCAAGTTATCTGCAAAACGGCTAACTTGGCACACTGTAGTTTTTTAATGCAACATATTATTGGTAAAATTATGGAAATTAATAAAAAAATATTCAAACAAACTTCGATTTGAGGTTAAATAGGTCTTTGAAGAAACAAAATGGTGTCATAATAAATACAAAGTACTGTAGTACAAAGATACTGGGAACGTTACAATTTGTTTACCCTAAGTTGGTCGTATGCACCACCAAAAATTCAGTTACTAGTGGCTGCTAAAGAATCGTAAATACAGATTCTTTATTTAAAATTCCTTAGCAATATCGATTTATTCATAATTTACGCATCGAATGAATGATCTTCTCCCTCTTATCAAACTAATTTTGAAACACTATTTTTTTCCACCAAACTTTTCTTCAATTTGAAACAGTCATCTAAATTAGACAAACTCACCGTTTCAATGTTTTAATACCACCATTTGAACGGGAAAATTGTGCTGAACATTATGAAATGGTTGAACAGTGCAGCCAATATGTTAGAAATAGGTAAAATTCAATAAAATTTAAAAAAAAAAGTACCAAATGTGCCAAGTTACCCCCAATCACGGTATTTCAGTTATGTATTTAAAATCAATGAAAATTTTGATATCAATTTTTATAACTGCGCCCATCAAGTTGAACAAGTTAGGTATGAATGTTCTTGACTTGTTATTATGAAGTTTTGATCCTATTTACCTGCCTGATCCTATTCACCCAATTTGACGGAACTGAATTTTACCTACAATAGAATAATTTTCACCTCCTGTCGCTCAATCTTAAGGGAAAACTTTCGAGTTTCATTACCTATATAATAAACTTGAGGTGCCGGGTGTAAGGATTAGCAAGATTCTAATAGATTATTCACATTTTCAAAGTTGGGCGGGGTTACTTTTAATGAATTATCCAGAAATACACACCATATCTCCAAATTGATTTATTTTCAACGTGTGCGAAACTTCCCCTCGTTCATATCGTTTGTTGTGCTGGTTAATCCTATGTTTATTATCCATGAATATTTTCATACGAAAATTTTCTTCGATTGCGTTGTCGTATGTTCTATTAAATTGTAGCTGAAAATGGGGAGTTTTTTTTCACCAGTTTAGTTAGCGTTTAAAAGCAAAATGTGGCTGACATCTGATGGCAATCTGAGAACCATATTTGGCGGCGCAAAAAATGTACTAAATAAAACCAAATGCAATGTTCGAACATTTCAATTACGTAATGTTGCTTCCAAAATGATAATCAGCTTTTTGAAAAAGTCCTGCGCTCTAGTTTACTTTTAAACGGAAATTGTTCAAGTTTTTATAACTGTTCGTTAAAATAATATAATCCAAATTCAAATCGTTTATTTCGAACAGATTTGAGAATTTGGAAATATATCGTAACCATATTATAATGATAGACTGCTCATTGTACATATACCAAAAGGAGGGGTTGAGAGGCTTCAGTTTAACTTGAGAAAAAAAATTATAACGCAGCCCTTGAACACATGAGAGAAATGGATAGTATATTAATTAGAAACAGAATGGTAACTTTTTCTCATCACAGTTATGAAATTACTATTTATTGTTACTATTCCAATATTTGTAGTACTTTTTACCGTCTCAGATAATACATTTTGCTATTTTTACACGACTTTTTAAAAGGTTTGAGCGTGTATTTGGTTCCAAATTGGCTGACGGGTGACTTGAAAAGTTTACAAAATTTTGGCCTCTGAGGGTGTCAAAATAGGTCTTAATCTACCGCATAAAGCCTGGATTAGTTCCCTCATACTTTTTTAGTACCTTTCAATGAAGAAACCACTGCGAGGAGTCTGATACAAGATTATATGCTGTTCTGTTAGAAAATCTCTTGGTATGCTACTGTTTGAAGAACTTACCTAGTTGCTAGTTCTATCACTTGCTAGTGCCAACCCTACCCTCCGGGCAAAATCTTGGTGATTTTTTTGTAGGGGGAGGATGAACACGCATAGCTGTCAGTGAGCGAGAAATGAGACTTTTTAAGCGGCTCGAACGCTTGCTTTTCTTTCGTAAGATATAAACAGTAAGAGTTCAAGAGTGTAAAGAATTCTCATATCACTCCTACTAGAAGCTAAGCTTTTTTTTTTGCTCAATGCTGATATTTTGCCGATAGAAATCTTTTAGAAAATTAAGTAGTCTATAATAATTATTGATTGATTTGCATACAGTGCGAGTTGTTTTTCCAGGTGGGCTTTCTTGGTTAACTTACATTACCTTGTTTTCGTATCTATTTTGTCAGAATATTATCTAATATTGTTTCACTCACCTTAAATAAATCCCAGTCTTCTCTAACGAAATCTATGAAAGAGACTGCTTTTACGGCAGCAGCACCAACTATCAACAATAAAGCGAACGTTTTCATTATTTCAACTTCTAATTCCGCTGGCTGTAGAAAAGATAGAGAAAATGATTTCGCATTTATCAACACAGTCCTTAAAACTTATACAAAGATAGAATAAAATAATACGAATATCAAGAACATCGATTATGAAAAATAATGGAAACCTACCAGAATCTGAAGGGCGAATACAAAATAATGACAAGTGATAAATGAAAAATAATGTGCTTGAAATTGTAGGGAAAAACTACTTTATAAACCATCATTGAGCGGGTATATGCCGGAAAAAAGTGACTTGAGTTCTATGATGAATCACAATGTATGTATTAATATTGTTATCCTTTTATATTGAGAACCGAAGAGTCAATCGATTCAAATAAACTTGAGTGTTTTTTAGAATGTGTTTGGAAAGTTGGCAAAAATAAGGCTACAAAAATATGTCAATAACGAAGAAAGAAGAGGAATAGGTGACTGTTCAAGTGGTGTGGGTACATACTCGTAATTTTGAATTGAGAGGCCTTAGTGGGCCCTATAGGAATTTTTGCGTAGAATCTTTTTCAAAACTCAGAATTAGAAGAAAAAAATTTTCAAAGGCCCTACAGTGAAAAAAACTCGAAGAACTGGAGAATGCGTCATAAACGACACCACCTGGTTTTTCTAGTGTTAATTGGCTATCACCTTTTACATATCTCTGAATCAAATTTTGGTACCTAGTAATTTCTACCATTTGTATGAGAAAACTACGACAATTCAAGATTTATAATAGAAATTACTTTAAAAAATAGTAAAATTTACCATCTAATGATAGTAAAAAGTAGTTCAAACTAAGAATGTTCATAACAACTCGTGAATTGTCGCTGTTTTCCTATAAAAAACAGTATAAAATGAATATTATTTTTTTCAGGATAATTTTGAGTGCATATTATGCAAGTCATAATAAAATGAAAAATAAATGAGATCATTTTTTAATTGCAGGTTACTCTGAGTACAATTCAATCATGCAACATTTATTATGATGAAGTTGCGGCCGCTAAAATAAAGTAAGATATTCGAATTGCTGCCCCTCCAAATTTGTCTCTTAACCGTGGATATGTTTCCTTTTCAACATAATATTAAATGTTGCATGATTGTATTGCAGTTAGACTTTCCTTTTTATCGTATAGCTGTAGACTTCCCTACAATTACAAAATAATCTCCTTTATTTTTTATTTTATTATTATTATAATATGTACTCGTACCCTGAAAAAAAAAAAGATAATGTAATAATTTTTACTGCTTTTTATAGGAAAACAGGGACAATTTACGAGTTATTATAAATATTTTTAGTGTTTGTATTACTTTTTACTATCTTAGATAGCACATTTTACTATTTTTGGGGTAATTTCCATCATGAATCTTTAATTGTCTCGGTTTTCTCATACAAATAGTGGAAATTACCATCAAATTTTTTTCAGTGATATGTAAAAGGTGATAACCCAATTAAATGCAGCGGCTGCAATTCAAACATCCTATTAAATTTTAGCGTCCGCAACTCGGTCAAAAATTATCAGATGGGCCACTATTCGGATTTTGCCATATTTCCGTACCGTGATCGATATCCGAGTCTATCAGTCTTGTCTATTATCAACATTTCACTGAGGGCCGCGGGTACAATCAGAGCTTAAGCTTCCCCTCAACTGAACCCGGTTCAAACGATGAACCTTGGCTTAGGCATAAAGAGAGTGTACAAACAAAAATAGACTGTGGTTAGATAAACCATCATAATCGCTGACGCAGCAACAAAATAGTGGGAATTCTGATTATTCGCATCTGTGGTTGTCTATTTTGTGTCGTGCGGTAACGCAGTGTGTCCAAACTACCGGTGCAAAATCCAAATACGTCGATAAAATAATGGAACTTTGCAGTGTACAGTTTACCCAACCTGTGCGAATATAATAGAATTCCTCTCAATTTTTAGCTGAACTCGCCTCAAGCGTCGATCGGACTCCACTCAACTTGAACTGGGTTTAAGTGGAGCTCAACTTTTGAACTTGCATTGTACACCCTTATTTTTCGAGTTGAACCTGGTTTTTGTTTGAGCCCCACTTAAGCTCTGATTGTACCCCCAGCCCTCAATAAGTAAAGTCGTATTCAACTAAATCAGCTGACATAATGATTAAATTTAAAATTACTGATGTTAATACTGAATAAGATTTTTCTTATGAAAATATATAATTACATGTAAAGTGTAAAACAAATTTGCAGCACCTAGGCTATCTAAATTGTACATTGAAAAAATATAAATGCATACGAGTAAAACATTAAAATTTGACAATCTATAGTTCACAAAACTTCAAACAATCGGAATTAGTGGGTCTGATGCAATACCACAATTGTTATTTCTATTTCTTGACATTCTGACGTATCCTTGCTCACCCCACGATGTAGCCCAAGAATTTTTTACCAACCAGTAATCCTGTCCGCTTGTAGTGGTACCATATCCAACTATTAAAACCGCATGATCTAATGAGATGCTACTACAGGTTTCACTGTACATGACCCCTATAAAATGAAACAAAATTATTATATTATCGAATATTGTTACTGTTAAGTCATAATCAATGTATTTGAATATCACATGTTGCCGGGGGGGGGGGGGGACTTCGCTGTTCGATCCCACTCGTCTTTATCGTGCGTATTGCCCTTTTATCGTGCGTATTGCCCTTTTAGTTTGCTCCAACAATGTATAAAGTACGCTGAGAGAAAAGTGTAGAATTTATTACTAGGTACGTAGTACTACATTAATTTTATTATTTCGTAGTTAATAAATTCCTAGATGATGGTAAAATGAACCACAAAAATAGTACATTTCCCTATTTTTTTTTAAAGCAATTTCTGCTACAATTTTGAATTGTCCCAGTTTTCCTGTCCCAGAATAGTAAAAATGATTTTTTGAAATATCTCTCAGTGTAAATTCAGTATCTCGCTTACTGTACTTGAACCGGTGAGATGCATAACGACTCGAGGCCAAAATTTGTAATTTTTCATGCTGAATGAGTATGTAGTCCGTTTTGCTCTACGTTGCGATTTATACCCATTTTGGAGGATTTTTCAATTTTTTTTTTTGCCATAAGTCGCCGGGCAAGAGTCGCCGCCAAAAACGGCTACCGGATTTGTGCTCAGCGACCTCGAAAACCCCCATCAACTTACAAAATTTATTCCCTGAGCAGAAATCAGGAAATTCAAAGTTTTGGAACATAATACTATGTTCAAAAACCTAATGTTAGGTACATTAGGTGAATTTTGGTTCAATGGAAATGTACGAGTATTAGCAAATTATTGAATCATCTGTCTCTAAACTACTGAATTATGAAAAAAATTTGGCTAAAAATCCCAGTGTTCAATAGGACATTGGATATTTCAAAAATAATCTCCGGATAAAAATCTGCATCGGGTACCTGTCATCAAATTGACCCAACACATGTGTAGAATGAAGTCGTCTACTCAGTTTCTTGTACACCGTTGCCAAGCCCAAGCAAATACAAAAATACCACTATTAATAATGTAGTTCCGATTGTTCATTTGAATTAAGCCTACCTGAATGATAAAACATGAAATCATTATCTGCATCAATTGCTACAGCAACTGGCCCCTTAAATGCAACCGCATTCTTCAGTAGTGTCTCGTTACCCTGTTCTACAGTATAATAACCTTTATCAGACGCTCCGGATTTCCATTTGGTGTAACGACATGTGCCATTCTGAAATCAATGCTAGCATTATTGATAGTATCGTCATGTTCTTCCAATTACGAGTATATGTGTAAGACAAAATATAGAGACATGTGGTTGGTTTTAAATTAAAATTCATTTTTAAGGTTACATATGAAATGAAATTTCACTCGCATGTTGATCATTTTGCCTAGCACATTTGCAAAGGCGTGAAACTCAATTTTTTAAGACTTTACCAAGCAATAGTCATATTTTTCCACTAATTTCTTACATATTCAGTCGGTAGGGAATCTACCTCCGCGCGCTAACCATGAAGAATGCCACACGTGTAGTGATGTTAAGGTTCAGTTTTTTTTTTAAACCGGTACAGTTTTTAACCGTTTCAAAAGGAGTGGAGTTTTTTTTCACCGGTTATTTTTGCTCCCGATTTTTTTTTCAGGTTAACCGGAGCTTAACCGGTTAACTGTCCCTTTTAACATCCAAAAAAGCTATCTACTTACCTGGTGGAGCATTTAGGTGTATTAATTGCTCAAGGCAACAACCAACCACAAAGTTCAAAATTTCGCGTAAAATCCAAAATTCTAGTGCTGCAAGCCCCGCTAGAAAGACAGGTTTTTGACTGATAGTACAGGGGTGTCATAAACCACAACAAAAGCATTGATTTTTCACAAAATTTTCACTAATATCTCCTTAACCACTGAACCAATTGACTTGAAATTTCTATCAGACCTAAATCTAGCTGAGATTGACCTCTGATGCAAATTTCAGCCCTATTGGTTTGGTCGTTTGTGTGTTCTCGCGTTCAAAAGAAGTATATGCGCGCGGAGGGAGACAGAATAATAATAATAAAATAAATAAAGAATTATGAAAATGTGAGATGGGTATTTTTGGATTATGTAGATTATGAAACAAAAAATCACTGGAAGAATTATAATTATGTTATTCAGTACTATATTTAAAGTTGTTTGAAATTCTATAGAGCTTCCTTTGAAGCCTTTGAGCTGTTAATTGAATTCAGTGTTTGATTCAGTGTTTGAAGCTCGATAGGATTTTCAACTGCAGGTTAACCGGTTAAAGTCCGGTTAACCTAAAAAAAAACCGGAGCAAACAAAAACGGAGGAGCAAAATCCGGAGCAAAAAAAAAACTGAACCGATCCCAGTTAAAAACCGATAAAACCGGATCAGTTAACCGAACCTTAACACCACTAGAATTTACCTTCGCGCGCTAACCATGAAGAATGTCACACGTGCACAATTCCCCTCCCCGGTCAATTTTATCCATCACTGGTTGCATTTACCGGAAGAAATTGCTTAGCAAAGTTAAAAAATTGGATTTTACGCCTTCAGAAATGTGTTAGGCAAAATGGTCAACACGAGAGAGTGAAACTGTATTCAGTAGCGCACCAAAGTAGGGATATGGAGCTGAATCCTTCCCTTTAAGCCTTGAATTTCATCGAAAAAAGGCTGAATAGAAGATTTTCAGGTTTTTTTTTTTTTTTGAATAAATTTATGCCTTAGCCCCTCCCTTGAAAAATGTCTGAGTACGTTACTGATTGTATTTCATACGTAACCTTGAAGAATGAATTTTTATTTAGAAGCAATCTCATGTCCTTATCTTTTTTCTTATATGTATAATTCAAGAAACAAATAGCATATAGGATAAATATAATTACTTTTGCTTCGTATGGATACGATTGTTCTGTATCTATTCCTTTGTTAAAATCAATGTAGAGAAAAGCAAGCTCTTGCGAACCACCGCTGCATCCGTTATTTCCGTAAGGACCTGAGCAATCAACCAAATTCTGCTCACTGAGAGATACTAGTTTTCCTGTTTTTATAAAATGTTGTCCTTCGAGGGCTCCAGTCTGTGACGTGAGAAAAAACAAGTTATAGGCTTGAATTAAATCGAACTTGATGGTATACCTGTATTTATTCGATTTATTAAAAAGTATTCGATATTCAAATGAGTATTACTAACGCTGCTAAAAGCCCAGCAAGATCCACATTGCCCCTGGTTTTTCACGTTAGTGACAGCACCGTGTGTCCTCCAGTCAATAGAATCAGGTGCCTGTGCATTGAATGGAGGACGATATTCGATTGAGTCGTGTTTAATTTTTGAAAGATTCTTTCGGTATCCATTCATCTGTCTACGAATTTCATGCTGGAGCTGTGAATTAGATGCAGGCCCGTAACTAAGCGCTCATATGTGCTAGGGCGTATGAAATATCAGGCAGGGGGCGAGCGACTTTCCCAGTTACCCCCTCCCCCCATTTTGTATGTGCAATTGTCTTCTTTTTTTTCTTTTTTTTTTTGAAAAATTCCAGCCAGGGCGAACGTGCTAGCCAGCCAGGGCGCCAGTTACAGGCCTGATTAGATGTATCAAGTTTATGAATTGTATTAGTATCTATAGCTCTCAAAGCCTTCCAAATAATATATTAATCAATGTTTGATTAATAAATTGATTTTGAAATATTATCCAAATGATTGATCAAGTGTCGATATTCTCATCAATACCTATTCGAAAATAAAACCATGAATGTCAATCATTCATTGTTGATGAATTGTGATATACACAAGTGATAATGTTTCATATAGACATTGGAAATTTTTTTATTTTTTATTATTACGAGTAACTTGCATATTTTTCCTTTTCCCCGATTTTATTTTTATTATATTTTATTTTAGTTACGTATTTAAAATCAATGAAAATTGTGATATCGCTTTTCATGACTGCACCCATCAAGTTAAATAAGTTTATATGAATGTTTTTAAATTGTTATTATGAAATTTTGATCCTATTCACCCATTTAACGGTACTGAATTTTACCATCAATAGATTAATTTTCATCTCCTGTCGCAGTGTCGCTTAATCTTAAGAGAAAACTTTCGAGTTTCAGTACCTATATATATAATCAACTTAAGGTGCCGGGTGTGAGTATTAGCACGATTCTAATAGATTAATCAAATTTTCGGAGTTGGGCAGGGTTACTTTTAATGAATTATCCAGAAATACATACCATATCTCCAAATTGATTTATTTTCAACGTGTACGAAACTTCCCCTCGTTCATATCGTTTGTTGTGCTGGTTAATCCTATGTTTATTATCCATGAATATTTTCATACGAAAATTTTCTTCGATTGCATTGTCGTATGTTTTACTGAATTGTATCTGAAAATGGCAAGTTTTTTTTACCAGTTTAATTGGGGTTTAAAAGCAAAGTGTGGCTGACATTTGATCGCAAATAGAAAATAATATTTGGCGGCGCGCGAAAAAAATGTACTAAATAAAACCAAATGCAATGTTTGAACATTTTATTAACAAAATGTTGCCTCCAAAATGATAATCAGCTTTTTGAAAAAGTGCTTCGCTCTAGTTTACTTTTAAACGCCAATTGTTCAAGTTTTATTACTGTTCGTTAAAATCAGTGGCGCCCACGTATTTTAAATAAAGTGGGGCAAAACCTCAAACTAACCACGCAATTTTAACTTAAAAGCCTAAAATTATTAGCTTATTTCACCTATGATGCAAGACAATTTATATTTTTGAAAAAATTCTATTTTTCCTCAATTTTTCCCTACCTACTTCACTCCTTTCAGACCACCCACCCCAAATCAAGTGGGGCGACTGCCCCACTTGGACCCCACCGTGGGCGCCACTGGTTAAAATAATTCAATCCAAATTCAAATCGTTTAATCGAAATGTATTTACAATGATGGAACGACCAAGCCTATAAACGGTGTGCCACTTATAATTACTCGTAATTTGGTTTGTTTCTTTTCGTTTATCATTATTTTATAAAATATAACATTACTTGACAATAGGTTCGAAGCCCTTGAGTTATAAGTCTATGGGACTTGATTTGATAGACCTAATGATAATTATACTCGTATAATGATTGAATAATATAGTAAGTACATGTATATGTATTATAATGGGTTAACGGTCATTTCCTCGAATCCGTTTGCCCGAATAGAAAATTTTCCGATTGTCAAACTCCCGAATTCCCCCCTCCACAAAAATCCAGTTGCTCGAATGCTTTTTACCCGAATGACAATTCACCCCAAATTTCAATTTATATTTTTCCCATTGAAAACGTGATGTTTGGCAGCTAATTTTATTAATAAATTAAGTAAGTTTTTGATTGAAAATTAATATTTCGTGACTACCATTTTGAAGTGTTATACGCCGCCATACCAATTTGTTTGAACCATATTATGCTATTCATTTTTCATTGCCATGGCACAAATCAATATTACAATTTCATTTTCTCATGCGACTTTATTTAATGTACAGTTCAAATTGCAGCTCAATCCATTAGATAGTTTCCCTGTAAATAGCCTTTAAAAAGTTTTCTACCAAAAACTCACTCAAAATAATGGGTAGAAAAAAAAAATTCGGGGAAATAGAAATTTAGAAAAATAAGCATTCGGATCAACGTCTATTGGTGATAATACGAGTAATTGAGCTAAAAAGCATTCGAGCAAATGGATTTGGGGGAAAAAAATTCGGGGGTTTGGCATATTCGGGAAATTGTCCATTTGGGTAAACGTATTCGGGGGATTCGGAGAATTGGAAATGTACCACCGTAACCATTATAATGATAGACTGTTCATTTGTTTACCAAAGGGGGGTTGAGGGGCTTCAGTTCAACTAAACAAAATTCTAGCGCAGCCAGTCCCGCTAAAAAGAAAATTTTTTAATAGAACTATAGAGATCTCATGAACAATTGAAAATTTATATTTTAGAATTATGCGAAAATTGGGTGTAAAATGAATTTCTGTTGGAAAACTGCCAGCAAGTTCCGAAGAAAAATTCATGTTCTGAGCCTTCAAAACCACTGTTTGAAAAAACCAAGCGACAAATCGGCTGGAAACCTGAATAGTACATTTTTGAAAGTTCTACATATTCGCATACCGTATCAACTTCAGCTCAATAGGTTCTGTACTTTCCTTATTAAAAGCCATCAACGCTGATAAATCCATTAGAACTTGAACGCATGAGAGAAATCGATAGTATATTAATTGGAAACAGAATAGTATCTTTTTCTCATCACAGCTATGAAAATTACTATGTATTATATTCCAGTATTTGTAGTACTTTTTACTATCTCAGATAATATATTTTACTATATTTAGGCTACCTTTTGAAAGGTTTGAGTGTGTATTAAGTTCCCAAGTTGCTGACGGGTGACTCGAAAAGTTTGCAAAATTTTGCCTTCTGTGGGTGTCAAAATAGGTCTTAATCTACCGCATAAAGTTTGGATTAACTTTCTCAGACTCTTTTAGTACCTTGCAATGCAGAAACCATTACGAGGAGTCTGATACAAGATTAGATGCCGCTTCGTTGGAAAGTTTCTTGGTGTGCTACTGCTGGGAGGACTTACCTACGGGCAAATAGTGTGAGTCGTTTTTCCAGGTGGGCTTTCTTGGTTAACTTATATTACCTAATTGTTCTTGTATCTATTTTGTCAGAATATTATCTAAAATTGTTTCACTCACCTTAAATAAATCCCAGTCTTCTTTAACGAAATCTATGAAAGAAACTGCTTTCACGGCAGCAGCACTAACTATCAACATTAAAGTGAACGTTTTCATTGTTTCAGCTCCTTATTCCGCTGGCTATAGAAAAAATGAAGAAAATGATTTCGCATTTATCAACACGGTATGTAAAACTTATAAAATTTTATAATAAAATAATACGAATATCAAGAACATCAATTCTGAAAAATAATTGAAACCTGCCAGAATCTGAAGTGAATACAAAATTATGATAAGGGATAAATGAAAAATAATGTGCTTGAAATTTTAATGAAAAATTACTTTATAAAACATAATTGAGCGGGTATTTGCCGGAAAATAGTGACTTGAGTGCCATGATGAATCACAATGTATGCATTATCTTTTTATATTGAGAACGTTAGAGCCAATCGATTCAAATAAACTTGAGTGTTTTTTAGAATGTGTTTGGCAAGTTGGCAAAAATAAGGCTACAAAAATATGTCAATAACGAAGAAAGAAGAGGAATAGGTGACTGTTCAAGTGGTGTAGGTACATACTCGTAATTTTGAATTAAGAGGCCACCTTTTGATGATAACTCAAGTTAGGTCAACGAATTGTTGTTTCGAGACAGACATACGTACATTATGATATCTATAGTTATTTTATGACACATTTGTGACCCAATAAGATAGATAGATAAATAAATAAATAAATAAATAAATAAATAAATGAAGAGTTGGGCCGCAAAATGCAACAAACGCCATTTTTTAAAATTTTGAGTTATCTAGTGGGCCCTGTAGGATTTTAAGCATAGAATCCGTTCCACAACTCAGAATTTGAAAAAAATTCCGAAGGCCCTTCGAGACCTTTGTAAATTCCTTTATTTGCCAAATGCAACATATCCAGCGAAAAATACATCAAAACGCAACAAATCCCCAAAAAATCTTATTTTCATACCTGAAAATTGACCAATATGCCACCCTCATGCCATCATCATGGGTTTATAGGCTATCGTATGGCACCTTGATTGACAAATTTTGTTTTGTATTTGCCATTGATGTTTAGTTTTAAAATTTGCAACAAGCAATACCTACCTATCTGCTTTATTTTTACAATTTATTTTTCACTGATAGAAATTAATAGTATCAATTACAAAAAGAATGGTAACTTGTGAAAAAATTTGTCATTTAATAAAGACATTCTGAATGTTTGTAGCTTTGTAGGACTTTTTATTTGGTATACCTTACGAGTAGATAATATATTTCACCACCTTATGTAGTATACGTAGTTTTTACTATAAATCTAGACTTCTCCAGTTTTCCCATGCAAATTAGAAGAATTACCATCCATTTTTTTTTTCATTCGAAATACAGTGCTAGAACTAACGTTGTTCAAAAATACGACGATTAATCGTGTTTCAATCTTGTACTAAACTTTCATCGTGGATTTGTTTCGCTTTGCGGCTAAATACCAGCATCCTACCAGCATCCATGATTCTGTATTTTCAGTTGTCCCTAACGAGTGAGGAGGTAACATTTTAGTTAAATTATAAACTGTACTCCTTCCGAAAACATCGTGCTTTAAGATCAACCCAATAGTCGACGAGGAAAAGTTTTTTGTATTTTTCTAAAAATCAACTCGATGGTGTTTGCTGTGTTTTGCGGCTAAACTTTTCAAATGTTTATTAAGAAATAACACTCAGATTATTACATGGGTGTTCACTTTATGACAATTATCTGAAATTGATTCCAACGTCATTTATCGCAGATCAACAAATCCAGCCTATTATATGTTTATTCAGATTTACGGATTGATGATTTTACGTTTACAAAAATATTTCCGTAACGTAATTGATTTTGCGAGTCTATCCAGTCTTGTATATTATCAACATTTCGCTTGATAAGTAAAGTCGTATTCAACTCAAATCAGTTGACATGATTAAATTTAAAATTACTGATGTTATAACTGAATAAGATTTTTCTTATGAAAATAATTAAATTACATGTGAGGAGTGGTAAAAATTCTCAGCACCTAGGCTACCTATAGTGTACATTGAAAAAATATACATGCATACGAGTAAAATCATTAAAATGTGATAATCCATGGTTCACAATACTTCAAACAATCGGAATTAATGGGTCTGTTGCAATTCCACAATTATTATTTCTATTTCTTGACATTCTGATGTATCCTTGCTCACCCCACGTTGTTCCCCAAGAATTTTTTACCAACCAATAATCCTCTCCTTTTTCAGTGGTGCCATATCCAACTAATAAAACCGCATGATCTAATGTGATATTACTGCATTCTTCAGTGTACATGACCCCTATAAATTCAAAAAAAAGTCAAATATTATTGTTTTTAGTTTTTATCAGGTTGTTAAACCCCCCCCCCCCTTCTACATAGTATAGTGTTATTGTAAACTGGTAGTCATCGTTTTTCTTTTCTCTATACGAGCCTGTACATGTACGAGTATTGTGAAAAAATCTTTTTTTGTAATGCTGGGCCACCCGTTCCCCATTTAAAGAAAGTTTATTATCAGGACTCAATAGTGGCTCTTATACGAGTGCTCAGATTTTTAGTGAACAAAAGCGACCGGACGGGCAAAAGTTTTAAAATTTTAAAGAAATGACGACGAAATCATCTACTCAGTTTCTTGTACTGTGCTAAGCAGTTACGAAAATGCGATTATTAATAATCTAGTATTGATTTTTCACTTTAATTACCTGATTTATAATACGAGAAATCAGGATGAGATGCATCGATTGATACAGCAACTGGCCCCTCAAAAGCAACAGCATACTTGAGTATTGTCTCGTTAGTTTGTGGTACACTAATATAACCCTTATCAGATGCTCCAGATGTAGAGGGGCTGTAACGGCAGTCGCCTTCCTGAAATCAATGCTAGCATTTTACTGATAATTTTGTGGTAAACTCTAAGAAAAATACATGTTATGAATAGTACAGCTATAAAATTCAAAATTAAGAATTAAGGAAGTTAACGTGGCGTGGCTCGATGGGTACATGTTTTGCACTCTGCTCAAAAGGTTAAGGGAAAAAGCCGAAAACTTCCCTTGTACCTATCTGAATTCTGAAATGCATCCAGACTTTCAGCTGATTCCCCTGTTGAGTTTGTATTTTAGTACCGGTGTATTCTGCGTATAGTAGATGTATGTACCAGCTGATTTATGATCAAAATGAGTAACTAGGCTATGTGGATTGTAGTTTTTGAATTTTCCAACTCAACATTTTATGGAACCCGATAAAGCTTAGTTGTCAAATTTCGAATAACGTAATCCTGGAGTAGAGGCTATTCAGTGCTTCATTTTTCTGTATCTCATTAGAATCTACCTGACTAAACTATATTTTCAAGTATTTCGAGTGAAAATGCTTGTACAAGAATATCTCTCTGTAACTCCGTTTTACAAAGATTCGCCTAAAACTTTGGAAAAATACAAAAAAAAAAGAAGAAAAAAAACTAGGAAGAAGATATGGTTCTAGGTACCATACATAATTTTTTATACTACTCCGCTTGAAAAGTTGAATTGCAGTTTTTTCATCGAGTGAAACAGGTATATAGCATTGACATATTTAGCATTATGGAAATATGTAGTTGTATAAATGTTAATTTTGGACCGAACCCTTACCAGATATTCATTAGATGCTCAGCCCATGACCGGCGATATGTGTGGTGCACTGTACAAAATGCACCACACCAGATTTCAAAAGAATCCCAAAAAAAATGAAAGGAGACGTCATCATAATAATATGATAAAATTGGACCCACAAGGACACGTAAAAGATCGCCTGAAAGTCTTATTAAGCTTATGTCTGATGACGTCATCAAACTTGCATAACATTGGAGACACACGGACACACAAAAGTTCGACTAAAGGTCTAGTAAAAAAAATTCATCTGTAAAATTAGAACATGATATTGGATGGCATTAAAATCAACATAATCTTGGAGAGTTGTGGTTTTGTGTTCGTTTCGTTTTATCAAATAAATCATTGGCTGGTCTGTTGAGGTGAAGTACAAGAAAGACTTCATAGGTACCTTAGCTATACCTATCTGAATTAAAAATGACTACATAACTCGTTTTTTAAAAAGATACCTATATGGATGTAGTTTAGGTTAAAGCAAAAACTGTAGGGATTCTAAAAGCATAATTTTAGTATAAATTACAAGCATAATTACATCTGCTTCGTATGGATACGATTGTTCTGTGTCTATTCCTTTGTTAAAATCAATGTAGAGAAAAGCTAGCACCTGCAAACCGCCGCCGCATCCTTGATTTCCGAAACGGCGAGAGCAATCAACCAAATTCTGCTCGCTGAGAGATATTAGCTTTCCTGTTTTTCGAAAATATTGTCCTTCGAGGGCCCCAGTCTATGACGTGAGACAAAAAGCTATACTTGAATGTTGAATGAAAAGATACTTAATGGGATACATATTTTTAGTTGAGTAGACTATTATACTAACAGAGCTGAAAGCCCAGCAAGATCCACAGTCCAACTGGTCTTTCACCGGCGTAACAGCGCCGAGTTTCCTCCAGTCAATAGAATCAGGCACCGGTGCATTGAATGGAGGACGATATTCGATTGAGTCTCGTTTACTTTTTGAAAGATTCTTTCGGTATCCATTCATCTTTCTACTAATTTCATGTTGGAGCTTTAAATTAGGAGTGTCAAGTTTATGAATTATACCAGTGCTCAAGGCCTTACAAATAATCTATTAATCAATATTTTAATTAATAAATTGATAGATTTGAAATATTGGCTAAATTATCGATTAAATGTCGATATTTTCATCAATATTCGAGTATAAAAACGTGAGTGTCAATCTAGATTGTGGATGTTATGATGTACCGAAGTACGTGTCAATGTTTCATATTGACATTGGAAATGTCTATGGTCAGACAGAATATATGAATCAAAGTTTGTCAGGGTGAAAGACATTTCATCAAATGCTGAGGAAGGCGCATGGATGACATCCTAGGATCTGCTATACTTTTTCATCGAATGTTAATAATGCTCTGTGGTAATGTAGCTGTAGCGCTATACTTATAATAGTTCTTTGAGTGATGCTTAGTCAGGGTTCATTTCAGTAGTCTCCTCCAAATATAATTTCAATTTTGAATTTTCCGGCTTGAATAAATTGTTGGTTGGTCTACTATTTCAATTGCACAGAATTTTACCATCGATCAAATAATTTTTACCTTCTGGCATCTAACCGTAAGGGAAAAATTTTGAGTTTTGATACTTTCAGTTAACTTAAGATGTCGGTTAAAAGGATTAGCAAGATTTGTTACTGATAGATTATTTGTATTTTTGAGGTTGGGCAGGGTTACCTGTGATAAATTATCAAATAATTCATACCATATCTCCGAACTGATTCATTTTCAATGTGAACGAAACTTCTTCTCGTTCATAACGTTTGTTGTGTTTGTTAATCCTATACTTATTATCCATGAATATTTTCATACGAAAATTTTCTTCGATTGCGTTCTCATATGTTTTATTGAATTTTATCTGAAAATTAATAGTTTTTTAAAATAACATTTGATTGTTAAAATAGTAAATTCAAATCTAAATCGTTTATTTGAGACGCATAAAATGATTCGAGTGCCCAAGCCTGAATGTTGTGCAATTCATAGTTTAATGTAGTTCCGTTTAGTTTTTATTCTCATAAAATACTAGGGGTCTTGCCCCACTCAACCCTCTAACCTCTTTCGCTCCGCACTCCAACTCCTTCCCGCAAAAAAGGTCCTTGGCTTGAAAGGTCGATATTACCCTAGATGTCCTGAAGTTTTTCTTTTAGCCAATACTACCCAAAAAGTCTTGTAAGTTATATTTTTAATTATAATAGGAAGGTGATTGTACTCATCAATTGTGTTCAAAACTCTCGAGTCATGAGCCTTTCGGACTTGATTCAATACACCTAATAATATTAATTATGATTGAAGGAGCTATTATAATGATGGAATGCTCATCTGTACTTCACAGCAAGGGCTTGAGCAAGCTTCAATTTAACTGAAGAAAAGACAATTGACAAAAAATTTCATTTTGTGCGTCTTTTTTTAAAGGAATTTTCGTAATTTGAGTAATGAATTCAAGGTAATGCCCCTCTGTTGAAAAATTTCTGGATACGCTATTGTTTGAAGGACTGAGTTTTATCACTTGCCGGGGTCTTGGACGTTTTGTCAATAAGCAGTTCACCAAATCTATTTTTATTTCATATTTTAATCCAAACAAACTTTTTCTAACCCTTTTTGACTGCCAGCTGTCAGGTGGCAAAGTATGTGATAGTTTAATTAGTAAATAAATTAAAAAATAAATAAAATAGAAGGTTTTTCGGGCAGTTTGGTGAAATGACCACTCGGTGAAAATGGCTACTGGTGAATTACCCCCTTGGTGAACCGGTCACATCGGTGAAATGTCCACTCGATCAAAACAAAAAGGTCGGCATCCCACTTGCTGGTGCCAGCTCTAAACTTCTTCAGAAAATACTCTACGTGTGATTCCCTTGCATGCTGTGTGAGTGGTTTATCCATGTGGTCATTCTTTGTTAACTTATATTACCTAGTCCTTATATGTAATCAGCCAAAATAATTCACTTACCTTAAATAAATTCCAGTCTTCTTTAACGAAATCTATGAAGGAAACAACCTGTACAGCAGCACTCACTATCAACAATAAAGCGAATGTTTTCATTGCTTCAGCTACTTATTCTGCTGCTCAAAAGATTGGGAAAATAATTAATACGTTTTGTCAAACTGATAAAAGTTATTGAATAACGTAGCATAAAAATGCATGAGAATATCAATTCGGAAAAATAATAAAAACCTACCACAATGTGAAGTGAATGCAGTATTATAAAACAAGTGATGAACGAAAAATAATGTGCTTGAAATTTTAGCGAAAAACTACTTTATAAATCTGTGTTTGGCGGAAAAGAGTGGCTTGAGTGATGTAATGAATCATAATATGTATGTATTGGCCTTTCATATTGAGAACTGAAGAGCCCGTCGATTGAAATATACTCGAGTGGCTTGTAGAATGTGCGTATTAAGGGAAAGTTGGCAAAATAAAACTAAAATATGTGTATTGATAAGGAAGAAAGGAGAAGAATAGGTTTCTATTAAAGTGGTGTAGGTGCATATGTGTAAACGTACTTTGGAATCGGGAAGTCTTCTCTTGATGATGACTCAAGTTTAGTGAACTTAAAAGTGGCTTAGTAGTTTTGAGACAAACATACAAGTACGTTGGTGTGATGTGTAATATGTATACCTAGTTATTTTATGAAACATTTGAGAACCCCGCTAATTAATCCTGAGAAATGAAATTTTCATCCCCGCAGGGCTGAATGTCTGTGTATCAAGCTATACGTATTGAAGCCCATATGGGCATGAGGTATACATTACACCTGACCAAGAGTGGAATTAAATGAGTAAACTTTTAATGTCTGTATAAAGTACATATTATATGCTTAGTAAACTTGCGAATCCCGAAAAAAAAACTCAGATTGGGAGGTTAGGGCATAAGGGGAGTAAAAAAAACCATGCAACACCTCTAGGCATCCGATACCCACAAATGAGTCTCGGCGTTGTCAATAGGGCCTCGCAAGAATCTTGATATATCGGTTTTGGGTTTCACTATGTGCATAAATATATATCTCCATTGTACCGTTGTATGAAAGACGAATTGACATTGTGGGATCAAGTCAGTACTGGGAATAAAGACTTCAATATTTATAAATTTTGTAGAAGTACTAAAACTCACCATCACCCTCCTCTCCTTGTGAATCATCACTTTCCTTGTTTTTCTTCAAATCGTATCATCAATTGAAAACCATTGTTACCTTCTTTCGAATTCGCTCATTTGATGACGCATACTTATAAAATACAATTTGGAAATATTTTTCGAATAAAAAAGTTTTGTTCGTTGTAATGAGAAGGGTTTGAAGAATGTAATTTTCTTTAAATATAAAAGTAAATTTTCGTTTCAAAGTAAAGTAGGGTTCCTATTCGAATGTTTCAGATTGAAACTAATTATCATTCTCAATCCTATTTCCTTGAAAATGGTGAAGATACTTATTAGTATATCTGCGAAGAATGTCCAAAGATCTCACAATTATATTATTTAAATTTCAACGGTTGATGGATTTGGGGTACCTTTATCTACCACGCTGCGTATAATGTTCGTTACTCCATCATACTCTATTTCAATATCGCAGTGAAAAAAGTCGTTTATCCATTTTTTTGAGATTTTTACATTATCGTCTGATATAAAAAATATACCATCAACTTTCAGCAGCAAAAAGAAAATTCAGAATAACATAACTCGATTGCATATTAGACCTTAGTGAATGTCAAATTTTCTTTTGCTCTCCTGAAAAATTTAATAAAATAGATCTACGACTTTTTCGCACTGTGCCATCGAATACAATGCGTCGATACCCTTGGAAAGAAGAGAGATCACAAATCGTCTGAAGTGCCTACATAAATTGAAGTATTCTGCAGTTTTCATTGTACACACGTCATGTAATTATGTACCTACTATTAAAATTTCACGTCCCAACAATCCTCCATTTTATTAATCTTTTTATTCTCGTACACCTTCGTGTAAAAGTTGGGTATACTCCGAAATTTGTTAGTTTAGCCTAATACCAGAGCCGTAAGCGGGAGAATTAAGGGCAATGTCCCTCAAGTATAGCCGTTTGACCCTCCTCGAGGAACAATTTTCATCGGGATTGGTGCGTGAGAGGGGTTGATTGTGCTCCCCTTGGCATTTGATTTGGCCCCAAATATTTTGCTCTGTCTACGATCCTGCTCGGTAAGTTTTTTTTTTTACTCTCTAAAATTTGGTAAAGTTAACGAATCCTTTTCTTGTAAATCGCTGATATTTTTTTGTATAATGTAAATTTTTGCTTTCTGGAGATGGTGCCATCTCTAAGTGTCTGTTTTTTCAAAGAGAGGTATAAAGTATTAAAACTCGGCCAGTATTTTTCCCAAAAAATTGCGTTTTTATTCTTCGGGGTGGATTTTGACATGCAGCATAGCAATTTGTGATCAACTATCGTACCCTACCTATACGAACTTGATCAAAAAAATGAATGTCGAGAAGAAAGCGGCACAAAGATTTTGAAAGTTGAAGCTTTTGTGGAATTGAGAGTTTTGTAAATCAATACGTATTTTTATAATTTATAGTAACTTGTGAGAAAATTCATTATTCATGAGTAATATAGACATTCTGAATGTTAGTAGGACTTCATTACGTACCTTGGATAATATATTTCACCATATTTTGCAGTATCTAGTTTTGGCTATAAATCTAGACTTCTACAGTTTTCCCATGCAAATTGGAAAAATTACGATCAAAATTTTCTTAATGTGTAAACATTCCTGCTGACTATAGTCTGCTTCCCCGGATGTAAAAAATAATTTGAACGGGAAAAGTTAAGAAATAGCTGCAGCCTTCACTGAAGTTTCGTGAAGGCGAAAGATGAATTCTCTTTTACAACAGGAGATTATAAAAAGTATCCAAAAATGTTTCTTATAAAAACAAAACAATTCATCTTCAATAACTGTTTTAACTCTATGACGTCATCATCTGTGACGTCATCAAAGAATGACAGAATGTTATATATATGTATGATGACGTCACCATCTGAGGTTACTACGTTCTATCTGGATATAATGACGACATCATTCTTCTTCAATTCATCTTCAAAGAGTGTATGATGACGTCATCAACCGCTTTTTAACTGTGTGACGTCATCATCTGTGACGTCATCAAGGAAGGACAAGATGTTGTATCTAGGTATGATGACGTCACCATCTGCGGTTCCTATGTTCTATCTGGATATAATGACGTCATCATCAGTGTTTACTATGTAATAATTGGGTATGATGACGTCATCAAATACGAAAAAATGGGACATTATGTTATGGTGGGACAAATTTAAGGCCATTATGTTTGAAACAGGAACGTCCAGTACAAAAGAATTCATCTTCAATAACAGGTTATTACATAGGTGTTCACATTATGACAATTATCTGAAATTGATTCCAACGTCGTTTATCGCAGTTCAACAAATCCTATAGCCTATTATATGTTTATTCAGAAATACGGATTGATGATTTTATGTTTACAAAAATAATTCCGTAACATAATCGATATCGCGAGTCTATCAGTCTTGTATTATTATCGACATTTTCACTTGATGAGTAAAGTCGTATTCAACTCGAATGAGCTGACATTATGATTAAATTTAAAATTATTGATGTTCAAACTGAATAAGATTTTTCTTATGAAAATAATTAAATTACATGTGAGGAGTGGTAAAAATTCTCAGCACCTAGGCTACCTATAGCGTACATTGAAAAAATATACATGCATACGAGTAAAATCATTAAAATGTTGTAATCCATGGTTCACAATACTTCAAACAATCGGAATTAATGGGTCTGTTGCAATTCCACAATTATTATTTCTATTTCTTGACATTCTGATGTATCCTTGCTCACCCCACGTTGTTCCCCAAGAATTTTTCACTAACCAGTAATCCTCTCCTTTTTCAGTGGTACCATATCCAACTATTAAAACCGCATGATCTAATGAGATGCTACTGCAGGTGTCACTGTACATGACCCCTATAAAATGAAACAAAAGTAAATTATTATTGCTTTCAGTTTTTATCATGTGTTAAAACCCCCCCCCCTCCTTGACTATAGAGTAGTATTGTATTATTGTAAACTGGTAGTCATCATTTTTCTTTTCTCTACGAGCATGTACGAGTACATGTATTGCGAAAAATTGTTTTTTGTAATGCTGGGCCACCCGTTCTCCATTTAAAGAAAATTTATTCAGGACTCAATAGTGGCTCTTATACGATTGCTCAGATTTTTAGTGAACAAAAGTGACCGGACGGGTAAAAGTTTTAAAATTTTAAAGAAATGACGATGAAATCACCTACTTAGTTTCTTGTACTATGCCAAGCAGTTACGAAAATGTGATTATTAATAATCTGGTACTGATTTTTCTCTTTAATTACCTGATTTATAATACGTGAAATCATTATGAGATGCATCGATTGATACAGCAACTGGCCCCTCAAAAGCAACAGCATACTTGAGTATTGTCTCGTTAGTTTGTGGTACACTAATATAACCCTTATCAGATGCTCTAGATGTAGAGGGGCTATAACGACAGTTGCCATTCTGAAATCAATGCTAGCATTATTGATAGTATCGTCATAGACTCGAAGTAAGATACATTTTTCAAATGGTATTGCTATAAAATTCCAAATTAAGGAAGCTTACGTAGGTCGATGAGTACATGTTTAACACACTGCTGAAAAGGTCAAGGGGAAAAGCCAAAAACTAACAAAGTAACTGAAATTAGAGTACTATAGTTTTACCCAAGTCAAATAACGCCGCCATTTTCCGTCCAAAAATTCCGAAACCAAAAAAAGTCTACTGTTGCAACAATCGTTAGCTCAACGTAGTCGTTTTTTCACTTTCGAGCTTTTTTGGACGGAGAATGGCGGTGTTATTTGACTCCCCCCTATAGCGCTTTACTGAAATGCATCTAGACTTTCAGCTCATTTCTCTGCGTTTTGTATGTATTTCAGTACCTCATTAAGCTTATGTCTAATAATGTTATGAAACTTACATTACATTGATCGAACACACAAAATTTCAACGAAATTTCTAGTAAAAAGAATTTATCTTCAAAATTAGAACATGATATTGGATGGCATTAAAATCAACATAATCTTGAAGAGTTGTGGTTTTATTTTAGTTTCGTTTTATCAAGTAAATCATTGGATGATTGGATGGTCTAATGAGGCATAAAACGTAGGTACTTTCCCGATGGGCAAAAAATGAGAAAATGATCCGCAAAATGAGAATTTTATCCGTTGTCAGTCCGTTTTTATTTTCGATCATCGGATCTGAAAATTTGCAGTTATTTTTGTCATCTTGATTAATTTTCCAAATCCGTTTGTAAAACGGATTTCCTGATTATAATCAGTGATAATTTTTGGGCAATTTTTCTAAATCCATTTGTAAAACGGTTTCACGGATTATAACCCGGGCCAACAAATATCATAAAACAGCCTTCACGGAAAATAATCCGGACTCATTTCCGGCAAGACTGATTACAATCCGTTCGAAATCCGTTTTAGAAGCCGGAAAACAGGAAAATTCCGGGTTATAATCCAGAAACGGATTATAACCCGGAATAAAACGGATCCGTTTTCAAAATATTTTGCCCATAGGGTTATTGGTACCTACCTTAATTAAAAATGACTATACAACTCGTTTTTTTAAAGGTAACTGTATGGATGTAGTTTAGGTGAAAGCACAAACTGTAGGGATTCCGAAAGCATATAGGATAAATATAGTTACTTTTGCTTCGTATGGATACGATTGTTCTGTGTCTATTCCTTTGTTAAAATCAATGTAGAGAAAAGCTAGCTCTTGCAAACCGCCGTCGCATCCTTGATTTCCGAAAGGACCTGAGCAATCAATCAAATTCTGCACACTGAGAGATATTAGCTTTCCTTTTTTTCGAAAATATTGTCCTTCGAGGGCCCCAGTCTGTGACGTGAGACAAAAAGTAATACTTGAAAGTCGAATGAAATGGAACTTAATGGGATACATGTTATTAATTGAGTAGATTATTATACTAACCGAGCTGAAAGCCCAGCAAGATCCACAGTCCAACTGGTCTTTCACCGGCGTAACAGCGCCGAGTTTCCTCCAGTCAATAGAATCAGGCACCGGTGCATTGAATGGAGGACGATATTCGATTAAGTCTCGTTTACTTTTTGAAAGATTCTTTCGGTATCCATTCATCTTTCTACTAATTTCATGTTGGAGCTTTAAATTAGGAGTGTCAAGTTTATGAATTATACCAGTGCTCAAGGCCTTACAAATAATCTATTAATCAATATTTTAATTAATAAATTAATAGATTTGAAATATTGGCTAAATTATCGATGACATGACGATATTTTCATCAATATTCGAGAATAAAAACGTTAATGTCAATCTACATTGTGGATGTTGTGACATAAATAGATCTTCGGGTGATGCTTCGTCAGGGTTCATTTCAACAGTCTCCTCCAAATATAATTTACATTTTGAATTTTCTGGCTTGAAAAAAATGTTAGTTGGTCTATTTGAATTGCGCAGAATTTTACCATCGATCAAATAATTTTTACCTTCTGGCATCTAACCGTAAGGGAAAAATTTCGAGTTTTGATACTTTCAGTTGACTTAAGATGTCGGTTGGAAGGATTCGCAAGATATCTAACCAGGGAAGGCAAAATGTGTATTGCTCGGCTGCTCGAGCAACACGTCAAATTTTTGGGGCAAAATACTGAGAATTTAATGTGTTGCTAGACCTGGAAAATTGAAAAATAAGTAAAATGATTCCATTTAGGTAACTTGATTTTTAAAATTTTAAAATAATAAAAAATAAAAAATAAAATGAAGGAATTTGTAAACTGTAAATTTTGAAAGTATTATCAATTATTAGAGGGTTGAGAATGGATATGGCATGAATTTTTTTTTCGATGGGAGGGGGGAGAGAGTAACATTGAATATTTGGGAGGAACAAAATTTAGAGCAATACACCAGAAAACTGTAAATTGCCGCCCCTGTTTCTAACTGATGGATTATTTATATTTTTGAGGTTGGGCAGGGTAACCTGTGATGAATTATCAAGTAATACGTACCATATCTCCGAACTGATTCATTTCTAATGTGTACGAAACTTCTCCTCGTTCATAACGTTTGTTGTGTTTGTTAATCCTATACTTATTATCCATGAATATTTTCATACGAAAATTTTCTTCGATTGAGTTGTCATATGTTTTATTGAATTTTATCTGAAAATTAATAGCTTTAAAATAACATTTGATTGTTAAAATTGTAAATTCAAATTTAAATCCTTTATTTGAAACGCATAAAATGATTGAATGCCCAAGCCTGAATGTTGTGTAATTCTTAGTTCAATGTAGTTTCGTTTAGTTTTTATTTTCATAAAATACTAGGGGTCTTGCCCCACTCAACCCTCTAACTTCTTTCGCTCCGCTCTCCTACCCCTTCCCGCGAAAAAGGACCGTGGCTTGAAAGGCTAATATTATCCTAGATGTCCTAAAGTTTTTCTTTTAGCCAATACTACCCGAAAAGTCTTGTAAGTTATATTTTTAATTATAATAGGAAGGTGATTGTATACTCATCAATTGTGTTCAAACTCTCGAGTCATGAGCCTTTCGGACTTGATTCAATACACCTAATAATACTAATTATGATTGAAGGAGCTATTATAATGATTGACTGCTCATATCTACTTCACAGCAAGGGCTTGATTTTCGTGATTTGAGTAATGAATTCAAGGTATAATGCTCCACCGTTGAAAAATTTCTGGAGACGCCATGTTTCGTGGACTGCGTTCTATCACTTGCTGCTGCCAGCCAAAAACTTCTTCAGAAAATACTATATGTGTGATTCCCTTGCGTGCAGTGTGAGTTGTTTATCCAGGTGGTCATTCTTTGTTAACTTATATTACCTAGTCCTTATATGTAATCAGCCAAAATAATTCACTTACCTTAAATAAATTCCAGTCTTCTTTAACGAAATCTATGAAGGAAACAGCCTTTACAGCAGCACTCACTATCAACAATAAAGCGAATGTTTTCATTGCTTCAGCTACTTATTCTGCTGCTCAAAAGATAGGGAAAATAATTATGAATTCATCAATACGCTATTTGTCAAACTGATAAAAATTATGAAATAACGTAGTGATGCATGTTACCGGAGAGGACTCCGTAACATAAAGAAAGTTTTAATTAGTATGAATATTTATTACGTTAAACATAATTGGAATAAACCCAATAAACGCGAAATTAAAAATTTAAAAATTAATCTGAATCTGAATCTGAATCTGAATGAAAGACTGACTGAATGACTGTCTTCTCAGCAGACGATGGAGGTTATATACTCTACATCGGGTGCCTGAGGAGAAAAGGGCTTCAATTTAGGAGTTTCCGGCAAAATATATGAGGAAAATCCACCAAAAAGCAAAAGATAAGAAATTAGTAACTTAGATCATACGCAGAAGATAATATTACGCGGAGGTGAATCATACACGGAAGATGAACTCAGAGAAAATTATTAATGAAAAGAAAAAATATACCTATAGATAAATATATACCTATAGATAAAAACTTGTATATTGTAACACCTCCCTCTTTAAGAGCGAACTATCCATCTGAAGGAGAGTGAGGAGAAATAGCTTCGGGATTGGACTGGGAATCAGACTGCGGGTGTGCAGGCTGCGGATGACGGAGAAGAGGAGTATATACCATTTGTGGAAGCACAGTTGGTAAATGATTTATTAATGTTGATACTGGAGAAAGACTTTGGCGGATAGCTGTTCTGTATCGAAAGATTAAATAAATACCGATAAAAATTAGGCACCATGTCGAAAATGACAAGAGAGTTTTGGTATTTCCAAAATCTTTCGTATTGTATTTTCAACTTGACCTAATTGAAAGGTGGAGATACTGTTAAAGTGATCAAAGATACTTAATTCAGTTTCTTTGTATTTTTCGAGTAAATGTTTAACAGTCTCTAAAGTTTGTTCAAAGAGTATAGGATCAAATGGTTTATTTTTTGTCTCTCGGTAAAATGCGATATAGACAATTTTATGATGCAAATTTACTCGTTCAACTTGTCCAATAGTGTCAATGGAGAAGGTACCCGTAAACCAATCCAAATTCTTGAGTTTATCTGGGCTAGTTAAAACAAGGATACGTTTGGCTGCTTGTAATGGTACCCATGGAAATGGTTCATCCATTGGTGCTTTTCGTTTGGTTGTTACTTTTAAAATGATTCTGGAGAAGGCGTCAGCTACAACATTATCTTTTCCTTTGACATGTTTAATGGTGAAGTCATATTCAGAAAGTTCTAGGCGCCATCTTAAAAGGCGGCCACTCAGAGTGTTGGATTTAGTAATACATTCGAGAGGCTTGTGGTCACTCAAAATTTCAAAACGTTGTCCGATCAGATAGGGACGAAATTTCTTGACTGCCCAAACTATCGCATAAAGTTCACGTTCAATAGTGCTGTAATTTCTTTGAGCGTGGTTTAGGGTAGAACTTTCAAATAAAATTGGTCTGAGGTTGTTTTCTGAATCATATTGGGATAGTACAGCACCAACGGCTACATTACTAGCATCGGTGTGTAGAAAGAAAGTTTTATCAAAGTTGGGATATTGAAGAACTGCTTCATTTTCAATGACTTTCTTCATGGCTTCGAAGGTTTTGTTTCTTTCATCGTTCCACAAAAATTCAACACCTTTTCGTGTGAGGTGAAGTAATGGTTGAATTTTGTCACTGTAATTAGGAATGAACTTGTGATAATAGTTTACAAGTCCTAAAAATCCTTGAAGTTCTTTTAAATTAGTTGGAATAGGGAATCGACGTAACTTGTCTAGTTTCTCTGATACTGGGCGTAGGCCATCAGCTGAGACTTGGTGTCCAAGATATACTATGTCGGATTTAAGAAATTCACACTTGTCAGGTTGGATTAAAAATCCGAATTGTCGTAAGCGTGATAAGATATTCCTAAGTCGAACCATGTGTTGGTCAAAATCTTCACTGAAGATAATTATGTCATCCAAGTAAATGAAAGCTTGTGTACCAATATATCCTGCGAGACAGGCGTTCATTGCTCGTTGAAAAACTCTTGGTGCATTTTTGAGCCCGAAGGGCATCCTTGTATACTCGAAGTGCCCTTCATGAGTGGAGAAGGCCGTTTTTTCTTGGTCTGATGGAGCAATTGGAATTTGGTGAAATCCACTGGCAAGGTCCAAGGTGCTAAATAGTCTGGCTCGTCCTAATCTGTCAAAAATATCTTCAATCCTGGGGAGAGGGTGTTCATCAGAAATAAGAGTTTCGTTAAGTTTCCTATAATCTATTACCACTCTCCATTTAATTTCACCGCTGGCGTCCATTTTTTTAGGGACTACCAAACAGGGAGCATTCCAGGGTGACAAAGAATGTTTCAATATTCCTTGGTCTAGGCATTCATTAACATAATTTGACACAATAGGTCTATGCTTATCAGGAATGCGGTACATTTTTGCGTGCTGTGGGTGACACGTTTTAGTTGGTAAGGTGCATTCAAATTTAGCTACTTCGTGTACTATTTTTTCACCTTTTAGGGCTATGCGATCATTGAAAGTCCACAATAAGTCTATGAGGGCTTTTTGTTCGCGAGGTGTTAGATGATTTACTCGTAAAGTTTGGAGAAATTTTTCTTTTCTTCCAGGTTGTGTTTGTACATGAAGCACGAGTTTTTTCTCTAAAGGTGTGACAATCCATTTAATATTTTCTGTTGTTTCGGCCTTGTATTTTTTATTGGAGAAGGGAAAAGCGGTTCTACCTTCTCGAATTTCTACAATCGCATCCTGCGTATTTTTAGCTGTTGATGCGGTTACTATGTGTGTTCCATTAAACTTCTCTTGGAACTGTAAAGCAAGAATACGTACTGTTTGAGCCTTCAAGATCTCAGGCTTAAAAAAGTATTTGTATTCTTTTAATTCAGGTAATTCTATCCGGTTCAAGTGGAAGTTAATCACTGCCTTTAATTCCAATAAGGCCGGGCTTCCAATAAGTCCGTCAACATTAGGCAGGTAGGTATCCGGTACCACGTGGAATGGTATCATTATTTTATGTTTGTCACCGAAGAGATATGTGACAAATGTTTGTCCGATAGTTTGACATGTAGCCCCAGGTAGGAATCCTTCAAGAGTATAAGTGTCTTTTTTATTCAATGTTTTGGGGTCCACCTTACTTTCTTTAATTAGGGAAAGTTGGGCTCCATTGTCCACTTGCAGAATCATAGACTGGTGTGTTTTCAATTCGACTAATTTTAAGAGTGTATGATGAACTAGTTGTGTTCTGTATTCCGCATGAATTAATCTTTATCATACGTATACCAGCTTGGACTATAGTAGGTTTTTTAACTTCTACATAGGGACAAGCAGAGTCCCAATGTCCATTTAATTGACACCAACGACATGGGCGCGTGGGTGTTTTTTCTGTTTTAACTGTATCTTTACTTTTTACAGTTTTAATAGCTTTTTTGGGATCTTTTTTACAATCCTTAGCCTCGTGTCCTTTGAGTTTGCAATTTGTACAGATAGGACACTTGGGATCACGGCAATCTTTTGTGTAATGACCCTCTTTTTTGTGAAATGAACAGTAGGGTGCACGGTCGTCCTTGGAGGAAAACTTTTTAATTTTCTTGGAATCCGTAAAAGACGTTCCAGCTTTATTTCTAACTTCCTCTTTCATGGCAATACCCACCAAGACATTACAGTTACAATTTTCATTACGTAATGTGGTTCATAGGGTTTGGGCATATTTTGGGTTTCCTCCTTCAATGAAAGTACAGAGTGTAAGATAATCCAAGACGGGTGGTAAAGAACTTATTGGAAATTGTAAGCCACGGTCTGATTTGGCAGCTTGATAAGCTTCTGATTTCAAAAGTTCTAATCGGTGATCGAAGTGATTCAGAAGTGCCTTTTTGGCTACGAATAAGTTCACCCAATTGTTGATCAAAAGGAAGAGGCTCATCAAATTTTTCAATTAAGTAGGCTTCAAAGTCGCCAAAGGAGTCAAATTCCTCACCTTCAATGAGAGAACCAGCGCCTCCGATAACACAGTTCTTAAATTTTTTCAAGAGCATACCTTTTTGATTAGGAATACACATTTCCCATGCTTCGTTACACTGCCGTAAAAATTCTTTTAATTCGACAGATTTATTTTTGTCATCTACAAATTTGGAGGTAAAACCTAGTTCTTTTATAGTGAGTCCATTCACTGAGTCCAATAAACGTATACTTGTGAATTTATCGGCTAATCCTGAAACAATGTTGTTTCTTGGTGGATGACGTGAGTTATTATTATTTCCACCGTTATTGTTATTATTATGTGGAGGAGGAGGATTATTCTCACTTCCATTGGCATTGCCAACATTATTGGAAGAAGTGCCTCCATCTCCTGGGGAATTACAATTTTGATCAGTATTCTCATTATCTCTACTAGTAGTTTGTTTGTCATTTAGGTTTGACATATTTAGGGTCGAATGATGATCAGGGTTAAAAACAAGATTCGACGGTTTTAGATCTACTGGGAGCTTGTGTTGTTTGACAGGCTCATATGAGTATTCAAATTCTGTGAGTAGATTTGAGTTATAGGCGTGGAGCTCGTTTAACCAAAGTTTGAAATACTTGAGTGTAAATTTATAATATTTGATTAATTCTTTTTCAATTTTGAGAGCCAAACCAAATAATGATGTAAATTCGACCACACTTTTGGGAATTTCAAGTGCTACAGTCAGAAAAGGATTACGTGAAAGTTCAGGGATTACCCGAAGTTCACTTATTGCATCTTTATCAGGGCAAATATATTTTACCTGATTTATATAGTGTATCACCCTATGATGAGGCATGTACAAATAGGATTACTTGACAAGGGCTCCAGTCGCTAAAGATGTACAAGACCTTACTTAGTTCAGATCTTGACGAGCAAGAGGTTATCAAGTATGGGAGTGTGGAAAAGAAAAAGAATAAGAGTGTTTGTACGGATTACCTGACCTGACGTAGCTTGGAACGACAGGTTCGTAGTTGTAGTTACGACGCGAAAAACGGGTTTCACTGTCGACTTTCGAAAGATTATTTACAACACGAAAAAAATTTTTTTTTCCAAGTGCGAAAAAATTTGAAAAAGCAATCACACGGGTGATCAAGCCAGTGAGCACTTTTCAACTTTTCACAAAATTAAAAGTTCATTTAAAATTGGCAGGGACGACGTAGGTCCTACCGACTGCGCCAATTTATGTTACCGGAGAGGACTCCGTAACATGAAGAAAGTTTTAATTAGTATGAATATTTATTACGTTAAACATAATTGGAATAAACGCAATAAACGCGAAATTAAAAATTTAAAAATTAATCTGAATCTGAATCTGAATCTGAATGAAAGACTGACTGAATGACTGTCTTCTCAGCAGACGATGGAGGTTACATACTCTACATCGGGTGCCTGAGGAGAAAAGGGCTTCAATTTAGGATTTTCCGGCAAAATATATGAGGAAAATCCACCGAAAAGCAAAAGATAAGAAATTAGTAACTTAGATCATACGCGGAAGATAATATTACGCGGAGGTGAATCATACACGGAAGATGAACTCAGAGAAAATTATTAATAAAAAGAAAAAATATACCTATAGATAAATATATACCTATAGATAAAAAGTTGTATATTTTAACATGCATGAGAATATCAATTCGGAAAATTAATAAAAACCTACCACAATGTGAATTGAATACAGTATTATTAAACTAGTGACGAACGAAAAATAATGTGCTTGAATTTTTAGCGAAAAACGACTTTATAACCCTGTGTTCGGTGGGTATTTGCCGGAGAAGAGTGGCTTGAGTGACATAATGAATCATAATATGTATGTATTAGCCTTTCATATTGAGAACTGAAGAGCCCATCGATTAAAATATACTCGAGTGGCTTGTAGAATGTGCGTATTAAGGGAAAGTTGGCAAAATAAAACTAAAATATGTGTATTGATAAGCAAGAAAGGAGAAGAATAGGTTTCTATTAAAGTGGTGTAGGTGCATATGTGTAAACGTAATTTGGAATCGGGAAGTCTCCTCTTGATGATGACTCAAGTTGAGTGAACTTAAAAGTGGCTTAGTAGTTTCGATACAAACATACAAGTACGTTGGTGTGATGTGTAATATGTATCCTTAGTTATTTTATGAAACATGTGAGACCCTCGCTTATAAATACTGTGAGATGAAATTTTCATCCTCGCAGAGCTTACTGTCTGTGTATCAAGCTATACGTATTGAAGCCCATGGGCATGTGGTGTACATTACACTCGACCAACAAAGTACATATTACGAGTATATGCTTGGTGAACCTGCGATTCCCAGACCAAAAACTCAGATTGATGGATTAGGGAATAAGGGGAGTGAAAAAAACCATACAACACCTCATGGGCATCCGATACCCACAAATGAGTCTGGGCGTTGTCAAAAGGGCCTCCCAAGAATCTTGATATGTATATCGGTTTTGGGTTTCACAGTGCGCATAAATATGTATCTCTATTTTACAGTTGTAGGAAAGACGAATAAACATTGTCGGATCAAGTCAGTACTGAGAATAAAGACTTCAATATTTATAAATTTTGTAGAAGTGCTAAAACTCACCATCACCCTCCTCTTCTTGTGAATTGTTACCTTCTTTCGAATTCGCTCATTTGATGACGCATACTTATAAAATACAATTTGGAAATTTTTTCGAATGAAAAAGTATTGTTCGTTGTAATGAGAAGGGTTTGAAGAATGTAATTTTTTTTTAAATATAAAAGTAAATTTTCGATTCAAAGTAAAGTTAGGTACCTATTAGAATGTTTCAGATTGAAACTAACCCGATGGGCAAGAAATGAGAAAATGATCCGGAAAATGAGAATTTTATCCGTTTTCAGTCCGTTTATATTTTCGACCATCGGATCTGAAAATTTGCAGTTATTTTTGTCATCTTGATTATTTTTCCAAATCTGTTTGTAAAACGGATTTCCGGATTATAATCAGTGATAATTTTTGGGCAATTTTTCTAAATCCGTTTGTAAAACGGTTTCACGGATTATAACCCGGTGATAAAACAGCCTTCACGGAAAATAATCCGGACTCATTTCCAGCAAGACTGATTACAATCCGTTCGAAATCCGTTTTAGAAGCCGGAAAACAGGAAAATTCCGCGTTATAATCCAGAAACGGATTATTACCCGGAATAAAACGTATCCGTTTTCAAAATATTTTGCCCATAGGGAATAATCATTCTCAATCCTTTTTCCTTGAAAATGGTGAAGATACTTAATAGTATATCTGCGAAGAATGTCTAAAGATCTCACAATTATGTTATTTCAATTTCAAAGGTTGATAGATGTGGGCTACTTTTATCTACCACACTGCGTACGATGTTCGTTACTCCATCATACCCTATTTCAGTAGCGCAGTGAAAAAAGTCGTTTATCCATTTTTTTGAGATTCTTACATTATCATCTGATATAAAAAATATACCATCAACTTTCAACAGCAAAAAAAATTCAGAACAACATAACTCGATTGCATATTAGACCTTAGGGAATGTCAAATTTTTTTTTACTCCTGAAAAATTTAGTAAAATGGATGTACGACTCTTTCGCACTGTGCCATCGAATTCAATGCGTCGATACCCTTGGAAAGAAGAGAGATCACAAATCGTCTGAAGTGCCTACATAAATTGGAGTATACTTTTACTACAACACGTGAGACTAATTTGTTGTGTTCAGTTGTAGTTTACGAGAAAGACGTTTCTGCATGAACATTGAACGGTGATTTGCAAGGGGGCTCTGTCCACTTTTTTTTGGACATTGAGTTCTTTTGCAGTATTCATTGTACACACGTCATGTAATTATGTACTTACTATTAATATTTTACGTCCTAACAACCCTCCATTTTATAAATCTCAAATCCAGCAAAAATACATCAAAACGCAACAAATCCACAAAAAATTTTATTTTCATGCGTGAAAATTGACCCAATTTTTTCTCTGCCCCTTAAACCAATATATCGCCATCGTGCTATCATACATGGGTGTATGAGCTATCGTATGACACCTTGATCTACAAATTTTATTTTTTATTCGCCATTGATGTTTGGTTTGAAAATTTGCAACTAGCAATGTCTGCTTCATTTCTACTATTCATTTTTCACCGAGAGAAATGAAAAGTATCCATTACAAAAAGAATAGTAGTAACTTGTGAGAAAATTCATCATTTAATATAGACATTCTGAATGTTTGATGGACGTTTATTAGGTAACTTAGATAATACGTATATATGTATTTCACCATATTATGTAGTATTTAGTTTTGGCTATAAATCAAGACTTCTGCAGTTATATCATGCAAATTAGAAAAATTATTATCCAAAACAGTGGCGCCCCCGGTGGGGTCCAAGTGGGGCAGCCGTTCCACTTGATTTGGGGTGGGTGATTTGAAAGGAGTGAAGTAGGTAAGGAAAAAGTGAGGAAAAATATAATTTTTTCAAAAATAAAAATTGTCTTGCATCATAGGTGAAATAAGCTATTGATTTTAGG
This sequence comes from Parthenolecanium corni, assembly GCA_038050395.1. NCBI lineage: Eukaryota > Metazoa > Arthropoda > Insecta > Hemiptera > Coccidae > Parthenolecanium > Parthenolecanium corni. The sequence goes on from JBBCAQ010000002.1 coordinate 3,788,452, forward strand.
CTTTTAAGTCAAAATTGGGTGGTTAGTTTGTGGTTTTGCCCCACTTTATTTAAAATACGTGGGCGCCACTAATCCAAAATGTTTTTTAGTTGAAAGCCAGTGCTAGAATACGTACAAAAATACGATGATTAGGTAATCGTATTTCAGTCTTGTACTTATACAAAACTTTCATTGTGGATTTGTTGCGTTTGGCAGCTAAATACCATACCAGCATCTTACGAAAAATGCAACGAATCCATGATTCTGTATTTTCAATCGCCCCTGGATCCACCAAACGGGTGGGGAGGAAACGTTTTAGTTGAATTATAAACCGTACTCGCTCCTACAATACAAACACTTTAAGCCATCGTGCGTTAAGATCAGCCCAATAGTTGACGAGGAACAATTTTTCGTATTTTCCTCAAAATCAACTGGATGGTGTTGGCTGCGTTTTGCGGCTGAACCCTTCAAATGTTTATTAAGAAATTACAGGTTATTACATGGGCGTTCACATTATGAAAATTATCTGAAATTGATTCTAACGTCAACGCAGTTCAACCAATCCTATAGCCTATTATATGTTTATTCAGAAATACGGACTGATGATTTTATGTTTAAAAAAATATTTCCGTAACATAATCGATATCGCGAGTCTATCAGTCTTGTATATTATCGAAATTTCACTTGATAAGTAAAGTCGTATTCAACTCAGATCAGCTGACATTATGATTAAATTTAAAATTACTGATGTTAAAACTGAAGTCGATTTTTCTTATGAAAATAATTAAATTACGTCTGAAGAGTAGAACGAATTCTCACCCCTAGGCTATCTAAATTGTACATTGAAAAAATATAAATGCATACGAGTAAAATCATTAATATCTGACCATCCATTGTTCAAAAAACTTCAAACAATCGGAATTAATGGGTTTGTTGCAATACCACAATTATTATTTCTATTTCTTGACATTCTGATGTATCCTTGCTCACCCCACGTTTTTCCCCAAGAATTTTTCACCAACCAGTAATCCTCTCCTTTTTCAGTGGTACCATATCCAACTATTAAAACCGCATGATCTAACGAGATGCTACTGCAGGTGTCACTGTACATGACCCCTATAAAATGAAACAAAAGTAAAATATTATTGATTTAGTTTTTATCAGGTTGTAAAACCCTCCCCGCCCCCTACTACAGAGTATAGTGTTATTGTAAACTGGTAGTCATCGTTTTTCCTTTCTCTACGAGCATGTATTGTGGATAATGTTTTTTTATAATGCTGGGTTCACTTCTAATTTTACCCTCTACCCGTTTCCTATTTAAAGAAAATGTATTCAGAAATCAATAGTGGCTTTTACGAGTGCTCAGATTTTCAGTAAACGAAAGCGAGCTGACCGACAAACGTTTTTAAATTTTTAAGTGAAGACGATGAAATCACCTACTCAGTTTCTTGTACCGTGCTAAGCAGTTACGAAAATGCGATTATTCATTATCTAGTACCGATTTTTCACTTTAACTACCTGATTCATAATACATGAAATGAGGATTAGATGCATCGACTCCTACAGCAACTGGCCCCTCAAAAGCAACAGCAGACTTGAGTATTGTCTCGTTAGTTTGTGGTACACTAATATAACCTTTATCAGATGCTCCAAATTTAGATGGACTGTAACGACAGTCACCATCCTGAAATCAATGCTAGCATTATTGATATTTTCGTCATGGACTCGAAGAAAAATACATTTTAGGAATATGTAGTATTGCTATAAAATTCAAAATTAAGAATTAAGGAAGTTTTCGTGGCTCGATGGGTTCATGTTTTGCACTTTGCTCAAAAGGTTAAGGGCAAAAGCCAAAAACTTCCCATGTATCAGCTGATTTATGATCAAAATGAATAACTATAGGCAATGTGGGTTGTAGTTTTTAAAATTTCTGGCTCAACATTTTATGGAACACGATAAAGCTTAGTTGTAAAATTTCGAATAACGTAATCTTGGAATAGAGGCTATGCAGAACAATTTCAGTGCTTCGTTTTTCTGTATCTCGTTAGAATCTACCTGACTCAACTATATTTTCAAATATTTCGAGTGAACATGCTTGGACAAGAATATACCCCTCTGTAACTCCGTTTTATAAAGATTCGTCTGAAACTTTGTAAGAATACAAAAAAAAAAAAAAAAATATGGTTTCAGGTTCCATACATAATTTTTTATGCTACTTCGCTCGAAATATTTAATTACAGTTTCCTCATGGAGTGAAACAGGTATATAGCATTGACATATTCAGCATTATCGAATTATGTTGCTGTGTAAATGTTAATTTTAGACCGAACCCTTACCAGATATTCATTAGACGCTCAGCCTATACCTTTTTTCCGCCCAATATACTTATTTATGAAATATTATACTTTTACAAAAAACGTAATTGTAAGGGACGTATCATAAAATAATAGGACCTAGCTATAAGATCGATGTGTTTTTCTTTTTCCAATGCAGTATGGGTATTTATATTCTTCGTGGAGATTGCAATTTTCTTATTAAACCAATGCATTCCATTCCCCCCCCCCCCCCAAACTCTGATAATTATTACTATTTGTATCATCTTCGTTACCCAACCGAAAAAATTATCAAAATAGGCTTTTCGTGAAGACGAAGATGAATTCCCTTTTACATCAATTGTGCGAGTACAGCTATATAAAAAAGGTTCATCAGCTTTTCTTGAGAAAAAACATATTCAAATCGAACTTGAAGTACGAGTATACACAACTTTTCATGTTCTACATAAAGTACTGAATTCAATTTGCCATTTTAATTTGTAGATTCAGTTTGTAGGCTCTATTTGTTAGCTCAATTTTGTAAGCTCAATTTGTAGCTCAATTTGTAAGCTATATTTGGAAGCAAAAAAAAAACTCCGTGACGTCATCATAATATGATGAAATTGGACAAACAAGGACACGTAAGATACTCTGTTCAACTTGAGAGTGCCTAAAACGGAATGTCAAATTCACATTTATCAACAGTATAAAAATCGATCCGTGTGATGAGAAACAAGAAAGTAAAATCGGAAGCGTAGTCAAATATTGTTGCTGAATGTGAACGAATACATTTTCCTTTCCCCGGAGCCCTGCAAACTGCAATCCGTTTTAGGCACTCTTAAGTTGAACAGAGTATATTAAACTTATGTCTGATTACGTCATCAAACTTGCATAACATTGGAGACACACACACATCCACAAAATTTCGACTAAAGGTCTAGTAAAAAAAAATTCATCTTCAAAATTAGAACCAACATGATATTGGATGGCATTAAAATCAACATAATCTTGAAGAGTTGTGGTTTTGTGTTCGTTTCGTTTTATCAAATAACTTAAATCATTGGATGATCTGTTGAGGTGAGGTACAAAAAGTACTCTATAGGTACCTAGTTATACCTACCTGAATTAAAAATGACTACATTTTTTAAAGATACCTGTATGGATGTAGTTTAGGTTGAAGCACAAGCTGTAGGGATTCTGAAAGCATAAATTATAGTATAAATATAATTACTTTTGCTTCGTATGGATACGATTGTTCTGTGTCTATTCCTTTGTTAAAATCAATGTAGAGAAAAGCTAGCACCTGCAAACCACCGTCGCATCCTTGATTTCCGTAAGGACCTGAGCAATCAATCAAATTCTGCTCGCTGAGAGATATTAGCTTTCCTGTTTTTCGAAAATATTGTCCTTCGAGGGCCCCAGTCTGTGACATGAAACAAAAAGCTATACTTGAAAGTCGAATGAAATGAAACTAGATGGGATAAATATTTTTAATTGAGTAGACCAGCGGTTCCCAAACTTTTGTGTATGACGACCCAATTTTAAGTGGGTCATTTTTTTTTACTCTCTTTTCTTCTCCCAGAAGAAAAAATGTAGTGAATGGATATACTCGTACGATATACCCATATGTAATTGTAATATTTTTTTATAATTTACAAATACGTGATTTACAAATGAGTGGCAGTATCATTTTTACTGATGAGTAGGGGTGTGGGAGCAATGACCTTGTTTTTTGAACCTAGCTATGACGGCAGGCACATCCACCTTAACGTCGGTAATTTTTATGCGCAAAGATTAACTCAGCTCCAAACGGTTCCGATATTGAGTCTTCAGACCGACCATGGCTGAGAAGCCTACTTCACCTAAATACGACGAGGAAAACGGCAAAAGTAAGTTCAGAGCTTCTGTAGACAGGACGGGGTATTTCTGAGAAAGAGACTGCCAGAAATTTACTAAGTTTTTCTTCTTGCAATTTTCCTTTTCGGGCGTGTCTTCACTTCTATTCGAATATTTTCCATTTTCAAAATTTTTTGCGACCCATACTTTGGGAACCGCTAGAGTAGACTATTATACTAACAGAGCTGAAAGCCCAGCAAGATCCACAGTCCAACTGGTCTTTCACCGGAGTAACAGCGCCGAGTTTCCTCCAGTCAATAGAATCAGGCACCGGTGCATTGAATGGAGGACGATATTCGATTGAGTCTCGTTTACTTTTTGAAAGATTCTTTCGGTATCCATTCATCTTTCTACTAATTTCATGTTGGAGCTTTAAATTAGGAGTGTCAAGTTTATGAATTATACCAGTGCTCAAAGCCTTACAAATAATATATTAATCAATATTTTAATTAATAAATTAATAGATTTGAAATATTGGCTAAATTATCGATTAAATATCGATATTTTCATCAATATTCGAGTATAAACACGTGAATGTCAATCTACATTATGGATGTTATGATGTACAGAAGTACATACGTGTCAATGTTTCATATTGACATTGGAAATGTCTATGGTCAGACAGAATATATGAATCAAAGTTTGTCAGGGTGAAAGATATTTCATCAAATGCTGAGGAAGGCGCATGGATGACATCCTAGGATCTGCTATACTTTTTCATCGAATGTTAATAATGCTCTGTGGTAATGTAGCTGTAGCGCTATACTTATAATAGTTGTTTGGGTGATGCTTAGTCAGGGTTCATTTCAGTAGTCTCCTCCAAATATAATTTCAATTTTGAATTTTCCGGCTTGAATAAATTGTTGGTTGGTCTACTATTTCAATTGCACAGAATTTTACCATCGATCAAATAATTTTTACCTTCTGGCATCTAACCGTAAGGGAAAAATTTTGAGTTTTGATACTTTCTGTTAACTTAAGATGTCGGTTAAAAGGATTAGCAAGATTTGTTACTCATAGATTATTTATATTTTTGAGGTTGGGCAGGGTTACCTGTGATAAATTATCAAGTAATACATACCATATCTCCGAACCGATTCATTTTCAATGTGAACGAAACTTCTTCTCGTTCATAACGTTTGTTGTGTTTGTTAATCCTATACTTATTATCCATGAATATTTTCATCCGAAAATTTTCTTCGATTGCGTTCTCATATGTTTTATTGAATTTTACCTGAAAATTAATAGTTTTTTTTTAATAACACAATATCATTGTTAAAATGGTAAATCCAAATTCAAATCGTTTATTTGAAACGTATAAAATGATTGAGTGCCCAAGCCTGAATGTTGTGCGATTCTTAGTTCAATGTAGTTCGTTTGATTTTTATTTTAAAAAAATACTAGGGGTCTTACCCTACTCAACCCTCTAACTTCTTTTGCTCCGCTCTCCAACGCCTTCTCGCAAAAAAGGACGTTAGCTTGAAAGGCAGATACTACCTTAGATATCCTAAAGTTTTTCTTTTAGCCAATACTACCCAAAAAGGTTGAAAAATTTCTGGATACGCTATTCTTTGGTGGACTGAGTTCTATCACTTGCTGGTGCCAGCCCTAAACTTCTTCAGAAAATGGTCTATGTGTGATTCCCTTGCATGCAGTGTGAGTTGTTTTTCCAGATGGGCCTTCCTGGTTAACTTATATTATCTAGTTCTTTCATCTATTCAGCCAAAATAATTCACTTACCTTAAATAAATTCCAGTCTTCTTTAACGAAATCTATGAAGGAAACCGCCTTTACAGCAGCACTCACTATCAACAATAAAGCGAACGTTTTCATTGTTTCAGCCACTTATTCTATTGCACAAAAGATAGGGAAAATAATTATGAATTTATCAATACGTTTTGTCAAACTGATAAAAATTATTAAATAACGTAGCATAAAAATGCATGAGAATATCAATTCTGAGAAATAATAAAAACCTACCAGAATGTGAAGTGAATACAGTATGTACATATTATAGAACAAGTGATGAACGAAAAATAATGTGCTTGAAATTTTAGTGAAAATCTACTTTATAAACCAGCGTTCGGCAGGTATTTGCCGGAAAAGAGTGGCTTGAGTGACGTAATGAATCATAATGTATGTATTATCTTTTCATATTGAGAACTGAAGAGCCCATCTACTAAAATAAACTCGAGTGGTTTGCAGAATATGCGCATTAAGGGAAAGTTGGCAAAATTCAACTAAAATGTATGTATTGATAAGGAAGAAGAAGGCAGAAAAATAGGTTTCCATTGAAGTGGTGTTGGTGCATAAACGTAATTTGGAATCAGGAAGACTCCTCTTAATGATGACTCAAGTTGAGTGAACTGAAAATTGCCATTGTAGTTTTGAGACAAACATACAAGTACGTTGGTGTGATGTGTAATATGTTTACCTTGTTATTTTATGAAACATGTGAGACGCCCGCTTATAAATACTGAGAAATGAAATTTTCATACTCGTAGGGCTGACTATCTGTGTATCAATCTATACGTATTGAAGCCCAGGGGTATGTAGTGTACATTACACTCGACCAAGAGTGGAATTAAATGAGTCAACTTCTAATGTGTGTATAAAGTACATATTATATACTTGGTGAACTTGCAAATCCCATACAAAAAACTCAGATTGGAGGGTTTTTGAATAAGGGGAGTAAGAAAAACCATACAATACCTCATGGGCATCCGATACCCATAAATGAGTCTCGCGTTTTCAAAAAGAGCCTCGCAAGAATCTTGATATATCGGTTTTGGGTTTCACAATGTGCATAAATTTGTTCGTTACTCCATCATATTTCGATAGGACAGTGCAAAAATGTCGTTTATCCATTTTTTTGAGATTTTTACATTATCATCTTATACCTATATAAAATACACCATCCACTTTCAACAGCAAAAAGAAAATTCAGAATTACATAACTCGATTGCATATAAGACCTTAGTGAATGTCAAATTTTTTTTTACTTCTGAAAAATTTAGTAAAATGGAAGTACGACTTTTTCGCACTGTGCCAACGAATTCAATGCGTCGATACTCTTGGAAAGAAGAGAGATCACAAATCGTCTGAAGTGCCCACGTACATTCGAGTATACTTTTACTACAACACGTGAGACTAATTTGTTGTGTTCAATTGTAGTTAATGAGAAAGACGTTTTTGCATGAACATTGAACAGTGATTTGCTAGGGGGCTCGGTCCACTTGTTTTTGGACATTGAGTTCTTTTGCAGTGTTCATTGTACACACGTCATGTAATTATATACCTACTATTACAATTCTACGTCCCAACAACCCTCCATTTTATTAATCTTCTTATACTCGTACACCTTCGTGTAGAAGTTGGGTCGCAGACACTATTTTCTCAAAGTTTGGGGCTTTTCCCTTGTATACTCAGAAATTTGTTAACTTAGCTCAATACCAGAGATGTAAGCAGGAAAACTGGGGGCAATGCCCCTGAAGTAAAGTCGTTTGACCCTCCCCGAGGAACAATTTTCCGAGGAACAATTTTCCTCGGGAGTGGTGAGGGAGAGGGGTTCATTTTGCTCCCCTGGGCATTTGATTTGGCCCCAAGTATTTTGCTCTGTCTACGATCCTGCTCAGTGTCCCTTGAGATTTCCAATGAAAGTTATTTTTTTCACCCTCCTCTAAAATTTGATCAAGTTAACGAATCCTCTTCTTGTAAATCGCTGATATTTTCTTGATAAAATGTAAATTTATGCTTTCTGGAGATGGTGCCATCTCTAAGTGTCTGTTTTTTCAAAGAAAGTTATAAAGTATTAAAACTCGGCCAGTATTTTTCCCAAAAAATTGCGTTTTTATTCTTCGGGGTGGATTTTGACATGCAGCATCGCAATTTGTGACCAATTATCATACCCTACATACACGAACGTGATTAAAAGAATGAATGTCGAGAAGAAAGCGGCATAAAGATTTTGAAAGTTGAAGCTTTTGTGGAATTGAGCGTTATGTAAATTAATACGTATTTTTATAATTTATAGTAGCTTGTGAGAAATTTCATCATTTATGGGTCATATAGATATTCTGAATGTTAGTAGGACTTCATTAGGTACCTTGGATAATATATTTCACCATATTTTTTAGTATCTAGTTTTGGCTCTAAATTTTGACTTCTGCAGTTTTCCCATGCAAATTGGAAAAATTAGTATCCAAACGTTTTTAATGTGTAAACATTCCTGCTGACTAGTCTACTTCCCCGGATGTAAAAAATAATTTGAACGGGAAAAGTTGAAATTGCACAAGAAAGTAGCCCGGCGCAGTGTACATTTTGTCCACATTTCTCTTTCTCACATATACACAGGCACAGGCACACACACACACGCACGCACGCACGCACGCACGCACGCACTCGCATTCTTTCAGCTCAATGACACTTTGTCGGACCTATATCATCGGCGGTTGTCGTTTTGTAAACCCGACATCAGAACAATAAGTAAAGTTTCCATTTATTCATTTCACCCGATAAAAATTCTTCCGATATAGCCCTATATCTGACACCGTGTGAAAAGAGGCTCACAATAGAAGTACCAGGTGGTGTAATATACGGCACCACTCAAAATTTTTAGACAGACTTCTCAAAAGACCAATATTTGGAGAACCCTCCAACTTGTGTCATACGACGAAACCTGGTCCTTTGAGGTTACTCTTGTGGTGTCATGTATGACACCACCTGGTCCTTTGAGTAATCGAGTAAAACCTGGTATTTCTAGTGTTGAGCCATTGTGCTTTAAGATCGGCCCAGTTGGTAGTCGACGAGGAACAGTTTATTGTATTTTTCTCAAAATCAACTCGATGGTATTTGTTGCGTTTTGCAGCTCAACTCCACAAATGTTTATTAAGAAATAACAGGTTATTACATGGGTGTTCACATTATGACAATTATCTGAAAATAATTCCAACGTCGTTTATCGCAATTCAATGTTTATTCAGAAATACGGATTGATGATTTTATGTTTACAAAAATTATTCCGTGACATAATCGATATCGCGAGTCTATCAGTCTTGTATATTATCGACATTTTCACTTGATGAGTAAAGTCGTATTTAACTCGAATCAGCTGACATGATTAAATTTAAAATTACTGATGTTAAAACTGAATAAGATTTTTCTTATGAAAATAATTAAATTACATGTGAGGAGTGGTAAAAATTCTCAGCACCTAGGCTACCTATAGTGTACATTGAAAAAATATACATGCATACGAGTAAAATCATTAAAATGTGATAATCCATGGTTCACAATACTATGGTTCACAATACTTCAAACAATCGGAATTAATGGGTCTGTTGCAATTCCACAATTATTATTTCTATTTCTTGACATTCTGATGTATCCTTGCTCACCCCACGTTGTTCCCCAAGAATTTTTTACTAACCAGTAATCCTCTCCTTTTTCAGTGGTACCATATCCAACTATTAAGACCCCATGATCTAATGTGATATTACTGCATTCTCCAATGTACATGACCCCTATAAAATCAAACAAAAGTAAATTATTATTGCTTTCAGTTTTTATCATGTTGTTAAACCCCCCGCCACTCCTTGACTATAGAACAGCATTGTATTATTGTAAACTGGTAGTCATAGTTTTTCCTTTCTCTACGAGCATTTACGAGTACATGTATTGTGAAAAATTGTTTTTTGTGATGCTGGGCCACCAGTTCCACATTTAAAGAAAATTTATTCAGGACTCAATAGTGGCTCTTATACGAGGGCTCAGATTTTTAGTAAACAAAAGCGACCGGACGGGCAAAAGTTTTCAAATTTCTAAGTAATGACGATGATATCACCTACTCAGTTTCTTGTACTGTGCCAAGCCGTTACGAAAATGCGATTATTAATAATCTGGTACTGATTTTTCTCTTTAATTACCTGATTTATAATACGAGAAATCAGGATGAGATGCATCGATTGATACAGCAACTGGCCCCTCAAAAGCAACAGCAGACTTGAGTATTGTCTCGTTAGTTTGTGGTACACTAATAAAACCCTTGTCAGATGTTCCAGATGTAGAGGGGCTGTAACGGCAGTCGCCATTCTGGAATCAATGCTAGCATTATTGATAGTTTCGTCATGAACTCGAAGAAAAATACATTTTATGGATAGTGTTGTTGTAAAATTCTAAATTAAGGAAGTTTTCGTGGCTCGATGGGTACATGTTTATCACTCTGTTCAAAAGGTTAAGGACAAAAGCCAAAAATTTCCAAAGTATCTGACATGCATGCAGACTTTCAGCTCATTTCTCTGTTTTGTTTGTATTTTAGTACCTCATTAAGCTCATGTCTGATAATGTCATGAAACTTACATAACATTGATCGAACACACCAAATTTCTACTGAATTTCTAGTAGAAAGAATTCACCTTTAAAATTAGAACATGATATTGGATGGAATTAAAATCAACATAATCTTGAGATGTATTGGTTTTTTTTTAGTTTCGTTTTATCATATACACTAAATCATTGGATGGTCTGATGAGGCATAAAACGTAGGTACTTTATAGGTACCTACCTTAATTAAAAATGACTATACAACTCGATTTTTTAAAGATACCTGTATGGATGTAGTTTAGGTGAAAGCACAAGCTGTAGAGATTCTGAAAGCATAAATTATAGTTTAAATATAATTACTTTTGCTTCGTATGGATACGATTCTTCTGTGTCTATTCCTTTGTTAATATCAATGTAGAGAAAAGCTTGCTCCTGCGAACCGCCGTCGCATCCTTGATTTCCGTAAAGACCTGAGCAATCAATCAAATTCTGCTCACTGAGAGATATTAGCTTTCCTGTTTTTCGAAAATATTGTCCTTCGAGGGCCCCAGTCTGTGACGTGAGATAAAAAGCTGTACTTGAAAGTTGAATGAAATGAATACATATTATTAGTTGAATAGATTATTATACTAACAGAGCTGAAAGCCCAGCAAGATCCACAGTCCAACTGGTCTTTCACCGGCGTAACAGCGCCGAGTTTCCTCCAGTCAATAGAATCAGGCACCGGTGCATTGAATGGAGGACGATATTCGATTGAGTCTCGTTTACTTTTTGAAAGATTCTTTCGGTATCCATTCATCTTTCTACTAATTTCATGTTGGAGCTTTAAATTAGGAGTGTCAAGTTTATGAATTATACCAGTGCTCAAGGCCTTACAAATAATCTATTAATCAATATTTTAATTAATAAATTAATAGATTTGAAATATTGGCTAAATTATCGATTACATGTCGATATTTTCATCAATATTCGAGAATAAAAACATCAATGTCAATCTACATTGTGGATGTTGTGACATAAATAGATCTTCGGGTGATGCTTCGTCAGGGTTCATTTCAACAGTCTCCTCCAAATATAATTTACATTTTGAATTTTCCGGCTTGAAAAAAATGTTAGTTGGTCTATTTGAATTGCGCAGAATTTTACCATCGATCAAATAATTTTTACCTTCTGGCACCTAACCTTAAAGGAAAAATTTCGAGTTTTGATACTCTCAGTTGACTTGAGATGTCGGTTGAAAGGATTTGCAAGATTTCTAACCATGGGCGGCAAAATGTGTATTGCTCGGCTGCTCGAGCAACACATCAAATTTTTGGGGCAAAATACTGAAAATCTCGTGTCTTGCTAGAGCTGGAAAATTGAAAAATAAGTAAAATCATTCAATGTAACTTTATTTTTAAAATTTTAAAATAATAATAAATAAAAAATCAAATGAAGGAATTTGTAAACTGTAAATTTTGTAAGTATTATCACTTATTAGAGGGTTGAGAATTGAGATGGCATGAATTTTTTTTCGGGGGGTGGGGGGGGGTAACATTGAATATTTTGGAGGAAAAAAATTTTGAGCAATACGCCAGAAAACTGTAAATTGCCGCCCCTGTTTCTAACTGATAGATTATTTATATTTTTGAGGATGGACAGGGTAACCTGTGATGAATTATCAAGTAATACGTACCATATCTCCGAACCGGTTCATTTCCAATGTGTACGAAACTTCTCCTCGTTCATAACGTTTGTTGTGTTTGTTAATCCTATACTTATTATCCATGAATATTTTCATACGAAAATTTTCTTCGATAGCGTTGTCATATGTTTTATTGAATTTTATCTGAAAATGAATAGTTTTTTTTAATAACATAATATAATATGTATGATTGTTAAAATGGTAAATCCAAATTCAAATCTTCTATTTGAAACGTATAAAATGATTGAGTGCCCAAGCCTGAATGTTGTGCAATTCATAGTTCAATGTAGTTCGTTTAATTTTTATTTTCATAAAATACTAGGGGTCTCACTCCACTCAACCCTCTAACCTCTTTCGCTCCGCTCTCCAACGCCTTCCCGCGAAAAAGGACCTTTTCTTAAAGGCCGATATTACCCTATAGTGTGTTTCATTCAACATGTCGCGCCAAAAATGAAAATCGAAAGATATCACGTTTATTGCATGAAAAAGTTACAGATATTGTTGGAAATGTTTGGAAATGAGTTCCTAACTGGCCCTGCATAGCGCAACATGCTTGACATATTTTGCCCGTTTGTGAGCCGCGTGTACAGGTATATTACAACTGTTCATCATACAGTTATTGTTGCCATGGTACCTGGTGGCATGGTGACGCCAGGAAATGTTTTTTCCAACAATTCAAACACGTTTACATACAATAGTGTGCTAAACTGTGCAAAAATGAAACACTGTAGATGTCCTAAAGTATTTCTTTTAGCCAATACTGCCCAAAAAGTCTTGTAAGTTATTTTTGTTATTATATAATAGGAAGATGATTATATTCATCAGTTGGGTTCAAACTCTCGAGTCATGAGCCTGTGGGACTTGATTTAATACACCTAATAATACTAATTATGATTGAAGGAGCTATTATAATGATGGACTGCTCATCTGTACTTCACAGCAAGGGCTTGAGCAAGCTTCAATTTAACTGAAGAAAAGACAATTGACAAAAAATTTCATTTTGTGCGTCTTTTTTTAAAGGAATTTTTGTAATTTGAGTAATGAATTCAAGGTAATGCCCCTCTGTTGAAAAATTTCTGGATACGCTATTGTTTGGCTGACTGAGTTCTATCACTTGCTGGTGCCAGCCCTAAACTTCTTCAGGAAAATAGTCTATGTGTGATTCCCTTGCATGGAGTGTGAGTTGTTCTTCCAAGTGGGCCTTCCTGGTTAACTTATATTACCTATTTCTTGTATCTATTCAGCCAAATTAATTCACTTACCTTAAATAAATTCCAGTCTTCCTTAACGAAATCTATGAATGAAACAGCCTTTACAGCAGCACTCACTATCAACAATAAAGCAAACGTTTTCATTGTTTCAGCTACTTATTCTGCTGCACATAAGATAGGGAAAATAATTATGAATTTATCAATACGTTTTGTCAAACTTAAAAAAATTATTAAATAACGTAGCATAAAAATGCATGAGAATATCAATTCTGAGAAATAATAAAAACCTACCAGAATGTGAAGTGAATACAGTATGTACATATAAAACAAGTGATGAATGAAAAATAATGTACTTGAAATTTTAGCGAAAATCTACTTGATAAACCAGCGTTCGGCAGGTATTTGCCGGAAAAGAGTGGCTTGAGTGACGTAATGAATCATAATGTATGTATTATCCTTTCATATTGAGAACTGAAGAGCCCATCTACTAAAATAGACTCGAGTGGTTTGCAGAATGTGCGCATTAAGGGAAAGTTGGCAAAATTCAACTAAAATATATGTATTGATAAGGAAGAAGAAAGCAGAAAAGTAGGTGTCCATTGAAGTAGTGTTGGTGCATAAACGTAATTTGGAATCAGGAAGATTCCTCTTAATGATGACTCAAGTTGAGTGAACTGAAAATTGCCATTGTAGTTTTGTGACAAACATACAAGTACGTTGGTGTGATGTGTAATATGTTTACCTAATTATTTTATGAAACATGTAAGAACCCCGCTTATAAATACTGAGAAATGAAATTTTCATACTCGTAGGGCTGACTATCTGTGTATCAAGCTATACGTATTGAAGCCCATGGGCATGTGGTGTACATTACACCCGACCAAAAATGGAATTAAATGTGTCAACTTCTAATGTGTGTATAAAGGACATATTATACATGTATACTTGGTGAACTTGCGAAACCCAGACGAAAAACTTAGATTGTTGGGTTAGGGAATAAGGGAGTAAGAAAAACCATACAATACCTCATGGGCATCCGATACCCACAAATGAGTCTCGCGTTGTCAAAAAGGGCCTCGCTAGAATCTTGATATATCGTTTTTGGGTTTCACAGCGCGCATAAATATGTATCTCTATTATACAGTTGTATGAAAGACGAATTGACATTGTGGGATCAAGTCAGTACTGGGAATAAAGACTTCAATATTTATAAATTTTGTAGAAGTACTAAAACTCACCATCACCCTCCTCTCCTTGTGAATCATCACTTTCCTTGTTTTTCTTCAAATCGTATCATCAATTGAAAACCATTGTTACCTTCTTTCGAATTCGCTCATTTGATGACGCATACTTATAAAATACAATTTGGAAATTGTTTTCGAATAAAAGAGTTTTGTTGGTTTTAATGAGAAGGGTTTGAAGAATGTAATTTTTTTTCAATATAAAAGTAAATTTTCGATTCATAGTAAAGTTACGTACGCTATTCGAATGTTTCAGATTGAAACTAATAATCATTCTCAATCCTATTTCCTTAAAAATGGTGAAGATACTTATTAGTATATCTGCAAAGAATGTCTAAAGATCTCACAATTATATTATTTCAATTTCAAAGGTTGATGGATGTGGGCTATCTTTATCTACCACGCTGCGTACGATGTTCATTACTCCATCATACCCTATTTCAATAGCGCAGTGGAAAAAAGTCGTTTATCCATTTTTTTGAGATTTTTACATTATCATCTGATAAAAAAAAATATACCATTAACTTTCAACAGCAAAAAGAAAATTCAGAATAACATAACTCGATTGCATATTAGACCTTAGTGAAAGTCAAATTTTTTTTGCTCTCCTGAAAAATTTAATAAAATAGATCTACGACTTGTTCGCACTGTGCCATCGAATTCATTGCTTCGATACTCTTGGAAAGAAGAGAGATCACAAATCGTCTGAAGTGCCTACATACATTCGAGTATACTTTTACTACAACACGTGAGACTAATTTGTTGTGTTCAGTTGTAGTTTACGAGAAAGACGTATTTGCATGAACCTTAAATAGTGATTTGCCAAAGGCCCCCTTTTTTTTTCGGACATTTAGTTCTTCTGCAGTTTTCATTGTACACACGTCATGTAATTATGTACCTACTATTAAAATTTTACCTTCCAAGAACCCTCCATTTTATTAATCTTTTTATACATCTTCGTGTAGAAGTTGGGTCGCAGACACTATTTTCTCAAAGATTGGGGCTTTTCCGTTGTATATGGGTACTTCAAAATTTTTTAGCTTAGCTCAATTCCAGAGTCGTAAGCAGCAGGAGGACTGGAGGCAGTACTTTTCAAGCAAAGTTGTTTGACCTTCTCCAAGAAACAGTTTTCCTCGAGAGTGGTGAGGGAGAGGGGTTCATTTTTCTCCCCTTAGCATCAGATTTGGCCCCAAGTATCTTGCTCTGGCTACGACCCTGCTCAGTGTGCACTGAGATTTCCAATGAAAGTTATTTTTTGGCTGTCCTCTAAAATTTAGTAAAGTTAACGAATCCTCTTCTTGTAAATCGCTTACGTACGTTTGCTTGTATAATGTGAATTTTAGCTTTCTTGAGATTGTTCTTAGGTTTGGCCTCGAAATTAGCTAATGAAACACTGGAGTAAAAGGGAGAGATCAAATTAAGACAAATATTAATATGGTCTTTGAGCGAAGGATGTTGTCTCCTTAGTTTTAGAATGCATGCAGTGTGATGCTCAGAAAAGAGTGTTGTGAGAAAAACAAATTTTCAATTTTGAAGTCATTTATCAGTTGTCATAGCACTTTTTAGCATTAGTTTATAAAATAAAATCGAATAAAAAGACGAATATACGACAGTCATATTTTCAAAGATTCGCGAGTTATAATAAAATTAAAATACCGACTTATTAGGTGTATACGATCATTTTAGTGGTCACCTACTTGATTTTTAATTGAGTGAGTAGACTTATCTGAAAGGGTCTGTTTTTCAAAGAAAGGTATAAAGTATTAATACTCGGCCAGTATTTTTCCCAAAAAATTTCATTTTTATTCTTCGGGGTGGATTTTGATATGCAGCATCGGAATTTGTGACAAATTATCATACCCCACCTACACGAACTTGATTAAAAAAATGAATTTCGAGAAGGGAGCGGCATGAAATTTTTGAAAGTTGAAGCTTTCGTACAATTTAGAATTATGTAAATTAATACGTACTTATATATCTAATTAAAAAAAATATATAAATAAATTAAAATCATAAACTACTCGTATTTCACGTGGGCTCGTTACGTCATTATTAATATCTAAATATTTTATTTGGGTATTGTTGAAAACTACTTTTTTTTTTTGTCGTAATTTCATATCTTTCTCGTCACAGTTTCATGTTTGATGTTTTAAAATTATGAACGAATGACGTTTATCACGGATAATTATCAAATTTCACAACCAACCTACTTCTTCTGCATCACCAAAAAAATGTCTCATTCATGACAATTTTCATACGAATTGTTGATCGAACGTCATAAACGAGCTGAAAAAATCAAGTAATATTGATAATACGATAGTATGTAGTTGTTAAAAATATCATGTCCCCTAATTAATGCTCTTTATTCTGTGGCGCTGTAATTAAAAATAAATATGATTTTGGAAAGATTTACGTCCAATAAATGACCATATAAGCATATCAAAAATTTGTTACGGAGGCGATTTAAATTACCCTTAGGTTCTTGATTTTGAAAGTTGGAAATTGAAAAAAATAGTATCGAGGGGGGGGAGGGCAGGTGCATCTCACACAAAAGTGCGATTTTTATTATCCTTTAGCTTTAATATTGATCCGGATCTGTTTTCAAAACCTGCAAAATCCACTTTTTAACTTTTTGAGAATAATGCAAAAAACTGTCACGCAACTGACAAGAGAACCAGAAGACCTGTCCGACGTCCATTCCAATAAAACCCTCCTCATAAATTATGTCCTCACCCGAGTATCTGAACGCCATAATTATTTCGTGTATCTGAAACAAGCTTCTTCAAATTTTTCAGGTGTGAGTAAAATAGAAAATTTGCTTGTAATGGCGTGTATGAAAAATAAAAATTTGCGACTTTCAGGGATTTATTTTTGGTAGAGTAAGTGAGAGACCATCACACAACTGCACATTTAAAAAATCAGCTTGATCGAATCATTATAGAAATGGCTGTAGAAGACATTTCGTTGTTTTTTTTTAACTTGGCATAGAATTAAGGATTTTCTAAAAATCAAAAATTCTTCTAAAGTAACTTGTAATAATCCTATCAAGTTAATTTTTGTATGTGCATTTATGGGATGGTCTCCCACTCGCTCCAATGAAATAATCCCCCACTGTCGTAAACTTTTTTTTTTCTTATAATACACGAGTATTATGTCATTACATGCAAACTTTCAACTTTACCCACACTTGAAAAATGTTAACAGGCTTGTTTCAGGTAAACAAAATATGGCATTGAGGTACTTGGGTGAGGACATTATTTATTTGGGCCATTTCGTTGGGATCGGTGTTAGATAGTCCTGGTGGTTCCCTTTGTGAGCATTCAGCTGAAAGGCTAGTTTTTTTTTTTTCATTCCAATCTTACTGTCCAAGGCAGTATGAAAAAAAATAATTATATTTACCGTTCACTTCGAATTGAGTTAATAGTGCTCAAAATTTCACCTAGTAGATTTTTACTTTGAATATGGCATTTAATAGCATATTTTGTCAATAAAACTCTGATGCCTTGTACATAAGTTTTGACTCAAAATGAGAAGAAAAGTTTATTGGATTTAGTAGACTATGACACACATTCTGGATTCACCTATTTTTGAAAACAGACGATTGTTGTCTTTCAGCACGTCTGTACACGAATCGATTATTACGAGGAGGTACAGTAGGTTTGGATAAAAACTGATAGGGCCATCGAATACCTTAATATCAAAAATATTCACATGGATCAAAATCTGGAAATTTTTAATTTTTGCTTTGAGGGGGTTTTGAAAATAGATGAATTAATCAAGTATTTTCCACTTATCTAAAGCCCTCTTCACATTTCAGAATCTGATGAATTGATTTCGCATTAAGCCTAAATTAATTATGTACTTACCTAATTTCCTGACCAAATTATAAAGTTTCTGTCAAAAAAGTAATTGCTCTATGCTAAACCTTATACTTAATTAAAATTTTTGGGGGAAAAAATGAAAATGAATAAAACTGAGATCATTATGTTTTATTTAAAATAATTTAAAATCAACAGGAATTTATTTTAAAAATTCTTAAAGTAGAGTCGTCGAGTACAAAATTAATTTTAACATCACAGAAAGACAGTTATTTGTACCTAAATTTTCATTAGGTGTAATAATAAATTGAGTATTAACAATAAATAAGTATTTTTACATTATTTTCACAATGGAGGAAAACGATTTCCAGTATTCAATTCAATATCACAATATTTTTCAGTCTACAACTTAAATAATAATACTTATGCGAGTGGTTCCGGCGATATTTCAATTCTTTTGATAATACCCTGTCACAGCAAAGAGGAGAATTGGAGTCAGGAAAATGTCTTTCAATCGTTAAAACAGTTCGATTAAAAACTTATTAGAATGTAATACTGGAATGAAACCAGTATAGTTGGTAAGCTGGAATGAAATACTAAAATTATCGTGCATTCATCGAAGCATAATTTTGACAAAAAAAAAAAATCATCAGTAAACTGATGACGAGTCTTGGCACTACATGCAGACACATCGGTACATAGTTCCTACCAATAAGAAAATAAAGTTTGCCAATATAACATTGAAAATTAGCAATAAAAAAAATAAAGTTTACCAATATAAAATTGAAGCTTAAAAATAAATTGATTCTGAAAGAAACTTTGAAAATTTTTAGAGAGTCAATCAAATTCGTAGAATGGTCTACAACGATATCCAACGAAACAAATGGGAAATAATGGGAAATTACGTTATCATATTGCGACATCCAACGTCAGGGTAAGGGGCACAGAATTATAGGTTGACCCTCAGCCTACCTATTGATGACGTCATCGATATGAAATCCAGCGTCACGCACACAAAATTTTGGGTTGACTCTCAGCCAAAAGACATATCCATGTCCAAAAAAAAAAAAGAAAAACATTGAAAATTATGAAAATCAAAGTACTGTCATAGGTATAGATGTACCCAATATGCTTTTACTTATCAACATTTCCCGAAATTCTCGTAATATTATGTACCTAATATTCTTAAAATTATTCGTAAGAGGACTATGAATACAGCTTTGTGACCCAAGATGAAGGAAAAAGTCGATTTTTTAAGCAGCCTTTCGAGACATTTTTGTTGGAATTGTAGATTTTGCATTTGTCTAGCCGTATGAACGAATAATAGAAATGTCTTGTAGCTGAAAGAGCTATGACTGTGTGAGACAAATCAGCTCCCGTATTAAATGCTTTGAGGAACCTCAAGTGTTCGATGAATTCTTATTCTATACCTGAATAATCACGAATAAAACGAGGAACGTTATTAGGAAAAGATGGTCTCAAATAAAATTTTAATTAAATTTATTATTGAAGATCTTTTTCATACTTACACGTCATTGGGTGAAATAATTGTCATTGTGTCTGCACGATTTGACGTAATTCTTTATGAAATTCATCTTCATGATTTCGTCAATTTCTGGATTTGAAGTTGGTTTGGGATATTTTTTCTGTAAATGAAAATGACATTTGTTAAGTGTTTTCTGTATGAGTTTTTATCTTCTGTCTTCTTAGTTACGTGGACAAATATCAATTTTCTCGCGAAAAAATTAAATCCTTCTGATGAAAATCCGTGGAAATGGGTTGTGTAAAGACAAATTTCGTGAAAATTACCTTATGTCTTTCCCATTCTTGTTCTAATTTTGAATCTGTAAAATGACATAAATCTCTTTTTGTTGGTCCTGCCAGTACGAGTAATGATGAGAAAGTCGCTTGAATTATAACTGCCAGGTAAATCAGTGGAATAATCTTCATTTTGAAAAATTCTTTACATGAAAAAAAAAAAAAGTACTTTAATTAGACATGAATAAAGAACCAAATTATTTGTTTTGAGGAAAATCAATTTCAGCCATTATTCTTAACTTTGATCTCTGAAGCCTGATATTATAAAGGTTCAATACACTATTATAATAGAAATTCTGTTGAATTTTTTGTTCTAATCTAATAACCAAGGTTTGTAATATTGACGGTCAACAATAAAAAGATGACAGGATGATGCATTGCTGGAAACCTGACCTGAACTCGAAAAAAGTTTCGTCATTTTACTCTAGTCTAGAGTGAAAGAGAAGGTTGCACTCAACATTTTGAGACCATCTGGAGTTTTCAAGGATGGGAAATTGGCTGAGAAATAGTAAACTGAAGTTTGAAAAAACCCTAGGTTCTAAATATAGGCTCTCGGTTCTTACAACAATAATATTGTCAAAGTCGAATATTTGATATTTTATTATTTTTAAAAATCCGATTATTATTTTTACATGATTCTAAAAAAAGAAATTCTAGATTTTCTGAGACCAAATATATAATCTTAGGGCCCTTTTTTTTCCTCGGTGAATTGAAAAAAAAATAAAAAAAAAATAAGACAAAAACAAGAAAACAAAATATTTACATACCTTTAAATCAGTAAACGGAAGCAAAATGAACCTATGGTAAACTAGGAAAAAAGGAAGACTTTCTCAAGAAATTATATGAGACTTTCGATTAAAATGCTAATATTCTTTGAAAGTCGTTAATGTTATTCGTATAAAAATATGAACAAAATTTTTTTCTTAATTTAAATTATCTCGATGAACACTTATTCCACTGGTAAATGCTGTTTTGGAGGGAAAAAAAAAACTTGTGAAGTTCAGTTGAAAAGCACTATACACTATACCAAGAATCTGGAATGAAAAAACTTGATAGGATCGTTGAATGGAATGATATCGAATGAAGCTCATACACTGATATTTAAGTCGGAATCTCCTACGAAAAAAAAAATCATTAAAACACGTCAATTTTATTATATTTTATTTTAGACTCATAGACTGTAGAGGTGGGCTTCCCAGTACGTCAGCGCCATTTTAACAAATTAGCAGACATTTGTCGTGTAGAAATTTATCTAGGTCGGTGTTGGTGGTTCATTAAACGCTCAATGGTAAATAGTCACAGTATTTTTAACAAGGTAATGGTAAAGTGTTTTTTTTTTATCCCTTAAGGGTAAGCTCGACCAGAAACCCTAATTCTGTAACTTGCAATGCTTTAATGGGGTACTTCCGATGATGCAATGTGAAAAAATATATATTCAGCTATACCGAGCTAGTTGGCCGAAACCATTCGAAATAAATATCATAATAAGGAGGGGAAAATACATATTTTTATAAAATGGAGAATTTTTTTCTCACCTGTTTGTAGCTCGAGTTTCTTGAATGGAAAGTTGTGGTTTCGGACTGGGTTTAAAAGAAGTAGAAATATAAGAGGAAGGACTGTAGGTTGATACATAAAATGGATTAAAGAAAGAACTGAAGTAATTTATCGCAGAAAAAATGCTCAAAAATTTGATGGCAGTGTGGTTAGATGAAAGTGAAGGCTTTTAAGGTTTATAATATGGTCATTTGTTGGTTTTCAGAAACCACCGCACGGTGGGGTGAAACACCAAAATTCCATGCATATTAGGCAGAAAGCAAGTCTCCCAGAATAATTTACTTTTACATACGATATGTTTAGAACATTCAAGGTCACTAGAATTTTAAATAATTTTTTCCGACTCTTCTTGCTGGTTATTTATAAACTTTCAAAGTTGAAGAATGTAGTAAAATTGAAAAATTTCCGACTTTTTGACTTATTACTTCGATCCATTGCCGAAACTTCTCCAAAGTTGTTTGATATTTTTCAAAAATTCAAACTAGATTTAGGAGTATGTTACATACTTTTCTAATGGATAAACATTTTTTTCTCAGCATCATAAATTGAGTGATACTAGACTAAAGAATTTATTTGATGCCAATTTCAAGTGTAGCTAAAAATGGCAAAAATAGTTAAAAATCAAGGGTACGTTTTATAACACGTCTATATTTTCAAGGCTATCAAATCTAAATCCGATGTCAGAATTTTGCTATAACTTTTCCGTGAGGCTTAAATATGGCTAAAAATATATGAAAATAGCTGAATATATAGTCAGATAGTTTCAAGATGTAATTTTTGGGCTTATAACCCTTCAAAATTGACAACCATATCATTCTTCTACAAAATATTCTGTTTAAAGATGTTTTAAGATTACATAACGCGTCTATAGATCTTTTTTTTCTTCACATTTTATATGGATTTGGAGGCATTTATATTAAAATGGTTTTTTCAAAACCTTTCTAAGATGGTGATTTTCAATTTTTCAACGAGGTATTGCTCCTTTTTCACTCAACTTGAAGATTCGCTCGGGAAGATTTGGTCTTGTTGTCGCAAATTTTGCGAGGAAATATTTTCGAAGGTTCGTTCTAGACAATTTTGTTTTGAGTTTTTCGAAATCACTTTATTGAACTATCATCGTTTTGGAAAATGATGTGGTGACAACCTTTACCTATTTCGTGTGCGTTGTTAAGGCCGACCCAGTCAACGATAGTGTGGCACTTACTTTTAAAATGAACATTCTGAAACTTAACCATAACCTCTGGTAAGGCCCTTGGGGCCTTCGTGGTGCTCGGATTCTGTGGTCTGTATCCGTATGCGAAAACCAATTCTGTGGCGCCCATCCCAAATTTAGGTTTTGTAACACTTTTCATCAATGTCATCATCATCATTTGCAGTTATTTTTATGGAAAATCTTTGGGCGCTTCTAAGTTTTATACGGGCGCCACAAGCTGCTCAACTCATCCAACGGGTGCCGCAAAGGCCCAAAATGAATTTAAAATTTTACATCCAATATTAGTAGGGGCATCTATACATATTTACAAGGGATTCTAGTGAAAACCGCTATTTTGATAATATTGTAACTAACTCCAAATAAAAACCACGAAAGCCACGTCAGTATTTTACATATATTTGTAGGAGATTTCAGTTAAAAATGAAACTTATAAGTAATATTGCATCAAGTATCCAGTAATGAGCCCCGTATCCAATAAATACTAAGAATTCCCAAATCGCATTCACATATTTTTGAACGAATACCACAACTATGCAGGTACACGTAATTCGAAGCTGGGTCAGTTATGATTCGTGGATTCGTGCAGCCGAGAAATATTCAATTAATTTTTCTAGAAATATAGTTTATGACTAATGTGGTATACCTCAACAGGTTGATTTCCCATTTCACGTTTTTTTTAATATTCTTTTTTTGGAAAGTATGTCACATACGGCGATGGCCTTGGTATTCCCCCCTTCACACCTCAAGTGAGAATAGATATCTAATTGAAAAAAAAATCAAGTTCATATCTACTTATTTCCCTCTGAATTTAAAATAATTAAAAAATAAAATTCAAGTTCATTACTATCATTTTGTAGTTTACGTTGCTGATTTCAAAAAGGTTATGAACTTCGTGCGAGCACGTCTACTGAATGAGAATTTGTGGGTCATCGATCGGTTTGTTCACGAAAACTGATAAGCGTACCATGTGATAGTAAATTTTTCAATGGCTATCGCATTTTTTTAAATCATTCATTTTTTTTTTTTTACAATAAAAGTAGCGGGAAAAATCGTATCAATTTGGAATGGTTGGGTAGTTCATCTTATCGTGTAATCTACTTGCATACGTCATCAAAATGTACCTACGTTACGAAACGCGAGTTATTTTAGGGATCCTCGCCAATCGGTGACGTCGTTTTCACGTTCAGTACCAGAAGTATCTGCTGGCTATAACTACAATGAAATTCTGACGTGATTAACCTTCGCGAAAGGGGGATTCCACAGAATCTCTGTATTATACTAGGTCGTGAATCATAATATTTAATCGTGCACATGTAGTCTGTATTATAACATATGTTGCGAAGACTGGTAAATTATACACGTTAATAATTATTTTTATACCCCGCAGCCCATTTTCTATTATTTTGTAGTAGACGAGCAGCGAAATTGCATATGATCGCTCTTTCCGATGTGCAATGAAATTTATTTACGATCCATCTTTATAACGTCATTAAATAATTGTAAGATCGAAAAAACCAGTTGTTAACTTTCAGTCATGGAACTGGTTTGCCATTTAGTAGGCCTGTTTTGGCTGTTTGTAATGAAATAAACAAAATTGAATAACGGGACGAGATCGTATGAGGTCTCTCGACTGAGTTCATTGATAGACGTGCGGATGAGCGTTCGAGCGTAGTTCTTTTCCAATTTTGATTTGCGATTTTTTTATGCCTATCTTTGCGGTATCGAAATCTCGTTTCTTCCAAAAACAAAATTTTTCAGGAGTAACAAAAACAAAGCCTTTTAAGAAATTCTAATTCGTATATATATAGATGATAGAAATGATACTTGTAAACTCTTGAAAGCCTTTCTTGGAACGTGTTTAACCTGAAATCAAAATTTGAAAAAATTTCTTTCCGCCATATGGAATCAGAATAATTTGCATGTGTGCGAGGATATAATGCGCTTTCACAATGAGGAATCATGAAAATGCAGTACGAGTATATCCTTGGAAAAAACTCTTTTTGATCCTTGTATTTATTTAGATGTATATTTTTTTAATATTCTTTCCCGAATCGTAAAATAATCAATAGAATTACTTTTATTGAGTATCAGTCATTTTTTTGAGACAGATAACAGAGCCTATCAAGTTAAATTCCAAAACCTTGTGAATCTGATGCACAAGGTTGTCCCTCAACAATGCTCTGAATGACTGTAGGAAAACTAGCCATTTTTGTTGTTGCAAATGTTCAAATCGTTCTAAAGCAGCGAATTGTGATCGTAGCGGCTTAATGTTTTTTTTTGTTTGAAAGCTCTTGATGCGCTCTAGAACCTCTTCTTAAAAAATGAAAATTAAATTTTCCTACTTGATATAATAATGGTTTTCCATAACGCGCTTCATTAACGTATCCTGTTGCTCATATGCGCGCTAAAATGTGATTTTTAGAGGATGGGCGTTATCACCAAACGATTTGGAATTTTTAGCTGGTTTTCGATTGAAATAACCTGTCATTAATTTTGGTCCGACTTTCACAAATAGGCATAAGACCAACATAGTTATTCGCTACATGATCTCAGGATTCCAAAAATACCATCTCACATTTTACTGTTTATTTATCTTTTTGTTTATTTGTATGTAAGGTGACTGAGGGTTGTACAGGGTGCGACAAAATGACCGGCTACATTTGTTTCTTGAATTATACATATAAGAAAAAAGATAAGGACATGCGGTTGCTTCTAAATAAAAATACATTCCCTAAGGTTACGTATGAAATACAATCAATGACGCACCCAGACATTTTTCAAGGGAGGGGCTAAGGCATAAATTTATTTCCAAAAAATAACCAAAAAAACTGAAAATCTTCTATTCAGCCTTTTTTCAATGAAATTCAAGGCCTAAAGGGAAGGCTTCAGCTCCATATCCCTCCTTTGGTGCGCTACTGATTACAATTTCACTCTCTCATGTTGACCATTTTGCCTAACACATTTCTGAAAGCGTAAGATCCAATTTTTCAGCTCTGCTAAGCAATAGTTACATTATTTTGTAATTTCTTCCGCTAAATGCTGCCAGTGATGGATAAAATTGACCAGGGAGGGAAATTTTACACGTGTGGCATTCTTCATGGTTAGCGTGTGGAGATAAATTCCCTACCGACTGGATACGTGAGAAATGAGTGGAAAAATATGATTATTGCTTAGCAAAGTCTTAAAAAATTGAGTTTTACGCCTTCGCAAATTTGCTAGGCACGATGATCAACATGTGAGTGATATTTCATTTCATACGTAATCTTGAAGAATGATGTCTCTATATAATGTCTTACGCATATACTCGTAATTGGAAAAACAAATGTAGCCGGTCGTTTTGCCGCACTCTGTATATGTAACTAACAAATTTCGACATTGAAAACTCATACTATAACAGCAAAACTACTAATCGGATTGAGCTAAAATTTTCACCAATCATTAATTAAAGTCTTCGGAATTGACCATCCGATGTTCCTGTCGATCTATTATTTAGTTTTGTGAAAAAGTCATTTTGAAGGTTGAAAAACGTGGATTTCTCTTTAGAACACAAGATGAGAAAAACTATCGAATCAATAGAGCTGAAATTAGTCCCAGAGGTCTATCTGGATGAGATCTGAGTTTGATAGAAATTTCATGACGATCGGTTTGCCGCTCACATACTTGTATATTATAGTTTCTGTTCAAACGAATTGAACACCCTATTGTAAATACCCTCCGGGAGGCTTATAAGTATAATATTTTTTTCTGAAGATTAGCTAAGTCTGTTTGTGCCAATAAAGTTACAGAGAATATGTCAAATGAGTACATTATATTTTTAATTTTATAATTTTTTATTTGATTTGCATCTTCATTTTGCAGGTTTTCAAGGGAAAACCTGCTCATTTTTTCTAAACCAGTATTTTAGCGTTGGAAATTTTCGTCTTCCTATTCACGATTGTAAGTTATGAACGGTTGCGATTACACAATGGTAGAATTTTGTTATATTCTGCTCGTTCCATTTTGCATATTCATCCTCCTGTAAAAAGAATTTCATTCCAGATTGTTAATACTTTTACTAGTAATTTAAGGGTCGGTGTACCAAACACCTTTAACCATTATAACAGTAGGTACGTTAGAAAAACAATAGAGGCCTGTCTATACTGTCTAGAGTATAGTTCCAAAAATTCTCTTACTCATCATTCGTCGAAAATAAAAGTGCGAATTAGGGAATAGATGAAGTAATAGCTGGATAGAGGCAATCTAAAACCACTTTTGTGCTTTATTTTCAAGATAAGTGATCAGTATTTTTGGAACAGCCTTTTTTACAATTTTTTAAGAGGAAAATGCTCTCTAGTTGCTCAAATATGCCTCGATTGATCTGAATTTTGTGCCAATCTGTTCTCTTAGGAGTGTTTTCGGGATACTTGTTTGGCGGAATTTTGATTTTTGATTTTGTTTATGAGTTGAAATACGCTGAAAAACGTTGACTTTTGCAACTTCTTAAAATTTATTTGAAGTAAAGTTAAGAAATTCCGCAAAACGAGCACCTGGAGACTTTCGTTGAGAAAAAAATTTGTGATCAATTGGTGCATACTATGAGTAATGAAAGTGCATTCTCGTCGACGCTTTTTTCTAATACACAGAAATTAAACTCGTACCAAGCACCCGGTTATGCTAATTGGCCAACTCACTGCGCGGGGCTAGTTTCTGTACAATAGAGGCACCCTTAGAAATTTTCCAAGGGAGGAGATAAGTTTTTAAAATTAAAAAACAGAAAATTCTAGAAAATTTACGCGAAGTGCGAAGAATTTTTTTATTCAATATTTCGATGATGATTAATGCCCGAAACAAATAAGACAAAAGCATCGAACTCATTTATCTTGACCGCGAAAGGGCTATTTAAATCCTATTTTTAAAATTCAGTGAAAAACATATTGATGCGATTCTAGAATGACTGTCCAAATTTGAAAATATTTCATAAATTGAAAATGAAAATGTTGTTTTTTACCTTTAATGAGAGGTTTCCTTCACATTCATATTTGGCAAGCTTATAGTTTTTTTTGACTTGGATTTCTTGTTCAAATAGATCATCTACATTTGATGTTGCGGTTACCATCGCAAGGGTGCCAATGACCAGCAGGAGTCCAATAAGTTTCAAATTCATTTCAAATTTTTGAACTGAAATAAAAACAGTTATGATGGAGACGAATCTATGGGTAGAGTTTGCGGGTTGAAATTGAACAAGTCTTGATGGTTTTGTTATGTATCTTGCTTAATCAGCCATTTTTTAAGAATAATAAGAAACTCCACGTTTTGATTCTTCATCGTCACATTTTAATAATTCTAATATCTTCATAGTAGGTGTATTGAATACCATAAAAACCTGGGACGTATACGTGTTTGCTATTTTTCAATTTTGACTTGATATAGCGAACTCACTATCGAGGATATTATAAAAAACTAATAGACCTTTGTGAATGAGAAAAACCAGAACTGAGAGAGAAAAAAGTATTTTTGGAAATTTATTTCAAACGTTTGAGAATAGTAGGCAGGCTAGTAGTCACGCTCTATTGAAGGGGCGCAAAACCTGGTCCATTGATCATACCCAATGACCTACGACAATTTGATCGCACAGTTTTGTCAAATTACAAAAAAGCGTATGTACATTTTTTGCCGAGAGAATACTTGAATTGGTTTTGCTTAATTTTTCAGTGACTATCAGTTAAATTTAAACTGGAAATTGTTTTAAAAATTTTGTAGGAAGAAAATCTATAATTTTTTTTACTAGGTACTTGGTCTTATTCGATAAATAAAAATGGATATCTGTTTTTGTTTCTCACTTAGAGAAGTTGGCTCTCCCAATTATTTGTAATGAGTTACCTATTATTATTTCTCAAACTTTCAGATTCAGAATTTATTCCTGTAAAAAGTTTATAAAATTTTGATAAAACTTGAATGTTTACTTTTCCATTATATTTCAAGAAAATCTTTTAATCAAATAGTTGTTTGTATCTCCTAAAAATTTCTCAACGTTTAGTTTTTTATAATTACTACGTTTATAAATGTTTGTAATTAAATTAGAACCCCATCATTATTATTGAAAATACAGCTTTAAGGATTCTTGTTGAGACTCCCATTTGACGACAAAAATCTTGTACAGTCAATGGTATTAATTAACAACTAAAAGTCGTTTATGATGGATAGTCGATGCAAAAGCGGACTCACCTGGGGGTGGGGGGCAAGCTCCCCTGAAAGGAAACTGCCCCCATCAACAGAGAAAATCGAGATCGTTATGCGAGGATGGAGAAGGGAGATGAAGAGCGTTATTAATTTAGGAAAAAATATTTTTTTCGATAAATTATTCAGCCCTCTAGTGGAAAATGGAAAAATCCGCCTGTGAGTGGTTCAGCGAATTTTCCACTGTATAGTTTGCCGATAGAAAATCGATCAATAAGCACTCGGTACTCACAGACCCGTAATTTAGCAATGTTCTACTTACCGATAGTACTGAATTCACTAATAAAATCTTCGAATCGTCTGTTCACCGTTTGAAAATTTCAGTTGAAAACGAGATCTATTGTTCATCAATTGTAGAATTGTTATAATTTCAGCTAGCCGCATTATGTCGCTTAAATACTTCATTTTCTTGATTTTTCTGACGTTTTTTGAAACAATTTATGTCATTCACCCGTCCCACGCCGTTTATATTAGCTGAAAATGTGTAAAAAATATTTCGTCAAAATCGAAGGGGATCATATATTCTTCCACGAAATTTATTACTAGACTTATCAGATTAACTGATTAGTTGTTACGTAATTTAGATCACTATCCAAAGCGTGCAGTTTTTAGCGCTGTACCTTCAGTGTGATTTTTCAGTTGCTGCTCAAAGATATTGGGAAAGTATGTGTACAACTGGAAATATACTGTATGACTGGAGTCATTTTCATATGGTTTGTGATATTTCAATGTTGAGGTGGTTTATCAGAATATCGTAGTCTTGATCTAACCGATGAAGCAGATTGACGTTTTGAGTCGGAATGAGAATAGACTTACGAGTATAAAAAAAATGTATTTTATAACTTTTTTTTTTCTTCTGTGAGCGAACGATTCCTTTTTCTTCAGCCAGTCGAACTGCTGTCTAATATTATTGTAAATAATATTTTGACTAATACTTGAAAAATTTGAATTCATAAAATCTGTTACGGTATAGGTATTATTTGAGGGGTGTTTTTCTAAAACGTGATAAGTCCATTGTTTTTCATTATTGGCAGGTAATTACTAACTAGACATTAACGTGCCTGTCAATCCTTGTATCGGCAACCAATTAGATACTGGCCTTTCCAAGTATACTTTCATTTCTTTTTCAAAATCTGATTCATTTGAAATGAGGATTTTATATTTTTGTTCTCTAAACACCTTGCTATTGTTATTTGTTTTCCATTCCGACACGTTGGTAAATATTTTATGAAAAGTACAGCCCAAAATATCATTTAAATTTCTGATAATGTACATGTATGAAAACCCTACGTACGAACGTGTAGGCAACTTATTTGACTAAGAGATTTCCTGTTGTTAGAAAATTTGAATATCCACGTAAAGGCGGGTTTATACGCGCCGTTAACGTTTTCACAAAACCGAGAACAAATTCCCTTATTATCAAAATGAAATCGTCCTATTTATACCGTCCGTTAAAATTTATTGGAATGGGACTGTATTAAAAGATTGAAAAAATTTTGAACATGAAGCAATACATAAAAGATAAAAAACAAACATTTCTTATCACAGAGTAAAAACATGTTTCATCCTCTTTCCATTATCGTTTTTCACAAAAGATGGATTAATCCATCTTTTACAGAAAGTGAAAACTGCTTTGGGAATGTGAAAAAGTTTTAGTGCTCGTATGAACAGCAGCATTGCGTTCCATTGATTCATCTTTTTAGGGAATTAGTTTTCGGCTTGGGAAAACATTAACGGCGCGTATAAACCCGCCTTAAGTTAACAACCTGGAATTTTGATTTATTATTTTTGAAACGAGTGACCAATTGGGAAAAAATGACGTAGCTGTTTGCAGACAAATTTTAATGATTTCACGTTAGCATTTTTATCAGTTTTTTGGACTTTGATTTTAATGTTCCGTTCCATTATCTATATTGAACTTAAATTTTATAAATCGTGTGGCTTATTACTTTGAATTCTGTCACGGTTTTCAAATAACTTCCCCAATCGAGCAAAATGGTGGGAAGTTGTATGTTTTTCTTACACTCGTTAGTATCTGGCTAAAATTTCATTTTATTTGAATAAGAGCTACGAGTATGAAGATTAATTGAGAGTGTTCGAGGTCATAGATTAGATGTTGAGAAGTATCAAAGAAGAATACTTGTTGCTCTGTCGCTATTCCGTTTTTAGTAATTATATATTCACATTTTTCAAAATAATCTGTTTTCAATATATTCATATTTTTCAAAATAATTATGAAATTCTGATGAGCCCTTCCATTTATAAACTATTGACTTTCTAGTTCACGAAGTATGGACATTACATCTATCGTACTCGGTCGTTACTAAATATTTATCACAAGTTTTACATCTTGTGTAGCTAAGGCTGAAAACACGAAGAAAGTATAAGTGTATGATTGATGATGCAATTACTCGTGGGTTGTAAGATATAGAAAGTTCTAAAGCAGAGGTTTATAGTAACAGATGATATGAGTTACTCCTGGTGCAGTCACTAATTGTTTTCCATAGGAAGTTGGCTACTGTAGTCAGTCAGTTTGGTTTCTGCATCCACCATAGCACATATATGTACTCCGCCTGAGAAGCAGGTTTTCAAATAGAACTGCAGGGGTTTCTCAAACCATTAAGAGATCATGTTTTTGTATGGTGCACGAATTGGGTGAAAAATGAATTTCTGTAGGAAACCTGCCAGCAAGCTCAGAAGAAACAATTCACATTCTGAACTCTCGAAACCATTTTTCACAAAAACCAACCTACAGATTAAACTGAAACTCGAATGGGTGCATTTTAGAAAGCTTCTATTCGCACACCATATCAATTTCAGCTCAGTTGGTTCTGTACTTTCCTCATTAGTGGCCGTCAAAGCTGAAAAATCCGTTATGAATTCGAAGGAATCCGTTTCTTTGAAAACGTAACTTCTTTTTTGCAATCTCGAAGTAAACAGACTACCTACTTAGTATCGATATTACCATTTCCTTGACTGTCTGTTGTGTACTTTAAAAATAAATCATTGAAAACACTTCTGCTAGCAGCAGATCGTAGCTACTAAAATTCCCCTAATTTAGAACCTGACGAAAACAATCACACACTAAACATCTTTGATAGTATTCTCGCTGGTATTTTAATATTTTTTCAAATTGTGATGTACGTAGTTTGTTCAGTAAGTTCGTATCAAAATGCAATAAAAATATTTCTTTGACAGAATCGCACAGTAATTATGTTTTATATCCTTGAAAGCACTCCCTGTGAGACATAATGCACTTATGTTCCCCCTCTTTCCACTTCTGGAAATATATTTTCCAGTCATCATCTGATAAGGCCTTTATTGCCTCGGTCACACTTCGTTTTAGAGTATTTAAGGCACTATAATAGTTGACCCGCATGACCTTTCTGACCTCTGAGAGTAAAAAAAAGTCATACGGGACTAAGTCATAGGGAATCAGGAAGATATTTCATAGTTGCGGTATTTTTTCTTTGTTTTTAGTTGTGTGAATAAAACTTGTGCTTCGTGTTCCACGCTACCCCGTCAGAATGATTGCTGATGACTTAAATTTAAGCACAAGATCGTCAACTCAAATAGAATATACAGTTGTGGCGCCTACATCTAACTCGTCCGCAACCATTCTTACGGCGTAGCGTGAAATGTCAAGCACACGAGTGGTTGCCACGCTTTTTGCCACGTCCTTACGAGCGGCGTTGGGAGGGTGAACACGCGCGTCTTCATCTACATCCCCCCCTGACACTTTGAAAACGTTTTTCCCAATTTCTTTTCGTTGATTGTTGTTGACTCGCCGAATGCAGTACATGAATTTCCTGGCATTTTTTTTTTTTTCAGTTTTGAAAAAAATTTTACATTAATGCGTGGCTTGATTAAATTATTCTTTTTTTTTATTACGAGGAGTAAAAAGGCCCTTCGAATAAACATTCACCACGCACATCTAAATTAACCAATTTTGAAGTTCCATACATTCATTTGATTCGTTTCAATGTCGTCTATGTGATAAACATAGGTGTCAGCCTATTGGAGCTCTCATTTTCAAGTTATTTCAATTTGATACAAACTTGTTGAACAAACTACGTACGTATAAGAAAGAATATTAAAATAAAATTATTGAAAGGTCGTAAAGTAAAACTAAAAATTCAAACCGTGTCATTCTGATTGCATTTTTAAAATTATAAAAGTTTTACTCATCGTAAGTATATTCTTTTGATGATTTGTTTTCTTAAAATAGCATATTTTTGTTTTCATTAATATCCTTCCTTTAGCTGTTGAAAATTGTTTGAAGAGTGTGTGATAACGAAAGAGTTACTTTCGCGCAATAAAATTTTACAGTGATTATTGGAATTTAAAATTTTAATTCAATATTTTGTAAAGGGTAAATTATACTCTTAAGCTCAAGATTAAATGCAGTCTGCAGTCTGCTACCTAGTGAATATAGTCTACTGGTTTGTCGGAAATTTTTACGTAGATGCTCAGCCTTTGATACAATGAAACAAAAAACCGAACTGCAGAATCCTTATACCTATTAAATGAGAAAATGTAAAATTCCATATTTTATTGAATAATTTAATTGCTCAACACTGTTCTGAACACTTATAATTACGAATCGGAAAAAAAATTAATATCAGTTTTACATATCACAGAGAATGTTTCGAAGAAAAGTTATAAACTTACATTATAGAAAGCTAAGTACGTGTGTATAATTAGGTACAAATACACACCCAAACAGACCGCTTATGAGCTCAAATATGTTAACAAGCAACAAACGAATAAATAACAAAAAAATAAATGAAACAGAAGAAATTAACAATAAAATCAAACAAAAAATGAAAGGAACGAATAAAAAGTGCGCATTAAAAACTTTTCGATCTCATGTTCAACTTTTTCAAATCGCCAACCCATGTGTCATTCCCAGAGAGGTCTTAAAAATTATTGATTTAAAATATTCATTTAATAATAATTACTAAA
This sequence comes from Parthenolecanium corni, assembly GCA_038050395.1. Lineage (NCBI taxonomy): Eukaryota > Metazoa > Arthropoda > Insecta > Hemiptera > Coccidae > Parthenolecanium > Parthenolecanium corni. The sequence continues at coordinate 3,822,680 of JBBCAQ010000002.1, forward strand.
TCACAAATGAGGTCAAGAGTACCTACAGAAAATGAATAATTAAAAACAAAAAAAAAATTGTCCCTAAATTATAAAGAATATATTAGAAATTGTCAGGTCGGTAGTCTGTAGTCGGTACTAATAATATTTCATTTTCTTGAGGACGCGTTATTCGATTTTCCACATTACTATTTAATTTACTTCAAGTTATAATGCACGTTCAATGTATTTTGTAGACGTATCTACTGACTTTTTTTTCCATTTTTCAACACTTTCGACGTATCTTCATTTTTATTATGGGATTAAAATGGGCTTAGATAATACTACGATAAAGAGCAGTAAAAAAATTGAAGGACAATTTCGAGGTCTCGATTGCTCAGTTTGGATTATGAGGTCTCTAAATTGATTTAAGTATATAAGATTAATATAAAAGCAAATTTTATTTTACCCTCTGGTGACGTTTGTATATCGAAAACGGTGCCAAATTTATGAAATTACGAGACAGCGAAATACCTACTGAAACATTAGTTTTTCTCCTTTCTGATGAACAAGTTTTGCTTAGGTTGGAAGGTTTTTACTCTTGTTGGGTTTTGTGTATTTTTTCTTTCTTTCTTTCTTTCTTTTTTTTTCTTTCTTAATTTTACGAATTTTATTACTAATTATTATGAGTTTCTATTTATAACACTTATTCAAAGACACAATCGATATCGAAGCGCCACTTGTTATTTTCCTGATTCACTTGTATTCTCGTATGATTGTATTCTCTCACACTTCTTCATTAAATCGTCATAACGTAACTTGTAATACGTTTTTTCTACATCAGTAGAGACTTTTGAATTTTCCTGTAAACAAATGTTTAACATTTATACCTTAATACATCGTAATAAAACTTTATAGATATAGCCGTAAGTTTTTAAAATGGTATTTATTGAAATAAGTATACGTAGTTGTAACTTTCAACTTATTAAGTGACAATAATTTATTTTTCGGTACACTTGGAGAAATTTCTGTTATAATTTCCGCCATTTTGGATGGGACAAAGGGGATAATTTGAAATTAGTGACAGAAATTATCACGAAAATTGTAAAAAAAGTTATCTTACTTGAACAAAAGTACCATTTTTAAGAATATCTACAATAAATAATGGTTTCTGTAACTGTGATGAAAAAGGTTTATTCACAGCCTTGAAACATTAAGCATAATGTTTCGGTCCACCCATCGGGATACAGGTCTCCTTGATCAACTATTTGATACAATTGTCGTACACGTAGTCTAATTCCCCTTGGTGACAAGCAATTCCCGGGGAATGGTTACACCAAAAAAAATTTGGTTGTAATTTTTACTATTTGTGTCAGAAAATTGGGACAATTCAATATTTATAGTGGAAATAACCCGTAAAATAGTAAAATATAATATCAAAAATGCTAAAAAGTTCTGTCAATACTAAGAAAACCTATCTACGAGTACAATAAATTTTGAAATGTCCCAGTTTTTCTATAAAAATGGTAAAAATTACTATTCATTTCTTTCAGTGTTTGCGGGAGTTTTCCTTCTCTATAATGGACATGCAACCTGCATGGCTCGCCAGACTGGTGTATGAGAAAAGTTACTACATTATTATAATAATTGTAGTAACGTATGCGGATCCTTTTATGAATCTCGTTCTCTAGTTTTTGCTTAAAAGATATTTACTTGCACAAGTATAAACAGTTTCTGTTACTATGCATTTCTATTTCTTTGCTTTCTTTTACGACTTTTTAAAAGAAGATCTTTTTACATGACTTTCGATTTTTCAAAATTACCTAATTTCCTATGGGCAAAATATTTTGAAAACGGATCCGTTTTATTCCGGGTTATAATCCGTTTCTGGATTATAACCCGGAATTTTCCTGTTTTCCGGCTTCTAAAACGGATTTCGAACGGATTGTAATAAGACTTGCCAGTTTTGTTCTGAAATGAGTCTGGATTATTTTCCGTTAAGGCTGTTTTATCATATTTGCTGGCCCGGGTTATAATCCGTGAAACCGTTTTACAAACGGATTTAGAAAAATTACCCAAAAATTATCACTGATTATAGTCAGGAAATCCGTTTTACAAACGGATTTGGAAAAATTGTGCGTTTCCAATCAAGATAACAAAAATATCTGCAAATTTCCAGATACGATGGTCGAAAATAGAAACGGACTGAAAACGGATAAAATTCTCTTTTTCCGGATCATTTTCTCAATTTTTGCCCATAGGGAATTGTTGAACCGGCTGTCTTACGTTTTATGCTTAATCAGGGCTCAGGCTAACAGGTATAGCTAACGCCAGGTCCACCTTCATTGTTATTTTTGAGGAAACATTCAAATATTATTGTTATTTTTCGCGCCGCTATTCTGCTACAGAAAAAAATTTTTGACAAGGAAAAATTTGCCCTTCCTAAAAAATCATAAGCTCTGGCTTTCATAAGTGCCATGCTATGGGCCTGTGCTTGTAGTTCATGAATTATTTTTTGTAAGTCACAGTAGATATAGCCGTTCATAAACCGTGTTTTTTTAATTGACCTAAGTATTATATTATTAATGACATTTTTGCTTACCCGAAGACGATTATAAAGATTATAAGCTTGATTTTTGCATGCAATCGAGTCGTCTAACTCTAGTGCCGGTCGTGAAGTCATAGATACAATCAAATTGATGAAAATAATCATCGATAAAAGTGAAGCGGAAGTGAATATTTTGAACATCCTGAAATACAGGCAGAACGTGTGATGAAAATAATAATTAGTAGATGGGTCTGCTTTACATTTTTGTACCCTAAGAAAATGGGTGAGTAAATTTAATGTTTTGTTCGCGATTTTAGGATTTATTCTTTGATTCTTTGGGTGCATGAGTCAATATATTATTATTTTGGTTTTACAGTTTCATATAAGTTCAAGTATTTTGAAAATGAGAGTTTGCTTTTTCAACTTTTGGGTTTATGAAATTCACTTTTCGGAATCAATGATTGAAAAAAGTGCATGAACAGGGTTGATAGTGGCCAAGATAAAAAAAAAATTATTTATATTAATTTGACGTGTGTCTGTAAAACTTTGAATTTGTGATGTGATAATACTCGTACGTCTTGTCCCTGAGTAACTGAATGGATTTTCATTAACCATTTCTTTGTTTTGTAGTGGTCTCTGCGAAAAGTTGTATGTTTGTTTTTATTGAGAATCGTCTCATGTCTGAATCTGAACGTGTATAATGAAACTAAAACATACTAAATTTGTTGTCCAAGCTACGTATTACTCCTAAATTTACTAAAAATTTCAAGAATTTGGGGCAATTAGAGGACAGAGGGTTGAGTGACATTTTTAACAGAATGTAAAAGTGCGCATAAAACTGATACTTTATGATTCCAACCTCATTTTTCTACGCTCATCGTCTCTGTTTTTGTTGAAAACATCACTTGCACCCTTGCACCCCTTCACTTTCAAGCGCCTTTCATCAAGTATTCTGTAAATTATTATTAAAATTGTGATTTTCCGTGGCAGATGATTGCATTTTTTTTATCGGTCTAATTTCGATATTTGGCCTGCTTTTCATCGCTCGAGTAAAAACACTTGAAAAAGATTAATAATTATAAAAAATTCTATTTTGACTACTTTCTACTTCACTTTTCGTCCAGCCTTTTCTTACATTCCCTCGAATTTGTTGCCAACTTCGTAAGGATATAATAGAAAATTAAAAATTGAGAGTACTTACTTTTTCTTTGAAAAAAATTCAGTTGATGAAAAAACAGTTCTGTTTAAAGTTTATCTGTATGAAAATGTAAAGATGAAAATATTAATTGAAAAAACTAAAAACTGTCAAGTATCAAAAATACTTCAAGAATTATTTTAAAAATCTTCAATCGAGAGAATTAGGATTGAATAAAAATTAATTTGTGACTGATCTGATTGATTTTTAGTTGAATTCCTATTTATATATTGAAAATTAATACTCCCACAACTTTTTTTCCAAATTTTTGTGCGTCAATTTCCTCATTCACGCTGACCCAAGGAGCAATTTTATCAATTGGACGTCATAAATTTTTTCGCAGTAAAATTGATCTCAATGAAACTGAAACTGCTTTAAATAAAATTTCAATTGTGCTCGTAGATAATTTTCGCCATTTAAGATAGGAAAATGGAGATGATAGTAATAAGACTTATAGTAGAAACTACTTATTAACACATTGAAATTTATAATCTGAAATAGTAAAATATATCATTTGAGGTAGAGAAAAGTACTGATATAAAAAACATCTACGATGAATCTTGCATTGTTCCTGTTTTCCAATTGAAAATACTGAAAATTATTATCTATTCATTTTTCTCAACGTAGTCAAATTGTTTTTTAGTAGAAGGAAATGCTATTTAGCAAAATGTCAACTGGTTCAAAATTTTATTTTTATTGAATAAAATTTTTTAATTGAATGACGATCTGCAAGAAGAATGGCTTCTCCGTGAATCCTTTTTTTAGGGATTGCACATTTTCCAATTTTCCAGATTTTCCTCTAATTGGTCTTTTTAATGGCACACTTCTCTAAAATCTGCCAAAATGGTCCGTCTTGAACTTACTAACTTTGGCCATTTTATTGCACTTTGTGATACCTACCCCAAAATTATACTATTATTTTTTTGTACGTACATGAGAAAATAGTTTTGACACAATAAATATTTTGTTGATTTGATTTGGAACAAAATAAAGTGATTTTGACGACTTGACGGGGGAGGGAGGCGTATGTCTCTTCAGCATCAAGCAAAATTCGCCTGTGAATTTCGATTCATATTTACTATTGGTTTTGGCACAAAATACTTTTCTGGAGGATTTGTCGCAGGTTTTGACAGAAAATAATGACAAAATTTAATTCTCCGGGTACAAAACTTTAAGAATCATTTAAAAAATGATTTTCCCTTGCTGGTCGAATAGCCAATTTTGGAAATAAAATTATTAATTTCCCCATACAAGTCTGTAATATGTACTCGTGGAATCTGTTAAATGAAAATAATTATAGCTTCGAACAGCTCTCATCTTTTTTCAGTTTTTTCTCCTATATTTGTGTAAGATTAGGCTCAGGATTGTTCTTTTGAACGCTAGATAAAACTACTGGACCAATAGGATTCAAATGTGCGCAGTTTTGATGCCAGAAACTGCAGAGTAAAATTTGGTGTCGATTGATTTTGTGGTTCGCTAGTAATTAGAAAAAATGTCGTTGCAATGAGAATTTTTCATAGTTTTCTGAAGGTTCCGTTTCATTTCTTTTGAATTTGTATAGACTTTTTAGCTTTGAAAGTTAATATTACATGTAGGACAAGTATCCAACCGATTAAGTTTGAAATTCTTATGACCGGACCGACTTGTAGAAGAGTTATATGTAACGTCATTGGGGTGGCATTGGTTTCATTTTTCTTGTCAGTTCAACCGAACATGAGTTAAATTGCATTTACATCTGCGATTTTTCTTTTCATTCGTCATTAATCTATTTGCAACGTGATTATAAACAATTTTGGCCAGATTCCATTTCCCAAGATTCGTATCTTCAAAATACAATACAAAAACTTCACTGAAAAAAAATGTCAGTAGTAATTTTCACTATTTGTATGAGAAGACTGTGACGATTCAAGATTTATAGTGGAAATTATTACAAAAATAGTAAAATACCTATAGTATATTTTTTTAAATACATGTATGTATTCTTTTTCATTAGCTAAATTTACAAATTACTATTTTTAAACATTATTATTGAAAAAAAAAAAAATTAACCAGTTATGAGAAACTTTTAATCACTGAACCATATTTAAACTCACCTACAACCAATTCGCGTAATCTGATAATACCCCCTACATGCATGAGATAATAGAAAAATTTATGCAGTTCTTCATTGTGTAATTACTGAATTGTCTATATCAATTTCGATCATACTGCGTATGTAGAAATAGTTTGAATTCCATTTTATCTTTTCTAATGCTAGCAAATATAGATATCGATGACGCCTAAATTTCATATGACGGTCAACGATTTCATGACGACTTTTTCAAGTTATTGCTCTTGTCATTCATTTAGTTGTCAATTCTTTCGTAAAACGTCAATGAATCTTTTGTAATGTGTCATCATATTTCGGCCAAGTATTGATCACTGATTAATGGGTGTCATAGTGACTTCAAGATTTTCTTTTATCTTAGTGAATAGATGATGCCTTGAAAACTCTTCTTGCTTTGAAATTTTACGATTCTGATTTTTGCTTTCCTATTTTCCTTGATATTGAAATCTGTGGAATTTGGTATTAAGCTACAGCATACAGAATGTTGAGTGTGATGATTCTTCTTTACAGTGTATTAAGTATTTTTTTCATCCGTTGTTAGTCTACTCATCGATTTTTCTATTCCTAAATTTAATACAACCACTTTGTCAGGTATAAAAGGGTTGTTATCATTGAAAAAGTTGTAAATCATATTTTGAATTTATCGATTTAAAGAAACATATAAAATAGCCATTTGTTTAAATATGTTTGTTTATATTTAGATAACTTCAGAACTACTATCACTAATTTTGACGAAACTTTCAATTTCAGTTTTTTCGTATCTAGGGCTGGGGTTTAGGTAAGAGTAAAGGTCTCTAATGGGTTGCAGTTAATCAATTTTTACTTATTTTTAGGTTTTCTACCTATTTCATCGACGTGAAGAATTCAATTCCCAAAGATATAAAATAATTTTGATGAAATTACCCCTCGTGACAGCCAATCGCTGGTTGTTGACTCCACGTCCTGTAAACTTCCCTTTGTAAATATTTGTAAAAACGTCTTGCAGTTGATCCAAATATATCTTGTTCACGGGGGGGGGGGGGAGATAAGTAGACTCAGGTATCTATATAATAGATATCGTAGTTGAACAAAGATTGGTTGTGTTTAAAAAAAATGAAATAGGCAATCAATACTTTATTTAGTAAACGTGAATTCTACAATATAGGGAAGTGACTTTGAAGTTTGAATAAATGCTAATCTTCTCAATATCAATTCTGTATGTGTGTTTCGTATTGAGCTGTCAATATTCATCATTTCGACTATTAATTGGTCACAAAGAGTTGGAAGAAATGACAAACACGAGCTACAATAACTAGCAACTGGGTAAACAGCTAAAGTGGCGATTTCGCAGTTATTATCGGCATTTCTGGCTACTTTGATGTAACCATCGAGTCCCCATTCCTTGCCCCAAGAATTCTTTACCAGCCAGAAATCTTTTCCTTCTTCAGTACCGTATCCTACGATCAGCATTGCGTGATCCAAGCCTTTGAAACTGGTTATACAATTCTCTAGTTGGAAAATACCTGCGAAAGAAAATACGAAATTACTTTGATTTGTTTTGAAGAATGCGTATGAGTAGGTTTGTTTGAAACACTCTCTACCTGAGCGATAAAAACGAAAGTAGAAATTGTTCGCATGCATTCCCACAGCTATTGGACCGAATCTGGCCACTGCAGATTTCAGATATTCTTCATCTCCCGGGGGTAATGCGGCGCAGCCCTTTATTTGGTGTTCAGATTCTGTACTGTTGTAATGACATTCGCCAATCTATGAGTATACGAATTGTAAAATAAATGAATAGTGTGGAAGAAAGCCCTGGTGCAGAATGAAAGTAGGTACTGTGAGTAAGTGAAACGTATGTCCTTGAAAATATCAGTTTGTCCGTCTTAGCTTGGGGTTTAGTTCAACTCTTAAGACCTCTTTACGCTCGTATCAAAGTTGAAATTCAAAATAAGTATCTAATTCTGATGAGCCCTTCCATTTATAAACTATTGACTTTCTAGTTCACAAAGTATCTACATTACATCTATCGTACTCGATCGTTACTAAATATTTTTTTAAATCACAAGTTTTACATCTTGTGTAGCTAAGGCTGAAAACACGAAGAAAGTATAAGTGTATGATTGATGATGCAATTACTCGTGGCTTCTAAGATATAGAAAGTTCTAAAGCAGAGGTTTATAGTAACAGATGATATTAGTTACTCCTGGTGCAGTCACTAATTGTTTTCCATAGGAAGTTGGCTACTGTAGTCAGTCAGTTTGGTTCCTGCATCCACCATAGCACATATATGTACTCCGCCTGAGAAGCAGGTTTTCAAATAGAACGGCAGGGGTTTCTCAAACCATTATGAGATCATGTTCTTGTATGGTGCAAGAATTGGGTAAAAAATGAATTTCTGTAGGAAACCTGCCAGCAAGTTCAGAAGAAACAATTCACATTCTGAACTCTCGAAACCATTTTTCACCAAAACCAACCTACAGATTAAATTGAAACTCGAATGGTGCATTTTAGAAAGCTTCTATTCGCACACCATATCAATTTCAGCTCAGTTGGTTCTGTACTTTCCTCATTAGTGGCTGTCAAAGCTGAAAAATCCGTTATAAATTCGAAGGAATCAGTTTCTTTGAAAACGCAACTTCTTTTTTGCAATCTCGAAGTAAACAGACTACCTACTTAGTATCGATATTACCATTTCCTTGACTGTCTGTAGTGTACTTTAAAAATAAATCATTGAAAAAACTTCTGCTCGCAGCAGATCGTAGCTACTAAAATTCCCCTTATTTAGAACCTGACGAAAACAATCACACACTAAACATCTTTGATAGTATTCTCGCTGGTATTTTAATATTTTTTCAAATTGTGATATACGTAGTTTGTTCAGTAAGTTCGTATCAAAATGCAATAAAAATATTTCTTTGACAGAATCGCACAGTAATTAGGTTTTACATCCTTGAGAGCACTCCCTGTGAGACATAATGCACTTATGTTCCCCCTCTTTCCACTTCTGGAAATATATTTTCCAGTCATCATCTGATAAGGCCTTTATTCCCTCGGTCACACTTCGTTTTAGAGTATTTAAGGCACTATAATAGTTGACCCGCATGACCTTTCTGACCTCTGAGAGCAAGAAAAAGTCATACGGGACTAAGTCATAGGGAATCAGGAAGATATTTCATAGTTGCGGTATTTTTTCTTTGTTTTTAGTTGTGTGAATAAAACTTGTGCTTCGTGTTCCACGCTACCCCGTCAGAATGATTGCTGATGACTTAAATTTAAGCACAAGATCGTTTGAAGAGTGTGTGATAACAAAATACATAGAAGATTAATATAAAAACAAATTTTATTTTACACGCTGGTGACGTTTGTATATCGAAAACGTGCCAAATTTATGAAATTACTACAGCGAAATACCTACTGAAATACTAGTTTTTCTCCTTTCTGATGAACAAGTTTTTCTTAGGTTGGAAGGTTTTTACTCTTGTTGGGTTTTGTGTATTTTTTCTTTCTTTCTTTCTTTCTTTTTTTTTTTCTTAATTTTACGAATTTTAGTACTAATTATTATGAGTTTCTATTCATAACCCTTATTCAAAGACACAATCGATATCGAAGCGCCACTTGTTTTTTTCCTGATTCCACGTGTATTACGGTTGTATTTTTATACAATTCTCTATTATAGTTTCAGAACTTAACGGGGAAGGCGTTTTGTCTCCATCGGCAGAGCCTGTTGAATTTTTCTGTAAACAAATGTTTTAATAGTGAAAAAAGTTATCTTACTTGAAAAAAAGTACCATTTTCAATAAATAATGGTTTCTGTAACAGTGATGAAAAAGGTTTATTCACAGCCTTGAAACATTATAATGTTTCGGTCCACCCATTGGGATACAGGTCTCCTTTATCAACTATTTGATACAATTGTTGTACACGTAATCTAATTCCCCTTAGTGACAGCCATTTCTGGGCAATGGTTACACCAAAAAAAATTTGGTTGTAATTTTTACTATTTGTGTCAGAAAATTAGGACAATTCAATATTTATAGTGGAAATAACCCGTAAAATAATAAAATATAATATCGAAAATGCCAAAAAGTTCTGTCAATACTAAGAATACCTATCTAAGAGTATAATAAATTTTGAAATGTCCCAGTTATTCTAGAAAAATGATAAAAATTGCTATTCATTTCTTTCAGTGTTTGCAGGAGTTTTCCTTCTCTATAAAGAGAATGTAACCTGCATGGCTCGTCAGACTAGTGTATGAGAAAAGTTACTACATTGTTATTATAATTATAGTAACGTATGCGGATCCTTTTATTAATCTCGATTTTTGACAAGGAAAAATTTGCTTTTCCTAAAAAATCATAAGCCTTCGCTTTCATAAGTGCTTAGCTATACGGGCCTGTGCTTATAGTTCTTGAATCATTTTTTTTAAGTCACAGTAGATATAGCCGTTCACAAACTGTGTTTTTTAAATTGACCCAAGTATTATATTATCAATATTTTTGCTTACCTGAATTTCAAAAAGTTGTTTTTCGCATACAGTTTTTTTCTTCAAATAGCGCAAGTAGTCTAGCGACGCTGTTGCCGGTCGTGAAGTCATAGATACAATCAAATTGATGAAAATAATCATCGATAAAAGTGAAGCGGAAGTGAATATTTTGAACATCCTACAATAAAGGCAGAACGTGTGATGAAAATAATAATTAGTAGATGGGTCTGCTTTACATTTTTGTACCCTAAGAAAATGGGTGAGTAAATTTAATGTTTTGTTCGCGATTTTAGGATTTATTCTTTGATTCTTTGGGTGCATGAGTCAATATATTATTATTTTGGTTTTATTTTGGTTTTATAGTTTCATATAAGTTCAAGTATTTTGAAAATGAGAGTTTGCTTTTTCAACTTTTGGGTTTATGAAATTCACTTTTCGGAATCAATGATTGAGAATAGTGCATGAACAGGGTTGATAGTGGCCGAGATAAAAAAAAAATTATTTATATTAATTTGACGTGTGACTGTAAAACTTTAAATTTGTGATGTGATAATACTCGTACGTCTTGTCCCTGAGTAACTGAATGGATTTTCACTAACCATTTCTTTGTTTTGTAGTAGGTCTCTGCGAAAAGTTGTATGTTTGTTTTTATTGAGGATCGTCTCATGTTTGAATCTGAACGTGTATAATGAAACTAAAACATACTAAATTGTTGTTGTCCAAGCTACGTATTACTCCTAAATTTACTAAAAATTTCAAGAATTTGGGGCAATTAGAGAACAGAGGGTTAAGTGACATTTTTAACAGAATGTAAAAGTGCGCATAAAACTGATACTTGATGATTCCAACCTCATTTTTCTACGCTCATCGTCTCTGTTTTTGTTGAAAACATCACTTGCACCCTTGCACCCCTTCACTTTTAAGCGCCTTTCATTAAGTATTCTGTAAATTATTATTGAAATTGTGATTTTCCGTAGCAGATGATTACATTTTTTTTATAGGTCTAATTTCGATATTTTGCCTGCTTTTCATCGCTCGAGTAAAAACACTTGAAAAAGATTAGTAATCATAAAAAATACTAATTTGACTACTTTCTTTTTCACTTTTCGTCCAGCCTTTTCTTACATTCCCTCGAATTTGTTACCAACTTCGTGAGGATATAATAGAAAATTAAAAATTGAGAGTACTTACTTTTTCTTTGAAAAAAATTCAGTTGATGAAAAAACAGTTCTGTATAAGGTACGAGTATATCTGTATGAAAATGTAAAGATGAAAATATTAATTGTAAAAACTAAAAACTGTCAAGTATCAAAAATACTTCAAGAAGTATTTTAAAAATCTTCAATCGAGAGGATTAGGATTGAATGAAAATTAATTTGTGACTGATCTGATTGATTTTTAGTTGAATTCCTATTTATATATTGAAAATTAATACTCCCACAACTTTTTTTCCAAATTTTTGTGCGTCAATTTCCTCATTCACGCTGACCCAAGGAGCAATTTTATCAATTGGACGTCATAAATTGTTTCGCAGTAAAATTGATCTCAATGAAACTGAAACTGCTTTAAATAAAATTTCAATTCTCAACGTTTAGTTTTTTATAATTACCATGTTTCACAGTGTAACAAAACGCCCAAAAATGGCTCATAATTCAGGTTGAAGAAGACAGTGACTGAAAGTTGAATACAAAAGTCATATTTTTATACAAATTTTTACCTATATTTCAAATTTGTGGTTATTTTTTCGACAGGGGTAGTTAGAAAGGAGGGGAGAGGGTGGAAAAGAACATATTTCATGAAAATAATATGTTTGGTATTGAAAGTGACTAAATTAAATATGCTGAATCCAAATCTGAGGTTAGTTTCGCAATTCATTGCGTGTGAGAGAAGATAGAAGATAAAGAAATTAAAATTTTTGCCAAAAAATCAAGTTGTGTAAACTAACTGAATTTGACCCTCTGAATCCGAATTTGTGGTTGTTTCAATGATGAAATGCATGTGGAAGATGAAAAAAGGAGACTATGAAAAATTGTATGATTAATTCCTTCAATCATCCTTATTACACTCTTGAGAAAGGGGTTTGAAATATAATTTTCAAGCTGATAATTGTTTTCAACTAGAGGAAAGGTTTGTAAGCATTGTATAAAATAATTCTTCTTAATGTGCAAAATTTTGACAAAAGGTTATCAAAACAGAAGACAAGTTAAGAAAATGGGCTCATTTATCTGTTAACCTTGCCTACAATAAGGGCTACAATATCATTTGGCAGTGTGAAACTTCACTCAAATGTTGACAAAAAAGCAAGCATGAAAGCATAATTATTTTCATTGTTTTTTTATCAACAATTATTTTTTGCTTGTTTTTCAAAAACTTCGCTGATTCAAGGTACCTTTTCCTAGATCATATCACACTTAAGGTTGCAATGCACGGGTCTGGGGGTAGAATAGAATTATCACACAATAATAAACAACCATGTGTATGTGCATTTTTCAGCTTCATATTTTGTTATTTTTTATTTTCTTGACACATATTCACAACTTGAAACATTTTTTTAGAGACTATATGCAGGTTGGGGCAAAATGTTTTTTTTGTTTTTGTCAAATGCGGGGGTTAGGGTTTGCACTATTTCTCTCGTTTTGACGATCAAAAATGATCAAGTACAGGGATAGGGACATGCATAAATGTTATGTTGCCAAAGGTGTTGAGGTTTTGGGTCGGCGCGCCATTCAGAAATTGTGAGGCGCTATAGGAAAACTCACCTTTGAGTGAGAAACAAAATTTCTCAGAAAATCCATGTAAGTGAAAAATGTCAAAATTAAAAAAAAATTTTCTTTGGTTAAATTTGTACACTGAAGTTTCCTCTATACGATAATATTTTTTTTAAATCCGAATTTTAATGTTTTTGGTTTCCTATAGGCAAAAATGTAGAAGATTAAAATTTTGTATAACAGATTTTAACGAAAAGTGACTCTTGAATGTACTCGACGGGTGTTCTTATCCTCAAATTCGGATTCCTCATGAAATTTCCTATAAGAATTTCGTATTTTGACTTCACTAGTAGGGCCAAGAATCAATTGATACAACGATGAACGCTGCTCTTATTTTAAAGCCGCTTTTTCAAGCGTATTTCTGGCTAAGGTGGGTTTTCCCATAGCGCCTCACAATTATTCTTTCATGGCAATAAATTGATTATTCTGCTGGTTTCAATAAGCGTCTTGGGAAAAACTAAGATTGGGACACCTTTCCTTTGAATATCTAGTATATGGAACGAGCTTCCCCACTGTTTCTCATTGTTTATTTCCTTATCAGCTCTGTCCACATAGGACGAGAAACGTCGGTCGCATTCTTACTTTTTCAAATTATTTTTCATCTTTTTCACCCCCTAAACCATGAAAAAATATTTTAGATATCATTCATATCAATTATGCCCAAAAAAATCAAAAAAGTTAAAAAAAAAATTGAAAAATTTTTGCTTCCACCTGGATTCAATCACGCGACCTCCGGCTTACTACAAATATTCTGTTTTTATGAACACCAATAGTCAGAATGCGACTGATGCGTTGGAATATGTTTACAGGCGTTTTTTATCAGTAAGCTCCTTCCATATACTAGATATTCAAAGCACATTTCCCCACCCCTTTTATTCATTGGATCTTGCCCTCTCCAAATACCATCTGTTCCCAGATTTAAAATCTCAATTGAAAGGAAAAATTTTATAGAAAATGAGGAGGTTCAAAAATGAGACAACAGTTTTTTGGAAATATTATTCAAAATTAGATACTGTGTTATATTAAATCCCTCAATCACCTGAAAAATTGCATACATTCAAGTCTCCTCTTTCGAATGAAACCAGTGGCGTGTCTGTATCTCTCTTTGTTTTCAAATGGTGAGGGGTTTGAACCAACTTTTGGAACGCGCCTTGTAGTATACATTTGTATCTAAATGATGGAAGGAATTCCAACATTGGCAAAGATTGGCCAAAAAAGTTGCAGCCTATAATGTCCCCATTTTATGCTAAATTGTAATGTTATTTCAATATTTATTTTAGAGACCCCCAGTAAAGTTAGCAAAATGGGATCAAAAAATATAAAATATACTCACTTTCAGCTTCCATTACGATTTATTGCTTGTATATCAGATGAAAACTAACGCAGATAAACAAAACATTCAAAACACAGTGCCAGCGCATTAGCACAAAAACAAACACGTTCCACGTCTGTTAGGAGGATGGGGAGAAACAAAAAATTCGCGAAAATGTCTCCATATTATCTACAAAATGAATCAACCATTTTTTTTTTTTTATCGAGCTCAATTTTTTGCTATCATGAGCCTTTTTTGGGCGTTTTGTAACACTGTGCATTTATAAATGTTTATAATTAAATTAGAACCACATCATTATTACTGAAAATACAGGTTTAAGGATTCTTATTGAGACTCCCATTTGATGACAAAAATCTTGTATAGTCAATGGTATTAATTATCAACTAAAAGTCGTTGATGATGGATAATCGATGCAAAAGCGGACTCACCTGGTGTTAAATTGAGATATAAGAAGGTACAATATTCGAATGTTACGAGAGATGAATTCATACTGACGAAAAAATGCATAATAATCTGCATCATTGATGACTAAACTTGGAAAGATGAGATGCAAAAACAAAGGCAGGATATAAGAAATGATAAAAGGTGACTATGGGAGGGAGGGTCAGGCAATAGGAACCACCTCCATTACTTCCCTGCTAACCGTCCGACAAAAACTTCAACACTGCAGGTTAATAGTGCTTCAGGTCCGCCTCCCTTGGAGGCAAAAAAATTTTCCATTACCCAATTTTTTTTTGCATGAATAAACTCGATGCGTGTATGTTAAAGCAGGGTTTATACGCGCCGTTAACGTTTTCCCAAAGCCGAAAACAAATTCCCTAAAAAAGATGAATCAATGGAACGCAATGCTGCTGTTCATACAAGCACTAAACTTTTTCACATTCCCAAAGCCATTTTCATTTTCCATAAAATATGGATTAATCCATCTTTTATGGAAAACAATAATGGAAAGAGTATGAAACATGTTTTTACTCTGTGATAAGAAATGTTTGTTTTGTATCTTCTATGTATTGCTTCATGTTTGAAATTTTTTCAATGTTTTAATACAGTCCCATTCCAATAAATTTTAACGGACGGTATAAATAGGAGATTTCTTTGGGAATTTGTTCTCGGCTTTGTGAAAATGTTAACGGCGCGTATAAACCATGCTTTAATCCGTTAAAACAAAAAAATTCAAACCAAAATCATTTTTTACTGGCTATAGATGGAAATGCGCACTACGTCTTGTTTTATTCCAGATTTTATCACTTTGTCATGTTGATTAAATGTTTTTTCATTTACTTTGTTTTAAACTTAATAACAATATAATTTTGCAGCCATCTATTTCCGGGCAATGGGAACCAATGATAAATTTGAATTCTGAATTTGTATTTTTGTAATTGCACACTGATGTGACCCACTGGAAAAATTATAGGTCACATCAGTGTCACCAAAGACACATTTCTCCTCAACATGTGCGTCACATTGCAGATTGTTGCAGATTGGGAAGTTATTTCTATCATAAGAACATAAAATTAGACATGGCTCCTATTGCCCGGGCATTTTAGAAATATTTCAAAAACGGAAGGCTTAGAATATTCAATTTTTATAGTATAAAAATGTCTCGTATAGCCTGCTACTGTATGTTAATGGATAGAGGATGGTTTTTTTTTTTAATGAAACCAAATTCAGGTTTCTAAGTATGATAGTTCCTGAAATACAATATTTTAAAAGAAAATGGTTCCTATTGCCCGGGCATTTTAGAAATAGTTCAAAATAGGAAGGCTTAGAATATTCAATTTTTATAGTATAAAAATGTCTCGTATAGCCTGCTACTGTATGTTAATGGATAGAGGATGGTTTTTTTTTTTTAATGAAACCAAATTCAGGTTTCTAAGTATGATAGTTCCTGAAATACAATATTTTAAAAGAAAATGGTTCCTATTGCCCGGGTAACTGGTTCCTATTGCCTGGGCATTTTAGAAATAGTTCAAAATAGGAAGGCTTAGAATATTCAATTTTTATAGTGAAAAAATGTCTCGTATGGCCTGCTACTGTATGTTAATGGATAGAGGAGGGTTTTTTCTTTAAAATGAAACCAAATTCAGGTTTCTAAGTATAATAGTTGATGAAATATAAGATTAAATAAAAAATTGGTTCTCATTGCCCGACCCTCCCCTACTAGAAAATTGGCGAGCAATTTAATGAATGAAATTATAATCAGATGCTCTCTTTAAATTATGAAAGAAAACTTCTTCAAAAAAATTTTGCTCTATGTTTGTAGCTCCAGTTTCTTGAATGGAAAGTTGTGGTTTCGGACTGGGTTTAATAGAAGTAAAAGTATAAGGACTATACATAGGTTATTGAGACATAAAATGGAGTAAAAAAAGAACGAAAGTGATTTATCGCAGCAAAAAAACTCAAAAATTTGAATGCAGTGTGGTGAAGGCTTTTAAGACTCCACCGCACGGGGTGAAATACCAAAATTACATGCATATTTGTCAGAAAGCAAGTCTCCCAGAATAATTTACTTTTACATGCGATATGTTTAGAACATTCAAGGTCACTAGAATTTTAAATAATTTTTCCCGACTCTTCTTGCTGGTTATTTATAAGCTTCCAAAGTTGAAGAATGTAGTAAAATTGAAAAATTTCCGACTTTTTGACTTATTACTTTGATCCATCGCCGAAACTTCTCCAAAGCTGTTTGGTATTTATTTCGGGTTACATACTTTTTAAATGGATAAACATTTTTTTCTCAGCATCCTAAATTGAGTGATACCAGACTAAAGAATTTACTTGATGCCAATTTCAAGTGTAGCTAAAAATGGCAAAAATTGCTAAAAATCAAGGATACCAATTAAATTGTGTTTTATAACCCGTCTGTATTTTCAAGGGTATCAAATCTAAATCTGATGTCAGATTTTTGCTATAACTTTTTCGTGAGGCTTAAATATGGCTAAAAATATATGAAAATAGCTGAATATATAGTCAGCTAATTTCAAAATGTAATTTTTGGGCTTATAACCCTTCAAAATACACAACCATATCATTCTTCTACAAAACATTCTGTTTAAAGATGTTTTAAGATTACACAACCGCGTCATCTATAGATTTTTTTTTCATATTTTATATGGATTTGGAGGCATTTATATTAAAATGGTTTTTTCAAAATTTTTCTAAGATGGTGATTTTCAATTTTTCAACGAGGTATTGCTCCTTTTTCATTCAACTTGAAGATTAGGTCGGGAAGATTTGGCCTTGTTGTGACGCAAATTTTGCGAGGAAATGTTTTTAAAGGTTGATTTTATACAATTTTATGTTGAGTTTTTCGAAATCACCATCGTTTTAGAAAATGATGTGGTGATAACCTTTACCTATTTCGTGTGCATTGTTAAGGCCGGCCCAGTCAACGATAGTGTGGCAGTTACCTTTAACATGACCATTCTGAAACTTGACTGACCTCTGGTGAGGGGACCTTGTAGTGCTCGGATTCTGTGGTCTGTATCCGTGTGTGAAAACCAATTCTGTCGCTCCCATCCCAAATTTAGGTTTTGTACCACATTTCATCAATGTCATCATCATCATTTGCAGTTATTTTTATGGAAAACCTTTGGGGGCGCCGCAAGCTGCTCAACTCATCCAACGGGTGCCGCAAAGGCCCAAAATGAATTTAAAATTGTACAGCCAATATTAGTAGGGGATTTCAGTGGAAAACGTAAGGTCTTGTAATATTGCATCGAATATGCATCGTCTATTCATATTTACATGGGATTCTAGTGAAACCCGCTATTTTGATAGTATTGCAACTAACTCCAAATATAAGCCACGTCAATATTTTACATATATATTTGCAGGAGATTTCAGTTGAAAACGCAACTTACAGTAATACTGCATCGAGTCTCCAGTAGTGAGCCACGTACCTACCCGATGGGCAAAAAATGAGAAAATGATCCGGAAAGTGAGAATTTTATCCGTTGTCAGTCCGTTTTTATTTTCGATCATCGGATCCGAAAATTTGCAGTTATTTTTGTCATCTTGATTATTTTTCCAAATCCGTTTGTAAAACGGATTTCCTGATTATAATCAGTGATAATTTTTGGGCAATTTTTCTAAATCCGTTTGTAAAACGGTTTCACGGATTATAACCCGGGCCAACACATATGATAAAACAGCCTTCACGGAAAATAATCCGGACTCATTTCCGGCAAGACTGATTACAATCCGTTCGAAATCCGTTTTAGAAGCCGGAAAACAGGAAAATTCCGGGTTATAATCCAGAAACGGATTATAACCCGGAATAAAACGGATCCGTTTTCAAAATATTTTGCCCATAGGGTATCCAATAAAAAGAATACCCAAATCGCATTCACATACCTATTTTTGAACAAGAATGTTCAATTCATTTTTCAAGAAGCACAGTTATGACTAATACGTGGTATACCTCAACAGCTTGATTTCTCATTTCACTTTTTTTTTTTCATATGCTTTTTTTTGGAAAATATGTTACATACGGCAATGGACTTTTCAGTGTCACTAAATAATTGTAAGATCGACAAAACCAGTTGTTAACTTTCAGTCATGGAACTGGTTTGCCATTTAGTAGGCCTGTTTTGGCTATTTGTATTTGGTAATGAAAAAACAAAATTGAATAACGCGACGAGATCGTATGAGGTCTCTCGACTGAATTCATTGATAGACGTGCGGATGAGCGTTCGAGCGTAGTCCTTTTCCAATTTTGATTTGCCATTTTTTTGTGCCTATCTTTGCGGTATCGAAATCTCGTTTCTACCAAGAACAAAATTTTTCAGGGGAAACAAAAACAAAGCCTTTTAAGAAATTCTAATTCGTATACCTATATGTGGATGATTAAAATGATACTTGTAAACTCTTGAAAGCCTTTCTTGGAATGTGTTTAACCTGAAATCGAAATTTGACAAAATTTCTTTCCGCCATGGAATCAGAATAATTTGCATGTGTACGAGGATATAATGCGCTTGCATAATGAGGAATCATGAAAATGCAGTATATCCTTGGAAAAAACTCTTTTTGATTCTTGTATTTATTTACTCGTAGATGTATATTTTTTTAGTATTCTTTCCCGAATCGTAAAATAATCGATAGAATTACTTTTATTGAGTATCAGTCATTTTTTTGAGACAGATAACAGAGCCTATCAAGTTAAATTCCAAAACCTTGTAAATCTGATGCACAAGGTTGTCCCTAAACAATGCTCTGAATGACTGTAGGAAAACTAGTCATTTTTGTTGTTGCAAATGTTCAAATCGTTCTAAAGCAGCGAATTGTGATCGTAGCGGCTTAATGTTTTTTTTGTTTGAAAACTCTTGATGCGTTGTAGAACCTCTACTTGAAAAATGAAAATTAATTTTCCTACTTGATATACCTACTCGTAATTTATGGTTTTCCATAGCGCGCTACATTTACGTATCCTGTTGCTCATATGCGTGCTAAAATGTGATTTTTAGAGGATGGCGTTATCACCTTAGATAATATAGCATGGATAGCCAGCGCGCTATCCTGGCCTTATAGAACGACCCTGTCAACATCGCTAATGTAGGAAAAATATTATGCTGGATTGCATGCGCAAAACAAGAAAATCGAAACAGCGTAGCCCTGCGCGAAGCGAGTGCGTTGTCCACCGTTCGTAAATCGTATCAACCAACGCCAACCGACTACTTCTGCGCATGCCTCCCAGCATAATATTTTTCCTACATTAGCCGTGTTGACAGGCCGAAATCTCGTACGCTGGCTATCCATGCTAGATTATCTAAGGTTATCACCATACGATTTGGAATTTGTAGCGAGTTTTCGATAGAAATAACCTTTCATTAATTTTGATCCGACTTTCACAAATAGGCATAAGACCCACATAGTTATTCACTACATGATCTCGGGATTCCAAAAATACCATCTCACATTTTAGTGTTTATTTATATGTAAGGTGACTGAGGGTTTGTTTATGTAACTCGCAAATTTCGACATTGAAAACTAATACTGTAACAGTAAAACTACTAATCGGATCGAGCTAAAATTTTCATCGATTATCAATTAAAGTTTTCGGAGTTGACCATACGATTTTCCTGTCGATCTATTAGGCTATTTAGTTTTGTGAAAAAGTCATTTTGAAGGTTGAAAAACGTGGATTTCTCTTTAGAACACGAGATGAGAAAAACTACTGAACCAATAGACCTGAAATTTGCCTCAGAGGTCAATCTAGATGAGATTTGAGTTTGATAGAAATTTCATGACGATCGGTTTGCCGCTCACATACTCGTATATTACTCGTATATGTGTAGTTTCTGTTCAAACGAATTGAACACTCTATTGTAAACATCGTCCGGGCATAATTATACATACTCGTACATTTATCAATTGAGAAGTGAAGGAAAAAAGCGTTGAAAAATAATTTTTAAAATATCAAGAAAATGAGGCTTATAACTATAAATTTTACTAAGGATTAGCTAAGTCTGTTTTAGCCAATAAAATCACACAGAATATGACAATAGAAATTTGATCAATACTTGGTGAAAGTACATTACATTTTTATGAGTTTTTATTTGACTTGCTTTTTTTTTTTAATTATTATTTTAGCGTTTGAAATTTTCGTCTTTCTAATCCACGATTATCTCCCATTGCTATTCTCAAAGCTCTGCACTATTCCGCATACACAGTTGTAGAATTTGTTTGTAGTCGGCGTGCATATTCATCCACCTGTGAAATGAATTTCATTCCAGATTGTTAATACTTTTACAAGTATCTTCAAAATACAATTCATACACAAACTCCATTGAAAAGAATGTCAGTAATAAATTTCACTATTTGTATGAGAAGACTGGGACGATTCAAGATTTCTATGTTTATTTTGACTTTTTGATACATTTATTCCTATTATCCTATAAGATTATAAATATATTTTTTTTTTGCTCAATTTTTACTTTTCTTTCCAGAGTTTTTTATTATTTTTATTATTATTTTTCAGTTTTCAATACTTCGTTTCTCTGCACCTTTTTCTATTTTGTTACCTCTCCCACCTAATTGCACTGAATACTTAATTTTTCAACTTTCAATTTCATTTTATTGGCACATTTTTGAATTTGTTTTCCAGGGGGAGAGTTGTAGTATACCTAACTTTAGTCTCACATTTCAACAATTTGGTAACACAGCACATATTCTTGGCGTCTATGTTTTATCAAGGGGGAATATTTAATGGCACGACAAAAATAATAGTTTTGAACAGTAAATTTTATTGGGAAAATAATCTTAACGCACGGCAAATTTATTTTATTTAACGGATTTCTCTTGCACGACTATTTGGGTTAAAATAACGGGAAAAATATTCAAGGGGGAACAGGAAAAAAATTAATTGACAGACTATTTAAAACTTTACCTCCCAAAATATTCTTGCACACGACATCTCATAAGTTATTCACACATTTTTGTGCATATTATTTGTGTGTGCGTCGATACACTTTACTTTCCATTGTCTTATCAGTATTTTGGGCAAGTATTTTTGTGTCTGGTGGATATAGTGTCATTCTGCTGCATTTCTCCAGTCTTGCTATTGTATCTGTATTCAGTTTATGTTCAGATGTTGATGAATATAACTATGGCTTGTGGATCATCAACAAAAATGATGTAAAAGACTCCCACTGTACTTGCCCATATTTCCTGAAAAATGCTAGCTGCAAGCACACTTTGGGTATGCTAATCCGCCTGAAGTTAGTTGCTCCACCCCACAGAGCCAAATCTGTCCTACTGGGCCAAAAACGCAAACGAGAGTGTCTCATAAAAGCAAAACGAGCTTTACTGATCAATTAATTTTTTTTTATTGTGACTACATATTTTTTATATGTGAACTTTGACGTGAGTGTACCGTGGCTCAAGATTCTTTTGACGTGAAGGAATAGCCGGTTTCATCAATATCGTCGAGTTAACTTCTCTCTGCTTTACGTATAGTTATAACATAACAATACCTATAGTATATTTTTTTAACTACATGTACTTGTACGAGTATGTATTATTTTTTCTTAGCTAAATTTACAACTTACTATTTTTAAACATTATCAACTTATTGAAAAAAAAAAAAAATTAACGAATTAATTTGATGAGAAACTTTTAGTCACTAAACCATATTTAAACCCACCTACAACCAATTCGCGTAATCTGATAATACCCCCTACATGCATGAGATAATAGAAAAATTTATACAGCTATATTCATTGTGTAATTACTGAATTGTCTTTATCAATTTCGATCATACTGCGTATGTAGAAATAGTTTTAAATTCCCTTTTATCTTTTCTAATGCTAGCGAATATCGATATCGATGATGCCTTTTCATATGACGGTCAATGATTTCATTACGATTTTTTCAAGTTATTGCTCTTGTCATTCATTTAGTTGTCAATTCTTTCGTAAAACGTCAATGAATCTTTTGTAATGTGTCATCATATTTCGGCCAAGTATTGATCACTGATTAATGGGTGTCATAGTGACTTCAAGATTTTCTTTTATCTTAGTGAATAGATGATGCCTTGAAAATTCTTCTTGCTTTAAAATTTTTTCGATACCGATTTTTGCTTTCCTATTTTCCTATACTTATATTGAAATCTGTGGCATTTAGTATTCAGCTATAGTATACAGAATGTTGAATGTGATGATTTTTCTTTACAATGTATTAAGTATTTTTTTCATCCGTTGTTAGTCTACTCATCGATTTTTCTATTCCTAAATTTAATATAACCACTTTGACAGGTATGAAGGGGTTGTTATCATTGAAAAAGTTGTAAATCATATTTTGAATTTATCGGATTTAAAGAAACATATAAAATAGCCATTTGTTTAAATATGTTTGTTTATATTTACGAGTAGATAACTTCAGAACTACTATCACTAATTTTGACGAAACTTTCAATTTCAGTTTTTTCGTATCTAGGGCTGGGGTTTAGGTAAGAGTAAAGGTCTCTAATGGGTTGCAGTTAATCAATTTTTACTTATTTTTAGGTTTTCTACCTATTTCATCGACGTGAAGAATTCAATTCCCAAAAATATAAAATAATTTTGATGAAATTACCCCTCGTGACAGCCAATCGCTGGTTGACTCCACGTCCTGTAAACTTCCCTTTGTAAATATTTGTAAAAACGTCTTGCAGTTGATCCAAATATATCTTGTTCACGGGGGGGGGGGGGGGGGGAGATAAGTAGACCCAGGTACCTATATAATAGATATCGTAGTTGAACAAAGATTGGTTGTGTTTAAAAAAAATGAAATAGGCAATCAATACTTTATTTAGTAAACGTGAATTCTACAATATAGGGAAGTGACTTTGAAGTTTGAATAAATGCTAATCTTCTCAATATCAATTCTGTATGTGTGTTTCGTATTGAGCTGTCAATATTCATCATTTCGACTATTAATTGGTCACAAAGAGTTGGAAGAAATGACAAATACGGTCTACAATAACTGTAGCAACTGGGTAAATAGCTAAAGTGGCGATTTCGCAGTTATTATCGGCATTTCTGGCTACTTTGATGTAACCATCGAGTCCCCATTCCTTGCCCCAAGAATTCTTTACCAGCCAGAAATCTTTTCCTTCTTCATTACCGTATCCTACGATCAGCATTGCGTGATCCAAGCCTTTGAAACTGGTTATACAATTCTCTAGTTGGAAAATACCTGCGAAAGAAAATACGAAATTACTTTGATTTGTTTTGAAGAATGCGTATGAGTAGGTTTGTTTGAAACACTCTCTACCTGAGCGATAAAAACAAAAGTATAAATTGTTCGCCGTGGTGATAGGGGAATAGCTTATATTTAACTTATAAATTTTTTGATTTACGTCGCAAGGACTATATCATAGAATGGTGGTTTCTACACTAACTTCTCAAGTTATCGAGGTAACGTCAGAACGTTACCTTTTACATGCTGCGCATTGCGTAGCAGATTGTGGGAAAGAGAGGGGAGAGCTATCTCCGCTCTCCCCCCGCAATACTGTGGGCGGTGCCACATAAGGCACCTCGGGTGTGCCGAGAAGAGATCCTATTCCTTCTCCTGAGTGACATCCCTCTGAGCGAGTGAATGCACTTTGAAAATTATTTAATTTTCCCAATGTCCTGTCCTAAATAATAAGTCAAGTCAAGTGTGGTATGAGGTTATGTATTAAAGGAATAACGTACAATATGCGGCACCAAGAAACCTTAACTATAGATTAAGGGGGAGGAAACAAAAAAATACAAAAATTAAAAATTAAAAAGAAAGAGATCGCTGCGCATTGCGCAGCAGTTTGTGGGGAAGAGAGGGAAGAGCTATCTCCCCTCTCCCCCTGCGATATTCGCATGCATTCCCACAGCTATTGGACCGAATCTGGCCACTGCAGATTTCAGATATTCTTCATCTCCCCGGGGTAATGCCGCGCAGCCCTTTATTTGGTGTTCAGATTCTGCACTGTTGTAAAGACATTCGCCAATCTACGAGTATACCAAATCATATAATTCAGAACATTAGATGTCATAACACTGCTTCAGTAGTGTAGAGTCAATCTGTTTGAAATATTTTTACCATAATTTACACTCATAAAATAAACAATTAACGAGTTGCTTATTTTCCTCTTTTTTTTGGTCATATCTCGCCGGGCAAGAGTTGCCGCCAAAAACGGCTTCCGGATTCGTGTTCAGCGACCTCAAAAACCCTCGGGGCCCAACTTTCAAATTTATTTCCCGAGCAGAAAATCAGAAAATGCTAAGTTTTTCAACATATTATTATATTGGGAGAAATGTTTGTTTAATTGAAATATTTATTAGCAAATTATCGAATTAGGTATCTCTCCCTAAGCTACCGAATGATGAAACAATTTGGCTAAAAAAATGCAGCGTTCACCAAGACATTACATAGTTCAAAATAATCTCCGTATAAAAATCAGCATCAGGTACTTACCAGACATTAAATTGACCCAACACAATAATTATGTTATTCATTCAAATTAATTGCAAAAATTTTCTTTTGTAACCATCGTAGAATAAAATTTTTTCCGTGAAAATTTAAGTAAAACATCTCAATAAGATATCGGTTATCATTTAGTGTAACCCTTCGTATGAATTATAATATTATTACTTAGGTACATAACTACGTAAGTTTATGCCGATTTTCTAATATTAATCTTGAAAGTTATTCTACCTTGAAGGATTTCCATTTCTCTGAATCCGGTCCTGTTGAGTCCGATTTTATGGCCAAAAAAGCATTGATCATGATATTCAATACGAGTCAAATAAAAATGATCTTCATACCTTTGTAATTCCGGGGAAAAAAATTGATTTAGAGACTTCATCTTGTGATTTGAGTTAATATTTAAAAACAGTATACTGAAAGAAATGAGTAGTATTTTCATTTATTTTAATTTTTCAAAAAATTTTTTGGGCGTTGTACATATGTACATTTTATTCACTTGAATGTATAAAGAATATAGTAATGGATTTGGGGGGGGGGGAAGAGAGAGAGAATAAGTAATAATAATAACAACAACGATCAACGATAACAATAATAAGTAAATGGATGAATACAAAATAATTATTATAAGATTCAAATTGAAAAAGAATAACCGGATGAAATGGAAGTAAATCAATAATTATATTTATTAATATTATGTGTTTGTTTTTTGGAATGTAGAAGGGGGAAAAAATGAAAAAAAGAAGAGGGAAAAAGAAAGAAAAAAAAATGTTGAGTATGAAAAAGGGATAATACGAGTAGAGAAATTTTGATGAGTCTTACGAAGAGATTTTTTGCTATCCCGAATGGAGTGAAGACTCAACTCTTACATATTTTCCTATGGTGCTATGAAATCATTACCTTTGTTCATTCATAATGTATCCTTGATATGGTTCAAGGAGGGTAGTATTTATTACGAAGTTACGTATTAGAGTAATTTTCCTCATGGAGGTAACAAAAGTTATTATTTTGTAGTAGGACTAATCAATTCTTATTGTTAGAAATTAAATTATTTCCAACATGGTTTTGCTGATTAGTATGATAATTTATTTGCTCTAGGTGGCATCACTGCCAAGAAAAAGGGAGAATTCAGATTCAGCTATATATTATTGTTTTTTTTTTCTTTCACACTTCTTCTCTTATTCTTTATTATTATCATCATCATCATCATCATCACTTTTGGAAAACAATAGTGTTTACTTGTGCCACTCTGTGACTGGTACTCAATTCGACTCATCTCGTTCCTCAACTCGATTCCTCTCGTTCCTGTTCTTTTCTTAAGTTCAGTCAGCTCAGTTGTCCTCCAACCGCGGATGGGGTAACATCTAAGTTCTTGCTCTTCAACTTTTATGTGCTCTTGCAAGTGTTTTTTCATTCTCAATTTAGAACAGTTGAAATTGATTAAAATTGTGTTCCTTTTTGTTTTTCATTTCCTGAATTAAAATTTCCAGTTAATTTTTTATTTTTCGTAATTTTATATTCTGATTCATTAGAGTCAGCAAAGCTTATTAAATTTGTGCTCCAAGTATAATTTCTATTTTCGAACTGCGCAAAAACTGATCAAGTCTTGAAACTTGGTATTTTAAATTGAATAAGTATAACTTTGGATAGGCCAAATAAGGAGTATCTTCATGATTAAACTATTCTATGTTCCCGCTTTTCAGAGAAGATCACATGTTGAAATCTTAGCTTATATTGGAAAAACACGAATGAATTATAAAACAGTTTTCACAAGCAACAAAAATGTAGATAATGGACACGGGCATTCACATTTAAAAAATGATTCTACGAAAATCGTTTGCAAGCTTTTAAGTACTCAAATATTTGTTATTAATTTTATAAATTATCAGGTGTTTCGTACAGACATATGTGTAAATCGATTTTATGAGTTTGGCATTGGCAATTAAATCCCACTTTAAATGCGGTAATTCAGCTCACCCATTTTCGTTAAAATTAATGAGTGATATTTTTGCATGAAAATTATAATATATTATAGGTAAGTAAGTAAGTATATGTATTTGTGTTATAATGAAAAATGAACTCTTTTATTCCTTCGACCGTTTAATTTTCATTTTTATAGCTTTGTAATTGAAGAAAATAGCTTTCATTATCAAATACTGTCGTTCGAGTATTATTATATTTTCAGTTTCAATTTTATTAAGTTTGTACTTCGTAGGGCCTGATGAATTGAAGTACATATTTAGTTTATGCTATTTTTGGTAAAGGCCAACTTTTACTGGCCACTGTCAACCCTCATATTTTTCATCTTTCATCACTTTATAATAGTATACTAAAAGAAATGAATAGTCATTTTCACTACTTTGATGGGAAAACCAGGACAATTCAAGATTTATTGTGAAAATTTTTAGTATTTTTTGTTCTTTTTACCATCTTGGATATACCTAGTATATTTTTACAATTTTTTGTGGTAATTTCTACTATAAGTAAATCTTGAATTGTCACTGTTTTCTCATGCAAATATGTAGTAAAAATAACTAACAAAAATATTTTCGGTGTATTTTCAAATTTTGATGAATACTATTTATCAAGCTGAGCCAAACTCCTAGTAGTACTTGACGAGTTTTTAATCAGCCAGTAGTCGTGTCCATAGTCTGTATATCAAATCTAACTATTAGGTGATTCACATATCGCGATCTTCACATTGATTGCTGTAAACAATCTCTGGAAAAAATATACTAGATACCTTTCAGAGTTGCTGTAGGTACTAACTTGCTGCGCATGTGTTTTCTATTATTTTGCCTTATGTCAATCAGAGATCAGTTATTAAAGTTTTTATATTTTTTCACGTTTGTTTATAGATTCGGTGTATGGAATGCGCTACGACGACGACAAGGAAGATGATTTTCGCATGCGGATTTTTCTATGATAATATGCGTCAAATTGACTACATGCAGCTGAATATTCATCTTTCAGGCTGGGAATGAAGCTCATGTGAGTATATTATGCTTGCGTTTTAATTCATTATTTTATATTCGTTCGAGTATGAAGCGGTATAAGTTCTATTATTATACTTGATTCGCTGGTATCAAGGGTGTATCTTGGATGGGCTTGAGTGAGATTGGTTAAGGAAGAGTTTAACTCAGAAATCATGATGATGTTTTTTACTATGTTTTGAAATGGTGGTAACAGTTATAATATGAATTAGCCACTACGTGAGTTGAACAGAAGCTTATAAAGCCCAGAAACATTGCGGTTTAACCCCCCCCCCCTCCCCCGAAAGAAAATCTATACAAGTTGAAAATTCGGTTTGAGCTTGATGAGAACTGATTGTATTTGCGAGAAACTGGTTTGGAGGCACATAATCCACGCTTTGGGGCTATTTCGCATCTCAAATTTTTGGAGATTTTTGGTACGTTGTACAGGCTATGAATACTACTAGTAACCAAATTTTCTGCTTTTAGCGAATTTCTTATGGGTTGGGTCGCTTTTTTTAGCAGGTTTTTAATATTATAATGTTCGTGGACTAATATTAGGATTGAAAGTTTTTAAAAACTTTGCTAAGTAATAATAAATTTATCTGTGTTCCGGGTCATTCTAAAAAAAAAAAGAAAATATTCTTATATTATAAGGAATTTATTTCTATTGTCAAACAAATGATATGTGGAGCTCTCATTCAAAAGGGACCTCTTTGTCAGCAGTTAGTCAGTCAGTTTTTTGTTGGGAAATCGCAAAAAAAAACAAGAGATTTGGTCGAAATAGATTTTTATGTTTGAACTTCTCTCACCCATTTCGGTGGTGTAAAATCGAAAAACATTTTCGATAGATTTAATCGATGTTTGAAGCGTTTTTCTCCAAATTTGGTTTTTTAATATTTCTTAACTTTGACACGCTGTGGCTTCACTAATTTCTGAAGTGGGAAAGTCTGTCCGGTTGGTCTCATGTGAGGGCAAATGTTTTGTACTTTGACTGGGTGTGCTAAATTCATTTTTCATTCAACTGACAAAGTACGAGTACATAGTATCTTTTGAACGAGAACGCCACGTACAGTGTAAGTATTTTATAATTTTACTTAGTATTTTATATACGAATAACAGTGCAGACTTTATACCAAAAACAAACCTGCAGTAGCGACGCCGCAGGTATTATTGCGGTTCCTAGCTATTTTCATGTAGCCATTTTCACCCCATGACTCTCCCCAAGTGTTTTTCAGCAACCAGTAATCTGTTTCGTCTTGAGTACCATAGCCGACAACCAGCATAGCATGATTGAGGCAGTGATTATAATTACAGCATTCATCACTGTAGTATATTCCTGTAAATGAAAATCGATATCGAATTAATGCGTACGTCGGCAGCAGTTAGATTGCTTACAAATCCCAATTGAATATCTTGCCAACTACAAAGTTAAGAATTTATTATTAATAGTCAAGACCTTAGCTTTTTCTATCTTCTCTACAACTCCTCTTTTACAATATCGCTGGCCCAAATCTCAAATCCCTGGTGACCGAAAATTTGTATATTTTCTGAAACGGCCAAAAATATTTTTCCTATTTGACCATATTATTATAGGTAGGCCTATAGTGCTATTTGGCGAGATCTACGTAAGTTCTTGTTTGTTCATGATCACCTTCCATTTATCATTGTATTTATACCTCGGATTGCAATTTGCGTGTTCTTTTTGATGAGGGAAGTTTTTTCATGCGAGTATATGTATGTTACTTAAGTTTTGATTTCTGCCTTCGTTTTATATTCTATCAGAATTCGATAAAATTTCGAATATTAGAATTCAGAACTTTTTTTCTTTTACTCAGAGAACAAATTGCTATTACCTACTGTCGCCATAATGCGAATCAGTGGGTTCGTCTTACCTGACTTGTAAAAACGAAAATCCCATCTACGAGCATCAACTGATACAGCCACAGGTCCGAATTTTGAAACGACCGCTTTTAATTGGTCCTCGTCTCCTTCAATTAAACAGCGAAAATCTTGAGCCAAATTTCCTATCGAATTGTTTTTCTTATGGACACATTCATTAGGTTCCTGAAATTAACGAATTTGTGCTTTTTAAAATATCCAGTTGGAATGCAACCTGATATTAGGAAATTTGGAACTGTATTATTGCCAAGATGTCATAGCTGAATCGCGCAATACTGTTCGTTAAAGGACAACACTGACTTATAGTAGAACTGGCTTCTGAAACACTGCTAAATGTTAATACAACTGAAGTGTAGCCAATATGAAACTAGTTTACCCCATCCCCCTCCAATTTCGTCAATATTAATTTAAATATGTCTGGAAATCACGGATCTGAATGAATTGTGACAGCCTGTGTGGGAGAAAACCCAGTTTTGTTTCTCTTTACTTCCAAATAATAGATATAGGGTACAGGGCACATCTGATTGAAGATTATATAGCTCTCTATAATATGCTCAATGATTTCCTTTTATTTGATTACCTTGGCCACGTAAGGATACGTAGAATCAGTGTCAATTCCATTCTCTCGAACGTATTTGAATGCACTTATTATATCACCTCCGTAACATCCGTAATTTCCCAAGTATTGAGAGCAATCTATCAGATTCTGTGCACTCAGTGTTGTCAGTGTTCTATTGAATTGAAGTACGTTATAAGCTTCCATAACACCAATCTGATGGAAAAATAATGATGGTTAATCGGGTTATTTCTGAAATTAGTCGAAGGGCTAAATTGACTGAAGGGCCGAAACAAAACTTCAGGTAAAAATGTAAGAACAAATTTATCACTACTCGTATCATTATTGGAACACACTAGAACATAGAATAAGAAAATATTTTGAATCGAATTCTTAACCGCATTTGTGAAATAGTGTGAAGAAAAGGAATTTTCGAATTTTTGCGCCAATGCACGTCGGCTACTTTGCTTTTAAACGTCATAATGACAGCTTTCACTGGAAAACACCTTCTGTTTGGTGAGCACGAGTCGTCCTTCGTAATTGAGTTATAATTTTTTATAGCTTTTATGAAAGTGGAAATTCTTATGAAAGCGAAACAACTTAAGAAAACAAAATATGCCTAATATCGTGTGAATTAAAATAATTATTATAAAAGTACAGGGCTATATAGTTCTATACTTACTGCACTAAATGCCCAACTAGATATGCAGTTATTCTGATCTTTCACCGAAGTAACCGCACCGGTGGCAGCCCAGTTCACCGAATCGGGTATTTCACCTTCGATGGGCGGAACATCTGTTCGACATTCTCGCCAGTTTTCGGCCAAATAGATATGATTGTTCAGCATGGTTTCTAGAAATTCATCGTCCCGCTGAAAATTTGAAAAACCCTCCGCTAAAATAATTTTCTTCTTTTCGAGGAATATGTAGGAAGCGTTTTCACTTCGACGAAAAACTTTCCAAAAAAGTCTCGCATATAATTTTTACTCGGAGAGCGCTGTTTTCGTTCATTTATTAAAATACGAGTAGCTTTAGCTTCTATCTAATTCACAGAGTGCTGGAATTTGTCCGATTGGAAAGAGGAGGAAGCTTTGTCAGCTATTGAAAAAATACGACTACGTATAGTTGCTTTCAGAATATCAAGTAAACTCTCCCTATCATTTTTACAGAATCCTAAAACATGAAGTTTATGTGGTTCACAAGACACCCCCCCCCCCTGTACTATCAAATATCACTCGAAAACCTGCTTTTCTAGTATGAAATTATCTTGAAATCCTTTTACTCTACTATATACACAGT
Source organism: Parthenolecanium corni (assembly GCA_038050395.1). Classification (NCBI taxonomy): domain Eukaryota; kingdom Metazoa; phylum Arthropoda; class Insecta; order Hemiptera; family Coccidae; genus Parthenolecanium; species Parthenolecanium corni. The sequence continues at coordinate 3,854,723 of JBBCAQ010000002.1, forward strand.
TGAGAACTTCTTTTGGTTCTTCAACGAAAACAAAATTTCTGGTCGAAGGGCCTTAGAGTTATCAATTTATTTCAAGTGGCGAACTGATGGACCTAGTTGTGATCCTATTGGTTATTGAAAAACATAGTTGTTCGTCTGTAATTTGTTTCTACCAAACCACAAACAAGATATTATTTTCAGAAAAAACTTGAAATACGTAGTAAGTATAAAGGATTAACCGGAATTACCGAATGCATGTATACTAACCATGAGTGCAAATTTATTCAAGCCTACTTCGAATCTTATTGCATTTTCCGATCGATTACATGATGAGTTTGTGCATCTTTCGCAATTTTCCAACCAAATGTTATAACAGGAGTCAGTTTTAATATCTTCAATTCTCACTGTTATATTCCAACATTTTTCCTGAAACAAGGAATAAACATAATCAACTAGTATGTGTCAGTCTATAAATGGCGAACCCGAACTCGATAAACGTGTTTTTGCTAGAATAATGTTCGGGTCTATCTACTGAAATGTTCTGAAAGTCTCCACTCCACCATTACCGACCCAACCCTCATTTATTGCCATTTCCTTGTAAAAAAAACAAAAAAAAAAACTGCTGACCAACAAAGTAATTATTTCTGAATAAGAATGTCCCAAATATGAAACTTTGACCTCCCGGTCGTAGGAAGGTAAGGTAGGTAAAAAGAAAAGTATTCATCACCCGTGTGTTTCAACTTTCAATTCAACTTCTCGGTGTTCTTTTTTCAAATTGAAATGATCCATCAGGATCTTTCCTTGTGAAATAAGTGGAAACCGAATTTTCAAATTTTTTAGCACTCAGCGAGGTTTGAATTGAAACCAGCAATTTTGTGTTGTCCTTTGTTTTGGTATTTTTACTCATTCCTTATTTATTTTTGTTTGATTTTTGTAAACATAACTCCATCCACTTTAGTTTCCTCTATTTTCTTATTCATTGTTCACAATTTTGGTTTCAGTGTCTTTTGAGACCTGAAAGATTAGTGGATGTTGATATTCTTTTTACAGATGCCTACCAAGTAATTCTTGTATCTAAATATGTCGCATAGTTGGAATTTACTGCAAATACAGTAATCATCACAACATTGGGTTAGAACAGCAAAAAATCCTACTAATGCCAAAGAAATGATCATCTTCGCCATTCTCTGAAATACAGTTTAAAAAAATAGAATCATTAAAATAAGATATCGTTTAGTTCCGCTTTTTTACTAATTTTAGAATGCATTGTTTTGGGGATTTTTAATTTTCCTTCCTCAATCAACCTAATAACAAGGGTGCCCTGCGCTTATATTATGTAGACCAAAGTGTATCTTTAGTCTGTTTTTCTTCTTACTTGAGTTTAAAAATTATTGGTAGGTCTTTGTATGTACGTAATAGTGCAGATTTTTCAAACTATCTGCAATACACATACCCAGTCCTCAATATTACGAACATATAGTATTGCCGAATTATTGCTGCCAAGGAAATATTTCGAAGATATCTAACCGAGATCTTGTTATCGTATAGAAACCCTATTTATAAATTTTATTGTGACTTGTATTTTGTTAAAAATATTTTCGCAATATCTCGGGAGTATTTTTTTTTTTGTTTTCCAATTAAAACTAAACAATTCTCAACAAAAATATTCCCCATATACTTTTTTTGTAAATCAGAGTACTTATATGAGTTTGAAAATATCGTGGGCGAGATATTTTATTTCCACAACTTGAAAGGGTTAATATGTACGCATAGTTCTACGATCGACTGAGTTTGTGTGACATCATGTTCAAAATTTTGGTTAGACTAACACTAACTGTGAGTAGGACTCGATATGAACAATTGAACCATAGCAGAACTTGACTTTCGAAAAAATGTGGACTTATCAGCTTTCTTGCATAGCAGTGTCCAAACAATGACTGAAAAACTTTATTACTTCTTTCGAAAAATAATGAATGTAAACGCCATTATGCAACACTGCTATAAGTGAATATAATGTTTTTTTTTGTGATAATTTATGACTGCTGAAAAATATGAAAGAAATTTCAGCTGATAAAAACTACTTGGCTCAGAATTGGCCAATCTTCAAAGTTAAAGGCTTAGAAGTTTCTAACAGGCCTGGCCCGTACCGTTCGTGCGGGCAAACAGGGCATTGCCCTGCCTACCAAGATTTTGCCCTACCTAGAAAATTTTGTCGTCCGCAGAATTTCGCCCCGAAAAACAAAGAACGACGAAATAACCCCTCAATTCCTAGAAATTCGGAAAAAAAGAGTCAACATTCCTAAAAATCTGAAAAAAATCGCTAAAATTCCTATAAATTCTAAAAAAATCGTCAGGATTTCTAATAATCCGAAAAAAAAAAAAAAAGTGCCAAAATCTCTAAAAATAAAAAAAAAATGCGGATTTTTTGGAATTTTGGTTCTTTTTACGGATTTTTTGAAATTTTGGCCTCTTATTTCGCATTTTTAGGAATTTTGGCTCTTTTTTTTTCGGATCTTTAGGAATTTTGCCTCTTTTTTCATTTTTTTGGATTTGTAGAAATTTTGGCGATTTTTTTTCAAATTTTTAGGATTTCTGGGTCTTTTTTTCTGATTTTTAGAAATCTTAGCGCTTTTTTTCGGAGTTCTAATGATTTTTGGCACTTTTTTCCGGTCTCTTAGGAATTGGCATTTTGTCTTCGAATTTGTAGGGATTGGGGCGCTTTTTTTTTTCGGATTTCATGGAATTTCAGCTCTTTTTTCGGATTCTTAGAAATTCTGGTGATTTTTTTAGAATTTTTAGTAATACTTTTTGCCCCTCTTAGAACTTCGCTTGATCTACCTGACGAAGGCTTCGCAGTACGGGCCTGGATTCTAGTTTCATGAAAAGTAGTTTAAAATGATATTTGAGCTGCGTTGGAAAAATAAGAGTTTATAAATAGAGTCATCTTTAGACACTCCCATCTTGTTTCGCATCTGTGTGCTTTCATTTTAAAGCTTTTTCTTGGATGTATATTTGATATCTAATTAATCTACATGATGCGAAAATTATTTTATTTTCGAAACCACAGCTGAATACGAGTACAACGTAGACATATTTTTGAAAAAATGTAAACAAAAACTGTGACTTAGAATGACACTGATTTTGAGTTTTGACGTCACCGCTGAATCAGTCAGTACTTATTAAGTGACAATATATTGAGAATCTTTTGAAAATATTTTCGTAATACATATTATTGAATGAATGATCAAGTATATTTCATAAACATAAGTCTTCTGTATAGTCAGAAATACTACAAAATTAGGCGTGCTCATAAGGTTCTTATCTATGTTCGCAATAATTTAGCCATTAAAAACATTGTACTTACCCGCTAAAGTCGAATTTGGATGAATCAGTTTTACGCTTCGTGCAAACGTTGTTGAATTTTCAAGCTATATTAATTGTAAAAGAACTTGAATTGAATGAAAAAGAAAAAAAAATTATGTTACTGATCGTTTCAGTACATCAAAATTAATTAAATCGGTTTGGCTATGTTTTCTACGGGTCGATGTTCCAATCGTAGTGGATATAATATTGAAGATTTGAAGAATTTATACTCGGATATCTTCTATTCGGAATACTAAGATTAGTAAAATAGATAAGACTGATTGATGTCAAATGATAAAACGGATGCTATTCAAGGGGATTCAATGGAGATTGAAGTGATTTCTACAGAAAGAGGGAGAATTATTATATTCTTTTTGCGTCATAGAGAACCGGAAAATCGGAACTAAAGAAAAGATGAAACAAATAGAGCTTTGTTGGATTCAACTATGTATTTGATTGTGGACGAAGCAAAATTTTCAAACTCAACATTTGGGGATGACGAAAATATTATACCAGGAAAATTTTTGGACCTGAAATGCGTTGGGGTTGGTCCGAAGAGTATGCAGTTAAAATCCTCCGCCCCCACCTGTGCCTTCTCCCAGAGAAATTCAAATGTGTCGGAATTTTACGTTTTTCAGCGATAACTCGGAAAACTTTGCCAGATATCAATTCCAAAGCTCGGTAAAAATTTATTTTCCATCAAATTTCCTACGGATTAAAATAGAAATTATCTCATTTGGTACCGCAGAAGAGCAGAAAGTGAAAATAGAAAATAGGTCAATAATTTTGAAAAATGATACTCTTCAAGTGTTTTTCCTAAACAACTCGAAAAAAAAAAGGGGGTAAATTAGACCAATATTTTCAATCTTCATTTTTTGCACTTCTATGGCATACAACGAGGCCATTGTTTTTTATAATCGATAGGAAATTGAATGGAGAATGAAGTTTTACTCAACTTCAGAATGAATGTCTAGCATAATTTTCAAGTTGTAGCTGAAAAACGTATTCGAAGCAAAATTTGAACATTTTGACAAACAAGCCATCTGCAGACATACTTTTAAGAGAAGATGGCCGAAAATGTCTGATCTAAATTGGTGCGTAATTGAGTGATAAAAGTGTATTTTCATGAAGCCATTTTTAGAACGCAATATTTTTATTCTTCGATTTTTTTATCTGTTCGAGTTTATTTTGTTTTATTTTAATTTTATTTGGCACTAGGTCCTACTGATTAAGGATTACACAAGGTTTAAGAGGTTTTTTTTTATATTATGCTCAATAATTACAGTACTTTTCACTAAACGTATCTTAGATAATTTATATGTTACCATACTTTTGTAATACTTTCTATTTTTGAAATTTCCCCGTTCAATGAAAATTACTGCCGACGGTTTTTTTTTTTTCAGTATACTTATGCACGACAGTTGTCACTTATCCATGCCAACTTCCTATATATTTTGGGCCAGTCTCTGTATTTAAAAAAAATATAAATATATCACCCTCTTGGCTTTAAGTGACACGATTTTGAATAGAATAATCTGGAATATTTCTCGAATACCGTCAAATCTAATCTCGACCCTAACCAGAATTATATCAGTTTTGATTCCAAATCAATAAGCTATTATTTTGCTGATAATTTATTATTATTTCGCGGAAGAAAATAAGATTAAAATAATATCAGTATCGGACTAATAAATCATTTTTATCCGTTTAAATGAAGGGGAGCAGTGGCAGCTAATTATTTTTTTGACTAATACCAGCAGATATAGATAATAATTTTCGAAAAAAACAATAAGAGTTCCTAAAATTAGTTGAAGATTAGTTGTTTATGACATTTAACAGACATTAATTTTTTCCCAGATTTTTTTCCCCTCGGATATTTTATCTAAAAATGCATATAATTTCGTATGAACAGTGCTATGCAAGAAGAAGTTAAGTCCACTTTTTTAAATTTTATAGGAAAAAAAAACACATCTATGACTAATTATAGCCTTTTCCTGACTTTTTTGTATTCGAGACTAATTAGGACATGCAGTTGCATGCTATAAGGGTATTGTGATGCCTTAGCAGCGTATACCTCGGGGCCCCTATTTTGCCCAATTTTTGCATATTTTAAGGAAAATTTTTCTAATTTTCTAAAAAACTGACTAAAAATCGTGCGATTAAATTTTGGCGCCTCAGCGGCACGCCACTGAGGACATGTTCATTGCCAGCCATCAGATATATCCACGATTAATCGTTTTATCTTGGAGAAAAAAAATTATAATTGGGTGTGAGGTAGATTTGTTTTTAAGAATTATTTCAATTTTTCATTTTTTGCTATAATTAGGCTATTCGAAAAATCTCACTATCGAAATACTGCCGCCTTATAGTCGGCAAGTTTGATTAGATAAATATAAGTTTAATGACGGAACGTCATAAAAAAATTATAGAATATTGTTTTATAATGTACCTATATATGTTTGAAAAGTAACCAAAATTTGTGCATAAATTAAAAATTTAATCCTATAGCCTTCAAGCTCAATGTATTTTGTGTACTACGTAAGTCAAGCCTCAAACAGTTGGGAAAACTGTTCCATTTTTTACGCTGAAATGAACCTGCTGGAGCCTAATCTTGGTGATTTCGGTGATTACAATGTATTCATAATCTTCCCGAAGCATTTGTAGTATTGCAGCTATAATTTTGCTGTAATATTGCCTATATGTATTTCAAAATGAGAATTTTCGTGATACTTCAAATTTTTTTTTGGCAGGAGTAGATATCTATGTTATTGTTGGAAAATTTATGCAATACGTAAGTGAACAAGTCTATGATTTTCTAATCCCCGATTATTTTTTTCCATCTGTTTCAGAAATGAACTACCAACCACGGACATGTTTAATGAGAAACCAAGAAGTTTCTTTACACCTGCTGGATATAATTTTCATTGGAATCGTAATAAATTTTATTTTAATGAGTTTCATTCTTTTTTTTTTTTTTTTTCCCCCACGAATTGAATATTTTGACCAAATAAATTGATAATATTGCATATTGCAGTAACAGCTAATTCTACTAGAACGAGTATACTTTCTGTTGTTTTCTCCGACCGTACACCGAGAAAATTCTCAAATTTTCATCAGTATGAAGTATGATTTTAGAAATTTATTTATTTAGAATGTTCTTTAATTCTGGTAAGAAAGAGTAGGTATCGTAAAAGCACTACAATTGGACGAAAAAACAATATTTGCTGATTATTGAGAACAAAATATGCAGTTGCGATGGAACTGTAAACAATTATGCTCACCAAAAATGAAGAAAAGCTATGTTATAATAAAAACTCATCAAATTGTTTTCAAGGTTGAAAAAATGACAAATTCTCAGTAAAAAACAGTCAAAATTTGATACAAGTAATAAAGTCCGCTGAAACGGTATAGGTGGTGCCATATTTTCGTAGGAAATAAAACTACAACAAATATAATAATTTCAGCTATTTTAAGAGCTATCTACTGATAATGGTCTTCATGTTTAATCAAAATTTTCAGGAAATAAAGCCAACATCAATACTGTATTGTAGCCAATCACGTTTCAAAAGTTGTAGTGAGTCAAAATCTGCTAGAACACCCTAACAATGCTGAAATTTTCGATCGGAACGACATGATTGGGTACGCGGTGGTCCAAATTTTGCTCATTTTTTTTGCTGAAAAATGAGCCGTTTTGAAGATATTTGGCTTTGAAAAAAAAAAAAACTTGGCGGCTGTAAAATTCGATTAATTTCCGGAATTTTGTAAATTCGTTTTCGTCGAATCATCGCACTCTCTTGAATTCTCGAATTTAAAACGTTATTGATTCGAGAGTTCATTGAAAGCGTGCGCAACTTGAGTGAAAACAAAAAAATTACGATTTGGGGCAAGTAACTGTGGGGGCAAGAAAGTATAAATTTGATCTCAGTATGTATCTGGACGTCTTCGAGTACGGATCAAACAAATATCCATCCGTATGACTGTGCCCTCTCAGTGAGGACCTCCTCCAGTAGTCGCCCCGTGGAATTTGAATCTCCCCGCAGTAAGCTACGTCTTTCGGTTAGTCGGGTGAATGACAATTTCCGCGGGGTGGGCGAAAGAGGAGGAAATGACTGGAGGGTGCGAACTTACGAGTGGATATCTCCAGATAAGACGTTGAGACAACAACAAAATTTGTCTGGGCGAATCAAGCCGTTGGCTGGTTGTAGTAGAAAACTCGCTGATAATGTTTGTAGATAGGAGAATATAAGTGAAATGCTTTTGGCGCCAATTATAGATTTCGCCCATTCGGGTGACGGTACCCTCTTAGCAGGGACCGACCTCCAGAAGTAGTCCTGCCCCCGAATCTTGAATCTCCACGCAGTGAGCTCAGATCTTTCGGTTAGACGTGTGAATTCAATTTCCGTGGGGCGGGCAAATTCGGAGGAATCTACTCTTTTTGGTATCTAGTTGGTTGCTAGATTAAGTGCAGCATATTGCTGCACTTTTTTTTAAAACTCGCTGACAATTTGTGTTCTTAAAAGTACCTCAGTAAAAAGACCGATTGGGTGGGCGGGAGGGGGCGGATGGATGGACGGAATTTTAAAAATTCTAAACTCGTATTTTTGAATTTTAAATCGTGAATAATAAAATCCTGGATAGTTTGTATTTTATTATTGTGGGAATTTTCAAAAATTCTAGACTTGTAATTTTGAAACTTATATTCGTGAGGAACCAAGTACCGTGAAGATAGTTGTTGTTGAAAATGTACTGTAGCATATTATTCTACGTGTTTTTGAAACTCGCTGACAATGTGTGTTGTTAAAAGTACTTAAGTAAAGAGCGACATCGGGTGGGTGGGAGGGGGTGGTTGGATGGAACGATTTTTTTTAGATTCCAAACTCGTATTGTTTGAATCTTATATGGTTGTGAATTTCTCATTTGAATTTATCCTGGATGGTTTGAATTTTAATTATCGTGAATATTCCTGGATAGTTTGAATTTTAAATCGTGAATATTAACCAACGATTAGTAGCTTAATTAAAATTCTAGACTAAACAACTGATTAATTAATCGTTGATTAATATTCACGATTTAAAATTCAAACTATCCAGGAATATTCACGATAATTAAAATTCAAACCATCCAGGATAAATTCAAATGAGAAATTCACAACCATATAAGATTCAAACAATACGAGTTTGGAATCTAAAAAAAATCGTTCCATCCAACCACCCCCTCCCACCCACCCGATGTCGCTCTTTACTTAAGTACTTTTAACAACACACATTGTCAGCGAGTTTCAAAAACACGTAGAATAATATGCTACAGTACATTTTCAACAACAACTATCTTCACGGTACTTGGTTCCTCACGAATATAAGTTTCAAAATTACAAGTCTAGAATTTTTGAAAATTCCCACAATAATAAAATACAAACTATCCAGGATTTTATTATTCACGATTTAAAATTCAAAAATACGAGTTTAGAATTTTTAAAATTCCGTCCATCCATCCGCCCCCTCCCGCCCACCCAATCGGTCTTTTTACTGAGGTACTTTTAAGAACACAAATTGTCAGCGAGTTTTAAAAAAAAGTGCAGCAATATGCTGCACTTAATCTAGCAACCAACTAGATACCAAAAAGAGTAGATTCCTCCGAATTTGCCCGCCCCACGGAAATTGAATTCACACGTCTAACCGAAAGATCTGAGCTCACTGCGTGGAGATTCAAGATTCGGGGGCAGGACTACTTCTGGAGGTCGGTCCCTGCTAAGAGGGTACCGTCACCCGAATGGGCGAAATCTATAATTGGCGCCAAAAGCATTTCACTTATATTCTCCTATCTACAAACATTATCAGCGAGTTTTCTACTACAACCAGCCAACGGCTTGATTCGCCCAGACAAATTTTGTTGTTGTCTCAACGTCTTATCTGGAGATATCCACTCGTAAGTTCGCACCCTCCAGTCATTTCCTCCTCTTTCGCCCACCCCGCGGAAATTGTCATTCACCCGACTAACCGAAAGACGTAGCTTACTGCGGGGAGATTCAAATTCCACGGGGCGACTACTGGAGGAGGTCCTCACTGAGAGGGCACAGTCATACGGATGGATATTTGTTTGATCCGTACTCGAAGACGTCCAGATACATACTGAGATCAAATTTATACTTTCTTGCCCCCACAGTTACTTGCCCCAAATCGTAATTTTTTTGTTTTCACTCAAGTTGCGCACGCTTTCAATGAACTCTCGAATCAATAACGTTTTAAATTCGAGAATTCAAGAGAGTGCGATGATTCGACGAAAACGAATTTACAAAATTCCGGAAATTAATCGAATTTTGCAGCCGCCAAGTTTTTTTTTTCAAAGCCAAATATCTCCAAAACGGCTCATTTTTTATGAAGTCGATTCCCCTAATTTATTTTTGTCCAGGAGAAACTAACGATTTTGTGAGCGCATGTTCAAAACAAAGACCAAATTAAATTTCCATATTTTTTCGAACATGATTCATTTCGCAACGTACTACTTATTAAAAAAAAACTTACACATTACTCGTACAATGCCCGATTCACATAACATATTGCAGAAGGCATAATTATTATAATAAGTATTTTATTTACAAACAAAATTGAGAATAAAACTCTCATCAAAATAAATTTCAATGCAATTTCAATAGAAATTATGAACGGTGCGAAGGGAACTTCTCAGTCTCTCATCAAACATATACATTTTCCACTTGGTTCGTTTCTGAAACAGACGAATACAAATATTAGGGATTTGGAAAAATAATTAGGTTGGTTTATTCGTGTATCATACAGCATTTCATAACAATAATAGAATAAGAATTAAGTATTAATAATGATAAGAAACAAAAATTAAAAGTTGAAGTTCGACTCTTTTCTATGATGGTCTTTATTAATAACATAATACATTATATTTTCTATTCCTGATAAATTTACAGCAGTAAAAAATGCTCCTCACATTATGCAGAAGATAAAAATAAACCATGCCTCAGCAAAACGTGCTCCTAAAATTAAGTGAAAAATGCTCCTTATTATGAAGCAGGAGCAGAAAATGCTCGTTATTTCATGCATCCCTATTTCAGTTATTCCAAATTCATTTAAGCGCCTCTACTTAAAAGAAGATAAAGACTCATTCATGTAGAATGACTATAGAAATACTTTCATAATAATAATAAGTACCGAGACGAGAGAAGCCAACAACAGTCTGGATAATGAAAGTAGGTAACAACATTATCAAAAAGATAACGTCACTCATTAGAGAGAAGGCGCGGAAGACCTCAAATTATGAAAACACTCTTACAGAGACCATTTCACGATTTGCTATTCAAGTGACATGGAAAATTTTAGTCGCCAAACCTTAAAGACACACACATTCTAAGCAACTTAAACAGTTATCGCTTTTAATAGAAAATATGAGTTCAACTTGAACGCTGATCAGTTAAAAGTTGAAAAGACATTAAAAGTAACTATCGATGATAAAATGTTCGAAACTATGTCGACTATTTTCTACTTTTTTTTTGAGAAATAATATATAATGTTACAAATTACCTAGAAAATTATTATCAAGCATTACGATGGTTTTTACACTGAGCTATGCGATAATACTAAACATTGAAGGTAAAATGTAGTCGTTTTCACTCCTCATATTATCTGTTTAAAAAATGGCGTACCTACTTCGAGCTTTTCAAGTTCAAGTTGAATGTTAATACAATATTGTACGTAATTTATCAGAAGAATGGGTCATCAAGATAAGGTGGAGGGAACTATTCGATCAAAAAACTTGAATATGGAATTATATAAGTACGTACTACAAAAGAGGCTACTCTGAACGCTTTCGACTACATTTTTCACTCATTCTGACTCGAGTTGTGGAGATAGAGAAAAATTTATAAATTGAAAGTTCGAAGAACTCTCAGGCTCCCTCGACTTATCTTACTGAGTCTATCTCTTTAACGTGATCCAATCCTGTCCATAGTAGGGAAAAAAGTGGCGTTACACGCACCCAAGAGTAAAATAACTTTCATCAGACCAAAATCTAATGGTTCGGTAGTTTTCCAAGTTGTGGTCAATTTTGTAAGAAGAGCAATTATTTTTTTTTAGTCTGGAGTTCTGGACTTGATTTTGTTTTCAATGAAGAAGAAAAATAATTTCAACGGGCTTATAATTGTTAGTGGATCCGTGGCTTTCTCCAGACCCTCTTAGTTACGTCACTGTTAATTTGGTGACGGATTTGAGAAGTAAGCGAGAGAAAAATGAATACCTCAGCAAGTGCCTGGATAAAATTAGAAACTTGACGAGTAAATTATTTTATAAAATTTACTGGCAACACGTGTCGAAGTTTTAGTACAGAGAATGTACTAATTATAGTTCTTTCGCAGAACATTTTTGAAGAAATAGTTGAATTCAAATTTATGTTTTCTCAGTGGCTAAACATTATATTCTCGAAGATAAAGAAGACATAATGTACTCGAAGATAAGGAAGTTTTTAAATCGAATACTTGACGCTGAAAGAAAATTGTTGAGAAAGTAATGAAATATATTTTAAGAACTTGAAGATAACTTAAAACACGAGTAAGATATTTAGTTTTGTTCAAGTTCCAAGGTGAAGACCGGTACAGTGTTGCGAAGAATTACGCAAATTTCTGCGACTTCTGTACCATATAGAGAGCCTTTTTAAAAAAATGTTGCAAAAGTTCTGTCTGGAATATTTTTACAACCTCTCAGAAGTATTTTCCTTCCAATCAGAATAAGAAAAATTCTTAATACGCATGATATACTTATTGTGAAAGTAATTTCGCAATATTTTAAAATAATAACTTGAACATTCGTGGTAACTGCAGCGTTGCCAGATACAAATCTCAGAATTCCGTAAAAATGCTCAAAAAATTATGTAATGCTGATTAAATTTCTCTATTAAGAAAACAATTGGTAAAATATTGAAAATTTGGCAAGTTGAGACTTTTTTTTTTGACGATCTGCAAATTGCATAAAAATCATTCCAAACCTTTTGTTTTTATATTTGACTTGGAAAAAACGCAAAGATCTACAAGTCTAGGCCTTCTTTTTAATTCCTGAGCTTACTTTAAGTGACAAAAACACTGAGAAGCTTAGAAAAAGAACTACAAGAATCAAAATTGTGTAAAAATTTTCCGACAAAAAATCTGTTATTTCACAGATTTTGGTACATCTGACAACACTGGTGACCACTTCCATAAATCTAATTCATTGAAGAAATGCGTGACGTCGCATGGATTTTGAGAAGGAGATTGGAGGAAAACGAAAAAACGCACTTTAACCGTGGTGACGTCACACACTTCTTAAATTCTTAAATGAATCCGGACTACACTGCAACATTTTTACAACACACAAAAAAATTTAATTCTTACTTGAAAAATGTTAAGAACTGAAAAAAAAAAAAAAAAAACTACCCCCATAAAAAAATTCGACAACTTACTAAAACAAAATCTTACAAACAAAATTTTTTTGCTTGCAAAAATATTCTAGCCTCGAGGGGAGAATCTAAGTAGCCTCTGAATTATGAAACCAACGGATTTTCGATTAATTTTTTATTTTTTGACGAATTTTGAAATTTTATCATCGAGTAAAAAATTATTAGGTACCTCGTTATTACGATTTTACACGCAGCTACGACGCCACCAACTGAATGCGTAAAGCATTTTGCATAACCGATTCCCCGTAAATACGAGTATTGTAAAATTACATACGAGTAGAACAGACCAACATTTTTCTTCACAAATCAAATTATTCGAATACTTACAGCGGGGTACCTGCGGGGGAGGGGATCCTACCAGCCGAAAAGAAATGTAAAAAAAAAAACACTAACCCCCTTCCCGATGGGCAAAAAATGAGAAAATGATCCGGAAAATGAGAATTTTATCCGTTGTCAGTCCGTTTTTATTTTCGATCATCGGATCTGAAAATTTGCAGATATTTTTGTCATCTTGATTATTTTTCCAAATCCATTTGTAAAACGGATTTCCTGATTATAATCGGTGATAATTTTTGGGCAATTTTTCTAAATCCGTTTGTAAAACGGTTTCACGGATTATAACCCGGGCCAACAAATATCATTAAACAGCCTTCATGGAAAATAATTCGGACTCATTTCCGGCAAGACTGATTACAATCCGTTCGAAATCCGTTTGAGAAGCCGGAAAACAGGAAAATTCCGGATTATAATCCAGAAACGGATTATAACCCGGAATAAAACGGATCCGTTTTCAAAATATTTTGCCCATAGGGTTAGTTTTCAACACCTAAATTTGTGGTTATTTTTGCCTCTCTTTGCCATACGTAAATATTTTCTTGTTTAACTGTTTTTTCATATTTCCTGCGTTTTTTTTTTCGTAAAGAAATCAAATTTTATCAAGACTTGGAAAAAAAAAAAATTTATCCGCGTATTGTGTTTCTAGCTACATTTTATTCAAGTGTTGTCCAAGTTACCCATTTATTATTAATTTTTGACCTGGGGGTGAAACGGAGTATTTTTAATTTATGGAACCACCCTTTCCTATAGAATATTGGTCTGGGTACGCCACTGACGTATTATACGCTATTTCGATCGGCGAAAAAAATTATATAATTTCATTTTAGAAAATTCAGACAAAAAAAAAAGTAAATACTCGTACTTTCAATGAAAATGAGCATAATATACAAGACACAACGGCAGCCCAATCAATGGAATGATGGCTCCAAAATAACGTAGATAAAAAAAACAAATTCCAGCTCATCATGCCTCGTCAGAAAAACAGGTTTTTCGACCAAAAAAACTTTAGAAACCTTTAAAACGGAGGTTCATTTCCACTGGAAGGGGTTAGACAGCTGAGTTGAGATGAACTATCTTTTAAAAAGATTTCAAATTTTTAGAAAAATATTCTCGTAATATTATACAATCATATTTTCAAAATATATTCGACTGTAATATTACGAAACTGGGTTTGCCAGGAGAAGTACCGCCTGCGGAATTCTTCGAGCAAGACTGCATGTTGATGCATCTGTATAATGCATACGAACTCGACAGAAACACCCAGTATATTGGAAGAGTTTTTTCAATATATGCTGACTATATATCTTTTCAAAACTTTTCACACTTAATATCTCTTTGGGAATGCAAACTGAAGAATTCGCAATACCCGCTGCGCTCTTTATTACCTGCACTTAAAACTTTTTTATCTCTTCGAGACTAATATGTGACGAACAAAGGAATGACTCTGCAGTTATATCCGAGTATTTAACGAAAATTTATCTAAACATTCTACAACGCTGACAAAGAACCTGAAATATATCGATAGTACATTTTATGTCACTATTGTTCGATGGAAACCATATAATAAATAGAACGAGAACTCATCCAGCTCTTATCATTTAAAAAATTCGAAACCCTTTAATATTATCGTTTCTTTAATTAGCCATCGTGAAAAGCTGAAAACACGAGCAACGTACGAGTAGCTGAAAAAAAATTTGTCTATAAAAAGCGCAACTGGTGGACAATTTTCGTCAGACTTTCGCGTGCATTAGTATTTGCTCCATTCTTGATCGTTTCGCGTTGATCGTACGGAAAAAAAAAACAAGTTTAAAATTCTAAAATGAAGATATTCGGTTTAAAGTTGGCAGTATTTATCGTTTCTCTGGTTTCCGTAATTGGCACCATGGATGCCGCAGATTCGGCTAAAACTTCCCCAAATCCGTCCAAATCGAAATATATCCGTATAACAAATTACTGTGGCAAAACCGTGGCGGTTGAAAATCCTAAAGGCAAGATGTTATACAAAATTGAACCAGGGAAGACTATAGAATTTAAATTACCGGCGACGGAGCAGGTTTCGGAAAAGGTATATGTTGGTATTGTGAATACAATTGATTTTATAGTGTTTGAACGCCCATATTTATCCGACTTGGATTCGTTGAAGTTGAACATCGTTTTATACTACGATTCTAAGAAAAAAAAAATTATTTATGTGACAGTGTGCACAGCCTGTAAGCTACCTAAAAAGCTACCAAACTAATTTCATTTATTTCTATGAATTAGAAAATATTTATATTCTAGCAACAATAGGTACCTATATTCGTAGTTTAATTATTGTTAAATTTTATTTGAATTTAGAAAAGCCTGCACTTTATAGTAGCTTTATATAATTGTAAAATGCACCGCATAATATTTGTAATATTATCTAAATTAAATTGATTTTCTTGCAAATAATGAAATACGTTCGAATTTTTTTTCCAACTCACATGTCAAGTCATAATTACCCAAAATCGAGTAGTGTTGAATTTTTCATGGGATAAGTGTGAATATTAGAAATCTCAAGAGAGGGTCGGTTATATGATATCCGATTTTATTTACTAGCCAAACTTAGATTATGTTAAACGATGCTTCAAAAACAGCGCGCCAATATTTCAAAAATATTGTGACATACTGTTTAGACTTTTAAAAATTTTCCCAATGTATTAAAAAAATAATATTTTCATAATACTACATATTATACTATATAATCAGGAAATGAGAAAATACGTATTATGGGTGGGGCTCTGAAAAATATGCACCATCGTGTTTTTTCTCGCACTTCATTTATACCTACTTGCATATTCCAGTACGTTTTTTAGTTTCAGGAAATTCCCAATACAATGAGCCCTATACTCGTACCTATATTTCATTTTTTGGAACTCGAAAATTAGATAATATTTTTTTACCAATATATATACCCTATAGTAGCACAGGTATATTACAATATTGCGTAATATTGTGTCGATATTTTGAAATGCCCCTAATATTTTTAAAATAGGTATACGACTGCAATATTATAAAAAGATTAATTTTTTAAATAAGTACTTCAAATGTGTTTAAAAAACAATCAAAATATTTTGTCTAAATATTTTTAATGCATTATAGCCCTATAATATTCTGAAAATATTTCTCCTACAATATTTTCAACTTGATGTTCGACAATATTGTGTAGTTGTTTTGGGAATATTTTGGTTGAGAATTTTTCATTTTAATTAGAGAAAAAATTTTGAGACATTAGGAAAATATTTCAGAAAATATACCTAAATACAGTCTCGGGATGGTAAAGAGATATCATTAGCATATCCGTTTATGATATTTCCTGGATATTTGTATTATTGTGGCAACATAAATTTGTAATATTATTACAAAATTAGGTGTGTGCTAATAGGAAGGTGTGGCTATGGCGTGTGTTTTGATATGGGTACAATATTTTGTCTAAAATCTATTTAATAAAATCCATTGTCCGGATGTCTGTCCCGTATTCGAAATACGTGAACAAATTATTTTTCATTTCGTGATTACTCAGCTTTTACTTTACGTAGAAAGCTGCAGAATTTTGCAAATTGATGGCTGAGAAATATAATATATTTACGATTACAAACCGCCCATTATTAAATACAATCGTCCCCCCTCCCCCAATCAATATCAATTAATCAACACTTTTTGTAGCAAAGGAAGCGCAAAATTAAGTTTAGATCAGTAAAAGGAGTAAAATGATACTCATAATATATTGAGTTTGCATATTTCTAAAAGAAAAAAATTGATAGAAGGGTTTCTGTTGAAAACCTGCTAAAAAATACATTCTAAATTTTTAGTGCAAATGGAATATATTTTCGAATTTTTCGCGCATATAAATCCGCCCCCAAGTCATAAGATTGAGTCAATGTCACTCAGTACAGTCGCAATAAACTTTATTAAAGGGGGAAAAAATTTATCCTTCATCTTACTATACGAGTATACATTTATTATGTGCTGGAAATTTTGATGAAAATATTTTATTAATTTGTACTTGACCCCGTGCATTTTATACTTAGTCTATACGAGGGTATATATTTTGTTTATAACGTACTTATATTATTTATTTTACTTCTGGGCTCTGGCTGTATAATTTTCGTCTTTAATTGCAAATTACATTTTATTTTAGACTTCATTGCTGTGTCTTATTTATTTTTATTTCAACGTAAAATATCATACCAATTATGTAAGATAATATTAGGGGAGAACAGAGACCCATTATTTTCACAAATCCCTCCTTATGATAAAATTAAAACCTGCAAGACATCTATCTGCAAAATGGACAAGTGAGAAGCAACTAAATTTCTAGTTATGAGTAAAGCGGGAAGAGAGATTTAGAAAAGAAGAAAATACGTTTTCAATACAGCGGGGGCTGCAGGCGGAAGGGATAAACTATACTGATAAAACTCAAACAAAGGCTGGGGCTGGGACCATAATGCTACGATCATTATATTTGGAAAATAAGTCTGTACTTATAATATTATAAAATTGGGCATGCTGGTAGGGAAGCTTTTAAATTTGTTTCTCTCAAAAACTACTTCTACAGACACAAACCTCTTTGCTTAAAGGTGACTATGAATACACTCATTCCAGTTCTATCTCTCGTATCAGTAAAAATATTTGTTAAAGGTTCTACAGAGAATAATTTTAATCTCACAAAAGTACACATACATGTTAAGTAGTAGAATTCCATTTTCATAGCGAGCAAATATTTCACATTCAGATATAGATAACCACGGATAACCACCAATTTATCGTTTCTTATCTTGAAAAAATATATTTTCGAAAACGCAGTCGCGTCAAATTTTATACAATTAGAACATTAATTTGTGCTCGCACCACACTTCCTCATTTTCCTTCCGGTAATCCCAAAGGTTATATACGTTCGAAGCAAAACATTTTTTATGCTCTCCCAAACTGATAATTTTTATAGGCAGACATACATATTCCTCGATTGTAATTTTCAAGAGTTAGATTTTATGGCCGATATTTTCAAAAATAAATTTTACACGCTTTCAGCATTTTTACTAGATTTTACTCATTTTTCAAGTCCAAGATCGCTCATTCGACTGACGTATTGGTATTCACGAACAAACATAACATTTATGTTAAAATGTTTTTCTTTCGTTTGATTCAATGTGACATTTTAATAATCGTCACAAAAACAAACTAATTGTATATTCTGTTAAAAAAAAAAAAAAAGAAACTTCACTTTTTATGAAAATGTTATTCGTATAGCTGGTGAGTGTTTGATACTATATTAGTAGTGGTAGTGACTCTTTTCATGAACTAAAATAAGATAATATTTTTAATTAATTTGCTCCAAGCCGTTTTAGATTGATTTCTGTTCATTTGGGTTGAAAATGAGAATTTTCAATTTTATCTTCATTTCTTGCATCCAATTTCACTTGTTTCAATTTCTTCTGTCACCGAGGGACAGGATTTCGTAACAGGAAATACCACCGGTGAACTAACACCGACCGATCCTATTAGCGGATTAACTCCAACCAATCCTATTAGTGGACTAACTCCATCCAATCCTATTGGCGGACTAACTCCCACCGATCCTATTAGTGGACCAACTCCAATAAATACCACAAATGGACAGCTCCCCACGATTCCTGTAGATGGGCAACTGCCAATGAATCCAGTATTACAGTATTTCGACTTTCTTGTATTCAACTATCTGTTACTTCAACATAAATTATAAAGTTTACGATTACGAGCAAGCTGTGAGCAGCGGTTCGATTTCATCTATCGATGGCAGCATTACAAATTACACAGTGCCTAAACCAGTTAACTTGACCAATACGGCAGCGATAACAGTACAACTTTCAGCCACAAACCATGGAGCAGTTTTTATGCCGCTACAGTATATCGACATAAGACGAACGGAATCGTCATTAGATACAGCCATCAGAAGAATTCCATATATTATATTATAGCTTGCCCACCATCCCAATGGGCAAAATATTTTGAAAACGGATCCGTTTTATTCTAGGTTATAATCCGTTTCTGGATTATAACCCGGAATTTTCCTGTTTTCCGGCTTCTAAAACGGATTTCGAACGGATTGTAATCAGTCTTGCCGGAAATGAGTCCGGATTATTTTCCGTGAAGGCTGTTTTATGATATATGTTGGCCCGGATTATAATCCGTGAAACCGTTTTACAAACGGATTTAGAAAAATTGCCCAAAAATTATCACTGATTATAATCAGGAAATCCGTTTTACAAACGGATTCGGAAAAATATTCAAGATGACAAAAATATCTGCAAATTTTCAGATCCGATGGTCGAAAATAAAAACGGACTGACAACGGATAAAATTCTCATTTTCCGGATCATTTTCTCATTTTTTGCCCATCGGGATGTTCCGGATAAATGTAAATAATGTTGAGTTTTTTATGAATTATAATAGAAATTAATACGCTGCTGCATACTGTGTAATTCGAGGACAAATCAGATTCTATGTGAAAAATTAGTAAGTAAAAAATATGGTAAATAAAATTTTAGCATGCAGCATATACTAATTTCCAACATATTTATACCAATTTTCAATATTTTATATTGAATTTTAACATTTGTTGCTAATATAATGAGGATCGTATTAATTTTTCGTATGAAATCAGAATTGCAGTTCTAAAGTTAGTATGCCGGCATTAAAACTTAATGCGCAGTTTTCTCTCAGTGCAATTATTCAAAAACCAGTACCATTTCACAAAGAAAATAAGCTAGTATGAATACGATAACTGTATGATTTGCTTTCTGTTTCAATGCATTCAGCAATAAAGAAAAGATATCGGGCGGAAGATTTCACACATTTCGTACGTGTATCACTTTTTGCATAATCGATTCGCCGTAAATACGAAAACGTACAATTCGAGCAGAACCAACAGAATTTATAATTTACATAAGGGTTTCAGAGAATAAGACTGTAGACTGATTCTTTTAAAGGATAGATTTGGAAAAGAAGATTGGAAGAAAACAAAAATCGCGTCTCCCCCTCCTCATTCGTTCGTGCTAAATTCAATCCTAATGACGTCACAAACTTCTTTAAGAAATCAGCCGATTACAACCAAAACGTAAAAGGAGGAAGCTGTTTCGATGGTTAGATATGTTCTCCCCACCTTCTCCGAAGTTAATAGAAAAAAAGTGAAACGATTAGAATAAGCATCTTCAAAAAGAAACTAAAATTTAATATTATGAATTCAGATCATTGTATTGAGAGAGACACGAAGGGTTGAGCAGGCCAGGTTTCAAAAACGGAAGATAACCGGTGGACATATTGGAGCCACATTATGATATCTATAACTTGAAATAAAAGGAGAGCAGGAAGGAAACATATCAGTCGGACGATATCGTTTAAAATTCTTAGAAAGAATAAATTGTTTCACAGAGTGGCTCAAGTGCAAATGCAGTTGGTTAGAGGACGCCTGGACCCAATTATGGGGACATCGTGTAAAATAAAAAAATTGAAAAATACGAACTAGTATTATTTAAATATGTACTACCCATTAGCTATAACATACATGTATGTAAATGTACCTAGGGAATAAATAACTCTGTGAATAAAATAGTCAAGGTTAAATAAAAGCAAGACGGTAGCTTAAAAAACTAGATTAATTTCGCAAAATAATCTACTCAGAATTCTAATTTTAACTGCAGGCTAGCATTTTGCGTCGGAGCATTTTTCTTCCTTAACCGAATCCTTTGAAATCAAATAGCATTTTGAGCTTCCAGGTTTAACGTATTCAGTTCCAACTTGCTTTTTCTGCACATAAAAAACAAGCTTGGTTTCCTCCTTACAGCAATATAAACATATTTCTGCTTTAAACTCTGGAGGGATATAACCGAACCACGACTGATTATCACAACTGGTTTTGCAATAAACTTCGTACGAGCACGATTTGTCTGCTTTACAATAAACGTATACGTCAGAATTAGCTAGAACATTGACGACAGAGATGATAATCGTCAAAACCACGAAAATGGAAGAAACTTTCATTTTAAAATTTTTGTCAGAAATAAAATAATCTGCAACGAGTAAACGAATTTTCGACGAACTATACGAGAGCAACCAACAAACATCGGCTTAAATAGGCTGACTAGGGTTATAAAATCGAGGGAAAAAATGAAATATAATAAACAACCTCGCAAGAAAAAGATAAACCAATTTTAGTAAACATTACCTAATTCAAAAACTTTGGCCAAGTTTAGGACATTCTTACGTAAGAAAACGTACTAATTATGGTATTTGAAAAGAAAATTATCTACCGAGGAAGAAGAAAAATCGAAAATTAATAATAATTTTCTTTAAATTATGTAATAAGTATCATACCGACATACACATAGATTATTTACTCGTAAAACAAAAAAATAATAAAACTTATTTGAAACAATATTATTTTCGGTCGGTTAGGTTTTTTGGTCGTTATAATGATCAAACAAAAATCATGTAACTTTCAAAAAAATTGTTCAAGTTCAGGAAAAAAGTACCCCTCGTCTGTAAAATATTAAAATGAAGTCAAAATAGCCAAAAATTTAAAAATTCCTGATTGATACACAAAAATATAATTTCAAAGTTTATGGCCAAGTATAAAAGTTACCTATCTCATTAAAAAGTATTACTCAATTGAGATAAATAGACTCTTAAAGCAAATACAAATTAAGGGTGATATGCGAGAGAAGGATAAGTCCATTTTTTTTTTTTTTTGAAATTAAGTACTTCTGTAGACTAATTGTATACATCGAATTCTACTCATACCTGCAGTAAAAATATATCCCAAAATGTAATCATCATCGAGAAAATAGACTTAAGAGTCGAAGCGATTCATAAAAAGGGCTTAAGGGTTGTAGTCTACCTTTGCTACGAAGTCAACGTCGACGTTTAAAAATCTGCGTGAAAATGTTGAATACAGGTAAAATACAGGCAGTTTTATTGACACATGGGTTGCGAATTATCTTTTGGCAACTAAAATGATTTTTTCCAGAATTTTCAGCTCAATATAACACTCACCATTTTATCATTTTTTTTCACTTAATTTTGCATCTCTTCAAATTTGGATATATGCTGTCGTTGAAAATATTTTTTACATCCAGACAAAGCCTTTTTCTGCATGCTCGTATTCAATTCTATAACACGCGGAGCAGAAAATGGACTTGATATAACCAACTAGAGTGCACAGGAGAAAAAAAAGTTGAATTTTTAGACTTTGAAAACAGTAAACTGGAGTGCGTATGAAGATGAAAGCATATTTTACCTAAAAATATTTTTTTTAATGCTATTAATTTCAATTTCAATTTTTTTTTCCCATTTTTTTCAAAGCCCCGAAAAAAGGGTTTTTTAAGACCCTCCAAAACTGCCCTAAAATTAAGAAAATCCAGAATGGCTTTGGCCAGGCGTAGAGAATATGTTCGAGCAAAACATATAACATCTGAATTTGAGCCAATTCGGCGCAAAACTCGGTGAAAATAATGAAAATTAAAATTTTTTTTATGTAAATGCTTCTATCTTCATAATATGCGCAACTCAGATCGTTTTCAAAGTCTAAGAATCCAACGAATTTCTCCTGCGCATTCCAGTTTGTTGTATGAAGTTTATTTTCTGCTACGCGTCGTAGTTAATTAAAAGCATTTGAAAATGGTAAATCGTGAACCACTCGAAAAGGTAGACTACACCCTCAAGGCATATAGATGTATTGTTTTACTTTCCAGTAAAAATTGAAAAAGTGGACTTCTCCCCTTAAATCACTTTCAAATTTTAATTTTAAAAATTAAAATTCTATTCAAGATTCAGTAAGAAATTGACTAGTACATGTTTACAAAATGGCACGAGTAAGAATTTAGAGACAGCGCTATCAACCAAACCACCGCTAAAAAAACTCTTTGAACCAAAACTAAAACCGAAACAAAAACCAGAACAATTATTTGGGTATTGTTTTGGTTATTCGATTTCTTTTTACTGCCCTTTGATTACTAGCTACCCCTAATATTCACGATATTCTCGTATTTTTTGAGGGGAATTAGCTTCCTTGCAGCCGATAATGAAATAAAAAACGGTCACTTTGAAGTTTGGACTTGGACTCTATCGACTAGTGCAACTAACTAAATAAAAAAACCAAAGAACCAAACCGAAATCGAAACGATGGAAAACCAAAACCAAAATCATCAAGTACCCACAGATTCAAATCCAATCAAGTTCATTTTGCTAAATCAAAAGTGGATCCCGGATTTGGATTCAGTTTTGATTCACTCCACAGTAGATTCTGAAAAGTTTAACTCGATTGCACAGTTATTTTAAAGCTGTTTTGGGGAAACTATCAGAATTTTTTTTGATACCGTTTAAATTTATTGAGGAATTTGATTTGAAACTAAAACGAATGCAAATCGAGATTATGATGTAATAAGATTTATGAATCCAACAGCTAAACGAATAGATATCTACAACCATTATATTATTTGTAAATAAAGTTTTGTTTCACTTTCCACACCCTATCTATACAAGTTTAATATCGCGATCTTGTTCATAGTTTTTCATCATAAGGAATTCAAAACTAATGTTGAAATTCATCTTGACCTGCTTAAAATCAATCAACTGCCTAGCCAGAAAAGGTTCACCAAGTAGGTAGTATTGTTACTGATGTACTCGAATAACTCATAAAAAAAAATATATATCAGATGTGTTATAAAGTACGTTACAGTATAACGTCGGTGACTGGCTACGTATCTCCTATGTGATAAAATTTAAAAAAAGTATGTATTTGGGCTCGTTGGATTCGTCTTGAGCAGATAAATACAACCCACACATATAATTTTCGAAATTTTCAACACATATAGGAAATATTTAGCAGACCACCGACGATAAATAATCATTAATCAGCAATGCTCCAACACTTTTTTTTATCTTATCTGCTACCTAGAATTAGCAGCAAATAAACTCTTTTTATTTTTACAGTCGCGAAGCAACACTGTGTTTTAGTCCACCTTTTAGAGCATATTATAGCTTCCTTGATCAACAATTAGATACGAGGGTTTTAGTCATTCGCCATTGGGCAGGTGAATAGGAAGAAAATTTCGTGAAAAGTTTTAAAAATTTATAATTTCATTTTGGCTGGTAATAAAAAATCCCAACCAGCTGGAAATTATTGCTGACCTTTATGAGATTCAGCTAATCACCTTTTTGCACTTGTGGGAGTGGTCATACCGTCAAAAAAGAAAAAAGTTTTGAATTTCAACAAAGTTAACACATGAAAAACTTATTTGTCAAAACTTATCCTGAACAAAATAGTTATAATTGACTCTCCAGAGACCCAAAATTGTCTGAGTTATAGAAAATCACACCTCCTACCTGATAATTGCGTTCAAGATCGAATAAAATCACCCTTTCTTCTCAACAAAAATGATAATTTGAATGAAAAATCATGCCCACTAAGAATAGGTACACGGGTGAATAGGATCACTCACCTAATTGGAAAATTGATGGAATTTTATGATGTGAAAAGTATGGGAAAATAGCAAAGTTTTGGCACAGAATAACAACGATAGCCATTTTATTTTGAAACAAATTCACATTTTAAAGAACACCACAAAGAACTGGATTAACACAAACTACGTAAGGACCTAACTGTTGGATTTCCAAAATTTGTTTCGCATTGTAATGGGAAAATAGTTGATTATAAGATAAAGTAAAATACGATGATTCTATTTGATTTAATTTCCAGCTGGTGTTGGCAGAAAATGTGCTTCCTGGAGTAGTTTTTCAATCATTTTATAGAGGACTTTAACACAAGATAATGGGAAATACCAATTCTACAGCCTTAAAACTATAACGAAATCACCGAAAACCCACATTTGTCTAAAATAGTCGGATAGCTAGGTTTGGAGACAAAAGATTAGTTTATAATTTTGTTCAAACAAAAAATAAAAATTCAACTTGAAGTAACTTTTCTACAAACTAAAAGTAAATTATTATAAATGCCGGCTAAGGATTAGCAGCAGCTTTCAACGGGTTACACTTTATCATTACAACTGACTCAGTCGTGGCTTTGAAGCAAGTTGATTTTGAAGTTTTCACAGTTTGAGTGCTTATAGTCGTGCCTTCAACGGAAAACTGTATTGTCGCGTAATTTTTGCAAGGCTCAACACCAATTAAATAGGTTGCACTTGACAGAATTTCACCATTCCAAGACTGGCTGCCGTATTTGGTAGTACAGGTAACTTGGTACACAATAGAACTTGAAGATCCAGAAACGACGGTAACAATACCTTTGTTAGCCGAAACAGCAACAACAAACACAGCAGAGGCTGCAGTCACAAAACTGATGAAAGCTCTCATTTTCAACGTGCTCGGGACACGAACAGTAAGTTCACTGTACAGTGCGATTTAAAGAAAAATATACTCGAGCGAAGAAGAAAAACCAAAACAGTCCTGACACGATTACCATTAGTCTTAGAATGGTCGATTTGGCGAAGTATATAGCAGAGTTCTTACGTAAGGTTTAGCGATTACATAATTATTTTGAATATTGCTTTAAAAAATACTCGTACTTTCGTACGTAAATATTGATAAAACCTAGATAAAGCCTCAACAATATAACTAGTCATTTAGAATAGACAAATTATACATTATTTAACGAGAAAATCAGACCTCTTGAATGCTCAGTTTTCTCTTTTCAATAACGTTCGTGAGCAGCTATTTTCAGTAAAATGTTTGAAAATAAGATCTACGAGGGAGAAATAAAAAAAAATACCCGAATGAAAATCAACAGAAAAAAAAAATGGCGATAGTTGTACCAACCACTAATTGCAAAAGCAATAAAAATAAAACTAGACCACAAAAACAACATGCTCAACTTGAATACGAAATTTTCGTTGACAATCGCTATTATTCAGCCTTGCGTTTTCTACAAAGCAACAGTAGATAAAGCAACATAAGTTACATTCATATATGATAGTTTGCATACACTCCGATTGAAAGGAATTCAGAGGGTTGAAATCATTTATCCTCAGATAATTTCAAGAAACAGTATAATTATTTTCTGATTTATAACCTCTGGTTTGTGCCATTATGGAGCAATTATACGATATAGTTCATTCATGTCAAAGGCTAGAGCAATTGATTTCCACTGATGATGAGAAAGGCACATAAATATTTATAGCATAGAACAATGCGAAAATGATGTTACTCTACGTTTCATTTGGTCGAAACGATGGGAAATGACTAAAATTGTCATTAGTTTCTATATAAAAAACATTCGAGTTTTTGTTTTTTATTAAATTAATTTAAATTTGAAAGTCCGGAATGGTATTTAATACCTTTGTCTGTTGATGGGAACCTTGAGCATATTTTCACAAAAATTACAAGTATTATACTCACCATTCAGGACTTTTAAATTTAAATATTTCATTTACGAGCCACAACACATTTTATATGTAACATGAAAAACAGATAATAATTTCCTACAGTTCGAATGTAACAAACCTTAATGAAAAGTGACATGATTGCTCTATTCTCATATGTCAACTGAAATTTGCTTTTGAATATCCAGGTGAAGTGAAGTGAAATGAAAAGCTTTTGTCAAAATTTTCACTCATTCTTAATCAAATTGTAGAAATACGTACAAAAGCATTTGTGATGTGATCGATGAAATAGCGTCGCAAATTGAAAAAATAATTTTCGAAATATTGTTTGCTTTGGATAGAGCAAGATTTTCTGAATATTTTTTTAAAATCTTCTCAAATAGTTGGAAATTGACTGAGACATGACGATATGTATTTTTTTTTAAAAATCCTACTTCCGAAAAAATTAAGATTGAAATAATTATTGAATTATCATTCTCAAATACGAGTATAAAATCCTTCTGCTCGCAATTTTTTTTCAAGTGTTCTCTTTGAAAATACAAAAAAAGCTAAAATTTTAATTCCCTTTGAAGCCCTGTGCCTCAAAATCGGGGTTTTCTTTTTTTCAATAAAAAGTAACATATTTTTCTCAGTGCTCGATCGTTCATATTCTAGTTCAATTCTGAAAAAAGTTACAATCAATTTTCACTCATCGAGTTCAGAACAACCATATGGGCCTGCGGCCACCTCTGAAGAGAGTGTATTAAGAAAACTCGAGTTTTTGACAAGTATTTCAAGAAATCAGTGAGTCAAAACTAAGCAGTAAATGACTTTCCAAAAGCCATATACAGATAGTATTTTTGTCTTTAACCATAGCTAAAGAACTATTTCATACAGGGGCTATAACATTGGATTTGGCAATTCTCCTTTTTTTTCTTATTGTTTATAAGCGAACCGTCAACGCGACTCACTGCAAAGAATTAATTCGTATTTTGTGCTCAGTCTTGGAAAATTTATAATTATATAATTAGGTAAGTATAGTTTTTTAACAGAAACCTCATCGGTAGAATCTTGCTGTCTATAAAGAATAAAAGTTCGAAATGCCCTCTTCGCGCCAAAAAAAAACTCCGATGTTTTTTCCGTCCGCGAAAAATCGTTCGAGTTTAGGAAAATGCGATTCCCAATTGCCCCATTTAATACGGGCTAATTTTATTTCTGACGTGAGAAAAAATGAATGCTGCTGACGATGCGTTCATCGAAATTGAGTAGATAGACGAAATAAAAAGATGTAAGCGAGGCCGTACGTTCGAAAATCAACTTTATTGTGAAATCGAAACGAATTGATGCGCTTACACAAATAAAATTAAGAAGGTGCACCTTAAGAATAAAATAATAATAATACCCGAATACCCATGTATAAGTTATCAACTACGTATCTACTCTTATAATTATGACGTTGGCCAATTTTATCATTCCAAATTTCTCTAATATGCAAGCTTAAGCTTGCATATTAAAAATTTGTAAAGATTGCTTCGTTTCGTTACCCTTGATTACGACTTTGGATAGTAGAATACTGCACGTAGCATTTTAGCATAACACCATCTCCATTGCCATTTGAGCCGAGTTGGGAGTTGGCTCCAGTCGTTCCACCACCATTAGCTCCGTCCTTACCGAGTATATATAGTCCAGCTCCTGTCTTGAACAAGGCTTCTCCTGCGATGTCGGCCACATTATTCAACACGTCGGCAGCTGCACCATTTTTGTCGGTAAGACCGGCTGAAATGGTTGAGCCATCTTTATTCCGCCCGTTTCCTTGACTTGTGCAATCGCCGAAGAATTGGACGCACATATACGGTCTTCCGTTCATCATTACTGTAGTTGACTGCGGGCCGCCCGAATTCGCTCCGTTGCCCATTGTAAGACTTCCCTGGTCGGTACTGGACCCTGAGCTCTTTGAAACGGAATTGGCTTGAACAATGGTCGCGATGACCAGAGTCAGCACCAATGAGCTGGCGATCAACTTGAATACTTTCATAGCGACTATATAACACGGAAGAACTTCACGAATGAACTGTACTGTTTTGAAAAGTGAATGGTGATTTGAGTAGACCGAGTGGCAGCTTTTATAGTAAAAATTCTGGCGTGTGAAAAGCCCAAAATTCCCTTCTACGGGTGGTGGGAAAAACGATTTTGAGAGAGGGAGTTGGTTAGAAGTGAAGAGTGGCTCGATGAACCAATCGGCTGTTCGGAAACAATTACCGATGAAATAACTTCGATACTGAAAACTGCTTCAATTGGGTACAGTTTTTAAAAGAGGGGTCGAACAAGACCCGATTTGAAAGTGAAAATGCGCGCGCTTATTGGAGAAGATGCAGATAAAATGGAGGCTAACTGCTGTTCGAATATGTTTGCAACGGTCTGTATGGGACATCGGCTTTTTATTGCAAATTGAAATAATGTCCTCAGTACGACTGCTTTGAGCTTATTTTTCAGCAGAGCAAAAATCAACTCGATAACCACTTAATATCATTTTTTTAACATTAGGTTAGCATAATTATGTTTCATTTGATTCGTAAATCACGAATTTATATGTATAGACTGAAACCGAAATCATAACCCTAATAGCATATTGAAATATGTAGTTCGAAAATATTTATGTCAATATTGTACATTGAAAATTTTTTATAAATTGAAAAAAAAAATATTGTACGATACAAATGTCTTGGTAATATTGTAGAAATATCTTACTCAGATCTTATTATCATCTAGAAAGCATTTTTTCAAATAGGTAAGTAACAGTATTTTGTTTTAAATACATTCAAATCTCAAAGATATTTCCTCTGTAATACAAATGACACATTTTCAACCATAATAATATTCCCAGAATAACTGCGCGCAATATTGTCGAATATTAATTTTGAAATATTACGAGAGATATTATTTTACAATTTTAAAGGGTTCAAATCAAATGAAATCATGCCTAAGCTCGGTTTTCAATGAAAATTGAACATTTCTGTTGAAATTCAATATATAATATTAATTAGATCTGTTCTATTTTGAAATAAAATTTCTAAAATTTTGAAATTTAATTTAACTATGTATATTGTACATACATACATACATACAAGATACAAATAAACAACTTGTTTCCAAGTTCAGTTGAAATTTTGAGTTGAAATTCTGTACTTATCCCAGTATAAAATTCAAAAACGTTTCATCATTTTGCTTAGAGACTTATATTTTTCATATCGTCACCATTATTCAAAACGCTCGTAAGTCCAACTTTTGGACAGTTCTTAGGTTTTTAGCAGGTTTTCGACAGAAAACCTCCTATTAATTTTTTTTGTTTCTGTAGTAGATTTGAGAAATAAGCTCACACTAAATTCATCAGTCGAAGATTAAAAAAAAGAACCTAAAAAGTCTAAAAATAAAAATTTTCAAATTAAAAACAACGTAAGTCTGGAAGATTCCATTCGAAAACCATTATTCGATAGGAACAAGAAAATAACACCAGAGACCACGAAAATCTGAAAATTCCCTTATAAAATGCAATGGAAGGGGAAAGAAAATTTTGAATCAATTAGACTCGATCTCTATATTCACCTGATGTTAATATTAAAACTGAAAGTTTAATTCAACACGGTGTTCTATTTTGTTTAAGCAGTTTTTTTTTTGTTTTTTTTCAGTTTCCCAACAATTTACCTACTTCTCCCGACTTATGGGGGTTTTGAAGACTGGTGACGATATTTTATTTCTAAATAATTATAAATAAATGCTTAAGAACTACAAATCGATGGCCAGGAGATGCCGTTGCTACTACTTTTTTTTTTCTTCTTAGCAAAAATTATTTTTGAACAATGTTTTTTATGAGCTCCGTATGATGGAAATTGCTGTGATGGAATTTTGAAACGAGTTAGTACAAGTGTTCTCAAAATTTTTTGTTTATTTGTTTCTTTACAAAATCGTTTATTTTACAAAAAAATTATAAAAATATTAAAAAACTTCAAAAATTTAGATGAACTTTTTCTTCTCTAATAGTAAACAGAATAATATAGAAAATTATTGTACTTTTTGCATGGGTACCTAAATAAAAAGATGACGAAATTCTCCTTTCAAAAGAGAAATCCTATTAGTTGAAAATGGGGTTTGTTTACACTCGAACTGATGGGAAATTACTATCGAGTTCTCATATAAAATACTCGTACATTGGAGCTCGTAAATAAATTTAAATTCAAACGTCTAGAATGGCATAATATTATAATACTGGTAACTTTTGTGAGAGTACGCGCAAGGTTGGTAGTAAAAGGCACAGGTATTAAATACGGTTCTGGAATTTTAAAATTTAATTAATTTACTAAAAACAAAAACTCCAATGTACACGTATTTTATAAGTGAACTGATAATAGTTTTAGTTATTTCCCACCAAATGAGAGCTCCTGTGACGTCATTTTCGGATTTCTCTGATAAGCTAGATTTAATGGGAGGATCTATCTCAACTATGCGAAAATGATTCTGAATTGAAATTTCTCATTTCAATAAAAAGATCTCATTGAATAGATCCATTCCCAGTGTCGCAATATTATACTGACTTGAATTTTGCGAATATTATAATATGATGTATGAATATTATAATTTTTTTTTTTCAAGTACCGTCGAACGGGGTGACTTTACATTCAAGGGGCGACTTTACCCACTTCGTTTTAGCCCAATAAATAAATTGCCAGGCAAAAATTAAAACCGAAATACGATTTGGATCGAAGCAGGTAGAAGGAGGAAAATAAAAAAAAGATCGCCGCCCCTACCTCACTTCACCCAGTAACAGAACAAGAAAATAAAGCGGCGATATGGTTTTTTCCTTTTTCTTATTCGTCTTTTTTTTTTAACCTCAGTCACTCAAAATATTCAGTTTGGTTTCACATGGTTCAAGTTGGTACTTGACTAGTTTCTTTTCAATCGTATGTCTGAGTACAAACATCCTCAAATTTTGCCTCCCCACCCATCAATAACCCGTCAATTACAAATTGATGGGTAAAGTCGCCCCATTGAGGGGTGACTTTACACAAATTTTTTGAAAAATCATAAAAAATATAAGGAAGGCTGAAAACTCAAACTTTTTTTTACAATTGTGTTGAAAAATGTTAGACCTAAATTTTAAAACCAAATTCACTTCAATAGCTTAAAAATTGGAGGAGTTATTAAAGGACAAAGTTGAAAAACATAAAAAAAGTGTGTAAAGTCGCCCCATTCGACGGTACTTACATATTTTCAAAAGATTTTTCCTATAATATTGTCGCTTAATATTTTAAACATTCTGTTATAATTTTTTTATTTTCAATTTTTTCTTTTATAATTTCTTCATTTTGAATTTTTTCTCAATTTTTTAATTATTACAAATCCTGTCAAGTTTTGGAAATATCTCTCCCACAATATTTTCGAAGCAATACTCCAAAATATCGTTAAACTGTTTTAAGAGCAGGTATTTTTGTCGAGTTCTTTTCAACTGAAACAAATACGAATAATATTCTCGCAATATAATGAAAATATTTTCAACAAATTCTGTCACAATTTATGAGAACACTCTTTAGATGGTTAAAATATCTCAGTCGGATATCCTGGCAATATTTTCTGAAAATTCGCGTTCAAATCACCCGCTATAGTTAGCAATTTGAATAGAGAATAGGACTTAAAGTGAAGATGGGCAGTTTTTCATAGTAGATAGAGGTATTACGTATAGTTACTGAATTAAGAACTTCTTTGTTGAAAGAATAATTGACTGATGTGAATGTTTGCAAAGCGTAATGAACCTTTTTTCAATTTTGTTTTTTAATGAAAAGCTGATTTTCTAGTGGTGTTTGCTTCGCTCAGTTCTCACAGTCTTATTCAGTTGTACAGTATACGAGTATGTACTTAGAAATCCGTACCCATAAATAATTTCACTGGTTCTTGAAACATGGTATCTGATTCTGAAGGCGACCTCAATGTTTTATCTTGAATCAGTCAAAACGTAAAAAGTGAACTATAGTTCAGTTATTTTTCGTTCAAAGCAGTAAGCGTCCTGTGGAGTAATATTTATTTCAGCTGATGTTTATCAAAAAAATTTTACTACTTCCAAAAAAGTTTGAAAATATTGAAGCGTATTGTGCAAAATTTTCAATCTTGATAGTAATATAGGAGGTTTCCCAACAGTTGACTTTATTTCATTGTTAACGTTTTCCTTTCAACAGAAGGTTTCATAATTGAGAAATTGTTTCGAGTTGAGTCTTGAATTTCAGGGTGTAGCTCCTTACGCATAAAAGTAGCGATTCATGGGCTTAAGAATCACGCCCAATGTTTGATCCTGTTTATTCAAACTTCTCAGCCTATTGTAGAGAAAGAATGTTTCTACACTTACTGGCTTTTAGAATTTTGAAAATACGGATACATTTTCAGCAATTGTTGAAAATTCTATATTTTTACTTACGATCAATATTAAATTAGACGAAATAGCTATTAAAAATCTACAAATTAGCGAGTATTGCAATATTTTTCCTCTACGTAATGTCATGAAGAGCAAGAATCGACAGGATAAAAACTCATGGTGTGATAAGTGAACTTGTGAGAGTTCTTTAGGAGAAAAATTGAATAAATAGTCGGCTATTTCATTACTCATCACTTAACTGAAAAATAAAATATAGTAATAGCATATGTTATACGAGCTTACACTGAGAAAAAAGATATTAATAGTTAACAATATTTAAAATATTAAGAATTAATAAAAAATTTTAAAAATTAATACAAAATATCAAGAATTATAAAAAATATTAGAAGTTAGCATATTATACATAATACTAAAATTTAATACAAAAATATTAAAAATTAGTACCTATGTTACATACTAAAATTTAATATTTTATACTACATGTTCGTAAAAATCAGAATGGTCCTTGGTTTAGTTTGCTGCATATTGAAAATTAGTATGTAAATTTTTCTCGGTGTAATTCAAATAGGTACTCGTATTATGTACTTAACTCAGAATTTCTTCAACTGCATTTTCATTTTCATCTTTTACACAACTAGGGAGTTTTTTATCTACTTGAAATATTTTTAAACATTCTCGTTATATAATACAAATATCACCGACCTAAGTCCAAAACCTGCAAAGTCCCAAGAAAATCACTGTTTCATTTTGCGTTCAAATAATGTTTTGAGACCTAATGTAACGTTAAATCATCATAAAAAATGGATGATAGTTGTTTTAGGGATCTGGCAGACTTTGAGTTGGGCCACCGAAATGAGAAATGTAAATTTAAAAGAGCTTGGACTCGAACAACCAACACACAGAGACACCATACTTTTAGTTCTGTTTTTAAAATTTGAATTCACCTCTCAGCTAAGTCATTTGTAACAATTTTACCAAGAAGTCAGATGCTCAGTTATTGTCACTCAAATTACAGACGTAAAACCCATTAAGAGTCGGTTAATGTAAAAATAGCGTCATTATCACTAAGCAAAAATTTGAAGCTAATTATTCGAGAGGAAATTTCAGTCAGCAGTGACATACTTATTTGAAATTGAAAAATAACAGTTTTATGTGGGTTTAAAATTTAATAAAAGTGCCGAATATAAAGCATGAAAAATAAAATCAGAAGTTAAAGAATAAGCTTAATTTTAGAGAATTTAGAGTCTCTATGAATTTTTATCCTATTTCTTGTTGGGGGAATTTATAGCTTTTTCTTACGTTACAAAAGTAAAAGATGTCACTTAGATTAAAAAATTGGAAATTTCTGTATTTTTATTTTTCATTGTTGAAATATTTTTTCGTCGAAATAGGTAGCTAATTTTAATCAAAAGTAAAGATCTTACACTTTTCGAACGAACCAAATTATATCCAGTTTTCAATCATTTCGAGTAAGTTCATTATTATCAATGCTTTTAAACAGTCGAGAAAAAACTATTTACTAATTTTTGAGCAACAAAGTGATGAAAAAGACAGATAAAAAGGTTTTACGCGTTAATGTTAGGTACCAGTATTTACAGTAGGTTTGTGAAAATTGAAAGACCATATTTTAATACTTGAGATTTGTGATTGTTGGTGGAGGGAGAGACTTTTCGATAAATAAAGTTTTGTTCAAAACGAGATGGTCAAAGTTTTAATGATTTTTGAAAGTCCTCTTTTTATGATAATTTTGCTCACTTTTTTGAGATTTTTACCCTTGTTACCAATGTTTTTGATTCATATTTTGTACTATTACAAAATCTGAGAACTCTGAATTTTGGGTAAAGCAAATCAAATTTGATTTTTTTACATATTTTCAAACTGTAGTGACTGTACCCCTTGAATATCGCTTCCAATGATTCTAATAAATCGTATTTCTATGTATCTCAAAAATTGAGTACGATGTGGGAGTTTTAATTTAAAAAATAAAAGGGAATTACAATAATAGCTTTTTCTGTACCTTCCAGGAGATTACTTGAAAATTAATTAAATAGTTCGTGAGCAGAAGCATTTAATATAATATGAGAATGATAATTCAATATTTCAATCTTTAACTTTTCAGAAGTTGGATACTCGTATTATTTATTTTTTTAACTCAAGTCGTCATGTCTCAGTTAATTTTCAACTAATTCAGGTTTTTCAAAAATATTCAGAAAATTTTCCTCTGTTCAAAGCAGTCATTATCTCGAAAATTATTTTTCCAACTTGCGATACCATAATTTCTTCGATCACATTACAAATGCTTTTGTACCTCCACAATTTGAGTGAGATGATTTATGAGAAATACCCACCTCTATTTGACGAAATCCGACAATGATGTCTCACTACGTTTCACTTGGTGGGAACCGATGAGAAATGATTAAAATCGTCATAAGTTTCTACATGAAATACATTCGAGTTTTTTTTTAAATAAATAAATAAATTTTAATTGCAGAGTCCTGAATGGTATCTAATTCTAGTGCCTTTTGATAGTAACCTTGCGCATATTCTCACAAAAGTTACAAGTATTACACACCATTCAGGACATTTAAATTTAAATATTTTATTTACGAGCCACAATATATTTTATAATAAGAAAAACTGATGATAAATTCAATTAGTTCGAATGTAAATAAACCTAATTGAAAACTGACAGGATTGCTCTATTCTCCGTCGTCGACTGAAATTAGCTTTTGAATTTTAAATACATCCAGGAAAAAGGAGGTCAGATTGAACGCTTTTGATAAAATGTTCACTCATTATCGAGGTACAAAAGCATTTGTGATGTGATTGATGAAATAGTACCGTAAGTATATGAAAAATAATTTTCGGGATAGTGGTTGCTTTGGATACAGCAAAATTTTTTGAATTTTAAAAAAAATCTTCTCAATTTTGTTGTAAATTGACTGAGACATGACGATTTGAATTTTTAAAAAAATCCTACTTCTGAAAAAATTAAGATTGAAATATTGAATTATCATTCTCAAATTTACCTAAAATGTTTCTGCTCACGATCTACATACTAAATTATTTTTCAAGTGCTCTCTTTAAAGTTACAAAAAAAAAAAAATCGATAACTATAATTCACTTTGAAGCCCTATTCATCAAAATCAGGGTTTTTATTTGTCAAATGGAAACCCCCACATCAAACTCAATTTCTAAGACAGAGATACAAGTTATGAGTATCATTAAATTCGATATTCAGGGGTACAGTGCAAAAAAATAATGTCTGATTTGCTTTATCCAAAGGTAGGACTTATGACTTCTCAGATTTTGTCACATTTAATATAAAATATGTAATAGTACAAAATATGAATCAAAAACCTCGGTAATGGGGGCAAAAAACTCAAAAACATAAACAAAATTATCATAAAAAGAGGACCTTCAAAAATTATTGAAACTGTGACCATCTCATTTAAAACAAAACGTTCATTTATTGTAAAGTCTCTCCCTTCACCAAAAATCACTAATCTCAAGTATTGAAATGTAGTCGCTTAATTTTTATACACATACTGTAAATATTGGTACCAAACATTACCGCTTAAAAACTTTTTATATATATTTTTCATCATTTTGTAACTTGAAAATTGGTGAATAGTTTTTTCTCGACTGTTTAAAAGCATTGATAATAATGAACTTACTCGAAATGATTGAAAACTAGATATAATTACGTTCGAAAAGTAAGATCTTTACTTTTTATTAAAATTAGCTATTTCAAGACGAAAAATTATTTCAACAATAAAAATAAAAATAAAGAAATTTCCAAGAACTTACATTTCCTTATCAAAGTCACCAACTTTTTTAATAATAAGAAAAAAATAAAAATTCCTCCAGCAAAAAATAGCATAAAAATTCATAGAGAAGCTGAATTCCCTAAAATTTAGCTAAATTATTTAATTTTTGCTCTTTTTCATGCTTTATATTCGGCAATTTAATTAAATTTTAAGCCCACATAAACCTGTTATTTTCCAATTTTAAACATCTATGTCACTGCTGACTGAAATTCTCTCTCGAATAATTAGCTTCAAATTTTTGGATAGTGATATGACGCTATTTTTACATCATCGAACTCACAATGTGTTTTACGTCTGTAAATCTGACTATTGTTCTAAGTAATATTGCTACGAATGACTTAGCAGGGAAGTAAATTCAAATTTTAAAAATAAAATTAAAAGTATGGAGTGTCTCATTTGTTTGTTCCCTTTAAAATTTACATTTCACATTTCAATTTTAAACCCTGCTAGGTCCCCAAAACAATTATCACCCATTTTTTAGGCTGATTCAACATTACATTAGGTCCGAAAACATTATTTGAACGCAAAATAAAATAGGTACCCAGTGATTTTCTTGGGACTTGACAGGTTTTGGACTTAGGTCGGTGATGTATTTGTATGGTATAACGAGAAAGTTTTTCAAATATTTCAAGTAGATAAATAATTCCCCAGTTGTGTAAAAGATGAAAATGAAATTGCAGTTGAAGAAATTCTGAGTTACATAATATTTGAATTATACTGGGAGAAATTTGCATACTAATTATTAATATGCGGCAAACTAATACAAGGACCATTCTGATTTTTACTAAAATTCAGCACAAAATATTAAATTTCAGTAAGTTATGTAGTATACTAATTTTTATAATTTTTGTATTAAATTTTAGTAATATACGCTAACTTTCAATATTTTAAATTAATTCTTCATATTCATCAATTCTTGATTTTTTTCATCAATTTTTAATATTTTTTATTGATTTTTAATATTTTAAATATTAACTTTTACTATTTTTTTCTCAGTGTAAGGTCGTATAAAATGTTACTACAATGTTTTATTTTTCTGTCAAGTGATGAGAAGTGAAATAACCGGCTACTTTTTCAATGTTTCTTCCTAAAGAACTTTCACAAGCACTCAAATCACGCCAAGAGTTTTCATCCAGTCGATTCTTGCTCTTCAGGACATTGTGGAGAAAAGATATCTCAATACTCGCTAAGTTTTAGGTTTTTAATAGCTATTTCGTCGGATTTATTATTGATCGTAAGTAAAAATATGGAATTTTCAATAATTGCTGAAAATTTAGCCGTTTTTTTTTTCTTTCAAAATTTCAAAAACCAGCAGGCATAGACACATTCTTCCTCTATAATATACTGAAAACTTTGAATTAATAGGATCAAAAATCGGGCGTGATTTGAAAGCCCACGAAACCTCAATTTTCTCAATTATCAAGGTTTCTGTAAAAAGAATAACGCTCACAATGAAATAAAGGCAACTATTGGGAAATCTCCCATTACTATCAAGATTGAGAATTTTGCGCACTACGCTGCAATATTTTCAAACTTTTTTGAAAGCAGTAAAATTTTTAGGATAGAGATCAGCTGAAATGAACATTACTCAACAGGAAGCTTACTGATTTGAACGAAAAATAAGTAGAGTTCACTTTTTACGGTTTGGCGGATTTTCGATAGAACATAGTGAGGTCGCCTTCAAAATCAGATACTATGTTTCAAGAACCTGTGAAATTATTAATGGGTACGAATTTTAAAATACTGTACAACTAAATATTATGACTGTGAGAACTGAACGCAGCAAGGTGCACCAGAAAAGCTGATTTTCATTAAAAACGAAAAAAGGTTCTGACGTTCTATGCGTCTTGCAAACATTCAATCAGCCAAATAAATAACCCACTTGAACTTCATAAGTACGAATAATTATTCTTCCCACTAACCAAGTCATATAACTCAGTAACTAATGCACCTATCTACATTCTACAATGCAAAATCGTCTTCATCAGCAATATCACAAACACAATAATCCCACAATATTACGGTTTCTCAGAAAATATTGCCAGGATTCACGACTTAGATATCTTGACCATCTAAAGAGCCTTCTCATAAATTGTGACAGAAATATGTTGAAAATATTAGAACAGTAATATACAAAAAAAGGATAAGTCCACAATTTCAAATTGAACAGGAGAGCAAAAAAATATTATTATGTCGTATAGCCTTCTTATGTAGCACCTCAACTATGAAGTCTATTTTCTCAGCGATGGTTGCATTTTAGGACATGATATTTGTACTATAAGTAAAGCTTGGTGTATACAATTGAACCGTAGAAGAATTTAATTTTTGAAAAAAGTGGACTTACATCCGCTTCTTACATATATCACTGCTCATTTTCATTATACATATTTCGAGAATATTATTTTTTCCAATTGAAAAATTCTCGACAAAAATACCTAAATTTCTAAAATACGAGTACATAATATACTTTCACGATATTTTGGAGAATTACTTTGAAAATATTGTGTGAGATATTTCCAAAACTAACAGGGTTTATAATTATGTTTAAAATACGTACCTACGCATTATGGGACAATTTAAGAAAAATCTTTTGAAAATATTTCTGTTTAAAAAATATTTTTATAATTATTTATACATCATTATATATTTGTAAAATTCAAGTCAGTAATATCGCATGTGTCCATTCAATAAATCCACTCGAATCATTTCATGTCTAGGTTAGTTAAGACGAAATATCCTTCCATTAAATTTAATTTGAAAGGAGACTTTTTTGACATATTAACAGATAGTTATGCAAAATTCAAAATAGTTTTATACATTTTAATGCTCTGGAGTAAAACAGGTCATCTGCATTCTTGAATTTATTAAATTACTTTTATTTAGCCAATTTTTCTAAATTAAACGATTTCATGAAGAAACTAATACCTAATCAGAAAATGTAGAGAACACTTGTAATACACTCGTTTTAAAGTACCATTACTGCTCATGAAATACTTGGTTGAAAATTCATTTTTGCTTTAAAAAAATTATTATAAAATAAATAACTACGACGTCTCCCTAGGCCATGGATTTGTAGTTTTCGAGCACTTGAATGGAAGTATGAAAAACAAG
Organism: Parthenolecanium corni; assembly: GCA_038050395.1. NCBI lineage: Eukaryota > Metazoa > Arthropoda > Insecta > Hemiptera > Coccidae > Parthenolecanium > Parthenolecanium corni. Next base: position 3,894,583 of record JBBCAQ010000002.1, read on the forward strand.
TCTCTGGGCAAAATTATAAAATGTTTTTGAATTTTACGTTTATAGAATATATTTTCAACTTGAAATTTTTGACTGAACTTGAAGAAGAGTTGGTCATATATCTTGTGTACTCGTATATCTTAATAATTAATACTAAATTTCCAAAATAAGTACCTATGTATAATGTGGTTTATGGTAAAAAAATTCGAAATTTTCAACATGCTTTCCTTTGTCCGCGAAACTCGTTGAATTAAATTTCAAAATTTTAGGATTACCTATCTGAACGATGAATCATCTTTTGTATTGAATTTCAACAGACAATTTTCAATTTTTAATGAAAATTAAAGATTTTAGTAATGGTTTCTTTTGCTTTATATGATCAATCCTATTAAATTGTAAAAATATAACTCCCGCAGTATTTTAAAATTAATATTCTACAATATTGCGTAGTTATTCTGACATAAGTATACGAGTACATTATGGTTGAGAATTTTTCGATTTCATTAGAGAGGAAATATATTTGCGATGTGAAAACATTTCAAACAAAATATTGCCATCGCTATTTTCACGAATGCTCTCTAGATGATAATTGGATCAGTAAAACGTTTCCACAATATTACTATGACATTCGTAAAATTAAGAATATTTCAAAATACTCACTTAATATTTCGTCGATGGCCTGCTAAATATCTCCTGTGTGATGAAATTTCAAACAATTTTATGTGTTTGGGCTCATTGGATTTGTCTTGAGCAGAGAAATTCAACAAACCCAAACACAAAATTTTCAACACATAGGAGGTATTTAACAGGCCACCAACGATTTCACGATATTTTCTATGTATTTCTATGCTAATAGGGTTATGACTTTCGTTTCAATCGATATAAATTGACGATTAATGAATTAAATGAAGAATCTGGTGACTTAATTTAAAAAAAAACGTTTCAGATTCCCATCGAGTTGTTCGTCGCTCTTCTCAAAATTAGCTCAAAGCATAGTGTAACGAAAAAGAAATTATTTCGATACGCGATAGAGCCAATAGCTCATGAAGACTGCCCCAAATATACCTGAACAACTGTCGACCTCCATTTTATCTGCGTCTTCTCAAATAAGCGCGCGCATTTTCTTTTACAAATTGGGTCTTGTACGAACCCTCCTCTAAAAAGTGCATTCAATAAAAGCAGTCTTCAGCATCCACGTCATTCCATCGGTAATATTGTTTCCAAACAGCTGATTGGTTTATCGAGCTACTCTTTATCCTCCAACTGAAACCCACTCTCAAAATCTTTTTACCCACCATGGAAGGAAATTTTGGGGCTTTCACGCGCTAGAATTTTGACTATAAAAGCTGTCACTCGGTCTGCTCAAATCACATTTCCTTTTCCAAATCGTGCAGTTGACTCGCGAAGTTTTTCAGTTTTAGTCGCAATGAAAAGTATTCAAGTTGATCGCCAGCTCGTTGGTGCTGACTCTGGTCACCGTGACCATCGTTCACACCAATTCCCATTCATCAACGTTCACGAAGTCTTACGGCAATAGCTCGGGTAGAACTACACCGTCCGGAAAGTTTGCGGGCAATCGACCGGGTAACGGAGCGGCTAATGGAGTGGGCAATGGAGTGGGTAATAGCAATGTTCAGGGCCCGGTGGTTATAGTGAGTACCGGCGACCAAACAAATATACTGTGTACGAGTGGTAGCAGCATATACAGTCGACTCTCGATAAGTCGAACTTCGATAATTCGAAAACCTCTATAAGTCGAAGTCCAAGCACCTCGCCATAAGAGCCTTATAGAAAATTCCCTTTCTAATTCGAAATAAAACATCGATAAGTCGAAGTTATTTTATCTGAATAGACAATACAGGCATGGATAAAAGTGGGATTAAAGGTATGCAAACCTGCATTTTTCATTTTTTTTTGAACAATTTTTTCATTTCTTGTACAAACCTCTATAAGTTGAATTTTTCAAAATTAAGCCTCTGTAACTCGAACCTCCATTACTCGAAGACCTCTACAACTCGAAGAAAAACCCATTTCCCTTCAACTTCGAGTTATCGAGGTTCTACTGTACCAGTTTGATCCAGCGTATTTTTGCGCTGGTGTCTTACCCGGCGGTAGTGGTTTACTATTCTCTGTGGGTGACGTTGTTTTGGACGCCGTTTCAGCCGGAGGATCGACATTAGGGTTAGGTTTTTCGTCCACAAGTTACATACAAGTCTCTCCAAATGAAGCCCAAACCGGAGCGATCAACATACAATGCATGAATTCTGATACTGGTAAGTGTGTATCTACGAATGTTAAAGTTTCTCCACAAAGTCCAGTAATGAGCTGCATTTTGTTTACTGACATATTCAAAATGGAATGCCGGTTGGTCAATGGAGTCGGTCAAAGTCAGTGAATGATACAATAATTTCAAATTTCCAATATGTAAGCTTAAAATTGGACAAGTTTATAATTATTATAAGAATACGTAATCGATAATTTATACACGGGCTCGGGTTTTATTATTATTTCATTTATTTCATTTTCAAGTTGCACCTTCTCTATTTTATTTTCCTGCTCGCATTTCGTTTCGATTTCACAATAAAATGTTGATATTCGAACATACGTATTTTTATTTCGCACTTTCGCACATCTACTACATTCTCAGCCCTTCTGCAAAGTGTAGCTAATTCGAACATAAAACTAAATTTCGACGATCACATCAACTGCAGCATTTATTCTTTCCCACAGCAGAAATCAAATTAGTTCATTATAAATCGGAGAGGGTCGGGATATTTTTTTCAACTCGGATTTTTCCGGTTGGAAAAAACGTCCGGTCTGTTGCCGCAAAGAGAGTCTTTTCACAATTACCGGTTTCTCTCCAGACGACAGGATTCTTCAGATTAATTTTCCGTTAAAAATCTGAAATTGGATGACTAGGCACTCTAAATTTTTTGGACCGAGCATATGCGGGAGAAATCTGTGTTGTGAACCGCGTGTTGATGTCGATAGGTATCTAGTTTAATCTTGAGGAAACAAAAATATTAGCTGCCTTTTTGAGTTATTTTTTTCTTAAAAACTGCATGAAAATGATGATTATCGGTAAAATATAGGCAATTTCTTCGACATTTGTGTTGCGGATTTGCGTTTTGGCAGCTAAAATGACAATTTCCCCGACATTTCAGCTAAAAAGTACACTTACCATTTCCTAATTTTTTTCACCGAGTTTAAAAAGAAATTTGTTGAAAATTGGATATGGTATCCTTGAACATATTTTCCATGCCTAGACAAAGTGTTACTTTCAATTCCATGTTTTGTTCCTCTTTTTTTCAAAGTTTTTTTTGGACCCTCAAAAATGTCCCAATATTTTGAAAATCCAAAAAAGTTCTTCGTCCGGGCACAGAGAACATGTCCAAAAATCCAATTAGGGGCAAAACTCAGCGAAAAAAATGGTAAATCGAGAACCACTCGAAAAAAGCAAAGGTAGACTTCACCCTCAATCAGTTAAAAACGCTTTTCACTTTAGTGACTTTAGGCATCCAGACGAGTTCATAAAACAAATGAAATATAACAAAAAATTGAATTATAACCAGCAAACAGGGAAAAAAATATTTCCCTTCACTTTCACACTTTTCTTCTCAAATAAAATAATCATGAAATAAGATTGAAGAAAAATTTCGACGAAACAAATAATGAAAATTCGTTCCAGTTTCAAAAGTCGCGTCAACTAAACGCCGAAAATACAGATCCTTCGGTACCGAATACATAATTTGAAACGTAAGTTTAAACCAGGTTTAAACAATTCGATTCCCAAGGAAAATCAAACAGACTTTTTTAAATTATGGTTACTCACGAGCCATGATCCGAAAAAAATACCGATCAAAATAATGAATAGCCCTTTGATTGTACAACACAGCAGCTTTAGCCGTGAAACTCTGAAGACTAATTCACAACTTGATAATAGTAATTCAGTATTCTTACAATAGCGAATTACTTCATATTAATTCAACTCGCTACGTCATCTCTTATCAGTCAAGATTTAAATGTATCGAGTAGTTACCCGCAATAATATTTTAGGATGGAGATATGTTTATCATCCGACATATAATCCTTACAAATGAACTCAATCTTCTCGTAAATAAATTTTATAGTTGTGAAGAAAATTAACTTATTCCCAGCACAGAGTTGAAGAGGAAAACATTTGTCGCAGTCAAAATTCATTCAGTTTTGATAAATGAAAAGGTGACAGTTACCATTTCCTGATTCATTAAACTCATGCAGCAGATCCACTTCAAAATATCTTTCAGCAGAATTCTTCATGTTCATCGATAAGAAAAAGCTTATCCCAGTTAAATAAAGTTCACTTACCGGTCAAACCACTCAAAGGGATAAATCCACTATTCTCGTTTCAAAATTGGTTCAAACAGTTCAAAAGAATATTCCTGAGTCGGCTTCTGAATCCTTTTTCTAAAGACGCGCAACAAATATGAGTCGAATCATCTTCTATTTGGATGAGGGTGTCTTCATCTTGCTGGAAGATTAAGGAAAAAATATTTATCATAATGTCGTAGCGTACCAATTAAATAAAAATTAAATTATTCACTATGATGAAGGGTATAAATCTTTTGTGATTCATCAATCGTTATTCATAAGTAGAATAAGTAAATGGTACCCTTCAGTGTATCTTCTTGTTTCGACCTATATGAGGGTGAATTAGAGAAAAATTCGTTAGAAAAATTTATTTCACCTTCGGGTTTTTTTCTTTTTTTCTCAATCCTGAATGGTGGGAATAAGAAGTTTAGAAGCTGAGTATTGAAAAAAATGATTTTCATCCATCATATTCCAAACAAAGGCCAGTAAAAAGTAACAAAAACCCGCACAGAAGAAACGAAAAAATAATAATAATACTAATAATAATCATATTTCCTCATACCAAATGTATAATAGATCCATTGGCACTTTGCTCTAGTTTGACATCGCGTATACCCTCTTCGTTCAGTTTTTTCACAAATTTATCGATATTCAAAGTACCCCACGTGTATTTGCAATTTTTAATATTCTCAGCCAGATCAATAGCCATTTTCTTGGACGGTACTGGATCCGAATCTCTATTTCTCAATGCCTGCAATTAAATTTGATTATTTTCAGTCGTCCTCCGATGATTAATCGAACAAGAGATATAAAAGTGCTTCACCTCGATTTTCAGCTTATTATCTTTGACTTTTAGTTCACCAGTTATCGTAACGAGTCCAACATTTGGTTTTACTTCCGACGGCAATAACTGCTCAGCCATATCCGGTGCAAGATCAACAACCAATTTACGCCTTTTCAAAGGCAGCGTAAGCACCTCACCACGATTAATGGTCAACATTTTTCGGTCTGTAGTCTGAAAAGTCAAGTATTCAAAATTTGTAACATGTACATGACGAAAAAAATTGGTAAAACAATTAGATGGAATGAAAAAAAATTGTACACAGTAAATTTTTCAATTTTTTAGACTAACGAAGGAAATATACGGCGTTTCACATGAAAAAAATATCACTCTGTAAATCAGATTTCACAGAAAAACAGCAGATGACGACAGGGTCAAAAATATTGATTTTTAATTTTTACTAGTTATGTATTGTACTGATCTATTATGGTTAGAACTCCAGAAGCGTTCTTCAAAATAGTACTATTAAGTAAATCATTTTTAAGATTGGGGAAAAAATACTCAACTTTCGCAGGGGGTAAAATTAATTTTTAACCAATTGCAGGATTCTAGAATAATTAGGTCCTATGTGTCGATCTCGACGAGTCAATACCAACGATATTCAATATTTCCTATTATGCTACTATCATCAGAACGTAATGGACTAATCATAGCAACCCTGAATTTAAATCAATTCTAATTAACCAGTGGCAGCAAAACCCACATAGTTTTCTAGATTATTAAATAAAGTATACCTGCTCTATAACCAAATCAGTTCTATTTGGATGTGCAAGCGGCGGTTGAGTGTAACATTCAGGTAAAATCAGCGTATTAGGTTTCAATTCTCGAATAAGTTTATTTGCTTGAGAGAAATTTAAGCTGGTGTCAATTGGACAGTGCACTGTTCTCATAGCAATGGGTTGGAAAGGAGCTAGAGCTTCCAAATGAGGATAATCAGGTTCTGTAAATGAAAAATAATAATTAATTACTCATACAAAGACATTGACTCAGTCACAAATACAAAAAAATAGAAAGATCTACAAGCGAGTCTCCTAAAACACAATTCAAATAAGAATTCAATACGATTTCAATAAGCTAAGGATCTTTTACATCAAATTGAATCCTCCTACAGCTTCAATCCGAACAAATTAAGCAATTTTTTTTCTCTCGAAAAAAACATTACTTCTCTGGACTGGAGAAGTGGTATGTAAAAAACAAGAACAATTGTCTTAAAAAATACAACAAAATTTTTTTTCTCTTTAAATCAGCTAAGTAAATTTTCAACAAAAAAAAAATCAATTCAGTTTATCAATAATCAAAATGACGAACCTGTAAAAATAACCGTATGAAGAGGATTTGAACCCCACAATTCGATAAAATGGACTGAATCACCAATACGTAAACTAGGATGGCCACAAAAAACGACACATGGCTGCAAGCAAATCAAAATTCATCAGCTCCGGCAAGAATTATACAAGACACTAACTAAAAATTTTTCATAACCACGGAATTTTTCAACTTTTGTTGTATAAAATATCGTTCGAACCTGGTGAGCATTCCATTTGGACGTTCATAAAATACCCTTGAGACTTATTCTGCAGGTCCCTTAGATCATAAATCGTCCTTTTGAAAATGTTCCACCAGGTGCGAATTTTTTTTAGATTAAATTATAATCTGTTCAGCACTCACTTGTCTCATGTCATTACAAAACCCATCATCGTAAATATGTTTAAATGGTTTTAAACGTCCTGTTCTCACCAAGTGGGCATGTGGAAATGGCTCTTCTGGCAAATAGATTTTATTCTGTTTTCCTTGCGATAACCTAAAAGGAAAAAAGTCTTTAATTATGAATTTTATTTCAAAATAACTAACTTTAATCATGAAATGTCAACGAACCATTCAGCGAATATGTTAGAATAACCTAAAGATACATCTGAAACTGGTGATATAAAATACATAGGAATATGAGACAATCCTGAACTGTCCAAGTGAGTAGATAAACATTCGAATAAATCATAAACGACACCAGACGGATAACACGGAATCAAAACGCTTCCATTATTTCTCAAAGTTACCGCTACAAGAAAGAAAGATCACAATAAGCGAAAATTCATTCGTAAGACATCTAAGATGATAATTTCGCTTGTGTACCTGCTGTCATACAGAGCTCACCCAACATGGCATCAGGATTGGCTGCAGGTGTCTGCGTCAAGCCGGTTAATATAAGTACATCGGCATTTTTAAGAGAAGTTTGATCAATAGGTCTGGAAAAAGTTTTTTACTTTTAATTCGTGAATAAGCTACGAATTTTCAAGATACAAGTAATGATAAAATACCTAGGATGCGTGGTGAGGGTGGAAGAACCACTCACATATACTATCTTCTCGTAATCAGACATTATTATCCAATTACTACTTCCCAAACAGTAACCAGAGCTAACAGCAGTGATTTTTAGCGTACCATAAATATCCTAGAAAAATGGATGCATGAAGTATTTCGAAGTTATCATACCCTAAAAGAACATATCAACTTACTACTTTCTCATCGTATCCAATGGTTTGCACTTTAGCCAAACTAGAAAGTACTGATTCCCAGCTGAATATTTGCTGCCAACTTCGTGGTTTAAGACTGTCTGACAGAGGTGCTGGAAGCATATGTAATATTTCTTTCCAATGACTGGCAAGCGTTGGTTTCGGTGTTTGCTCTATGTATTTCACGAGTTCTTCTAAATAAAATCTAACATAGATATCGCATAATATGTAGTAAACTGAAATAATTTGACCATCACAATGCTTATAGTAAATTACCTTCCAACTTGCAGCGTTGGTTCTGTCATATAAACGATACCCTGAAAACCAGTTCCTTCGGTGATAAATGGTAAAGCGAACATTGCAGTGTAGTTGGAGATGAGAATGGCGTTAATCTCTGAATAGTCGAAGAGCTTTTGCAAAGGAGGGCAGAATTCGGGAGCTGAATTTACAAACACACGCGAACAGCATTCTTTCAGTTCCTAAAATCAAGTAACTTTTACAATTTCGTTCGATATTCGAAATAAATGCGAAATTCTGAATACTTACTCCTTCTAAGCGTGGATCAGGACAGTTACGAGGAACCCAGCTCGGTAGATTATTCAGTCTAGCTGACGGCACAAGTGGTAAAGGTAAAAAATTCAGCACAGTTTGAGTAATCAATCCACAATCCAACATTAAATTCACTTCTTTGAAACGTAACACATAACATGGTTTATTCGGGTGACCACTGAGGCAATACTGAAAAACACGACAGCGAATGAAGAATTATGATCAATAAATTAAATGTATGATACGAATATTCGGTGCAAGATGAATTACCAGCTTCATTTTCAGCAAATAATTTCGAAAAACTGAGGAAGATGAACTGAACTAGCTTGTAGAGTTGACTTGACCGCGAATTCATACCAAATGTGACATCACATGATTTATAAATCGACTTTATACCACTCTGAATTAGATAATTGTCACTTCAATATTTGATTTTGCAAACAAATTCTTATTTTCTTGAAGATGTTCAGACGGACGCGCTTATTCGTTCCATTCCATGCCGGCAAATGATGATTTTGTAATAACATGTATGAGGATGAGCAGTACAGATGACGTCATAAATACGAAACCATCACACTGCAGTTTTCAACGTTGAACCACGTTGAACCGAATTTTAAAAAAATACTGTGGGAAGAGCACTCCTCGTCGCTGAAAACGCAACGAAGCGAAAGACAGAGAAGGAACAATAATGCTAATGCAAAGTATTTTTTTCCTCTCTCACTCCCTACGCTTGCCGTAGATCCACCAGTTCACTGCGCATGCGCTGCGCACTGCTTGGACGAGAATAGACGAGAAGTAAGAAATATGAAAAACAAGGACAACTTATTTCTCTGTCTTTCTCTTTCTCACTTTTCGTCCTACTACGCCTCGTATGGTTTCGATTACGTTGTTTTATTATATAGCTTCCTCCTATTGTTCACCTTCACTGAATTGAAAATTGAGAATGAAAAATTGAAATGGAATTCGATGCGAATCGACAGGACTTTTTTTTAATTAATCAAAATCATCTAAATCAATAAAATTATGAATAGTTATTTTCGTGACTACGACAAAAGTCTGGTCGACGTTGTGTCTCAAAATGCAACAATATACTAAGAAATAGATTTCAAAGCTGAGGTGTTGTTATGTTATACATGCAGAAGAAGAGCGTAAAGACATGAAAATATTTTTTTTCTCTCCTGTAAAATTAGAAAACAGTGAACTTCTCCCCTTCTTGCACTGCACTGTTTGTATTTGTAATAAAACTACTTTCACAGGTTTCCTGTCTGAGTAATATGACTTCGATTATAAATCACTTCTTAGCAGAGGAAGAAATTCACACAGTTGCCTAACTGTTCATTTCCTCGGAGTGAGAGGAGAGGAGTATTTACTTAAAATACAAATACTTTTCAAGTACTCCGCAGAATCGGACATAATAAAACAAGTTCTGAAAAAATTGGATTATTGTTTAAATCGCAAGAATTAAGAAAGTTGTTTTTTGATTTCAGCTTCAAATTTTTATTCAAAAATCTTGAATCAAAGTATTTTCCAAAGAATAATTTATTCAGTCCACAATATTTCACAAGCTGCCTCATAAATTTTCTGATAAAAAGAATTCATTATTTATTATTCACAATAAATTACAAGAGGAACAATTTTATTCATGTATGTGTTCTTTTAAAAACAATACTTATCATAATATAGTCATATACATTCAAACAATAAGACACAGTTCCATTCAAAAATTTAGTTTGTAGTTCGCAACTAAGCCTCAAAACTGATATATCTATCTAAGAAAAAAATGAATAAAACAACCTAAATAAAATTAAACTAAAAAACATGGTACATAAAAATGAGAAAATTAATGTAAGAAAATGTTTCGAATAAAAACAAAATCCAGGTGTTCTCACAAGAATGTTTATTCTCTTTCTTTTTGAATTGTTTTCATTTCGCCTTAACATACATAAAAAGTTCATCACTCAAATGCTAAATTCTTCATTTTCTTCTTCACCCAAGCCGATTCTCACGAAAAAAATTGCAGAAAATGAATCAAAAAAGTAACAAAAAAGTTATGATACCAAAGGAGAAAAAAAGTAAAAAGCAACACATCAAGTCGGTTAGTGCATCAAGATTCCATTTTTGCTTTTATTAGGAGGATATCTTCACTATTTCTGAAGTGCTTTTTTACATTTTTTGTCAACTTGTGTACTAAAAAATATTATGATTTTGTACAAGAAAATAAGGGTTCTTAAAGATTCTTTCATCAAGATACAGACAGAGATTCAGAAATGCATTTAGGTTAAATGAGATTTTTTCTTTCACATAGTAAATTAGTTTTCAACGAATATACAATTATACAATTTCTTCAATTTCTCTGAAATCGAAGAATTGATAAATTTCAGTACTCGTGCTGTTCGAAAATTTAAACCCAAAGTAATTTAGAAAATTCAAATTCCAAGCAAAGTATGCTGTTTTTCAATGAAAATCATTCTAGTCAACGTACACCAAAACACAGGAGAAAGTATTGTACTTTTTTATCCATTATGAATCAAAAATTGAATCTCATGATAGGAAATCTATAAGTACAATATTGACAGGTAGAAAAAAAGAACATATATTACAAATAAATGTTTTGAAAAAGACATTATCAAGAAGTTTTACAAAAATTTCTCCTAATTTTAGAAAACTGTTACGCAACAAACCCCATATTTACCCTCATTTAATTCAATTCAATTCGTTTATATTAATGAACGTAAAATTACTAACATCGTCGGTTATATGCGATTATATAATATTAAAACGGGAAATAAATTTGTAATGAACTTGCATTTTTAGCGGCATTACAAAATTAAATTATTAAAGAAAAAATTAAAAAATAAGAAACGTAAAAACGTCTGTACTTATAACAAAACAACTGTCGTACATTGAAAAAAGAATTAAGTAATTATTTCTCACATAATTAAGACCAATTAAATACGATAATATAAACATTATTTAAATACACTGAAACAGATAAGAGTCACATTAAACATTTTGAAGAACTAGTCAAAATGTAACAATCCTCAATTACTCGAATCTTCATTTTCACTTACGTCGTATTCCGCATACCTTTTCTAAAATCAATAATAATAAAATAGATAAATAAATAGCAAACAAGAATTAATTCAAGTGGGAATGAGAAAATTGAAATTTCGAAAAACTATTCGGTTGGAATAAAATCTTTTAAATACCTACGTGTAGATTAATGAAAATTAATAAAATATAAATATTAAAATTACCAGAATGTCTTGAAAGTCTTTCTTATGCTGCAGTATTGAATTTAGGTATTCGGTAATTCTATCGGGCGAGCATTGCTAAAACCAAACCGAACACAATTTAGCAAAATGAAAACATATGTGTGGAAAATGTCAAGAACAATGTGTATAAATCTTACCTGTAAGAATTTACCGAAATTATCAATATATTCTTCGTTTATTTCTTTCAATTCTTGAATCAAAGATTTCTTTTGGTTGTCTGACAATTTTTCCCACTTTTTGGTTGCAAAAGCTACGGGATCCTCTTTGGATTTCCTCTTCCAAGAATGTTCCTTTTTAATTCGAAGTAACTCAATAACATCGCTAAAAAATTTAATTATATTAGTAGACAAATCTTATTTTATGAAATATTTGTTTCTAATTGAGATTAAGACATTCCACGAGCACTATAACACAAGATCACCGGTGCTAAGGGCAAGCAGAGAAGTGGCTTCGTAAATCAAGAAAAAAAGGGCACGTTTGATTTAAAAATGATTATTTAATTATTGAATTGTTGGTCATGTACTTCAGTTATAGTTTCGTCCAACATTCAGAAAATTTCAAAAAAAAAAAAAAAAGAAAAGATGTCAGTTTTTTTAACAAAATTAGTCTCATTTCTATAGCGACTTCAAAATAAATTATCATATATGTACACGGGACGGTTAAAAATAAACTAAATTCTCAAATTTTATTTATTAAAAAAAAAATCACCAAAAGAACAAGCATAACTCTACTCTAACTGCCTATATGCCCACGTGAGCAAATAAAGTCGAAAAGAAAATAAACAAAAGTAAATGATAAGCAGATTCGCATAACCCTAAAACTTTTTCTTAGAATTATTGCAGGTAGCGTGACCCAAGTGATTATTGCTAATTGATGTTAATTGTTTATTTCAGTACTGAAATATGGACTACATAGAAGTTGTCTACAAAATTTTTAATACAACCAAAATTTAATTTCAAATTTGCTAGATTAGGGAGTGTACGAAGAAGATAATAATCAGAACAAGAAGAACATATTATCGATGCACTTTTTCAATTTTCCAATAGTAATTTGGTGAAGTATCGATCAGTTTCTTGAAAATAATAATTACTCAACTCGTTAACACAAACGAAGCCTAAAAAGCTTGTGATCGGGTTGAAATCTGATCACTCTTACTTTCGTATTTTTGGTGAAACCAGAAGCTTCAATAAGCCATAAGTGTTCTGTAGGTCAGAAAGCTCAGAAATAACGAAAAAAATATAACACCTTTAAAATCTCATACGCCAGCGTGCTTTCATCCTACATCCAAGAAATAATAAATGAGATCTACATGTTCGACATTCGAACGAATAACAATTACGAAACATTCATCTCAAGCAATGCCACTACCTTGTAACCTCGAATAAGCACTAAAATTTACTCACATAGGCGGCTTTTGTGGTTCAGGAACTACTTCAACCTGAAAGTATACATTAAAAAATTAATTAATGCATATTATACGAAATTTCAAAATCCATCATCGACCGCATACCTTTGTTTGAATAGGTGCTCTCCTCTTAGCAGACTTAGATATTTTAGATTCTTCTTCTTGTCTTTCTTCCGGACTTAAAGAATTAATATATTCGTTATATTTTTCAGCGTATTCTTCTTGAATCTGCAAACAGATCATGACATCAGTTTCGATTTTAGAAAAATTTTTGATCCATTAGAAAAAAAAATTAATCACTTTTTGTAATCTATTGGCGTAATCTTCTTTTTCAGAATGATCCAAAGATTTCCATCTTCTAGCGATTTCTGCCATTTTCTCTTTCGAAGGTATATCTCGTAAAGCTTCACTTTGTAGCATGATTACCGAATATAGAGAATACGCGTTGCAAGGTGGTTTTTTCGGTTTTCCTTTATAACTAAAATAGCGTGTATTAAAAAATGAGGTGCATCATGATGGAATTTCAGATACGTTAATGTTAAAAAGTTGAGTTGGAATCACTCACTTTTCAAGAACGTGACGATCGTTTTTAGTGATGAGAGTTTTGATTGTGGGAGGAACAAAACCAGGGTGTTCAGATTCGTATTTTTTCATATTGGACTGAAACATGAAAAGCGAATAATGCGATAAGCGAGAGGACAACAAAAAAGTGTTACAAGTAAAAGTGTACTTCCATAAGAAAAAAAGTTTGTGCTCAATAGGATTTGAGATCTCATCCAGGTACTAAATAAAATTTCTGACAAGAGACCAAAAGAAGTAATCTAAAAAATTCACGAAGATATCCAAATTTGAACTCTGAAATTTAAGAAATCCTATAAGTCCATTCTTTTCAAAAATTAAGTTCTTCTAAGGTTCAATAGTATACACCACACCCTACTTAGAATACAAATTTGTAAGTCCCAAAACGCAATCATCGCTGAGAAAATAGACTTCAAAATTAAGACGCTATATCGGAAGGCTATGAAAAATAAGTGGTTTTTAGCTCGTCTGTAAAATTTGAGAAAGTGGATTTATCCACTTCTTGCATACTGTTCATATGCGATTCCACTGAAAAATTGAAACCAATATTTTCAACATACTAACTGAAAAATGACGATAATTCCAAAACTAGAAACGACAATAATTTTTTAAATAAGGAAGTACATTTATTATAAAATTGTTTACTCTGTATTGATCTTCTTCTTCCTGAGCAGCTTTTATCCAACAGACTTTATCTTTTTCCGCCATATTTTTCCATTCTAATTTACAATATTCGTTAAACTGTTTTTCATCCTGGTTTTCGTCAAATTTGTCAGACTCGCGACAGAAACTAAGATATAACTGTAAAAAAAAAAAAAAAGGCAAAAATTTGAGAACTCTGTAATAATAAAAGTCTTCGAAACAACGTTCACGCACCTGAAATGCTGATTTTGGTTTTTCAAAGCCAAGGAGATTTCCTTTCTTTCTCTTTTTGGGTTCATCAATACACTCGGGGTGCTCTTCACTAGAAGAAAAAAAAATCGAGTCAACTTCGAAAGTAATCATAAGTATTGAAAAAAAAAAAAAAAGGCAAAAACAAAACATAGAACTAACAAAAATTTGGCTAGTTTTTTGTCGTATTCTTCTTTTAATTTCAAGGCTTTAGACTTGTACTTGTCCTGTTTCTTTGGCGCAAGCGTTTTCCACAATTCTGCGACTTTTTTAGCAACTTCAGCCTACAGAATCAAAAATACGAATTAAACAGCCGTTAGCCGTTTTTACAATCAAAACACGAAAGAGAACACAAACCCCATTAGCGCCCGGATTTTCACGTTGTACTTTTTCTTTCTTATCCAAAAAAAATAGCATAAAACAAGACAACGGTTTCGTAGGTCGATCTGGATGCCTATGCTGAAACACAACATAATCAAATTTAGTAAAATTGATACGGAAAAAGACGATGATAAGAGTCAAACTGCCAGACAAACCAATTGTAATCTCTGACTCAGGGCACTAGATGGATTTTGCAATTCACATTCGGCATCCCCAATGATTTCTTCGAGCACCCGGTAACATCTAGTTTTTTCTTGAATACGTTTCCACATTTTCTCACATTCAGAACCGGAATAATTATCGAAACTTATCTAGAAACCACCACCAGATCAATTGTACGTATTGCTAAGGTAGAATAAAGCGCTAAGAAACTTTTAAAAAAATGATTAAATACCGATTCCCAATCTATTTTTGTTAATCTAGAAGAATATTTCAATGAATCATTCTCAGGAATAGCAGATCTCATTCGCTGTAGTAAAGTCGTTATTTTATCAGCTGGCCACGAATCTAAAGTACGGTGTTGTAATGAAATTTCACGAAAAGTTGAAAAAGCAATAAATGAAATAAGCTATACCTAATATCACACCATTTTCTTGTTTTATTTCAATTTCTGGTTCTAAATGTTCTTCTTTGATCTCGATATCTAAAAATGGGACTATTTTGATTAGAAAACCCATTCCACTTTCACCAATGAATGTTTATCGGAAAACTACAAAGAATTTTACCTTCGACATTTTCTTCGTGTTCCGAACGTTTACTTTTCTTCTTCTTCTTGCGACGTTTCACATGTTCTTCACCTGGAATAAGACTTAATTAAAACCATGCTTTACATCAAAAATACCAACTAACGACTCATTTTACCAGGTATTTCAGAAAAGGATAAGTCCCACGTAGAGTCAGTTTCATTAACAGACGATTCAATCTTCACTAAAACAGAAGAAAAAGTATCGTAGAGTAATCCATAATATACAACTAACAGATCGTTTGATGATATTTTTCAACGTCATTACCTTCCGGAATATTATCCAATTCCGTTTTCATTCTTTTTTTCGATTTACCTTAAGTAAGATAACAATGTATTAGCTTAATATAAGATATTATTAACAAATACTAAGAATACTGAGTTACAATATTACTTTTTGATGGACTGCCATAGGCAGCTTCGGAGTAAGCTACAGCTGACGTTTCTTGGAGTCTAGCCGAACTACGTTTCATCTTGACAAGTTGATGAGCAGTGAAGAAAGTTTATGAAATAAGAAATATAGGACGGGACTGCGAGACCTTTTGAATTTTTTACTGTTGAGTAAGCAACAGTGTTAAGAACGAGGTGGCGTTCAAGAAACACTAAACACGGCACGATCAATGAAGAACAGAAAATTGATTTCTATGACATAGCGAATTCAGTACATTGATTTAACGTAGACATTACAGCTTTGGTATACAAATTTAAAGCTTCTCTATCCATGATCACCTATTTTTTTATTAAAATATGACAAAAGTCGAGTTTTATTCTTACCAAACTAATCAACAAACATTTAACGGACGGAAAACAACCCAAGCATCCAAACAATTCGTGATGATTGGTGAACAGTATCAGTGTTATCTGTTTTAACAATTAATAATATGCAACATTTCAATTAATTTTCCATTTTTAAAAGCCTACTGATTTTACTATTTTATATTTTAGTTTTTTTCAGCTTCATTTTTTGGAGATTTATTAAAAAATATTATTTATCCTAATTCTTATAAAAATTGAAAAGAATAAAATGAATTTCGAATGTTTTTAAAAATTAATAATAATAATAGATAGAATAGATAATGAGGATTAAAGTTCAAATTAATTTTACATTTTAAAATTGGCGACACTGATGATAACATATTGTAGAAATCACATAAAAAAAGTTGCAGAACTCTTGATCGGAGACTGACTGAAAAAGTTCAATCATTTTTATTTTTTTTCTCTCTGCTTGCTGCATCCAAGGCCATCCAAATGACTTTCAAAGTAAAAATGGCTGACTGTTCACATATTATAGCTTTTGTTAATTTTATCCTTTCATCGTGCGAATTTAATTATTCAGTGAAAGTACCAGGATTTATGTCGTACAATTCTTTAAAATTCAGATAGTTATCTTGAAATTTACAATTTTCGTCTGTTCAATTGTCATCGCGTTGTGTTCGGTGTTATTATCGTTAATGAACACCGCCATAAGGAAGGTTTCGCCTCTGCCTCCGCTTTGCCGCTACGTCTTTAATTTTTTATCATCGAATTCTATTCGAATATGTCTGTTGGTAGAATGAGGTATGTTAAAATTTTGCTATTACTTTTCGACAATATCTATAATTAATTTATCATTTTCTCTATCTTGGAATCGAATACGAATTTCTTTGTTTTTTATAGCTTCCATGTTTCACTCTGGGAGACGACGTTGCTATTTTTACATCATTTCGAGTCACACTTATTAATGTTAAATTTAGGGTTTGAGCAATCTTAAAGAGAGCAATTATCATGAGCCCCTTTTGTAAGAACCATTATAATTATGATTTTGACCGATGAGTTACCTATGTCTCGAGAGTGTTTGGTTTTTTAGCTATTAGATATCAGTAAAGGTTATTAATCTCCTCAGAATCAGTGAATTGTTTATGTACATAGTCTGTATCAATTATCATCTTGGTGTCGATTTTGTGTAATATTATCCTTCTGTTGATGATTAAATGTTCATTTTTGAATAAAGAAGTAGTCATTCTTCGTAAATTTTGAATTATTTTTATGAGCTTCTATTTTCCTTGAAAATGACTTCTTTTCCTGAAGTATCTATCGTGTTTTCAGCTGATGAACTAAGATGAGGAGAACACGGAAGTCCTGAAATGAACAATGAGACGCATAACACTGTTCCATCCTCATCAGCATCCTCTGTTTCTAATCAGGTTGGTGTAATACTAATTTTAGAGAATAGAAATTTCTTGCTAACTCTCTGTATCAGTCATCTATTTTGAATGACGATTGAAAAAAATAATATAAATTATTTTTTTTTTCTCTTCCTATGTTACCAACTGTTCACTTGAATGTTTTATATCATGTCCATTGGCTTTTTTCAGGAGGCTGCTGTGGGGATGCAACATGATCGACCTTCAACGTCAGACTCAATTAGGCTACCATTGTCGTCAGCTGCGACAACAATGACTCTCCCTAGTGGTTTCAACAAATATTGGATTCTAACCAATATTATTCCGGGTCAGATTCCTCAAGTATGTATTATTAACTTGATTCTTCACTTGATACTGTCAATTTTTTAATTTGTTTCTTCTGATTAAGGTATCAACCGTATACACGTTACCAACTACGACTACTACAAGAATAGATGAAAGCAAAAGTGCTACACCATCAACTCAAGCCTGCTTAAGTGCAATTTCTTCAACTGAAGCGTTGATTAGCGAGCATAGAGCTTCTTCATCGCCCTCTCATCAAAATCAAGTGAGCTAGGGGACTGTAAAATTTCGCTTCTATTGTACCCTACTGAGTTGAAAATAGTCTACCTTCTTTCAGAGTCGCACCGTTTCCATAACTTCATCTTCCCATCAATCTAATGATAAATCCAAAATGGATAAAGCTACTTGTACAGATAACGTGGATAATAGTCAGGTACATTGTCAGGTACGGTCAAATCAAATTTTTTTATATCGTGGCTGTGAGGTCTGGTGGCAGTGTCGAGTAATCTGATTTTATTGACCATTATAGCAACAGGTCATTCATTGTGAATTGGCGGTTGTCAACGGTGAGAATAGACAGCAACCGCAAATGATTGGATCTCTGACACCACAGCAGCATCAACAACTTCAAGAGCAGGTTAAATAATAACTGTATTATCGTATTCCATTTCGTTGAGATTTCCAAACGTTGGTCTATAATCTCATAAATCGGCTTGTAGGATTTTTAATCATTTACTCCCCTATGTTGGTACTAGATGGCGCATCACCAAGCATTGACACAGCACCAAGCTGCTTCCTCGTCTGGCCATCAAGATATTTACCAAAGCAGAACTGTTTCTAGTAATAGCATCAAAACAGACGAAAATCGTAAAAATCCTTCTTCGTCACAAATGAATATCAAAGAAGAACAATCGCACGGTAATCGTGAGAAAGCCTCTGAAACCAGATTGCCGGTCATTTCTATGACTTCTGGGTATGTCTTTTCATTGTTTTATTGTCGTAGCTTTTCTTCAAATTCCCAACTTTTGAAAAAATATGAAAATTTCATTATTGAAACCTAATGTTTATTTGAACTTCGATATGGTAGTAAAGCAGTTCTTTTGTTTTTGTTGAACATTTTTCTTGCATAGTTATTTTTGAATTCAGTTTATTAATTTTACATTTCACCACTGAGGAAACTAAGCTGCTTTATACGTGTGCAAATATTGCTACATGACCCAAAGAAGCGTGTTGCTATGTATGAAGTGATTCATTCAATAAAGGATTTTTAAATTATGTTTTACACCAACATACTAAAAATGATTAAAACAAGACTATTGCGTATCGATTCTGTACGTTTTTCTTATGAATTCTTTTAGACCGATAAATTATTATGAACCGAGTCATTGAGAATGCAAACTTCAATAAGGGTAGGAGAAACAATTTGTCATGTTTCATCATGTTCTAACTGATTTATTCGTTTTTATTTGATGAGAAATCTTAAAATTTGCAGTAGTCGATATTAAAAGTGACTTCAAGATTATTTTACACGCCTAAATTGTATAATAATCGATAATATTCAAAGGTCTTTTTTGAACTTTTCGAATTTGTAAGCGACTGTTTGTCGTGACTAACCAAAAAATTATTTTTTTATTTACAGGATACAAGAAGTGAAATCAGAACACATGATCGATATTCGCACCATCGACGGACAAATTGTAAAGCTAAATGCGCACGATGCTAGTGAAGGCAGCAAGTTGGACTTGCCGGCGAATATGTACAAAGTGAATATCGAAGAAATAAACCAATTGTTATACCACGAAGTTTTCGGCAAGTTGCAGCCATCCGGTGCATCAAATTTATCTAATACCAGCGATCAATCGCAACAGCATTCTTCGGCTGTAGCTATTTTACACAATACCCCCGGCATGGTGGTGAAATCGTGCGATCAGCTTACCTCTGATGGAACCTCCAGCACCGTCCTCAGCACTGACCTGAGCATGTCCAACAGTTCCAACTCGACTTCCCCTTCTCCTGTCATCGTACCCACCGGAACACATACATGCGATATATGTGGAAAAATATTCCCATTTCGCTATCAAATGATTGTCCATCGACGTTATCACGCGGAAAAGAAGCCTTTTACTTGTCAGGTGCGCAGTTTTATTCTCTCTTCCAATTCACTGTAGAAATGAATAGCCAAACTATCATATTTCTATTCTAAATCGACTGATATGTAGTTCCTATATGTTGGGAAATTGAAATTAAAACGGACTTATTTAGGAAACCAATTTTCATTTTAAATAGAATAAAATGGATGCTTATTATCAAACGATGCCGCCTCTTTTCAAGCTAATTAAGTCACCTGGTTTTTTGTACCTTGTTGCTGATATCAAATAGATCTTTGGAAAATAAAAATTCATGCGAAGCTCTTTTCATTTTGATCATTTTGATTAATTGGATAATATAGTTTTGTGCCAATCATACGACTTCTAGCGTTTTCTGAGTAGACAAAAATCGCATTTGTGCTTTAAATATATTACACTATTGATGAAATTTTGATCATCTTAATGTTAGATTATTGAAAAACGGTGGCGACTGAAAAAATTGTAATTCTGTATTCTACTTGGAGCCACTAAGCCAGAATAACATGGTGATTTTCATCTATGAAATTTTATGGGGAACAAGAATGCTCTTATTTGTGTTGTTTTCTAGTGTTTTTTTGTTGTAAATGTAGATGCAAGACGTTGAGATATATATTTCAGCTTTATAACCCAGATTTTATTCTTGGTTTTCTTGTTAAATGAATGAAAAAGTCGAGAAAAAATGAACTTGACACGTATATCACTTTAGTTGGATTGCACTTAAATTTTTTTTTTCTCGCAGGTATGCGGAAAGTCGTTTGAAAGCAACGACGACCTTCTCAGCCACGGTAAATGCCATTTGGGCGGCAGCATGTACACTTGTAACCTTTGCTTTCACGTGTTCGCCAACGAAGAGAGTCTGGAACGGCACGTGAAACGTCACTCGACCGACAAGCCGTACGCGTGTCCGACGTGCGCCAAATGCTTCGCCCGCAAGGAGCACCTCGAGAACCACATACGCTGTCACACCGGCGACACTCCATACCGCTGCCAATATTGTCACAAATTCTTTACCCGCAAAGAGCACATGGTGAACCATGTTCGCAAGCACACTGGCGAGACGCCGCACCGTTGCGATATTTGCAAGAAGTCGTTCACCCGCAAGGAGCACTTCGTCAACCACGTAATGTGGCACACCGGCGAGACACCGCACACGTGCCGCATCTGCGGCAAGAAGTACACGCGAAAGGAGCACTTGGCCAACCATTTGCGCTCGCACACCAACGACACGCCGTTCAAGTGCGAGATCTGCGGCAAGTCGTTCACGCGCAAGGAGCACTTCACCAACCACATAATGTGGCACACGGGTGAGACGCCGCACCGGTGCGACTTCTGCTCGAAGACGTTCACGCGCAAGGAGCACTTGCTGAACCACGTGCGCCAACATACAGGCGAGTCGCCGCACCGGTGCACCTTCTGCACCAAGTCGTTCACGCGCAAGGAGCATTTGGTGAACCATATTCGCCAGCACACCGGCGAGACGCCGTTCCAGTGCACCTTCTGCCCGAAAGCGTTCACGCGCAAGGACCACCTGGTGAACCACGTGCGCCAGCACACGGGCGAGTCGCCGCACAAGTGTACGTACTGCCCGAAGTCGTTCACGCGCAAGGAGCACCTCACCAACCACATCCGCCAGCATACCGGCGAGACGCCGCACCGCTGCCACTTCTGCTCGAAGGGCTTCATGCGCAAGGAGCACCTCACCAACCACATACGCATCCACACGGGCGAGTCGCCGCACCGGTGCGACTTCTGCAACAAGACGTTCACCCGCAAGGAGCACCTCACCAACCACCTGCGCCAGCATTCCGGCGAGACGGAGCACAACTGCACCGTCTGCTCGAAGCCGTTCACGCGCAAGGAGCACCTGGTCAACCACATGCGCTGCCACACCGGTGAGCGGCCGTTCGCCTGCACCGAGTGTGGCAAGTCGTTCCCGCTCAAGGGCAACCTCCTCTTCCACCAGCGCTCTCACCAGAAGGGCATGCCCGCGGAGCGGCCGTTCAAGTGCGATCTCTGCCCCAAGGACTTCACGTGCAAAGGGCACCTGGTGTCGCACCGGCGCAGCCACTCGAACGAGCGGCCGCACGTCTGCCCGCAATGCAACAAGTGCTTCGTCGAGAAGTCGAACTTGCTGAAACACGTGCGTAAGAACCACAATATCGTGTTGCCGGTTTCGGCCACTGGTCTGATGCCGCCTGGCGTGCTGCCGCCGCACGCGTCTGCAGCCCTTGCCGTCAGCAATGCCAATAGCGCGTCCTCGTCAACGTCCTCACTGACGCCGATTCCGCCGCAGGTGGGCGGCGGTCAGCCGAACGCGGCCAATTTGCATCACACCGCTTCGGGCACCAATCCGCTGGCGTTAATCGTGCCCGTGCCAAACAGCACCGTGTTGGCCACGTATTGATGGCGTGGACGCGAAATATCGAATCGTGAAGAGTATTTTGGCTAAACTACATTCGATGGATGGTCGGTTGATGACTGATGAAGAGGTTAGCAGTTGTGCCTACGAAATATGATAAACGGAGGTGGGTCCGTGTCTTGCGCTCTGGTCGATCATCCATTTTACCGAAAGTGAGCTTTTGGGTGTACGCGGGATGAGTTGACTGCGAATTTTCTTATTATAACAGAATTAATCAAATTCATGGAGACAGAAAGACGCTATTTGAAGGAGCAACTAAAGTACCTAGGCGAATTTGGCCTGAGATTGCGTTATTAGTCTTGAATGATCGTGAATGACGAGGGGGTAATGTCGAATCTTTTGAAGCGGATTAAGGTACTCGTTGGTAGGTGTGAGGGTAACACTGAATGTTTTGCAGGGACTGATTCCTGAAACCAGGGATTTTCGACTGTTTTGAAAAATTTCAGGGATAAAACTAGTGATTCTTTGGAATTTCAGGGACTTGAGGGATTGTTTTTTTTTTGGAAAATCAAGAACTTGAGGGATTGTTAGGAATATCGGGGATATTTTTTGTATTTCTTCTTAGTTTCTAAAGAATAAATGAAATAAAAGATGATATTATTGCTATAGAGCATTTCGTGATATTTACCTGTACAAAGTTTAGCGTTTAAAATGAGATTTCAGTTGATTTTCAGCAACTTGAGCCCTCTTTGGTATTAATTCCATTAAGTGAACGCATTTAAATAATATGACAAACGAATGAATGCAAAAGCAACGCCTTAGTAATGAAACGTAAAATTTGTCAAAATATCAGTGTTCCCATTAAAATGCTTGTCACTCGAGTTTCCCTCCTCTTTCTGATTTGTTGATTCTCGCTAATCATGCTGCGCTCTGGTTCACCTTCAAATGCCAATACCGATGATCTGAATGAAATCTGTTACCTTTGAAGAAAAGATTAAAATGTCAAATTCAGAAGAGACAAACCGCGTATAGTATTTGGAATTGAATTTTTTTTTATCGAATCCGTTCGAAAAAGTGTAGCGTGTCTGATTGAATGGCTCTACCAGCTAGATGTAGCCCTCAGAGATGTATAAGTGTAAAAGCAGAGGCCTTTAAAGTGAGAATATGTTTTATTTTCGTATTTTCGAAAGATCTTTGATAAAACTTGATTGCAAATGCGAAAATGGAATAAAATTACTCACCTAGCTCCCTCGTTTCGTCAAGTATTTCTTTACACAGACACGAAGGCTAGTTTCTTTCAATCTTAGCCACGTTTTTTGAATTCTTCCTGTTACCCTCTCCTCAATAAATTTTTAAAATTTGGCGTCTTAAATGCAGTAGAAATGAATTTTCATTCTATTTTCTCGTATTCATCTGCTACCATTAAGCCTCAGAAATTGGAACACTGCTGAGTATTTAAAGTAAGAGTTGATTTGTATAAATCAAAATTACTTTGATAGATAGATATTTTAGCGTGTACGTCCACCATCGTTTATGGAGAAACTATCCATAATTAGTGCAATAAGAATTGATTACATTATCGATTTTTCGATCATACTTGATGCAGTATTGATTCGTCTGTTCTCTTTCAGTTTTGAATCATAATGTGATTTTTGTAAAGTTGTAAAATGTCTACTGGAAAAAGGTACCCGAAATTTCGCATGGTGCTCGAGAATTTTTCTAAAGATTATGAGGATAAGTTGCACTTTTTTGATTATTCTATTCGTGTTTTATTTTCCCACCTACCTTGTTTCATTAAGTCATAAAAAAACTGGAGACTTGCAAAAATGTTATATTAAAATAGTCTTCGGGGGTGCCTTTTTACGGTGGACAGATGTGCGAATAATGTTTCGTTAATGATGTATGTACATTTATTTTTGTTATTTTATTATTTTAAATATCATCATTAAATACTGTGTACATTTAAAGACACACTCACAGGTAGAATATCGAAATTTTAATTAACACTTTAGTAGTGGACCAATATCGTGTGTATTGCTGTGCGTAATAATTTCTTGTTGAAAAATAGTATCTTTGAATTAGTAAATTTAAATTTGATATTTTTGTCGTTGTAAAAATGGAAGAAAAAGAATGAAAAACTTTGAAAATGGCTGCTGTGGTCTTTCATATATTTTTCCCCGCCGTGTGGGAGACTACGTCAAGTAACGGATGTGTAATAGGTTATTACGAAGTTTTAGCTCGTGAAAGTCTTTAATTTTTTTTTCTGAATTTCTTTTTTTTTTTTCTAATGTATAAATTAGTACAAAATATCTTGAATTTTCTTTAATAGTGTAATATTTCATAATATGACCGAATTAATTTAGTTCATTGTAAATAATATAACTTGTGAAAGATAATTAAAGATGATTATGAAATCAACAATGATTTTCTTTTTCATCCAGAAAGGAATATCACATTGAAAATAATGGAGTTTTTTTCAAGTAACCGGACTGCTTGATCTTAGCATTCTGAAATTTTCCTCAAAACCGACTTTTTTAGCCTCGTAACTTGCAATTTTTTTACCAGCTTCCGGCTTCTTTTACTCATTTTTACGGTTTTACTTTCGCCAACTTTTTTTTTTAGAAAAGAAATAGAAGAACAATTTTCTTACTTTTTCATGCAATTATAGAAAGCCGACTGGAAGCTGAAAACCTTTTAGCTTCTACTTCCAGCTTCCACTTCATTCAGCTTTCAACTTCTGGCTTCCCAAAATTTTCCTCAAAATTGTTGGAACTTCCGGCTACTAGCTTCTCTGCGATTAAATTAGATTCCCACCAGTAAGTCATTTGTGAACGTTATATGGGTTCCAAAGAAATGTTATGCTTCGGTTTTTGAAGTCGAAGAAAGTTTGACATTGTTCAAGAACTATCAATGACTCCAACCTTACAGAACTCGTATGATTATAGTAACCAACTGATATCAAATCGCGAAAAATATTTAATATTTCGAAAGAGTTGACAATATTCACGAATAAATTATCCTAAAAATCGCATTCAATACGACTGATATCACTTTAAAAGGAACAAATACACAAAAAAAGAAGAGAAAAAACCTTAAATATAAATGCAAAATATCAATCAACAAGCATTCCACGCTCTCGTTGCACGATTTCATCAATTATCTTTGACTACATGAACTGGATTCGAACCATACAGGGGCAGATCAGTCAGTAACGGATGAAAATGGAACGGCTAAAATTACGGCAAAAACGCGAACATACAAAATATTTACACCTATAATACATGTACAAACATGAAAATTTCTACAAATTTTGGTACAAAATTGAACGGAATAAAAACCCGAACAACGGCGATCGAATAGTGTTATTTATAATTCGTCGTGTTCTTCCTCGTCGCCTTCTACAGGAACTTCTTCAGCTTGGTCAGCTGGTTTCGCTGCACTCTCTTCTTCGGCTTCTTCGTCTTCGTCAAAATCTTCCACCTAAAATACGGATCTCTCATTAGAATATTTATATTTTAGACGATGAAAAAAAAAAAAGCAGCCGAGAGATCTGACTTTAAAATGGACAATGGAACATACGTTCCTCGTTTCATATTGGGTTTCAGTGGTTGTCGACAGATACTTTTATATGTAAGCAGATATAGAAAATATGAAAATTCTACCTCATTTTCACAAATAATTCTATCAAATTGATAGTATAAGGCAATAAAAGTCTGAACTATGTGTTCTTTTCATTAATTTAGAATTTTTGTACGAAAAATATCCCGTATGGCATTGATTAAGTAGCGATTTTGAATTTCCAGAGCAAAATTCAAATTCCTCGTGAAATTTACCTTCAACATTTGCGACAGCAAAATCTCAAGAAAACATTTCCTAACTTGAGGTTTGGTCTCCCGCAACCTGTCACATTTCTGAATTCTATCAAAGGAAACCTACACAGTTACACTTCCAGGGCTGTATCTACTCAATAATAAGTATTTGTTTTTTTTTTTTGCCATTCGTAAACTACTTTTTTGGAAGCGTAAAATGAGGTTAATTGACATTCATGCAACTAATAAGCACATTCCTTCCAGATTTAGAAATTTTATGCACTCAAAAGAGTGCTTTCAATTGGTAAACGATGTATTTGAGAAATAACACTAGCCATTCGTAAGTCTGAACTCTACACATACCTTTTCATCAGGTGAAATGCCTAATGTTTGTCGCATCATGCCTTCAACTGCTTGGGCGAACTCGAACGAATCTTGTACCATGTAACCCGATCGAAGAGTAGCTGTAATTTAATAGAGACAGACGTTAATACCATGTTACAGCTTATTTTGAAAAACACTAGTCACTATGACGAATGATCATTACCAGTTCTGTACATCATCAATGCGATGTCTTTGGCTACTGAATCTTCTGGGTCGTCTTTCACCCTTCTTAACAAATCCTTGATAATTGGATGTCTTGGGTTGATCTCCAGGTTTTTCTTTTGCTTCATGTAATATTCCTTCTGCGGGTCTTCACTCTTCTGATGAGCATTGGCCATGGCTAACCGTTCCATATTACCAGTCCATCCGAACATGCCGGCAACAAGTGCGCAAGGAGAATCCGTCAGTCTTTCGGAAATTGCAGCTTTCATAATCTGAAAGCAACTAAAATGTCAGGAACACGAGAGCCGGAGACGTATTGGGAAGTTGAATAATTTGGGAAAATTACGACTAAAATATTATTCCAAATTCAGCATCTACAAAATCTCGTGTTGATGTGAAGAAACTATAATTAGAGTCTTTATTCCTAACATAGAAAAGAATTGAGGGGGAAAAATGTAGCAGAAGTTTTGCATACATTGTGAGAGATAAGAAACTTCATTTCCACACGAAGAATCACAAAATATCAAACACGAATGCAAGTTGGAAAGTGCAGAGTTACACCGTACACGTACCTACACTTTATTAGAAAATTTAGCACCTCTTGGAAAAATTCGAGAACAGCAATGGGGAAGAAGTAGGAGAGGAAATCCTGCTCTAGGAGAAGAACTGAAAATTTTCCAGTTTTGTTGCATGCATTGAGAAAATTAAAACTTGCTGTCTTTCAATTCGAATCAAACTATCATCTGATTAAAATTTTTGCTTCGAATAAAAGCTATCCTAGTGGTGTATTTCAGTTGCCAAACTTAGCATTTTGAATTAGCAATAAAGTAAATTTATAAATTCATTTCATCCACGTCAAGGAGAAAAAATTCATTCGTATTTGAAAGAACCTATCAGTGCCAAAAGCAATCGAATACATTCTAAATGGAAAACTCAATCACCTGCTTGTACAGTCGATTATAGCATCTTTTATGAAAAAGTTACTCATGAACCATACCTTGTCTTTGAGAGCAGTTTCAGCCAGCCATTTAGTCAATGGTTCGTACTCGGTATTCATCTTTTCTAGTTTTTCTTTATTCTGCGATAGAGTTAATCCTTCTTTGGCAGCGTTCTGGAATTTTTTGCCTTCGAATTCGGGCAACGAGGAAATGGCATATTCGTCGATAGCTTCAATCAAGTACAATACTTCGTAACCTTTCTTATGTAATCTTTCAACGAAAGGTGATCTCTCAACCTGCAAGTAAATATTTAGCATAACATTAGTTTGTATTATGAAAAGTACAGTTACGAATCGATAAGGAAAGAAAAACAAGACACATACTTCGGCACGAGTAGCTCCAGCGATGTAATAAATATGTTCTTGTTTTGGTTTCATGCGCGAAACGTAGTCGTTCAGAGAGGTAAGACTTTCTGGGAAAGCAGAAGTTTGGAAACGAAGCAATTTGGCTAAACGAGCTCTATTCGACGGATCTTCGAACATGCCCAGTTTGATGCTAAAATTAGACGAAATTATTGACTTACATTTTAATATGTTGACATCTCTTGCTGCTAAAAATTTTTAGCTAGCTAACAAAAGTTCAAAGTTGAAGAACATTTTTTTCTAATTGCTTACTTGGTCGAATATTCTTTCCAAAATTTCTTGAAAGTTTCGTCATCCAGTTTCTTGAACATATCTAAAGCTTTGCGAACCAACTTTTTCTTAATGACTTTCAGAAGTTTGTGCTGCTGCAATGTTTCACGAGACACATTCAATGGTAAATCATCAGAATCGACGACACCGCGAAGGAAGTTCAAATATTTGGGTAGTAAATCGTTAAATTCGTCGGTGATGAAAACTCTTCTGACGTATAACTGAAACAGAAAATAAAATTATAAATAATTCTGCAACTAACTAAAACTGGAGACTGGAGAAAACCTCGGTAGCTTACTTTGATATTATCGGTGACAGTGCCGTATTTGTTAAAACTATCCGAAGGTTGAACTTCTGGAACGAATAGCAACGATTTGAATGACACTTCTCCTTCGGCATTGAAATGAGTTTTGGTTAGTGGCGATTGGTAATCTTTGGTTAGAGCTTCGTAAAATTTATTATATTCTTCTTCGGTAATTTCATTGGGTCTAGAAATGTATAAACAAGATTCATAAGCCAACGAAAAATGGACTCACTATCGTACTTTAAAAATTACAACACACTTTCTCGTCCAAATTGGCTTGTTATCGTTGAGCAACTCCCAATCCCATACAGTTTTTTCAATGGTTTTAGTTTTCGGTTTCTTCTCCTTTTCGTCTTCGGTTGCTTCTTCAACGACTTCTTCGTCTTCAGATTTATCTTTCTCTTCTTTCTCAGCTTCGTCGTCTTTCGATTCTTCTGGTTTTTGTTCCACCTCTTCTTCTTCAACGGGTACTTCTTCTTTAACGATCTGCATAATTATAATAAAAATATAGTAATCGAACAGGCGACAATATTTCACTTTGAAATCGTCACAAAATATCAAGCTTACTTTGCTGTTCCAGACGTAAATAGGGAAATTGATGAATTGGGAATACTTCCTTACTAGATTCTTGAGAGTGGTAACATCGGCATAGTCATGAGCTTCATCTTTCAACTGCAGACTAATAGAATAAACAAATAGAAATTATATTTCGCTGTCATAAGAATCTCAAGTCAAATAGATAGAAGCAACTAACCTAACTTGGGTTCCACGTTGCAGGGTGGAGCCTCGAGGATCGGGTACAATCGAAAAGTTGGAAGCATCTGATTCCCAAATGTACTGATCATCGTCATTATGTTTTGATGTAACGATAACTTTGTCAGCGACTGCAGAAGAAAATTTTCAAGTAAGATAATAACATCAAAAAAACAAAAAATGTAGAAATAAAATTGCAATTAGGGGGCCAGATTGATACAATCGAGGATTGATCATTAATAAATTGGGTAAAAAAGATCAATTTCACTCCAAAGAAAAGTCATACATTTTGAAACTACTAACAAATCTCTAACTGATTTCTTCAACGCCGCATTCCATTGGTGGCTCCACGAAATAACTTCTACGTGTAATGAATGAAATTATATACGAGAGCAAAAAGTCATGTGGGCTATGAGTCTATGTCATTTGGAAGATTCTCCAAGATTATTCTATCAGCTCAAGAACTACGTGGAAAAATTACTCGAGGATTTCGATTCATTTTGATGGGGGAAAAAATTGATTCTTCAAGAATCAACAGACATTTTTACAGCTTTCCTGCCAAACCATAAGAACACGGATAAAAGTATTCTATTGATTTTATTATAAGCTGAATAAGCCCAGAAACGTTCTTTTAGGAAGATATGTTACACGAGGTATTCATAGTGACGGTTGATTTAATTTTTTTATGAACAAATTCATCAAAAAATAATCTCATTTAGTAATAAGAAAATTGAACATAAGAGAGGTTCTGAAAATAATAATATTACCTAAAAATGCCGAGTAAAAACCGACACCAAACTGGCCGATCAAGTCGTTCATTTCTTTGTGATGTTGCGATTGCTCGTTCATTTTGCTCAGAAATTCAGCCGTACCGGATTTAGCAATAGTACCAAGATTTTTAACGAGATCACTTTTGGTCATACCGATACCAGAATCGATTATATGTAAAATCTTACTATCTTTATCAACCTAAAATAAAGTATCATCAACATTTTCACTCTGTAATACTATCATGCCATACTATTTCGAATCATCTTTACCTTAAGTCTAATAGAGAGATCACCGAGTGTATCCAGAACACTGGGTTCGGTTAACGAAAGAAGACGAATTTTATCTAAGGCGTCGGAGGCATTCGATATCAATTCTCTCAAGAAAATCTGCAAGACATACATCAATTATAATTTAAATTTGAATACTTTTAAGCTAACGACGTTGGAACGAAAGTTTACATCTTTGTTTCTATACAAAGAATTGATGATTAGCTTCATCATACGGTTGACTTCAGCTTCAAAGGTAAAGTTCTCAGCCTTCAGACGCAATTCCTTATATTGAGCCGGACTTAATCCATCCAAACGAATTCGTTCTTCTTCTTTCAACGGTAATTCATGATCTAACAAAAGCAACAAATATAAATATTTGGATAACATTGCGTTCAGAATAGGTTGAGAAAAAATTTACCAGTTCTAGAAGCTTCTTTTGAGATACCCAAATCATCGTCGACAGTTGGAGGACTGGAAGGCTCCGGCTCTGCAATGCTGTACTTGGCAAAACCTGAAATAACAATTAGAATATTGATGGTGTTTTATGAAATGAACACGATTCTAGGGCATAAAAATGAAACACGTAAGCAAGTTGCTTAGAGTTAATTTGAACATTCAAGGGTTGGATTAAGTAAAATACTGAGAAATTTCATAGACTTCCATCATTAAAAAGAGATAGTAATGATTAGATGAACGAAAACTTGATTTAAGCAAGAGATAAGCTTCATGTGACCAGAATACTTACCAAATAAGCAGCATAATAATAATGAAAACACCAAAGTATTTCTAATCATTATGAAAATTAGAGAATACTTCTTGCTGAAACAAAATCAACCATCCAATCTTGAAAGTTTTTGCGTAGAAAACCGTAAAACGTTGTACACAACCAAAATAAAATTCTAGACAAGATTAAAACCGATTGAATCTAAATGTGTACCGGTGAAAAATTCTAATAAAATCGTAATGTTGCATGTTCAATAAAGAAATCCACCAATGAGAGCAACACACGACTCGAAAACGTACCAATCCAAAAGCAGAACGTTGATTTTTTGTTTATTTTCTTTAAGTTGTCACAGCTGGCTCGAAGTCTCACACAAGAGTCTCACCTTTGCACAATAGACATGTTCGACTTGTGCGCGTGCGCAAGGTGTTGGTCAAATTGCACAAAAAAAGCTTGAAGCTGATCAGCTTTTTTTAATTTTTTCGTTATTAATTCTTGTATTTCAAGGTCAAACTGAGTAGGAAATTCGTATTATCTGGAAATCATGTATTGAAATATGTTTCGTAAAAATTAAAATTTCAATTTTTAAATAATATAAACATTTGCTGCAGCATAATTTTGAAATCCTGAGATTCCTGACTGTTTAGTTACTAATTACTACAAATAACGAACGAAACAAGAAATTAATATTAATATAATAATGAAAGAATATCATTTTATTTTTTTGAATATCGAATGCGTGGCTTTCATGGGCTACAGTTACATTAGATTTATTGTTAGTTAGAGATATATTAGGACTGAATTAATACCAATTGGGTTGTCCTAATGTTCAATTTTGTATTTAATAATTTCGACAAAACGAATATTAAAAGGATGCAATAACAATATAAATGTTATATTCTAATTAAAATTTAAATAAAATCTTACGAAGTTGAATAAAATTTATATATTGAAAATTATTTTCAAAAACGTCAAAATTAGCGGTACGGGTACGCCGGTACCATACTACTACCCTTGACCACTACCAAACAACCCAAGTTTACCAATTAATACCAAAAAGCCAAAAGGCAAATGGGTGAAGTGACGTCGACGTTGACGTAGCGCTAAAAGCAGAAAAATGAAACGTTGAGTCGAAGCGGCCTCGAATAATGATTGAATGAAATGAAGTCAGAAAGAACGGGAGATGTATGACTAGAAGTTTTGTGGTGGAACTAGAGTACTGTTAAGTCAAGGTCTTTTTACTCTACAGGTTAGCTCGATCCGAACGCAACCCTCAACACTTTTACGTCACCGCAGTACTTTTTTTCACGCGTCCCATTTAAAATACACACGTATTATTTTGAAATTAGTTTTTTTTGTAGAAAAAAAGGGAGATGGAAAAAATTTCTAATGAAGACCCCCCCCTATTTTTTCACGCAGATTTCGAATATGTAATTACTTTTTTTTGTCAAAATTTTCAAAAATTTACACGTACTTAAATGGAAAAAGTACTGCGGTGACGTCAAATTCCAGTTTGCGCCTGGCGATCGAGCTAACCTGTAGAGAGTAAATAGACCTTGCTGTTAAGTGCTTTAGTGGAACGTGGACTAAAGAACGTGGAAGAGGAAACGAGTTTGAGGAACAGAATCAAAGCGCTGCAGCTGCAGCCTGCAGCTTTCAATTTAATTTATTATGGATGAGGAGAAGAGTATGTAGTATCGTGTAGTGTCTGTTTGGTGAATCGTTTTTAATTTTAATCGTATCGTCAATTCGTTTCGTTGATGTCAGTTCATCTCGCAGCAGTTCCTGTGTTTCTAGTATTTAGTTTCATTTTATAAAATTATTAATTCAGTTTACTCGTTAGTTGGCCATCGAATCTCCGATCTCGTATGCTGTCTGTGTATCTGTGATTCTAAAATAATGTTTCCATAAATGTGTTGGTATTGTAAGCACGTATCCCCAATTCCGCTATTATGTAATTTCTGTTACCCAGTGTTCGCACAAGTCTCAGATGTCTGAAATAATATCGGCGACCAGTTTACCCTCTGTTCAGGATGAGAAAACTATTCACGGCAGTAAAATGACTCTGAACCAAGAATTAGAGGACGGTGAATCGAAGCTGAAACGAGCATTTTCGTTGAAGAAAAGCTGCGCTCCGAATCGCATCAGCAAACGAAAGTCTAAACGAAAAGATTCTATCGCCAGCGACAAGTGTAACAGCGCCGATAAACCTAAGAAATTCGGTTTCCTAAATTCGACCTCCATTAATAGGTTAATAAACAAAATGGTGCACAAGATGAGTAACTTCAGCATAAACGCTAAGAATCCCGTTTATCCGAGTTACGAATGCACCGATTCTAAATTAAATAATATTCTATCTCTATCCTCATCCGATATTTATGATAACGATGCTCGTGTACCTCCAATACGCCCATCGTTTGTTCGTGGAGATAAAGTTCCTGGTGTAATTGGGTTACGAAATCATGGAAATACATGTTTCATTAATGCAGTATTACAATGCCTCAGCCATACTGATATACTGGCTGAGTACTTCGTTCTGGACCAATACAAAATTGATATGTCCAGACGGAATAAGTTGAATTCCAAGAAATACGGTACTAAAGGCGAAGTGACGGAGCAGTTGGCCATTCTGTTGAAGTCAATTTGGTCTTGCCAATATAATCCAGATATTTCGAACCAGTTCAAAGTGGTTGTCGATAAGTATGGCAGCCAGTATAGAGGCAATAATCAACACGATGCTCAAGAATTTCTGCTTTGGCTGTTAGACAAGGTGCACGAAGATCTGAATACCGCTACTAAGAAGAAGTACAAAACGATCAAGGTAAGCTTTTTTTTAAATTAATATTTTTTCATTTGAAATGTTTGTATTCCGTAGTATGAAGTTTTGATGAGTTCCGTTTCTACTCGTATTTAAATGGTATCAGATTATGACGACTGTGTCCTCTCATAATGAAGTCGCCAAGAAATCCTTCCCAGAATGACATCACTATCTTGTCTCACTGGGAAAAGTTATTAGCTTATCTTCACGCACTGTGCGTTGAAGATATTTTGAAATAATTAATTTTGGATTGAATAACGCATTGGAAAATTGTTGATTCTACTGTGTTTATTGACTGGTTATGAGTTTATTTAACTTACTTAGAGCTAACTGACCGAAAAGAAAAAAGCTTTTAGAATTC
Source organism: Parthenolecanium corni (assembly GCA_038050395.1). Lineage (NCBI taxonomy): Eukaryota > Metazoa > Arthropoda > Insecta > Hemiptera > Coccidae > Parthenolecanium > Parthenolecanium corni. The sequence continues at coordinate 3,929,017 of JBBCAQ010000002.1, forward strand.
ATCCATGATTTTTTGATTTTTTCTGTTAGTATAAAAATCATACATATACACATTTTCCTACTAAACTTCCTTTCGATACATCTCTAACCTAATGTAATATGGATGAAAAACTGGTTCTAACTAATGTTAACTGCTTATTTTTAGTGTATACCTCAATTTTGTTGAAAATTTCACGCGCACATCTTGGCTTCCATACGCCTTATGTTTTGTAAAATAATAGAGGTTGACAAATGTTTCCAAAAAACATATTATGTTGGCAACACATGTCAGTATGTTGGTAACACTACTTCCTGGGTCTCATCTGATTTTAATTGGATCCAGAGATCCAGATTATATTGCAGTTAATCAATAGAAGTAAATATAAAAATACGTTACTTTGGAATCTATAAAATTATTGTGAACGAGTTTTTTAAGATATTCAAAAAAGAATAGCAGACCTTTTTGAAGCTTTTTTTCAATTAGAACTACAACTAAATCCTCTCCCCGCCCCCAACCGCATTTACTACTATCTGTCTCACTCCATTTATGAGATTATTCAAGTCTGCTGTTAGTCCATGACATAAGTAAGTTTTTTAAATAGAGGTGTATCTACGAGTATATGGAATATGGCTGTATTTTATCTGCAAACAACTATTGCCTGGGTGAGTGTCTTTTAGATAGTTTCTCAATTTGCAATTATTTGGTTGAGCAGGATAGAAGTTATAAAAAATTGACAAGACTATTGGTACTTACTTAGAAAGTTTTTAATCTCTCCATTAGAAAACGTAGCATACGTTATTATAACGTGCATAGCACAGTTACCATAGCCTTGATATACTAGACTCGCGGATGACGTCATAATCAAGGTTCAAATAAGCATAATTATTTATTTTGTATTATTGATTCAAAATTTTACGTTTAATATTTTTCTCATATATATGGTAACGAGGAATGTAATAAGAAAGTGCCAATTGCACAGATTTGTTCGAATAACCTCATGAACAATTTTTGATTCCAAAATTTTAGGATTAGCAAATTAATGTCAACGCTGAAAAAATGATCACCTGATTCGGCTAATTTTTCAGCATTTTGAGAAAATTTAATTAATATTAATAAAATTAACGTTGTATCAGTAACTCAGTAGTAAACATAATTGCGTTGGGATTTTTATTATAATGGCCTACAGATTCTTTGGATCCAGCCAGTGTGGCCTTTTTCTTCCTTGCGGATGATATAAATTCATGAACTTTCTCTGTCAATCAAAATTGTGATGAATTATGATGCAGTCGTGTCCTATAAATGCGTATCTAGGCTTCAATACTTGAACTCCAGTATAAGCGTTCAAAAAAAGAAAGTTGATTTTAAGCTCATAATTTTTGGTCCCTCATCAAATGACTTCTGCTTGCTGGAATCCTTTTAGCTTTTGTCTTATTTTTGGGTAGTTCTTTTCAGTTTTGACTTTTGATAGTCCTTTAATTCAAAGCCCAACAGCTCTTTTAAATTAAAATATTTTTGATATATTTGCAAGCCTTGGAAAATTCTTTCGGACAATTTTCGTTGGAACTTGTCTGGTGACTCAGAGCGTGAAATGTTTTTAAAGACGTCACCACTTTTACAAAGCTAGTCGCGTCTCAGATTCTCAGAAATCCAAATTCCTCTTCTAAAAGGTGTCTGCGAATTTATGTAGAAATTTTTTTCTCATTTCTATCTGATTTTTTGAAACGTTATTTCAGACGATTTGATTTGATGCGATGTGTTTTTCTCCCCGTCACCCGTCTCGCCCTTAATGAGAGTATTCAACTTTTTTTTCCACGATTATTTTCTGACACCCCGCCTGCTACCCGTCCAAGATATTCTTGTACTGCTTTTAATGCATTCATCCAAGGTCGTTAAAAATAGTTTGGTGGTTAAGAGAACCGTATAATTATGCGAAAAACGGAATAATAATTATGTTCGAAGCGTCATGCCTTAATTTTCGATCAGCAAGGTCGGACACTCTCACGAATAAGTAGTGGATCAGTGGATGGAGATCGCGATCTAGACGTTCTTCACAACATCATAGTTTAAGCCGGGAATACACTTTGCGTTATTTCGTATTTCGCATTTCACATTTCGCCATTTCATCCTTTTTCGCAGCTATTTCACGTTTTCACTGGTTTTCATGAAAAAGCTGTACACACTTTTCACATTTTCACCCTGTTTCATGTATTCTCCTTGTTTTCGCCAGTTTAACTTTTTTCATCCTCTTTTTCATCAGTTGATGAAAAATTGTGTGTCGATACTGACGTTTTTATTTGTTTGAAGAAGAATATTTTGTGCAGTGTTTTTAAGTAATTAGAATTTGGTAAAATGAGTGACACTGAGGAAGATGAAGTTGCAATTGCTAGTGCGATCTTCATTATATTACATGCAAATTCAAAAAACATTTCAAAAAAAAAAGAAAGACGACAAAGACGGTGGTGGTGTACAACAGTGTTCAAAAATCGAAACATGTAAGTACCAGTAAATTTTCAATATAATCTAAAAAAATAATTATATTTCTAGTTTACTAAAAAAGAAATTTGTACCGAATATTTGAAGAAACAAAAACTGGGCATTTGAAATTGAAGAGCCCATTTCCAAAGTGAGCTAAGTGCAATTGTATATATTATCAAAATGTTTTCAGGTTTGGTAGTATGCAACTGATACAAGATTTAATAGCTGAATTAGCTGCTGGAAAGTACGAAAATTTTTGTAGGATGTCCGTCGTTGATCTAGAATTCCTATTCAATTTAGTTGGACCTACAATTGTAAAACAGGACACCCCTTTAAGACAGGCAGTCTCAGCCAAAGAGAGACTATTAGTTACGCTGCGATTCCTTGCATCAGGAGATAGCTACCAGAGCCTCAGTTATATATTCAGAATATCTCCGCAACTTATAGGTCGTATAGTACCAGAAGTCTGCGCGGCTTTGAATGTCGCCCTTCGTGATGAAATACAGGTAAATATTTTTATAACCATCCAAATACAAATTGAAAGTAGTGAGTGTATGTTACAAAATGTTGAAAAATCTACATTTGATCTGAAACGTCTGTTACGTTAATTGTGAGATCTGATTTTGATTTTAAAAAAACTTGTTTTATTTTGTAGAACGTACCTACACCCTTTACCATTTCATCCCTCCAATTTAGTACAAAAAAGAATGTTATTCATTTGCATACCATTTGGACATTTTGTGATCACTGGACAGAAATTTGAAAGCTCTAGCATAATGATAGGTATATATATAAAAAAAAAAAGAGTATGTTTCAACTATTCACAGAAAATTTCGAAATACTTACATGATTTGATCGCATGCAAAACCTTCTTGTATTGTGCCACTTTTCATTTTGTTTACCTGAACAAGTCAATAAAAAAAATGAATGCTGATTGCTTTTGCATTAGCATCATCACTCATCGCATACAACTCGAAACTTCAAATCTAGAAATAGACTACAAATATTGTAAGTATAGAGACCTAATTAAATTTCAATAAACAAATTTTTATTGATCATTGCAATGAAACTGTACGGCCAACAGAGATTATGTAGTGAAATAAAGTTATTAATAGAAAATATACGAATAAAAAAATTATAAAAGTAAAAATTGAAAAATTTCAATGAGAAAAATTCAAAATAAATTGTATCAAATGGATATAGATACGACAAACTTAATATAAAATATACGATAATAGTAGTAACATTAAAAATAATAATAATAATAACAAAGAGAGTGATACTGCTAAATTTATCTGTTTTTTCAATACTGTAGGAATATTTCTTTAAAAATTTTGAACAAATGTTCTTAAACAGGAAATAAATTTAGGGAAAGATGATTTTATAAAACTATTTAAAAAAAAGTGTTTTGAAACTTTGGCCCACGTTTACGAATTTTGGATTGTTACATCACTAGAATTATCTGCTGGGAAGAATGGATATGGTGAAGGAGAATTAGAAAAAGAATGAGGTGACACGGGTGACACAGATGCAGAGAAAGGAGAACGAGAAGCTGGGGGAGAATTGAGATCATTAAATTCAGGCACAGGGCTCCGCATTCCCAAAAACGTATTTGGTGCCTGTATTGGAGAGTTATAATGGGCTGATTGTTGCATATACAGAGGAGTATACAGTGATGAGTGGGTTTTACGTCGTTTTATGTGAAATAGCAATTGATGTATTTCATGCATCATAATCTCTTGAGTTTCCGCATTTTCCTTTTTGAGTTTAGAGGCTATATATTCTCCAAAAATGTCACACTCGTTCTTCTCTTGTTTGCTTCTTGCAGATTCCTCTTTTTCTTTTCTGCTACGAAGGTAGTCATACGCCTCTGTGACTCGATGATCTTCTGGTTCCTTTTTATTTTTAAGGAAACCTTTGTTCGAAGGTTTTACAAATTTTCTGGGTGATTTGAACAACTTTTTTGACGGACTTTTCCCCTGACTAATAGCGGCATTTGAAATAGAAGCATCTAAAGCTCGGCTACTCTCATCTGTATTTGTGACAACAGACTCTTCTTCCGTTGTGACAATTTCTATAGATGACGGGTTATCTTCTTGATATTCAGCATCATGGAATTCGGAGTCTTCATCGTTGTTAGACTCAACACTGTCTCGTTCATTACCCTGAAATACAAGATATTAGTTGAGGCTGATTTAAGGTCAAATGTCCAAGTTCCTAAACAGCATTGATATGTATTTGGTTTCGTTTCGAATAGTTGAGAGAATTGTACCTTTTTTTAAATACACGGATTTTAAAGAATTTCTTTCCCTACAAAATCAAAATTTTCAGACCCTAAAAAAAATCTATGTCAAATTATAACATAATTATGAAGATACAATAATAAATAATCAAAAATGGTAGATAATTCAAAATAGATGTACATCCTCCCATAACTTTTTGTCTCTTCAGTGAATAACCAGTGACAACTTGTCACAAATGCAGCATAATTACAACCAGTGTGGTTCTTATTTGTGACGCCTCATAAGAAAAGGGAGCTCATGGTTGAACCAAAAATAAAATTTTATGGACTATTTGGGTAAAGGAATGTTGATAATCTGAATCAACTATTGGTCCAATAAAGTTGCAAGTGGCTTCATCCTACTCAGAATAATTAAAATTTCTCATCAAAGAAATTAAAAACTTGTTTTACCCCCAAAAGAGCTTTTTAAAATTGCACTTGGCTAGTTGTGGCTTTAAGCCGTCCTTTTCTATTCCCCTATTATTGAGTATTTAGGTACCATTCAATATTGACAAAGATATATTTTGATATTACAGCTTCCCAAAACTCCCGAGGAATGGAAAAAGTTGGCTGATTGGTTTGAGCTCAGATGGAATTTTCCCCATTGTATTGGAAGTATCGACGGTAAACATGTGGTGATACAGTGTCCTTTGCTTAGTGGCAGTGAATTTTTCAATTATAAAGGCACCTTCAGCATTGTAATAATGGTGCTTTGTGATGGAGACTACTGTATCACTTATGCAAACATTGGCGCCCAAGGACGAATTTCTGACGGTGGAGTTTTCCAGAATACAGATCTTTTTCGAAAGTTGGAGAAAAAACAAATGAATTTGCCTGACCCTACACCCCTGCAAAATGGAGGACCGACCCTTCCATATGTTATTGTGGGAGATAATGGTTTTGGTTTAAAAGATTATTTAATGGTGCCCTTTAGAGGAGAACACGATGCAGGGTCCATAAAAAGAATATTTAATTACAGATTGTCTAGAGCTCGCAGAACAATCGAAAATGTTTTTGGCATAATGTCGGCAGTATTTCGTGTTCTGAGAAAACCGATTTTGCTGGAACCAAACAAAGCTCGTATTGTTGTACACACTTGTCTTCTACTTCATAATTTTTTACGTCGAAGTTCAAATTCCAGGAATTCATATAAATGTAATTTGAAATATTAATATACTTTTTGGTTACGACAAATTAATTTAGGCACGTGTGAGTACTGTAAAATGTTCGAATATCTTTTTTTTTCCCGCTGATAATTTTTCGAAAATTTATCGTTTATTAATGGATTAAACTTGTAACCATTTATGCAGTTTAAAAAAATATTGATTATTGGTGATGTAAGTTCAACGAATTATTAACAAAAATTTTAGATTAACGTAATTTTCAAATGGCACTATATTGAGACGTACAGCATGTTGAAATCGAGTTCTTAAAATAATGAATGAGATCCAAGACTGCAACCTTGTTTCTTCGAGTTCGATCACTGGAGATATTTGTCGTGATTCATCTTAACTCATTCTAAATCCCCGCGACCCTCAATTGTACAGCTGATTCTAAAAATATAAGATGAAATTCTTACGCACGTGAACCATTACATTCCGGTTTGTTGAATCATTTTTTTTGTTTTTGTTTTTGAATTTTCCTTTCAAACCTCTCGATTTGATTATGACGGATCAAAATGATTTAGATTAATGTGTATCGTAATCCTTGACTAAGGACTGAGTCATGGACTCAGCTGTTTTCCTAAATGTCAGCTTGCGATGAAGTATCTAACAATAACCTTCAAATTGGTGCAAACGTTTATTTCAAAGCTTTTCTCCTCCGAATATTATAGTACTGCTTTTTCGTAAGTCTTTTATCCTAACAATGTCCTTTTTGTTTTGACGTTCTCACAGAATTTCTCTACTTGTGATTTGAGAAATATTTATTAGATATTCTTCAAATGAGTTTGGTCTATGTCCGAAATTGAAATAGTTTTAGAATTTAACCGAAATAAATTATGGAGTCTCATTCTGAGTAATATTATTTTTTTGTATCGATTGTCTCACATTTTTTTATAATTTTGAAGTACATATGCTCTTTTTTAATTAAAGGAGATCTTTTTTGCTGTTTTTTATTTCATAAATTTTGACTATAATTTACTATGTAAACAATATAAACGTGAGTTAATTTGACCTTAGCATAAGATTGGTCATACTTAGATACCAATATTACCCACACAAAAGCAGTATTGTGAGCTCAATCCTTTTTCCATTTTTAACAGACTTTCACTTGCAAACCAGCTTATTTTTTTAAAATTCTTATTCTTTTCTTATTATCTAGAAATTTTTTTCACCGATAAAAATACTCGTAATATGAAGGGGGCGGGAGAGGAGAAGCTAAATTTTCTAATATTCACCAAACACAATTAATGAATACTAATATTCACCGTATTCTCATTCTCACAGTTGCATATTATTGATTCGTTCGTCAGACATCTCGACAGTTTCAGTCTTCAATTTTGAAACAAAAATAGCATAGCACATAAATCGTTTTTCGTTTCATGATGTGCAAATTCTTGAAATACCTATCTCGCAATATCATTATCTTTAGGTGATTAATATGCGTCTGAGACTGGCGAATCATGTAATTTTTCTTCGGGTGTAAATTATTATTTTTCTTCAGATCATAGTTGTCATGAATTTGATGAGGATAAACTAATTTTACACCTCAACATTATCGCTCCATCTGGAGACATAATTTGAGTGAGAAGAGAAGAAAGTCGTAAAGCGCATCTATCGCTCATCTTGTCTGTTTCTATTTGCCATTTTTGAATAATGCGAATCGTGGACTGCTCGAACGATGCGATGAAAGATGGAATTCGTACCGGAAACGCCATTAAATTTGTCCATAACTAGCTTGTCGAGTGTATGTTCTGCAACATGTGGATGTCACAGAAGAGTACACTTATTTAAAAAATAGCGATAATATTGTGTTCAGTTTCTTTGAATAATGTGCCACAATCACCGCTCTACTTTCAATTTTACATATCATGCGTTCATTTTTTTTCTCATCCCTCTGTATCTATTGCTCATCTGTTATTTTACACTTTTCATGAAACTGGTTTACCTGGTATGTATGATTTTTATTTTGCGAATGATTGCGAAGGTTATTTGACTATAACGAAGGTGATACAAAACTTTCTAATTAAAGTTCGAAGCGGGGAGGTGGAGAAGTTGGAGTTACATTCACTTCGTGCATCTGGCTGCTGTATTCGTGTGTGACGTTTTTTTTTCTTATTATTTTTCTGTAATTTAGGTATTTTTATCTCTATTCGTATCGGTAGTACTCGTCTAGGTTCAGCAGAAAAGGTGGGATTGATGATATAACAGTAGGTAGCTACACACATGTAGCCTTAGTAAAAGTTTCTTTGAAAATTGAGAAATTGAATTTTCGGTTTTCTTTTTCAAATATTCACGCTCGTTTCTCTGGTTGCACAAAGTTACATTTGGGACGAGTCTTTTGAAGTGGGTTCAAAATTTTGACTCGAGTTCAACTTGACTGAAGCTATGAAAACTATGGCTCCTACTCGGTTCAATTCTTGAACTAAGATTATAGGACAGGCTCTTATAGAATTTTTCGCTGGTGTGATTTGCAACCAGAAAATGTTGAAAATTTTCTTGAATGTTGACCAAGTTTGTCCTTCATTGATTAATCACGATGAAATTTCGTCTGGCGATAAGGAATACAAACATTCGAACTGATCAACTGTATTTAGAATATAAATTAATTACAACGTGCTCGGATAGGTTAGTATAGTTTATAAAAGAAATTAGCCTGTTCTAAAGTCTTGTTAGAAAATTGAGTCCATACTCCATAGTAAATTCCAAATAAGAAACACACGCGTGATCCAATCCCAGATGAGCGAATGGCATATGGCTGGTCAGGACCTGTTTTTGCTTTGCACATGATCGCTCTTCATTTATAAACGGACTACGAGTAAATTCGACTTTATAAAAAACACACTTTTATTTTATTGCTTTATCTCTGTTTTAGATTAGTTTTTTTTATCAACCTGTAGATTTTATTCTGGACGAAGTCTTCACATTTGAACTGTCGATTTTTCACCATATTTTCTTGATGGTTTTTTTTTTGTTGTGAATAATGACAAATGGTTGGCTTATTATGGGGCCGAATTGATCCTATTTGACGAGTATAATCTTGGTGTTGCATTTTTAGTTCGTTTTATGAGTTCGAAAACTGATTAATGGTCGATTTGCTTAGTTCTGCGCTATCAAATTCTCTAGTGGTACCTGGAAAACGTTGATGCTTAATGAGTCATCAGTGATCGGTTTTTCGCGAATAAATTTACATTTACGATCGTATTGTGTTATTTGTGTGGTACCAATCTAAAAATCGTTCAACATGAAAGCTATCGTTTCACGATTCGTTAAAAGAATTTACTCGGTACGTTCGCGTTTCCATTGACTGAAGTCAGTTCCGAAAAAAAAATTGCATGTTATAGAATCCGAGATAACGTCCCGAAATCTGAAATATTGGTTTTTGTCTGAACAATGAACAGGTATGCAGTTGGTGTTTGAAAAATTAGTGAAATCTCGGAAGAATGTCACGTCTGATAATACTCATATCTATTGCACGTGCGTATGACTCGGTTAGTCGGTTTCGGTTCCTACTTGTCTTCAGATATTTCTTAAGATTATCATACGTTTGTCTCTCATTGTTCAGATGGTTTTGTTTGATTGATACAAAGTTGAGACCAGGGTAATAATCGAATTCGAAATACACCAACAAATTTAACGAACAAGTGTCAAAAGTTTGGCTGTAATATTTGCTGAGAAAAACAGTTACGAATTTGCAATTACCTGTAGAAAGAAAGGAATTCTTGAAGGGTATGGCCAAACACGAAAAAAGGTCATAATTTTGCATTTTGCCCTACCAACTTGTTAATCGTCGTGCTGAAGAGTTTATCTAGGAATTTTTGAAAATTTCCTTCATGCAGAAAGTGTATTTGCACAGTGGAGGAAACTCAAATACTATGGATTCTTCGAATGTTATTATAACACATGATCATCTCATTGATTTTCTATCCAATATTATTTGTGTGAAATTATATGCTCTTAAAGTAGCCTTTTTATAACCAGGCTATCATTTTGTACTTCTATTTTTCTCATCTCTATGGCTCCAATATTATCACTCTTATTTCCTTCTATAGTTGATCTTGAATGTCGTAGAGTTCTACTTATTTCTTCGCGTTTTTATTCGTGTATCCGGAAATGCGCTCCTTTAAATTTACGTTCCTTTATTAAAAGCTGACATAAAAACTAAGTGTTATCTTGTAAAATTCTGCTTAGAAACGCCAAATTATTTGTGGATTTTTTTTTTAATTTTATTTATCGAAAGACTAAATAGTCTATGGTATTTCCAATGGTTCTTGTACTCGCCACCAAAATTGCTAGCCCAATTATTTTGCTCTTTTGTAATAATTCATTAATTACGCCTAGGAACGGATACAAGCTTCTATTGTTTGCGTGTATATCTAGCTCTTGAAGTAGAGAGAGAGAGAGAGACAAACAGACTGGGAAAAAAAGAAGGATATTACACTTCATGACCCAGCAACATGTTCCTTGTTATGACCATGACCACGTAGAAATGAACTCGTTATTGTATTCTGAACACGAAAATTATTTTGAATTTTTCCACGCATATAACTTTCGATTTTTTCGAAACTATGTGTACCCCGAGTAAGATCGTTTTTTGATTACGCAGTCATTGTCCTCTCGGGTTTTTAATTTCGAAGAAAAATTGCCGAGTGATTTAGCTAAACGAGAACGGATTTATTGAACAAAGAAATTTTTAATTACAAAATTTTGTAGAAGGCTTCTTACGTATTTATGTAAGGTACCTGAATAACCCTTTGTTGCAATTATTTCGTCTTATTATTACTTTATTAACCGAAAATTCCAAAGATTCTATCATCAGAAGCTCTTTAAAAGTAGAACAGCTTAAATTAAAAAGCAGACTTGAAAATCTGTATATTATATTATTATCGATATTTGATTGTACTCTAGATTGGTACAATAGTACCCCTAATATAACTGCTTATAGAAAATTACTAATTTATTAGTAAGCCGCGGAAGAATAGTCTGAGCACGTCAGCCAGATTAAAAATAGATTTTCTGTGCTTTCAAAGAACGTAAATCAGGTGCTTGGAAACGGTCATAAATTAATTATTGGAAACCACTGAAGAATGGTTTGAGCTGATCGGAAGGTTGACAAGAGATTTCCTTTGTATCAAAAGCAAGGAAAATAATTATTGCTGAAAGTGAAATCATTTTAGCTTTCATCGAGATTGAGTTGAAAAACTTTAAAAAATAATAATAATAATAATTCATATTTTAGCCTTTTTTTTTTAAATTTTAATTTGTGTCAGAGCTGAAAATAACGTTATATTAGGGTTTATTCCATTTGACAGAATTTACATGCGTTCAGTTTTACTTTTTCTACTCGCCCATCATCTATTCTTAAAGACATAATAATAACTAATAGAAGTAGATTATAGAAAGTGTTATTTTATATAATTCGAGTAACAAATAAGTGAGTACCTCAAAAACTCCCTGTAATTCATACCTTTGAGACGTACGTAAAAAATTATTTCTGAAACTCGAATTCAAATCTTACCTGATTAAAAATAGTGACAAATTGCAGAAGTTTTCTTCTTTAGGGTGTTAGCGTCGTCAGTGTATAAAACTGAGAAGAGAATAATATATTTATCATTTTTTTTTTTTTTTGTCTTCAATTTCATTAAAAATCTGCGTGCAAAGAAAGTGAACACGATATCGATTTCCCAGTAAATGAGCTTACATGACAAATGTCAATTAAAAAAATTTAGCTTACTTTGTCGTGACTTGTTTCGATTGTCAGTATTTTTCAATCAAAATCTGTGAATAGAACGCAGTCTAAAAGTCTGTTAGTTTGGTAATATCATCTCACCTTTTGTTGAAACGCGGTTATTACGTAGGTACTACTTTTTTTGTGGTTAATTGTTGGTTTCTCATTGATTACTGTAACCAAAATCCGTGGCGAGATAAATAATCTTCAGGTTTCGTTAACTGCGTCTCAGTTCAGCTCTTGTGAATATCTCCAAGATCTTTTTAGTTGTGGTTTTGTTTATCAAATTTATACCATTTTGTCGGATTTAAAATGGCTCAAATGTTAGATTCTAGGTCTTCCAAACTTGTGTAGAAGATCTTATGAGTTCAATTTTATCCTTCAGATGGTGTGTGCGAAGGAACTTTTTTTTAAAGACATTGAATGTTTTATTCATGCAAGTTTGGATACCAACTAGGAAAAATGAATTTTACATGATTAAGAAGTTCTTTACCTGGATTCTTACCATTGGAAATTATTGAGTTATGCTTATCTACCTCCATTTTCAATGACTTTAATCTTGTAAGTGCCCGCCAAAATTGTGTATTTCAGCATTTAATTATTCGCGTAGATAAAATGCAGGAAGGTTGGTTGAAATGAATTTTCAATAGGTATAATTTATTTTGGAATGGATGCCTGACCCTTTATGTGCTCATTTTGTAACTTGGCAGAGATTATTGAGGTCTTGTACTAGTTTGATCATTTTTCTCGCTTCAGTCGAATTGAAATTAGCATTAATTAGCAGTTTTACGTCATCGTATCTTGAAATTCAAATAAAATGCGTCAAATAGTAATTTTTTGTTGTACGGTTTTTTTTAATTTTTTCTTTAATTTTTTCTTCTTTTTTTTTCTCTAATAATTATATGTTTGCTGAATACTGGTAATTAACGCTTATGTCACAACAGATGGATGTTGAATTGTGTTTGAATTGATATATTTTTCTAGGAAATGTGTTAGTTGATCGTTTTTTTCCCTTACTGAATCAAATCTAATGTATGTATAATGTGTAAGTGTTGTTCGAAGTACATCCGACCTTCGTTTCTATTCCATATAGAAGAACTTTAAAATTCAGTATTTCGAAAATTTTACTGTACTGATGGCACAATACCTATAGCCCTATAGTTAGTATCATTCTTTTAAACTAATAAGTAAGTTGAAAACCCAAATATCAGGCCCTAAGCCAGGATATTTTGTGAGAGGTGGCTTCCTCAGGGCTCACCAAGGAGTTGTTCTCTCACTTCTCCGTCTCCCTCTTCATTTTCTGTATCTCAAATAAAAGCTCGTCTTTGTCGGAGGGGTTCAGCACCCTCTAGCCCTCCCGTGCATCTATATCGACGAGAGATGATACAAAGATAGTGCTGTATACGTTTAAAAAATTTAATTGTTTCCATCATTAAGGTTTTCGTTTTAATTAGTTTCATCTTAAACCGAGTGTGTTTGGTCTTCACCGGCAAAGATAATTGAACGACTCCAGGACGAAAGACGAGTTTTGGGAGTAAGGAGAGAGAACTGTCGAATATCGATCTATAAGAAAATGGGATATAAAAGTACTGCTCCTTTCACTCGGTCGTATCATTAGTCGGTCGGTGTTCGTGCAACTTGCTGTGAAAATTAATTCATCTTTTTTTTTCCTCAGCCCAACAATGAGAACAACAATGAGCTGTAAAATTGCAAATGTCCATGTGTGGCTTTCGAGCAGTTGTTGCCGGGTTGAGGGCAATTTTTCAATTTTTTTTTTTAGAATCAAACACGAACACTTGGATTAATGTTTTTAGAATGATTCGTCGAATTTCGCGAGCTATGACGTGATGAGGTAGAGGGGGAGGAGGTGCTGGAGGTGCGAGTCAATGTATTTTATAACATTTCGCATACTTTTTCGTCGAGTTGACGTCATCAAAATAGAAAAATGTAGGTAAATTTTGAAAAGGGTCTCTATTTCGACTGTGATTAATCTTAATTATTATCTATTAACATTAATATTTTGGAGTAGGGCGATCAGGTGAACAAATTAGCATTGAATTGTTGAACAGCTTGAATACCGTAGCCTATGATGTTATCTCCCTCGCCCCTATAACATTGCATAAATGTTTCCACTACAAATTTTTAATTGCATATTGCCTTCAAATCTACGAGTGTCGAGTGCTATTCGTAATTCGCATTTTTATTACTTGGAAAGAAAAACTACATCAGAGTGTTGAATGTGTTACCAACTATTCAAATACGAAACGATAACAATATTTTTTGTTCGTTCGATGTAATGCTATTGGAATTTTACCATGCTTTTTCCCTGTTAACGACATTGAGAGAGAACGCCTCGCATTGTTTATTTCAATTAGCTGAACCACGCCTGTGAACTTTTATTTGAACATCTCTATTACCTTCGAGCCATGGGTTGAAGCCCCCGCTGACGAGTGCAGTTTGAAAAATTGTGTCCGTGTACAGTCGATGACCGAAGTACTGGTGAATTGTGCTTCTACTTTTCATCGATGAATGGTAAATTTACCATTAGAAATTATTGCCAATGGTATTTAGGATTACAAGGGAACCACCAGAACTGGCAGACGCCAATCCCAATGAAACCCCATTTATAAATTATGTGCTCACCCAAGTACCTTAACGTAATATCTCGTTTATCTGAAAAAAGCCTGTTAAGATTTTTCAATGTTAAATGTATTTACACTGTTATTTGAAATTTATCCACTTCAACGTTAATATTTTATGCAGTAGGGGTTGTGATGAGATATTCTGAGCAGAAATTGTTTGTGTTTAAAATTGGAATTTGTAAGTTGACAGAACTAGTTAGGAGTGTTACGAAATAAAAGAGTGAATGGAAAATATTATACTTTTATAAAGAGGATTTTCAATGCTGAACAAATTAAGTATGTTATTGAAGATGAATTCTTTGTACTGGGCGTTCCAGAATTTCAAAGCATAATGTCCGTCCTTCCGTGATAGTACAATGTTAGCATAATGTCCGTCCTTCGATAACATTTTGTACTGCTCCCCTACCAATGCGCAGATAGGGGGCTGACCTTCAAACTCCAGAAAAATGCTCTAAAATAGTCTCATTATTTGTACTCATTTTGTACCGTTTTGTACTGGCAAAATAACATTTTTTACTGGTCCACTATCTATGCTCAGATAGGGGGCTGACCTTCAAACTCCAGAAAAATTCTCCAAAATGGTCTCATTATTTTTTACTCATTTTGTACTGTTTTGTACTGGCAAAATAACATTTTGTACTGGTACCCTACCTATGCCCAGATAGGGGGCTGACCTTCAAACTCCAGAAAAATGCTCCAAAATGGTCTCATTATTTTGTACTCATTTTGTACCGTTTTGTACTGGCAAAATAACATTTTGTACTGGTACTCTACCTATGCTCAGATAGGGGGCTGACCTTCAAACTCCAGAAAAATGCTCCAAAGTGGTCTCATTATTTTGTACTCATTTTGTACCGTTTTGTACTGGCAAAATAACATTTTGTACTGGTACTCTACCTATGCTCAGATAGGGGGCTGACCTTCAAACTCCAGAAAAATGCTCCAAAATGATCTCATTATTGAAGATGAATTCTTTGTACTGGGCGTTCCCAATTTCAAAACATAATGTCCGGGAAGAAATGTCCTGTCCTTCCGTGATAGTTCAATGTTATGATGACGTCATCAGCAGAGTCCAATGTTAAGATGACGTCATCATATTTATTGAAGATGAATTGAAGATGAATTCTTTGTACTGGGCGTTTCAATTTCAAAACATAATGTCCCAGTTTTTGTCCTTCCTTGATAGTCCAATGTTAGGATGACGTCATCATCAGAGTCCAATGTTATGATGACGTCATCATACCTACTTATAACATAGGAGGATGTCATCATACCCAGATATAACATAGGAGACGCACGTCATCATACTATGTATTTAGTTATAACAGTTAAAAAGCTGTTGATGACGTCATTATACATTTACTTATAAGATTGGAAAAGTAACCAAGTAAAATTTTTCAGGAAAGAATTATGAAGAAATATTTTTAAGTCCCTATGCGCTTCATATTCAAACAATTTTGTTTTTATAAGAAACATTTTTGGATACTTTTTATAATCTCCTGTTGTAAAAGAGAATTCATCTTTCGCCTTCACGAAACTTCAGTGAAGGCTGCAGCTATTTGTCTTTTGTATCGAGTAGATAGTTACTTTCGATTCATCAAGCAGGTTTTGAAATTTTTTAGTCATTAAATGTTGTATGTTTGTATTATTATCCGTTAAATACATTTTTTGATTTTAGTCCTATTTTAAAAATGATTAAGTCAGCCGAAGAAATTTACAGGACTCTTTTCACCATAAATAATGAATGATAGCAGCCACTCGTGTCGGTTTGATCATCTGACAAAGTTTTACATGTACTTTTACTGCTTCTTATCACTGTTTCCATAACTTTTCATTCGCTATCTATAACCTTCATCAATGCTTTCAATAACAACGATTTGATCAAAGTCATGCAAAGTTGATCGAAAAGCGCTGCCAAGAGTTGGTAAGCGTATATAATCTGCATTTATGACCGAAGTCTCGTCAGTAAACCGGTTTATCATTGTTGATTGCGGAGAGGAAATGATCAGAAAATCAATCACTCACGATTTATTTAGGTTAAAGGCGAATTGATTTTGACAATTTTTCCTTCGTCAACTTCTTATTTAGAATATTTGCGGAGAATTTCACGAGTGCTGGAAGTAACATTTTTTTGTCCGTGAGAATTTTTTCGAAAATCGTGTGCGTTATTTACGACCCTCATTTCGTGAATTGTAAAAAGAGCCGTTATGTACGGGCATGCATTGCGATTCTTTCGAAGTTTCGAATGCTTTTATCTGCCCAATCGATTGAGGTATATTTTGGTTGCAGCTGAGAAAGTTGCAGATGTAAAGAAAAATAACGTCCTAGAGATTAGAATTCGCCTAGATCTCAAGATTCTGAACCTGAGAAGCCGGAGGATTTGAGTTTGAGTGTAATGATTTGGAATTATGGATTACTGTTGATGTTTCATCCCACGAATTCAGTTTTACAAAATAACCATAACTACTCGTTTTTGTCAAAATGAAAAATTGTTACGTGTCTCCTCGAAACAATCTTTTCAAATCGTGTTTGAAAATATAATCAGTGATAAGTACAGATAAGTAGTGCTTATAATCATTCGTGAATGAAATGTCTTTAGGGTGACCTATAGAATGTATCTGTGCAATAAATTCATCATTTTGTTATCTCAGTGTGGACTTCGGATCAGATAACGGTCTCTTAAAAAAAAAAAAAAAAAAAAAAAAACGTGGAAGACCTAATTTTTTAACACTTAACTCAATTTCAGAAAATTTTATCAATTACATGTGAGGTATAGATCCTTCTTATCCGTTGAAATTATATTTTTATTGAATTTTTCCATTGTCCAGAATTGGTAGATTCTTGTGTAATCCATTTTGGGAAGATAAAAAAATTAACGTTTTTTCATTCCTTAATTTCACGAGGTAGAAAAACTTATTAAAAACGTGAAGTGTCGTTCTTGTTTTTTCATTTCTTTGTAAAGAAAAATGATATGGGATTTAAAAACTATCCACTCATGTTCTTTCAGGAACAAAATAATTCTGTATTTTACATTCGTTATCGTGCATTAGAAGAATAATAGCACCTAAAATAACTCCTCGCTCAGGTCAGCCTGCGTTTTTAAAAAGAAACTATAGATAACTTGACGCAAAAACGTGCTACGTCTATTTTTAATTATAATTTAAGACAGATTATTAAATTTTGTTTTTAACGTGGATCTCAAGTCAGGCGATTAATTAATTTTTTTTTGAGTCAACAAATTCAATATTACCGCCAGATTAAGGCATGTATATATAACCTTAATTTTTTCATTGCTTAAAAATTATCATTAAATGGACGTACAGCAGTTCCTTGCTTGAAGGTATCGCTATCGAATTTTATACTAATATTTAAATGGTTAATTTACTATCAAACCGATTTGAATGATTATTTCTGATCAATGAACTCTAGCAAGTTATTTCGATTACATTTATTATGAACATAAATACTTTTTATGATTTCATGTTATTAAGATAGCATTTTGTTTCGGGAAATCGATGCTAAAACATTGAATGATGTTTTTTTTCTGAGTCATAAATGAATATTTTGCTGAAAAGTTATGTGTTTCCAACTTCTAAAGTATTTCCTTTGTCTGTATTTTGCAAAGTCATGGCCACCATTTTTTTTTGTCCCTGTGATCCCGTTTTGTGAAGAATATAACTTTTTGGTTAATATTACAATATTTCAACAGTATATTTTTTCTCCTTCAGCTAATGTAGTTGTAGCCTTACCATGTACCAATTATCATGTAAGCCCTAAAAATTGGACGATAATTGTTTTAGGACTTGTTAGGTTTAGGACTGAGGGTCGACGATATATTATTATAAAAGTATAATTATGAAAAAACTTCAGTCTCTTAAATATTAATTTTGGACTCGAGAACCCCAAGACCAGATTTTGATTATTTTCGATTTAATCTGCTATAAGTACTCATTATTTTTAAAATGAAAATCATAATTACTCCTAATAAGGAAAAAAAGTGTACCTATTTTGAAAACATTAGCAGCAAATATCTAAAAACTTGAAAATTTAAACTTTGATTAAACTGGTTCTCAATAGTGCTGTTGGATTTTATTTTTGGAATCGAGTACCCGATTCTCAAAAAAAGAGTCGATTCCTAAAGAATCGGATTTTTTTATTTCAAGAATCGATTGCAAGAACCAGGTATGGAATCGAATTTTAAAATTAGGTATTTAACAAATCGACTCTCAAAATCGGCCAAATTAGAATCAATTTTAATTTCTGAAAATATGTGTAACTGTAAGGACTCTTTTTTTTTCGTTCCACCACTTCAAGCCAGCTCAAAAGTTCATAATGAGGGGAAAAAAATACAATTTTTTAAGTCTATATTTTTCTTAACGGATGGTTGCATTTTGGCACTTGATATTTTTACTGCAAATTGAGGCTTGGTATAATTGATTCTCCAGATTCAGGTACTGGATATAGAGTCCTCGGCCAGACTCGATTCTAAAATTTAATTCTGAGAATCGATTCCAAGAAACGAGTCTGAGAGTCGTGTACCAGTAACTCGATTCTGAATAAGATTTTTTATTTTTGGTAATATGAGAATTGAGTAGCCAGTTTTTTTTTACAAGACTAGTTCTCCAGAGTTGATAAAATTCAAAAGTTATTGATAATGCGCATATACTGAGTACCGAGTGCATTACTTCTAGCATATCAGGGGGTGACTATGTAAGTGAAAAGTCACATTTCAAAAGACTTGATAATTTGCAGGGATTTAAATTTTTTAGGAAAATTTTTAGGATTCTAATAATCGTGAAATTGATTTTTGACTTGCACTGCTACTACTCAGTGACCCGATTAACATTTAAAATGGCCTCTGTACACTAATTTTGTTCGATCTTGCTTTATGTTGTGCTCAATGAAGTACCCACTAGTGTCATCTCTGTTATTTCCTTCGCTATGCGAGTTATTACAATAGTTTGCTTTCTACATATTATTATGAGCCAACTTGAATTGATTTCGAAAGTTTTGCACTCGTTTAACTCGATTCCTACGACCGTACGAAACATTTTTACCTTAATTTTTGTTTTGGTGTTTGATTTTCTTGTTTTTGATGTTTTTTTTTCGCCTGATTTTTTGCAGAATTCATTTGGTCGACCAGATGTGGTGGCTGCCGAAACCCTCGCCAATCATGTTCGCTGCAACAACAGTTTTGTGCACGCCGTGTTCCAAGCTCAATTCTGCTCGTCGGTTACGTGCCCAAGGTGTGATCGCCAGAGTAACACATTTGACCCATTTCTGTGTGTCTCGGTTCCGGTGCCCCAGAATCACCATGGCATTTACGTTACCGTCTTGTACGCCTCTCAACAACCGCGACAGGTATGTTTTCGAATTTTTCACCGAGGCGTGGGGATTTTTGAACTATACAATGTTCGTTTATTTTATTGTTTTTAGCACGTTTTTGACAAAAAAGCTCGGTACTTTGGTCGTAAGAACGACAATACCTCGTTTGATATTTTAAGGGAGGACAGAGAATCATTTTTTACTACGCATTTTTAAGCTTCTTACGAGTAAGCTGAGTTCACAATGTACTTTTGCATTCGCTTTTACTTGAACCAAGCGTACGAAGAAATTGTCATTTTAAATTACTTTTCCTTCATTCTGATTGGTTGGAACAAAAGCAAAAGCCAAAATACATTGTGAACGGATCTTTATGTCCTTTTTCTTCAGTGTCTGTTATAGTTGACGAGCTAAAATTTTGAGGCACTTTTAAAGTAGATTTGAACATCCCGGGTTTTGAATTCGAAAAATTTATGTCGCCTTTTTTTTTTTTAAATACATTTTACAACAGATGAAATGAATATCTAGCAACGTCTAAAATATGTGCTTTGTAAAAAAGTCCGTGCCCATATTTGTGGAGTATAAATATTTGAACAACCCAAAAATATTAATCCAATGGTAAAAGTCATTACTCAGAAAAACGGAACATAAGTGAATAGCTCAACGCAACAACTAGCCAACTGCAATTTTCAAAATTTTACGGAAAAACAAAACACTGCACAACTTCGAGAAAACAGTCCATAGAAAGCTGGAAATCGGTTGAGAGAATGTCCATTTAGTATAAAACACTTTTCTAAAAAATCAAGATGATTATATTTACGCATTTGAAAAGAAATAAGCTTTTGAAAAATGAAAACTCGGAGCTAGTTGTTGCTTCGAGTTGACATTTCTATTTTCAAATATTCGACAGAGTGGTTCAAAATATTTGGAATGATTTACTTTTGCATAGTAATTAATTGATTTAATATACTCGTACGTAAAACAATAAATAAAAAAAAAAAAAATTTCTTTTGAAATGAAAATAAAATTTTTGCATTTGGCTGGTTGTTCCTATAATTGGCAAATAAAAAAAGATTTGAAAGCTTAGGATTACTTTTTTCTTTTTTTTTTTGCCCAAGGATATGTGTTTTCATATTTAGAACAATAATCCACACGTCGAAAACCTGCGTTCCTTGAGAAGCTATAAGTTCTTCTAACTCTTAAGCCGTTTATACGTTGGTTAATTTTTTAATTATTTTATATTTTAATTGATATTTTTATTGCGTTTAAGTGCCATTTTAGTCGGTCATTTTCTCGATTTTTTGTCGCGCACCGTAATAATAGCGGTGACGTACTTGAAGGATAATATGCGCCCGCATGTGGAATGCGTTGACCGAGAAAGTTTTTCTGTTTCCATGTGCGCAGGTGAAGTTGGGTCTCATGTTACCAATAAACGACGAAATTAAAGATTTAAGAAAGTTACTGTCATCGTATACGGGCATCTCGGAGCGAAGTATGCTGATTACGGAAATTACCAACGAAGGTTTCCAGCGAACGTTTTCCGGTAGGCATTCTGTCGCATATGTGCACTTTTAAAAAAAAAACCGTTAGTGCAGCACATTTCACTTTGTTGATGGTACAATGACGAGCATTATGAACGTATAATGTTACCAGAAAGTCGCACTTTATGATTATACTACCTACGAGCACGTACGTTGCAATTGGGTCTTCAGTGCGAAATTTGACAGATCTGCAGGCTTTCTCAGCTCTTAGGGAGGTCTTTTGATTAGTTTAGTCTCATAAAGATCTGACGACTGTGAAAAATTTCATCCGACCTAATGCTTTGGTTGACAATTATTGTAGAATAACCGCTTCAAGCACTCATAAATAAATTCCGTTTAGATGAGCTGTATTTTGATAACAAGGTTGATTTATGTGGTCCTTATACTATTCATTTTAAGGACAATGATTTCTTTATGACCTTTGTATCGGTGCAACTTCAGAGATTTTACCTCACCGGCTCTTTTACAGTTTTAATTTTTTTTTTTTGCATCATCTCTTTCCCTTCCGGTATCCTTCAAACTGATGTATCAGTTTATCGAAGTTATGACGGTCAACTTTGTTTCAGATACTACTCCGGTAAGCACAATCAAAGAGACTGATAATATATACTGCTTAGAACTGCCGCAAGGAAGAGACCCGCCCGACGAAAACGAAGGATATTTGCTGCTTTGCTGGGTCAACCTGTTAGTTGTCGAAAACCAGTATTCCAGGTGAGATTGTGGTAGCTGACTAATGTCTTGATTGACTTTTGGCTTTGTTTTGGTCGTCTGACAGCTGTTACTGTTCATTAAAAAATAGTATGTGCTCCACTAGATCATATTCCTGATGTAAATTCGAAGTCAAATATGCTTTGATGTATTAACTATTTCGCAATTTCTTGGAATTTTCTCTTTTGATTCTTAGTTGAAAAAAATTTCGCTATAAGCATTGCCAAATTACCTCTATAATTACATCTGCCAAATGTTAACGATGAAGCCTTTTTCAAATGTGAACGCTCATTACATTTAAATACAGAAATTTGACAGCAGTAGTTTATTAATCTAAAATTCTAGCTCAATTTGGAAAAATATTTGGTGGCTGTTTGGAAAATTAACCTGGAATGTAAAATAATTTTTTAGTGTGTGTAGTGTGTACGCCTTATTGGTAATTTAATTTTTGGATGCTTTTATTCAACTCCAACGCGAAGCAGAAAGTATACTTTATATAACAAACTGGAGGGCGGAGGAGAAAAAAGTTGGATTCTTAGACTTGGAAAAAATTTATCTGGTGTGCGCGTGAAGATAAAAGCATTTACCTAAAAAATTTTGTTTCATTATAATATTGTTTCATTTTGTATAAGTGTTGCCGTGAAGTGAGTTCGTAGAACGTCATTATTCGTTACATTTTAATGATGACATGTTTCTCGAAAATCCAAAACTAATCGAATTGACTTACTGCTGTTATAATGCCTTATCTACTGACGTACACGGATATTTAATTAGCATACGTGGGGGAGGAAAAATAGAAGCGGAAGGTGGTTAAATGTATCACATTGTGGTGATACGATTTTTTATATCTGAACCGCACTCTACAAAACTTGTGAAGGTAATT
The DNA here is from genome assembly GCA_038050395.1 of Parthenolecanium corni. Classification (NCBI taxonomy): domain Eukaryota; kingdom Metazoa; phylum Arthropoda; class Insecta; order Hemiptera; family Coccidae; genus Parthenolecanium; species Parthenolecanium corni. The sequence continues at coordinate 3,951,736 of JBBCAQ010000002.1, forward strand.
GTACTTGGGAAACATGAACAAGCTAATATTTGGTAGCATATTTTCACAAAAAGACGGAAATAAATTTGTCTGTAGTCTTGAGACTGTTGTATTTGCCCTACCAATTCTCTATGTGTTTGGATAAAAGAATTTTTACTTTTAGGACGAGTAAAATAAATGTGAATTTGAAGCGAAACTCCGTCCCCACTTGGAACATTATTAATGTATACGTTCTGCACTTTCGGTGATCTATTTCAGATTCGGAAGCCCGTTTACGATGCCCATTTGCCGAGAAACGTCTTATGTGGATCTTCAAAAGTTGCTGCTTAAAGAAATGGCTTGGATGCTGCACGACGACGTGCTGACGACGGACCAAGAAATTCCTCTGTTTCGAATTCGTGTCGCCGACACCGCAGATGCTCCCGAATTATCGTATCTGGACCCGAATGTCGACCATCCGTTGTTCACCGAGCCCGTAGAACATGCTCTCGCGTTAGGCATCATCACGAATAGTGGACCGCCGCACCTGAAATTGGTTTTGGAATGGGATCTGCAAGCCAAAGAAAGGTAAGAAACGAGTCGCTGGTGATTCGATAGCGTTGCAAAAATCCGCTCGAATTCGTTATAATTTGCAAATACGTCACTCACATGGTGCGATCGTTTCGTTTCAGCACGGTTGCCGACGATTCGGACCAAGTGGAAGAGCATTCGAGCGTTAAGCAGCTGAAATTGACATCCGAGCAGGGTATCGCTGTTACACTCGAAGAGTGTTTCAAGGTAGGATCTCGTGTATTCAACGTTCGATTGAATCGAAATGCATTTTTTCTACGCCCCGAGTACCGAATGGAGTGCCCAGTCTAGTGTGAATTCATTTCGGTATCACTTTATGTGCGGTTAATCGCTTCTTTCGTCACTTTTAGTTGTACACGAAAGCAGAAGTATTGGGCGCTGAAGACGCGTGGCACTGTCCGAACTGTAATCTGAAGCAAGAAGTGATAAAACAGCTTGGTTTGTGGACCTTACCCGACATTCTCGTCGTCCATATGAAACGGTTCAAGCAGAGCTCGAGCAAACAACAGGCTACGTCGAGGTATTTATGAGTCGATAGTTGACCTTTTAAATGCTATATAAATCTGGGTTTTTCCAAAAATTAGTGCAATCAAACGTCTGTGTAACAAAATTTTAATGAGGTTCAATTCATGGAAAATGTCTTATTCGTGGTAAAGAAGTTTTTGGCAGGGAACTTCTCAGTTCGTCTTTACATATGGTGGAAAAGTTTATTATAAACTGGAAATATGCGTAATATTTTTTATTATATCGCCAGCTTAATTCCATGGTCTGATTAAAATTAGTTTTCTCACTGATTTGTCTACAATGGATACTGATGAATCATGTCATTATGAAAATATCTCTGTAAGATGGATTAACCCTTTCGAAATATTATTTGACAGAAAACTGGCGGAGTCAATAGAACATCTATTTCTCAGATATACTTATTTCGGCTTCTTTGGAAATGAATGTGTAATTTTTAAATATACTTGGGACTATTGAGCCGTTTTCTAACATGTTTGAGAATATTTTGTTATTCTGTCTGAACTTACCAGCGCAGCGTAGAAGTTTTATAGCTTGGTAAAACGAAAATGAAATTCTCTCTTCATTGTCAGAAATCAGAGCACAATTACGTTTTGGAACTAATTTGTGATTTCTCTTCTCTGTAATTATTTAATTAGCATTTTTGAAGGGCTAATGTACTTTCTATGAAGCTAGTAGGGTTTTCATTATGACTTAGAAACTTGTTTGAAAATCAATGCCTTTTCACATTTTGCGTCTCTCTGAGTTCGTGTGTGAGGTGTGGACAGTAAATCACACGCTGAGAAATTCCCTATTCTTGTTAAATTTTCATTACATTATTTAGTGGCGGAACTAAAGAGTGGCCAGAATGAGCCGTGGTCCACCCCAAAAAATTTCTGGTCCACCCGAAAATTTTCTCGAATAAACTGAAATCCAGAAAAAAGAAGAAAATGATGAAAAATAACAAAAAATCGACTAAAAGTTTCTTAAAGATTGAGAGAGCCAAAATTTCTAAAAATTCGATGAAAAAAAAAACCTAAATTCTTAGAAATCCGAAAAAAATTACCGAAATTTATAAAAATTTGAAAAAATAGCCAAAACTACTGTGAATCTGAAACAAATCCCAAAAATTCCTGAAAAGCCGAAAAAAATCATAAAATATCCTATTTTGGCTCTTTTTTTTTTCGAATTTTAGTAATTTTGGTGCCTTTTTTATCGGATTTGTAGGAATTTTGGCGAATTTTTTGGAATTTTTAGTTCGGATATTTGAAATTCTGACAATTTTTCTCGGATTTTTTGGAATTTTTGGCTCTGATGTTGAAATTTTTTATTCATTTTTCTCGGCCCCGCCGGCCCACCCTGAAAAAAAGCTAGTTCCGCCACTGACAGTATTATGAAGCAACCGAATCCGTAGACGACTTTAATAAGATATGCCTTTGAATTCGTCCCTCTTATGCATATAAACTTGCCGTAATGACTGCTTTATGACTACATACTTCGTTATTTACAAACATATTTTTCCTTTCACGTTTCATTTTTCTCCCCAGGATGCCGGTAAAGCTGACTACGTTGGTTGATTTTCCGTTATACGGATTCGATATGACTCCGCATCTGGCTCCGGGTTACCGGGGTACGTCGCCACCTACTCTGTGGTCTCCATGGAGGCGACCGTCTTCGTGCAAACAGTCTCTGAAACGTGATAGTAATGCGTACGACTTGTACGCCATTTGTAATCATCATGGGCAGGATTTGCAAAGCGGCCATTATACTGGTGAGTGAATATTTTTGTCTGGAGTGGTTGGTTCGTAAGAAAAGTGTATAACTTCGTTGCCACCAACCCCTAATACTGCACTCGTCTCATGTGTTCTATTCGTCATCTCCAGAATCTTCGCTACGCCTTCATACTTTCTTGTAGTTCTTATTTCTTACCAGTGAAATCCTCAATTTTTCCCCCTCGCCATAAATACACGTACGCTATAGATACTGTTACTTGATGCTGAATACTAATAATGATTGGTTGTCTGCAGCCTATTGTCGAAATCCGTACGACGGCCTGTGGTACTGCTTTGACGATGCAAGAGTGACGCCTGTTTCCGAAAGTGCATTAGTGACGCCAGCAGCTTATATATTATTTTACCAAAGACGAGGACTGATTTCGTCATCATCGAGCTCAAGCACGGGTTCCAGTACCGAACACTGGGCATCAAGACTGTCTATTGTGAAACATGCTCGATCATCCGAGGAGATCACCGTTGGTAGGTTAAACAATCCCCCCCCCCCCCCCCCACCACTAATTTTGTGCCAATAACTTGGAAAATTTTTCAGGGTATTGCTTGTCGTCGAATTTTTCGATTTCTTAGTTTGCGAAAGATAAATTTCTTCAAATCTGTAACTAGGTATATGAAAAAAGTTTTTAAAAGAACCAATGGATTTTTATATTTACCGTATTCAACTACAGACTTCTGGAAATCAATTTACCAGTTCACAAATTAATATCTTGTTGAAACCGTCTCATTTAAAAAAATATCTTTTTCTTTCCCAATATAATTCTATAATTGCGATACCGTTGATATTTCTATTTTCTTTTTATAATTTTTGTTTGTTTTTCAGAAAGCAAAAGAATAAAGAATGACTTTGGGATGAGAGGTGAACGAGCATACTCGACTCTGCAACCCAATAGCAAGAGAACTGTCAATGCTGAGGTTAATGCAGTCGACTTTAGTAGGGATTCCGAATTTGACACCTTCTCACGAACGGTAAGAATTTTTACTTACTAATTGAATATCATTTTTATCAAGTGAATTGCTATTTTAGATTTGTCTAAGAGAAATGCTGAATGGTTCAGTTTTTTTTTAAAACTAACGGGTGAAATGTTTTAGATAGAGAAAATTATAGGCAGCCGTTTTCTTGCTGCTTTTTAAAAAGTATCTGGAGATGGTGTCCGCATGTATCGCTTATTCCGTTTTCTCAACTTTTCACAGTAGTAGTAAAGAGTTTTAATTTATTACGTACGGAAAATACCACCATACCGCCCTATTTTCGGGTTGGAAAACCGCAAATTATCAGAAGCGGGATTTTTTGCTTTCCGCGGCGGGATTTTTTGTTTTCCGCACCTTTATATTTCTGTTTGCCATTGATTAATTCGTTTATCATGATAATTTGTGGTTTTCCAACTCGAAAATAGGGCGGTTTCCGTTTGTAATAAATTAAAATAGTATACACGATTAGTTTGGAAAGTAATCGCGATTACCTCGTGCAAATAACGGCACTCGGCTTCGCCTCGCGCCGTAAACATTGCACTCGATAATCGCTTACTTTCCGCACCAATCGTGTAATCTACTATTAATTTATTACGTACGGAAAATACCACCATACCGCCCTATTTTCGGGTTGGAAAACCGCAAATTATCAGAAGCGGGATTTTTTGTTTTCCGCACCTTTATATTTCTGTTTGCCATTGATTAATTCGTTTATCATGATAATTTGTGGTTTTCCAACTCGAAAATAGGGCGGTTTCCGTTTGTAATAAATTAAAATAGTATACACGATTAGTTTGGAAAGTAATCGCGATTACCTCGTGCAAATAACGGCACTCGGCTTCGCCTCGCGCCGTAAACATTGCACTCGATAATCGCTTACTTTCCGCACCAATCGTGTAATCTACTATTAATAAAATTACTCTAAAGTAAGCTCATTGATTGTAGCATTAGTCACTGTGGATAGTAATTTTGATCATCAAAAATTTATCAAAAACAATAAGGAAAAAGTTGAAAATCAGTATTATAGAGAGCTGTCTTGAAATTTTATTCATCAATGTACATATTATTTCTTGAATAATATCCTATCAACTGTGGTTTCATCCGACTTGGTATTACTGTGGCTAAATATTTTGCTCACTGACAGCTTGTCAAGAAAACCTTGGGTGATTATTGAAAAATTAGATAGGAACATACACTCTGAAGACAAAGCTCATTCAGCTTATAAAATAAAGTCAAGCCGAAGTGAAATTTCTAGCTTACAATCTTCGTGTAGCGGAAGTCATCGCAGTTAGTACTATTTAAGAATCACTCATAGTTACATGCAGATACTACACTGTTGCTAAACTGGACTCGATCAAGAAAATGATTCTCATAGTGAAATTACCTCCTATACTTGAGATTTGTGCAAAATCAATTGAAACAAATTTTAGTGTCGCTGAAAAGTATTAAGTTTGTTAATATTTGGTAAATTATTCTGTTCACAGACGTCACCAACGTTGGGGAAAACTCGTTCCAGTAACAATTGTCTGAATACCTCTTCTTGTGATGTTAGTACATAGGAGGGAAAAAATTAATGCAGATATTCTCATGATCAGCTTTTCATGTCTGTGGTTACCTTCTCGTATTTCTTTTATATTTTTTTTCGAATTAATTTTCATCTTCTTGTGCCCTATTTTTTAAATTTTCTCATCAATTGTATTGAAACGCCGAATTGCCTGCTAATACTACACGTTGAAAAAAAAATTACAGATAGCTTTTAAGCAGTCTTGTACTTTAATTCATAATTCTTTTTTTTTCCCATTTTTAGCTTGTGAAATTTTCAATTTACTTTTTCTAAACTTATCGCTTGAAGGTTGATAGTTTTTCTTTTGGACTGGATACACATAAGTTGTAATTTTTTCAATTACTTTACCACTTCAAATGATTCTTATGACATTTGGGAAAATATGATCATAATACGTTGCGTACTTGTCAAACGTGCAGGAAACATAATAATTAAATATGTGAATGTCCATGTGTGTGTATGTAAATGTAAAATGCATTTTTTGTAACCTTTTAAAAAATTAAAATTGTAATTAATCTATTTTAAATTCGGAAATTACTTTCGTTATCCTTAAGAAGCATTTTATCGTTATGTAATTTTATCGTACTATTTGTTGTTATACTTGATTGTTAATATCTGTTTTGCCCTATCGTTTATATGTTCCAATTAAAATCCATTTTTGAAGTATGTAGGCGTAAATTTTTCTCCATTTTCTTAAGCTTTGATGGAGAAAAAAAAAAAATGAATTTCAAACTTTATCTCTTAATCGTCACTGGCTTGAAAAAAATTAGTTCGAATCTTGAATCTTGATTTTGACGAATACCACAGTTTTTAATTAAATTTTTATGAAGTACTCATCCTCTATGAACTGTCATCACGGAACATGAGCGCCATCTATGACGAGTTTGTGTTTATCTAAAACGGATTAAGCCAAAAAAAAGTCATGAAAATTCCGTTCGGCTTGACGGCTTCATCCAATTTTTGCACTACACGTGTTTTTTTTACTTTTCCGAGTATGTAAATCAATGCGTCTCTCAGCTATTATTTAGCATTTTATCCTTTTTCCTATTCTACAGGAAAAACGTACTTGTTCTTTCAAAGCTAAGGCCTTTCTCTAAGGGCAACTCGTGCGTTTCCTTCCAGCTAATCGAAATCTGAACCAAAATGTCATCGAAAAACGAAACCGCTTGCGTCTACGCTTCCCTGATTTTGATCGACGACGATGTCGCTGTTACTGTAAGTATTCTAATTTTCTTATTTTTTTCCGTAAATTATGCAGTCATGAAAAGGAGATAAGACTATTTCATTCAAATTATTCATTGATAGAAGAGTTTGCTTCTGAAGTGAGTCGTTACCATTCGTCTTTTCTGTGTTTCAGGGCGAAAAAATTCAAACCATCTTGAAAGCGGCCAACGTTGACGTCGAACCCTACTGGCCAGGACTATTTGCCAAAGCACTGGAAGGCATTAACCCGAAAGACTTGATTACAAATGTTGGAAGTGGTGTAGGAGCTGCTCCTGCTGCTGGAGTTGCAGGTACGTCATTTTTGGTTTTCGAGTATTTTATCGTTTAACGCAAGGCAAAGATAAAAAATGTGACTGTGAATTAGGACATGAAAAGTATGTTGCAGTCGACCGTCTTATTGCTTCGTCTCTCAAAATTAAGGTTCATATGAACCCAATCTCTTCTCTCTCGTACCAATTTCGATCCTAACCATCTCGATGTATAAGTGTGGATTGTTTGATACCGTCGTGTCGTTGAAGTGCACAGTATCATTTTCGTGTCTCTGGTCGTATTATTTTCGAATTTCTTGAATCTTTTCAATCTACTTGTCTTTCGGCTCTAGGTAGTTAGTGGTTTTGACGTATGTTCGTTTTGTTGAGATTCATGAATGAGATCTGTCAACTGATTTATGTTGTGCGTTCGTTTCCTCAAATCAGAAGTGGATTCTGAATTGGAATTCAGTTCTGATTCTCCGAAAAAGTGAGTCTACTCCAGAGTATATTCTAATAAGTGGATCCGACATTCATTATGAATGGTCAGACTTGTTTTAAAACTTTTGATAAAACGAAAAGATTTTATTTTTATTTTTATTATTTTTCTTAAATCTGACTCGAAACTGAAACAAACCGTAAATGTCGAAATCAGTTTCGAATCTGGTTTACAAATCCATTACTTAGAAGAATACACTCAGAGAGAACATACATTTTATTAATGATCTTTTGTGACGATCACTTCAATTTCACTTCTTATTTGTGGATATTTTAGTGTACAGTTACGTTAATTCTGTTTTATAGCTTCATTAATCACGTTTTTATCATTTTAAATTTCACTTCTCTTTATTTTTCAGCTTCACCTGCTGCTGCCGCCGCCGAAGCACCAGCTGCAGCGAAAGCCGAAGAGAAGAAAAAAGAAGAAGAAGAAGAGTCGGACGATGATATGGGCTTTGGTACGATATGTTTTGATTTTACATTAAATTGGGTCTGCGAGAAGAGGAGAGCTCAAAGAAACTAGTTACAATATTTCATTTTCTCCGGATGTGTTTGATGAGTTTTTCGAAATAACGTACTTAGTTTCTCTCTCTGTGAACTTATTAGTTATAGTAAAGTGTAGTAGTTGGAGGATGTAAAGTCGGTGACGATTTTGCCATAATTCGTTGATGAGCAGAGAGAAAGTTGATTTTTTATTCATTTCAAAGACTGCAAGTAATTGCTCGGAGAATTTCATAATCGGGGATATTTTTGTCCGAATTTCAATCTTGATCTCTCCCCTCCTCCTGCGATTACGTTTTGCCAAAGTTTCAAATGAATTTATTCTGGACTGACAATGAGTGACTGAGGAGTGAATGCAAAAAAAAATCCCCATAAAAAAATAGTTTTTCTTTCTTTAAAATTGCCTCTACTCCAATAATATTCTATTTTAAATTACCTAATTAGCGTTTTCATTTTCCACGAAACTACACCCTTACATCCAATAACAGTGTATGACGTTAAGGTCGTCAAACATTTTTCGCGGCAAATTTCAGTTATCCTACACACATTTTCTATTTTATGTAGTAATAGTTTTGAAAAAATGTTCCCTAATAATTTTTCTTCTAAAAGTTAATAACTCTTAATTTAGTGTACATAGCTAATAGAAACTAGATACTAACGGATTTTTTCTTCTTTTTTTTTTCAGGTTTATTCGATTAAAATGAAACCGAATGTTTGTATTTTTGTGGATGTTTGGACAAGGGAAACCAATAAAATGTTCCAAACTTGTTCTTCTGTTGTTTTTAATACTCGTAATGATGGATAAAATCAAGGATCTTAACGCACCTATTGAAAATGTTCTTAAAATAAACCTTCTATTTGTTTACTACGACAAGAATTAGATCGTATTATCATCATGTTAGTTACCGAGCGAATGAAGTTATAGCATTTTTCATAATTCGTTCACCAAGTTTAATAAGTAAAATTAGGATGTATTCTTCGAGAACTTTTCATTTGAAAATCTGCTAACAACGTCGAAATGAATCTGAAATTTCAGACTGCACGGATCGGGCTGAAATTTTGATGATAGCTTCTTCAGCTAAAATCATCGCATTCGATCAAAAATTCTGTTATTTTTGCTTACAAATCAGCCATTTGCCAAATATTTGGCTGTAAAGTTTTCAGATTTCAGCTACCAAAACTTATCAACTTTTTAAATTTCGTTTACATCGAATCAGTATATTTGTTCAGTATTTCCGAGTTTTGATCGAAATCTAGCCCAAGGCAGAAGGACATGTAGCCGAAAAGCGTTTCAATAAGTTGTAGAGGATGAAAACTTGAGAAATATATTTGATGTTTTAAAAGACTTGAGTTTATTAAGCCATTCATTTAGGCATATCGTTAGTACGATTTGATAATTTTTGGATTCGCAGCGCCCTCTGCTGAGACTTGGAACTCTTTAGAATTACGTAATATGGCGACTAAAAACTGAACAACTTTATATTTAAAAAATTTTTTCTGGAGATCGCGATCTGAAGGGTGGAGAAACACGTAGCGCTATCTATGCGGAAGTTCAATGAAACACGTAATAACTCATGAAAAAAAAAACAGGAACATAAGACCTTTCGATTACTCCTATTCGCCTAGTAGAATTTTTCAAAATCGTTAATTTTACTGATTACGAAAATCGAGAAACGTACAAAATTAGCGTTTTTGAACATTTTCACTCGGCGAGTAGGAGTAATGGAGAGGTCTTGAATTCATTCTCGATTTTCGTAATCAGTAAAAATTAGCGATTTTGAAAAATTCTACTAGGCGAGTAGGAGTAATCAAAAGGTCTTATGTTCCTGATTTTTTTCTTTACGAATTATTACGTGTTTCATTGAACTTCCGCATAGATAGCGCTCGTGTTTATCAAGCCTTCAAATCGCAATTTCGAGAAAAAATAATTTTATAATTTAAAATTGTTCAGTTTTTAGTCGCCATCTTACGTAATTTTAGTAAGTTCCAAGTCTCAGCAGTCGGCAGAGGACGCTGTGAAGTGCGAATGCAAATAATTATATCTCTATTTTTCAATATTTCCACGTCGATGCTATAATGTAATAATGGTAAGGTAGACTGGGTGCTTCAAAATAGTTCTGAGTCTCCTGGAAGAGTTGAAGAACAAATTGGAACGTTTTTCAAATTATTTTTAATATTTAATTCTTCATAATTTATTTTCTAAATTCTATTTCACTATCATCTATTCCAACATTTGTCTGGAATGTTATTGCATCTCGTCTTTTCATACGTAAAATACGGTATTTTTGGCTCAAATCACTTGCAATCGAAGCTATTTCCTATGAAAAATAAAATAAAGGAACCGAACAAAAACAAAATTCTGTTCTTTATTGATTTTCAGACTGAATAAAACTTTTGAAAAAATTAAAATCACAGATTTGAAAATGAAAAAAATGTATGCTCGGAGGTTTTGCAAATTCGCGATTGGTACGTCCAGCGAATAAATCAAAATCACTGATTAACTCGATAAAAACTGTAATGAAATTATTAGGGGAATGACTGGTGGAGGATGAAATTTGAACAAAAACACTGGACTAGCATACTGAATCAATCAGTAACGATAATGGTCAGATTTGAATGGGCCTTCGACGGGAACACCCAAATAACTAGCTTGGTCGGACGTTAGTTTTTCCAGTTTCACACCCAGCTTTTCTAAATGCAGCGCAGCCACTTCTTCGTCCAACTAGAAAAAAAAGAAGAAAAATATTAGTTACCGATTTTGGCACGTTTTCCCATTTGAAACAAAACTCAAAAAATACTCAGCGAAAATGGAAGGAATTAAAAATAGTCGTTTATTCATTCGATAAAATACCAACTGATGCTGCATTAATCCACATGAAGTAACACGTTTCATTACTTTCGAGGAGACGTAATAATAAAGTCGAATTTCATTGGGCCCAACAAGTATTAAAAATTTACACCACGATACTGTCAAGGGTTCCAAAATAGAGGATCTAAAGAACAATAATTGAGGAGTTTTGTCGCAAAACGTAACAAACGCCATTTTCAAAAATTTTGAGTTGGTATTGTTTTTTATAGAATTTTTAGCAGCGTATCGACAGGTGTAATCAGATTTTCAAGTAAAACTATTTCAAGATCCATTCCAAGTCCTTGAAAATTCATTCTGTTGCAAAACGCAACAAATCCATCTTCTAGGGTTTATTTTTCGTTCGAGGATAAACCTTAGCCATGGTCATGCCATTATGTGTGCGTTTGGGTAATAAAAGTACTCTTAAAAAAATGAATTTAGTTGAAAATTCATAAATTTGTGTTCATATTAAGGCGAAAAAATGTTTAAATTTGAATGAAAAATTTTTTTTTCTCCATTATGATGCTTTTAGTACTGAAATTTCGATGAATTGAAACTTGCGTGGGTCTAATAATGTGTTTTTTAATCAAGATACATCATTTATTAATCAACAAAATTAGTTTCTATCATAGTTCGGTGATATTTGGTTCGAGAGAGGGAAACAATGCCATCAGGTGTAGTTAGGGCAGTCGAGGATACCAGCAGGAGTAAGATAAATAGAAGGTTACGAATAAATATGAAAAAAATAGTTTATGCAGAGCACAAAAAACTTACTTTCTTCGGAAGCATATACACGTCGACTTTATACTCCGTCGGTTTCGTCCACAACTCGATTTGAGCTAAGACTTGATTGGTGAATGATGTACTCATTACGAAAGACGAGTGTCCCATAGCACAGCCAAGATTCACAAGTCGGCCTTCAGCCAATACAACGATATGTATGCCACTTGATAACGTGTATCTGTCAACCTTGAAGGAAAAAAATATAATTTAAGGGTGTTCGGATAGTTTTCTTCGCATGAAAAAGCGAGGTACAGTTATCGATGTGTTAAGTTTCTGAGAAATTACTTGTGGTTTGATGTTGACTTTTTTAACGGCATTCTTCTCCAGCCAGTCCACCTGAACTTCACAGTCGAAATGGCCTATATTACAGACAACGGAGTCTTCTTTCATGTTCAAAAAATGGCGATCACATATAATATCTTTGCAGCCGGTGGTGGTAACGAAAACGTTGCCCTCTTTCGAGGCTTCATCCATTGTGGTAACCTTGAAGAGTAGAAATGAAGAAATGAAAAAAGCTCGTGAAGGACGTGCATGTTTTGAAGGGTCTAAAAATTTATTTTGCATATTGTGAAAATTAACAAATATTTTAGCAGGCTTTACTATTAGTGCTTTTTTTTCGGTGATTGATAACTGTAGAATTTATTGAGTTATTAGAGGGCGAGTATTTTAATTCACCTCGAAAATTAAATCTGCTAAGGAAGAAGAAGAAGCTCTAGCGACATTTGTTGTAAGAAAATCGACGATGACAACTGACAATTTTGAATGGAAATATTTCAGTTAACTATGGTATCAATATTGTAAACACAGAGAAATTCTTCAACAGAAAAGATAGAAAAGGTTCTTGAAAAAAAAAAATTTTTTCAATTTTTTAGAAACTTACTTTTTCAGTTTTTGGTGAAAACTAATTGAGGCACTCAAAAATCGAATGATGTGAACGACATTTTTGACAAAACGAAGAAATCTCTAGAAATCGAAAGCTGACATAGGTAAAAGAACCAATTTTTATGCATAATTATTTAAATTTTGGAGTGCTGACTCGTTGATCACAAACGAATTAATCCTCAAAAGGAAACATTTTTCACTAATTTCGAAAAGATAAGACACGAATAAATTCGTTAAAAGTAGTCTGTGTAAAAATTTACACACTATCAAAACTATCAGTTCAAAAACCAAGCATTTTTAAAGAAAATTATTAAATTAATGGCGGCATGTGTAAAAAATTGCACACTATTGCTTATCAGTAATTCTGTTCACACGTTATCTTCAATGGGCTAAGCATTACGCAGACAATACAACAGCCATATCACCGAATCAAGTCCAAAATCTGCTAAGTTCAAAAAAAAAAAAAATAATAATAATAATAATAATAATAATAATAACCACCCATTTTTTGGCTGATTTAGCATCACTACAAACAATAAGTACTAAAACATGATTTAAGCACAAAAAATCTGACGTTACATTCTTTTGGACTTGGCAGTTTTCGGACTCAGACCGACGATATTTCCACTGTGCATTTGGCTATATTCTATTGGCAAATGTCCACATTCAAAGGTCGTAAACAATAAACGAGCAGTCTGTTCCTTAGTATTCTTCGAATTTCACATTGTACTCACTTCGTAGCCTTCCATGGCAGCCTGAAGAGCGTTTATTGGATCGATTTCCGTGATGATAACTCGGCCACCGTACGATCTCAAAGACTGAGCACAGCCTTTTCCTACATCACCGTATCCAGCGACAACGCATACTTTGGCAGCCAACATCAAATTGGTGGCACGTTTTATGCCATCGATCAACGACTCTCGGCATCCGTACAGATTGTCAAATTTACTCTGCAATGAAAAAATTAATTAGTCGGGACTATCATTTGGCACTTGAAAGACATAATCGCTAAACTGCAGACAAGTACCTTAGTAACGGAATCGTTGACGTTAATTGCTGGTACTTTCAAGACGTTATCTTTCTTCATTCTGTACAGCTTATGAACACCGGTTGTAGTTTCTTCGGAGATTCCACGAATCTCAGACAAATACTGAGGATATTTCTTGTGGACTAGGTCGGTAAGATCTCCTCCGTCATCCAGAATCATGTTAAGCGGCTGAAAATTGAAAAAAAAAAAATCATTGAACACATACTTGAAGTTACGTGAATTAGAAATAAAAGAGAAAAAATTTCAACTCAAGTCGGACTGGGAGAATTCTTATGAATGGTTCGTTTAAAAAACAACCATCGTAAGTGATAGCGCAAGCTGCGACAGTATGAAAAAGAACTTTTTTTAAACAAATTTATAGATTTTGTTAATCTCAGATTTCTTTCAAAAGATAGTCCGATATACACACATAACAATTCAAATTTTAGAAACAAAAATTGGCAATAAGATCCTCAGATGAAAATACATTACTATACGTTTGTAAATTATTATAATGCATTACACATATACCATCTGATGCTACAACTGATTGAAGTTGTGAGGAAAAGATCTCAATGGAAATCAACTGAAGTACAGGAGAAATGATTTAAAAATCTGAATAAGAATTTTTTTTTCAATCGAACTTCAAAGAAGAGACTTTCATAAACTAACGTACATTGTTGGGGAAATCAATCGAATGTTTAAAATTCTGATAATATGAACTGAGGAATTTGAAATATTGCTTCTCAAGTGATATCTCATGTCATTTGAGAACAAAGTCAAACGCGTGACGCATATCTCTCAACTTCTCGTCATTTATTAAACGTCTAGAGAGATGAAATATTAACCTTTCCATCATCAAAGACTAAGGTTTGTTCAATACACCACAAATATTCTTCTTCTGTTTCACCTTTCCACGCAAAAACTGGAATTCCTTTGGCAGCAATAGCAGCAGCTGCTTGATCTTGGGTACTGAATATATTACAACTCGACCATCGTACCTGCAAAAAAAAAAAGGAACAGATGTTAGAAGAGCTTATTTATTGACTCTTTCGGACGTTGAGTGAAGTAAAATTGTGTAATTTACACTTCAAAAGCGTCCCAAAGAAAAGATAACGATTTGCCATTTATATTCAAATTAACTGACAGAGGGAAAAAAATGAAACGTGAAGCCAATATTATAAAATTGAACCTGTCAAAGATAAAAGAAACTCGTACGATGAGGATCCGAAAGTTAACCTCATCGAAAGGTACAAATATCGACAAATTACCATATCAGTGAATTGCCTTCCAATCAATGAGTTCTGAATAACTACGATAAGATAAATAATTTATTGAGCCGAACTTGAATGGTAACGGAAAAGTTCAATGGAAGGAGATGGACCTCGAAATGAGTCTCTCCCAGCTTTTTCTTTCAATTCTTGAATAAGAAATTTTTCTAATGCAACTAAATTTCAAATCTATCACATGTGACGAATTAGAAGAATTAAACTGGAGGGGAAGGGTTGGAAATGTTAGATTTACAAATTCACAAGGGTGAAAATATCCAATGAATTTAAAAAAAAAATAAATAATCAAGTTTATTATAAAATAAAGGTGAATGAACTTATTTACTCGTTGAATTCTTCTAGAATTGATTTAAAAAATTTTAGATGAAATCCGACAAATTTTTTTTCAAAAAATGATGATAATTAATATTGTTTTTGAAAAGTTTCATGACAAACGAAAGGCAATGTTTCATGAACTTGAAAAATAGACTAGCTCCATTTTTGGTGAGCAGTCATGAAAGTAACATTCGCACAGAATATACTTCAAGCCATAACGAACGGTTTTTTTCTTGAAAGCTCAAATATTTTAGGATTCAGTGAACAAAAATACGATCAATAATCAAACTGAATGAAAATGTTCTAAATTTAACCGTCATTATGCTCTGAAAAATCCTCTTCACCGCTTTTGTTCACATAATTCTTTATTACTACGTAGGATCATCGAAAAATTCTAATTCAGTAGATATTAAAGGAAAAATTACGAAAATCCGTTACATAACGATCAAAGTAAACATCAGATAAGAAACTGCAACCTATGTTCATTCCTCGAGCGAAAAATAATATTTCTTACGTCAGCTGGTAATATCAAATGAGTAATTAACACAAAATAAGTTGCAATTCGTGTAATAATTTCCATCAAAAACAAAACTAATTAATGATTTCAAAAGAATAAACACACCTTGCTAAAACTGTTTTTCGATTAAAGCCATGAGAATTTCATAAATGACAAAACACATTCTCCTCGCATGATCAATATACAAAATGACTTACTTCAGCTCCTAATTCGATAAGTGTTTCTATAAGCACAGCAGTCTGTAGAGTCATGTGTAAGCATCCGGCAATTCGAGCGCCTTTCAGAACTTTCTGCGGACCGTATTTCTTGCGTAGAGCCATTAAGCCGGGCATTTCGTTTTCGGCCATTTCTATTTCCTTTCGTCCCCATTCGGCCAGCGAGATATCAGCTGAGAGGATCAAAAACAAATCCTAATTAATGAACCAAATTAAAAAAATCAACGGAAAAGCAAGGCGAGATTTAAATTGTAAAGATTATAACGTCGAAATGATGGATGTGAACAAGCGATTCGTTAATTTGGAGGGTCAAATAGAAACGGTGAAGACAAAAGGACGTGCACATGAGAGACAATAGATAGACAACAGAATTACTTAATTCGTTCGATGATCGAGTACTTACCAACTTTGAAAGGTAATTTGGTCGTCATTTTCGAAGATGAAGAATGTATTTGAATTTTTACTAAACTGCCGGCAGCAAGGTACTAATTGCAATTGAAACTTGCTAACGAAGTGAAGAAGTGTGATCACAACTAACGAGAACGAGGTGATTACACTCAACTCAACAGTCAACGTGCATTCCGCATTTGACGAGGTTCGAATTAGCGCCATCTAACAAATATATTGCAAACCACAATGCAACTAGCAAGTTTTGCATGAACAACTAGAGGGCGCTGCATGTAGTAATAGCATTCATGTGGAATGATCACGAATAATACCGTCAAAATTTTCATTTTCCTTCATTATTTTTCAACATTTTGGTAACTTGGAATTTTTTAGTCAAATTTGAATAATTTCATTAAACAATTATTCCAAAACCCAACAGCAGAAAATAATTTATAACCAATTTTCGAGAAGTTTAAATAATAAAATCCCGTTATACTTTCTATCTTCGGTAGTTGGGTTGTTTTTTTTTTAACGTAAATAAAATATATTCATTGTGAATGAACATATTGAATACCAGTGGCTCAGCTTTAAAACAAACACAAGAGGAGGAAAACTCATACCCATTGTAAACCGAGCTTTATTCCAAAGAGGTTAACTGAAATTGCTTTTGTAAAGGAGGATGATAAAATAAAGGATCAAAATAATATAATATTCACACTAAATCTGTGGAAAAATTAATTTTCACGTTTCACTTTAGAAGACTTAGATGGCTTTGAATTTAAGCCAGACATATAATATTGGGTAACAAGTATGCAAAGTAGTTCGCGTCTGTTCCAGGGAGAATATCACAAACATTGGTTACTCGTTTAATAGACCATTATGAAAGAAATTCTGTGGGATCTTAGTTCATAATGATCTGTTGAGTCAACAACCAAAGTTTTTAGTATTAGCGGTCAGACTGTCTCATTGATATGCTCACAAGCCGCACCATTCTGAAAAGGTGCACCTGTCGCAAAATACACGACAACTCAAGAAAAGGAGCAACTCAGTGAAAATATTGTTATTTGGCATTTTATCCAAATAAACACGATTTATTTATTCAAACCTAGTAGAATTAAATAAATTATAAAATTACACACGAAGGGCAAAGGGAACTAATTTCAAAAAATTAAACCGATTTGTTTAATTTACAGATGTTAGGGGTGAACAACTCAATTAATGGAATACATACGTCTCATTTCCGATTCAACCCAATGACTCGTCTTTAAAATGAAATTAATCTATAACAACGACGCGAAATGAAGAAATTACTAAAGTTTAGTAAAATTTACTATTTCTGATTCTGAACTTTCAGAGAAAAGGGACTGATGCATCAAGACAGAATTCATTTTATGATTTTATATTTTTTTTTAAAACCTTGATAAATGAAAATGAACTTTTTCAAATTGGACGATTAAAAAAACTCCGAATAATAAAATTATGGAATAACCAAGAACGTCATGACTTACGAGAAAATGCATTTGAACGCACAGAAATCAATTTTTTTGAAGCTCTCTTGAAAAATTCACATTTTAATGCGTTAGCCCTATTTTGTGTGACACTTCACACGTAGAAAATGTAATGTAGAAAACAAATTTTCTTTCAGTTTTCTACTCTCCTATGAGATTCTGATGAAATTTTCCATTCATGAACACACGCTTCAATAATCGATCATACTAAAGAAATTCCACCACACTGACCTACAAAACTAATGAAATAACTTGAAAAGCCACCGACTAGAACTTCCTGTTCTTCATCAAGTAATCGCACTGCCCAGTTATTGTTTTCCTTTCACGTGACTTCCGTATCTGATATTAACGTTCCATTTTTCGTTTTCAGTCTAATGCGTCCATTCCAATATTTTGTTTCTTGCCTACCATCCACGTACACAGTTTTAACTGTTCCATCAGGGTATTCTCGTCTCTGGAAACAAAACCCACCAAGATACTTGTATAATTTACTAAACAAGTTCACACAATGTATCATCTGGAACAGGGATGTCGTGAAGGCACAATCTTCAGGAGCAACTCCTCGTTGACGATTTTGGGGAGGGGGGGCAATATTTTTCAAATTTAGAAAAGAATTTTAGAGATGATCGAATAGTGAACACCAACATTCATCATTCATAGCTGACCTGGAGGGGGGCATTCTTCGTAAGCCTTGGGGGATCACAGTACCCCTGATCTGGAAAGTGAAGACAATTTCGAAGCACTCAACAGGCACCAAAAGATTAAGAAACGAAATGGATGTATAGGCGGGCAGTAAATTAGACAGTGTAGGTATGTGTGTGAAGAAAAGCTTCAGAAAATGGCATTTTGAAATACTAACATTCAAAGTTCTCTTTTACTTATTTATAAAATAACATGGGAGTTGATATTAAGTATTTATGGATATTGATGAAGGAGCAAGTAAAATTCCTTCGTTCAATCTTCAAACCCATGTAAGAACATTTTACACATATCGAACAACTTTTTAAAACCTTAGTCTTAGGCAAAGATTCATAATTACTTTATATTCTGGAGTATGAATCTCCACCTCTCCATTTGGGAATAGCAGTCGTTTTTCATCAGACGTATTGTTTTTTATTATAACCGTGCCATCGACTTGCGTCCATTTCTCTTCCGCTTTGGTATTGACTTCGTAAATCGTTCCATTTGGATAGGTGATTTCTAGAGATCCGTCTTTAAAACGTTTTTCGATTTGTCCGCTGAAATTATAGACATCAACAAAACTTAATAATTAATTTAAAAAATTAGATTTTCGCTTTTATACCTCTATGCCTGTATAAATCAAGGGCGGAACAAAGAGGGGACCAAAGAGGTCCACGAATCCCTTAAAAGTATTCTTGAACTCTAAAACAAGTTATGAAATGAATAACGAGTAAAAGAAACATGTGACAGTTACACACCAGCGCAATAGTCAAGGGTTCCCAACAAAATTTAAACAATTTTTCCAAAAACCTTTTTTATCAGAGTTGATATGAGAAAAAAATTACAGTGAAGATATGAAATACATATAATCTGGTTCAAATCGCCAACGGTACTTACTTTGGAAACTCCATAATCTTCAATCCATTGCCATATTCAGAGTGCCATATTTTACTTTCAGCGTAGTAATATTTAATTATTTCATTTTCCAAAACCTCTTTCACATCGCCATTGAAGTAGATCGTTTTCGTGACCTTTCCATCGGGTGATATTTTTTTTATGTTACCATTTGCGTACCAAATCTCTTTTCGACCATCCGGAAAAGATTTCTCCACATTTCCATGGTCGTCACATAATTCTTTCTCCACGGATGAAGTGGTAACGTCGGCGCTCGAATTAGGTTCAACTAAAAATTTGAAAAATGTAATACGAGTACAGAAGGCATAAAAGATAATATCGAAAAATAGGACTTACTTTGAGTATTGTTCAAATAGCTGCTCACACAAATGGATCGACTGTTGTTTGGATTAAATGAATCCAAATTGCTGGCTAATGATCGCACCTTGTCAATATATTTGGAATCGCTGAATTTCAACTGTTGTAATAAATCTTGCGTGGTACTAATCAAATCACTGTTAACTTCTGGAGACGGCGAACTGTGTTCGTGTTTGACGGTTTTTGGGGGCGGCCTCGTTTTCTTGACGACAGGAGCAAAAGTGACCTTTGAAAAGAAAAAGCAAAAGGTGTAACAGATTGAAATTAATTATTAGATGATGAAATGAATTCTCTTACTTTTTTCGTTTTTAGTTCTTTTATTTCGTCTTGAAAAGACGCGTTCAGGTCTTTTAATTGTTTCATTTCTGTTCGAATACGAGCTTGAGCAGCTCCCCAGCGACTTTCTTTTTTAGAAATTTCCTCTTTAAGAAGTTTAATCTGAAAAATTTAAATGAAAAAATAGAAATTAATAAAAATCAGTCTCACTGACATGGAAAACCACCGAGGTTCATAAAAACAGAATAATCATTTTCGCCACAAAGACACGGGGAAACATAAGATTTAAAAAATGAAGAAAAATCAACATCTGAAAATATTATTATCAAGTAGTTAGTCCAATTTCAGCCAAAAAAAAGATTCTTATTATGTGATCAAAATTGTTTTAGGGAATTTGGGATGTTTTTATAGAGAACTGGAAGTAAAATTAAAAATTAAAACAGTTTCAACAAAAATGGACAGTAGAAATTTTGAAGACCCATGGAGAAAAAAATGAAAATATTACTGAAAGGGGACAACAAATTTAGGCAAAAATATAAAAAATATACAACTGATAACTGAAAATATAAAAAAAAATCTACAGATACTTTTTTCTTAATCGTTGCTGAAAATGAATTAAATAAATTTGAGTATCCTGAGTAAAATCTTAATTTCTAATTTCGACAATTTAGTCAACCAAAACAGTCGAGGCGATAATCAAAATTTAATTTTTTTTCGCATCAA
The DNA here is from genome assembly GCA_038050395.1 of Parthenolecanium corni. Taxonomy (NCBI): domain Eukaryota; kingdom Metazoa; phylum Arthropoda; class Insecta; order Hemiptera; family Coccidae; genus Parthenolecanium; species Parthenolecanium corni. The sequence continues at coordinate 3,972,303 of JBBCAQ010000002.1, forward strand.
CTTCTTAATATTTTTTGGAAGTGACTTGCACTTTAAAATTGTAACTATTAGTTTCTTACAATTCTCCAATAAAATTTATACTAACTTTCAGCAATAAAGTAATAATAAGTAAAAAATTCAATAATAAACAGCATTCTAGTGAAAATAATATTTTGAAAGGAGATGCTACAGTGAGAAACTTACCTCTTCCTTCAATAATCGTATTTCTTCTTTCTCCAATTTATTTGGCCTCTTACTCGCCTCTTTCATGTATTTTTCAAAAGCAGCTTTTTCTCGAGACAATTTTTTCTTTTCTTCTTCAATTTCGCGAGTATTTTGCAAATGCTCAGCTCGAATCTTAGCCAGCAGCTGCATCTTTTCATCGCAGAACTTGCTGTATTCGGTTTCATAATTTTCTCGCAGCTTAGTCAAATGAGAATTTTCTTGACGAAATGCGTCGATTTCGTTTTCTAATTCACGCAGTCGTGTGTGCAATAAAGTCTTCAACTGATTTTCATCCTCACCAGCCACGGAATTGGATTCCTCAGTTGCTGCTTCATAAAACTGTATTTCACGAGTACATTCGCTTTTGGCTGGCGAAAATACGGTGGTCGTTTTTTCGGTGAACACAGAGACTGACTTGGATGTGGTAAAATGACTAGTGTCCTCTTCCAAACAACAACTGCATCTGAAAGATATTTCATGAATTAGGGATAATATGACGATAAACATTACTTTCAAATAAACAGCACAGTTTCTTCTTAGATTTCAAAATGTCATTGATTCAGTTTATTTTCATTAGTTAAATGACGTAAAAAAAATCAGGATTCAGCGCTCTCAGACACTGAAACTTGAACATACCTTCTGTACTGAACAGAATTCCCCAAAACAAAATTTAAAAACTTAAATAACAGTTAAAAATGGTTTTCATTACATTTTTGAATCCAGAACTTAGGAGAAAAAAAAAGAAGTGAAATCACAAAATGCAACTAACTTCTCCAGAAGTCAGGATGAAAGTTACGACTGCAAGACTCGATAAGTAATATTTTTTCCAAAATAAATAATTCTTGAAGAAACAACCACCTTTCGAAAGGAATATGAACTTATGAGGATATTAAAAAAGCAGAAATTTGAACAAATTTTCCTACTTCTAAGAAATTCAAGTTAAATTCTTCAATCATAAAATTTAAGACTCACCTTGAGCTACAATCAGAGCTGTTATAAGACTCCTCGTCAAGGTAGTTCTGCTGGAATTTTTGGTCATCGGAAACTTTAACGATAACCATTTTGCAGCTGTCGTTATCCATTGCTTGGAAACACGACTGATTATGACTACTATTACGAAAACTATCTTCGAATTTTGAAGGTTCTTCGTCGATGACGTCCAACGTTCTAATACCAAAAAAATCGTATTCGCCATTTAGATTTGGAGATAGTGGCTTTGAGCGATCGTCGGCACATTTCTTTTCTATGACTTTGACAGGGGTGGACTTGATAGAGTCCTCCATAAGCTGAGCGACAGCAGAAGATGAGGATGAGAAACTGGAGTCATGGGTTTGTTGTTCCAGCAACTCGAATGCTTCTAATGCTCTATTTTCCCTCGGTACGCAATGATTAACCTGTTGAAAGATAGAATTAGTTTTCCTAGCGTTCATTTAGATGTACAAACTCTTTCAAAAAGAAAATTCGATTATAACTTCGTAAAAAGATCTGTTACTCTTTTCTTGAAATAGGTAAAAACATCAGAAATTGGGGATTGCAAGTAAAGACCTTTTCCCGTTTTTTTTTTCTTTGGACAGTTTCCAAATAGAGCCAACGTTTTTTGAATCATAAACCAAGTTTTAAAGCTGTAAGGTTCATACGTAATAGATAATACAATTTAATTTGAAACGTACAAGTACCGACCAAATTCAATCAGTTTTTCATAACTGAAACATTGCAGAAAAGTTCTTTCTGTTTGGGTATACCTCTATCATCAAAAAATAAAATAAATCTTACTGAAGGTGTATTCTCTTCATTCGACTCGGCATTAACTGGTGCTGAATGAGTTTTGGAAGCACGACTACGTTTATTCAGTTTAAAATCTTCTGCTTTCATTCGAAATCGAGAAAGTCCTTCTCCTTTTCGTAAGAAGGTTCGTTTTTCAGTCTTCTTCGGTTCTATAACCTCATTCGATTGACAATTTGCTTCTTTTAGTTTAGCATTGAGAAGTGATTCGAAATCTTTATGAAACGATACTAGTGGCAGCTCGTCGATCGAATTCTAAATATAATAGCGAATTATTCAATAACAGGTTAATATTACTGTAATGATAATAGAGCAATAACAAACACACGAAATTTACCTTCGCCAAATCAAACTGAGAGGTTCGTTTGTGCACACCAGTTTGATGATTACTCTCTCTCAATGGTCGTCTAGTGGAATTTCTGTCTGCAGGTGAACAAGAAACAATTATTTCACAAGAATTGTGAAGAATCAGTGAGTATGTGAATAATAATCAAAGTACTTACCAGAATCTCGATCAACGGAAATTTTCTGAGTGAGTCTATTTTCTTGCATTTTATTCCAAGCTTTGAGCTTCTCGATTTGTTGTTTTACAGTGAGCAGACGTTTCTCCGCGTCATGAACGGAAATAGACGTCGAATCCATGGCTTGATGGGTAGTGATTCCTGTTTTCAAGCAATAAATCAGGAAGAACTCATTTTGAAAATTTGCATTGACACTCAGTTGAAAATGACAGCTTAAGAAATATGGAAAGTTTAATCATCATATTCAAGAACTTGATTAATAACAGTCGATCGAGAAAACCTAATTACTGATGGAAGAAATTTTCCAACAACGGCGATAGAAATTAATTGAGATCGAGAAAAACGAAAACGAAATCACATATTCGGAGATTGAGAGCGAAGCACAACTTTTAGCGCCAACCAGTGCATCAACCGCGTCAACTTGGAACTTGAAAGACCAAATAAGTAGGACTGTTTCTTTTATATGAATTTTCTGTATCTTTGCATCAGATTGTAATTATCTCGAAAACGCAAACACACGTAAAAAAATTTACAGAATACAAAACTGCAAAGCTGTTGCAAAGATTGTGCATTATGTAGAAAAAAGGAAACAGGTTTACTAATTTTGTTGTTGGTTATAGAAACGAGAAAATAAACAACAAAAAGGATCATGATGGACCATGATGGATTTTGATATAAATTAATCCTTTTAACAGAGTGCATGATCGATGACCATTGATTTTGCCTGAAAAAAAGTTGAACTTGCCAGCTTCAATAATTAGAGCTGGATTCTTAATTACATATTCGAAACACATTCACATTCTGTTTATTTTTTTTGAAGGAATAATTCATCGATGAAAATCAAGCTAACAGTAAAATCATCGTCGGTAATTTGATCGTTTCGTTCCTTGAGCTTCTTAAATTCGATTCTCGGAGCAGATTAGGTGAAGAAATAACTGATCAGACTTATCACTCTTTTCAAGGAAACTTTGTAAGTTTCTTAATCTTTTATATATTATTCAGCTTTGAATCAGTACCGTGTTGGATATTGGTTCAAAAGCTAACTTGTAAAACTTGTCAGTCCTATTCAATTTGTTTGTTCTACTTGTTTTAGCTTTCGTCTTTTCACTATGGCCTCAAATAGCATGAATGATATGCCATCTTTCACAACAGTCGACACCAGTGGCTTAGATAACAATATGTACAGTCAAACTGTTCCTATTCAAATGAATAATCTGGACCAAAAAGTCGCCGATTCGGTCAGTGTTTTCTTCTACGACTACGTACATCACTGCGATAAACACTCGATTATAGTATTGATTTTATTTGCGAACAGATAGAAAACATCACCATTCCAGTACAGTCCACTGTTGGTGGCAGTTTGCAACCCATGATGAATACTATCAACACCAATTTGCCCTCTACGATGCCAATCTCTTCGTCCCCAATGCTTAGTGTTCCAATCCAAAATCATGTTCCAATTAACACTATGAATCATGCTGCTACTAACCCTATGAATCATGTTTCAACCATCCCTATGAATCAAGTTCCAACGAATTCAATGAACCAAGTTCCATCTAACCCCATGCATCAAATTCCAACCAACACCATGAACCATATGACTAAACAACCAGCAAGTTCTAGTCAATCGACCGTCGTTAATACTGATCAGGTAAAAATTTTGAATACATTGAAACTTTTTTACTCGTCCTGAAAGTAAGTCAACTTAATTTCAAACTTGGATATCCGATTATACATTAGCTAGTTTGAAAATCCCTCTTCAGATCTCACATATGCTCTATTTTGATATGCATGGTCTGTAAAATGAAATAAAGTTCATGCTAAGGGTTCATGGCACTCAGTTGCATTGATGTGGTTTCTAATTATCACTATTCACGATACAATTAAACTTGACAAATCATAATGTCAACTTTCATTTCACGACTAATATACGAAGTGGTAGAGAATCACAGTATGCGAATGAATGAATGTATCTGCAAAATTAACCAATGGTAATTGAATTGATAGTTACAGGTTCTATGTTTCTTTTTTAGAACAAAGCTTAAAATCAATGTAAATGTCTAATTTTTTGGTCGAAAATATATCAGAGTTATGGGTATTATTTTATAATGACTTCAAGAATTCATTTCAATGAGTCTTGAATGATTTTTTAAAATTATAGATCTTGACGAAAACCAGACTCCAAGACCTCGTCAAAGAAATTGATCCGTGTGAGCAGTTAGACGAAGAAGTTGAAGATTTGTTGCTTCAACTGGTGGACGACTTTGTGAATAGCACGGTGAACACTGCTTGTGTTTTTGCTAAACATCGAAACGCTGCCACTGTTGAAGTGAAAGACGTGCAATTGTACCTCGGTAAGAGCTTATACAGGAAAAGTTCAATAGTTTCTGTAGTCCAGTTACAGGTTTTACAAAATTCTGTTTTACTCCGCTCTTATCCTCTGTTGTTTTTTTTTTTTTTTTTTGTAGAAAAAATGTACCAAATGTGGATCCCAGGTTTTGGAAGCGAAGAGGTGAAACCGTACAAAAAACCACCAGTTACCGAAGCTCACAAACAAAGATTAGCTTTGATAAGAAAATCGTTGAAAAAATACTAATTTTTGTCTGCAGCGAGCGAAAATTTGATGGCGTAATGATAAATTTAAGATATGCGTAATTGTGGAAATTCATTTAGGCAACTTTTCTGGTAACTTCATTCTTTAAGGTGATTATATAAAATGCGTCGTAGTCATTGATCTTTATTATGAGCGATGACATGAATCTGAGGAATTTTGGATCAAGAATCATTTTTTGGTCTAAATAAAATTGAGAAAAAAAAAAATTTCTTGTTTTAATTTCACTAAATTGTTACTATTTTTGAAACTTAAATCATAACCAAATCCTCAGATTATAAACGTCCATGTTTCGGTTTATTTTGCTTTGTTTCAGTAATCACCTATAACTGCATTGACCAGAATACTTTTTAAAACTTTCAAACATGTAATTACTCAGTCATTACATTTACATCAAGTTACATCGTTATTGTATTTAAAATACATTTTGGAATAGAGTGTTAAGGAGATAATACGAAATACATTTTGCATTATTCGAGTATATTTCTGATTAGATTAATACTTATTTGGTGACACTTGTCACAAGTTTAATTTATTGTTTCGGAAAAACAATAAGACCAATAAAAAAAAGTTGTAAATTACTAAACGATATTCTGCACAGAGGTTTCAACAATCGGAATATAGATTCTTCGTCATTATTAATTCAAGACCAACAACTTCCTACCTTACTTCCTGCTCACAATTTATGAAAAAACAAAATTTTTTTTGCCTAAAACTCTGACCTAAAGGGTGTAGTTTTCAAATTCTCACACTCATCATTTTCGTTGCAGGAAAACGAATGAAAATTAATATATCACATTATTTAGATGCGGTTGCTAGTTGTCCCTTAGATATTAACCGTCCATATCATTGTTCTATGAATACCATATAGCGTCGATACTAATGCTACCTCATATTTTATTGTCCAACTGTTCAGAGAAGAATACCAACAGAACGAATTCAAACTTTTTTTTTGCTTTCGTGAGAAATAATCTTGCAAGAATTTTTTTTTCTAGCTCAATTTTGCCCCAAGTGATAAAAAATTTTCATAGAATGTCTCCATTGAAGTTGGTTGCGGAATTTTTAATTTTCAATTTTGTGATATCATGCCAAAAAATATCAATTTTACGGCCCCCTAGAATTAATTTAAACGTAAATTTCTAAATTCCACAACCAAAGATCAATAGCGACATCCCTGTCAACATTTCAGATCAATCGGTGAAAAATTGAGAGAAAAAAGAGTTCCTGAGAACATAATTTTTCAACGTTTGAGAACTACACCCTTAATTTGTATTCGAAATAATCTTCAAAATGAATCGAAAAGAAAAAAAATGAAATTAGAATCAGAAGTGTGGACCAGATATTTTCAAATCTAGAATTAGCTAATATCATTAGAATAGTAAATTTTAAATAATCTACAACATGCAATTAAAAAAAAAAAAGTTTACCAACCTGCGGTGATGAATTCATTTTCCTATACGTCCGAAAGTTTTTTCCCTTCAAATTAGTTCCTTCGTTGGAATTTTTTTCAAACTGACTCAAAGTCACTCAACTCGAACGAATGTGCTAAAAGAGTCTATGTAGGGTTCTAGCTAAATTGCTTCGTTCGATGGTCAGAAAACTGAGCGACAATCTAATAAAATTTTCCAATGAAAGTAGTTTACCAAAATTTCTGAAGAACCAAAGGTCACTTGAGTTATAATTTCTGGCTTTTTGCTAAAAATGTACCTATTCAGTTACATCATTGTTTCCTATACAAGCCCTTGTGTTAATATATTTTGTAAGACAAAATTAAGTCGGTATTCGCCGCACATACGTTTGATTAGGCAAAAAGCATTACGAGAAAACAGGAAAAATTCGTTTCGAATTGTTCCATACGAGTTTTTAGTTTTCCATTTTTACAATAATTGGTCGGCATTGGTGCCAGTTGTGACTGTGAATCTACAGTTTTAATTAAAATTATGTTTCATTAAAATTAATTCAGGAATTCTTGCTGGGGGGGAGAATTTTTTTTGTTGAAAATAGTAATTCAAACTTTAAACTAGACCTTTTCGAAAGTAAAATGAATGAGATTATTTGATCTCATTAGAAAGAGGAAAATTTCAGAAATATTATTATGATGAATACATTTTTTTTTAAATTTAATATCACTGTTCGTGATGAAAATAATTTCAAAAACTGTGAATTCTATTCTACACTTTCTACACATTTCAGAAAGGAGCAATTTTATTCATCCATTTCATGATACAGCGAAATTTGAACGGAATTGTAACAGACTAAGTAAAATTTGAGTGGACTTGAGCGACATTTGAGCAAAATCTGAGCGGAAAGAGGGCGTAGCCCCCTTGGGCCACGCTGGTAACTAATTAAAAACTGAGAACTTGAATATCTTAAAATTCTATTTTCCTACTTAGATCCTTCTTCGATTGTTTTGTATTTTTTTCAAAATTTGTTTTTTAAATCTGCTGCATCTCTTCGAAGGGATGACGACGTAGTCTGCTATGGTCTGGTCTTTCAATAATCGGGTCGAGGACATCGCTGACTGTTTTTCCTAGGAAAGATGGTGTCTCACTGCTAAGATATTTCAAACTTGGAATATTACCACCTATTTTTTACCTCTCTCATACTCATGGCTGACGTCAACGTCACGGTTGCATAACGAATTAAGTCCACCTATACGTATAATCACTTCGCATCTTCTCGGTTTGACCACCCTCCTGCCGACCCCCTTCGCCATATATTTGCTACTTCCAAGTAAAAGTAAAAAAATACGCGCAGCATAAATATGTACATTCGGACGTAGGTATTCGAACCAACTCCGCAGCAATCGAAAGTAGGCGCATATTTTTCGAGCGTAGCCGCAAATTGGTCGGCAAATAAATACAATTTCAGAAAAACCACAAAACGAAGGTGTCTTATGCGGTTGACGTCATAAATCCAGCTTTTTACGAGTGCGGCCGAATGCTGAGGTCTGCACTGAAATACGTGTAGAATCTCGGCGAGAAACCAGTTGGCTCTCCCCTCGTACGCCCTACATAACCAGTGCCCCCCCCCCAGTATGTCTTTCCACTGCCAGAGATACCTCTCTTTTATGGTCGGCAGCGCACGAGTTTGCCTGGAAGAGTGACTGAGAGACCAGATATCTGGCATTTTGTATGCCAGACGAAGACACAGCACCTTGATACACACAATAAGTGGTCGTGCAGAGGTAAAGCGTGGAGAGGATTTTCTTGGCCCAAGTGGCGTATATTCTTATTTCTGTATGCGTGTGTGTGTGTGTGTGTGTGCGCTGGCCTTCGAAGGAAGTCTCTCTCTCCTCATCGACAAGCCACACAAGATCAAGAAGAGAACACTTGGCCAATTTTCAGTCCAAGAGAAAGTCGTCTTATAATATTTTTTCTATAATTCTGTTTTCGTTCGACATGAATTGAAGTGCCACCATCGTTGATCTCCTATATATTTCTGTTTGCTCTCTCTCTTTCTTTCTCTCTCTCTCTCTCTGTCTCTCTTCCGATGGTATTTTGAAACGTAAGAAAGAAGTGCGCAAATTTTCCACCACTTGGAACGTCTTTTCACACTTTTCTAGTGAATTTTTCGCGAGTTTTCACGCATTCGGTGAACCGTATTCGGTGGTTTCCCTTTTGAAAACGTTAATTTTGCCATTCTGCTTGCCAACGTTTGCTTTTCGCTTTTGCAAAGCTCAAATGTGCACGTCGGTTTTTGGAAAATCCGATTACGATACGGTAAGTCAATTTTCGTGTTTCTACCTTTTCTTTTTCTTTTATTTATTTTTATTTTTTTTGAGCGCTGCTGAGTATGTAGGCCAGCAGAATCAGGAAAACAGAATGTTTTTAGAAAATATCGGCAGAACTGACCTAAATAAAAGTTACCCCCTGTCATTACCATCCTGAGACCCTTGTCTGATATACTGAGACACGTTTGGACTTTTTGGTCCTCTTGTGCACTGGCGGAAATAGGGGGGGGCTTGGGGGGGCTAAGCCCCCCCAAAATTAAAATTAGATCCCCCAAAAATTTTTGAAAAAATTTTATTTACGATTTTTTTAGATTTATTCTGGGAGGGGGGAGGTAGGACCGTGTGAAAATTTTTTACAAACGAACATACGTACAAACGACTAATCTTCATCGGGGCTATAGCCCCCCCAAAATCCCGGGTCTATTTCCGCCAGTGTCTTGTGTTCAACGAATGTATGACTAATGCAAGTCTAGAATGACCAAATTTACTGTCTGTTCATTTTAGGAGGAGGTCAAATCTAAATTCGTTGCAGTGAAGTAACAGAAGGCGAGTGAAAAAAAGCTATTCCTAATTATTTTACATGTATGAACAAGAATCTTGTGAAACATCTCTATATATTGTTAGATTTTACGTCACATGTGAGACCCAAGATAAAGTATGACACTTGCGAGACCCCTCTTATAAATACTTAGAAATTAAACCTTCGTTCTTCACATGGCTTAGTGGCTATCTGTAGATGCCTTAGCCTATGTAATGAAGCCCACAACTATTGGTTAGGTGTACAATGCAGTTGATAGGGAGTAAAATGAAATGAGCGAACAACAAGTGTACATACAATCGATAATTGGGGCACTTTCGAGTCTCAGACAAAAAATGCAGATTTGGGGTCTGCGGAGTGGGGGGAATAAGAAAAACCATACATACACCTTATGGACATGCGAGACCCACAAATTAGTCTCGCATTGTTAAAAAGGGTCTCGCAAGTGTTAGGATTTATCTGTTTTGGGTCTCACATGTGCCCAAAACATCTCTACTTTCCTACGAATGATAACCACTAATTGCCGAGTCCTGGTATCGAATATGTTTCGAGTTGAAAATTTGGCGCTTCAAGGGCCAGTATTACAAACGTCTCCTCAGATAGAAACACGTAATTTTCGATTTGTTGTAAATTTTTGTCAACAACTGAATTTTTTGATTCTTTTCCTTTAAGGATCTTTGACTGTATCTGCATTTAGTACCTACCATAATGTAAACTGATATATAACCGTATTTTACATTGCATTTCAACCGATTACTTGATCAAAATTGTTTTGAACTTGACGCAGTTTAGTATTTTAAACAGGCAATCGAGACTCTCAAATTAAAACATTCGAGCGTAAGCAACGTAATGTAAACCTTATGATACACTATTGCCCTTGCAGTATTCATCCCTAGGAATTCTAAATTTTGGTTGACTTTTTGGAGGGGTATAGAAGGGGTAAAATCGAGAATTTCATGAAAAATATGAATGCCAGAACTAACTGATTTTGACGCTCTGACTATGAATTTACAGTGATTTTTCGCATTCGATGCCATTGGTAATTCAGGAATTCCAGAATGAAAATGGCAGTATTTTTACTAATTTTCAGCGATTTATCCGAACTCTCTCTGTAATCTGTTAGGAATGGACGAATGGATCTTGTTTTTTCAATTTCTGCTCCATTTTCTCATTCCCAGGTACTTTCTTAGAAAACCCCTTTCTGCAGCCTATACCTAGCGTAGATCAAAGTATGATATCTTATTTGTTTTCTAATGATGGAGCATTAATTTCAAACGAGGTTTGATTGTATCAGTTGGGAGCATATATAATTTAAGTTGATTTACTCAATTACCCAGCTCCTGTAAGGGTTTTTTTTTCAAAGGCTGCTATGAAAAAATCGATGCATTTTCCCTGTAATTTGGTTTTCACCGGTCGAGGAAGCCAAATATATCGCATTGAATGCGACTGTCCATCCCTGCGAGGATGGATTTACATTGTACAGCCCCGTAGCCAATGGAGCTAAGGGGGTTTTAGCCCATCCTTCTGGTTTTTGAATGTTTTAGTATTTGTTCACAAGATTAACGAAAAATGAATAAGTTTTTACAACCAAAAAAAAACCACCTAAAATATAGCAAAAAACTCCATCAACATTTTCGCGCGCCACTCATTTATTGTATTTCAGACTGAATTTTTGTCAGATTACGTCTTGGTATTTTTTTTTATGTCTCTTTTTATTTGGTGAGAAGTTTCCGAATATTCAGCTTTTCTTGGTATCAGTAGAGAGAGCATTGATATCGAACAATTGTACCGAATAATTTGAGACTAGGTATGATTAGTTGAAGTCCTATTCGCCCCCATACTGCGACGACTTTCGGGCCTTTTTGTTGTTAGTACATATGAGCAGAATCCATAACTGTGCAGTTTTACTGTTATATTTCTAAATTAGAAAACCTTTTCTTCGAGTTTCATACCGTGTAATTCTCAGTAACAGTCTTGGGGTTAGTTTTTTCTAAGCCTGCAGGAGTGCAGGTGTTCTTGGCGATGAGAGAATAAATAAAGAAAACATGAGAACATTCAGTCATCCTATGAATCATTTGTATTCTTTCAGATTTCCCCACTAATAAATTGGCAAAATAAGGTCTAAAAATATCGGTTTCTCATCTACATATAGGTATACCTGCGTCGGTACGAGGAAAAAAAAAAGAAAATAAAATCAACTAGCATAAATAATGGTACAAGTTCAGTTCAAGGAAAACAACTATATTTTGGAGGCGAAGAGAGATTAGTAAAGAAATGATTTGAAAACGATGCATAGTGGTTCAGAATTAGAATATGGCTACACTTACTTTGATTTCAACAATTTTTATGAACATTTACTCATTTTGAGTTTTGATGACTCTATTTATTTTTCAATTTTGTAGCTTTTTTATTTTTGAAGTAGAAAAAGATTCTAAGAGTTTTTCATGAAAATGGTTACCGAAGTATGGCCTAATTGTAATTGTAATTTTTTTTTTAATTGCAAATTGTGAAACCTTACGTTTCTTTACTGCAGGTAACTGTGATATCTTTTTCGCGATTCTTACAATTTTTTTGTTCAATTTCTGAAGAAGACTCAGCCTCATTAAATAAGAACATGGCCCATGCTTTCATGGGATCTGGAAATTTTACAGGATCGAGTACTTATTTTGAGAGTTCGCATATTTTCATTGTTTAGAACATTGAACTCGATGGAAGATGAGTCTTTTGTGTCTTTTTATCGGTTGATAAATTTTTAATTCTTGATGAGTCTCACTCACGAAAGTGTTTTCAAAGTAATTAAAATAATTTTTGGAACAAAATTGACTACCTCGGTGCATGGTAGGATCTTATAATCACGTAGACCCATTTAAGTTTCCATTTTGCAAGTTTATTTCATTCATACTCGTTTCAAATGTGAACCTGGAGTGGTATGAAATCAATAGTACTGATTGGTGCCAGTATGGTGAGAAGATTTGGGAACTACTGACTTCGTTCACATTTTTTCTCAGTAACGAGACTTCCATTTTTTTATAAGGCTTTGTTCTGATCAATTCAACCTGCAAGGCTATTCACTGGCAAAATTTAAGAAAGTGACTGCTGTTATAAGATGCTAAAGTTGAGTTTTTACATTATTTAGGGCCGGTTATACAGTACTTCAAGTCTGAGTTGACTCTCGAGTTAGTCCACCTATTTTAATGGATTTAAATGAGTTAACTCAGTGTGATGTCACCGAAGCTAGCTTTGTTCAACAGGCCATGAGAAACAACTAGAAGTTGGCATAAATTGACCTGATTTTCATTACACAAGTCTGTTCTCGATGGGTTAGTTCTTCTCTTAATAAGAATAAGGTCTCTGTTCAGAGTAGTATATTTCTCCAAATGAAAATATGTGTTCAACAACCCTAAGCCCCAGAGATTCAAGCCCAGCTGTCATATTTTCAAGTTTTATGAAATTCAGTCCATGTATCTACTCGACAAATCAAGCTAAGCCTCTTTTTATACTTTGCAGATGCTTCAAATCGTACCGTCAGCTGGTTTCAGCCCGCCCTCATCAACTGACTACTCGAGTGACTACGCCGTTGACGATTTCGATTTACCTCTACTTCCTGGCCCTATGGACAGTGCTAAACCGTTCGCATCAAATAATAACAGCATCCAGCAATTTCTGTCCCTCTATTGCGACAATAATTCACCGGCTTCGGTATTCCCTTCGGTGGACACATGCATGACCAAAGACCCGATCACATTTTATCCGTCGTACGATAATTTCTACAAGAAATCCGAACCGTTCGTCTACGACAAAAGTAACGATTGGAGTGGCTATAAAAATCTACCGGACAGCTTCTCTGCCAAACCTGTCGCCAAGAATAATCAGGCGGCCAACAAGAACACCTTCTTGGATATGGATATGAATGATTGGGATTGCAAAAGTGACTGGGACGATGTTCGCGTGCAGACCAGCGTCCAGTCGGTTACCAGCTGTTCCAGCAGCTGCGCATCTCCAGATTTTCACCTGCCTCCGGCCACACCTCCGGACTTTCACAGTATCTTACCTCTGGACGATGTGAAGCCGGAGGTTAGCCTGAATCTACAGAATCTACTCAACGACAAAACTACGGCAGCCGAGAAAGCCGCTGAAACAAAATCAGAGTTGCTGCGTTCCATATTGGAAAAAAGTCCACTCGAAAATCCTAGAAGTGGCGACGACAAAGCCGAAGGCACCGACGACAACCACAAATTGTTGCGCGAAGTGCTAAAGGATACGAGTTTCCAGAAAAAGTACAACCTGCGCCCGTTCGACATCGAAGGACTGGGCACTGGTTTCCAGATGGAGGCTAAAGACAAACCGGAAAAGGGCTCGCTGAAGGAGGAAGTATGCGATATGAATCTGACAGAAGGCAGTATAGCGCCGGTCCTCTCTAAAGCCATCGAGCAGCTCATGCAGGATGTCGATAACACATCTATCATGCTGGGAATTCCTCGAGGTAAGATATCTAATAATTTATTACTATTAATTTTTTCAAATAATATTTTGTCAAGTGAATTGGTAATGCACGAGGATTTTTGGATTGATAATTCGAGGAAAGTAAGAGAAAAGAGCTCTGTTCTGGAATGAGTCGCATCTTATTTTGCTTCCAAAATGAAATAGTATCATTGAAATGGACATTTTGATTGGCTATTGTGACTGGCATGACTATACACGCAAATGCAGAAATTTGTGTCTCATATGCGTATTTAAGGGTATCCATTTGCTTGTTACAACCTTAGAATTGATTCTCACTCTACAGCGAGTTGAAAAATTGGCAGCCAGTCAAAACTGTGAGTGGCGAATTGTAAACAACTTCGAAAAAATCCATTACCAATAAAATACGAACTTGCATTATAAACGGCCTGCACGTTTCAAGTTTCCATACCAAAATTAGAAAAGCTTCCTGCATCCTACGTTACCTAATATCGAACATTCTCAGAATATCATATTATATTATACGTAGCTAGCAGCCAAATAAAACGCTCCCTTGTTTTTCGAATCACCTAAAGAGCCCGAAGGTGCACCATCCATTAAGTTGAAGAAAAAAAGTTTGATTTCTCGGTTAGGTATACATGTAAAGCCTTTGGGTGTGAACTGTGAAGTAATGTGACTAGAAGGAAAAAAATTAAACCGAATGAGTTTTTATATTACCAACAGATGCAAAGATTATTTTTGTAATTTGCTCGCGGAACGATTACGAGGAATAAGTTCCATTGTTCGTCTGGTTGATGAACTTTTAAATCGTCGAGCCATTGTTTTTTTTTTTCTCTTTTGGCCGTCTGAAATTGATGAAACTATTTGCGATTTATGACTAGGAGACGCACAGGTACCTAATTTAGATTTACGTATAACAATATTCTGTTAATTAGAAACGAAGATATTTTGTTGATAAAACCTGCTGGGGGTCTGAATGAGGAGGCGAATGTTGTTGTGACGGTTTCAAAGTCTCTCACAACGTACCTATATCCTCCTGCATGGTGTTGAATCTTGATCAAAAGACATTCTAACGTTTCCGGATTAACTGTTGACTATTTGAATTTTAATCTACATGCAAGTGAACTGTTCTAAAAAGTCATGGGTTGGGACTTGAAGGAAATCGTAGTGCACTTCCAAAGTGTGTTATCTGCAAAAACATAATTTTTTAGGAGAGTAAGCAATATCATTTTCCATTGCACCATTAGTTATGATGAGGAGTTCGTGTTCACAAATTTTATTAACAGTAGCTTATAGCAAACTACATTATAGCTACATCAGCCCATTTGTAAGAAACAGTCAAGTAAAGATAAGTAGCAAGGGGGAAGGAGCGAAAGCTTCTGACAGACTTATATGGACTTCAATTTTGGAAACAATGAACCCACATCATGTTTTTTCTAGCTTTTATTTTCATGCCTTCGAAGGGATCCGAAAGATTTGTATAATTTCTCTGAGCACTGATCATATTTGAATAAATTTCCGGAGCCTGAAACATTTGCAATACCTGTGAATGGATCTGAGAAAAGGATGCTTCGGGTGCAAAATAGAAATTTTCAGTATGGCAAAAAAGCAAAAGTGTACACCTTTTCCCTCCACAGAGGGAAATAAAACATTGTGACAGGATTTTTTTTTTTAATTCAAAACAATATAAGCATAATAATGAAAGTGGAAGTAAAAGAATGTAAAACGAGAAACGAAAGAATTAAAAACTAAAAATGAAAGTATATTAATAAAAATAATGAGGAAATGAAGCTTAATGGGGAAACTAATAAAAATTCAAACTCGGAAGCAAATTTGGAACAATAAGTAATACGTAACTGAGGTGATTAGAGACATAGACTAAAATATTAAAATCAAGAAATCCTGCTAATAATAAAATGAGAACCGTTGAAATGATTGTTAAAATAATGATTCTAATATTATGATAGAAAAATGGTCCAAAGTGGGGATATATCGATCTGGGGGAATGGGATTAAGAGGAAGTGGGAGGGATTTGACGTCAAACATGAAATCTTTAGCAGGTCTAAAATCATGCCATTTGTGTAAGTAGTTTCATTTTTTTTTTTCGCATTTGCATTTGCTTTAATATGAATTTTCAATGAACTTATTAGAATTGCAAACTAAATTTTCCATTCGAATTTCATTGAAAATAATTAAATTGGAGCACCTGAGCATATTTTCTTATTCTTTTCGCCCTTATTTTAGTTCGTATCAACTCGCCCTAGGAATTTGTAAATATCATCATTAAGGTGAACTAAGTAACGGAAAATTTTACTCTTTCCCAGTGATTTTAATTCAACTTGATAAATGAGAAGAAAAAAATGGGGAAAAAATTATTAGAAATGGGAGCGGCTCATGCATGAAGTAAATACAAATTGTCGATTATGCGACCTCGATGATCCGGGAGCTGTTATGAGTAAAAACTGTTCGTTTATGGGCAGAAAAAACTGGAATAAATAATATGTTTTAATTTTTTAATTTAATTAAATAACATTCGACGTCGATTCGATCGCGTCAAAATCATTCAGCCGAAGGCAATGAGGCAGCAGGTATTTTTTAGTTTCTGCTGCTCTGGGTTAAATTTTGGCTGTCATCCAAGCTTTTCCACCACCACACTGAGCACCATTTACGTGTTTCTGTGCAAATATGCGAGGTGTTTTCCCACTTTGAAGAAAATCTGCTTGAAATTTTTTGCAATTTAATCTGATTTCTACAAATTACTTCAACTTTTATTCCCCCCTTGCTATTCTATCTTTATGAGACCCGAATCGAATTTCTTGTTTTTTTCCTTATACTATTTGCGTATTTTAAAGTTCAAATGTTTCAGCGAGTTTGACGTAATAGCAAATCGTTTGACATTTGTTCCCGCTGAAAATTATCGCGGGGGTTTATTTTCAGCTGCTGAAAAATTTTTGCATTTAAAATAATTTCATGGTGTAACAAAAAATGAAGGACTGTAAAAACAGTATGACGTAAATTATTAGAGAATGATGATCTAAATGGGTTAGATTTTTTTCATCTAATTACGTAGGTACGAGTATTTTAGTTCAAATACGAGACATGACGTTCGTGACGACATTTAGATTGATTATGAAAATGAATGTGAAAAAAACGTGTTTCCTTTGTAGCATTTCAACTATCGTCTGTTTCATAAATCTGGCATTCTTATTTGTTTACATCCTAGCCACCGAAAATCTTATTTTTAATAAATATTACGAGACTGAAACTGAAATTGGATGAAGTCGTTAAGAATTGCAGCAGAAAATGCTAACGAGCCCTGAGGTACATCTTTCTGCCTTTCGTTTCGAGTATATTTTATAACCAAGTATATACACTTACCTACTATAAAATATAAAAACTCTTCATTCCAATGACGCAACAAATGGAAAATCCTTTGGAGAAACGTGTGCATATCTAAAACAATTTCAAGGTTCTCATTAAAATGCGTGACTGATTAGGTTGGCGGGGGAGGAGGGCAAGAATGAGGTGAGCCCAGTGGTAGCACAGACTGGCGCTGTATAAAATATGAGCGGCAGCACCTTTGGTATCACACCTTTAGATCAAATATTTCATTACGTATATTTCTCCATCAATTTCCGTTTTGTGTATAATAATATTCACTTAATGTAAACAATGTCGGTTTAAGGGGATTAGTAATGAAAGGGAGATGGAAAATAAATTGTAGAATCGTGTAGCAAATGTCCTCGCTATCGTTACGTAAGTCTAGGAAAAGTATAAGGACCGAGTTTGACCAAAAAAAAAGAAAAGAAAGTTGTAAATTGGATGACATAGTTGTATCTACTGTTGAACCATTTTAAGAGGATTATAAGTGAAGCATCCAGTTCTAAATTTTCGATCCAAGTGAACTTGGTTTGTTCTGGGTTGGTGAAAATTGTCTAGAACATGCGCATTGAATAAGTGGGCTGCAATAATGACCTTTTTTTCTAAGTACTCAGTGTGCAGAGCTGATAAAATGTTGGTGCGAAGAAACCTGACGTTATTTTGTGGAGCTTTTGTGACATTGCGATGCCTTAGTTGTCACCCATCAGTAATAGCTATGTTTTACCTATGGCCATATCGCTTAAAATCCGCAGCTGAGATTTCTTTAGTTAAATATTTCTGTCTGCCAGAATTCCATGCAGATGACAAAATCTTTTGAAAATAATTGTTACTTTCGTCTGACCTTATTTTCAGGTGCTTTTCTTCTCGAAAATTTTTGTATTAAGAATTTTGTTTTCTTATTTTACCCGTGTAGATCCAAAGAAGTGGTCAGTCGAAGATGTGCGAGGATGGCTATTGTGGAACTCCAGACAACATAATCTTCCAATTTCGATTGATCTGTTCAACATCACCGGCGCAGCACTTACATCCATGAATGAGCAAGATTTTCAACAACGTGCTCCGCAGGTTGGTTTCAGAACACATTCTTTCCAGCCACCCCTCCCCCCCTCCTTCGCCTGCATTGAGAAAAATGTTGCACAACTTCATTTTTTAGCAAGCATATGTGTACTACACGAACACTTTACCTGGAGGTCGTTGTCTTGCTGAATGTAGGTTACCATTGGCTTAAAAGAGTGTATGACTAAAAGAGAAGCTTTATAGTATCGAACTCGATGATAATGATGCTGCCGCGGATAAAAGAATAGCAGTGAGCCAAGTGAAAGAAATAGGAGAGAGAGAGAGAGAGATGGAGACACTAACCGGCCAGTAACTTTCACCGAACAATAATTTCTATTGCCCTACCTTGAAGAATGCTCATATTACACGTATTTATCCTATAAATACCAGAATCAGACGCTTCGAATGTATTTATAGTGGGTATAATATGGAGGTTTTTGAAATAATCTTGGCGGATGGTGAGAAAAAAAAGAGCTTTCATTGCAATATTAGACTCGAGTTGCTCCAGGAAGGTATCTTATCACCATCTCTCCTGGTTCAGCCAATCACATATTCAAATCCAAGAGGGTGATTTTATTACGCATAGAAAAATGAATTAGTTGGGTTCCTCTTGAAATTTTCAGGGTCTTTTGGCCCCACCAAAATATTTCATAAAATCCGACATCGTCACAGAGATCATTTTTTTTCACATTTGCATCGAGTACGATTCAAAAACTAACAAGAAACTTGGAAGTTTGAAATTTTAAATTCATCGTATTTTTAAAAAAACGATTCGCCGCGAAATATAACTCGCATCAAGATCAGCGCCTTGCGAGTCCAATATTTTACACAGCAATTCGAGGAATAGTCTTGTTTTTTTTAATTAGTTTTAACATAATAATTATAACGTACTCAAAATCGTTTTATCTTTTAGGGGTCCAAAATATATTTTTAGCTTTCATTTTTAGTAACTTCTGGTCACTTTTCGGTAGCATTTGCTAAAAGGACTTTTACCTCACCCACAGAAAATTTTTGTCCTACCTCTCAGGACAAAGACCCGTTTTTCGTGCTGTAGTCTTGTTGGCAGCCTTACTCTATAGCTTTGATTTACAATTAATCTAAAAGTGTGTTTGAAATATTACTGCTTTCAGTGCGGAGGCTTACTCTACGCACAGCTGGAAATCTGGAAAGTCAACAGCATGGAAGATACTCACCTAGATGTGAATAATCTGTTATGCGATGTGAACACAACTCAGTCCGCACCTAGTATTGAGGTGTCTGATGGTTAGTAAATTGACTTGTATTTTCTATAGTGCTTTACGAACAGTATCTCGTGAAATAGTGGCATCATTTTTTCAATCAATGTCACCTTTGAAGTGGAATATATGATCTAATTTTCATTCAAGCATTTTATAAAAGGCTGAGGGGGCATACGCTCTCCTAATTTTGGAACAGGCATTCTGAAAAAAGCCTAGCGCACGTCATGCTCCTTGGACTTGAAGTTTATACTTCTGTCAAGTTGGTCCCTCTTTTCAATTTTGGTTTTCCTTGTTCAGTTTAATAATGAAACACGGTGATTCTAATACTGAAATATATTAAATTTTCATTAGCTTTAAAATTATGAAAATTAAATGGTGACGTGCAAAAAATTTCATAGTAAAATTATCACGGATTCCACAGCATTTTTTCGAAAAATTATTTCACTAAAAGTAATGTGTAAAACGTTTCACACTTAGCATTTGCTCATGTGTAATTTTCGATACAATATGCTGTTTGAGGGTTGCCTTTTTTATATTGACTATCATTTCTACCAATTTCATTCGTCCCAGCTTCATATCTGCACCATTCGATTGATTTCTCGTTAAATATTAATAATTGAAAATTCAGTTATCAATAAGTTCAACATTTCTTAAAGAAATCTGGTGCCACTATTTATTACTCAAAGTGAAATATGCAAAAAGTCTTCACAGCTCTATACTTTCATAAAATCAATTTATTCCTGATATAACTTAGCTGACAAATTATTTATGAAGGGGAACTGGAAATTTCGTTTAATTTTAATTCTGCCTGGAGCCTTAATTCTCTGGTTACCATTTGCCACCCTTCATTTGAGGTAAAATAAAAAAAAAAAAAGAGAAAAATGGAAACGACATTATCGAATCATTTTCCTATAAGTGTATTTTTTTTTATTTACAGAGGATGATGACGAAGATGAAGAGATGATAGACATCTCCCCCAGCTGCTCACCACCTTTACCTTCGAGCACGAAGGTAGCCAGTCGTGGTAGCGGATCGCACATCCATTTGTGGCAATTCCTAAAAGAGTTATTGGCATCTCCGCAAACTCACGGATCGTGTATCAGATGGCTGGATCGTAGCAAAGGTGTTTTCAAAATCGAGGATTCGGTGAGGGTCGCTCGGCTCTGGGGTAAACGCAAGAACCGACCAGCCATGAACTACGATAAACTGTCGAGGTCCATAAGGCAATATTACAAAAAGGGGATTATGAAAAAAACCGAGCGATCTCAAAGGCTCGTGTACCAATTCTGCACCCCGTACAGCCTTTGAAGAAAAGTGTGCAGCAATTTATTCTGCATTCATCTCTCCGCTCGCATTTTTACCATTTATTTTCTCTTAAGTTACCTATTCGTTAATATTTTTATTCATTTTTGTAAACTACAAATTGAATAGAATGCAAAGTATGCCATTTTGGCAAAAAAAAAATATATATATATATACATAAAATATGCTCAGAGTGCGTATTTTGAAAGGTAATTTTCAAAATCGCATCTTATAGTTTAAGCTATACGCTATGTAAGCTCATTTATTTCATATAAGTCAACATATGCCGGATTCCTCGAAGAATCTGGGCAATGTTTTTATGTTACTGACAAAGTACGCGAGCACTCGTCCATACTCGCAGAAATGTTGGTAATTTTGGTCCCATATATCTATGATATATTGTTGTACGTTCTATGAACTTAATATTTCTTTATTACTCGCATTTGTTATGCAGTCTTAAGATATTGTTATTGTTATGTAAATAAAAATGCCTATACTCATCATATTATCGATACCTATAGTGCTGGTATGTAACCTTCATTTCGGTGGTGGTTCGTTTGTTTTTAAGATTGTTTGGATTACAAAAAAAAAAATTGAAATTGAAATTGAAATTAAATTATAATCTCAATATAATCATAGTTTCAATTACTATCAGCCAAAAGCCAAGTTTCTATTGGTTTTTGAAGTTTTTTATTAAGGAGATTTTGCCAGTTTTCCTTCCCCTCCTCTCACCCTTAGAATTATTGATATATCACAGACCTATGTGCCAGTCCAAAACCGACTAACTGACAATTTATAAATATCATCAAACAACTTGAAAACATGTATATATATGAGAGAACTGTTGGAGATGTGAATCAAGAATTTATAGTAAATTCAAAATAATTTACTTCGGGAAAATGCGACTGCAAATACGCATTCATTTTACATTTGGCTTTCGTACATTTTTCTTTTCAAATATTCATTCATTTATTTTATGTTGTCTGGAGCACATAGTGCCATTTTAATCGTCATCCTCTCTTAAGAATCATTTTGAAATAAAAGAGTGAATTAAAAACAGGAATTATAAGATTTACAAGAAATATTTGCCCAACACAGTTTGATTTTATATTAAAATAATTCGTCAAAAGCCAAACAATCAAAATTTAAATTCTTCTCGTTGAAAAATCCAAAATGCCAAAATCTCAGTTTTATAAATTTTGGACATACTTATCCCCCTGCCGCTTAAAAATGACGAAATCTTCCTTGGATGGATTTTATTGTCAATCTCTATTGGTAACTTTTGACTTTTTCTAATATAAAAATTAAATGAGGAGGCAACATACAATATATATATACTTTTGGTATCCGATAAAAAAGCTCAATATGTTTGCTTCACCTACAAAGTTGTTGAACCATAATGAATGTGAAATGAATTTTATTCTACGAGACTGAAACAGTTTTGTAGTTACTATTTGCTTAACTTGGATTGGTGAAGAAGTTTTGCTTGAAAGTTTTTTTTTTTTGCTCAAACTTGGTGTGCCTTCAACCCTTCAACTGCCTTGTCTGAAAAAGAATGTGAATACACGACTGACCTGAAGTGGAAAAAGTCAACCTATATATATTCTGATGCTCCATTTGTCAACGTGTTAAATAAATACAGAAAAAGGGTTTGTGTCTTTTTATTCTTTTTTCTCTTATGCCATAGTACAGCTTTCATTCTTATTTGCTCTATTTTTTTGTTCCTTTTCATTTTTTTTTTTTTTGTGGAACTTGTAAAACGAATGCTGCTGAAACAGAAAAAAAAAAGAAAGACGTGAAGAACTATAAACTCTCGAGTGTTTACGGAAACAAAAAAAGAAGTGAAGGAGAACGTTTAATGTTGACAGTTTTTGTTGGAAATTCTGTATGGATTTGTGTTTTTGTCAGTTTTCGCTAGAGAAATTAAAGAAAATACAAACCGTAGTGAGAAAGGAACTAAACGATTGTTGAAAGATAGTTGGTTTCAGTCCAGAAAGGAAAGCCAGACAGTTTTGTTTGACGGAAGCTGACGAAAGCTGCTTATGTCTTCTGACAGGACACTGTTATCACAGGATGACATACGTGGAAATAACGATTTAGGAGAAAGATATTAAAATGAAGAGGAAGTGCAGAAGCTTGAGCAACCCTAAAAACGATGCATGAACATTAATCTACTAATGCAGTATGCGGTATGCCAACAAATAATTTCGTGCAAACTGAAGCAGCACTAACACTTTTACTGGAAAGTGCCTGTTGAAGGAGTTTTCATCATACAAGGTGTTCCTTCCCATTAGACCTAACTGATTTAATTTTCGACTCATGAAATCCTGGATTTATGAAATGGATGAAAACTGAAATTTAGAGCCATCAAAACCGCAGAATCATGGATTTGTTGCGTTTTGCGCAAAAACACATTGATTTTATTGCAAAATGCAAAAAATCTAAACTGATTGGACACAAAATTCAATAAATTTCAAATTTTCTGGGTAAAAATTCACCAATATTTTTATTTTGTGACTAAGTACCTAGCACAACATCTCACACATTCTGTGGCAAAAAATATCAAATTCGAAATTTTTGGAACAAAATGAGACATGATTCATAAAATCAGTCAACTATTTTAGCTAGTTTTTTTTAATTGGAAAATGATGGTATGTTTGTTTAAATTACCTACATTATAAGAGACACACAAGTAGAAATTCAGCAAAGTTTGAATGTCGAAGGCAACAAAATAAAAAAACGGATTTCAAAAATTGAAATTTAAAAAATTTTCAATCTTAATATGAACAGAAATTGATGAAATTTCAACCAAATTCATTGTTTGAAGAGTACTTTCATTGCCCAAAAACTCACAAATATTGGCATGGCTATGGCATGAAGCTTATTATCCTCACAAGAAAAATAAGTTTTGCTATTGTTGAAAAATTTACGTCATTATATGGATTTGTTATGTTTTGCAATAAAATGAATTTTCAAGGGCTTTTAAAATGATTTTTTTGTTTAAATCGGATTACAAAGAGGCGATTCTTCGCTAAAAATCCTACTAAACACATTACCCAACTCAACATTATTCAAAATGGCGTTTGTTACGTTTTGCCACAAACTTCCATGTATGGCGGGCATTTGAGCACCTACTGCCGTGACTCTGCTTTAACGTTGCCAAGTAATTCATTAGTTTCAATACTTATCATGAAACATTAGATTATGCATTTGACATATTGGCTACATCGTACAGCATTCGACTAATCTGATTGGTCAACAGTGGCGCACACGTATTCTGAAATAGGTGGGACAAGATCACTTGTGGGGCCCTTTTCAGCAAGGAGGCCTTCTCGCAATTTTGTTTACTTTAATTTTTTTTTAACCTTATTTGGTAGTAAGGCGAGACCAAAATTCCCATCTGATGGGGCCCCTTAATTCTTTACCCTCCAAGGTGATTCCACTGGAATAACCGGTGTTAAATTAGATTAACTAGTGTCAAATTAAACTAACAATGGTTAATGCGAGAATTTTTCATGCTTCTTCTTTCACAAGTTTCTTCACCATTCATCATTTATACCCAGAGGAGAATGGAGATTACAATGAGTACTTGTGTGATACACTCTCTGTCATAAGTTTTCGGCTTTGCACTACAGTCTAAAATTATTAACTTCTTAAATTCACCATTACTTAACAGAAGTTAGAAACAGCTACTTATGCTTTTCTTTTCGAACAAAAAATTGTCAGCGAGTTCCTCGTTCTGTGGAACATTTTACATCCCCTAAACAACCAGAATTCAAGAATACTCGGCCATTAAGTCCCTGCCAAAACGATTACTCGGCGAGATATTTGCATGAGAAAACGCTTAAGGGATTTGACAAAAACATTTCTCGTCGCGCATATCTTATTGTCCCTGCAAGACGATGGGAGGGCAAACTAGCTTCAAATGTTGTAATCAAGCTGCATAATAAACGCCGCATAATAAGCGCAACGTTGCCGAGGACACTCTGTATACTTTTTTTCCTTCTTCCACTCTAAATATGCTTCTCGTTCAAGGCGCTCTATTCCTCGTCTACTTTTTTTCTCCGCGCTCAAAATATGCTGCCATTTTAAAAGGGGTTAAAATGTGAAGATATATTCACGAAATCGTGTGGTTTCTCTACGATCCTCTCTCGATGGTGAAGACAAAAAAACACGAAACAAAAAAAAAAATGTGGGTAAGCAACGTGTTCGGATAGCTGCGCGCGCATCCTTTTTTTTTTTTTTTTCGTTGCTTTTTTACGTTTGTCAGCTTTTAGCAGAGAGTCTCTAGCTTTTTCTGTGCTTCTCCTTTCTGTCTTCAGTTTCTTAGCGTGAGCCGTGCATTCTCCTTTTCGAATTCGTTTCTGGAGGCAGTAGTCGTGTCGTTGGCCTGTTTCAAAAATTCCTTTCGTATTTTTTCGAAATGACGTGAAATTGCCCAGTTTTTGGTATAAATATTGTATACTTTCGATCAAAAATGCATTTTACGAGTGAAATTGAAAATATGCGCGTTTGGTAACCTTTGTGGCTTTGTTGTGGGGCTTTTTTTGTCGGGTGCATTCGATCGTCGTTATTACCTTTTTCATTCCTTTCAATTTTCGTGTGTCTGTGAAGTATCATTGTGTTCGTGTTGCATGTGTTTGGTGATGTACGTTGCAGTGAAATGATAGAGTAATAGCTTTCTTCATTGATTTTGTTGAAATTTCGGTCTACGCTTGGTTATAGTGAAGGTAAGTGTTGCTGCGAACGGAATTTCAGACCTCACTCTGGACAAAGGGTGCTAGTTCAATGCTCGAGTTTCATACTACTGACAGTGACAGAATCTACAGTCACTGAAAACCTGTAAATAAACTTTACTATTGAGGAGTTTTAGTTATTAAACATTTGAATATTTCTGTAGCATCTTTCAGCGAGTTGTAAATATGTTAACTGTTCGATTTTGTATTTCTCCATAATGATGGATTGAGAAAAGCAATTGGTGCCATAGTCTCCTGGCGAAAAAAATTGGCCAGTGGCAATCCTCTCATTTGTCAAAAATTGAAAATAAAATTATAAAAAAAGGCGAAAGTTATGAAAACTTTTGCTGTATAATCGTCATTAGAATCATAGGAACCTAATGAATTTGTTGTGGCTTTTTTTACACTTAGTCTCTTCCGATTCCCAGACATTTTCTCTCACCCACTTTCCCTTAAGACATTTACCCTAATAGACAAAATACCTAATTTTTTTATTCCCAATACATTTTCCCTAATGCCAGAAGTCCTAAAATATTTGCTTAATGGACAAAATCCCTTAGTGCTTTTATACCACGATACGAGTTTATCTCATAAGACCAATAACTGTAGTGAGGATTGGCACAACCATTTTTGCCTTGTGCTGGGGAAACATCATCCCAATTTGTACAGTGCCCTTGTCAAATTTCAAAAGGAACAGGCGTAAGTGGAAGCGTGTACAGCAGAATTAGCATCAGGTAAAAAAGTGAGATCATCCCCTAAACGAAAATGGCTGTCAGTTGCAAGATCGTATACAGGCTATAGCCTCATTGTATGAAACCTATAGTACTCCACTCAAATACCTCAAACATTTATCTAATAGGTAATATAAATTTGTAAAAGCACTTCTTTCCTTTTTCTTCTATTTTTGCTTTTAAGGCACTTTATCAACTACATTAGAATTTTTGGTTTTAGGGAAAATAAATCAGGTATAAAAAATTAGGGATTTTGTCCATAAGGAAAATTGTCTGGGAGCCTCTTATTCTGTGCAATTTCCAAAGTGATAAATTTGTGTTTTATTGTACAGAGTTTGTTAGTAGCGTATTTTTATACAGCAGACAGTAATCCTGTGTCTTCGTCACGGTTCACTTAATTTTGTTTGCCCTCAAGTTTGTTCGAATATGCTCGAAGTTAATCGCATCAAGCTTCAAGCAATGGACGTTTGAGGAATGCAAAGAATCATTTTGACTGTGCACTTATTCTATGTTTCCTCATAAATTTTTCTTATTTAGTGGTGTTTCTCTTTCAACTGTGCGAGGTGTAAGTTTCGAAAAAAGTTCACTTTATTTGACCTCTGACCGGCCTACGCTGCAGTCATCTCAGGTAGGGGTTACATAGTTATAGACACTAGAGAGACTGAATACAGTGCATCACAGAGTATGAAGCTTATTGTAGTTCACAAATTCTTTTCTCTCTGATGACGAGGGGTGATTAGTACTGACCGTATAGGAAGCCCCCCTCCTCCAGTGAACCACAAGATCCAACTGAAGAAGCCATTGTTTATTCCAATTCCAATCCATCTCCATGTCATCTTGGAGCTTTTCATGTTTTCACTCTTCATTTATATTTTATTCACTTGACAAGATTTTTGCAAAGTTCAAGAACTATGAAGAATGTCAGCAATTTTTTTCATTATTTACTGACGAAGATTTAGACAAAGTTTTCACTTTGAAAAAATCCCTGCTGTATTTACAGAATTATTCGAATTGATTATTTTCTTTTGCCTTCGGCAATTTCTTCTCGTTCTTCAATATGTTTTTTCAACTACTTCTATCTATATACATCTAACTAAATACTTCAACTTGAAGTGTTCTGGCCTCCTCACCTGTGGAAAAGGAAATGTCAGGGTTTTTGGCCTTCTCTGTCGCCTCTAAAAAACTGCCTGTCGATATGAAATCTATTTCTCTTGTAAAACTGACAATTAGCAGCTTCACTTCAACTGTCTGAGCTTTTTTTTCACTATATTTTTTTCTTTTTCAATTCAACTTATCATTGTGTGGGGGTTCTTTTGAAATTGAATGGATGGATAATTTTTCAATACCTCAAGTTCGTACATGGTATTGATATGAAATTGGCCTCATTTTGAACAGCTTAGAATTTAACCTTCATTTTAATAATTGGATTTTTAAAAGAATTTTTTCCACTGCAAAATCTCAATTTCAAGACATTTAAGACAGACATCACCGACAAAGTGTCACATTATTTAGTCGAGAAAAGAATAAATACACGTAATCTACAACAGTGACAAACTCAATTTGGTTTTCTTAAACTAGACTAGATCTCCTTTCCAACACTTGAACCTACATATTTTTGATATGACAACCAGTAGTGTCGGATCTATTTCTGTAAGGAACCCCATCAGTTTATTCAGCCATTACCCCTCAATTTCTTTTTCGAGGGCTTGTTTATCATCGAACCGTTATTATACGTATTTAATGGAGTGTGCTTAGAACGTGTATTCTACGGTAAGGGTGTAAGCCGATAAGTCCTTGAAATCGCAGCTACTAAACCAAACAAAAGAAGTGCCTATATCACTACAGCCTTCTTTGTTTATTATAATGCATTAGTTATATTATAAAGTGCTGTCGGAATATGTGTCGAGATCGTAAAGATCAATTGAAGGGTTGGTTTAAAAAAACAACCAAAGTCAGTGGTGGCGCAGGGTGGTATATTTTACAAAAGTATAATTAAAGTATAGTTTATAAATTTCCGTCGGAGGATCTTGTTGTAAATTTTCATTTTTAAAATTATAGAAATGCCATTGGATTATCTTATGAAATAAATCTAAAATCCTTGAACCTTGCAAATTTGTCCAAGATCTTCGTTTCTGCTATGAATGATTAATGACTTCACAAATTATTTTGGATCACACTAAGAAAATATTTTCAGTTGAAGTTCTATTCGTTCCGTCATTTTTCATGATCCAATATTTTGTCACACTGTTATTTTGAGGCGAGTGTATAATTTTGTTATTAAGACAGAAAAACATTTTTCTCTACTAACAATTTTGTAAAATATGGTTATAGATTTTTTTAAATCAAGGTCAATATCTTCACCCCTTATCCTACCCACCACTCTCTCTGCAGTTACTCTCTATTGGGAAAATTTGAAGTTACGTTGAAAATTACGATACCGTTTTTTCCTCTTCGGCACGCATAAATCAGCTCGAAGTATTCAGTATCCGCTGCTTAGTAGTAAATAGTAATTGAGGAGAAACTGGAAGCCAGATAAATATAGGTTTAGGCATTATATCTTTATTTATAGTTTGGTACTGTGATAAGTATATGATCGAGCAAGCGTTACAGGGTTTAGAGTGGCCAAAAACATATAGGGGAAAAAAAATCTACTTTGTGTATATTGTAAAATATTAAAGCTATTGAACTGAAGGTGAATAAAGATGATGCTGTGAAGGACTCCGTGGGGGGCGAGGATAGGTCGGATCGTAAAAATGCATTCAACTATTTTCGTAATAATAAAATGAGATATTTTATTTAGATACAAATGGATGGTTCTATAAAAGGGGTACCGAAGAAGTTTTGAGTGAGGGGTTATTCTATGAAGAGGAGAACAGAATACTGAGATTTGCAGCTGAAAATGGCTCTCTTGTCTCGAGGAGTTATACCCGATTGTGTTATTCAAGTTTCTGAGGGTGTTTCACTGTTCCCAACTTGCATTTTTACACTTATCAGTATCTCTTTGAAACATACCTTGTCTCTGTTATAAAAAATTAAAAGAAAAATGTTAAATTTTAAATGGACTTACACGTGAAAGCTTTTGACTATTTTAAAATATGTGCTTACAAGCATCAGCTTATAGCTACTCATATGGTGTCAAGAAATGTTTATATTTTTGGGCGAAGAGTAGTGTGCTCTCGGACCTCACCCACTAAACCAAAAATTCTCTAACTGCATCCAAACCTTTCGACTCACAAAGCTATAACCTTGTTACGGTAAAAGCTACTTGGTGGCCGTAATTTTAGACAGCTATTCTTTTTCAGGGTCTTGATTAATATTACAGCTACTATCCTTTGCAAGTGCTTTCCTTTTTTTTTCTTCAATGAAAGGCTATGAGTTCAAGATGGCTTATATTTTAGCAAATTGGGGTATTATAACGCTCAAAGTCACGTAAAAGTTGTTTCATTTTAAATCTACAAAATAATGTTCTTTCTAAAAATCAATCATAAAATTTTTATTTTAGTGGCCATAATAATTCGATAATTCCCTCAATAATGAAAACTTGAATAAGCAATCAGGCTAAAGCAACTAGTATTCGACTTATCAGCTAAAGTGAAGAATAGCCGTCATAATTTCTGGCCCACGTAAGCATCTATAGTCAAAAATCAAACTAATTTTCAGTTTTTTGTAAGCTGTTATTTAGTACTAACTGCCTCTCATCGGTCACAACTATCCTGTATTCGAAAAAATGAAACTACAAAATGTGAGAATAAGTTGCATCTGTTTCTTAACGAAGACAATGGACGCGCAAAAGTCTTCTATTTGGATTGTTACATTTCATAAGGGTGAAAAAGGTGAAACCTGACTTCCTCGAACTCCAAAGTAGATATCTAATTTTCTGTATTACCTCCATTGTTACGAGTGGGGTCTGAAATTTTGTCAACCAATTTATTGTGATGCGTATTGTACCTTCTGTTGGCGTTTAAAAGTGAACCAGAGCACATA
The DNA here is from genome assembly GCA_038050395.1 of Parthenolecanium corni. NCBI lineage: Eukaryota > Metazoa > Arthropoda > Insecta > Hemiptera > Coccidae > Parthenolecanium > Parthenolecanium corni. The sequence goes on from JBBCAQ010000002.1 coordinate 4,002,581, forward strand.
GCTCTATTGATAACAGCTGATGAAACATTTTCTTAAGGATTAGTGGGATACTTATGTTATTAGCTAAATTTTCGACCGTTGCATTTCATTTGATTTTCGTGATTTTCATCGTAAAAATATGATATTTTTGTGCCACCACATGTAGTTCAACTGTTCGCCACCAGAAGTCAAACAGTTGACTTTTAAACGCCAATTGTCCAGTGGTGGTGAAACTAGCTTTTTTCAATCATGAGACCTTTACAGACCAAAAATATTTGTTTCAACTTGAAAAATTGAGACTAAAATGAGACCACAAATCGGCAGAAACTTGTGATTTTGAGTTTCTATAAAATAGTTTGGCTCATTTTGAAGGATAAGAAGACTTATTATATATTTGTCATCTTATAATTAGGTTTGAAAATAATTTGATACGGTTTTTTTAGTTGACAAATTTATATTCTCCCACTGGCATTGTTTCTAGTCGTTCATTTTAAACTGGAGGGAGGGGGTTGGAATATTTCGAGAAGAATATTTAGCCTCCCCTAGATATGCTCCTAGTTACGCCACTGCTATATGGACTACACGTACATTTGAATGAAATCAACGACGACCTGTGTTAACAATTTTCTCTGTGTATAGAAATTCCGTCGAGTTTCATCACGTTCGAAGGTGTTTCACCAGCATCCACCCTGGTGCCATGTCCGGTTTTACTGCGGTACTAAACGCCAAATGAGAATATTCGATGCGTTATAAACGTGACAAGTTGAAAGTTGATCTTCTGAAATTACTTTTCGAAAAAACTATAAAAGTAAAATGTCTCATTTTTTTACGAGAAAAGTGGACGTGAAAAAGTTAGAAAATGGCGGAGGCAACCATTAAACATGGTGGTAACCTGTCGTCGTTAATGAGTAAGGTGTTCCTCGTCGTGAGTGTTTCGGTGACGTGCTTCTTGGTGTACCGTGTGTACGTGCTGGAGACGCGAGTTAATCATCTGGAACAGCAGTTGGCTCGAATTCTGATTGGTGCATTGCCAGAAAATGCTGACGTCGCAAAGGTTGTGTCCTCCGCCGCAGCCGCGTCCGCAGCTGGCCGCGACGACGACGGTGGTTTTACCAGACGCAAACGAAATGCTCAGGAATGCGCTTGCCCTCCGGGTGAGTTTAATAAATTGTTTAATTTTTATAATAGTAGGCCTCCGCCTTCGCGTAGGAAGTTGTTTAATCAATTTTCCAGCACAACTAAATGAAGTTTTTAACTTCGAAATTACGTTGGTGGTATCTTCTCGTATTCTATACCCGAGCATTAGATGAGCCACCCGGGCTGGGGAGGAAGGCGGTATTAAACCATATTGTATGTACTGGTTTCCGGGCGGCCAGCAGCTATATAGACCTTTTCCAGTTGTACGTTGGTGGAAATAATATTCTTGAAGAAGAGAAAAAAAAGCGAGTAATGAGTTCGACGTTTGTGTGACTGTGTGCTATTTCACTTGTTGCTCTTTAGCTCAGTTCGGTTTTAGGGTGTTGAAAATGAGCACGAATATTACCCTGTGGGAGAAACAAGCAGCTCTTGCCTTTTCTTTTTTCCTTCAACAAAAGAGTTCACGTTGGACTGCATGAAATGATTAAAACAAACTCGACTCCATAAAATGCTCCTGGCGTCGCAGACCGCTACTGAAATGCGTAACATAAGACTTCGAACACGAATCCAATTTCTTCTCAGGACTCCACATACAGATTCGGTTTTCTGGAGTTCGTATTTGTAATATATGGACTTCAAATATCCGTAGTCTGTGTGACACAAACTCGGCGAGCGGACAATAGATTGATGTTTTCGTAATGAAGTCAACGACATGGACCCGGGAAACAGAGACAGTGAGTCCCTGTCAAAAACAATTGTGCCCCGAGTTGAGCTATACGGGTCACTTCGAGTCCGTTTGTCCATATAGTCGCCTGACCTCTGCAATCCTTCGAGTGGCGTGACCAAAAATTTTTTCAATTCCTTTCATATCCCCGCCACCTCCATTCGTCCACTTAGATTTTTAAAGCGAAATAATCGAATCAATTATTTACATTGCGATAATTTAGTTGAATTTACAATGTTTTATACCCCCGGGGGCCAATGCAGAGGTGAGTATAGGCGGAATATCTTTAATTAAAAATGAAAAAGACAAATCAATTAAAAAAAAAAAAACTTTTGAAGAATTAATATAACAGGATCTGAAGCAGAGTCAGAATTCATTTTAGATTCGGTGAATATCTTTTTCAACAAAGCCGGTTTCGTAAGCTCGGTCTCGATCATCTACAAAATAGATGTGACCGACAGTCTGAAGTCTATCCATTGATTTAAGGTAATATTCTAAGAAGTCACATTCTAAGATAACTCTATTTCGGGTCATATATAGTCGGGTAAAGATTTCCATCTACCACATATGTGCTTGGATTGGGAACCGGGAATCGCGGTGTCTGCCATGAGAAGTGATTATTATGATTTTATCAGATCTGACAATGTTGACTGGTTGAGACCCCCAAGAAAGTCGGAAATCTCTTTCTGGTACTTGTTCGCCTGTCTCGAGGGCATGGAGTATTTTATCGAAATTGTGTGTAACAAGTCAGTTGACCAAGATTTGAGTCCACGAATATCGAGTGGTATCCGTCGGCGTAGCTCATTTCTTCTCTAACTGTAAATCGAATCACCATTGACGAAGTTTTAGGTGATTTTCAGATTTCAGCAAACCATTTTCCAAAGTACTTTTTTATTGAATTTTGTATATGAGGAGAGGTAGTCAACCGAAAAAGCAAAATGTTATTAAAAGACTTGGACTACATGTATTTACTCTAACTACGACTTAGTAGCTACTGAAGTGAACATTGTTCGATTTTTAAATAACTTATATTTTTTTAGAAAAAAATGAAAATGCAAAAAAAATAAATAAAAATCCAACAGTATTTTAGTAATAAGATTAATTAGCTATTTTCAATTCCATTGCAGTTCATTTACGTTTTTCATTTTTTCAAGTGATGTAAGAGTGTCATCACCAACACAATGCAATTTTTTATTTTTTTGATTAAAGCAAGTCCCTTTCCACGGTTATAGCTACCGACAAAATTCAAGTCACATTTACCGACAACTGCATTATTAACTTGAATGAAAAATTTTTTAAATGCCACCAAGATCATTGTAGTTCGGTAAGTACCAAGACAGTAAATGAAGAGTACTTTACTAATTTTACTTTTCTAATTTATATTGTATTTTAAACGTTCATTTCAAGAGCATTAAAACCTTTTCAGCAAAGGAAAAAATACGGCCTCCTTTTATACGCGCTTTTAAAAATAAAAGCCTTTGCGAAGACAAAAACTGTGCTCGTGTTCTCACTCACTGTAACAGCAGAAATAACAAAAGTTATCTGAAAATAGAAACGAATCTCAATGCCACAGTCATACCTATACAACCGAAAAAAGCTTCTATACATCTTCATTAACTGCACTAAAAGAAAGAAAAAAAAATGATACGTTTTCCACCAATTCCAATTTCCCTTCATGAAGAAAAATGAGCAAGGGTAAATTGCTGTACCCCCTCGGGTACTCATTCCGGCGGTTAATTCAAAAGAGAGAGAGAGAGAAAGAAAAGAGAGAGAGAGAGAGAGAGAGAGAGAGAAAAGACCGTATGTCGTATTACCACAAAAACGATCATCCCTTTCGACTTTTCCCAAATCAATTTCACAGTCACCCATTTTTGACCATTAAAAAGTATTTGGCGCGAGAACTACCGGCGAAGATTGAACGGCAGCCAATTCCACGTGGAGGGGTCAGCATGGGGGTGGGGGAGAGGGACGATGTACACGTAAATTGAAAATCCAAATAAAATGACAAACAAGAGGAAGAAGGAATCGTGGCAGCAGATACGTGAAAAGTGATGGTTGAAAAAAAAAAAAAAGAGGGGAAAGGCAGACGTACAAAATAGTTAATTGCCTCCCGAGGGAGCAAAGCGCAGAAAGATATTCGTAAAGTCCTCTGTTTTGAGGCACTAAAAAAGAAAAAGCACATACAAATGCAAAACTGAGCGCGTATTATTACTAGAAAATATTAAAGTCAGTGGGTGTTATAGTTTTCGATTTCTCATCAACTTATGGTTAACTTTCCAATGAGAAAGGTTGAGTTCGGTTCAATACGCACAGCACTGGCAGCAGCAGCAGCAGCAGTAGGAAGAGTGACTTAGGTCGTCAAATTTCCTTTTTCGTGAAAAATGGAAAATTTCGCTACTCCTTAATGTGCTTTTCTGCGTGCAGACTGCTGTGCTGTGAACGTCGATAAACGTGACTGTTTTTATTCAGTATTTGCTAACGAGTGAAGAAAAAGAAAAATATATGCAATAAAAAGGAAAAGCGTGTATTTCAGCTTATTACAGCCTGATTGTATAAATAGAGGCATAGACTCGACAAAATCTTAACGTTTTTATTGTGTCAGCAACCTATGTTACATCGGCGATAACCGACAGCTGAAACGTTTTCTTTGTATGTAATTTACATTTTACGTCTATTAATCATGACGCCATGACAAGTTGCCTTTCGCTTTCCTTTCATTATGGCTAGTGCCAAAATGCAGCAGCAAAGGCCTTCGCTCAGTCGAGCGAAAGAGATCAAAATATTATACCGCGTATAAACCTTTACAGAGTTACATTTTTTTTTCAGCAGTGAATACGAACGTAAAGAGTGGAAAAAATTTCCCCATAATGCGTTTAGCTATGTCAGTATTTTGGCGATGCTGCAAATTTTTCAGTTCTTATTTCAAATTTTCTGAAATCGAATGTTTTTTGATCGACAAAAGAAAATGGAAGGTCTTTGTTTTTGTCGCCTTTTTCTTCATGTTTTTTTTTTTTTGCTCCAAGAATAAGAATTTAGTTAAAGTCGGCTGGAAAAATTGGAAAAACAGGAGGTAATCTCAACTTGGCACATTACTTAAGTCATTCTGAGAAAAAAAATTCTTCCCCCTCGAAGATAGTTTTTACAAAATTTTTGCGCAAATAGAAAAATAATAAGAACAACATTTTGTACGGACAATAAATTCCAATTGATTCTTTCGATGCTATAGTAAAAAATTAAATGTGTTTCAGAAACGATTTCGAGGGTCTATTATTCCTATTTGAATTGAATTTTCACCTCGACTATTTAAGTACATAGGCTACTTGAATTAAGAAAATAGTTCATACTTCATTTTTTAAATATGCGGTATGCTTTCAAATCAGTGCTGGCTTACATTTCCCAACAAGAATAAACGATTTTCTTATAACCAAACGTTTACGTAAATTCATTTCACATAAATACCCTTTTCTATTTCATCAGTCAAAATTTCATTTGACCGCATTATCTCCAAGTAAAATTAGGATACTTGAGAGTTTAAACAGATGCTTTCGTCCGCAGGTTTAATGAAAGAGTGTAGAGCCATAATTTACCCAGCTGGACTAGCTGTTCCCATTTTGGGAAATATATTTGGCCCGAGGAGCATATATATTTTGAGATCTATATGACGGCACTACAGTACTAAAATAATAAAGAGCAGTTGGAAATTAGAGTGCAAGTGCGATGTTCTAAGAGTGGTAACCTGGATTACTTTTCAACTTGAATTCATTTCTCTTTTAATGAGAGTCATTCATGGAATCAGCGATCAAGTGCAAACTGACACCATTGAGCGGTCTCGATTTTTATTATGCCGTGTATTTACTCAAAACAAAAATATCACCAATATCGCGGATATCTACGTCATTATTCTCTAAATGCTAATGTAGCACCCGTCTGATAAATTACTGTTTTCCTGTATTCACACCTCCGACTTCAATGTATTCGTCATTGAAGTAGGAGTTAGTATGAGAATCTGGAAGACAGTATCGAGTACCTACAATATATATACTTTCTTTGTACTGACACTAAGCACATATTTGTAAAAGAATCACATTTGCGTTATTTGTTTATATTGCAAAATATGCTAGAATGTGTGTCTGTCTATTCATGTCCTAGTACCTATAATTATTATTATTATACCGGGTGTTTATTTTGGATAACTTAGTAACTTTTGCATTTGTAGGTAGTCTTTCATTTTTTTTTTCTTTCGCTTTCTTCATTTGTTCGTTCGAAAAAATTGAAAGAATAGAAAGTTCGTAAATTATAAATCTGATTTTATCGTTTGAGGATGAAAATGAATTTAAAGGTGACCCAGGTCCATCAGGTTTACCGGTAAGTACCTATACGTCGTTTTAGAATACCAAGTGCTGTTTTCATAAGATAACGGAATTTCGCATTTCATAATTAACATAATACACTCGCTTCGTTTCGTCAAAGTGTCTGAAAATTTGAATTGTAATTTTCGTCGTTCTCGAGTATTACACTTCGCTCAAAATGTAGAAAGGTACCGGCAGCTACAATATCGAGCGTAATTTTAAAGGCGAACGCTTATTTGCCAAATTTATAATCTCATTTTCAGACGCTTATGTCTCCGAAGCACTTATCTCGATAATCGTCGAGAATTTCCTGCAATTAAGCTGCACTTTTGTTTAAGCGAATACCAAATGAAAGGCGAACCTGCTCGCTCGGTTTAGGCACTTAATAATATGCTGATATAGCTGTGCACGTAGGCAGAAAGAGCTCGACTGACTTTTTTGTTTTTAAAAGTGTGCATTCTTATGAATCTCTATAATGCTTTTATCGCAAAAAAAAAAAAAATGAAAGCATAGTCGCCCCAAGTTTTTCTGTCTTTTGTAAACTGTACACAGCAGACCTTAATAATAGAAAATTATAAGCAACCTGCTATTGAAATTTGACTTTTCCTTCACTCGTGGCGGAATCAAACATGCATTCTACAGATAAGAATTGTCAGTCATTTCTAATAAGTAAGTATAAGTTTTTAGTAAGAAAAAAAAAGACATTTTTTCTTGGCAAGTTTTGGAAAAAATTTTTTTTCCTTTGTTGCGCTAATTTTTGAATATTGCTTCCTAGTATTAATTCTTATAACTAGGGATCGGATTTATATGCTCTAAAAAGTGGAAAATATGCGCATATAATGTGCGCTTAAAATTTAAGTAATGCATGATTTTTATAAAAATATGCGAAAAATATGCATGATTTTTTTTAAAATAGGTGAAAAATATGCAAAATATCAATATTGGTAACGTTTTACTCAGCTAACTGAGCTAAAGCTAAATTTGACCTTCATACCAATTAATAATTCAATATACGAGTACAATTTCTGAATGAACGAAACAAGAAAACAATTTTATTGAGTAATTCTCAATTTTAAAATGTCGTTTTGTTATAAAATCTTGATACTAACATCACAATTCATGACTACATTAGAGATCAGATCACAAATTAAAGTAAGAAAATGGTAAAATATGCATGAATTTTTGTGAAATATGTCGAAATATGCAAAATTTTTGTGATATATGTCAAAATATGAAAATATACCTCAAATATGCGAAATATGTGAAAACAAGTTGGGCTTATTTGGCGTGAAACGAAAAACTATCTGACTCTCACTCTTCCATGTGAATTACAAAAAAAATATGCGTTTTCATATAAATCCGATCCCTACTTATAACTAGCCGTTAACGTAGATATAATTTGAAAGTTGCATATCCTTTCATCGGCAAAAATTTTCAATTTCTTTTCAAGCCGGCTAAGAGTTGTGTGTCACCGTGGAAAAGGAAAAGAAGCAGAAGCCATCCGCCGCTATTTGGCGGCCCCCCTGAAAAGCTTGACCGCACGGGGGGTCCGCTGGGCTGAGGCGGCGGACCCAAGGCTGGGCTGAGGCGGCGGACCCAAGCAAAATTAAAAAAGGAACGAGGCAGCCATCCTAGGTCTAGCCGGCATCAAAATTGAGAAAAAAAAGGGGGGCTAGGATTGGGGCGGCTTATGCCCAACAATGGTCGAATTTTTTCGAGAACTAGAAAATAAGTTACACAATGCTAGGTAACCAATGGTACTTGAAAAAATAAAGCTAGCTCTTCTTATTATTATGGATCGTCGGTCGAAGACATTCGAAAATATCAAACTTGATATTCTCAATCCCAAGGTTGATTCGTTGGGTTAGATCCGATAAACTGTTCCAGCTATACGGACAGTGTAATTAAATTTTAGTCTTAATTAAGAAAATTACGTATGCTTAGTACAACAGTTTTTCACCTAGAAGAAGATAAGGGTCGAATTCTTGCAATATTTTCTACGCAAAAACATGTGGAATTGCAGGAATTAACATATCTAATTGCAATCTTTTCAATTAAAAAACTTATTTTCGATGAAATGAAAGAAGATTAGCAGAAAGGATTGGTTCAATAGATTTTTGAAGTGCAGCCGAACTGCGACAGTCTGGCTGTCTCAAGGTTATTCTCAAGCCAGTGCTTGAAAAATAAATGAAAGAATTTCGAAATTACTTGGATATTTTAAAACATGTTTCCAACGATAATGAATAAAACGACAAGCCAAATCAAATTTTTATCACGGACAGATCTGTCTCACACTATCATTGAGTAATGAGCTTGAAATATTTTTGGCTAGAAGAGCATAGAGATGTAGGTATTATAGGTACTATCTACTTATTGCAGAGGTCGGCCCGAGTGGGATGACAAAATTTACTATTGTGATATCGCAAGCAATTCAAAAGAGACTTTCTATAATTCTGTATTCGGTAGCGGAGGATGCGAAGGATCCTAATAAAAACAAGAATAAAAAGATGTTTGGTTGGATAGCCGGTAGCATGAGTTATCATTTCATGAATAAAATACTGATTTATTTGTGAAAGGGTATAAAAACTTCTTTCATCTGCCAAAAACCAGTCGATGAAATATTTTACTTATTTTGGATAGGTAACCACTATAATATACTCTCTAAATAATTTAAAATATAGAAAAAGGTCTGCTGAAACTGCCACCTTATTTATTAAGATTTTTAATAAAATTGGTGCAATTAATTGAAAGACAAGAGTATGCGTATTGTAGAAATATCAATTGGTATATTCAAAATTAGTATCTTAAAAATTGAAACCAATCAAAATATTTAAAAAAAAGTAAGGGGAATAATAAACTGCACACAAGAAAAAAGAGGTTTGCACGAAATATACAGCCACAAAAAATCAGTATGAGATAACAAAATAAATAGTGGAAATTACGAAATAACTTGCTCACGCAATATAAATAGGTTTGAACGGAAATTTCCAATATTCTCAAGTTCAGTCTAGTGTAAAAAGTCTTAGTCTAGTATTCGAAGAATTTAAAACATGGCGCACAGAAATATGGAGAATAGACGTATCAGAAGGCCAGGTAACGTGCAATTGTCCATTTTTTGTTTAAAAAAATCAATGCAAGCATTCAGTTGGGATGCTGATCAGCCGAAAAGATGTTCAAGTGCCATCGGAGGCAAAAACTGTTCCATTGGGCCAGAAGAGAAAGCAAGGACAGCCATCAGAGGCAACAAGAGCTATTCTTGTCCAATAAATTCAAAATTTTAAGCTTCAATTAAAACTGAATCTTTTCTTTACAATAATTTTTTAATAATATTGTGTGTCCAATAATTTCAAAATTTTAAGCTTCAATTAAAACTGAATTTTATTTTATTTTTTAATAATTTTTTGACAATTATTGGGAAAATCACTTTTTATTTCGGGGTACAGATTTTGCGGGCATAATATCAATATTATTTTGTCAACCTATACCGAGTGATCGTTCTTATTTGAGGAAGAGCTATGAAGTAATGTCATTACTCATTTTGAATTTCTTTTTCAATTTCTATGAACTTTCTGCCCATTTTTTTATCTTTCATTTTTGTAATCTCAAATCGAATATTTTGAGAAAAAAAATGTCGACGTTGTAAAAAAGTTACATGAACTTTAAAATGTGACACAAAACGTAAGCCGCATCAATTCAACCGGATGAATCTTTCTATCGAGCATTAATTTCCGACATTTTTCTATCTGACGGAAAATGTCGACGTTCCTGCTGCAATTATTGTGTTCGGGCTTTTTTCTTGTATTCGTCTAATTTTGGGAATGGTGCCAATGAATTAAGTCTGGTATCTCATAGTTCATTCGCCGTCGATGGAATTAGCAATTTTTCAACGCTACTAAGTCGAAACACATGCTTTATCCCTTTTAAGTATCAGTAATTTAGCTGTTAACGTTGCTGGAATATTTGAAATTATTGTTTCCCTTTGGTGCGCTAAAGAGTTGGCTGCTACTTTCGATATTTGTCTGGCTTTTTTCTCCCTACTTTCCCGCTTCGAATTTAATTTAGATTCTTATATAGCTCGCGTTTATTGTTTTTAATATTGACGTGAAGGGTTCTCTTGCTGTATCGAGTTTATTTTTGGTGCAGATTTTTTCTTCCTTCCTTTTCTTCTTTTTTTTTTCTCTCTCTTTCTTCATTTGTAGCTTTGAACGAAAAACAAGTCTTCAACTGGGAAGCCATGTCGACTGTTGAACTCTCCATGGGCGTAGGTATGGGAGGCAGTGGGCATATGCCCTCCTAAATCATACGAACCGTAACACATAATGCCAGCGACCGGTGAGTGCGTGAAATCGAACTATGATTTAAATTGGTTTCCAATTTGTTTCTTGTGGGGGATGGTGAGTGGTTAAAGATATTTGAAAAATTCCTCGTTCAGGTCGCTTAGATCTCATATCGTTGCTTTCAAGAAGAAAGGTAACATTTTCTCAATCTTCAAGACTGGGGTAGGGATCTTAACCAAAACTGCAACCGAAACCGAAAACCGGAAAAAACCCCTTGAAATGCTCAAGGTCAACCGTTTCAAAACCAAAACCGAATCATTGGAAAACCGATTAACCAAAAACCGAATCAAAAACCAAATTGAACAAAACGGTTCCAGTTTTTTTGGTTTTCTCTTTTCTTTTGTCTTTTTGCTTAAGTTGGCTGCAAATGCTGCAATGCAATTATGATTTATGAATTTTGTGAGTAAAATTAACAACAAAATTGATGCCTTTAAAAAGGAAGAGAGATTAAAGGCAACCGAGGATGCCTTTAAATTTTGGGCTAATAAGAAATATTTGTATCCATTATTCGCTATTCCGATAACAGAAGTATCAGTCGAACGACTATTCTCGAACGTTCATTTCATTATCAATCCCTTACGCACAAGATTAAACATAAACGAAAATCATTTGAACAACATTCTGTTTGTTAGAAGTAATTTTCAACTTATTGATGAAAATAATCATAAATAATTAAATAAATTTATAAATTTGGTTGTGAATTGTGATGTGATCTGAGAAAAGGTAGGTAGGCTACCTTGAGTTAGTAAAGAACAAGAAGTAACTTTTCAAAGATTGAAAAATTGGAAAATTGTTTTGTCCAAATTAAAATATTCACTCTTTTTTTCTTAAAAATTTTTATAATTATATTCGTCTACTATAAGATGTGTAATGGTCGTTATTTCATATCAATAATAAAGTACACTGCGCTTGCTAAAGCTGTTAGTCGAGATAGACCCTTTTTGTAGAAAGTTTTGGCAAACCGGATTTTATGCTGTTATTCAGTATATTGATTCCAGAAAAGTGTCACAATGGACTAAGAAATTTCCTCATAGATAGACTACAAACAAATTAAGCCCAGCTGTTATTTGACTATTTTATAAAAAATATATCCAAACCCTGACTGAAAATTGAGTCCTAAATATCACTTCAAATTTTATTATTATTTTTTGGGAACTTCGATTTTCTTATTGACTGCCAATCTGAAGATTTTGACAAAGGGCAGAAACATGGGCCACAAGTTGAGGGAATCGTCTGTAAAACAATCTGCCTACAGCACATATTCGAAAAGCTGCTTTTCTAGTGGATTTTACTAACTGCGCTAGTTTCTTTCTTTCTTTCTTTCTTTTTTTTTTTCCATTTTCAAAGCTATAAGTAAATTTTACGACCTCGAAAATTTGCCGCTCCAGGTAGCTCTCGAGTCTGTCTATTGTTGAGAACAACCCCTCGCCAAAATCTCTTTCAAACGGTTGTAAACTTTTACTTTTTTCACTTTTTTTACTGCTCTTCTTTCTTTTTTCTTCGCCCGTTCTTCACTCTCAACACTCGTGCACAAATGAACCATCAAGAAAGAAAATACAACATTCGTACACTCGGTCGTATAACTTCCAGCCAAATTCTTGTTAAAGACAGCTTCAAAAAGTTTTTAACCAAATAGATTTTCTTTCCGCAGTTTACATTTTAAAAGAGCGGTGCTGAGGGGGTGGCTAAAGCGGAGGAAATAAAAACTAAAATGATTACAACCAGTGATCGGGGGTGAAAGAGAGAAAAAAAAGGGCAAGATATCAGTTCTTCCGTCGTCGTCTGTCGTAAATAATAAAATATGCTAACGCTTTCGAAGTGAAATTTTCGCATACATTTTCGTATATAACTGCGGTGCCCCCTTGCCCCTCGACATTTAATAAGAGAGAAAGTTTCGCGAAACAAATTTTTTAAATAAATCACTCGGAAGTTTCTTCAGCCCATTTGTATCACGTTTATGCCGAAAGAAGAAGAAGACGAAAAAAAAAAAGTGAAGATGAGGAGGAAAATACGAACAAATTCGATTGTCGTTTTACGTTATTTTTTTCCCCCTTTTGGCTTCCCCAAAATGGTTTGACTGCAAACGGATTACCGATATTAAAATGAAAGCGCCGAGGAAAACCCCTCGAGGAAAAGGTCTGAAGTGGCAGGGTGTAGAAGGGACGAAAGTCTCTCAGATAGTTGAGAAGGAAAGTTTTAGTACAGCGAACTTAATTTCTACTAAATAAGGATTTATTGTAATTATGTTATTCCAACTTTTACAACAGCGATTTGGCAGCCTTTTGGCACGAATCGCAATTTTTATCGAATTCTTATCGCATTTTGCTCGATATTTATACCTTTTTTTTTTCTCGTTTTTCGATTTTCCTGCAGGACCACCAGGACCAACGGGGAAACAAGGCAAAAAAGGCAAGAAAGGTGATCCAGGAAATCCAGGCCCTCCGGTAAGTTTTTACGCTTAAAATACCGGTCTTATAAAAGTTTCTTCGACGTACGCATCGCATAATCAACGTTCTCGCTGGTCTCGAATTATCTTTTTCCCTCCCCCTTTTTTTAAATATTTTTATTAGCGATGTAAAGTGAGACGAAGAAATGAGCGGAGTTCGTGAACTTTGAATTATTGCATCGTATATTTTATGCGTAAAAGGAATTACTGTATTTGAATTCTTGTATTTTATGTGACGTTTCACAGGAGGATTTTGAAACTCCTAAAAGGCCAAAGCCCGTAGTTAAAAGCTCCGAAATAAATTAAGTAGGTACATGAATCCCCACTCACCCAAGTGGAATAGTTTCTCCTTTTAGGAAGAGCATAGGATCCGTAGATATGTCTTATGGGTTTACATGAGAATTACTCCTCCCTTACCTGTTCATTCGAGCAATATTTGTAATTCTTGAACACTTACAGAATAAAAATAAGAGTAGGTGCCTTACAATTTCATTCAACTCGAGCAGTATTATGAACTTTGTGACCTTGAATTTATCAAGTTCAACTTCAATTTTATCAGGTTAAGGTAATTTGGCGAAGATCAAGGTTATGATCGCTTCCTCTTCAAAATGCGTAAAGTCAAACGGATTTGCAGAAAAAAAAAAAAAAAAAAAGGAATAAGTACATACATACTTTCTAGACCTGACAATGATTTGTAGTAACTTACTTCAGTCAACTTTTTTATACATGGGAAAACCTATATCAGGCTGTAATCCAAGTTGATTCATACGAAGAGCACAATTCTCACCAATTGATCAACTTCGTAATTGTTGAAGCTTAGTTTATTGGAATTGAAAATTTGTTATTCAGAATACTGAGATAAATCACTTAAGGGAGACAAGGATTTATTTTGGTAATAAAACAAAACAAATTAGTTTTTCACCGTTATTCATTACGTACCTATTTATACTTTTCTCTACAAAGTAATGTAATAATTGGTCATTGATTTCTTTTTTTAGTGTCTTAAAATTAGTGATTTTGTAGGGAAAAAAATTCTTGAAAATGCAATTAAATATTTGAAAGAGAAAAAGTAAAATACTCAGCTGATCAAAATAAAGCCGTTTTATGTCAATACGATTTATAGGATTTTGAAAAAGGGGCAGATTAACCGCATTATCTGGCCGGTTCTTATATTAATTATGCTATTTATTGAACGATAAGTGAAAATTAATCTGATAATGTAAACTTTTATTTTTTGAACATGTTTTTTCTGCACTTATGTCACTTTTCAACTCAAATTTCGGTTGATTTATTCTTTTGTTTTGTTCACACACTTATACACTACTAATAGATGATTATAAGCTTTTTTGCTGAGCTTGTTTCAGGTGGCGGAAAAGATTTTTCGTTCGTCTAAAAAGTAATTTAAAAAAAGCATACTCGAAGTTTTTCTATGTTGAAAATTACCTCGAGGTTGGATGAAAAGTCCTTCAAAATTTTAGCTCTCTATAGTTATAAGAGTAGTAGACTCTGAGAAAAAGTAACTAGAAGAAGCATAAAAATGCATGGTGAAAAACGATTCGTTGTACTGCCAAATTTGTGAGGGCAAAGTCAAGCAGCTGAATTCTCAGCTACGTTGGATAGATGACCGATTTACTTTTACTCTTGACATCTTCTTCCCAGTATCATCTCTTCGACCTCTTCCATCCTTTCATATCTTCTCCTCCGACTCTTCTTCTTACTCCAGTTGTTTTTCTTTTCCTTTACCGCCTCCATTCCTTCTCCTACAAATCCATGACCAAAGGTATGGGGTAAAAAACCTGAGGTGGAGAGTTGAATAAAATTTCCAGTGTGTTTTTCCTTAAATTCAAATAATATGTCCAAATTTTCAACATTAGTCCAAAACTCGTGGCACCAAATTTGTAAAACATTTGCCCTTTTTCTTATATATTTACGACTCGCCTGGTGGAAAGCGCCTCTAACTTGCTGCGGTATCTTTACTTAAAAAAAAAAAAAAAAAAAAAAGATCAAACTAGCAAGGCATCATGCTCATAATCTCGCCTGCGTAGAAGAAATAATTATTCAAGCTTTTTAGAATTTTTTCGTACATTCCCAGTCAAATACGTCACACTGTAATAATTTTTTTCGACGAGTAAACTTTTTGTACGTTTCTCTAGTAGGTAGTGTTGACAAATTGAAATTGTCTGTGTTGATTGTAATATTATTTTGACCCATAACATTGGAATTTATTTCACATTAAGTACCGTTTTGTTTTTCGTAAACCACTTCATTTATGTATGTATAATTCAGCTGCTATTGTATATTTAATAGCAAGAATTTCCTCAGTCGTTATACTCGCATAAAAATTATTTATTTCTGTCGAAAGGATCTTCATTAAATTGTTCGACCCATTTCAGTTTCAAATAATGTAGCCCACTTACTGGTGTTGAAAAAAATCGAACTTATATTTTCCCATTATTATGCTCGTATATTGCCAGCAGTCTATTTTTTTATTTTACTCTATCTCGTGAAAGTATATACTGAACGTCACTTTTCAGTTCCAGTTCCATGAACTCGAGAGCGTGTATTGTATTTCGGACATAAGTGAAAATAATACAGTATTTTCTAATTCCGATCGTTGGCTTGCCCCCTTTTTTTAGCCTCTTTTTTTTCCCTACTTAGGTTCCATTTTCTTGATAAATTTTTGTCAAATGTTTTTTTTTTTTTTTTTTTTTTTCTAATGGAAAGTATGTTGAGAAAAGAGATGGGAGGGAGTATATTCCTTTCAACTTTTTCGCTATGGATTAGATTTCTGTTGGTGATACGAATGGTTGAAATTTTAATATTGTGCACCCTAAAGAAATAAAATAGAGGGTACACCTAGACGTAATTTTTTATTTCGCTTTCACTTCCTTCGGTTTCCCACCCCGGTTTGAAGACCAACAAATAATGGGCGTAAAGAAAATTAGCACTCGACTTCGTATGGGGTTGTTAAGTAGGTTTCTTAGAAAAACATTACTAACCCTTCGCTCGTTCGCATTTTCCTAAGGAGAATTATTGATGAAGTCGGTCTGGGTTAGCTACTAAAAAGACTGAATAGCCGGCTAGTTAACTACTTCGGTTTCACAGAACTAGGCGTATTGGCAACAAAGCAGTATTTATTTTGTTCTAAATATTTCACATTTTATATAGAGTGGATCTTATCTTTCCTAAAATTTAAGACACGATTCACCTACTTTAGACTTACACAAGTATAGTAAACTTGGGTTTGTGGTTGATTTTGAGGAAATATTAATATTTTGTCTTTCAACTGTTCCACTTGTAATTTTATCGAATCTTCATACATAATTATACCTAGTAATGTAGAGCATGAACTCTTTTTTCAGGGACCTATTGGATTGGATGGTCCTAAAGGAGATCAAGTAAGCACTGCGTATTTCTAATTTCTGTACGATATTTGAAGTGCCAATCCTATAATTTGATATTTGACTAACCATACGAGATTCGTAATGTAGAAATGAGTCGAATGAGCAAAAAAGTTGATCTGTAAAATTGTGATAGACGATAATGGCTTAATATGCTACTACACAGTTTCATTTTGTTGTTTATTTATTAGCAGCGTATCCTTGTACGAAGAATGTAAAACTATAAAACTTATTCTTTTTGAACACCTTCGTTTCAAGTTGGTATTCTAGAAAAACTATTATCCTAAATTGGTACTTACGTGAAAAGTGGTAGCGGTGGCGTCTAGCCCATTTTTCTAATTATGTATTCATAAAAATATTTTTTTTAGTGACACTTAAAACATCGTAAGTACTCTTCCGGTTTTTGAATTGAAAAAAAAAGAAGAAATTAAATTTTTTATCACAGTACCCTACACTCTGAAAAATATGTGAGGTCATCAGGGGATAGTTATTGGGTTGTTCCATATTCATCGGTTAAGATTTCAAGTTTATTACTCGTATATTATTATTTATTTTAGACAAGGCCTTGATCAGTGAGAATGTAAAATGCTGCTTGCCATTTTTTAGCCATTTTTTTTATTTTATTGCTACATCAGAAAAAATAGCACTTATTAAAGCTGATAGTTTCAATGCCGTTAAACCTTTAAATCCGTAACGTATTTTGTCATTTTTTATGGAGTTGTATTCTGCTGATAAGAACGAATGTGCTCAGAAACAGCGTATACCTCATATCATTGTGGGTTTATGGGTCTCCTGATTTATAGATGATTCGGTACTTTTTAGGGAAGTAAACAATTATGTTTCTCAGTACTTTTAAATAATGATATTACATTTTTGAAATTGGATAAAGTATAGGTACGACGTTGAAATTCATTTCATTTATGGAGAGTTGTAGTTATATGTATAACCCAGTAGTACAAAGAAATATTTTAAAAGTTTACGTGTTTTATTCTCAAAGTTTTCTTCGAGAAACTGCTTCGTAGGTACTGTTTGGTGTATCTCTTCGTACATAGTCACATTGTACGTATTTTGGAATAGAAGATTAACTAATTCTTGTTACAGGGAAGAACTGCTGATAAAGGACAAAAGGGCGAGCCTGGAAATCCAGGAATTGACGTCTACTCAGCTGTGAAGGTAAATATTACTTCACTAGATAGGTACCTAATTTTATGTTTTTGTAAAATTGAAAGTTTTTCAGTTATTTCGACGGTCTAATATCTCAGCAGAAATTTCAGCCAAAAACCATCATAAATTTATTGAAAAATATTATCTTGTATCTATTAATTTGTATCAGTTGAATACTACATAAATCATTTCGGATCTAGCAAAACTTCTAACACAAGTGTAAAAATGATTGCCCAACTTGAGAAAAATAGACTATTAACCCGAAAAAGATGTGTTCAAAAATGTACACGCACATCTTTTAATATTTGGTACCTCAGTATATTTCAGTTTGATATATTTTTCTTCTAATGATTTACTTTTTTGTATCATTTGTGACCCAGGCCGATCCACACTTACAAGGACATTTAAAAAGATCGGTTACAACATTGCGCGGTGGAACCTTCGGATATGCAGAAATAGTGGCATTAAAGGCAATGAAATTTTGAATTATTTGTCAATGTGGCGTGATCTATGAAAAAGTACCATAAGTCTGCTAACAAATTTTTGAGGAATAGGCAAAAAATTATTGTTAGGTCAGAAAATGAGCAAAATCTGGTTTTCGTAGTGTTTTCTTTTCATATTTATTTTTCTTCCTTTGGCATCATGTTAGTGGAGTTACACACCACCAAATGATATTACAGTCCTTGTTTTTGGCACTTTACAGACAAATGGAACGATTTTCTTTACCTTTCTTTCTTTTTTAAAAAACTTTTGAACTGTTTCAATACAAAATCTACCGAATTAATTTTGTCGAAATTTCGCAGAATATATTCAAGGTCGTGAGGGTAATAACATATGAAAGTTGCATTCAAATCGATTCAGCACTTTTCAGAAAAATATTTTATTTTTGAAAATTATGATTTTAACTTTAAACTTGATTTTATCGAAAATAGGATTTTTAAATTCAAATATTGAGAAATGTCGTATCTCAGTCTCAGCCAATTTCAACCGATCGAGAAAATCTCTTTTTGCAAAATGCTCGCAAAATTTCCCACTATCTGAAGCAATCATCAGCTCGAAAATGAGATTTCCGACTTGACGTACCTTCTCATAGATCACATCGCCTATATTAATTTTATTTTTATTGATTGGTACTACCATATCGCTGCATTTTTCGGTACTTTAATTATGAAACCTCATCTGAAAATTACTGGTATGTAATTAATACTTATAATTACGTCTCCCAGTACTAGGAATTTCGTATATTTTTCTCATTAGTTCATCATTCCTTTGAATTTGTAACTCATTGTTTCAAGGTACACGAAAATTCGAAACTCCCTTCTCTTGTTGAGAAAAAAAAGTAAATCTAATTTTTCGTCAACTATTATTTAGGGCGAACCAGGCGAACCGGGTCCACCTGGACCTCCTGGTTTACAAGGTGTGGCAGGCACTCAAGGTCACGATGGCCGACCAGGACCACCTGGTGAACCTGGTCTTCCTGGCAGTACCGGACCGCCAGGTACAACAGGTCCGAGAGGTGATATTGGTGTTGCTGGTCCACCTGGCCCCAAGGTACGATATTTATTTTGCAAAAATGGAAGTTACTCTCATCTCATTCCATTCACTTAATTGATATGTTAATCGACTGACAGGGCGATAAAGGTGATAAAGGCGAACGTGGTATAATGATGTCATTCAAAGGCGATAGATCTGGAAGCGGTATAGTTGAAGGCCCACCTGGACCTCCTGGACCACCAGGTATAATCCCCTACAGCTTCTGATGTTAGATCAGTTTCTAAATAAAAGTATTTAGACAAATATTAAAACTTTTTTTCTCTTTTTCAGGAGAAAAAGGCAGCTTAGGTGCCCAAGGTGAACCTGGAGCTGATGGCCAGCCTGGACTTCAAGGTCCACCTGGAATTCCAGTAAGATAACTTTTTTTTGCGAATCAAATAAACCGATGAAGTATTTACTTTTAAATAATATTCTCGTCATATTTAGGGTGGTACCGGACCAAAAGGTGAGAAAGGTGAATATGGTGATATTGGACCGCCAGGATTAATGGGACCTCCCGGATTACCTGGTCCACCAGTTAGTAATTTATTTACTCATTCATTCATTTTCTTCATCTCTTGTGTCATTAACAATATTACTGAGAAAAACTAATTTCACTTAACTATACCTATCAGAAAGTTCTGTTATTTTTATAACATCATTTCAAAATTTAAAAAGTTATTTTGAACCTTTCGCTACTACGTGAATTATTTTTAGTCTCATTTTCATCGTATCGAGACTTCAGAATTTTCTAAAAATTTATAAGACGAATTGAAAGCAGACTGATGTCTTAAACATTTTTAATCTCTCGTTAAAGACTATTCATCTTTTCTTTTTACAAAGTATCGAATAAACTATATGAAGATCCTTATAATTAGTAGAATTTTTCGCAGGGTTATCCCGGCGGGAAAGGTGAAAAAGGAGACAAAGGCGAATCAGTAAGTAATTTCGATTAGTAAACTCGTGTTTTATTTAATACTAGCGTGGCCCGAGGGGACTCCGTCCCCTCAACGCTCAAATTTCCCTCATATTCCGCTCAAATTTTACTCAATCCCGCTCGAATTTTGCTCAAATGCCGCTCGATTCCGCTCAAATATCGCTTCAAGCCCGCTCAAATTTCGCTCCGATTCCGCTTAAATTACCATATTTATCGAATCAAATTATGTATTACAAAATTTCGGTTGTAAAACAGTTTCGAACTCAAAACTTTGCAATATTTCTCCGTATGTGAAAATATACTCGTATTTCGTGGTTTTTTATACGAATTTAGTTTCTCTATTAGAAAAATACCTATTCAATCATTCTAAATTGATTTCGCTATTAGAATAATTTTTGCCACCTGTTTTCTGAAATTAATAATAAATATTCATGGACAAAAAGTTACTTGGAGAATTGGATAAAATTGATTAGAATTTGAAAAAATTTTAAAAATTGGGAAAAATTGAGAAAATTGGATAGAATGGGAAAAAATTGGAGAATTAGATAGAATTGGAAAAACGTGGAGAAAATTTAAGAATCGGATAAAATTGAATAGAATTGGAAAAATTGGACGAATTGATAAAATGGGAGAGAATTGGAAAAATCGGATAAAACTGAAAAAAATCGGAAAAAACTGGAAAAATTGGAAATAATCATGTATACATGTATATTTGTAACCAAATTTTAACTACGTATTCTGCATTCTAAGACCTTTCTTCCATCAATATTTCCGCCCTACTGGTCAATTACTTCGAAAGTAATGAGTAATTGAAGGTTTTTGCTTGTGCACGCGGTTTTGGAAGAACTACCTGACCAATGGGGTCGAAATTTAGATGGAAGCTGATAGTGAAGATGTGCTGATTAAATTTTGGTTGCAATCGGTTGGGTGGTTTTAGAATTATTGCTTATTTTGTTAAATGAGTAATTGTTTAAATTGCGCAAGTAGGAATGATTGTCTAACGGAACGTTTTTGTGGTAAAAATACGACATAAGTCGATATTGTGAGCGTTGTCAGTAGTAGTCAGAAACAGAAACCTGCCTTTTCAGCGCAACTTGCTGCGGTAGAGTTTTTCAAAGCACAATTGATTAATTGCTGCGTTGAGGATATTCAGTTAGCATCTGCCAGTACAATGTCATACAAGTTACATGTTCTCGAAAATTGCTTTTCCTTGTACAAACGAGGGGTTTATGATTGCATAAATGAGTCAATTAATTAAAAATATGCGTTCTTGAATTATCATTAGTCCATTTCTTCATACAGAGTTGTATAATAAAAAATTAGTAGAAAAGATGTGACACTGCTTAGTGTAGATAGCATTTATAACTGAGTATGTGCTTTCCAACATTCACCATTTCCTCGAACAATAAAAGTAAATTACGTATTCGAATATTCAAACTTGACCCTTGAATTAAATCAATTTATAGACTTTATAATCCTGGAATATACCGACTCTAAATTTTTGATTTTTGAATCAGTATCAAGTACCTATGCAAATTGACCTTATTTCTTGTTTCTTATTTCAGAAAAATAATAACAAGAAAATACGTAGAAGACAAGTAAGCTATACTTTTGCATTTAACTCGACTCTTTTAAACCTAAGATATTAATCGACTCGATGACGAACTTTTTTGATGGGTTAATTTCAGCAATTCCAGGGAGATGCAGCTTATGACAGTATGCTAGTGGCTGATAACCATGTGAGTAGATAATTCGATTGCATTTCTTTATTTTGCTGTCAATTGTCAAAGCAGACACGCGCGCTAGAAGAATGTGATATTCATACTAAAATACTTAAACAAATCTCATAAAAATAAATTTTCAATGTCAGTCCGTACCATTTTTTCTCCTTTTTTAAATCTAATGAAATTTTCTCTGAATGTCATTTTTTACGTAGGTAGCTTACGTGCATGCCACAAAGCTTGTTGATTATTTCTACTTATTTGTTTACAGCAGCAACATGTAATGATAGGACCTCCAGGTCCTCCTGGTTTACCCGGACAACCAGGTTTGCAAGGACCTCCTGGAATAAAAGGTGATCGAGGGTTGGCTGGCTCGAAAGGCGATAGGGTGAGTTAAAATTCGTCGGTTTAAACGACATTTGTGAGTGGAAATGCGTAAAATGAGAGATCTGTGTAAGTAATTTAATTCAAGTTGGTTGGGGTTTTCAATGTATTTCCAGAGACTATTTGATGCAGTAAGACCTATGTAAATTTGTTTTTTGAAGTGAATATCTTTTGGCTGGGGGTCAATCAAAAATTTTATGCTTGTTACCCTGACACTGGATGTCACAATGATGACGTCAGTTCCCATTATTTCCCATTTGTCTCTTTGGGTCATTTTACATAGAGTTGATTGGCTTTCTGAAAATTTTCTAAGTTTCTTTGTGAATCAATTCATTGGTAAACTTCTAATGTTATATTGTTGAACTTTACTTTCTTATTAATTTGTAAACTTCAATTTTATATTGGTAAACTTCCAATTTAAATTAAATACAATTTTAATTGTTTCAGGGTGAAAAAGGAATTAAAGGCGACCCAGGTCCATTGGGTTTACCGGTAAGTACTCTGATTGCGCCGTTTTAGAATATGCCACGAGACGGAGACAATAAAGAGTTAATTTCGTTTGTATTCTTTGTGTAACCAGGGTCCGATGGGTACCTGCTCAGAAGCGAATCACATGGGCAAATCCAGTCCCTTGGTCAGACCTATGAATCCTTGAGTCTATGAAAAATAGAATGCATTTCGAATCTCAGCTGATTGAAGACTGCGGCCTATTCATTAATTTTAAACGAAAGTATTCGTGCTACAAAATACCAACGTTTTGTTTATATCGATTTTTCTGTTAATACTAACACACACGTACCCTACCTATAATTAATTTGTGCTAAATAAAATTTCGTTCATTGCCTGTATATTGAGAACGATGCTGTGATGGCCCAAAAAGCAGACAGAATAATGTAAGTATGCACAAACAGAAGTACCTGAGATAAATTTTTTATTCTCACTAGCCATTCGCAAAGTTTCCTACGTATAAAACAGTCACCTGTGAATTGACATTTTTTATACCTAATAAAACCATTTCGTCGAGTAAATTGCATCAGGAATTGAATCTTAAGTAAATTTAAGTGAGATTTTTTTCATTATGATATATGGGGGGAAAAAGTTTTCCATTTCTTAATTTGACTGTTGGAATGTAAAATAAGGCTAAGACTCATTATTGGTTAGATTTTATACTATCAATACTTGAAAAAGACTCCAGAAAACATATAAATTTGGCCCTGTTTTATCGAAGTTGTAAAAATCAAATTAATCTCGAAGTATTTTATTGCTTAAATATGGTGGAAGAATCTGAAAGGGCAAGTGAGGATGGTGATGGTGGTCAGAAAAATTCAAGCACAAAGAGTCTCCTCTGCTCTTTTAGATTCGCCAAAAGATGGTACTTTGTTTGCACAGTGGAGGAGGAAATCATGCGAGTAATTTACGAGGATAATGGATCAGTACTGAAGGCTTTAGGATTGGGATATGCATCAACTGTAAATTTAAGGAGTCTCTTGGCTAAAGTCTCCAAAAAGAATCTTTAATTCAACGCTAGTCGTTTTATTATTACACATTTTGTATCATATAGTTTTTGTAGATTATGTAAAAGAAGTTACGAAATTATAGCGTCAATGAATTTTAGTTTGTCCATTATCTGATATTTTTGACTTATTGTACTTTTTATTGCGTTATTTGTATCTACGGTATTTACTTAACGTGTAAATTTTGTGTACAGAAAATTCAAGATTTGCGTTTACTACAGTATATTTGTTTCCGCATTTGATTGTGTTTGTCTTATTCGAAGCTTCGATTGTTGTGAGGATGACGTCGCCAGCGCCTCTGACGACTGCGTGCGCAGTCATCAGTTAGCAATGGAAAAGAGTTTCGGATTTCTTACAAGTTACGAACGATCAAAACTTTAAACATGACCACAATAATGTGTACATACAGGACGTTCGGCCTCGAGTTCACTATCTTGGCAAATACAATGTAGATTTTTAGTATCAAAAATTAGAACAATCGAAGCAAGCAGAGATAAGCGATAAATAAAAATGTGAAAAGTTTAAGGTAAAAATGCCTTCGATTTTACATTATTTTTTAAAAAGTAAATTCAAAAATGTTATTTCAAAGGATACACGAAATAAATGCTTTTTGAAAGAGAATCAACAGCCCGCGTATCGTATTTCTTAAAAAGAATTTTTAGGAGACGGTCAATCACCTCAAAAAAAATTTCAATTTTCAAGCTTTTCCTCGTGAAAATAGAAAAAATTTAAAAAATTCGACCAACGAATTTTTTATAAAGAAATTAGCAGTCTTCAAGAAATTCTTCTCATGTCATTATTATGATGTGGCAGTTGGTCTTCTTTCAAAAAATTAATTTTTAAAGCACCCCTTGAAATAACAATTTTTCATCAAATTTCAAAAAAATTAAAAATGAAAAATTTTTTACCTCAAATTTATCACACTTTTATCATCATATTACCAGAAAAAAAATGAACATCATTGATTTGCCACGCTAAAGTTAGGCTGATGAAAAAATTGGTGATGAGTAGAAATTTACGTCAAGTACATCGTCGGTTCAAGTCCGGAACCAGCGAAGCCCAAAAAAAAAAATTACCTATAGCCCATTCTTTTGACTGATTTACTAATTATCAGGCCCTATAAACATATTCGTCGATGAAGCAGCATATTATACGTCATATAATTAGTCACTAACGATAATTTTCACACTACTAAAATGAATCGGACTAGTTCACCTCGTCTGCTCGTAACTAGTTTTTGTTTGTGACATCCTAATTCTACATGAGAATTACTTCTGCAGTCTGCGTCGTCATTTTGTATTGTTGACGTTTATTGATAAAAATCAATAAAAAAGTATACAGAGTAAAATTTTATCCCATAAAAATTATAAAGTAATGTAAAGATAATTGAAAAAGTAAAAAGAAAAATAAAGCATGTTCTACGATTCATTAAAATAAGAGTGAAAATCGAATGAAATTTTCACACAGTGTAAGTACCTACCTATTTTATTTTTTTCCAATTACAATTTTCCAAATTTCTAGAAATAAGGAATACCCCGTAAGTCTACAAGGACGATTTTGTAATTAATTATTGCCAAGTAAGCTAGAAATGTAGAAAAGAGAGCAGAAGAAAGACCAAACTCCTCAAAAATTGGTTGGCTGGAATGTGTAAAGACACCTCTGGAGGATGTGGTAAAATGCTTATTTTGTGCGCACCCTATTTGCTTCGTCTGCAAAAGCGTATACCTAATCTGTGATTTAGTACAAAAGTGAAAATTCTTCGGATTAAAATTGTTTCTCATGAAATTTCTATCGACGTTATTTTGCATGTAAACATTTTTTAATGGATATTTTTTAAGCTCATTTACAGACAACTAATCCGAGGTGAATATTAAAATTATTGCTGTTCATCAGAAAAATTGCCAAATGCAAATTCTTTCAAACAATTGAAAATGAAATTGAATAATGAAAGAAAGACAACAGAAAACCACACTTGAAAAGCAAGTTTTCGAATGAATTTATACTGATTAGTGTGATGACTGACCCCTCAAAGAAGCCACTAATAGCCCATTTTTGAGCTATAAGTAGACGGACTATAAGCGAAGCACCAAATTATGTATCATCAAATTTCTCTCTCATTATTTCTAATACCTTATTTAGTGCGAATTTCAACCCGGCAGGATGACGAAAATAAGGGACGTAAATTTTCATCTCTACTGTACCGACCAAACTGCACACAATCTTGGCTCTAAATCTCTGTTGGCTATTTACGTTAATATCGTACCAGATAGCCTTGTTGGAATGGAATCAGAATAAAATTTATTATTAAATTAGTATTCTTCCGAGTAATATACTCATGCATGTGTTCGTTAATTGGAACTGAAGAAGGTCGATTGGGTAGCGATGGTTCAGTGGTCCTCAATTTTCGATCGGTGTTAGTTTATACCAAATAACCACACGAGTACCCACCCCAAGCCAATTTTCTCATTTTTTTGTCAAATCTTCGAATACAGGAATTTAAAAAAACTTTATTCATTTCTCCTCCATGGGCTTATTTTTTTCCAAGCTCAATTCATACATCAGCTACACTACCATCAAGTTCTTAGATCCACCTGATAGAGATATTACCCAACGACAATAAGTTTTTGTTTTTCTTCATCCACTGAAAGTCAGGTCAACCACAGATCTCATGGACAGATCATTTATAAGGGCAAAGTAAAATTTTCTAAACATTTTCTCAAGACTTGGACCATCACTCCAAGAAATTTCACCGCATATATGTATACTGTTTCGCACAAAGCTTAGTGTCGAGTATATAAAAGGTTTGTTCGTTTATATTCGAGAGTGACGAGGAGCTGGTTAAAAATTTCGAAAACATATGAGATAGAAAACTTTCGATGCTTCCCTCATCCATGGGATCTATGATCAAAAGGAAAGGGTGCAACTCGATTACTATACTGCATTAATGTACTAGACAAACTTCTGGTCAAATGCCAGATTTGAAGGTTACACGCACTGGACATGGTACACAACTATACTCTGCAACTTCGTGACAAATGGTACAACGTTCTTCATTATAATATAGTAACTACATTGTTTGTTGGCCAACCATATATTCTGGGCCAAGAAAAAAATTCCACAGAGACACACGCATCTTCAAAATAATTTTGGCAGACGCTTCTCGTACTTACAATTTCGATGCTACTATACGCACGCATTATTGGCTATTTTGAGCATTCAGTATACAAAATATACCACAGTACATATATTTTGTCGCCACCAACACGGTGAACTTGAAAAACCAGTATTTTACACGAAATAAAATTTCAACGATTAAAATGCGAATACTGTAGTTTTTTTTGCTCTCCCTCTAAAATTTTTTCTGCTTTCAATTTCATAGAAACGAGATTACTTCGTCTCCGCAGCCGGCGATATACGCGCCAAGCTTCGGCATTGCTGTGTCCTTTTGCAGCCTGCCAAGCCGCACACAAGAATCTCAGTTCACTGCGTACGCTCATAGCACCCCCGGTTAATAGTATTTTCGAGAATTTACGGTCGTCCGCGACGCGTTGCCTTAATATCGTTTCGATTTTTCACCCCCTCCACGGGCCCCGCGCCCAAATTTCATCGATAAAATGCGAGCAATCGTCGCTTTAGTGCTGTTCGCGCTGGTGGTCGCAGCCAACGGCAATCACCGAGTCAAGCGCATCGTCGGCGGCGAAAAGGCGGCCATACCGAAGGCTTTGGACTTCGCACCCGGAGTGAAGGCCGCTCTAACCGCCGAGTCCTCGAAACCGGCGTCGCCCAAGTCGACCACCGCCCAGACGCCCCAAAACAAAATACACAACGACGTAACCGTCGCCATCTACGAAGAAGAGGTGACCGCCAAGATAGAAGGCGTCAAAGAAGCAGACGGCTCGGTTACCTTCAAGGGAATTCGGTATGCGGAGCCTCCAACCGAGAGGAACCGATTCCAAGTAAGTGGCTATGGGTAGTGCTGGGAGGAATTCGAGGGAAAGGATGCAAGATAGCCAAGCTCGCCACCAAACACTTGTCAGAGCCAGGGCTTATAGGTACGATATTTCAGGCAGGGCAACCTTTTTCTCGTCACCAAGTTTTGCCCCGGCTGAGAGCTGGTGCTAAAATTAACTAACACATAATAATTCTTTCTTGAAAATTTCCGGTCAGGATGACACTTCTGCCCAGTCAGAGGCTTCGACCTGGCATTAGCCGTACGGGCCTGAAAATAGCGATTAGGGTTTCACAATATCGAGTTGGTGAGTCCAGGAGAACGGTTACGAAGTGTCTATGAAGGCTATAAGAAATTTTGGCGACAAAGAGGTGTTTTTGAAATTGGAAAATACATTTCGCAGAAAAAACAAGAAAAAGTTACAAATAAAACACACATTCGACTCCATTTAACCAATCCACATTCTCGTCTACACAGGCCTTATAATTGACTTTTGCGGCCATCCTCCGAGATGACAACATAAATCAGTGTAAACGAATCGGTTTTATGGACTTACAGCCTTTGTAGCGTTCTTAGCGTTCTGAAGAAATGGTTATGAAGCAACAGTACGTGAAACGCCAACCAGGATTAGTTCCATTCTTCAAACTACATTGAGACTCTTTAATGTCTCCCTTATTAGGAAGTCGCTTTACAAAAATTCTGGATGAGTAACTCTCATAGGCGGACCTTGGGCGATGACAGGGAGAGCTACGTCCCCTGGAGGTAAAATTAGCTCCCCCTCCGAGAAAATTAAGTTAGCCCTCGTCCTCCAGTTCAATGAAAAGCAAAAAAAAAATTTCATCAGCTCGGATCATTTTTCAATTTTTTTCTTCTCACTCCTCTTATCGCCTTATCGAGGGTGTTTTTAGCAGTTTTTATTTTACAGAAAACCACTCACCTTTTTAAGTGACGAATAAAACAATTTTCATCCACCCGCCTCCCCAAAACACATCAAGCTAATTCCGCCTATGGTAAATTTTGAACAGCAGCTGAAATGCTGAAATTTTGATTTTGGGAATTCTCCCAAAATTTGGACGCCCAATATGACCTTACTGCAACAGGAAAATTAGCTCAGGGGTTCGCACAGGTGTTATCCTAACCGATTACTACCGCTGTTTTCGAAGCAGACATTATAACTAATAATTGATAACCATTTTAGATGTTTTTCATGATGGTACTAGTAAACATTCAAAGCCAAACCCGATAACTGATGTAATTCATTTTCATCAATATCAAGTTCCTCATTTTCTAAATCCTGATTTTAAAAAGGCAAAAGATTATCAGAAAAAATATTAATTCTTCATTTGCAGTCAACTCTGCTAACCAGTTTTTATTTCGCAATTAAGTTAAATTAATTCGATTTCTGACTGACTGTACCCTGGGCAGATATGAACGCCTCAGTGAGGCGCTCATCTGCTTACCCTCCTTCTGGGCGCACATTTGGTACAATGCCCTCACAATTTCACTCATACACTTTTTATGCATAATCCAACACACGCACACTCACACACAAGCAGGCGGCGGATGGCCACTGCCACCAGCTGACGGCGTTCGTCTTTCTTTGTACCTCCTCCTTTCCCTTCTGCCTTCTTTACACACGAGCCCTCCGTCTTTCTTTTCCTTCTCTCTTCCCTCCTGAAACTCTTTCTCAAAACATACACGATGTTTTCCAATAATTTCATAATGTTTACAATTAAATGTTTTCATACCTAACGAAATAGTAATAACAACTAGGACAGGAGGTATTGTTCTGACGAGTAGATAGGTGTGTGGCCACCAAAATTCAATTGATTTTATTCATTCTGTGATCGAGTTTATTAGATTTGAATAGTTCGGAAGTAGTAAACAAAATTTTTAAAAGTGTACATGCACTTTTTTGTAGCAGTCTCCATTACATCGATTAGTAAGAAATGTTCTTGGACTGAACATCCCCGAAGACTGATCCAAATCAATTCACCTTGGCAAATTTTCTACTTGAAAATTTTTGAAATAGAATACCTACTGTAAAATTAAAAATTGACTATGGTCTGATCGTAACTATTCTTACTTACAGTAAGAGTTGAGAGAAGGGTTAAACCTTGGCAAACGCCCCGAAATATACGATAATAACTGTACCCAATAATGAACATAATGGAGAAAAAAAAAAAAAACCTATAACTATAAGTGATATCAACCATAATCATCAAATTTTCGGAAATTAGTAACTCGTATAGAATGTAACGTTCTTAATTGCTAAAATAATTACGAGTAGCTAGTAGGATAATGCTTTCAATTTTTCAGAGACCAATACTGCACCATCCAAAGGACAACGTTAAAGCTCATAATTATGGAAGTCCCTGCGTTCAACCATCGCCAGATGGATCTGGTACAGTCGGCTCTGAAGACTGTTTGTTCTTGAACGTTCATACTCCCGCTGTAAGTAATAAGTATTTTCAGTTTCGAAATAGAAAGGTCACGACATAAGAAACTCCCACTGTAACTCGCTCAACCCCATCTTCATTTTCGAGGGTACTTCTACATTTTACAAGGAAAACTATCTGCTAATACGAGAGAACCCTACTGAAAAAAACCTAGCCTCATCTCAACCAGAATTCCATTATTTCGAATCGGTCTGTGCCTACACCTACATAGTAATGAATAAAGATGAAACAGCACAAATACAGCAAATTAAAAATTCTTTATGATAGCCTGTACACTTTTTCAAGAGCACCATTAAGGAAAATTTTATACTCTAATGTACAGCTGAACCATAAAATTACTTTCTGTAAACCAACACCTCATCTTTCCTCGTTAGTATCGGGTATCGTACGATTAATTTGTGATTTATATATCGTTTCACAATTGTCTCATAAGGTTTACGTGAAAAATGCTAGCGGAGCGCCGGTATTTTTCTGGATCCACGGAGGTGGATTTACGTCGGGATCTGGTAATCAATACGCAGCAACCGAATTAGTGAAGAAAAATATCGTAGTTGTTACTTTCAATTACAGATTGGGAAGTCTCGGTAAGTAATGAAAATTAATAAGGAGTTGGACCGAAGTCGTTGATAGTCGCATAGCTCAACAAATGGCATTGCTATAGGATTGACAGTTCAACTTCAGGGTCGAACTACAAGCGTACAACTGGCCCTTGGCCGTTTAACACGAGACCACCAGTCTAGCAGAAAAATTTTCAGAATAATAAAAATGACCAGAATTTATTTTTGAAGGAAGAGGTGGGGCAAGATTTAGAATTACAAATTCAATCAGATTGACGTAGCGTAGGTAACTACCTATCGAGTGCATATTAAGATAATTTTCGTTTGTAACAGGATTTTTGGGATCTCGCGACCAACAAATGGCAGGAAATTCGGGCTTGTTCGACGTGAGAGCTGCTTTCGATTGGACTCAAAGATACATCGCATACTTCGGCGGAGACCGCAGAAGAATTTTCGTCGCCGGCCAAGGGAACGGAGCGAGTATGGCCATGTTATTGGCTCAGTCTGACTTCACATTAGGTAAGGCATAGTTTATATTCCTCGCAGTTTACTGAGGTGACCCTTTCTACACTATCATAAATGCAGCATGAAGATAGATTACCCACTTTTCAACAGTTCCTCGTTTTCAGAGATTTTTCACACTACAAATCGGTCGGCAAATGATGAATCTCCAATTACAGTATTTTCAAATTCTCCATGTCATTCGATCGGTGGGGAAGCGGGGAGATTAAAAAAAAATTCAAATCTCATGAAAAAATTCACATCGCACTTCTTCTATTTTTTCGAATTAACAAATGACAAGTACCTGACTATGAAGAAAAATAACAATTTCAAAGTTAGAAGGAAGTGGGCAAGTTTTCTTTCTTCAATTGTCACGACTTTCATACTTTTTCGACTAAACCACTATGATTTTTCATGACGTTCACATACACCTCTCCAAGATCATGACTTCGTGACCCGAAGATACCCTATACACAGATATACTCGTACGTGATCAAGTTATTCCAGCAGCTCTGAATCTAAATAGATACTGATTTTTAAAAATCTGCTTAGTCAAAATTTATACTAATTCTTTGGAAGATAGAGTGAAAAGAGCATGCGTGCACAGACTCTGCACAGCATCTGGTTTAATTTCAGAGCAGCTAGTTTTCCAACTCTTCTGTCAAATTGTGCAGTATTCAGAGCCTTCAACAGCAACTGTCGACTATATGCCAACCAACCCATTTAATAACCTATCGACTTATTCGACTTCGTTTGACCCACAGAATACTTGAAGGGAGTGTTTGCCATGAGTGGAGCCGGAATTTCCTCAAATGCTGTGGATTATAAGCCTGGAAATACAAGTTCATTCATCGCCAACTCGACTAAGTGCTCCAATCTACCACCATTGCAAACGCTACGCTGCATACAGAAATCAAGCATCAGTTCTCTATTCAATGTGGACAAATCCTTGCAAGTAAGAGTTTTTCGATTTCACCTTGACTGAGGAGGAGCCATTAATTTGAATAATAGATATCTTACAGGGCATTCATATTTTTACCCCTAAAAAACTTTTAATAATTTTAATTTTAGAATGAACGAATTGGTAGTGGCGGCTTCGTCAACGCTGTATCTAAACTTCTATCCGCCGGACCCAGGATTGAAGGCAAAAATGACGGTCGCTTCTTGCCCTACTTCCTGCACGACAACCCTTTGAACGCATTGAAAGCGAATAAAACATCAAAAGTTCCTCTATTAATTGGAACGGCTAAATCAGAAACTGGAAAAGCATTAACAGGTACAGTACCAACTTTTACTCGTAGATGCCATTATAGCTATTTCAAAAAACAATTTCAAACAACGCCTACATGCATGTACCTGAGAGCCGAAAGTGAGCAGAATTCCAAAAAAAAGACAACGAAAGTAGCCATAACTCCATGTAAAAATATTAGGCGATGATAACTGCTCGTATTTTTCAAGAATTGTTTTTATTGTACTTTTGTCTAATTAAAATGAAAAGCCTCAAAGACACAAGATGGATGAAATTATGTTATGTGGTAAACTTAAGCTGCCAATGTCTCCAAATTAAAGAGTCCTCAACTCGTTCTAGCTCTCACTCAAGTCCAAATATAATTAAATCAGTTTTCCAGCCCAGAGCTCTCCATTTGCAACATTTCTCAACTAGTAACTCCTTATTTCCAACATAAAGTCCAGAAAAAAGGAATCGAAATAAAATTATTCAAAAACAAAAGATTATCTGCTTTGATAAAACATTAGGGTTTTAAATCAAGGAACTGATGCGAAGCTGTTGTAATTCATCGTTCTCTTTATTTCACAGGGAAATTCAAAAGCGACGTATTGAACCGGATCAAGACTATACCCAATTTCATTGATAAAGTTCTACCCAAATCTTTGCTGGAAAATAATGTTGGTAAGTCGAGCATTTTACGGGAAAATATTCATATTGATTAAAAATTCAAAAGTTGTGTATCGAAATTCATGGAAATCTATGCTGTATGCCTCAGCAGAAGTAATTGTCGATTTAGGAATTAAAATCGAAGGTAATTGATCTAATGAAACAAACAATCATGAAACGCCTATTACTCACAGTTAGTGAAACCTGCGAATAATTTAATTCAGACCACCACCGACAGTATGGGCACAGTGACATAATAATCCATCATATTTCAAAGCTACATTCAACATACAGTATAGTATTCGTCTTCACCACGAATATCAAACTTCAAATAGGATAGATATACCTACATATATCGGGCGGATTAACACCAGGATTATCATATTTCAGCACTAAATTAATCAACAGCTGGGCAGTTTTAAAAATTAATTGATTAATGTTTTACGCACACAGGTGTGTTTGTGGGAAAGCTGGCCAACCAACTGATGAGCTTTTTATTCGGCAACGACAAATACCTCGGATTCTTTTCAATAGTATCGAAAGCAGCGTCTGACATGGAAAAAGTTGTCGAAGTAAGTCGAACTATACATACACGTCACTCTTAATATAGCCCACATGAAAATTGGTGCTTACACAACGTGGGCGAAGAACCGCGTGCTCATATAATATGAAACTGATTTCTTCTCGTTTTCAAAAGGCGACCACGGACGCTCTTTTCAATTTACCAGCTTCGACAACCTCTCAATTATGGAAGACTGCCGGAGGTGAATCGTACTTTTACAGTTTCGAGCACGTGTCAAGCTCATCGCCCAAGAGACACTTTTTGGAGGGCTTCACTATGTTTTCCGGTGCTCCAGTTCCGACCGAATCGAGTGAGTGTACTATAGGAGGTTATTTCTATACTCTTCACAAGTCATCAGTTCCATGACGTCAACAACACCAAGTTTTTTTCTTTAAATGCTAATTTCAGAATCCTCTCTTCCGCTTACTTGAAACTTGTCCATATTCAATTGTGACGTCATGGGACTATCAACCTGAACAGAGTACACGCCTGTCTAAGAAGTTTGTATCAAAACCAAACAAAAAAAAATTTTTCTATAAAAGGTTAATCATCATACATGTGATTGCCTTCAATATACTCGTACGCACTCTCCAATAGTACTATCACCTGAAAGCTACACGTTAATTCAGCTTCAGAAGCATTTTCTCCTTGTAGATATCTCAAATTCTTGTCTTTTGTTTCCCTTATCAAATTTAGTTTTATGGCCGTTACATATCGTTTCTGAACGCCTCCCATATGAGTTTTTGCTACGCAGGAGCATAAAAACTGATGTTATAAGACACAAAAACGCTCATAATGTTATTCCAGAACTCGATTGAGTGATACAATTTCATTCCCTAGCAGTTCATTTACCGCCCAATGGGATTATTGAATGGCGCGCGAAAATGAAAACTAAGGCTAATTTGTCAGAGCCTCATTCTGTGAAAGTGAAGGAAATATCATTGTAAGGTAATGGGGTCTCTTTTAAAGGTCCTTTCAAACATTAGAAAACTGAAGTTCGAGTCGAACACTGATCGTGTGACAGCTTTTGATGGTCCAGCAGTCGCAGTTCTGACTACCACCAGTAAAAACTCTTATACGAGTAAAGCAAAAGTTCTCTCAAGCATTGTAAAATTCAGTAGACCAATTAGATAAATTGTTCAAAAATAAATTTTTCAAAAGACCTAATATTAGTTTCTTTCGAAAATTTTCAGCTGGTTCCAGTCACGGCGATGACTTGCTATATTTATTCGAATTGCAAACGCTCGAAGGTAAACCAGTGCCTGAAGCTGCATTAAAAGATTCAAAGGACTTGAAGGTTAAAAAGCTGTTCGTAGATGTTGTCGCCGAATTCGTCAAAACAGGGTAAGCATTAGGGGTCAAACTTTTTCTTTCGTCGATAGAAACCAGAGTGAAATATGCGGTCATTCGAGTGAGTCTCGTTGTCCAGTTTACTGACCTTCGGAGGTTATATAAGTTGGGCTTACCTACCGTTATATATTATCAAAAAATCTAAAAATTGATTTCTCAGCTTTTTACGCCAAGATTCAGCTTGAAACAATTGTCGGAGGAAGACAGAGACTTGACGAATATCTGGTTCTATGTTATGTAGAAAGACAGATTATAATACAATGCTTCCTCTTTCGCCTCTTCAGTGAAATAGACCAGTGATATTCTGCATATAGCACTAAAAATTGCTTCATGCTTCATCCACTTCTATGACAGTTCCCCGAAAGAGAAGCTCTGAAGCTAAAAACTTTAGAGAAACTTCAAAAAGATAATCTACATTACGGTGTGCCTGTAACCCAAGACAGAGAAAGATCTTGAACAGCCAAAGTTATGGCATTTCAAGTCACAACTACCTCCTATAATAAAAATTATATTCATAAATTGTTTGATGAAAAGTTGAACTTCTTTGAAATTATTACTCATCTTAGATTCCAGCTTTCTATTTTCATTTTTAACCCGCAGAAAACCCAAAATTGCTGAACTGAAAGAGAACTGGCCTCCCTTCAATCCGGACCAGAGCTACGTCGTAATCTCAGAGAAACCACGAGTCGAAAAGAAATTCCGATATTGTCAAGTAGCTTTGTGGGGTGGATTTATGGATAATCTACAAAATCCCATTTGCAAGCTGCCTGGAATCAAGGATATAGTCAACATAATTCCCAAAAATCTTCTGGGCGCATCGATATTGAATCCTACCGACCTGCCCATCGTTTTCGAAGACATTGCGGAAAAATTAAAGTTACCTGTCGGACTTCCTAAGCTGCCCACTGACGGCATATTAGGCGGGGGCGATAAACCAAAACTCCCAACGGATGTTTTACTGGGTGGAGGAGACAAGAAAGGACCTATCGGCCAAGGCATACTACCCATAGGCGATAATCAATCTGGTGGTAACCAAGGCTCGGGCGGTCTCCTATCAGGAGGTGGTTTATTCGGCCCAGGTAACAATTCTGGTAAATCGAAACAAAGTCCATCGACTACCAGAGGGCCTTCGTTAGGGCTGGGCAGTTTAATTGGCTAATAATTAAGTCGAAGCACAAATTAAGATGATGAAAACGCATATTTATATTTAAAAAAATAAAATACGAGTAATACGTTCAATATCAAGGTATCAATGTGAAACACGTTAGTGATTTGTAATCAGGTTTCTCTATTATATGAACCACTTACATTTCAGTATATCTACCTTCGATTTTCCACCATTTTTTATTATTCAACTCAAAACTCGTGTCCAGTATGAACTGATTATTATACTCGTACGTATAGCTTCAAAATTATCCTCAAATCAACTTCTCGTATTTTGTTACCTGACCTCGTGTCCATAAAATCTCCTTCCACCCGAAAAAGTAAGCGAAATTTTACTCTTCATGAGAATAACGTTCAAGCATTTCTAAATTTTTTGCATCAATAAATATTCTTATCGGCATTTTATAAATAAAAAATCAATTTTTCGTTTTCTTGTACCTACAATTTTCATTAATTACGATTGTGATTCTTGTCATTTATTGCCACGGTTTACACCGTTTTGTTATCATTCTGCTTCTTATATTATAAAATATTCTTAAATAAAAATTGTCGCGCAGACCTGTTTTCGCAAACTTCTCTTATCCTCTTTTTTTTTCGCGCATTTGATATTATCAATAAGCCAATGCCATTATCGATACTTAGACCCACACACATACTGTTCAAGAGGAAAAAGTAGACTCTCCAGCGCTAATACACCGACCGAGAAAACCTGCGACCTTCAGTCATGCATTCAAAGTAAACCCCAACTAAACAGGCTATCTTTGTCGTTTAGAATTAGAGCACACATGTCTTGGAGAAAAGCGCCCATTTTCACGATTTGAATCGTTAGATAAAAGCACACTCTTAAAATCTGTAACAGTCTGGATATCCGAAAATTGTCCAAATAATTTATCTGATTTCACAAACTGCCATTAAAATATACAACAGAATGCTAAACTCGGCCAAATACTACTTTCCTTCGATTTTCGAGCTTTTATAGTTACCAAAACTTTCAACTGAAAATCCGGAGAGTTGACAAGAAGAAGAACCATACACGATGAGAAGATAGCCGAGGGCCATATAAAAACTGATACACGATTACCCTCTCCGATCTCACCGATATAAAAACTTTTTTCGTCTATATCTAATCAACAGTCGATTGTGCGGCTACATTTTTATTTTATAGGCCTCTAAAAGTTTTCTTCCGCTTTCCCCTCTTCATTTTTCGTCACGATAAATGGAATATATTTTTGAATATCTTCGTTGATTGGTCTCCATTAAGAAAATCAAGTAACAACTTTTCGTAAATAATGCCCTAGGGATGAGTTAAACCGCCGAAAAATGGCGATACTTGCGCGTCCTTTGAAAGTTTTCCTCTTTTTCACTTTCGTTACCCTTTTTTCTTTTCGTTCTTCTTTTTTTATATTTAGTAAAGGGCTGCGAAATCTTCACCCGATTCCATAATCGTTAACTGCTTTATAAAAACTTTCGTTTAGATATTTTCAAAGAGCCCTTAATGGCGTAAAAACTAATGTTCGACTTGAAAGTTGAAACTTCCTTCTTCTCTTTTTTTTTCCTCCCTCTTTTCAAAACCATAAACACACGGTTACATCTCAGAGCACATGTTGTTTACCCAAAAACTTTTGGCTTTTCATCACAATGCTGGTCATGCCCAGATGAGAGTAATGGAAACTATTTTATTTTCCTTCAACGCACAATCGTATATAAGTACATGAAGAAGCGAAAACATAGTGGAGAAGCAAAGTGCAGCTGCTCTCCACGACGCTGGTGTGCTTCAAAAACTTCGGAAATTAACTTTCTGTCTCTCTTATAGTATAGTAAAGCCCTAATTTTTCTTCCTGTGAAAATGATGAATCTGTACGTTTTGAAGAACAGGGAGAAGAGGAGATAGGTAACCTACACATATATGATTTCTTATTCTCTTGTTTCCTCAGCTGTAGCCTGTACAGTGGTGGATTGAGAATTTGCATTTGATAATAATAAAACACAGTGGTGACGAAGAGTAAACAGTGAACACGTAATTATAATGATTGATGATTTCAATTCCTAGGGATACTTCTCGCCCCTCCCCACCCTGCGAGTTACAAAATTTCAGAATCCTACGATGTATTCAAGCCAATGATTGTGAGTAGATGCGACACACTTCAAATGTTCAACAGAAACATTTATTTTCAACCCAAAACTGATTATGATTAGATTCTGACTGGTGAGATGATCTGATAGAGGGAAGTGATTTCTTTCTATAGTTTTATAACTTTAATGCTTCAGTCATACGTAGTCGTTTATCTTTCGTTCAGTTTTGTATAACACTTTAGAACTGCATGAAATCTTACAAACCGTAACCGTATCGACTCTGTCGTTATTTTCGTGCGTTCAAGAAAGAAAGAGTGAAATCAGTGGTGAAATCTGTGAATGTAAGCGGCAAGATGGACTGGTTGACCTCGCACTTGGTAACAGGTTGCATTCGGTGGAATTTAAGTTCGTGATGAGCTTCACGTCGGTAGTATTCGTTGTTGGCTGGTAAAATTTCACAGTTAGAAAAACAAAAAAAAAAAAGGAAAAAACTCGTAAGTACCCGAATAAAAATAATTTTAAAAAAATTCAATTAAAGAAAATTTTATTTAAAATTCTAGTAACTCCATGATTTTTTAAATGAATATTTTACTTTTGTTAAAATGTGAATTTGTGAAACGTCTCCAAAGCATAAGTAACTGTTGTGTAGGAATTTCAATGTTCTGAATTGGGTAAGAGTTTGATGTCTTCACCAATTGTTACACAAAATCAATATTTTTCTAGATTAAGTAAGCTGAGCCTTATATTGCTCAATTGCTGTAAATT
Organism: Parthenolecanium corni; assembly: GCA_038050395.1. Classification (NCBI taxonomy): domain Eukaryota; kingdom Metazoa; phylum Arthropoda; class Insecta; order Hemiptera; family Coccidae; genus Parthenolecanium; species Parthenolecanium corni. Next base: position 4,041,481 of record JBBCAQ010000002.1, read on the forward strand.
GTACTTATCAAATCATAATTTTTCGAACGGAAAGAATCAGTTCAGTAGCTACATACGTTTCCCAAATTTTATTTATTTCAATAATCCAGTCAAATTTCATTCATAAATATGAACATTTAGACTAAGCTTGAGAAAAAAAAAACACTTCTTATCTATCAACCCATTCACTCAATAATGTCATGTCTTCGCAGACGATAATTCAGCATCTCTGACATGAATCTGCATCACAACACTCATATGCAAGAAGGGGATAAGTCCATTTTTTCTAAAATTTAAGTTATATAGGTTGAATTGAATATAACAAGCCCTACTAACAGTAAAAACATTTTGTACGAAAATGCAACCATTGTTGAGAAAATGGATTTAAAAGTTAAGGAGCTAGCTGAGAAGGCTATGGGACATTCGAGTGTTTTGCTCATCTCCTGTAAAATTTGAAAAAGTGGACTTATCTCTTCCTCGCATATCGGTGTTCAACTTAACAACGCGAAAATGCTATCCTTGTTCAAATTTTTTTCTCAACAAACCGATCGAAAATCTAATATAACACATTTACACATACATTTTCAGAGCAAGAACCAATTTATTTATGAATCGCATCTTCATTGCTCAGTTGCAAGTTATAAGCCATTAGAAGTTGAAAAAAAAAAATTAAAGCAGGTAATATAAATTTTTGAAAGCCGAATGGGAGTAATGAAAATGAGTGCTGAGCAAGATTTAAATTTCGTGTTGAAATCACTTCTTGCTGGAGGTAAGGTAGTATTTTGTCGTATACCTGCTTATTTTAATATTTTCTCAATCCTTTTTTTCTTTGCCTTTATTAAATCAAATGCTAAATTATTACTTTCACTTATCAAGGTGTATCTGGTATGTGTTCCAAAACAACTGTGGCGCCACTGGATCGATTGAAGATTTTGTTACAAGCCCATAACGATCATTATAAAAAATTTGGTACCCAGAGTTTGAAACCATTTTGAACTGTTCAATTTTAGAATGAAATTCTACCTCTCATTTTCACTTACTAGGTGTTTATTCGGGACTGAAGGAGATAGTTAGACGCGAGTCATTTATTGCTTTGTACAAAGGTAATGGAGCTCAAATGGTTCGAATATTTCCTTATGCTGCCACACAGTTTACTGCTTTTGAAATTTACAAATCTGTAAGTGTTATAAAGAATCTTTGAATTTCGAAAGATTATAAAGCATATACAGGAGTATATTTTGGATATAGTTTTTCGCTTCGACTTTGGGAAGTAAATCGCACATTGGAAAATTTCTCAGTGGCTCCTCAGCTGGTGTGACAGCTGTTACATTAACTTACCCACTTGATACTATAAGAGCCAGATTAGCTTTTCAAGTTTCTGGAGAGCATGTATATCGAGGCATTGTACACACTGCTACATCAATAGTAAAGAAGGTAATTACTTATTTTTCCTCTATTTTACCTCTTTTTTATGAGAAATGGGGTGAGAACAAGATACTTAATGTTTTTGTTGTCATTTTTTTGTTTTTTTCAAATCGAATAAAAAGTTGAGGGTTTTCTCAAAGTAAATGTAAAAAGTCATAAAAGTCAAAGCTTACTGCGGGGAGATCCAAAGTCCAGGGGCGACTACTCGAGGAGGTCCTTACTGAGAGGGTACCGTCATCCGGATGGATATCTGCTACATCCGCACTCGAGCACGTTCAGATCCATACTCAGACGAAATTTTTACTCTTTCTTGCCCTGACTATGTGGGATATTGGTAGTACAAGGTTCGATTAAATTTGAGCCAATCAAAATACACCTGCCGATCTCTGATTGGAATGTGCTACGTTGAAATAATATTTTTCCCAAAGTTGAAAAAAAATATCAATTGTGACGTTCCTACCTAATTTATTTTCAATTGAATTCATAACTAACCACACAATAAAAAATTTCTTAAAGCACTATGATCCGCTTAGAAAAACTAATAGATACTCGCACATACGAACAGAGAAAACGAATTAATATGCGAATAAATTTCTGAATTTTGTAAAATGTGAACGACAGAAAAAAAGAAAAATAATCCGAAGCATTATTTTTTTTCTTCTTCTCATCGACTTTTACTTACAGTTTCCATGCCCACAAAATGTTATTCTTTTAGACCAATCGATTTGAATTATTCAGGTTTGACGCTTACTTCAAGTATGTCAACGTTCTTAAAATTTTGAATAATATCCTCCCAAAATACAAAGTACGAAAAGCTGAATGGAAAACTAAATTATTTTCAACCCCAAAAACCCTCCTGTGGAAAAAGTAAATCCTGACTTACGCTGTTACTCTCCCAGGCATGATAGAATAATGGTATCACAACGTTTGGTAATTGAATCTTATTAATTTCCTCTCATTTTGCAAGAAGGAGGAGTCAGAGCTTTGTACAGAGGATTTATACCAACTGTATGTGGCATGGTTCCATATTCCGGATTTTCGTTTTATGCTTTTGAAATGCTGAAGTATTGCTCTATGAAATACGTTCCTCAGTATACATGTACCCCATGCTCAAGAAACACGGGTCAGTTAATTTAGCCCTTTGGTATGTATCATTAATCGAAACCATTAGTATTAAACATTTTAATGCTTTTCTTAGGTGGCATGGTACTGAGTATACCTGCTAAGTTATTATGTGGTGGGTTGGCAGGAGCTATCGCACAAAGTTTTTCTTATCCGTTAGATGTGACCAGAAGGAGAATGCAGTTAGCAATGATGAACCCAGACACTCATAAATTTGGGTAAGTATACAAGATTATATTTTCAAAAAACTTTCAGCTCTGCCCTGTACGTGTTGTTTATGGGCGATTCAACAAAAAGGTCGATATTTTAGCTTGATTTCTAAAAACACGTAGGAGAAACTTTCAAGAGGAGGTGTAAAATTTCTAGTACACACGCACTGAAAAAAATTTCCGTCGAAATGTTGACATAATTCAAGATTTATAGTAAAAAATACCACGAAAATAGTAAAATACACTATTCAAGATGGTAAAAAATACTACTAACAATGAATCTTGGATTGTCCGTTTTCCTAAATAAAAAAAGGAGTAAAAATAACAATTCATTTCTTCCAGTGCAACTGCCCATAAGAAAAGGCTATCTGATCATGTCCCAGCACAGAAACATTATCCATATTACCAATGGAAAGCTAATAAATACTCAGCTTCGAGTGACAGAGAACTTTTTCGAATTACATTTTACACGCATTGAATCGGAGGGTGACTTAAGGTTTATTGCGGGCCAATTTCTCAATTATGAGTTTTTATGAGACACATTTAAGGGCTGTTTGCATTGATCGTGGCTAGAGACAGTTTAAATCATCACTTTTTTTCACAAATTATTAGTAAAATAGGCACCCATAATACCGAAAAATTTAAGCACTGCTGTATCGTATGGAAATTAGAAATTCGATTAAAAACAACAATCTTGAACATTTTCTAGATTTTCAATTTTATTATATTTTGGCTAGTAAAAAATTGGACACGGCCAAGAACAAAAAACAGGAAAGATAATTTTCAAAAAGCGCCACAATCTGATTTTATAAAAGTCAAGTCAGTCAAGTATTTAATACTCAGGATGCACAACATATCTAGAATCGTCTCCTTCAACAGTTTAGCCAAATTATATTGAAAAAGTTTGCGGAATTCATCAAATCATACAAAATAAACGCAGCTGGGGCATTATGACTGATTAGAGTGAAATTTACTTGGGTAAAAATAGGTTTAGAATACTTCTAGTGGACGGATCAGGTAGAACAAGTTATCCTCTAAAATAGAAAAAAAAAAAAACCACTAACATTGTTCTGTTCAAAATTCTTCATTCTTATTAACGCACCACTATTTTGAATTTCTGCAGAAAAGGAATGGTTCCAACACTGGTGGAAATTTACCAAAATAATGGAGTAGTTAATGGTCTCTATCGTGGTATGAGCATAAATTACTTTCGTGCTATTCCTATGGTAGCTGTATCATTTTCTGTGTATGAATTAATGAAACAAACACTGCACTTGGATACTGGCATGAAATTATAATCATAATTTTGTACACGCCTACTTTTTAGTTTCTATCAAACTTTCTTCTTTTCAGTTAAAATATTTATAAGATTTCAGCTCTCTGTCAACTACTGACATTTTGATTTTTTTTTTGTACTCATCAATTATACTGAATTTTTGTTACATGCTTAAGAATACTGTTGGTGTTACTCGGTTTCAGTTTGAAAAAAAAAAAAAATCTTCAGAAAATATTTTGAAACATGAAACTTTCAGCTCTGTTTTTTTATTCCGTAAGGGTAAAGTGTTCAAAAACTTACGAACTCATTTCTTTCCATTAAAGGTAACATTTGAAAAAATTATACTCACCAACATTGGGTAATTTTCTACACCTGTTACGTTCATGCAAAAATTCGGAAAAAAAAAAACGTTCATGCAAAAATTTGGGGGAAACAAAACTATGTTCAATTTTGTTTTGAAACGCCAAACAATTTTGCTGACTTTTTACACATGTTACTTGCTTTCAATAAAATTATCTGATTTTGGTTGCCTCAAAAACTAATGAAACATTCAATTTTCGAAGGGTTAAAAAAATTATTTCTATAAATTAGACTAACTCGATTCACAAAGAAATGTTTTCCCATACGGCCGATAAAAAAATTACAAACCATCCTATAAAATGTTTCAAAAATTAAACTTTCCTGGTACGTCAGTGTGATCGACCTCATCTTTTAGCACTGATTGGAAGTATACCGAGCGAATCTAAGATATTGGTGAATGACAGATTGCTTATTTTACATCGATCTCTTCATGACCAAAGTTATTCGTACGTACGTCAATATTTACAACAAATTCTCATTTAATGAACTATTTGCCGGAAAAATTAATTATTTTCCCCTCACAATCTACGAATCATTTCTTACACAAAAGTTATGATATACACAGATGGTTATTGTTAAATTATGATAAGAAATGTTTTTTATTATTTATACTATATTGACTGAATGATTTGTTATAAATTTTAATAAAGTTTCGAATATCGTTTTTCTTTTCAACATCAGTCATACTGAGTATGAAATTATTGTAAACAGTGATCATGACTGAACCATGTAAGTCAATATAAATGAAGTAACTGAAGTTCCTGAACATTGAAAACAATAAGGGAGAGGTTAATTATTTCATAGAAATTATCACAGCAAAGTTATCTTTATCTATGAACAAAATAGATTATCCGTCCACTACTCGTATTTCAAGACTTTTTCAAATAATTCATTTCATTCTTTCATAGTTTAGCATTTATGAATGTATAATTTCATTACGGCGGGGAGGGCTGCGAAATGACTCGTAGAAGTTCAGGACTGCTTGGTTCCAACAACTTCTAATCAATTTTTTCATGGTTGCTCGAGCTGGCTGAGGCAAACAAATTCTTCAAAAAGGGATAAGTTTGAAAACTTTGATACTTTTATTTTTGACTTAGGGATTACGAGGTATTTTTACAGGGGATCCATTGGAAGACCATCACACTTATTGCGCATAAAAAAAAAATCAGTCTGATTGGATCACCAGAAATGGATGTGAAAGAAACTTTGTTTTTTAAATTTAGCAGTGCTGAATTTCAGTCTCTGAAAATCAAAAATTCTTCCAGAGCAACTTTTATAAGGATCCGATCAAACGAACTTTTAAAATTTGCATTTGTGTGATGGTCCCCAACTTAATCCACCGAAAATATCCCTCAAAATTCCAAAATCAGAAAACAAGTTTTCAGCATAATGTCGATACATATGTACATAATTTGAATTTACCAACCACCACAGAAAAATTATTTTCTTGCAGACAGCACAATTAACCACGCAAAGTTAAGTTGCTACTTGAAAAGCGGCAAAATAGAACCCAAAAAGTACCCAACTTCTATGAGTCCCTTCGTAGCCTCTTGTAAGATGACTTTTTTTTTCAATTTTTCTCAAATATTGTCGACGGCAGAATTCAAAATATGAATCATAACACTCGTTCTGTTTTCTCTTTATCTCCGACTGACTTCTGTTACAATTTTCAAAAACCATATCAAACCATAGAACAAGAACGTATACGTACTCTCTCAAATTAAAATTAAAATTCATTAGACTATAGTGGCACATGTGAGATTTCAATAGGTACTTTAGTCATACATGATCGTACATTTTTTATTAGTGTACTATCTCCCAACGTTGGAAGTGCAACAAATCCAACAATCCGTATCGAGTCTAATTATTTTTGCGGGTAAAGGAAGTAAAGAGAGAAAAATCATTGGCGAAACCTCTAAATGTAAGTGGCAAGATGGACTGGTTGACCTCGCACCTTGCAACTGGTTGTATGGTGTGGGATCCAAGTTCTTAATGAGCTTCACTTCGGCATTATACGCTGTTGTTCCGTCAAGTTTCATAAAATTACGAGAAAAGAGGAAGAAAGTACTCGTACCTACATAACATTATTCTTGGTTAAATAAAAAAAAAACTTTCGAAGTTCAATTTAAAGTTCAAACTAAGTTATAACGTGATTTTTGATAAAATCTTATTTTCATTAAAATGTAACTTTTTCAACATTCTCAGTGCATCAGTAACTGTATTGTGTATCCAGAAATTCAGTGCTGTGAATCGTGTAACAATTTTGTCATTACAGACGGTTGCGCTGAATCTGTTTTCTCTGGATTATGTAAGTCATGCATTATATCACCATCCGTGGAATTAACTTTTTATTATATAATTGAGCGAATCTGTTCAGCGTATGCAAAAGTTCCTCAAACTTTTCATTTAGTTCAGTCAAATTAGAAATTATTAAGTTGAATGGAGAATTTTTAGAACTGAGAGGAAAGAATGCGGTGCGAGTGAAAATTGCTTTTGCTTTACAAAAAATCAATTTACTGGAAGACAAAAGTGGTCAGGATAAGAACTGGATGCTTATATCGGTAACACGACCATTCGTCGAGTGCATCGTCGGTTGAAACGCAGATCTTTAATTTTTTATTTAATATTCGTACTTTTCATGAGTGGCCAAACTCCTGCTTTTATTTAGCTGCCCAATTTTTGAAGTCGCAACATCTTATAATGTATAATAAAACCTCGTTTACTTGGACTATAAATTACTATTCAACACTAGAAATACCAGATGGCGTCATATACGACGCCACTCAAAATTTTGAGATGGACTATTTAGAGGACCAATATTTAGAGAAACCCTGACTTTGTGTCATACGACGCCACCTGGTCATTTGAGGTTATTCTTGCGGCGTCGTATAAGACGCCACCTGGTCCCTGGTCCTTAGAGTAATCGAGTAAAACCTGGTCTTTCTACTGTTAAACTAACTTTGTTGAAGTATACGTCCTTCATCATTAAGTAATCTCTAAACATTTTATACTTTGAAATTACAAATCAAAGATAAATAATAGGTTGGGTTGATTTTTTTCCTAGCTTCTGAGCAAAAAGGATATTAACTATTACAAAAAAAAATCATGTCGATAGAATTGTCGGACGACGAATTGGCTGGCGATGAATTGCCGACGACGAGTTGGCACGCGACGAATTGTCGTGGAATCACTCATATCGGTTTAGCTTATTCGCAGATTCCTTCAATTTCAGATTATACTCTCGGTCAATGCGGGAAATACAAAATTTGAAAGGGGTGGTCGGAAGTGGGGAACAGATGTAAGGTTGGTCAAATTAATGAAGATCTTAATTTGGATTAGAAAAACGGTGTCTTCTTTTTGTTGTGAAGTATCAAGAGCTAAAAATACAATGTTTAATGCCGCAGTAACACTGGCATCTATCTTTCATGGTTAGGGTGCCTATCAATACGAAAGAATATCACAATACAAAGAACTCACCATAATCAGATGTAGCGGTAGATGTATCCTTACTGATCTGAAAATCGCCAACAGCTAATACTAGAATTGAATCCGAATTCAGCAGAATGTAACACTGAATTGATGATAGATGACTGTAACCAACTGTCACAAGACATAGTTCGAAACTATATCATTCGAAGACACGAAATAGATCTAATTAGTTTAGTAATTTGTTCTTTCAAATCCATCACAAAATTGTTCACCACACGAGCACGATGTCGAAACTCAACACAATAGAGATAGACGGCGGAACGAAGAATTTGACAGATTACAGAAACTTGGAAGATATGCATCACAACCGAATTACATTACAAATAATTCTCTTCGATATTAATTCGCGCGATCACCATTAATCAATTATTGGATAAAACTTACATTTTTCTCAACAACGCCAAATGGCCGATTTTTGATAATTTCAAACAGATTTCAAACATGAGAATTCTAATTGTACTCACACTCACACACCAATCACTCGAAAACGACGCAACATAGAAAAATACCATAATTTTTGCTTTTGCGCAAGCGTAACACGCTTCAAAAGAACAAAAAGGTAGCAGGGTTGCCAATTATGGACGCGAATGGTTAATGTTCGAAAAAATTCTCTTTACGATTTGTTATGTTATTTCAGCTGTGATAATTCAGAAATTGAACGAAAGGAAGGCTGAGGCGATTATGAAAAAATCAGAAAAACCAAAGTAATGTAATTTGTTTGAAGAAAAAGAGCTGTAAAGGCGAGTCGACTGACCGCTGAAAATCCGACTTGGATTATTATAATTAAAAAAAATTTGAAAATTAAATAGTCTTACTTTGGGAAAGAGGAGTAGAAGTCGGGAATATTTTAATATGTGAATATAGATACTGGGATTCTTTTTTCTATCAGTTTCTTTTAGACTTCCCTTTGAATTCTATTCCCTTCCAAAAACAGAATTACAGCCCAGAAACATAAGGGTTTAATTTAAGAGCGAGATTGATTCACTACTATAAAGGCAATGTAAGGTAAACACCCTATATGGGACCTATTTGGCATGAATAGTACGTTTTGTAGATCACATATACTTTTGAATTCCAAGACGTTATTGCACGTAGTTGTATTATGCTATATGAGAATAGTGATGAATTTTTAACTGACTAAATTTTTTCCCCAACAGCAACCAAAAAACTTAAGTTATTAGAGAAAGTAAAAATCGACATTTTCCCACCTAGTTCATAAATAAAAAATAAAAATAAAGAGGAACAGTTTTCCAGACTGAAGTTGTATCAGTTCATTTTCAATGAAGTGGAAAAAAAGGAGAAAAATATATACTCGTATGTATGCAATTTTACATCTCCAGACGAATATTCTGTGTAAAATCTTTGGCAAATATTTTGCAGTTTCTACTGTTATAAAGACTACACCTACATCCTATGGAAACTGTAACCTCAAACAAACCATAAAACTATTTATTACTTATAAGCCGAATCCATTTTAACTGGCCCAAAGCTAATGACGTCATCAGTCTTTAATATCAATATCAACTAGATGCCTATACTCCATTCAATAAAAGATTTTATACAGGAAACTAATAAAAATATCTCTATGTAACTTCAAAAAAAGATTTATGAACCGTCTCTTTTCACTCGAAGTGATGGTTTTAGCATTTAAATAATGTTTCAAATTGACGTCACTGAAATTTTGCACGTGCAAAATCAAGACGGCAGTCTTTCAAATGTTTTCCAAATCATAAAAAATAAGTAAATTTGATTTTCGTCAAAAATTAGTCAGACTGATAGATAACATCAAAAGACGTTTTATTCAGCAATTTTATAGCAGAGTAACCAACTGCAATAAATTAAAAATAAACTTTTCTTGAAACAGGTACCTCAGATAGTTAGCAAATGTTTCAAAATATTTAATGCCATTCGAGGATAACTCGGAGCAAACATTTTAACTCGGCATCGCAGAATTTCAAGTCCCACTAACGACATGTTTTAAAACCAGAAATTCATATTCAGATACTGCTGCTCGGGAGTTAAGATTCATAAAGATACTGAATTTTAAAATCAGTAGGCGAGTGAAACGATGAGAGTAGCCTTTACTCAGCTGAGATTATTTTTTTAACTGAGAAGTTAGGGCTGAATAATTTTTTACCAGGCTAGTAGCCACACAAAATATAAGTAGAAAGATTATTAGAATTTTAGAAGAATATAATCGTGATACACAAAAGCATAAGTGAAAATGGATGAACCCAGATCTATGTTCCAGATACACAAAGGAGTGAAGCAAGGTGAACCCCTGTCCCCAAATCTATTCAATGCACTTTTGGAAAATATACATATATTTAGGAATTTAAATTGAGAAAACAAGCGTATCACAATTGATGGGCAAAATTTATATCACTTAAGATTCGCTGATGATATTGTACTGGTAAGTGGTGACAGGGGAGAGCTACAAGAGATGCTTCGACGACCTAGATACTGGCCCTGATATACAACCCGATAAATTTTCAAATTTTCTATTATTGTACCATCAATCGATGTGATTTTTTTTTTACTTTTACATCCTAAATATAGGACATTGAGGAGTTATATGATTTCCCTTCTGAAACAATTCAAATCAGTCCTCATAATTTTGTTGAAACGACTTAGGGTTCAACTAAAAATGCCATAAACCATATTTCACAGATATTCTACTCGACACATGATGGCTTAAAAACTGTGATTTGCCAGAAGGAGATAAGTCCACTTCTTTGAGAACTGACTTTGTTACAAATATACTTACATAGGTGCGTAATTTTTCATAAAAGATTTACAGTATAATATGGAATATGGATAACTAAATTGTAACATTATTTCAAAAGAACTTAAATTAAATATCATAGCCCACCCAACAACCATACCAACTGACATCTATTTAAAGATCGAGTTTTCTGGATTATTATTGTTCTAATTGTGAAAACACATATCGTTGTGCAAAAAAAAGGTTCATATAATTCCTTATATTTTTAAATCTTTTTTATTTGTAGATTCTTAAATAATTTTTTTTTTCATTTCAAAAAAATATTTAGTTTATGCACTGAGATTATTGAATGCAATAAATTATATACCACTGTGTCTCCAAATAATATAAAATAGAGTTTGAATTTCAAATTCCCATATGGGCCTGAATGTTCGATCATAACAGAAGAAAAAATGTTAATTTGAAATGTTTCGACTGCCTTGATGATTCGTATTTACCAGCATACTGGTAACCCTACAATTGTAAAAGAATAAATTCAAGGTTTTCTTGTGTGTATTACTCGTTGCCGTCATCAAAAAAACATTATTACGGGTGACTAAAATACAGACAACAAACTGTATGTAAAAACAAAAACATTCTTTTCATGGTAACGTCAAGACTAAATCCTCTATGAAATTTATCAGCATGTCTTCTTACAGCTATAATTTGTTTTTCTAATAAATCACCATGACTGAATAGTTTAGGATTTGAAAAAATTATATTTGCTAATTTCTCAAGTTGCCATAACTTGAGAGAATACATAAGAAAAAAAGAACTATCGATTGGAAAATCCATCACTTGAGTTTAAAATTTTCATAAAATTCGGCTGAGTCACCCTTATTAAATGAGGTACTAACTAGATATCTGAGAAATAAGATTTGCGTCTGTAATTTAAGAGTAAAATTTCCTTCTCATTCGCCTGTTTGAAGTTAAGTGTGATAGATTGAGAGCCATTATAAAAAAATTTTACAGCAGTGTCATGATCTAATCCATAAAATTCTGAAATATTTTACCTCCATGCGATCAGAAATTGAATTGATTGAACCTAAAAGGAAAAGACCTCACAGTTTGAGATGATCGAAGGTTGAGTTCAAAATAAAATAATCAATACCCAGCCCGAGTCCAATAATGCCCACCGATTATACGAGTATCCAAAATTGGCCAAGATATTGCCAATTGAACTGCAGTTTTAAACTTCGACTACCTATATTATTTTGAACTGAAGAAAGTTTACCCAAGCTCTACTATTATATATTTATTACAATATTTTTCAAGTTTTATTTAATTATTTCAAATTTAATATATTCTCAATTAATAAATACTGTAATATAAAATTAGCTTTATATTAGAATTGTACTGATTTTTTACCTAGAAGTTGATGCCATTTTGCTTCCCAAGACCTCTTTTCTTACACTACATATACATTGAAAATGGTTTATATTATTTTCAGTAGAAAAAATGTCTAAAAAGTTGAAAAAATATACAGTGAACTGCCTAACACAAATTTAGAGTCAACTGGTTTCGGACTTAATTCAAGCTATGTCGATATCAGAAGAAAAATCTCGGTCTGTTTTACATACTTGGCAACAGAGAAATCCAACTTGGTTTGGTTCTCAAAAATTTTCAAACCAGTTTTTCCATTTTCAAAATTAATTTATTTACTTAATGGCACTTCTATAATTTTATGGAATTGGCTGACAAAATTGTTTCTGATTATACATATATACCAATTATTATAAAGTCTAAAAAGAACGTTTTACCAAAAACCTCTTTTTTTTCCATTTCTAGAAAATTTTGTTTTCTAGAATTAGCAAGACTGAATTATGCAATTTTCAGTCTTATTTTTGGAAAATGGAATATGGTGCCAGTGTATTTGAAAAATAACCTCTTTATATGCAGTTTTACTTCAATCGGCATTTGGCACTTAGAATAATTCCTCGTAACAGTCCATCGTATACCTTTTTATATTAGGTATTTTACAATAATTTATTTCAGAAAAATGTTTTTCTTCGTACAAATTTTGATACCCTCTATGTATTTCATTTTTTCTTGCAGAAACTCAAGAAATGTGCTTTTAAATGCGCTACCAAGTATAACTCAGGAAAGCCGTTGTCATACCAAATGTCACTCAATAATGCATAAAGTCAACCTTTGAAAGGCAGAGTAAAGCTTTCATTTGAAGACTTCCTAACAAATGGCATTACTCAATCAGAAAAACAAATTGCTGGCAACCTTGATCACAATAACTATAATAGCAGTAGTTGCCAGCTCCCAGGATGAAAAATCACAACCATGTCCTGATGCCTGCTCCTGCCCGAATATACCACCAGCTCTCGGTCTCGTCTGCAATGGCCAAAATCTCACCTCTATCCCAGCAGTCAACATTAGCGCACATTTTGTCGACTTCAGCGGTAACCCCTTGGGAGAGCTAACTAATCAGACACTAGCCCCTATTCGTAATGCTCATAACCTTGAAATTCTAGTGCTGAAGGCATGTGCGATCTATTCCATAGAAAATGATGCATTCGACAAACTGGAGAACTTACGTTTCGTCGATTTATCCAGCAATGGTATTGCAACACTAGCACCGGGTGTTTTTACCAAATTACTGCATCTGTCTGAAATAAATCTCTCCGAGAACAACATAACCAATGTAAGCACTCACTGGTTTGCTGAAAGTGCACCAATACGAGTTCTAAACCTTACTGCCAATCCTATTAAGCACCTAGAGGCCAACGTTTTTGATCGCCTCAATTCACTGGAAGAGTTGAGATTGGACCAATGTGAGTTGCACCTCATCGATTCGCATGCCTTCGACGGTTTATTCAAACTGCACACTCTCAACTTGAGTCACAACCAACTGACAACCATAACTGCAGATTCGATCACGTGGCTGCGAGAACTCCACACTTTGGAGCTGAATGCTAACCCATGGCAATGTGACTGTAACTTGCAAGCTGTCACTGTCATTCTGCTAATGCGAGGTTTCCAAACGCTTGCTGCCAACCTTACCTGCTCAATCAGCAACAATGAACTTAGCAACTGGATAGATGTTAATACCACCCACCCAGACTGCGATTCGCAAATAAAAATGCATGCTCGCAGAACCTCGCTGATTGGAAATTCAGAAAAACACCGCATAAAAGCTGCCAAATTGCTGTCCACAAATGCGAGTCGCTTAAGCGCCGCAAGTGCATTATTTTTTAGTCAAAAACCTGCAGATACTTACTCGCCTGCGGTTATCATCAGTTTATGGTGCGCAGTTATTATTTTGTTGGCTATAGCTTCATACACTGCTATATATGTGACTAGTAAAATGTGTGTTTACGCGACTACTAAGGCTGCTTCAGCAGCTAAACATGCTGCACATGTTAACCGCAAGAAGTCCATTGTACGACGCGGGAATAGGGAATGCGAACAAGCCTTAGTCAATGACACATCACATGCAAGAGACAACTTTTACATGGTCGACGAAGCCAGCAGTGATGTCAGTATCATCGCAATTGATGGATAATTGGTAAATGCTTGGGGTCAGTAGGTACCGATAGTGATAACCAACATTCATGGTCAATTTGATTATTTCAACTGCGAGTGCTATACTTGTTAAAAATCTACAGTATTTGGCAGCCAGTTTTTTACATCATTGTGACTGGAGAAATCTTCCTGATGTCAAGAATAGTTTCTCTATAAAAAGACTTGTTAACACAGCGAGAGGTTCAATCGCCACTTCTTTCTGTTATTCGAATATTTATACGTATTTATTTTTCTCAGATTGAAAATTGATTGTTATTGTTTGGTGTGAGAAAGAAGTGGCGAGAAACTTTAGCCAGATATTTTGTTTCTAATTCAGCATGCATCAGCAGATGGCGCAACAGCTGAAATAGTAAGTCCTATACTTACAAACCGTTATTCTTCTAGTAAGAAAAAATATGTGGCTGGAGTACTGATAGCTGAACGCAAGACTTTCTTGAGGGGGAGGAGGGTAAGAGCCAATTCGATAAAATTTCAAAGTTGAAAATTTTTCCAAAAATGCCTCTTCTGGGAGTCTAGATAGATAAGATTATCAATAATTTTATAGACAAAGATCACGATGGTCGAGTTTGAAATTTTGTTCGCCTAAGAAAACTTCATGAAAAATAAAATTCGAAGAACAATTTGAATTTTTTTTTTTAACTCCTAATCCCAAACATTGCTGTCAGGCAAAAAGTTACCCAGAATGTTCCTACTATTAATATTATTAAACCCTATTTGAGAGACGATGTGAAATTTTTCATTCATGGACTAAATCCATTTCATCAAGTCACCAACCCAAGAACACCACGAAAATTCTAATTGAATAGAACTAAATTTATTTCGACTTCGATTCCCTCTCTACATCAAGTACAGACTTGTTTAATTCCGTGCTGAAGAATTCAAAAATAGAGCTGAAAAAAAAAAAAAATTGGGAGCTTGAGAATTACAGTAATTCAAATCTGAATTTTAGATTTCAAGTTTTAAAATACGCCCATTCTACTTACGTTGGGTATTTAAGACTTTTATTTGAGGAATAATGAGTAGTTATTTCTGAGAAACTGTGAAACCTAATACAGGTTATGGACTGGTGAACGGACAGGAGGAAGGCAGACGGCACTTTATTCTGAGGGTTTCTACCGCCAGAAAAAAGAAAACCGCCCCACCGTAGCACCGCTCGTCCGAATTTGAGCCAAATCGGTACAAAATTCGGCCAAAAAATGGTAAATCATAAACCACTCGGAAAATGCGAAGGTGGTAAACAACATCCTTGAACTACCTCCTTCACTCGAACCTAAAACACATTGACAAAATATAAAATGATGAGCACACAAATTATGTTGTTCCACGAAACTTTGGAACTAATGGAGAATGCAGGGGAGCGTGGTTGGATGGGCAGGATAACAGTTACTTGCCTGCTCAGGTAGAGTTTCAAACCAAAATAACGTAATTCTTCAATCGTACATGAAACTTTTGACAAATTCATTTCAAAAACTATCATTATCGCGGGTAAAAGTAGCTATAATTTTCAGTTATATTGTCAAATTAGGTGAATAGACCACTCTTAAACTTTATTGGAAAGAGAGCTCCTTGGTAGAAGGTGTTCATTTGTATCGTATAAAAGTTCTTCTCGGTGCATCTTATATTTTTTCTCTCTAATCAAAATTTAAAGTCAGCTACCCTAATACTACTAGTACATCTTGAAAGTACCAACAGTGTTACTGAAACACTTCTGAACTGCAGTGTTGCTGTTGCACCATGAGTAGAGCCAAGTAGAAATCAAGAGATTTTGAGGTGAGTTTTGTTTTAACCTCGTTTAGATTGCTTCGTATTTCTTTTTGCCGTGCTGTTATCTGTAATATTGTTGTAGAGAATTGGAGGAAAAATTTTATTTTTGTGTTATTCTGTTTGATATTTACTCCATCGCCACTGAGCAAATAATTTGAAGAAAAAAAAAAGAATTAAGTATGTCTCGTTTTTCATAAATTGTTTTCCCTTTTACTCTGGCCAGAATAAAAACAAAGTGTGAAGTATGTGACTGCAGATAGAGATACCAGCAGTCACATACACTAAAACAATTATATGTTTGTAAAATAATAAACCAACAGCCACTCTCGAGTGGCTGACTATATAATATGATGAATCACTTGTAAAATTCAATTCAAACAAGTTTGTGGCTAGCTACAGTCCAATTGTAGTCTAGATTTGTTATTCATGCGAATGTTAAACTTTCTACTTATTTCAATGTCAAGTTATTTGTGATGTTATAGTGTAAAATATATATACTTAAAACTCGAGAGTTACAGTGTTTTTTTGCGAACCCAAGGGATGTCTGATACGAAAAATCAGTCTCCCTGGGAAGTGTAACGGTGATTGAAGTCGTACAACCACCCGTTACAGTATGTCTAGAACTAAAATACTCGATTTTCATGCAAGGCCATTCGCTTTCCTCGGTATCGCCTGTACATGTGACATCTTATTTTTCGTCAAAATTTGAGTACTCGATGAAATCGTTGGACATTAACAAGTTGAATAAATAAAATGGTAGTTACGTAGATGGAAATTACAAAAATTTTTTCACGAATACATAAGTTACTCGTATTACAATTTAAGAGTACGAGTATTTTGAATGCGTACTATTAGCTTATAGCACCGATAATTCTATCAAGTGATTCTGGTTGTCGCCTGGATTGACATATTCATGCCACAAACTTGCTTGGCTGTCGTGAGGAGTTACTTTTCCCAATCTATTTTGGTGGCCATAAGTGATGCGATAGGTATTCGTTTATTGGCCCAGCAGACATGTACATGTAGTACCAAACAAGCAATTCACAATGAGCTTTGCAAGTTTGCAACATTCAGCAAAGCCGAGGCGAGTTGATGAGAAGGACCTCATTAAAACCACAACATAACGAAAAATTATGATGGAGACGTTCACCTACAATTGGACCAAATCCATTGCTTCAAAATTACGGACTTCGAAAACAAAGAAAAGTTTGCAGCGGGAAATGATTATTCTTTTATTATACAGTACCAGATACTAACCATTTGGTGCAAGTATGTAAACGTACGTTTGTTCGTCTATTTTCTCTATCCAGTGGTCGTCTGCAACGTTTGGTCGAGTGTAATAAAAAACAGGAGTGCTATGATCCCCCAAGGCTTACGAGGAGTGCCCCCCTCCAGGTCAAATAGGAATGATGACAACCCCCCCCCAAGGGCGCGAGAAAAAACTTTTGATATTCGATTATCTTTAAAATTCTTTTCTAAATTTGAAAAAAAAAATGGTCCCCCCCAAAATCGTCAACGAAGAGTTGCTCCTCAAAATCATGCCTTCACGGCACCCCTCATAAAAAAGGTGATATCTCAGTTGTCAGTCACCGTGGTAAACACCCAAATTCGCACAAACCAAAGTTTTCTGAGGCTCATCGAAATGGCTGTCATACTGCACGTTATGCAATTTCTTCGTCATGACTCCCATTATACTCGATGCAAATCTACCTTACAGTATCTAAGCCCTGACCTAAACATCGCTCGTCTGTATTTGGAATTTAAAGAGGCTAACCCAGAGCAGACCTATAATTCAGAACGGTACTATCGCCGTTTATTCCACCGATATTTTCCAGATTTGAAATTCAAACAGCCTACTATACAGATTCCTGCATGACGTGCGATAAATTGGCGATTAAGTTAAAGATAAATCCGTCCGGTTTTAGGTTAATTCGGGAAAAAAAAGGACACCTGCGTCGTGCTGATATTGCTCGTCGAGCAATGAATTTAAGCATGTAAAATTCCCGTGAGCCAGATAGCGATACATGGACTGCAGCCATGGATTTGGAAAAGGTGTTATTTGTACCCACTCTGACTCATAGTCAGATGTATTATTCGCGTCAATTAGCAGTATATAATTTCTGCGTTCAAGTCGGTGATACTGGTCAAGTACTGATGTACGTTTGGGACGAAACAATTTCTGGTCGTGGGTCCAATGAAATTGGCAGCTGCTTATTACGGGTTTTACTGTCCAAATTTACTTATAAAAGGCATGTACTGTTGTGGTGTGACAATTGCTCGGGTCAGAATAAGAATCGGATGATCGTGGTTGCTCTGCTGTACTTGGTTGCTACAAAAAAGGTTCGACTCAGTAGAAGTTCGGTTCCTTGTTTCCGGCCACAGCTTTATGGCATGCGACCAGGACTTTGCTCTCATTGAAAAACGGAAACGTAAAGTACCTGCCGATATCAAGACTCTGATACAGAAATCAAGGCTATCTGTTCCCCTTAAAGTCATCGACATGGACGATGGCGATTTCTATAATTTGACGACTTTAGCGAATCAGCTGTTGCAGACGACAAAATTAAATATCAGCCAAGCCACAACTTTGGATGTTACAACAGACTCACTGAATAGAAACCCAATTTTAAAGAAGGCAACCTACTGGTCTATTGAAGAATGGAAGGCAGTTCCCATAGCCAAAAGAAAAATCAATTTTTTCAAGGATATTCCCACTAATTTGCCAAAACTTGTAACGGGAAGATCACTGGACTCAACTAAAAAAAAGGACTTCCGCAAAATGCTACAATTTTTGCCACTTGACAGTCGAGATTTTTACAACAATATTATTGATACCTAATTAAAACGTTATGTCTTTGCAGCTTGTTTCAATGTGAATGATTTCTGTTTTTTCTTTACACTCATTAAAGGGCATTTATTTGTTTTTATCTACACATATTTTCCACATTGACATAATTTTGGTTTAGGGTGAGTAGTTCCAAGGTAACACAGGTTCTTGATGATACATTCAAACACTTTGGTTGCATTGTTTCAACTTCTGACCCATTATTTTTCCATCATTGCATCGAATTGCAGATACACTTCTTTCGACTTGCTTTTTTTTTTTTGTATTGATGTTACACCTCTTTCGAGGGACACTTTTGTCCAGCGAGGTTTGTATTACTGCCAGGGAATGGAATGTACAATAACCTTGTAGCCCTGCATTCAACGAGTAAAACGAGCCATCATACGTGCAGATAACCTTATTTCGAGCAAAGTTATTAAGTTTTTTCTCTCTCCTGAAAAAAAAAAACTTTTTGTGGGTTACACCTCTTTAGATGTCAGGGCCTAAATTATGGTCTACCGCTACCAGGTCGAATATCTAATTTTAAGAATTATGATATAATTTGG
Source organism: Parthenolecanium corni (assembly GCA_038050395.1). Lineage (NCBI taxonomy): Eukaryota > Metazoa > Arthropoda > Insecta > Hemiptera > Coccidae > Parthenolecanium > Parthenolecanium corni. Next base: position 4,060,793 of record JBBCAQ010000002.1, read on the forward strand.
TTACCTCCAAATGAACTCGCTCTCTGTGGGCATTTGAGGAAACTCAAGCTATTTCGAAATTCATGTAAATAAATGATCATACTACTCAAAAATGATCATAACATTGGACAAAGTGAGTTTTATGTGAATTGCTCATTTCACATAATGAAGTAGAATTAATAATAGCAGAATTAGGTAGTATCTGCAAATCATTTTGACCTGACCAACTACATCTCAAATTCCGTCCCCGATCAAATGGATCTACTTGTGCAATGCTAGAAGTTTGGTTTTTCTTTCATGCCATAAAAAGGTCAATAAGGGTAGGAATCTAGTACCTACCTCTCATTCCCAAATGGCAACTTTAGCAAGTTATCCTCAAGGAGCAGTATAGTTTCCCTTAACTAAACCCAAGTGACATTAACCACCCTATGACCGCACTCTCGTAAAACGTCCATTGGATCATTCTAAATCCAACTCCGTAATCAAGTATCTTCAAACTTATTGTAATTTCCAACTCGTAAAATTCCAAGAACTAAAAAACGACCTATACGAGCATAAGCACACTCGTACAATATACAGGCTGACATAAAAAGTGATATAAGTGTCAATGTCAACGGAACTGGATACGGCAACATAAATGAAAACGAAGAAGAAATTGAGAATTGGTGAAAATGAGAGGAAGACGAAGACGCCGAATATATAAACTCAAATACGACCATAGATGCCCTTCAAATTTCAAGGCACTCCAGTATCAGCAAAAGCTACGCTCTCTTTCTCATTTTCACACGCACTCGCCCACTCACCTTTTCTCTATCTTTGCTTCTCTTTCAAGTAGTAAAATTATTCTTTCCTATTGGAAAAAAAAATTATTTTATTTAATTTTCTACCTGCCCCCAACCTCCAACATTTCTAGTGACAGAACAACTATTTTCCACAGTTGCCACATCTGGTGTAAAGTTACTGCTTTCCAAAATAAATGTAAAAATGGATTATATAAAATTTAGACTGGTAAGAAAAATTTTAAGAGGCGTTCTTACGTGGGCTAATCACAATTTTCTTTTCACTATGCTTTCGAATAATTTCGCAACAAATATAATTAAACTCAATCGGTCTGTAGGTGAAACAGCAAATCCTTCAAACTTGGAGGATTTGCAGCAAACGCTATAAAAATACGTCGAGGAATTTATATGGAGCAGCAAATATATTAACAGAATAAGCAGCTGCAAAATGTTACAAATTGTAGATACTGAAGCTCAGACCCACAGACCGCCAGTCAAAACGAAAATCTTATAATTATGCTCCATGAAGTTCATAATGTTGGATGACTTCTCAATATTATTGTTATGATTACAAAAGTTCGATATTATTATTCTTGTTATTTATATAATGTTGGTAATTAGGTTTATAATGTTTAGGATTAATAGTATTGTTGATATTGGGATTAATAATTCTATTATTGGTTTGTTATTGTTGTTTATTATAATTATTGAGTTCGTTGTTTTTAGCTTTGTGTTATTATTGTTAAAATACGTCACTAAGTAAAACTTATTGATTGCTTTGCGCTGTCAGAAATATTCAAAGCAAAATCTGGATGAATTTATGCCACTTTTCTTGTTGGTTTTTGTTAGTGAATTTTCCCTCAATTATACTTTTAAACGAGATTTTCAACTTATAAAATACGAGTATTATTGGAAATGGGCTAGAAAAAAGAACCCATTCACAAAAAATGCAACCAGAGGAACCAGCTGATCAACTTTAGGCCTTTTGTTAGTAAAACTTTCCTCCTCTCTTCATTTTTCAAGAAATTTTTCACCAAATACGAATTAAAAAATCTTGAATGTTGTTTCTCGCAACGCAACGCTTGTAACTTGACAACGGGTGAAGATTGTTATGACGATTCAAGATGTTGAGAATAAAATATATAGCTATACAGATATACACAAGGGAAAACGAGTACGTACTCTAAGTGAAAATCTAAAGAAAACAATTGATTGTCTGTTTACGTGGATACATGAAAGGCATATTTTGTAGAGTTGAAAGTAATTACCGACGAATACAAATAATAATTACTCGTATAAATGTATGTGCACAAATAAAGCAGGGCATGCTTCACGGGTAAAACATTCGCAAATTTTTGCAATTAATATTGTTCTTTCAAGCTCATTCTCATATTTTTCACTATCTGATCAGTAAAAATTACCTCGAAGGTCATGTACTCGTAGTAACACAGAGTCAAGGTTCATGAAAATGAAATATACACACTGGGTATGGATAATAGGGATATTTTTTCAACTAAGAAGTTAGAGCTGAATAATTTTTCACCAGGCTAGTAGCTACACAAAATATAAATAGAAAGATTATTAGAATTTTAGAAGAATATAATCGTGATACACAAAAGCTTAAGTGAATATGGATGAACCCGAGTTTGTGTTCAAGATACACAGAGGAGTGAAACAAGGTGAACCCCTGTCCTCAAATCTATTCAATGTAATTATTTATTGTTGAATTTTATGGTGAAATTTACTGTCGACAATTTTTGAGCCCAAAGGTAATTGCAAGAGAAAATTAGATTATTTTCATTCGTGAGAAAGTTGGTGCAATTATTAATGGAAGTGTGACTAACTTATGGCGAATTCATTTACTGTAAGAATTCTTTTTTTCTTTCTTCTAAATTTGAATTTAATTGGATTAATTTGAGTTGATTTTTCCGCCGCCAAAATATAGGTGGATATTATTTTTTTTAATGAAAGAAAAAAAAAAGTAAATAAGCAGGCACATGTGTATAAGTATACATTCCTTTCAGTTGTTTTCTCATATGCTGTGACATTCAGGGTGAATGACATGGGTTGTTCTTGATTTTTGAGGAATATATCACAATTTGATTCATTCTCTTTATTATCAAAAATTCTGATTGATAGTGATCCTAGAAATAATGTAATGATTGTTAGCATTGTGAATGTATGTAATATTCATGAAAGTAGATGGAGAAAAAATGAAAGTTGTGTAAAACAGTGCGAATTGTTATTCGTTTATTTTTTGCTATATCGAACACAATTATTGAGAAAGTAGCGTAGGAACGGAGGCCATCATTTCGGAAAAAAAAATGTCGACTTTTCCTCCAATTTGCATAAGGTGGATTTTTTTATTCCGTTCAAGTCATCAGTTTTTACTGCAGCTATCTATTTGTGGTGATTTTTTCATTTATTATTATTATTATTATTATTATTTTTAGATTAAGGTGGGAGACGAAGAATGAGATGAAAATGAAAGTGCGCTCGTCTACAAACGTCTGATGAAAATTAAAATGTCGATTAGTGGCGATGAAAATTATTCACGCTTGAAAAAAGCGGAAAGGTCTGCATTAATGGTAGAAAAAGAAAAAAGTTCGCAGATGACGCTGACGTTGGAAGAGAAAATAAAAATGTGCACCTTCTTTATAAGACGTGAATTTATTTTAAAACATTTCTTCCTTCGATTACTGTAAAATCGTGTTCCAGTTCCACGATTTCATGTAATCTGAAAGTCAATCTATATTCGACCATGTTTTCCTTCTTCTTTCAAACACAAATAAACATAACAATACATGTAGATCCGTATCAAACTGAAACCAGATGACATGACAGAAATATAACGTTACAAATGATTTTTTCCCCCTGTTTTAGCGTTACAGAGATGGACAGTGTTCTAAGGTGGTTTAGATTAATCAACCTGAGCTGGAATGTTCGAGTGTCAGGTTTGAGCAACCAGGAGGGATATGTGGAAATTTCATAGTAGTTCTGCAACGTATTTTCTCATCATAATCGAGAAATAAGGGTAAGAATATGTTTTCCACCTATGAGAATATGCGACGAAATAAAATATATCGCTGGAAGCAGCAACAAATATTCAATATTTAGGCACAAAATACCTAAATCCATCATATATGTATCTATTTGTAACTACATAGTAAAATTTAAAGAAATTATACGTCAACTATTATCAAAGTATTTCACATGTTGATTTTTTTTTATTTTCAGTCTTTAGCACCCTCTCGTATAAGATTGCTTCTTCTCACAAGAGGTTCAAGGAGTGCACACTAATTTTTTCATTACAATGTTCAACCTGATAACTTCTTAACTATCAGAGATTTTCTTTCAACAGCATGCTTCGTTTCAATTTATTTCAATTTTCAACTAAAAAATAATTTCAATTTGAGGAATTATTTCATAGAGTACTTACATATTACATGTGAAGTGAAGATTGGGTGGTTAGCTTAGAATTTCTATGCTCCGGTTCTGTAACATAGTTTTTTCCCTCCTGTTTAAACGAATTACATGAGGTGCTGTCCAACTATACGAGACCGATACAGAAATTTGGTACCGAAGAAAGGCATATTAAATTTAGAATAAAAGAGACCCCCAATCCGTTTTTAGCTATCACCGATTCATTCCGCAGTATAATAGATGAAATCAAACGAACTGTCCACCCTTCTGATAAGGTTGGGTTTACAATGAGATCGGAGGATGCCACGGTAAAACCCTATCTGGGTATCCCAAAGAAGGGCGCACCAGTTAGAAACTGAAATAGTCTTATCTGAAATTGAGTGACGAATCCAAAGCAATGAAAAAATTCTTATCTCCGGCCCATTGTACATAAAAGCAACGATAGTAAATGGTTTGAATGGAAGAGGTAACAATCGAAAAAATTACCGGCTTCTGGACCAAAAAAAAAAAAACCGGGCACATATAAAAAAATCGATGATCAAAATTTTTGAATGAAGATAATTTGTGCTTACCTCGGGCGCTTGTTACTGCAATGGCTCAATTACATAAGGACGAGTCAAACGAAAAGAAAAAATTTTACAACTACATAAATCAGAAAAAATCAGCAGTTCCAAAAAAAAAAAAAGGCGCTGAATTTATGCAGGAGAGCTAAAGTTGGTGTCAACAGGATTGGGGGTGGAGTAGAGGCTGTTGATATATTCCAACAACATATGAAAGAGTATAGAATAACAGTTGATGACGATGTCGATGGGCGGTAAATTTTTTATGAAGATCCAAGAAACTGTTCAGAAAAATTTATCGACAGGAGTTACTCTTCTCATCATTTTGATATGATTGGCTCTATGACGGGTTTTGTAAACAGGTCCTATTATTGTAGGAAATGTCTTATTGGTTATACCAACAAATTCAGACATAGGTGCCCAAACGCCTGTAGAAGATGATTCCAATCGCCTGTCTGCTCCGATGAACCAAATTGTATAAAAAATTGTAATGACTGCCGCCTGACTTTTAAAAACGCCAATTGTTTCGCCAAACACAAAAAACCAACTTTTCACATAGTAAAACAATATGTGGAACAATACAATTTTATGGAAGGTGCCGAACAATGTATAGTCTTGTCTTGCAAATATTCCGAAACATATTTGCAATTACTCAAAATGTTTCAACTGTTATAAATACGTGCCACACAGCCATCTGTGCTATATTCAAACCAAAAAAATTAAAAAATGTATCAGAAAATGTCCGTTACGTATTTTACAATTTTGAATGCCGCCAAGACGAGGAGAGCGGGCCGGCTGAAAGGGAACAGCAGCGAGATGTACCAAATCTCGAGCACTTTCCGTCAAACAGCAAGATTATATTTGGTTCCAAAGGAGAAATATTCAATTATAACGTGTGATCGAATATGCCAATGAGCAAGCAACATTTTGCAAAATCAATCCATCATAATACGGAAAGGAAAAATTGGAACGTTTACCAGTAGGCAATTTGGTCATCTTAATGCAAATGAAAACAGGTTTCTGGATCCCGGCTAAACATCGCACCGATCAGGGGGGTTTCAGGGTTAAATTTAAAAAAGGGGAATTTATTTGGAAGGGGGGGGATTCTCAACATTTCGTCGAATTGTGGTCAAATTAACTCACCACTTATGGCAAATCAAAACTAGAAAAAATCTAGAAAAAGACAAAAAAGTCTATTAAAAATTGAGAACAGGAAACTTAATAATAAAACTAGAAAGTCAGATAAGGGAATAACCGATCAGTGGGAGTCATCAAAGAAGCCTTCGTTAATTTTATTTACTGTCATTATGCGATTTCTGTACATTGGATTCTGAGGAATCGGATTGTGCCTTCGGTTCGCCTCGACCGAATGATGCATCGACTCGACAATAAGGGCAGCGATCAACGGATCGATGTCACCATCAATTAAAGCCCTCCTACTTGAGAGAATACTCGTCGTCAGAGGTTTGTTGACACCACTATATCGTCGCATGATATTTGCGGAAGTACAAAAGCTGTTCAGGATGACAACGGAAGATATCTGTAATAGTAAAATTAAAGACTTGAAAAGTTCGGCGAAAAAACGATCCATACTGGAAAAAATTAAGGGAAGGAGCCCAGAATTTTTGCTTGCCCAAAATCCAGATATCGCATTCTATACTAAAAAACCCATATCTTCATGATGTGAAGCAAGATATTTTCAAGGTTAAAAAAAAAAACTATCGAAAATTATAATGACACTTCACTAGCAGCTGTAGTTTTAACTACATATATTGTGTGCCCTCAAACAAATCATAATTATTTTACATTTTATATTTTCTATAGAGTAACTCTGTATATTCTTCAACATTGGAATATTTTCTTAAGTTATAGGATAATCAAATTTAGGTTTCCTTATATGCTCATAATACGTCCTACTTTAGCGGATGTAGTACACAGGACGATTTGTTGGAGTTTCTCACGACACTTCAACAGTCTCCAAATCATGTCACGTACACTTTACTTAGCAATATTTTTTGGCTTTATACTTAGCGATTTATAGGCTATTTTTTCTGGTTTGTTTTTTTACAAGTCCAAATATTTTTCGGACTTAGTCTAATTCTCTGGAGAGGTTTTGTACTTAGTTAATTTCATCAGTGGGCTAAACCTTGTATTTTCTCAAGTCCCTCTTATTGGGCTAGCTACTTTTCTCCTAGTGTATTTAATTTCAACATTGACCTTTTTTTTTTATTTCTTGTGGTCTCAATAAGAAAAGGAAGGCAAGCGCAGGGAAGGAAAGAGATCCCTCGATCGACAAGGAGATGCTTGCATTTGTTTAAACGGTCGACTGACAGATATTTGCCAGACCACCGTTTGCTTTGACTTCCTAACCTGACCTACCATATGCGTATCTACTTGCAGAAAACAAAACGCTCACCCTTCAGAATGAGAAACTAGAAAAAAGATTTCGACTGGACGAGAGATCGATTCGAATGCTGGAGAAGCATCATCGTTGACTTGCCACTTCGAGAAAAAGGGTGAGTGGTTGACTTGGTGGCAGACATTCTCGTCTGCCATCCATTACGACACCACATTAGGACCAGAATGGAAAATTAAAGCATTGATCGAATGCCTTAATAAAGAAAAAGCTGCCGACATTCTTGGCAAGCTTGAGAAGACGGGTGCGAATTATGAGAAAGCTATCTCGCTCTTACAAGAACGCTACGGGAACCCTCTCGTTTTATCTCAAGCATATTATGATCAATTGGAAAAGGTATCCGCTTCAAACGACCTCAAAACGCAATGACTAACGTTAGACAATGTTGCAGCTACAGTTTGTAATCTGAAAATCTCGTTTGCATATTTTTTGGTGGCATTCTTGCCAAATTACAATTTTGACTTGACATCCGTGTTTTTAATTTATTTTCATTCGTACTCAATCGTCAGTCGATAATCGTAAACCATTATTTCACTTCAACTCGTTTTACATCTTGAGTTTGATTTCTGTGACAACGAAGGAGGATTTACTCTATCTTACATGCTTAAAATCTAGATTCTGTCTCATTACAACTCAGTTACAAAAGTAATTAAAAAAACTTACCATAAATGGTAGAACAAAACAGTTTCAATATTCTATTAAGCCTGTTATGTTTTTGTTTTTAAAAAATTAATATTTTCACTTGCTTCCTTAGTTATTTAAATATTTTTGTACCTTTATAATGATGTTTTGTGACATTTAAACGGGATCATGCAATCTGTTTGTGTTGTTTATTGTTTCTCAAATTTCGATTTGGACTAGAAATTGTAATTTCTCTTGTACGCCTTCTACGTCTCCCAAAATTTTGCTTACTCAAAATTCTATAAGGTTATCATCGTTATTAACAAAGGATAATTATTTTTCATATTTTTCAGCTTCAAAAAATTTCAGCTTCACACAATTCCTCTATAATTTGAAGTAGTCTTAATCAGAAAAACAATAGTGCCTTGTTTAGAATTACATTTCGAATAACATTTGAATAAATGACCACATCGACCAGAAGTTGAATACTCACAATAAAAATCGAAATTTTCATCGCTTCCGAGCAGCGCAAATACGCACTTCCGAGACAGCAGCGATCACAGTTTCTCACTCACCACAGCACTTACTCAAAATTCTTGCACTGGATTGCCGCGCTATTTTTATATAGCCACCATAAATGGCAAGATGAGCACACTGTAGAAGGGGATTATAAAAAGGAATGAAAAGTGTACGGGGGGAGGGGGGCGCGGAAAAGCAGTGCCTAAATTATTATTCCATTATTCCCGATGATACGCTTTAGAAGAGAAACACAGCTCAATTCGAAGCAATGACCATCAAAAAGTGGGTAAAAAAATCAAACAAAGAGGCTTCCCGTCAGATTCACGCAAAATGACCAGCATCGACGGGCATTACAAATAATTGTCGACAAAAAATAAATAAATCGACGAGTAAAACACACAGAAGGCTGCATCAAGAAAACCAGGCCACAAAAAAGTGGACATAAGGAGGTCACCATCGCAGACTATATTTTTGTCATCTCATAAATTGAAGAAAAAAAAATTGATTGTAGATAAGAAGCAGCAAAAACGCAGCTTCTCGCGCTTCGGGTATGAAATAAGATGATTTATAATTTATTCGACATTGCTCACTTTGGAGAAATCAAAATCGTGCGTACACGCATGCACGTTTACTTGGGAGTGTATTTTTGTTGTTGTTAAAAAAAAAAAAAGAGAGACATAAGCGTGTGATGGAATGCCAAGTGGAGAAAAATGAAGTGATTATGAAAAATTAACAAGCAGATTTTTTGTTCTCTTCCGATGGGTGCACGTTTGACCATTTTCATGGGACAGGTAAACTACGCCCATATAAAAACCATCGAAGAAGAGTGAACGTAAAGAAAAAGTTGGTAGGAACTAATTTCGAATTGATTTTTTTTTTTAAACTGATTTGGATGAACAAAACAGTAGATCCCGAGATTCAAAATAATAATAGTACATCTAACAAGAGCTATAGTCAAGAACAGACTGCTAATCCTAAGAGAATTATTCGTTTAATTCATCATGTTATTACAATGTTAACCCCGATGTCGCTCTATCGAGTTAAATGTCAGCAATAGGAACGAATTCAGTCATCATAATCATGGCAATCTTCCGTCACCATCCATAGATAATAGTGGATGGGATTGAGAAAAAAAAAAAAAAAAACATGCTGAAAATGCGAGGAGTGAGCATTGCTTGGTACTGGAATCGAAATTCCAGTAGATTCGTTTTCGTTCGTTCGGTCTGATTTATGCAGCAAATTTTTCAACTTGAGTAATTTTCAGAAAATCGTTAATCATCCGAAAAAAATACAAATGGGAGAATATGCGACAAAATACATGTATATATCGCTGGAGGCAGCAACAAATATTCAATCTTCAGGTACAAAATACCTAATTCTACCAAATATGTGTCTATTTGTAGTAACTAGTAAAATTTATAGAAATTATAAGTAAACTATTATCAAAGTATTTCACATGTACATTTTATTTTATATTTAGTCTTTGGCACCCTCTCGTATAAGATTGCTTCTTCTCACAAGAGGTTCAAGGAGTGCACAGGAAGTGACTAGCCGTTTAAAATCCAAGGATAGCTCAAGAGAATTGCTTGTATAAGGTAACAGTCATTGTAAAATCTATGCTTAATTGAACATTCTATAAGATTTTAATATAATAAAATAAAGAGATGATAAGAGTAAGAGTAATGATGAATAAGCTTCTTACAGCAAGAATAGTAGGTATGTATTTAAAATGAAGAAAAAAAAACATTCATTAAAACAAAAAGGGGACAAAGTCTAGAGAAGTTTGAAGTTTTCTAAAAATTACTTTTTTTCTACACTCGCGGGGCCCCTGTAAACCGATGTCCGTCTTCTAAATTTTTTACCAAGTGAGCTTTATTGCAAGCAGAGTAAACATGACTTTTTCTCGAAAATCTTTCAAAATAATAAAATTATTTGCTTTATTTTATTTATTGGGTGTATTCAGAAAGAAGTAAAACACTTTTTCAACATTTGTGGCATAAATTTATCCTATGCCTTTAGCAATGTTCTACTGTAAAGACAATTTTTTATATCTGCATTTTGATCTATGAAAAATGAAATTTTTAATACTTCTATCACAATAATATTGGCGTTTCATGACGTCAGCAGTGCAATATCGAATAAAATATAAGTCATCTTATACCCGAAGTGTGATTGAATATTTCATTGGGAAAAGACGAAAAAAGAACATCTTATTAAATACGACTTACCAAAGTCGTCGCCGTATTCACTCATTTTAGGACTTTGTATCTTCAAGCTGCATTTCTCGTAATCGATGCATTTCGAATTCAGCTTCTTCTAATGGTCGATGCTTAACCACTAATCTTGTAATATTCTGTGGCTGACCCAATTTCTGTCGACGTTTACTCAAACGTACCCTAAAAAAATAAAATTACACGTAAAAATACACACATCTTTACTACACGACCTTAGATAAATTTCAGCTTTTCTGGAGACTCTCACAGGATTTGATAAACTGATTTATTCAAATACTCACACAAACACACTCATTCATTCAACAAAAAAATGAATACCAAATTGAACAATAGATACCTGGTCTCAAGTTCATTGAAGTATGCTCCTTCATTTCGAACAACCAGGAAATAATTTTCTTCATAACCTTTAGATGCTTTACTCTTCACAGTCCAGTTGTACTCTCTGGCCATCATGTATTCGTACTCGAAATCTTCCTCGTAAGGACGACTTTCTTCAACATCTTGACGACGTTTTACAAGCGTGCCTTCTGTAGGTAAAAAGTACGCGACGAATTGCTCTCCACTTTCGTCTTGTACACCTCTGAAATGGAATGAATGTAGATTAATACAATTTTCTGTGATCTCAATCAAAATAATTCATGATTGCAATGTAAACTATTAACTAGTGTGATAATTACCTAATCATAGCTTGAGACATTTCTTCGATTTGTGCTGGCACTGGTCTACCAACAGGAGCAGGGTCTGAATCGAATATAACTTGCGCACACGGATATTTCCACGACTGAAATGAATAATCAAATTAAAGACTTCGACGAATCATTTCTTCTCACAAAGGAAGAAAGTTCCATGACACGAGAAAAGCATTGAAAATTTTTTTTAAAAACAATCAATAGACTATTAGATGATATTAATGAGAGAGACTAGAAAAACGCATAAACATTATAATGAAGTGAAGAGAAAAAACATACTTTGAAGTCTGGAAATACAGGCAGAATCTCGACAGCGTGTACATTCGCTTTGCTGTGATGTTTGGTAATGGGTTCTTTAGCTTCTGTGAAAGTCTTTTCAATCGCATCGATTTGTCCTTGTCGATCCATGCTCAATACTTTGTCCTACAGTATAAATAAGGTTAATGTGGGGCACAACGAATATGGAAATAATTAAAATTTAGTCGACTCATGAAGAGATCATTTAATGCCAAACTTGAAATTAACCACCCAAATCGAAGAAAACTTTTGAATTAAGTGCAACAAAATTAAGAGATTGAAACGAAGAAAACGATTTTTCAAATTAGCTCAAATTAGTTATTTCAAGAGAAACATTAGCCGAATTCATGTCGACGTTTCGAATGTTCTGAACATCAACATATACACATCAAAAGAAAACGAATACGTACTTTAAAGTTCTTCTTAATACTGAAACCAACTTTCGCTTCCACTTTATCAATATTAGAAGGTTGAAATCTGGTTTGTTCAGTAGAAATGTACTCGGTGCGACGAAGCCACGAAACACTTTGGGCATGATGCCTTGATCTACAGATAAATGATTGTCAATCTCTGGTTTTGTTCACATGAAATAGCAACTGATTTGGAATCTTACCGTCTGGAATCTTGATGAGGAATAACATCTTCCTCGAGGAGTTTTTCATCGGCAGGATCTAATACTTCTGTTCCATCAACAGTGTATACGTCCGGGGTTATCAAGTCTATGTCTACTCCCAAATCGAGTTCTGTCAGCACATCGTACTTGTAATTTCGTTCTAACGATGTTGGTTTGTATTCGATGAATCTGAACACAATAGAGCATGAGTACACAACTGTGAGTGAAAACGAAAACAATAAAAAGGACGCAATACCTGTTTGACTCGAACGGATACTTGACAAATTTCGGATCGAAAGGAATATCAGGAAGGTTGTTACAGTACTTCACTCGACAAACTAAATCGGATCTGCGATTCGATTATCAAATTAGACAAGATAAATGCTTCAAGTAATTACGAACACGAAATACTACCTTCGATCAGTACTTCGAACTTGTCTTTTCTCTTGATCGCTCGCACCGCTATTCTGAATGGTAGGAGGCATTTTATGCTGTAACATCAAACATAGAACCAAAATCGAAAATTACGGAATTAATGGAGGCTTGGTCTTCAAATTTCACGCCTGAAAGAAACATACGCAGAAGTCAGAACGCACCAAGCGAAAAATGCAAAATAATGGAAAAGTTGAGCCAGAATTCATGTTGTATTCCAGCCATATTCCAGCAAAGTGGCTTTTTAGTGGCTTTGTAAGCTGCGGAGCCCGACTTGTACGGGCTCAGATTATAATTTTAGCGCTCCTAGCGTTACTTGCATGCCGGAATAAGTAAATTGTCAGTGTTACCACTTACTAGATGAACATTTCTGTTTTCGCCGCTGTTTTTTTGATCTCTTCTTTTCTGCGAAGCCAGACTGCCAGAGTTGGTGTATGTAATCGGTATTCGGTTAATCGCTAAAGCAGGGTTTATACGCGCCGTTAACGTTTTCACAAAGCCGAAAACGAATTCCTAAAAAAGATGAATCAATGGAACGCAATGCTGCTGTTCATACGAGCACTAAACTTTTTCACATTCCCAAAGCCGTTTTCACTTTCCCTAAAAGATGGATTAATCCATCTTTTAGGGAAAAGGATAATGGAAAGAGTATGAAACATGTTTTTAGTCTGTGATAAGAAATGTTTGTTTTTTATCTTCTATGTATTGCTTCATGTTTGAAATTTTTTCAATGTTTTAATACAGTCCCATTCCAATAAATTTCAACGGATGGTATAAATAGGACGATTTCTTTGGGAATTTGTTCTCGGCTGTGTGAAAACGTTAACGGCGCGTATAAACCCTGCTTAATCGCAAACGTGGTCGCCAACGGCGGGAAATAAGTTTTACTTTTTAGTTTCAGTTTAATTTGTGTTCGGTATGGAGTTGACTGTCAGCTTCGTCTTCATGAGTCGGTCGCATTTTAGTAAGTTTACAACTTGTTTAATGTATTTCCATATTAATGAATTCGCACTACTTATGATGAAAATATTGAATGAACGTTCGAAGTTGTAGCTAGAATTACACTTTCGATTTACTTTCTTTGTAATCTTGGTGGCTGTCGATCTACTAGTCAGACACTGTAAGGCCAAAGAAACAGAAATTGTGTAGAAACGATGTGGTGTACTAACTTGCTTTTTCTAGTCTGAGAGCATTCGCTATCGTTTCTTTCCCATCAAATGCTCAGCGAATCGAATGTGTTCGAATTCATGCTCCTTCGACGTGTTTATGATTTATCTTTAGTAATCTGAAGCGTAGTATTCGAACGTCAAAATTATTGGAAAAATAATTTCTTGTGAGTTCTAAATTTATTTCTTCTTTTCAGGATTGTTGAAACTTTTTTCGAACTCTGTAATAAAGCACTAACGCTTCTATCGCGATTTTTAAACTACAATAACGCAGTGTTATCTTTCCGTGATCATTCGTTTCGTTGACCTGAGATATTTTCATTTCGCTGAATGTACAACACTGCGAGTTCTCAGTCATGTTAGAAACTCGACGAACGTTAGCAACAATGCGGTGCGTTGCCGAAGAAGGTTCGTCCGTCACCGTCAGTCAGTTCTGAAATTTGTATTCCTGTATTCGAAAGTGTAAGTGTGATATTGTGGAATGGTTTTATGGTGTTGATTATGTGCTTTCTTCGTCTGTATTAAGTGCTTTTTCGAATCTCCTTCGAATTCTATCGAGTAAGTTTTTATTCTACGTATTTGCATTAATTATTCCGCGATCCCCATTGTATCTTTCGCCATTGAAAACTCGCCGTGTATTACTTCCTAAAAAATTCGAATGAGATTTTGTACATGGCCTCTTCGCTTCATAGTATTTGGTCAAGGTTATGATTTCTTCACACGACAGACGTCGCGAATGCTGGAGAACTACAGAGAAACTAATTTTTTTGATGCTTTTATTTAACAACGATGTTGAGCGAAAAATAGACTTGATATAACAATTTGGAGTACGCTGGAGAAAAGACTGGATTTTCAGACTTCGTTGAGAATGATTCCCCCAAAATTTTCTATGCACTGCACATACTTCTCTTTCGGCTTGCTTGAAGTTATTATCTTCGTCTACATATTATATAATATTACAAATTTCAGCATCCTAACATAATTTTCACACCAGCTTTGCTCATTTGTAAACTTCAAATGCGTTTCCCTGAAAAGTACCTAAAAAATTTTAGAAATTTCCTTCTTGCTTTCCACCACTCAATTGAATTTAAGGTGAATGTCAGAAATAAAACCAGAGATTTTTTTGGAATTTCAGATTATTTTCTCAAATTTTAGGAACTTCTTGGAATTTTGACGATTTTTTTTCCGAGGGATTTTAAGAATTTTGTCTCAATTTTTTAATTACTATTCAAATAAGAAATGATAATGTTTAGTATTTTTTTATCCTTCTAGTTTCGAATTTTTTCAATTAAAAACTCTGCAAACCATTATTAATATTTTTTTTAGTGGCTAAAATCCAAATTTTCAACGAAAAAAAACAAATTTAGCGACTTTTATTTGTCTGGAAGCAAGGAGGTTTAACAATTTGAGTTGGCAACCCTAGCAGTTCATCATGTGTGCCCATGATCATAGTGGAGTCTTTACATTTGCTGCTATAAAATATTTGATTATTTTCCATCTATTTTACCATATAATATTTTTCGACGCTATTTTCCTCCTTCTGGGTTGAATAGTTGAGTGTCGAAATTTTTTTTTTTTTTTCTTCAAGTATAACTATTTGCTCTCGTTCATCCAACTTTCGTTTTTCAACGTTTTTCTCGTACGTGTACCTAATTATTCGCCGAAGAATCGATTCAAAAATACATTTTTTTTATCGTCAATACTCTGACGTTATACGTTTTATCACGATTGATAAGCCAAGGTCTATTGAATACCTTAACGAGTATCTGCAGCTCGCTGCTTTTTATGAGAAATGTATATTTTCAGTACATGTACTTATAATCGTCACCGAGCAGTTTTAAAATAGTGGCTGTTTTATTTTCAACGTGAGAGACGAAAGAAGCGTTAAAAATGTTTTATTTTCCCCTCTTATACATTCTTTAGTAATAAAAGTTTGCGAATAATTTAAATTCGGTCTTCGGATGAGTCACCCAAAAACTGTGAACCGAAGTTCTGGAAGAATTTTTTTTTTCATGTTCGCACAGTTTTTTGGTCACTTAAAATTGAATCGGTATTTTTACTTCATATTTTGTAGGGTAATAATTTATCCACTGGTTTTGATAAAATTTGGGTTCGATTTCATGGTCATATTATATTGCGAATTTGGATTGTCGTGGTGAAAAACTTGGTCAGAGTTTCGACTTTGAGTTGTGCTCGTGATTTCCACATCAGTCGGCTGTTTAAGAAAATTTCTTCAATTTCCGGCCTCATGTATCTGCGGCTCCTACATATACTTTCGAGTAGTTCGAGTGTACTAAACTCCAACGTAAGGTGAATTCGTCTTTTGTTCTGCAAAGGGGGAACAGGAGGTGAGGATTTTGCTATATTTCGGCTTCTTTTGTGGATGTAAAAGCTCGGTTTGGAAAATAAGCCTCGAAACGATTTAGTTTTTCCGATTTTGCTGTACGAATATAACAACTTCTCATATTGTTTGCTTTTGAAGACTTAGGTTCGAGTAAAAAAGGGCAAAAATAAAAACTGAATAATAGAACGAAATGAGAACTTTCGTGGGAATTTGGACTCGGCAAACACGATAATATCCTTTAAAACGAAAAAGTTTTTTCGTATAGCGGGTTGAATAAGGCGGTAAAAAGCAATATACTCCCAAAAATAAATCATTTCTTTTAACGTTGTTCGTTTGAACTTGTTTCATTCGATCGCAGCCGAATAACTATCTTTTTAAAGGCAGAATTCGTTCGGTGATCTAATTACAATATGCAATGAGCTTGGTGAAAATTTTCAGGTTTCTATGGCGCAAAGTAAGAATTACCGCGTCATTTCTCTCTTCCTGCCTTAAACTATTTTAGGGGCAGGCACTTCTTATTGGGTGATAACTGGTGGATCGAAAACTGAGACTTTTGACTTCGCTTCGATATAAATGATCGAATAAATTTAAATTATTCACAGATATGTAGTAGTACATACATCGTTTTTGTATTTTTATTTGAGCTTGAAGACGCAATTTGTTTATGGAGTTGTTCCTGCGTAAAAGATATTGTAATCAACTACTAAAATACTTCGAGTTTCCAAAATATTGTAGGATGGGTGTGTTCATAAAGTTGAAATTTTTACTTAAGCTTGAAGTTTTTAGATTTTTATTTTGTATTTCTACCTCATCTCGGTGAAAAAAAAAAATTAATTTAAGAATTCTTCAAATTATGCGGCATTGAAATAGACTGAGAGCATTATTATTGGAATTTTTGTGATTTGAAGACTCGCTTTATTCTTACTACCTCCCAGTTTTCAAGAAACCAAAATTTTATTGGCTAATTTTGTTCGCTTGATTTTGAAAATTATTTTTGAAAAATTTACCGACAAATTTCTGCTACCTGATGTGTAGAACAGTGAATTTTTCAGTAAAGCTAGAAAAACTTTGTGTTCTAAAATTCAGTAACATAAGTACGAAATACGATAGTAGCTGTAGTACATGATCAATGACACCAATTATGCTTATCGAAATTATGCATTAGTACGTAGGTACGGCTTTTTCCTGTACTTACTAAAAATAGTCTTCGTTTCGACACTACCTATGTATGCAATAGTTTTTGTTAAGCTTGCTCTACAATCGGAATAAATGTATTCTGTCTTTTAAATTTTTTGGAATCACCCAATCAGTATGAAGCAATTCTATTTTTGTTCACTCTCTGTTCATGCCGATTAGTTGGTTGATTCTAAAAGAATTATGAGCAAAAATTGAGAGACATTTATTTCTGTTGTAAACCAAGTTGTAAGCATTGTTTTTGATAGCAATAGTGCGAAGATGGGTGATAATTTTGAGGGGTTTGGACCCGAGGCTACAATAAATTTCTCATCAGTATGACATGACGCATGCATGCCTCTGAATGATAAATTTGTATTATGCCTATTGACATCCCTATTTTATAATAATTTGGTAGGGAAAATACGTAAGTGTTGAGTGATCGTTTTTTTGTAACGTCCGAATACGGATTGTGATTTTCAAAAAAATTTATGATTTCTGAAAGTTGAACTTATCTGAAACGAGTTTTGGGTTCATTAACCCTCCATTTTCCTTCTTGTTCTCAGCATATGCATTCTGCGAAAAAAAAAAATGAAAAAAAATCCACTCAATTCAAACTTCACTTATTCCGAATGAATTTTTGTTACCTTTCGAAAATCGGAAAGTATGTAAATTTTTTTTTTTTTGTTATTTAGGTATTGTTCTTGTTTTTTTTTTTCGAGTTCTGCAAAAATTTGATGAAATTTATGAGTTGGAATGAAAAGAAAAAACGATCAATATTATATCCGAGCAATGAAAAACTTGGCTAATTTTTCTCCCTTTTTTTTTTTCAAAGGTTTATGAATTTTCCTTTCATTCTTCTATTCGCAAATCCAATTTACTCGTCCAACTTTCTTCTGTTTGCATCTACATTGTCTTCAGTAACGTTCATTTTTTTTGATGAGTTTTTTTTTTTTTGAAACACCAATTTCTGTAACTTATAAACCTTTTCGCTGGGGTTATTTCGCTACCCCTTTCTGTGTTTCGTTCTTTTTCCTCTCAATCGCTCTTCAATGGCGCGTGTGTTTTTTTTATACATTTTGCTGTAACGATTGGTATTCACAATTTCAAATATTACGAATATTTTCAGCCTAAATATGAAGTTGGAAGTTGGTTATATGTTTATTATGGGCGGGTAGCAGAATAACGCGCTGTCAATTCGAATAATCCTCTCCTCCTTTTCATTTTGTGTCGAAATGGCGAACTTAGTTATGGAAATCATTAAGGGTATGCTTTACCAGACGAAATTCAACCTAAAAACAGGTAAATTTCTCAAGATGATGGGGCTCTGAGTTTTATTCCAAAAGTCATGATTTTTGAGTATGTTCTTCATAAAGGTTGAACTTAAGGCTTAATAGAATTACATTTTTTATTTTCACCTTTGTTCAGCCAAAATTTCAGTCTGTTTTAAGGCAAAATGGCAAAAATTTCTTCATCCATAAAAGAAATAGCAGACTCAATATCAAAAATGTAATTCTATATAAACCTAAGTCAAGTATTCAAGTATGAAATATTTGAAACTTGGACTTTTTTGGGGCCTTAGGGGGGGCTGTATCATCTTGACAAATTTACCTCAGAAGTGAGATTTTTATACCTACTGCTTTTGTCTAGGCAACCAAACTGACAGGATGCAGGTACTTTGAATTCACTGTTTTCTCATATTCTTTACTATGGCAGCACTGATACATACCTTTTCAGTTTCCTTTTTTTTTTTCACTTTTCTACACCATTCTTCTTATGCACAATAATAATAGAGTTTGATATTTTATTGTAAAAAATTATGAGGTAGACAGGGTATTTTATATAAAATCTGATATTTTCTGGGATGTCTAATTTAAATTTATTTCATAATTTGAGCTTCACCCCTTTATTGAACCGCAAAAGAGCCACAAAATGGAGCAAATAAAAAAAAAAAAATTGTCCAGTGTTTTATATCCTCTTTAATATTTTTTGGAGTGCTAAGTCTAAATTTTATATGGGATTTGAGCTACACCCCTTCCTTATGCTGAAAAAGGGCCACAAAAGGGGGCAAACGAAATATTCAAAGACTGTCATGTGTTTTATATCAATTTTAATGTTTTTTGTGTTGTTAATTCTAAATTCTTCATGAGATTTGAGTTACACCCCTTCCTTATGCTGAAAAAGGGCCACAAAAGGGGGTAAACAAAAAATTCAAAAACTGTCATGTGTTTTATATCAATTTTAATGTTTTTTGTGTTGTTAATTCTAAATTCTTCATGAGATTTACACCCCTTCCTTATGCTGAAAAAGGGCCACAAAAGGGGGTAAACAAAAAATTCAAAAACTGTCATGTGTTTTACATCAATTTTAATGTTTTTTGGGTTGTTAAATCTAAATTCTTCATGAGATTTGAGTTACACCCCTTCCTTATGCTGAAAAAGGGCCACAAAAGGGGGTAAACAAAAAATTCAAAAATTTTCATGTGTTTTATATCAATTTCAATGTTTTTTGTGTTGTTAATTTTAAATTCTTCCTGAGATTTGAGTTACACCCCTTCCTTATGCTGACAAAGGGCCACAAAAGGGGGCAAATGAAAAATTCAAAAACTGTCATGTGTTTTATATCAATTTTAATGTTTTTTGGGTTGTTAAATCTAAATTTTTCATGAAATTTGAGTTACACCCCTTCCTTATGCTGAAAAAGGGCCACAAAAGGGGGTAAACAAAAAATTCAAAAACTGTCATGTGTTTTATATCAATTTTAATGTTTTTTGTGTTGTTAATTCTAAATTCTTCATGAGATTTGAGTTACACCCCTTCCTTATGCTGAAAAAGGGCCACAAAAGGGGGTAAACAAAAAATTCAAAAATTTTCATGTGTTTTATATCAATTTCAATGTTTTTTGTGTTGTTAATTTTAAATTCTTCCTGAGATTTGAGTTACACCCCTTCCTTATGCTGACAAAGGGCCACAAAAGGGGGCAAATGAAAAATTCAAAAACTGTCATGTGTTTTATATCAATTTTAATGTTTTTTGGGTTGTTAAATCTAAATTTTTCATGAAATTTGAGTTACACCCCTTCCTTATGCTGAAAAAGGGCCACAAAAGGGGGCAAACACAAAATTCAAAAACTGTTATGTGTTTTATATGAATTTTAATGTCTTTTGGGTTGTTAAATCTAAATTCTTCATGAGATTTGAGTTACACCCCTTCCTTATGCTGAAAAAGGGCCACAAAAGGGGGCAAACACAAAATTCAAAAACTGTTATGTGTTTTATATGAATTTTAATGTCTTTTGGGTTGTTAAATCTAAATTCTTCATGAGATTTGAGTTACACCCCTTCCTTATGCTGAAAAAGGGCCACAAAAGGGGGCAAAAAAATTCAAAAACTCATGTTTCATATAAATTCTAATATTTTATTGGGTGGTCAGTCAGTCTAGTATTGTCAACAAATTTTAGCTACACCCCTTCCTTAGGTTGAAAAGGGGTCACAAAAGAGAGAAGATGAAACTGGCAAAAATATAATGCATTTCATAACACTTTTATTATTGTCAAGGGTTGGGGTTGTAGGTCCAATTTTATTATAACACTAGCGGGACCTAAGGGGCTATGCCCCTTTCTGCCCAAAGTCCGCTCAAATTCCGCTCAAAGTCCGCTCAATTTTGTTTAAATTCTCCTCCAATCCTGCTTAAACTTTGCTCCAATTCCACTTATATTTTGCTCAAATTTTGCTCAAATATTGCTCCATTCCGCTCAAATTCCATATAATTTTGCTCAAATTTTGAATAAGTTACACATGTGTTGTGTTAATTTGATGACTGGTCCCTGATGGTGATTTTCATCCGGAGATTATTTCAAAATATACAGTGTTTGAATGAAAACTGCTTTTTTTTAGTCATATTTTTTTCATCATTCAGTAGCTTAGAGACAGATAATTCGATAATTTGCTGATATATTTCAATCGAACCAAAATTTCTCCTAATATAATATGTTCAAATACTTTGTATTTCCTGATTTCTGCTCAGAGAATTTCGAGGTCGCTGAACACAAATCTGGTAGCCGTTTTTGGTGGCAACTCTCACCTTGTGAGATATGGCCAAAAAAAAAGTGAAAAATGCTTTAAAATGCGTCTAAATCGTGACGTAGAAGGGAAGGGTACAATTTTAATTTTTCTGGAGAAGGAGAACCTAATTGAAGGATGGTTTAGACCTTCTTCCTTTCAAAATGAGTCAAACTAAAAATCATAGGCAAATCATATTTTAGACATTTCATAAATTATCTGATCGTTTTAGGCAAATATATAATTCATTTAATTATTCAGTGACATGTCTGAGTAAATCATGCACATAATTACTTTCTATAGGATTGTAAATTGTATTCTAATAAAAACAGTTCTATTAAAAAAAATTTGACAGGACAAAAGCTCTTGATAGCTAATGATATATTATAGCACTTTATAATATCTGCGATACCATTATAATAATTTAATTAGACACTATTGGAAAATCTCCTTTCATTCTGACAACTTTGTGTGGTTATTTTCTACTGCTACAGTTATTGTAATTACCTTCAAATAAAATTACTCATGAAATTCAGTTGAAGGTAATACTATATTCTTTGTCTATGTATTACCTATACAAATAACATTACTTCATGGCATGCCTAAATTATAATATGAATTGCCTGTAACATATCACTCATTCAATGCAAGAGTTACAGTGTCCATAAAATTTACATTGCAAATGTGCCAATCTTGCATTGAATGAGAGATGTGAGTATTATGTACCTGACTAGAGTCTAGTTTCATCCGAAGTTTCACCTGTTTTAGAGCTGTGAATTTGGAAATTCCAATTGTCATCACCCTCACCCTCCCAATCTACAATATGAATTAATTTATAATACGAGTTATTTGTGTTTGTAACAAATTCTTGGAAGAAAAAAAAATACTTCCACTGTTTAGCTAACTACACCCTAAAAAAGGGGCGAGTTTACGTAGCATAATTTCATTGTGTTTGATTTCTTTTGAATTGTCGAGCCATTTACGTCGGATATTGACCTTTCTTCCTTTCACACACACTTGTTCTCCAATTCGCAGGGAACCTTTTATATTACTATGGACCAAAAAAACAAGTTGACGGAATTCAGTAAAGACATCACAGACACAATACTATCTATACCTGCTTTCTCTCAGAACTGTTTTCCTTGAGAAAAGAGGCCGAATGTTTTTGTTTAGCCTATCAACAACAAAAAAACCAATACACACTGGAAAAAAATTCTTCTTCATTAATCTTAGCAGGTTATATAAATCATTGAATTTCTCAAATAGGAATGAAGTAATGGGAGCGAGAGATAGATGGAATTATTTATTTTGAGAACTATATTGGAAACCTGCTTTTCTGACCAATTTTGATGCGCTAGAAGTTTTCTAAAGGAAGAAAAGGTTCATTTAGCTATAATATACTTTGTGTCAGACTTCTAGACTTCGTCACTTTGTGAGTTTGTTAGTATTTTTGTTATGATTATAATGTTTCAGTTTTTTTGAAACCAAACCTCATGTGTAAAATCGTGTTGTGTGATTTAATATTGTCAAACAAATTTTAATAATTGAGATAAATGTTGTGATAATGAAAATTTTATCGACCGTTCAAACAAAACTGAAGATACAATGAATCCCTCTACAATGACCTCTGCAAGTAGTTCTGCTCCAACCAACAATGGCGCTTCTCAAGTAGAGCATGAGCAACATACTATACAGAAAGGTACGTTATTTTCTTTCAGTGAATTAGTTGTATGTATTCGTAAATAGAATATGGGTGTCATTCTTTTTAAATTACAATTTTCCCAATTCTAGAAAATCTCTTGGAATTAATGAATACGAAGAATGACTCATCTTGTCTAGAATATCAGCTGCATAATACTAAAGATGGTAAGTCATTTGATTTTTTAAAGGCTATTGCATTTGTTTGAACAGAGATTTCCAATAAGATGATGAAACCACTTTTTCATGTTAAAAAAAAGTAAAGAAACACACTCGCATGAAATATCATGGCACTGGGCTAAGCTAGCATATAATTAACCTTCAATTACAAAATGGATGAAAAAAAATTGACCCATAGTGAAACAACTGAACAAAAATTTCATCATATAAAATAGGTACCGTCGAACGGGGTGACTTTACATTCAAGGGGCGACTTTACCCACTTCGTTTTAGCCCAATAAATAAATTGCCAGGCAAAAATTAAAACCGAAATACGATTTGGATCGAAGCAGGTAGAAGAAAGAAAAGAAAAAAAAGATCGCCGCCCCTACCTCAAAAGCGACGATATGGTTTTTTTCCTTTTTTTTTATTCGTCTTTTTTTTTTAACCACAGACATTCAAAATATTCAGTTCGGTTTCACATGGTTGAAGTTGGTACTTGACTAGTTACTTTTCAATCGTATGTCTGAGTACAAACATCCTCAAATTTTGCCTCCCCACCCATCAATAACCCGTCAATTACAAATTGATGGGTAAAGTCGCCCCATTGAGGGGTGACTTTACACAAATGTTTTGAAAAATCATAAAAAATTGAAGGAAGGCTGCAAACTCAAACTTTTTTTCACAATTGTGTTGAGAAATGTTAGACCTAAATTTTAAAACCAAATTCACTTCAATAGCTTCAAAATTGGAAGAGTTATTAAAGGACAAAGTTGAAAAACATAAAAAAGTGTGTAAAGTCGCCCCATTCGACGGTATTATTGTTGTCAACCGAACTGAAAATCTAATTGGTAAAATTGAAGGAGGGAAAAATGAAAAATGATTAATCTATTGAAACTTGCTAAAAATCATCGTCTTAGTTATCACTTGGTGAATGGACTTATCTGCTATATGGTTACATAGCGCCTCAACTTTGAATTCTAGGTACATTCTCAGGAATTTTTGCATTTTCGGACATAATATTTTGACTGTACGTAGGGCTAGATATGCAGCTAGTATGCAAATCACTGTTCAATTATTAGTATTTGGAATATGACGCAAATTTTTTAAAATAACATTTTCCTAATTCTAGAAAATCTCGTGAAATCAGTGACAAATACTCGTAGTTGTAATGCGGGAAGTGATTCCTCTCAATTTGAAAATCAGCAGCATACTCAAGATGGTAAGTTGTTCACTTGAAAAATGTATTATATCAGCTGAAAGGCTTTTGCTCTTACCGCAACATTTTTTGAGAGATACTGCTACAGAAAAATTTTAATTCTACCTACTCCTACTCGTATTTGGAAAAAAAAATAAGAAGGAAACCATTAAAATACCTTACGTCTTATAATTTGAAAACATTTTGTACATTTTGCTTTCATACGTACTTATACGCACAGACTCTTCACTATAGGTATTTTTGGCCAATGAATGTTTTCATGAATTTATTTCACTACGAGTAATATAATTCTTCTAATACGCATTAAATTTTGACATACTTAGCTAGAGAAATTTTTGGGAACGGGACCGGAGTTCCATGAACCAAACCCTTGATATCTGGGCCATAACAAGGGAAATATATATACTTGTGGTAGGGAATAAAATAGACCACCTCTCGTGTCATCTTCGAGGGAAAATTTATCCTCGAGGGGAAGGAGCACCGCGTGATGTAATAGGTACCGTCGAATGGAGCGACTTTACACACTTTTTTTATGTTTTCCAACTTTGTCCTCTAATAACTCCTCCAATTTTTAAGCTATTGAAGTGAATTTGGTTTTAAAATTTAGGTCTAACATTTCTCAACACAATTGTAAAAAAAAGTTTGAGTTTGCAGCCTTCCTCCTATTTTTTATGATTTTTCAAAAAATTTGTGTGTCTGTGGTTGAAAAAAAAAGACGAAGAAGAAAAAGGAAAAAACCATATCGCCGATTTATTTTCTTGTTTTGTTACTGGGTGAAGTGAGGTAGGGGCGGCTATCTTTTTTTTTTTCCTCCTTCTACCTGCTTCGATCCAAATCGTATTTCGGTTTTAATTTTTGCCTGGCAATTCATTTATTGGGCTAAAACGAAGTGGGTAAAGTCGCCCCTTGAATGTAAAGTCACCCGTTCGACGGTATATGTAAATATCATACCTTCAGTCAGAAAAATTATTTTCAAGCTGATGACGATTTCTGATAATAGGAAGATTTTGTGGGCATGGAAATAAAGATCTCAACGAGTTCAAAATCACTGTCATACCGTAATACAATTTGAATCTTCAAATTTATAAATTCTGCTTTTCAAAAACGAAAGGTTATATCTTGAAAATTCTGAATTTATTTTAATGAAATGTTCATGTATGGTACATAATGGTCTCGAATGAATGCTGCTAATTTTGAAAAAAATAATCAGAAATGTTTTGAATTACAATTGATGAGTAATTAAAAAATTAATAAAAGTAAAGAAAATTGATTTCTTTTTTCGTTTTTTTTGGTGGGGGGGTAAGACGACCATGTAGAAGTAGATTGAAATGAATTTTCAGATATTGTTCTACGATAGTTTGAGAATACTGTTGGTAGTATAAACCAACTCAATTCTTTCTCACTGGATATTTTATATACTTACCTACTCAGCTACCTTTTATTTTCATAAACTTTTGAAAATTCGATGAGAAAAATTAGATTTATAACAAAAATTAGTACAAAAATGGTAAAATTATGTTATCTGAGAATGTAAAAAGTACTAAGAATAGCAGATTATTTACAATAAATCTTAATTTTCATTACTGTGATGAGAAAAATTACTATTCTGTTTATGATTAATACTATCTATTTCTCTCAGTGTATGAAGTACCTTCTTACACACAATAATATCCCATTTTTTGCAGGTGTGATTGATAACAGATCTAGAAAACGTAAACCTGGAAAACTAATTCTCAGCGCTCATCGTAAAAAAAGAAAAAGTTTTCCCCCCCGCTCTCTTTGGAAAGTAAAAAGCAGAGAAAGCGCAGTAGAAAATGATAATGTTGATTACACAATAGAAGATCGTGTAAGTGAGTCTGATAATTTTACTACGTTGCCAGAATCATCATTTCGTACACCACCGATTGAACAAAGTAATACTGACGTACAATCAGTTGAGCTGTCTAATCTCATAATAGAAAAAGAGAATCCAGAATTCTCACCATCTCCTATCAATCAACTTAGCGGTCGTCGCATAGTCGATTTTCCTTATTTGTTGGAACAAATTTATACGTTGGATGCACATAATATGCAATTTGCATGTCGATTTAGTAATTTGAAATTTCAGCATGAAAAGTCAAGAGGACTGGCTTATGAGTGGAACTTCAAATGTGATATGTGTAACCAACACTTCCAATTGTATTCAGATCGAAATATTGATCGAGGAAGTCCAAAAGAACAAATAAGTCATATGCCTGTGCTAACTGCTGCTATTGGCGGTGTGGTGGCATCTGGAAATGGTCAAGCCGTTCTTGATTGTATCTTGAGTGCTATGGAAATTCCTACCATAAGCTCCGCAACTTATACAAAAGTCAGTAATAAAGTCAATGATATCTTCATTGAAGCTGCAGTGAAAGAAATGATCGAAGCTGGCAAAGAGGAGGCTGAATTAGCAATACGCGCTGGTGATGTAGGCAAAGATGGGGTTCCAAATGTCAAGGTCACAGCTGATGGTTGTTGGGCACGTCGTTCATTTGGTCGAAACTATGCATCACTTGGTGGAACTGGTGTGATTGTTGGCTTGAGAACGCAAAAAGTATTATTTATGTGTATTTTGAATAAGTATTGCTACAAGTGCTCTCGGAGAGAATCACAAAAAACTGACTTCACAAATAGTTCAGTACCAGTCACTGATCATGTATGCTTCAAGAATTACGAAGGAGCTTCAAGTAATATGGAGCAAGTGGCACTAGTAGAAGGCTTTTGCTGCAGTATGCAGATGCATGGCGTCAGATACTCCCACATGGTTGCTGATGGCGACAGTAACGTGTTTAAGAAAATTTTGGAGGCAAATCCATATGGTAATGATTTCAAAATACAGAAAGTTGCATGCAAAAATCATGTTTTAAGGTGCTTCAGAAATAATCTTGAAGATTATTGCTCTAGTTCTTCAAATAGATACCATCCATTAATTGCAGCAAAGAAAACATTATCAAAAGCCAAAGAAAGAATGGCAAATGCAATAGATAGCGCATGTAGGTATCGTGGCACTGAAAATGCTGAGAATGCAGTGCAGTTGTTGAAGAATGATATTATGAATGTGTCAAATCATATCTTTGGAGATCATGCAAAATGTGCAGATTACTTTTTTGATAAAAAAAATGAATCTAGCCAGAACAGAATACCAGAGTTGCAAGAGACAGACGCTTTCAATAAACTTCGAGAACTACTGCTTCGAGTTGCTAACCAAAGTGACACTCTCATTTTCAACCAAACTAACAATTATGTGGAATCGTTCAATGCTGTCATTTGTAAAACCATCGCAGGTAAAAGAGTGAACTATACTGGTGGAAATGGCTACCATGGTCGAGGGTCATTGGCTCTTCTTTCCTATAATCGTAAACAGCCCCTCAAAATACTACATAAGAAAGTTTGTAATAAATCGCCATCTTGTGTCATATCCAGGAAACATGATTTACGCCTTCTCCGCCGCAGAAACTATAACAAGACCAATAAAAAAGCCAAGAAGCGATTGCGTTTTGAAAGAAATGAAAAAAATGATTCGTACGGCCTGTCTAAAAATCCAGACTTGGAGCCAGAAATCTATGCTGCAAAAAGAGAAGAATTTATGTCAAAAATGGCATTATCTGCTGAAGAAAGAGAGCATTTAGAGGAGTCAACCCGCGGACAAGCAGCCACTACCTTGTGGAAAGAAGAAAGACGTAAACGAATAACAGCATCAATTTTTGGAAATGTCTGTAAGATGAAGGAAAACACCAGTTCAGCTAGAATGGTGGAAAATATTGTGGCTCCAAATTTTAGAGGAACTTATTCAACAAGTTATGGTAACCGAATGGAACCGTTGGCTAAAGCAAAATTCGAAGCTGAAAAAAATATTACCTTAGAAAATTGTGGCCTCCTAATACACCCAAATTACCCGTTCCTTGGAGCCAGCCCTGATGGACTGATATCGAACAACCAAGTCTTAGAAATAAAGTGTCCGAGCACGTTATCTGAAAATACGATGGATGAAGTTCGAGCTAAATTTGAAGATGGTAAAATTAGATGCTTGGATAGAAATGGCGTCCTAATATCCAATGATAATTACTTTTACCAGATTCAAGGACAACTCGAGATTTCTAACAGAGAATCAGCAATTTTTTTAATGTACGGCCCTCATTTTATGTATTGTCAAGAAGTCAAACGCGATAAAGATTTTTGGAGTCAAAATATGCTGCCAAAATTAAAAAAATTCTACGAGAACTGTCTTCTTCCCGAATTAATTGATTCACGGTTGGAGAGGCAAAGGCCAGTTCGAAATGTTAATTTTGAAGGTGTTGAGGTTGATCCAAATGTAAAGAAGAAGAAGACAGCGACGACGAAGAAGAGAGATTTGAATAAAAAACCCAATATAGAAAATAGGTCAGATATTCTGGACAATTGAGTTTTTATTTTTTTTATTCACTTAAAGTTTCTTATGTGTGCAAACAATGATATGCTAGAAGTGGATAAGTAAATGTTTTTAGTTTTTTCAAGGTTCAGTGGTATAATGCTATGTCCGCACCTGAACATTTTTTTTGCCAAACACAGCAAACAAACATTTTTGCCCGAATGTAGAGAAATGTCCAAATTCTTCAAAAAAGAAGACGAAAGAATAGATTCTTATTTTTTTCTATTAGTTCTTATGGAATTGTTGAAATTTTCGGGAACATTAGCTCTGTTTCCAACAGGGTTTGAAAAAGTTTGGCACATACATTTGGTTTGGCCGGCCGTCCACACCTGAACATTTTTTGTCAAACAGGACAAATTTGCTGTGTTTTGAAAAAAAAATGTTCAGATGTGGACATAGCATACAATATATATTACTCATATAATTGAAAATCCAACTCTGGCTGAGAAAATTGACTATAAAGTTGAAGTGTTATATAAGAAGGCTATGTAATGAGGAGGGGTTTTCTCAACTATCCTGTAAAATTTGAAAAAAGGAAAATTATTCCCTCCTTGCATATCAGTGTTCATATTACGTAAGTAATTGTTGCCTGTACAATTTAAAATATTTACAGTTCTTTTTAAGTTGCTTTGTCATTCATTCATCTGATTTTATGAGAATTTGTGTTCATATAGTAAGAGTAGAATAAAAAACTCCTATGTCCTACCTACTCTTATATGATATAATTTCATAATTTTTTGACCTGATCATTTGGTGCCTGTTTTTCAAAAAATTGTTCAAGATATGTAAAATTTTATAGATTCATCATAGAATTTCAATCCATCAATTTTTATTTGTTTTTCGTTTTTTTTCTCTTTATTAATTCTTTGTTTTATTTGTATGTTAGTTTATTAGTTTGTTTGTTTTGAAATTATTGTTCATTTCACTTCAAAATATTCATGTATTCATGCCTATCTGACATTTTGTAATTCTAAATTTTTTGTTTCATTGTGTTTTTGTTTGAACCAAAAAAAATTGAAAGTCTATCAGCAAACTTGAATTTTTGGTGTTTTTTATTCAAGAAAAAAACTTGATTCAACTTTCAAAATCTTATAGCATATCATCATTGAAAATATTTCTTACTTCCGCACAACTGAGATTGATGATAAGTAGATTTTACCGCAAAAACAAACTGTAAGCAATGCTTCATCTTTGATGTATACTGTTACTCGCATTTTCAAAAGAATGCCCATGGTTGATGACAATGATATAATATTTGACTATTGAATAAGAATTGAAGCCAATATCTGATGATGAAATGTAATCCCAGTCATAAAAAACTTGGGGTTTTAGAACAATCTTATACAACAGTTCTTAGAAATGTAAACAATTAGTAGAAATAGCTTTTTGTAATACGTACTAATTTGAATTTCTGTTTATAGTTTAGAATTTTTATACTTTTTCAATAACATTTTTTGAATTTTAAAATATCTATCAGCAGGTAATAATGTTTCGTCAGTGATGATCATGATCTGCAAAGTACCTGTCTTCCTTTTGTAATAATATCTTGAAGTAATTCTCTTGAAATAATTTATTTTATTGAAAACATGAAGAAAAGTCTTATCAGTGGTACACTAAATACGCATCAGTTTATTTTTCCTTTTCATAATAAATCTTTCATTTATTATAATATTTAACAATCTTCCTTCTTCCAAGACTTTGAATTTTCAGTTCATCTACATGGGCAATATAATTTTGTAGAAGATGAGTTTTGGTTACTGGTATTATTTTTCTTACGCACATGCCTATTATAAAATCTCTCTCCTCTAATGCAATGATCAAGAAGACAAAAAATGTGTTGCTCAATACCCATCAATACATCTTGCAAACAAACAAAAGAAAAAGGTTCGAATTTCGAATTTTGACCTGGGATCCTACAGGAAATAATAAAAAACTTGTTCGTCGACGTGCTGGTCTTTCCGAATTCACCAACAGTGCAGCCACATTATAACAATACGTTCTAACCATTCTTTTCATTCTGGACGAACATTTTTGCCTACCTCTCTTTCACAGGCATTTTCGAAAACAGGTTGTTGAGTTCGGTGGTCTGGTAAAGCATACCCTTAATGGAAGCTGAAAGAATTTGAAATTGGAAAAAAAAGTTCTTTTTTTTTGTCGTCCCCAATGTTGTATTCTACCAACAGCTGAAATGAAAATTTTTCGTGCGAAAGTTTGCGCATAAGCAAAACTAGTATGGAGACATTATCATTTTTTGTTTGTTGTAAAAATAAAATGCATGAAAAAGCGCACAAAAAATGACACAAAAAATGATGCATGATTTTTTTTTTCTTATTTTAGTGACTGAACATAATTTAAAAATAATATTATTCCTTATCTTGGCTCTTTCTTTTTTACTTCAGCATTGTGTATATTTATTTTTGGTTTATTCACGAATTTTTATTTCACTTTTTCGTGTCATTTTCGTTTACGCGCTCATTCTAGAATGTTGTTTGGTCTAGTATTGTTCGTTCCAGTGTGAAAATTCACAATGACAAAGTTTCCGAATGAGTGAACTGATGGATATAATAGTCACCAGAGGTAGCAGTTTTCGCCCTCATTATTCCACTGGTTACAATACGTGCTTCAGAACTTAGATTTTCTTCAATTGGAATTTTAGCAGGCTTTTTGGACTTACGGTTCACAATATTACTATCAACTTGGGTGATCACTGATTAGGTGTCCTATTTTCCAAAGTATTTAACTATTCATCTTTTCTGCTCATGAAAATGAATGCTTTCCTACAAAATATTAAATTATCTTCCAATGCGCTTCATTTTCGAGAAATTTTATGAAGTTGGTAAACTATCTCAGAAATAGTCCAAATTCCCTCATCCTTATTTGGACGTGGATCATTTCGGTTCTCACAACCAGAAATGTGAATGTCCACTTGATTGTAAAATGTGGTATTGGACAGCACTAAAAATTTGACATTTTTTCGAGTGACTATACCTGTTGTCTGCGCAATCCTATTAAATTTTTCGATTCTGTTGAAAAATTTCCATACATGGCAATGGCGGTAGAAAATCTGTTGAGTATGGTAAAGCTTGGAATTTCCTCAGAGGTGATACAATATTTGCTACGTAAAATAATTATGATCGACGTAGCAACGCCGATTACTTATGATACGATTTTTCTGTGTCTCCATTCGTGATTCGTTCTGTTGGAATAATTTTTAAGCTGATTTCTTTTTCTGTTCTTTTAGTCGCCATTTTTATTCCGTTTTGGCTAATGTAAGTATAAAATTATATCGTCGGCGACATTCGATATGAAATTCATGGATGTGTATATTTTTGCTTACTGCTCTGATCGTGAGCTTCGGTGGCCATTTGAAACTATTACGAAAACACACAAGTCAAGGTTATTGGCGGACGAGATGAAAAATAATAATATTGAATTATACTCGATGCGGGCGCTGCATAACGGTGACATAGATGTGGAGAAAAAATAGGTTCGATCCAGGCAACCGGTTGCTTGGCTCGCTAATTATTGTTGAAATTTACTCTTTATCTGTCAGGTATTTTGGAGTGTTTCGTATGTAGTATGTATTTCGGCCAGTCAAGTCAGTTTCTCTTTACGAGATACGTGGTTTCGGTTTTTCGTTTCGTGTAAATAGCGTATGTAAACTACGTATACAGTCTTTTTCTATTTTCATTTTTTTCTACAATCCGCATCAAATTCCGTTGCTCGTTAGCCAAAAAATAGACGTCTGTGCATTTCAAATGGCAAACGGAAGTTGGGAGCACCAAAATTGGCTCGGAAAACGCAACCGTAAACGTGGGCGACCCGTGTAACGAAATGACCTTATAGTTTTGTATCGGTACACCGGTTCGCAGAGAGAATAGAGGAAAACAGAGATAAAAAAGTATATAAAATGAAAAATTACCGATACTGACACCTACGTCACTGCATTCTGCCCGTATTTCAAACTGCTGCTGGCAGTCGTATAGCAGTTAGCAGCCAAAACACTGAAATTTGGCAAACCGGTTTGGCCCAGTGTCGGGCATATTACTATATTGGGCGAGTAGCGTCATCGTATCCCTCCTTAACGGCATAGTTGCCACGAAAGCCTTACGAGTATCTTCTTCTGAAATGTTCATTTTGTTTACTTATTTTTTCTTGCCTCCCAGGTGTATGAAGTATAGATAGACACCATACATTCGCTGTACAATCTGTGTTTTTTCTTTCACGTATTAGTGGAACATGAGTTTTTTTTGCGCGCGCGCGAAGAGTGGGTGGCAGTTACTTGGAGGCGAACTCTTCCTAAACTCCAAACCGAAATAACTGATTACAAGTTTACGTCTTATAAATCGCATTCTGGCAGCAAAGAAATATTAAAGGAAAATATTGATATCACTTATTGCTCAGATATGATATGGTTGTCTCTTGATACCGTATTGCTGGTACTTGGTAACATATGCTGCATTTATAAGTTTTTATTTTCCAACGAAAAGAGAACTGTTATAGAGGAACCAAAGATGAAAAAGTGACGGTTTGTAGGATCGTCTTCACTATAATGTATTATTAAACGATCGATTTTCTCTCACAGAGCAGTACCTACAGAACATTTAATTTTTGGTTTTTATATCATCTTTGAGTTACTCGCAGATAATATTGATCTGCCAATTTTGTGGTTTTCGCATATAACTTTTTATATCTACTCGAGCGAATTATTTTCTCGTCGTCTTTGATATTAGTCTTCTGTATTTACAATATATTTTATTCGTATTTCCAATTTTTTGCGTCCTCGCAGCAAAATTAGCGGATTCATTTTGGAAAAGTTTCATTGAAAATATTTCTTTTTTCAAAATTTAAGCTGTGAATTTCGTTTGCATGGTCCCGTCTGGAAAATTTTCTCGTCGATCGGAAGATTTGCAAAAACACGGTGAATTATTGCGTGGCCCAAATTATTTATTTCTTTTAGTGGGTTGTTTTTTGTTTTGTTTTTGTATTCGAACTTTTGCCTCAACAACAGTAAGCCTGCATCTATGAATGGATAACTTTTGTAACTGTCGGTTTTTTATATACATTTAGTGCCTCGTTATTTATCATAATTTTTTTTACGAACGCTTGTAGTAGCCATCTATACCGGCATTATCCTTTTGAAATTTCCTGTTTTTGAATCCACATCAATTCGATCGATTTTTCTTATGATTAACGATTTTGCTTTTTTCTCTTTTTCGTCACTTCAACGAGGGAATAAAAAAAAAAAAGGAAAATCCTGAGGAGAAAAAAAAGTTGAAAGAAAAAAATGAAAATGGTTGGAACGACAAGGACATTGAACGACATTTTTCTTTTCACATTTGGGCGTGATTGGTATCGAGGTGTGAGGAAAAGAAAATTAGAAAAGGAAAAGATACCAAATTGAAAATTTTCGTTACAGGAAAAAGTCGTTAAGTGAGAATTGTTTCAGTGAAAATTTCGACAAGGATTAATTCTCGCCTACTTCTTCTTTTTTTCTCTTCTTTTTTTTCTTCTTGTTGACTCTTCGTTTTCATCTCCTTCCTCTCTTTTACCTCAAATTCTGAGGGAAAAAACCTTGAAAATTTACGAAGGAAACGCGACAATCCATTCGAAAATACCTGAAGTACTTAAGTCCTCTTGTAACTTTTATGAGAAAACTTGGCTCTGCTTACTATTCGGTACTAATAAAATGAGAGTATTGAATAGAAATTCACTTAACCGACCTACCATTTCTTTTTGTCTTTTTTTTTTGCCTCTATTGACTTTTCCGTTCCACGAGTATCACGGGATCCAGAAAAGTTTTCCTACTTTCCGAACCAAATATTAGGAAAAATTTACATACTGAGAATGCGACTGGTCTCTTGGGAATGCAGATCGTTTTGTGATTAGAACACGTTTCGCGCTGAAACTGTGAGTTTTCAGTTGAGAAGTTCATCTTATCTGGCCTGTGAGCAAAATTTTAAGTTGAGCCCTTCGAAAAGTGTGTCTATTTTCCTCATAGTCGATTAGTTCTCAGAAAACGTGAATGTTGAACCACTTCGTTGGATAAATGAATAATTGGGGAGGGCGAGAAAGTACCGATTTTCAAAAATATTGTCAGAAAAGTGGAATAAAAAGTCACTCGACTTGGGGCATTTTTCAAGGTCATATGGCGTATTTTAAAGCGATATCATTTCTAACAACTTATGCTTCACACCTCCGTGTCACATTTTATCAATTCCAATACCAATTAATATCTTTATAATAATTATGAGTTTGTTCGTAGAAGGTATGAAGTGAAATTATTGATTATTTGTTTACAAATAATTACTGGTATTCTGTTTGATGCCAAGTCAACATTGAGCATGCCTGTTTATTTCAATATTTTTTCGAAAGATTACGCAAGCGTCTCTATAACAATGTTGAATAATATTCTTGAGGTAATTTTCCTAAAATTAAAACTGCAATAATTCTTGACGTTCACAATAAGGATCGATGACGTTTTCGATAATGTTGATAATATCATTCGAGTCATCGTATGAAGATAGCGCGAACACAATTTCCTGGGCGTACTTTCCTCTTACTCATTGTTTGTGGAGTAAACTCATAATTTGAGTCAGATTTGAGTATTTATAAAAAGCCGAGACTTTGTGTCGTAGATGTTGATTAAAAATAGACGTCTATGACGTTGAAAACTGATAAATTCGTGTTCGCGATAAAAACGCTTCATCGTCTTATCAGTTCAATCAGAAAAATTCTAAGTCTGTGAGTATCTTTGAATGTCGTATTTTTCAACTCGAAATGCCTCCAACGGTGATTTTTCTCATCGTATTTGAAAAACACATTTTCCGACTTGGGGTACAAGCATTAATGTGAAACTTGATGCTTGC
Organism: Parthenolecanium corni; assembly: GCA_038050395.1. Lineage (NCBI taxonomy): Eukaryota > Metazoa > Arthropoda > Insecta > Hemiptera > Coccidae > Parthenolecanium > Parthenolecanium corni. Next base: position 4,096,472 of record JBBCAQ010000002.1, read on the forward strand.
TGGAAATTTTTCGAGTGTGAAACTTCAACTGGCCAAATCTTGAGAATAAGAGCAGATATCAAGATGAGGTACAAGTATAAAGTGCCTTCTTCAGGATCATTTGTAGAACTTATTAGGATTTTGCCCCCACTCATTACTCCATTAATGTAAAGGTTGAAAATTTTTCGTCCATATCTTCTATATGATTCGAAATTATTTCTCGTTAATTAAAAAAAAATAATAATAATTACTATAAATAGGAAATAACTTCAGCTTTTCATTTCGTCAATTCAAATCATTCACTGATTTGCTGTTTTTTTATTAAAGTTTATTTTTCGGCTTGAAAAAGAAAATGCAATGATTTGAAAGGAAGCGGTTTTTACGAACCATGCCACGCAGAATATCTTGAAATACCTAGCGAATACGTATAGATATGTTAAAATTAGCCCAATTTCCGAACAAATTAATTGGATCTTAACTCGATACGCACAGTCGAACGTTTTTCAAAACTCAATTCAGATATAGGAAGCAGTTCTTTCACGACGAGCTCATTATTTTATTCAAATTCACAGAAATGCAGGTACCCGACAGCCAGATAAGACAATGAATACGTTACAGTCGAATAAGCAATTTCTATTTTTCTCTAATAGCTAGTTAATGACGTCAGTTCTCGTAGGAACGGCTATCAACGTTAATGACTTGTAATAATCATTATGATAACGTTCAAATTCATTTCGATATACACGGCGAAAATTCTAGACATATTTCATACTCAGCCCACTGCTGCCACGGCTATCAAGTTTTAGGAATTTTGCTCATAAATAATAGACACACGTTCGCTTCTTACGAATATTATAAATTTCAAAAATAGGATAGAGGCTCATTTAGTGAGACACTTTTTAGCTCAGAAAGATCTATTTCCATTTTTTCGACAAATACACGCATGAAATTAAAGATAGAAGCTAACTATAACTTCGATTCAATATTATGCAGAAGTTATAATTTATTCAACCGACTCTTTCTTACGAGTTTGAAAAAACAATCCCTAAATTGTATGAATCTGGCACCATGGTTTCTACACTGAGACTTAAATGGTGTACCCCATGAGAAATAGCATTCATTTGATACTACCCAATGCCCTCACCTACTCATTTTTGGTAAAAGTGTATTTCATGCCTTTTGGAAAGTATAACGCACCAAATGTAAGGACGCGAAATATATAATACTTAGTCGAATAAACATGTGGGGAGATTTTCTCATGGGTTGACGGTGGAGGGGTTAATTTCTTACTATTTTTGAAAAAGACTATCTCACAATGAGACCCCGTGCCATAAAATTTTTCTTTTTCACCGACTAGAATTCAAAATTTGTGCAGAAAAACGATACAGAGTAGGCACACATCGTAGTATACGAATATGAAAGGATCTGAAAATTGAATGCGAGCAAATGTCTCCAGCGAAGTCGTTACGTCAATTAGGTTGCCTTCGAAGGGAGCACAAACGTGTCATTCACCGATGGCATTTTATCCTTTCTCGCCCCCTTCCGGTGCCCCTCACACAAAATAAACAGTAATACAGAATTTCGTTTAGTAAACTGGGAAGGCAAACGAAAGGTAGATATGATATCTTTTCTCTGCTCGTCTTTTTTTCTCCTCTAATTTTTTTTCTTCTTGCGGAGTGCTGGTTTGGGATTCAATTTCAATTTTGCGGCAACAACGTATTAAGAAATGCGCGCCCGTTTCGTGCCCCTGCGCTAGTGGTCTGCCGATAATTTTACACAAATGGCGGATAGGATTTCGTAATGTCCGAGTATGAAGAGGTCGTTCGAGAGGGATGTAGCGAGCCATTGCCTCCCTTCTGGTTTTTGGCACCCCATTTGCTATCGAACACCCACTAACTCGTCCAAACTGTCGTCGACAAGGACGTTTCGTAGTCTATATAATTCTTCGGTGGAATGGGTGGCGAGAGGGGCTAGGGGACGCAGTTCGACGAACGGTCGACATTAATATCAGCGTGTGGTAAAAAATTGGTGAAAAAAAAAGAACTTTTGGGATCGCCTATAAGTATGCATAACCGACAATGTGTACGTTTCAGAACGAAATTAACATTTTCGAGGCGCTGAAAATATTTTTGGAGAAATCGTTATTAATTTTCCTGTGTGTGATATGTTAGTACGAGTAATAATGTGTTTTTCCAAATTATTTGTTTAGATAAGTTAAAGATACGCTGTTGGTAAAACAGAAAACACATTTGGGGTGAAACACACTGGGCATGTATAGAGAAAGAAATCTTGAAAGTCAAGGAGATGCAACGATCTCTTTATTGACAAGTTTAATGACTGTTGGCAGAGAGTTGGCAGCCTAGCTATTGAATATTATGCCGTGAGTTGCGTTGGAATCCAGAGGAGGGTAGTCAGCCCTTCAGTCTTGAAAAATATTTTAATGTCTGTTTCCTCTTTTCATTTAGCCAGTGAATGTGGAAGCTGAAAGAGTTCCTTTCAGTTTTTGATTTTTCCACTTCACTATGTTAGTGTATAGATAGTATTTTGGCGGAAAATATTCGTGTCCAGTTTAGTGTCATCGTCTATGTACAGCCTGTGAATACATTTTGAAAAATACCTTCTTCAAAGTATTTCGACTGAGTTATGTGACAGTAACTATTTTTGATCATACCATCCAAAAAATTTCGGGTGTTTCTCGTCCATACATAAATCATGGTTTCCAATATTTCCCCGTAGAACATATATTGTAATGGACAGCTAGAAAATCTATTCAGTGGCAGTCGGGGGGGTGTCTACGCTCAGTTTTACAATAATGAAGTTTCAGTTTTGGGGATTGCTTCCGAAATTGGCCATTCGAATGGCGTCACAATGATATATTCCACTAAATCATCAACTGATTTGATCAGTTATGTGGTTGTGCGCATGTGCCACCCGAACTGCATTCGAGTGCCGAATGTTATTCAAGTATTTCCTTTATTCGAAGGTACCATTGGCTACTTTTTAGACAGCCCTCATTCAGACCCAAGTGACTGATAACTCGAGTTTTTTGATTGATCGAATAACGGTTTTAGGTTCTTTCATTTCAAATTTCAGCCTGCAGTCTTCATCTGTATTTCTCAAAGTTAAGAAGATGTAGTTGAAAAGGTGTCCGATTTTACCCTTATTAACGGTACTTTACCTACCTAAGCTTCCAGCCCTCAGAACCCTCCAAGTGTCCTAACACGCGTCGTCCTGAAAGCCAAATTTGTGAGTTAGCTGACATTTCAACCGTTTTCTCTCTCCCTTATTTACGCTAGGATGTCCGCTGGTGGAGTTTGATGAATTTTGAAATTACCACGAATATTTTGTCCGCACTTTCCACGGCGGACGGGATTCCATTTGCGGAATACGACGGTCGGAATAATTTATCACCAAGAAGTGGGCGAATACGCCCAACTTTTCCAAGCATAAGAAAACGTAGCCCTAAATAAGCGGAGAAGGAGCCACGTCTCGAGTGAATTGTAACACTTGTGGCAGCGAAATTTCACTACAGGTACCAGCGTCTTCTTGATATCCCACCCGCAGCCCGTCTCGCATCGCATTTTTCCCTCCGAAAAAAGGGGCGAATATCGATTTTGGAAGTTGGACACCGCGTTTTTGATGTGCGTGTGCCTGCATGTGCGTATATTATCTAGACGAAACTCGTGCACAGGAGGGTCCTACGTGAATATATAAATATTTTATAGCCCGCGTCGTCGTCGGTTCACGTATTTCTATTAACATTGTATTAAAAATTCGAGAATGGCGATGCACACGCATCCTGCTTACTTCGTTTTTTAGTACGTAGGTACTGAAAAACAGTTCCACTCCGCTGGCATGCCTATGGATTCACGCCCAAAACAAAAAAAAAAAAAAAAAAAAAAAAAAACAACAAGAAAAATAAAATAAAAGAACCGTACCTCGTTCGCACGTTGAATGGAAATGCCTGAACTCGATGAACCTCAAATTAGCTGCTGTGGCTGGGACGGGACCGAGTGCGCCATTCCACCATATTTTACTGTGTTGCTCGTATGCCGATTGTCGTCCTGTTCTCATAAAATAATAATTATTCTCTACGGTCTATGTTGGCAGATACTCGTTCGGTGTATGCTCGTACTTTGTATAAAACGATGTGCAGTCGTAGCGTATGTACGAGTAATAAGAATTGCTAATTAAAAGTATATAATGGGAAGGAAGAGGTGGACAGGTGGGTAATGAGATGAATGAAAGAAGAGGGAAAAAAAAGGGGGGGAAAAATCTACTGGGTAGCCGGTCGAAAAGGCGCGCTGAAAATCGTTTATTCTCGTTTGACAACTGCTGAAGCGAAAATTTCTCTTTTAGAGATTGTAAATACCGAATGCAGATACTTTGTACAGCTGTGACGGACGAAATGAATATTATCTCCTTTGAGTTTGGAGATGGGCTGGCGACGTCAGCCACTAATCATTTCGTCGTCGGTTTTTTGGCAAACTCCGCGGCATATTATTGTGGCAGGGTAATGGGCTTATTTGTAAAACAGTTTAGACCTAATTTCGTTTGTTTGTTTGTGTAATTATCGCTTTCATATAACGCAAAGTAAAAAACGTGTACGCTCGTTGTTGGTAAACATTTGTGAAGAAGTGTTGTCTCTCAATTCGTCTAATTGAGGATATCTTGGTGGAGAGATTTATGAGCTTTTTTGTGTGGCTACTGTTGATCCATTAAGCGCGGCTATTAAGTCGATTGTGGAATATTTTCATCGACCCTTTGACGTTAATCGTTTTGTGGATCGACCGGGGGGGTATAAATGTGTAAGAAAATAAAACGTATTCGAGTGCCAAGCTCACGGACTAGAGTCACTGTCGTTAGTGAGCCTGGCGCTTACGTTAGAGCTGGGTGTTTATGTCGAGCTCAAAGATTGGGGTCTCCTTATAACTCGGGAGTCAGTGACCTGGGTGGCTAAAAAGAACAGGAACAGCTGAGGCGTTATAGAACCACTCGTGACTCGCCATTGCCGAAATAATAACTGCCTTCTGGTAACCAGCAAAACTTGCTAGGAGCAATCGATAAATCAGATTTCAGGGCCATATGTGTACATATGATGAAAATATATTCTCTTTCAAATGTTTGGGAGTCTGATATCAGCCTTTCAGCCAAAAAGTGATGATAATGGTGTTGGTGGACGTACACCAATAGCATTTTGTTAATACTTTTTTGTAACACTGCTGCTAAATTCAGTATTGATTTGCAGTTGTAGACGATGTTCTTGGAATTGCTCCCTCGATTACGTTTTCTTTTCAAGTTACATTCCCGTAAGAAGGTTCAAGTTATCCAGATGGCTTACATCATCGAAAAAGGTGTTGACGTTCGACCGTTTCCTGTTGTATAGCGTTAAAGTATGCGTTGAAATAGTTGCCTATGGTGCGTATAGAAAGGCAGCGGTTCAGTCGATTTTTTTGTAAGCACGTTTAGGTAGTATTTCTTCGCTGCTTCGGCACTGTGTATTAGCTGTTACTAATGTTATTATTGATATCTCGAATGCACACGTATACAGTTCGTTTTTGTTTTTGGTGGCGCACTTGAATCCTATGGCTCGGAGACCCTCTAATTTTTTTGGAGGCCTCTTCAAGATTCTCCAAAAGAATGGTGAGAGAAATGTCGACTTTTTAAAATTGAAAAAATTGATATTATTCATTTCTTAAGCAGTGAGTACTGCTTTAATCAACTTGGATTTCGAGACAATTGATTATAGACTTCTTTCAAATTGACAAAAGAACGTTTCTTTTCTCATAAATTTGTAATTTTTTTTTGTTGTATGAACATAACATCTTTTGGCCATAAGGTCTGTTTTTTGCAAATGCATGTTCCCTTCAGAACTAGAGTAGCTTATTGGTTCCAACGTTATTTTTCTAGTATTCTGGCAGCCATTAAGAAATTATCAATCTAAAATTTGTGAAAATTGCAACAAAAAAAAAAAATACATTTCGTCAAGCAGCCATTTTTTGCAAATCAGCTTCTAAATTAGGTTACAAAACGACCCGAAATGGTTTGTTAATTGTTTCTTCGCACTGTGTGTTGTTGTTTTAGTGGAGCAAGAATGCAACTCGATCATTTTTTGCTCGTTCACGTTTATGGCCATTGTAATTTAATAACGTTTATAATTATCTACTTCTTTTTTTTTATTCACAACACCGATTATGATTATTGACCAATAGTGGAAAGGAATCAGGTTACCCTTTTGCTCTCCATATTCGGCTCATATTTTCATATTCTCGGCTCTCTTCGGCTTATTGATTCGAGAGGGGAAATAATAAATAAATAAGTGAACCTATTTTGTACTCTGGAAGAATGATGATGAATATTTTATAAAGGAAGTTGTCTTCTGTGGATGAAACGTGTATACGACGTGTGAATCGTGTGGAACGCGTTTTCTTTTTTCTGCCTCCCTAATGCATTGGTGAAAACATTCATTAATTTTTTCTGTACCTATGTGAGGATTTTAATAAAACATTCTGATGAATGTTACCACTATCATGTGTGCACTTCTGTCAAAGAGAATGAAATATTTGGTGTAGACTGTCGTCTGCGTGTGAACGGTTAAGTCGTAGAAGTTTTAAGATGACATGTTGGCGAATAAAGAGGGAACTGTAAATGAAATAGCGCAAGAAGTAGCTAATTCTCGATTTAGCCAAATCCTTTTAATTCATAAGAGGAAAGGAGATTATGGATTCGAAGTTTCTCTTTGAATGTGTACTATAAAGTAAACAGTTGAAAGTAATTTTATCCTACGTACGGTGCTAGCTGAAATAATCTTCGAGTATTTCGAATTTTCCTGCCATAGAGATTCGAGTATATGTCAACAGGAAACGAGCGAGTTCATCATGTGTATTAGTTCCAACCAATCCGATAAATCGTGGCTCATTTTGGATATGCAACATGTCAAATCATGGCTTAGTTTGGAAATGCAACAAGACGAATCGTCGAATGTTTCGAGAAAGGAGCAAACGTTAATAGGTATGCATATATATGTACGTGATTATGGAACGTGCTCTGACTCAAAAGTGTAACCCTTGAGCATTCATTGCTTTACGCATCATGAATTATAATCTCAGAGTTCCAAAAATATCGATTTCGCAATTTCGTGGATATTAATTTAATCGCATACGAATGGAGGGTGCCGAGAGTCAGAGATGCCAACTGTAACGATTAATCCGTCAAACTAGGGTTTTTTTACTGTCTTGAAAAATGTAAGAGATGAAACCAGGCATTTTGTAGAATTTCGAGGATTTTTTAGAATTTTAGAAATTTTTTACAATTCTAAGAATTTTCTATTTATCTGTCGTATCGAAAAATTCAAAATAGACTACCGTAAAAAAAAAAAAAAAGAAGAAATTATTGAAAAATGATGAAAAATCAACTTCAGTATCAATTTTTTGAATATTGATTTTCCAATTTTCTCCTCGATTTCGTAAAATTGAATTTTGTACTCGGCTAAAGTTCCCTCCCAGCTGCAGAGGAGTATAAAATTAAACCCCATTTTGGCAGCAATTCATGTTCCTACTATTTTCCGAGTGGCTATCATTTGCATTGAAAAAAGCAATTTTTCCGATTCTATTAAACTTTCATAGTCTGTAGTATGGAAAGTTGTAAATTTATGCGATTCAATTTGCCACCATTTCTGTGTGTCATTTTGGTTTGACGTTCAACAAGTAGGAATTGAATCGAATGTCAATTTTTTTCCTCTAGCATATCGTAGACTTGCGTAGTTTTTTTTTTTTTCTTTTTCCTCGTTGAAATTCAACTTTGCCAAAACTATTCTGCGCGTAGACGATTAAGTAATGTATCAACTCGTATTTTGATTAGAAGTTGAAAAAAAAAAAAAAACAGCACTCGTTAGTAGGTCACGAAGACCAGCGCATCGATGACGAACGAATTCTCTGAAAAGTTGTTTAAACAATGTTATTACAATTTTGTGTTTGTTTTTGCGTCAATGATATCACTTCCACGCCACACTCCGGGTGCATTGTTCGATTCGAACAGCAAATACGTTGATTTATTCCGAACATATTGTAGCGCGTTGATTGATGGAGGTATTAAATTTTCGTGAACCTCGAATAACTGTCGCGAAAAAACTAATTTGGCAGCCAATTCGGTGCCATGTGATATTCTCTTTGGAAACGAATTGGTTGAATTACTTTATTTTAGCTGGATTTCTCTCTATTTACCCAGTTGACTTTCCTCCTAATAACTGTCTACAGTATCGATCATCTTAATATATTGCCGTGTTTTGAGAGCTGGTAGAATATTGAGCCTTGTAGATTTGAGGTCGATTTTATGCTGAGTCCCATTGCAAGCAGTTGATTGAACATTTCCTCTGGAGTATTTGCAGACCGAAGGGCTGATGAGAACCTGAGTGACCCGTTTCACTCTGTTGCCTCGATCTGATAATTTTATATTGAAATGTTCGAGTACCTTCATTTGAATTAGGTACTCGTAATAAAATACAAATTGGACTATAATTGTGTATTTGAAAGTCTATTACTGTAGCCTTCTAATCCTTTTTTTTTATTGTAATTTTTTGGCCGACTGTGATACAATGAGCTTAGCATTTTTATTTTGCTGCTCTAAGCCCTTCCACCGAGTTGTATCACTTATTTTTTTTCTGTTTGGGACAAATTAACTTGTAAATTTTTCATGTGTTTTCGCTTCATTCAAATTCAAACATTTTTATTAGCAGTATAATCACTCCCACAAGTGTGCAGGTGTAATGAATCTAGTCTCAATAGTGTCAGTGATCATTTCCAGTTGGTTGGGATCTTTATAAGAGCCAAAGCAAGGATTAATTTTTGGAATTTTGTGTGAAGTTTTGATTCTATTTACCGCAGTGATCCTACACATATTCACTCGATTTGACGGTACCCTAAGTATTCAAAGTATTTCCAGTGTGTAGTCTACTTTTGATTTTTTCGATTGGTTCACGATTGATCCGAGTTTTTCGCTAAATTGGCTCAAATTCTGTTACGTTATTTTCAAACATATTCTTTTATTTGTTCCCGAAAAAATAGCTTTTTTCGATTTTTAAAATTTAAGGACATTTTTTCGAGGGTTTCAAAAATTTTTTTTTTTTTTGGTAGGGGTTGAGAAAAAAAATAGTGGGGAAAAAATGAAATTAATCCAAATTTTGGTGCAAAAGTTGGTGAAGAAAATGGTAAATGCTAAGTGCACTTTTGAGCTAGAAACTCGGAAAAATCTTTATTTTAGCTGCCAAGACGCAAATCCGCAACTCTAGTGTCAAAGAAATTGCCTATTTTTTGGGTGTACAGTATTTTTGGACGTAAATGTTAACTTCGTTGCAAAGATAGACTACACCCTTGACCACTTTGTACGAAATTAATGGTTCCGAAAAATCTTCGAAGCTTTGAACTTTGACAACTGACCCATTCTGAGCCGAGTAATTTTGAATATGACGTCACACGAAATCAGTCCACAGTATGTGAGAGATGTACCCAACTAATATTTGTTATACAACTTGCATTTCGCTTTTTAAACGCAATTATGTCATATGTGTACTTTTGTGTGTGAAATGCCGAGTGTAAAATCGGTGAAGTAAGCTGTCGTGAAATAGACAAATCGTCGCGAATTAAGCGACGCAGAAATAAGCAATTTATCTTGTCCGTGGTGGATTGGTTTCCCCAGTTCGCTTTCAACGGTTTCGAAACTTGTATCGTGTTTTCGCCAAGCTAATCGTCCGTGAAGTCACTTTTTCTCTTCGTTCTTGGGCATGTGTGTTAGTGTGCTTGTTTCCTCGATACATGTCGACATCTATTGGAAAAGTTTAGCTTATCACGTTGATACACGAATTTCTGATAAAGAAGAAAGAAGAAAAATTGAGGACGATAAAAAACAACATCTTCACAGACATTGTTTGGTAAAATCGAATATGGTATGGAACAAATTTCAGAATGGCAGCTTGTGTGCAGCTTGGGATGACGAAGAAATAGGTACACCTATGTACATATTTGAAAAATGACGTTCTCGTCGAACAGGTGTAGGAAGAGCAGCGGAGGGGGACGAAAAAGGTTTCGCACGCAGGAAAAGGTAACTTTTTCGTCGAATGTGCGGAAGGACGCAGGGCTGACATTTCGCTTATCTTTTATCTCGAGATTTCGTCAGAGCTTACCTCGGTAATTTTTATCAAGTTTTCCTCAAGTAGGTCATCGTTTGCTTACACTCTGTGTATTGACTGGTGATTATTTCCTTCGACCAGACGCAATATTCGTTTTACTTTCGTTCGTTTTTTGATAAATATGTGGTCGTTTGGTACCAAAGTATGTGTGTCATTTTAGTCTATTAACGATACCGTTTCATGTGAGTCAATTTGCTGCATATTAAATTAGCAACCTTTATTTCCTTCGAGTTTTGTTATCTCATTATTGAAGAGGAAGGTAAATATTCGTACGTTTATTCGAGCATTTTTCCGTGAAAATTGCTTGCGTGACTGTATATAAGCATGACGTGTCTACTCGTATTTGAAGGATTCTTTTCCGAAGTGAAAATTATTGTGGTAGTTATTGAAGGGCTTCGGAATCAGAAGTGTCATTTGCTAAAAATTAAAAAATTGTTTTTCTTATGGATTGTGGTACGGCACATTTTTCATTAGCAAATGTGAGTTTTCATGAAAAACTCAATCATTTCTAAAACAATATTTTAGCTAATCTACTTTTGGTGAAACTCTTCGTATATGTAATATTTACATTAGTCTTTGTGGTAGTTCCTAACATATTCCATTTTGAAATTCTCGAGTAAAATAAAATTTCATGATTTTTGTTAGTTGACAGCATATTATGCTATTGCTGTTGGTTATTTGTATTTCTGTGATCAGTAGCTTTTATTATTTTCTTCTTCAGCTGTTTTTTCAGTCATACGAGTATTAATTTCAATTTTTTTTTTTTGGTGACAGCGACACGACACCCCCCTAACCTCCTTTTGTAAAGTTGTAAACAAGTCATAAAAAGTCACGATAAAATCCTGATAGTTTTTTGTGAATATTCTTCCATTTTTAGTGCTTTTTGCTGTCGTAGATAACATTTCTACTATTTTTGTTGGATTTTCTGCTACGAATCTTGCCTTGTCCCAGTTTTTCTATCCTAATTGTAAAAATTACCATTGAAATTTATTTCGGTGTATGGTATTTGGATAGAAATATTGATGTTTGAGTCGAAACTCACGTTGGCAATTTTTTCTTCTTTACTTTTTTAAAAACACCGAATAGTTTCAAAATGAGCTTTTCAACTAGAATCTTATTCGATGGTTCTACTCTTATCAGTTGAACTCGCTGAATGCATTCTCAGTTGTGGAGAATCATGTTGGAATAGTTTTTCTCGAAAATGAATTTTCGACAAATGAGACTTTGAATTTTGAGCATTTTCTCACATATTAGATATAATGTAGCTTACTTTATTCGTTTGGTCCCTGTCATTATGCGACTTGAGATGGCTACATAAAAATGCGATATGCGTAATTTCGAAATTCTGAGATCATGAAACGAAAAACTGTATGTCCCGTGCCTATTTCTGAAAGTCAGACTAACATAAATGTCTGCTGGTTTAAAGTAGAAAACCTGCTGAAATAGCCGCAGGACAATTTTGCTCCAAAGTATGGAATTGGAAGAATTCAGAAGGCGACTTCGCATTGCAGATTTTTTTCCCTATGAGTTTTAACTACCTTCTAACTCGAGGAAGTTACGAACTGTTATCTGCTGGCACCTGTTGATATTTTTCAGAATAAATATCTTTCTCAACTTTTCTCCCTTTCTTACCGTTAAAAAGAAGAAAAAAAATCACACCACGAAAGACAGATTGGATTGCTACTGAATTACTCAGCAGGAAGAAATAGGAAAAAATTTACTTATCTCTCGACTGGGTGTGTTTTACTCGTAATGGAGATTCTTTATCTTTTGCATTTGGATCGCGTATTTTTATTCTCGTTTCTTGGAATGATGAATTCAGGACGCTTTTAATTTCGAGAACATAGTAACTTTCGTATTCGTCCAAAAGCTTTGGAGCCGAAATCGAAAATAGATGAGAGAGAACGAAGGAAGAGAAAACAAAAACCCTTTGGAAAGCAAATGAATTTTTTATTTAGAAATGGAAGAAGTTGTATCTTATTTTATTCGTAAGTAATTTATTTTTATTTTTCTCTTTGGTGGAAGGAAATGACGAAAAAGAAATTTAGAAGTTTCATGCCCGGAACTTTTGCGTGCCCCGTATTTCTAGACGAGATGCGAATTTTAATAAAACGTTTGTACATATACTTTCCTTCTCTATCCGATTTCTTTTTACTTTGAAAAGAAGGAAAATATGAAAAAATGATTACGGATAAGGGATGAAGGAGATGCTTAGTATATTTTTTACATGTTCTTCGAGTGAGAGAAAGTCGACGCCCCGAAAGCTATCGCTTTTTTTGTGTTCTATATTTTTGCCCTCTTTGATGTGTTTTTTCTTTCTGTTGGTGTTTCACTTTTTTTTTTCTTGTCTTTTTCTTCGTCGCCCGACAACATATTTTCTCTCTCTTTTTTTTTGACCCCTATTTTTCAACAGATGATTTTTATTGGTTTTGGCGAAAACGGAGTATGAAAATAACATTTTATATTAAATTCTTGCGCTTGGCAGTTGAAGGTTCGCGGGCTGGTTGTCAAATGCATACAAAGGCTAATTGTCGGATCGTTGGTGTTTCGTAGACGGAACGAGGAAAAAGGACTGAAATGAAAAGTTTGAAAAAAAAAAAAAAGCAGGGCGAGAAATACTTAATCGTCCGTTAAAGCATTATTTGCGCTTAACGAGCTCAATTATTCAAGTAAATTGTGATATTTCTCAAATAAATTCGAGCTGAAATGAACCGAAACAAAAGCGACCCTTTATTTAATTGACAAAATTCGCAGCAATTTTGAATCCTAAAGTTGACCAGTTTTTCGAATAATTTTTCATCTAATGATGAGCTCCGTTTTAATCGTTGAGAAGCGCCTTGCTGTGCGAAATTTCATTGTTTTATACTTGAACAGTCTCAGCAAAAAAGGAACGAGTCCAATTTACAAAACAGAGAAAAGTACGTATTCAACAATAATACGCTACGTACTATTTCACGATCAGATAATTTTGGAAGAACTTTGAAAAAATAAATTACTTACTGTTTTTTTTTTCCCCCTTTTTTCTAAACGTTTACCCGAATTTTTTCGTTCGGCTCGAATATTTTTTGTCTTACGAAAAAAAGAAAAAAAAATTGCTTGTACATATAAAACGAGTTCCAAAAACGGTCAAAATGCCCTCGGATAAAATAATTTCATCCTTTGTTCTGGCTCGCTCATTTTTCGATACAACAATTCGCTGCTGGCGATCTTGGAAGATTGATGGAGGAGGTGTGAGTGTGGCCAGGTGGAGAAAATGAAAATCAGACTTGCAGAAAGGTGAAACGTAAAACGGAGTGGAATTTGCGAATAGCATAATTTTCTCGACGATCGTTTAGCTAAGACCTTAGGATCCTCGTGGAAATAATATCCTTTTCACCCCTTTCCCCTTCGGTCTGTCACCTTTTTTATCTCGTCCTGCGGCTTCCACCTCGTTATTCGCTTCTCGGATAAATACTGTGTAGGGCGAGCTGCAGTGCATGTGCTGTTGTTGGCGAAAAGCGACTGGCCGACAGTTGGACTGAGGAGTGTGGCTGCTATTCTACGCACGTTTATTGGATTTTATGACAGATTTTTAAGCATTTCTCACGCTGATGGCGGTCGTATGCCTATTTAACGCGGCCGAGTACCACTCGAGAATGGCCCCGACTCTCATCATTTCCAGCGCGCCATGGCTACCTGAGCGAATATTTTCACCGTTCCCTCGTCCCTTTGTTGAGCCGTGTTTCCGTTACGGGGGCTGGAAAATGGAGTGGGGTGTGTGCGTGTCGCGAAAATTGCTCGTTTGAACCGAACGCACCTTTTTTAATATTGCTGGACACGTCACGTCGGAGGAAAAGTGAAAATATTACTCGGATTAATGACGGATTAATGAGAGATGTACGTAGCCTTCAGCTGTGCCCTCGTTGCGAAAGGTTACCCAGCATATTTTGCTACGTTAGCTCCATCATTTTGTGGTTTCATCATCTTTCGACTGCTACCGAGACTGGTCAGTGTGGCTGTTCTCGTTTACATGGAAATTGGATGAGTTTCGTTTGCTATGAAATATCTGATGGAAGAATTACACGGGCTGGGGTTTTTTGTGAAATAAAATATTTGAAATAGTGGAATGCAGAACAACTCGAGTCGCATTTTCCACCCAGTACAGGAAACAAAGAAGGTGTCACAGTTTGCTGGTGAGATATACTTTTGCCTCGTTGAATGTGGTTAGACAATTATTCTGGCAGACATGTCTCGAAGATGGAGTGTATGAAGTGATTTGAAGATTCAAGTTCATAATAACCCAAGGGGGCTTCATAGTTGAAAATCCCTGAGCTCTTTATAGGGTGCAATTTTGATTCGTTTGAATTGAAACCGAGGTCACGCAGATAGGTGTGATGAGATACAAGATATGTTTCAAGTTGAAAAAAAATCTATGGAAATGTTGAATTTTTTTCAAATTTTGTTTCTGAAATTTTTGCAAGCCTTTAATTCCGTAACCGTAAAAGTTTGGAAATTCGCGTAAAAACATTTTTTATTGAAAAGTTGATGTCGAACCTTTTTTGTATGAATACTTTTTTCGTTGAAATCGATAATTGCATAGATATGCGCAAAAAAAACTGAATTTCGGGGTGTATTAACCCTCTTGACTAAAATACCGAGAAGGGAAATCGGGGCGACTCACTCAACGATCTTGAGGGGTTGAGAATCGTCTGCTGATTTTTTTTTTTTTGGTCTCATTTGACTGGACTAGAAAGATTAAATTAACATACATAAGTAGTGGTGAAGAAAGTAGAATAACTCGAGAACGGTTGAAGATAAAAATTTGAAATTTTCACTGATTGTGGACGAGCGACTGAGGAATCGAAAACTCTGCAATCTTTTCAAAGAGAGTCTGTGTCGACTTGAATCCCATTATTTGAATATAACAGCTCAGCTATTGAATATTTCTGGATGCCATATAATGCTGAATAGGTGCGGAAAAAAATGATCGTTCTTGTCTCGAAGCCTTTACTGACGTTTTCTCGTGACAAATTTATTATACCTGCCTGAAACATATTCATACGAACGAGCTGATACTTACGCACAGTTTTCAGGTCCGTTTCGAATTACCGAAAATTAATCTCATTAGTCGAACGCCCAACAGCGCCTCCCCCCCATCCCGCCCGTCTCCTACCATAGCCCCAATTCTCTGGCGTAAGCGTGTATGTAGACTGCTAAGAACCTATAAAAAGTTTATAAAATATCGTGATTTGGCAGATACCCAGCGTTATGTAATGTACTTTTTTCGCCCTCGCCTCCACAACCAGCCCTTTCTTCGCTCGCGACGTCTGCTTTTCCCTCTTAATTTTTTTTTTTTTTTTTCCCCAAGACTCATTAAATCGAATGCATTTCACCACGCACGTCTGCTGGATGGGAAGAGAATGCGAGTGCGAAGGGTGAAGGTAAAAGACCGTAACGAAATGAGGAAAAAAATATTCAACTATTTAGCCTGGTTGAAAATTGACTTTCTTTTTTTTTTTCTCTTTTATTTTTCGGGAAAATTGGCACATAACCTACATTTTTTGTTTCCTCGCACGCTGTATATTACGAGTATTTCGTCTGGTGTAAAGGTCGCCGGAAAGAACGAAAGAAAGAAAAAAAAAAAAAAACTAAAACGTTGAAACTTTCACAACCCTTAATTTACGACTGTTGTGCCAGGAATAATACGAAAAAGGTGTTTTCAGCTTGGTGCCTTTATGCGCAAGCAAAGTATTTGAAATTATTATACCGTTATTGCTTCGAAAACAGAAAATGTGAGTAATGATTTCAGCTTGGTGTGCTTGGCGCTTTTACGGTGGTAGGCGTGTATATAATTTTTGGTAAAATAGCTTTCTTCTTCTGGCGCCGTATTGGATGTCGAATGAACGATCCAAGTATTCTCTGCATCCTTTGCCCTCTTAAACCCCCCCCCCTCCCACCATTTGAAGGTTGTATGTGTCATTTTTCTATTTGTCAGTACGTTTTTATAAGTATAGTACCATAGTTTCTGTCAGTACCGAAAGAGATCGATACGACACAAAAATACGTATAAGGTGTCCCACCTCGAGTTCACCATCAACCAACTATAGGTAGAGAGCAACATGAGTTATATTTATTTATGATGGTTTCCTTTTTTAGTTGAAAAAATTGAAGTAATTGAAGCCGTTTCTCATTTAATTGCGAAAAATACAAAAGACGCTTCTTACTTCAAATTTCTCACATTTTCATTCACCAATTTTCTCTGCTTGCTTCAATTGCTTTAAATTTTGAGACTAAGAAACTGTATCACATTTTCTAAATGATGGCACGAACTTGAGTATCGTTACTATCATAGTAACGAATTTATGAATGAAAAAAATAATAATTACACCTAAATCGATCTGGGGAAGAAACTATATCAATATTACGTATAATACTCTTACAGCCCTTGTCAACCGCAAATGATTATAACTCGCGTTGTTCTATCTACAGTTGCTTGATAGTGAAATCGAGGCAGAACACCCTGTATAGATCAATTCACTCATTGGTCGAAGGGGCGTAATTCCAATTAGAGAATTTATAGATAAAGAAAGAATAAAACTGCAGTGGTGTCTGCTCTGGGTGTGCAAGGTGTTCACTGAACACCCAACCAAATTCAAAAAGAAATTTTGTCTGTGATTATGGTGATAAATAATTATGTGTATTTTGTAAGCATATGGCATATATTAGATGGTGTTGTTACAGAAAATTCAAAGTAATAAATTTTTATTTAAGACGACTGAAAAACCTTGGTTTGAAGTTCAACATAATAAATTAAATATACTGAAATGAAATTTATCAGGTATTTTTTTTTAATTTCTCCTTCTTTTGAAGTTGGAAAGGTTAAAAAAATGATCTTTTTACTAAGAAAATATATGTATGAGTGCAATAGTGCATTATTACAATAATCTTCAAAGTTACGGTTAATTAACTTTTTTCCAACTGATGCAATTAATCTGTTCAAAGGTGACTTCTTAGTTAATTAGTGAAGAAAATACATACATACAAAAAATGGATGATAAGATAAGGTAATCCTTTTAAGTAAAAGCGGTGTAATAATAACTTATCACTAATTGTTCTGCAGTGCAATGTGTGGTTTTTTTTCATACTTTTGAATCCAGAAATGTTAAGTAAAACTAATTTATTGTGATTTTCACCAATTGGGATTTCAAGGAATTTGTTTCCTGAAAAATCCTGGATTATGAGGAAGTTTTTTCCTCAAAATCTGCAGGGAAATTAAACTATAGTAAGGATTGGGATATTGAGGAAACATTTTCCACATAATCCAATTATTGGATTTTAAGGAAGAATTTTCCTCAAAATACGGTTGAACACTTTGACATAACTGCAATGAGTAGAAATTATATTGAGAGGAAAGAGTTCTTATTAATAGTATACGCCAGAGTGTTCAGTCAGTGTATATGAACGTATTCTTGCATTTCTTATTTTTCTCCTTTCTTCACATTTTATCATAGCTTAACGTTTCCTCTTCTGTTTTCAGTTTTGTATTTTCCTTTCTTTTTTTTTCAATTTTTATCATTTTTAGAGGGAAGGGGAGGGGGAAATGGGAGGAGAAAGAAGGGTTTAATTTTTTCAGTTGAGCCTCAGAGTTGAACACCCAAAAAATATTATCACGTGACGCTACTGTAAAACTGGTTATTATTCCATTGCTATAACCTGAAGAAATGAAATTCACAGCGCAAAGACCGATTTGAGGTTCTCATTTAGAATGTGGTAGGATATGTAGTAACGTTAAATTCTTCCTCAACTCAAAACTGAAGAAACTTTTTTTTTTTTTTGGCAGTCTATTGGCTGATTATTTTTTTTTTTCATTCATTCATTTTCTTAGAAATCTGCCTTGGTATTCATTCTCCTTCCTCTTTACCTTTTCTATTTAGTTTCTTATGTCTTGGTATTTGGTGGTGGCTGTGTCCGTACGTTAATTTCTATAGAAACTACAAGACGGTCGAGATAACGTCGGATTCGTCTTTTCAAAAATATTTGCTTCCCTTGTGTTGAAAGCGTCGACTAAAAGGAAGAGGGATAAAAAAGAAATAGAGAAGAATGTGATTCTTCTAGTTTGGCGACTTTTAGTAACGGTACTTTAGAACGTACAATGTGATGTGAAATTCTGAATGTGAAATCAGTTTTGTTCGGTAGACCAACGAAGCGGATGTATCTTTTGCCATTTGTGCGTTATCGAAATATTTTTGTAACTCTGTTGTAAATTTGAAATATGCACCTACTAATATTTGGTTATCTCGTAAAACGTTAATCTCAAAGTGTGGTGAGTTAAATTTAATAAGTGAGTTCTTCTTGTAGAGTATTGTTTTTGTTTTCGAATTTTTATTCAGTAGATTTATTTAGGGAGCTTTGGTCCCTCAGTATGCTGAAATTCTTCGGTGGCGGAGATTCAAATCCTCAAACTTGATAAGACTTATTCTTCTTGATCACGATTCACATTTTCTTTAGGACAGTTAAATTTGTTGATTTTTTCAAATGAGTTTTTCGTTTCTTGTCTTTTTCGTCATTTGAATAGTAACTTACTATTTGATTCGATTTACTCCTTTTATAGCATCGACAATTGGATGCGAAGAATTTCAAACTTGTCATCTGAATATCTGTACAGATATTTGTCAGCAATTTTCAATAATTCATTTTTTCTCAGATAAAAAACACGATTACATATTTTATTTTGCCCTTCAATATTTTTGGGCGCGAGAGAAGTCGTGCTAACAATAAGAGCCACCCCGAAACTCGTTTAGCCACTTTTTGTGAAATTGTATGACTGTTATCAATGAAAAAGCAATGCGTTAATACTCGTATTTTATGAGAGAAAAAGGTCTTTCATCTTTCTCTGAAGGTCAATATCATTTATACGTGTACCTCTGTGAATTTCGATTTACATATTTCTGTTTTGGAATTTTGTTGGTATGTTCACTCTGCGCGGCATGATGTAGTTGAAAACTTCTTTTGACTACCGCACGACAAAAATAAAATTTTTGAATGAAAGGCTTTTTGGGTCTTGGATATCGACGTATAACCTTGGTATTTTTTTCTCACCAACAGAATCACACTGACGAAACTAAGTTTAAAGAAAATTAGTAATGAATGCTTAAAAAAGAATTTATAAAGAATTTGTCTATTTTGAAATTTTGAGGGAAAAATAATCTCTCCTAATTGGACTGAATCTAGTGGTTCCCGTAGAGAAAATCGTTTCCGTTTTACCGTGTGGCCTCATTTAATTTGATCCATTCGGTATGCTCTTCTATTCATTTGTTATAGATTTCTCTGCGAACACGTGTTGGTACATTACCATAGCAACAAGTAAAATAACGAGATAGTTTTCTTCTGCTTCGTAACGAACTGTGAAACATTGTTTTTAATGGCTTCTTGCCATTTTTTAACAAAAAAAAACAAAAAAAAAACCGCTTAAGTTTTAATCCATCTTGTTAGCTGCAAATTTCGGCTACGAGACTGTGCCATGACGTGTTTATGGTTATTTGACTCTGGCTATATTGTTCACTGGAGAATATTTTGCGATTTGAAGACTCGATGTACTTGAAAATATTGCCAATTTATTTTCGTGGATAGTCAACTTACTATAATTACGTTGATGCTGCTGACCCAGAATTGAGGGAATATGTGTTGAATAAAATCGAATTTCAGTTTCTCACTGAATATTTGAATGTGTAAAAGATCATATTTCATTATAGATAGTTATCTTTGTTGGGGCTTCGAAAGGCTTTTTTTTTTTCGTCTTTTAGAAACCAGCCCAAATCTATCCCTTCTTCTTTATTTTTTATATTCAGTTGCGTATTGGTTATTTGAATTTTTTGTTGAGATGTTGGCTCTTCATTTTGCTCCTCATGTATCGGTACAATAGAAACTGGCTACCCTTAACGAAAATATTCGTTTCCTTTTTATTGTAAAGAAGGAAAGAAGGATGAAAAAAAAAAAAGAAGGAAGAATGACATGATTTTGGTTTTAGTCAGGCTAGTGGCCACTTTCGTGATGGTATTTCAAAATCACTTTATGGTAGACTGTCGAAACTGTTATGTTCTGAATAGTTTGTGTGTTCAGAATATTTCGAAAATAGTCGAAACACGAAGTTATTTTTTGAAATAACTGATTAATCGAATGACCTATTCTCGTTTAAAAAAATTACTGTACGGTTAAAGAGAATTATTTTCAAAGAGATGAAGAGAAAAAAAAAGGAAAAGAACACACACAAAAATACATGCGTGCATTTAAAAACTGTTATGCTTGAAGTATAAGCACAAATGAGAATGTCTCGATACTCTTCACATGTCAGAAATGCATTCTTTTTCAACAAAAACATAAATGTTGTCAATGTTGCCTGTCTTTTGAGAGTGGTACATTTTAATAGGTTATTACGAGTATTTCTGTCTTCTTTTTTTTTCTTTCAAGTTGACTTGCGTCTCATTTCAGAAATAACATTTTTCTACTAAAGAGTGACACTTATTATTTCTGTCTGATTTTATTTATTTATTTATTTATTTATTCAAGTTGACTTGCGTCTCATTTCGGAATGACACTCGATTCTACTATAGAGCAACATTTCAAAAGAATGTATGTACATGAGCCCGAATTTCTGAAAAAAATAAACAAAAAGCCATTAAAATTATGCCTGCTTCGATATTGATGAGTTTTTTGTCGCTATTGATGATTTAATGCTGGGAGTAGGGATTTTCGATGACCGCAAAAATGTCCAAATTCGTTTGAAGGTAATTTTAGGATGCCGAGTGAATAGTATATATACCACCTTTTGTACCCCCATTAGATCCTGACAGCCATAATTTTGGTAATTTGAGGTGGCTCAAATGATCCTTCGATAGATGGCGACTTTAACTAATTTTTGTTGGAAATGGAGAGAGGCTATTTTGGAATTTCGCTATTCAATCGAGTACTCACTTCCATAAACCCAAAAAGCAATTTTTCAATTGTAAGTAAATGAAAAGATTTTGTCGAATTTGACCATTTTCTAAAGAAATATCCATTACATTTTTAATTTTCTGATGAAAATACATTGGTCGTCTAGAAATAAAACTTTCCTTTTACCACTGTTGAAGAATCAATTGCATAAATTTAGGAAAAGTTGTATTTGGCTCAATACAGTTTCATGTATCTAAGAGCCGTCGTTATCTCAAATTTTTCAAAAGTGCAATTAAACCCTCATCAATTACGAGTACATTTCCATTTGCTGGAAAATGACGAAAAGCGAACCTCCGAGTACAAATGTACGAACCCGCGTGTAGTCGTATTCAATTTTTCCGTATCGAATTTTTCGAGTCATCCACGAACTGTATTTTCAACAGCTATTTCTATTGTTTTTTTTCGTGTTATAGGAGCGATAATTGGACGCGATCCGTGTGACGTGCTGCTCAGAGGCTGAAAGATGACGACGAAAATCGAGATGAACGCGCCATTCGGCATCTCGCTGAAGCAGCTGCGCGAGATGATGGAGCTGCGTGGCCAGGAGGCGGTCAACCGGATCCGCGACCACGGCGGCATCAACGAGTTGTGCAAAAAGCTGTTCACGTCGCCGACCGAAGGGCTGGACGAGAATCCGGCCGACCTGCAGAATCGCCGCGAAACGTTCGGCTCGAACATCATTCCGCCCAAGAAGCCGAAAACGTTTCTGCAGCTGGTGTGGGAGGCGCTGCAGGACGCGACGCTCATCATTCTGGAGATCGCGGCGCTCATCTCGCTGGTGCTGTCGCTGTACAAGCCGGCCGACGAGGAAGGGAACCTGACGCCGGAGGCGGAGGAGACCAAGCACGGCTGGATCGAGGGCCTGGCCATTCTGGTGTCGGTGGTGGTGGTGGTGTTCGTGACCGCCTTCAACGACTACACCAAGGAGAAGCAGTTCCGCGGCCTGCAGAACAAGATCGAAGGCGAACGCAAGTTCGCGGTCATCCGCAAGAACGAGGTGAAGCAGATACCGGTGGGCGAGATCGTGGTGGGCGACATCTGCCAGATCAAGTACGGAGACCTGCTGCCGGCTGACGGCATCCTGGTGCAGAGCAACGACCTGAAAATCGACGAGTCGGCGCTGACCGGCGAGTCGGACCACGTGAAGAAGGGCGAATCGTTCAGTCCGGTCGTGTTGTCGGGCACGCACGTGATGGAGGGCAGCGGCAAGGTGTTGGTGCTGGCCGTGGGCATTAATTCGCAGTCCGGCATCATTATGACGTTGTTGGGCGCGGCCGGCGACGAGAAGAAGGGCGATCAGCGCAAGGACAGCCTCAAGTCGCGTACGGAGGACGCCGAGAAAGGAGACAGAAATGGCAAAATGGTCGAGGTTGACAAAGAGGCGGACGATAGCGACGACGAAGAGAGCGGCGGCGGACAGCAGAAGTCCGTGCTGCAAGGCAAGCTGACGAAATTGGCCATCCAAATTGGGTACGCAGGGTCGGCGCTGGCCATTCTAACTGTGATCATATTGTGCGTCAATTTTTCAGTGCGCACTTTCATCTTGACACCCAACAGCACGTGGAAGATGTCCTACATTAATGAGTTTGTGCGCTACATCATTATCGGCGTGACCGTGCTGGTTGTGGCTGTGCCGGAAGGCTTACCTCTGGCTGTTACCCTTTCGCTGGCGTACTCGGTGAAGAAAATGATGCTCGACAATAACCTGGTGCGGCACTTGGATGCTTGCGAGACTATGGGCAATGCAACCACTATCTGCTCCGACAAGACTGGTACGCTGACCACCAATCGTATGACTGTGGTGCAGTCGTACATCGCTGGCACCTATCACAAGAATACGCCCCAGTTCAGCTCCATTCCGCCGGACGTGGGCAAGCTGCTCGTGCAGGGTATCGCATTGAATTCCGCGTACACCTCGCGTATTTTGCCGCCAGACGATGAGAAGAGTAACCTACCCAAGCACGTGGGCAACAAAACGGAGTGCGGATTGTTGGGCTTCGTCTTGGCACTGGGTAAAAGCTACCAAGCATACCGAGACGAGACTACCGAGGAGATGCTCACACGTGTGTACACGTTCAACTCGGTTCGTAAGTCGATGGGCACCGTTATTCCTCGTGAAGGCGGAGGCTACTTGCTGTTTGCCAAAGGTGCCTCTGAAATCATATTAAAAAAATGTTCGTACATTCGTAGCAAAGACGGTACCGTGCAGAAATTCACGCCTCAAATGCTGAACGACTTGATTGTAAATGTAATCGAACCGATGGCCGGCAATGGCCTGAGAACGCTCTCGTTGGCGTATCGTGAATTTGTGCCGAGCCGAGCAGAAGCGAACCAGATGCTTGTCGACGGAGAACCTAACTGGGACGACGAGGATGATATTATCAGCAATTTGACCGCCATTGGTATCGTTGGTATCGAAGATCCTGTCCGTCCCGAAGTGCCAGAAGCCATTCGCAAATGCCAGCGTGCCGGTATCACCGTCCGCATGGTTACCGGCGACAATATAAACACAGCTCGCTCCATAGCCACCAAGTGCGGCATTTTGAAGCCAGACGATGACGGTATCATTCTCGAAGGTAAAGAATTCAATACGCGCATTCGCAACGCCAGCGGCGAAGTTGAGCAAAAATTGCTGGACACAGTTTGGCCCCGACTGAGAGTGCTGGCGCGGTCTTCGCCCACAGACAAGTACACGCTGGTCAAGGGTATCATCGATAGTAACTACGGCAACAAGAAAGAGGTGGTAGCTGTGACTGGAGACGGCACTAACGATGGGCCAGCGCTGAAGAAGGCTGACGTCGGTTTCGCCATGGGTATTGCCGGTACAGACGTGGCCAAAGAGGCGTCCGATATTATTTTGACGGACGATAATTTCAGCAGCATCGTGAGAGCTGTGATGTGGGGTCGTAACGTTTACGACAGCATTGCCAAGTTCTTGCAGTTCCAGCTGACGGTAAATGTGGTCGCCGTCATCGTCGCCTTTATCGGAGCGTGCGCCATTCGTGATAGTCCCCTCAAGGCGGTGCAAATGTTGTGGGTTAACCTGATCATGGACACATTGGCTTCGCTGTGTCTGGCTACCGAGATGCCCACACCCGACCTGCTGCTGCGGAAACCGTACGGCCGAACCAAGCCGCTCATCTCGCGTACGATGGCCAAAAACATCATCGGCCAGGCGGTCTACCAGCTGACCATCATATTCGGTCTGCTGTTCATGGGCGAAGACTACCTGGATGTGCCATCCGGCCGCGATGGATCACCGGTTGCGGTCTCATCGCCCCACTTCACCATTATTTTCAACACGTTCGTCATGATGACCATGTTCAACGAGATAAACGCGCGCAAAATCCACGGCGAACGTAACGTATTCCGCGGTTTCTTCTCGAATCCCATCTTCTACGGGCTGTGGTTCCTGACCGTCGCTGCGCAAGCGCTCATCGTGCAGTTCGGCGGCCAGGCGTTCTCCACGGTCAGCCTGAGTCTGGAGCAGTGGCTGTGGTGCGTTCTGTTCGGCGTCGGCACCCTGCTGTGGGGCCAAATCGTCACCAGCATACCGACCCGGCGGCTGCCCAAGAAGTTCGCGTGGGGTCGCGGTCTGCCCGAAGAGTACTCTCAGATCGACCCCGGCAAGTTCGACTCGGATACCGGCCGCAAGCGGCGCGCGCACATTCTGTGGATACGCGGCCTCACCCGCCTGCAGACGCAGATCCGCGTCATCAACGCCTTCCACCAGGCGCTGGATGCGCGCTACGGCCGCAGCGGACCGGCCGGCGCCCTGCGCAAGCAGACCTCGAACACGAGCAGCGGCGCCAACAAGCGCCTGTCGCGCATGTCGTCCATCGACTTCGTCGACCAGACGCCCGATGAGCTGGACAACGTGCGCAGCGAAAACCACACCGCGGTGAGCGCAGTCTGAGCGCAGTCGACGCATTCGCCATCTGCGCTTGGTCCTTGAGTCGCCGCCAGACGTCCACCTTGCGCCGCTCGTTCGTCGCCTTGGCTGCCATTTTCACGTGTGACCGACACTCGCCCCCCGCCCGTGTTAACGCTGTGATAAATCCTTTTTAACAAGCAGTGGAGAAATTGTGGAGCAGTCGTTCGTTGGTCAAATTGTAAGGTGTGTCATCTGTCATCGATGCAGAGGTAACGTACTTGTTATGATACTAAGCATGTGGGAAAAACGAAAACAAGTCTAGAGCTGCCGTTAGTATTAGCATTTTACTATTTTTTTCACCTTCCACTATCTCCCTATCTGTCTTTTATTCATCTGTTAACTATTGTTTTTTTGTTGATTGTTATACCGTTACGTATTTTAATGCTGGATTAACGAACGTACTTATTGTTTATTTGTAAGTTAGGACTTCTTGTTTTTTTTTTGTTTTTTTCAATTTTTTTTTCCAGTTTTTTTCCCCCTATTTTTAATGATTATGCAATAGTACCATTCCCATTAGACTGATTGCTAAAAGATGGAATCGAACGTGTTTTCGCCAGTCTTTCGTTTTAAAATGAAGGGGTCAAAAGGGAGAAGAACACGTTATGAGGCTATATAATGTCAAATGAAAATGTGCAAAGTGTCGTGTTGTCGTGCAAAATGACGCAGAAGAGAGGCTCGACGATGTACTTTGTCGAATATTCTTTGCGAACGGTAATAACGACGAGCCGAAAATAAGCTCAATAAATTCTTGCTTTTTGTTCTGGTATCGAAAGATGCGGTAATAAAAGAAAAAAAAAATTGCTCGGTTATTGCTTCGTCAGTTTTTACGACGGCGGACATTAAATATTATTCCATTTTACTGCGACGACTTTCTGCTCTCGTTGTTATTACTTCGCTGGCGCTCTCTGTCTCCACTCTCCACTCTCTCTCTCTCTCTCTCGCTGAATTTATTTTACTACCTTTTAGCTTTTAGCCAATCCCACTCGCCCGGTGGTTCTTCGTAGAGTTTCGCTCATGGGAAAATGATTCTAGCTTTTGTTTTGTTTGGTTTTTTTTTTGTAGAAATCTAAATTATGTTTGTTTTTTTCGTTTCACTGATTTTTATTTTTGGGGCAAAAAAAAAAATAAAAAGGGAAAAGAGCGTATTATCGAAAGAAAGCGAGGGTGAAACGAAAAGATTAACTCGGTGCACAAATAATTTTTATCTTAGATGTTGCTGCAAACACAAACGACGCTTTGTATCGCCCAGTTTTAGCGAATTTTCGTCCCCGGCCCCTGCGTACCCACCTCTCGTTTCTCCGGGGAAAACGAAAAAGATCGACCGAAATAGTAGCAAAAAGACTGTGGGAAACGTGGAGGAAAACATCTAAAGAGATAAAAGTGAAAAAGTTTATTCTCTGTGGGAATTGTGTTAGTGTTTTTCACTTGTGTCCGGAAAATAGAGAAAAGTACAAGTTTAACCCTCGAGAAGACGGAAATAGTTTACACACTATGGGTCAAAAGTGATGTGTGAGATATTTTTTGCAATACATGATCAGAAAGTAACTCTGCTAATATTTCCAAGATTTCTGCTCGAATTCTGGCACGACTGAATAATATTGAATAATTTTTTAAGCTCAGATTCATGCGGCCTAGTTCCAAGATTCAATTTCTTTTATATGTTGTGTTTACTAAGAAGTTTGTCAATGAGCTTATTTTCTGGTGATGAGAAATCGTTTCTCTCAAAATCTACCTTATCTCTGGTAGAAAAATCAATGAACATAGTCAACCTACGGCCTGTTACGATAAAAAACCATTCTTATCCTCCCGACTTCTGTCGAAAGTCATCTGATCTGGGAAGTAGGCTCCTGCACATCGCCGCAATTTCTTTGAATAAGGCTACCAAATGCAGCTCATCTTGCTTACTCCTAGTTCAATTATTCAACTTCAAATTAGACTATTTATTCTGAAAAATAATAATTTTTCAAAGCTTTTGACATTCTATGAGACACCACAAGGACAAATGAAGGAAAAGTGCGAGATGATAAAAAATTGCACGAGAGCGAATTATTTTATTCAGAGCATCTATGAAGTATGAAAAATCCTACCCACACACACACACGCACACACAAATAATACCTACACCAAAACGATCGAAGTTTCAGAAAATTCATTAGTTCTTCTCCCTAAATTTGAATGTACTTACTCATTTTGACTCGATATAAGCACAATATAACAGAAATATGAGAGTGAACGAATTCTATTTGCAAGAAAAAAGTGCAAAACTAGATCTTTTAAATGAAGAAATTATACATGTTTTTTTTTTCTTCAAGTTTTAACATAGTTTGATCGCCCCCACCCCTCATTTTGTATCGTTTTATTGAGATATTAAAAGAAAATTCATTTTATTCGGTATATAAAAAAGAAATGCATCGTCAGAACTTTCATTTAGGTTGAATATTTTATTTAGTTGCAGCTTATGCTGTGTAATCAACTTGTAAATTGCCAAAATCAGCCCGTAGTTTTCATAATTTCTATCAAACAGATCGAAGGCTTCGGTCAGTATCAAAAGTCATTCGCAGTTTTCGTCCATGTAGATCTCATCATAATATAATTTGTCAATTTCTAAAATAATGAAATCTTTAAAGAAATTGATAACAACTCCTCTCATCTTCTGAACTAAAAATAAAAAGTAAACAATGGCGATTTAGCAGCTATACTTCATTGCACATAATATGAGCATAAGACCTCTGGAATACTCCTACTAATTTCGTGATATTTTCAATTTTCACTCACGAAATCCTTCAACCTTAAAAGTTCTAATTTGGCCAGATTTTTTTTTTTTCTGTTCACAAGGATATATTTGGACTACTTTATTAACAATAAGTACGAGTATTTGCAAATAATTTTCGTATTTTCCGTTACACATATGTTTGATCTTACATATACGTAAACAGTACCTACAATAGTAGTAAATGGAAATGATACTTACCAAATTGAGTAATTAAGGATCGAAATTTGAAACCGAAAAATAATACATTTTTAAAAAGCATCTATGATTTTCGTGCCACTCAACTTGCTTGCATTCGACTCGTCAAATTCTAAACGAACAACACTGTAATTGAAAGAAAAATGATTGAGTACTGTATCTATCTAAATGCAATTAGCTTGAGCTGCTATCGGTTTTTTTTTTCTAATAGCCATGCTACTGTTTGATTCAAGTACCTTTAAATTCGTAGAATGTTATATTTTAAGTGCATGCGCATGTGGGTTGCTTAACATTTTATTTGGTGGTTTTTTTTTTTCATGTTTTTTATTATCATATCTTTTTTAACTTGTATCTAGCATCTCAGTACTACACGCATATGCATCATTTCATGTAGACAGCACCGTATCGTATTCTGTGTGGCTGCGACATACTATTTCCAGCTATTGGTTTTCCCTTAGGTTACTGTAAATGCCACGCTTGTGTGATAGCAGTATTTCATTTTCGTCAATTCCATACACTATCTACCGATTTTATGAATAGTACAAAAAAGTTTGCCTTATGTGGTGGGAGTGACAGGTGTGACGTTAGGATCAGGGAAAAGTGTCTATTGGGAGTTACAGGTGTGACGTTAGGATCAGGGAAAAGTATGAATTCCATTAGGGGACGTTTTCTCACCCCTTTCATTGTCTAACGGTTTGATTCTGGCATGGATATTGGGAATATAAAATTTCGGTGATAAGTCTTCCAAACAGATTTCATATTGTCGTAGTAGGGGGTGGAACGTGTCAACAAAACATGACAAAATCTGCCATCATCAGCTAAAAGAGACTACGAGTAAGAATAAAATAAAAAGTTGATTATCGCAACAACCACCACGCGAATGATAGAATTGCTGAATGTAATCATTTGCGATTGAGTGAGTGTTCATTGATCCAGAATGGTTTAGAAAGAAGAGACCATTTTTGTAAAATGTTTTATTTTATAAAATGCTACATTACCGGTAGAGAAATATAAAATAAAGTGTTTGTATTTTGAAAATATGTGCGTGAGGGTGGGAGGAATTGCCTTGCAACACTTTAACGGTGGTTCGAGGAGAGGTAATATCTTTTCATTGGATGTGTATGCCACTAGAGAATAGCTAAAATCAGCAAATTTGGTGGTGTTCGAATTGATACGAGTATTAACATACCATAAACCGTACGACCGCTGATGAAACTCATTGATTTTAAACCTGGTCCAGAACTACGCTGTAATCTGGACCACTTCTTATTTTGGCAATTAGGCGTCTTACTTTTGACGGTAATTTTAGTTGTCATATTTCTCTTATTACCAGACATATTGCGCATGTGACACAACAAATTAAAATATATACAAATGAATTTGAAACACTCGTAGTGAAGCTCGGAGAAGGTCAATGCAAGCACTGTAATTCAGTAAAACAGCTATGGTTCATTGATGACTTATAATTACTCAAACCCCAGAGAGCAAGAAATACCCGAAGTTTGTCAAGAATGTTTACTCATAAATGAGCTCACCGGCGGGCTACAGTTCGAGTAATGATGAGCAGTAAAATGTATAGAGAGAAAACGGACAGAAAAACATACGACAATATGAGCACCTTTCAAAAAGTGGGGAAAAAAGGAGAAGACTGAGGAAACCTCATGATCTATCCAATCAATTAGGGTTAGAAAAGATTGAAAATCTGCATAAATTGGCATTTACGTAAAAACCATTTTTCAGACTCGGGGAATTTTTTAATGGAATAAGCGGCAATGGCAATACACAAACATACAGCGAAAAAATAAGCTTGATCCGATGAATAAAACTGTTCTACGACGAATTTCCAATATTTTCAGTCATGAGAAATACCTGGTAGATATTTGTAATTTCTAACTTGAAAATTCATAATAAAAACAGGTTCGATAACAGGACTAAGCTGACGTTTGTTTATAATATTTTCAACTAACAGAAGGAAATATCTTTACCGTAACAAATCCTGCAACACTTGATTGAGTTTTACCTTGTGCATGTACATATTACATTCCTAACTGAGGTTGGACGGGCGAACAAACTTTTTGCCCTTTCGTATTTTCTGCCAAGAATACTGCCACAAACCGCTGCATTAAGATTACCACTATTGGCCTGACTGTAAAGCTACGTTTACATCTGACATAAAAGTAGCGACACTGATAACATTTCCCTGAGAGAAAAATTGCATGGGAGTTTACATATGAGTGATAAATTCTGAAAGTTTTCTCGCTGAGAGTAGAAGTGTTGAGAGTTTTTTTCAATTTCTAGCAACTGTGTTAATATTTGACACAGGAAATTCCTGCGATAATTATCCTGCCATTTCTTGCAGAATATGTTTTAGGTGAATTTTTTTCCTTGAAGGTAACTAGTCTTCAGTTTTCAAATGAAGAAGGTGATCTCTTGCTGTGTTTTAAGTGAAAAAGTTCTAAATTTACTAATAATTTAAAATTTTCAAAAAATGAAGAAAAAACGAATTGCAGCTTTTTGCTTGATATTACTTCAAGAAATGAGTGGTGCCACTCCTGTGAAATGAAAAAAAAAGATCAGTTTAGGTAGAAAAATGGATTTTATGACGTTGCAAGTTTGGTGCTTACTGCCAATTGTTATAAGAACTAAAAATTGAAAATCCTGTGGAATTTTCAAATTTTATTCGAATGCCAGCTCAAAGCTTTGAACTTCTCATTCAAAAAATTGGACCTCTAGTTTCCCATTTTCCATTGTAATGCACATCGTCTTGATTTTCAGAACCAGTTTTTGGCACTGTCTTCTTCAATTCAGCTTTTGCAAATTGTGTATTTTTCAAGTCAGTTCTTCAGTGGTAGTATTGAAATGTTTTGCCAAACTTTCGAGAGCATCACTTTTTTTAATTTGATTTCTATAATTTTCACATTTCACATTCTTCCAAATCTCTTATTTTGAAATCAAATCATCGGTTTCATTTTTTGACAAACTTTTTTTTTCACTCATTTTAAAAAATTAAAAAAAAAATTTTGACCAACATTTTTTTCACTCATTTAAAAAAAATGAATAAATAAAAACCAAAAAACCAAAGTAGAAGTGTTGTAAAGAAAATTCAGGCTCAAACACACGTTTTTTATGCTTCAAAACTATCCAGATAGTGATTTTAAATGCGAGAAAAGTAGAGCTGTGGTCAACTTCTGACACAACCATATCAGAATTTCTTCCAAACAGTTTACATTAGTGCGATTAAAATTGCTGATATTACTATCGAGTATCCGCAAGAAATTGCAGAAGTAAATTTCTTTATTGTTTATTACATCTGCTATTTCTACTCTCAGACAGAAAAATGTTGACAGAAATGTCAGATGTAAACGTAGCTTTATACTCATACTTGAAACGCTACAAGTTTAAAATTAAAAATCATATAAGCGAGCAACAGGAAAAAATGAAAATTGAAACGTGGACGGATACGACGCCGTTTCTACAAAATACGAATGAACTATTGTTCGATTCTCGGAATTGAAAGCGAAGAGTGAACTGTAAAGACACGAAAAATACTTGTGAGAACTGATAAGGGAAAGAGGAAAGCATCGCGTAGAGTGTTGCAAGTAGGATTGTTCTGTAAACCAGCACACAATGTTGATTTTACCACACTACCTTCAGCTTCGCTATTGATTAGTGCTTGCGCCAAAAAAGCTTGAACTGTCGCTGGCAGTAAAATTTTGCAAGAAGAGCTTTTATCGCAACTTCCTACGAATAGTTCCCTCTGTTCAAGATTACTTTTGCGACGGCAAGGTTCACACGATGAGCAGGATTTTGAGTATTCAACTTTTTTCTCCGACTTTGAGTTGTTGAGAGTGGGCTGGAAAATTAGTTTCTCTGCGCGAGAGGAAGAGCTGGAATTCTCATTAGCGGCTGTGGATTGCCATTGTTTCAGGGTTTGTTTGAGGGGTAAGAGGTTTTATCCATGATCACGTGTTGAAAAATACTACGAGTAGGATTTAGCGGCGACAATACAAATAGAGATGATTGGGCTATCCTAGGTATTAAAATGGAATTCTTCGCTGTAATTATGCATCAAAAAACTACGACAGTACACTAATGGTGAACGATCGAGGGCAGACAGAAAAAATGGAATTATTTCTAATATCGGAAGAAGGAAAATGTTAGCAGTTTTAGATTACCCATTTATACTGTTATTGAAAGGAAGCAAGGAAGAGACGTGATATTTTAGGAAAACAGGTGGAATAGAAATAAGATGGATAGTACATTTTTTTAGGAAAAAATGGACGGTGACCCCCAACATATATGTACTATAATGGCCCTAAAATAGACCCGTTACAATCTCCTGGGGTGATAAAATTTATGCCATATTCATGACTGTCCCGACAATTGTCTTCACAGACATGTAAAGTCTACGAAACTTTAGGTAGGTGAAAACACCTGCCTAAAAGTACATAGACTGCACAAGGAACTGTCGTTTAGCTAGATTTAAAGAAAGCCTCGAGAGAAGTCGAAAGTGGAGAACATATTGCCTTAATATTCTTCAAAGAGAATGGTCTCAATTTGTGGGGTATCATGGTGTTGTGCCTGCCGAAAACTTTTTGGCTTTCTCCATTAATTTGTGTCTTCAGTTTATTAAAATTTCTTTATAAAATTAACCACCCGTAATAAGAATATTCAAATACATAGAATTAACTTAAGTCCCAAGTCCCATTGTATCAGTCCTCCTTTGAGAGAGAATTCAAAAAATGTAGAACAACTCGAAAATAGCTGCTAAGAATTCAGTTTTATTAGCAGATTTTGGATCTTAATTGGCATGATCATCGAGATTAAATCGTCTTTGTTAAAAATACCGTTTCTTTTTATCCGCCACTGTGGCTCGTTTTATTTATTGTACTTAAATGGCATATTTTGCCTCTTTCTTTATTTTTTTTCCATTATTAAAATGCGAACCAAGCACTTTTCTTCATTTTAAAATAATATACATGCTTAAATATTATTTAAAATAATAATTATGAGAGAGAAAAAAAAAAAGAAGCACCAATGATTCGCATCAAATTTCTTCATCATATTATTGATAATATTTACCCAAATATAATCTTATCTATTTTAATTAAATTCAACTTTTTCTTAACGCTTATTTTCCAATACTTTTAAATTACCCAACGTTTACAAATCTTGTTGCATTTGTTTTTTTTACAAACTATAAACGTAGGTTTATAACCGATTTTTATTAATTTTTAATCCATTTTTTTTCCTTTTCATTTCGTTGTAAGAAGAAGTATTCTCGAGGGTGTGCTCTATTATTTTAGAGCACTCCTGAAATACGTAAATATTTGTTATTTATTTAAAAAATTTTATTTTTTCGCCCTTCATCTTGAAATCATTCTTCATTTTATCTGTGAAGATGATTTTGTTTTATTCACCTTTATTCGAATTTTATATTACTTTATCGTCGTCGTTGTATATCGAATTTTATTTTATTTTTTATTTTTTGTTTCAACTTTTCGATCAATGAAGCCATAATTTTACGTTTCATTTACTCGCCAAGTCTTTTTTTTTTATTATTCACTCCTCAAGACAATTCATATAAGTACATAATTTATTTTTTTCAACTTCTTTCCTAATTTTCAAACATTTTTCCAAGTAAGTTTTAACCGTGAGGGCCAATTTCATGTACTTTTTTTTTTTTCGTTTTTATCGATATACGATCGTCGAATCTCGTATGGTACTTAAATTTCTCGTTTTATTAAATTACCTTCCTTTTTTCTTCGTTCTTCTTGTTTTTATTTTCACGTCGGGTCTGGGAATTAGGTGTTTCGTGACATGTGGTGGAAAAAATTGGGGGAAATCGAAGAATGAGGTAGGAAAATCAGGGCCGGTGACGGTGGGGGTACGAATGTAGAAACTAAAATTCGATTGTCTTTCGATTTGCTGTCGCACAGTACCTGAAATTGAATTGTTTCAGTCTGCTTCGCCGCTGACGTTTTTATTTATTTACTGTATTTGGAGATTACATACACAGCGTGGAGTGGATGAAATTCATTTACAGTCGACTCGTTCTCGTAGATTAGGGGTTCATGATATTACATTTTTAATGGAGAGATGGTACGTTATTCCGGCAGTGTATAGGATTAATTTATTTCACCAAAAGCAACGAGTTATTTAGTTGATACCAGTGGACTGAGATGTGCTTTGAAGCAAGAGGTAGAAAAATTTAAATATTTGCCTGTGCTTAATCTTCTGACTTGGGACGAATTTAGGGCTGCTTGGGAAAATTTGTTTCGTTTACTTCGATTATCGTTATAGTTAGTCAACTAATTTTTTTTCCCATCTTTTCCTCCGCAAAGATTGTACTCGTTAAAAAGCATCTATCTTCAGTTTGAGAAATTCGTTTTCAGTACATAGTGTAGCGTTAATTAGTGCATATCTAACTCAAACTAATAGGAAGAATATGCCAAGGCCTAAGCAAAAGTTGAAGATACTAGACATTGACATTCCATAGAAAAATAGACGATACCGATGTATGTGCAGAAAAAATTATTCTCTCTTAATTTCTGTACCTTCCCCCTTGAATTTCGTAAACCTATCAAGAGCCAAAATCTTATTAGGTAGATTATAGGGTGTTAAAAGTATAGTAATACTGCAGCCACTCAGAATACGACACTAGCTACACGCAGTCTACATGTACGTAAGTAATTTTATCTTAATAAGTCATTTTTTAATTTCAAACAACCACACTCATAACCTGTTGTCCAGAGTTTTGATGATTCCTGCTAGCTTGCGTGGAGTCACTCGCATAGCCGCATTTTTAACGAACGAATTCATTAAATGCGCATAAGTCAGTTGTGTATAAGGTGATACTAATGTTAGGAAGGAACCCTAAAAACAAGAATGAAACTTTTATGAAATAAAATTCAGGAGAAAAGACAAACATTTATATGACTTTGAACGCGAAAAAATAGAAAAAACACTCGCTTAAAATATTATGTTGAGGTCAAAAAAAGAGATTCAATTATTTTCATGGAGTTGGGTAAGTTTTGATGTAGGACTTGGATTTTTTGTGGTTGTAAGAAGTCTGTGTTGAGGTGGACGTATTGCGTGAAAGATGTTCTTAGTTCTAACAGTAAAATCCAAGTGAGCTCTCTGACCAGACAGCCAGCTTTTTAGATAAGGTCCACGATATCGGACCTCCCTGATAAATGTAGCCATAGTCTATGTTTTTGTAATATTTTTGATAATCTTCCCTCTTACGTACTATGGTTGAATTGGTGTATCTGCATATGTCGCAGAACTGCAGATACTCTTTCATTTCCGACGACCGTGTTACATTAATCCTTATTTTATACATTTATAAATTAGAAAAACGAATCTCGGACCCAAACTTCCAGAGCGTTCTCTTGCTTCTTCGATGCTTTTCTTGTTTAGGAGGGGCTTTCAACTCGTCTGTGGAGGTCTCCAAATTTTGTAAACGAGTTTCTATTCTTATGATTCGTACTATGTTTTTGTTTTTGTTTCAAGAAGATGGCGTGAGAATGAACTTTGATATTCCGGGAAAAAATTTTATTTTTTCAATTTTAATCTTGTAATGGGTCAGGAAAAATTGTTTATAAGTGTTAGGAACCCAAAAACGAAAAAATTAAACACAACACAATACTTAGAAAAATTTGTATTAGAAAAAATATGATAGAAGAAATATCAAGATGATGTTTTAGATTTGAACTTAACTCTTGTCTTACTACTCTGCTACTGACTGCAAAATTGTTTATAAGTGTTAGGAACCCAAAAACAAAAAAATTAAACACAACACAATACTTAGAAAAATTTGTATTAGAAAAAAGATGATAGAAGAAATATCAAGATGATGTTTTAGATTTGAACTTAACTCTTGTCTTACTACTCTGCTACTGACTGCAAAATTGTTTATAAGTGTTAGGAACCCAAAAACGAAAAAATTAAACACAACACAATACTTAGAAAAATTTGTATTAGAAAAAAGATGATAGAAGAAATATCAAGATGATGTTTTAGATTTGAACTTAACTCTTGTCTTACTACTCTGCTACTGACTGCAAAATTGTTTATAAGTGTTAGGAACCCAAAAACGAAAAAATTAAACACAACACAATACTTAGAAAAATTTGTATTAGAAAAAAGATGATAGAAGAAATATCAAGATGATGATTTAGATTTGAACTTAACTCTTGTCTTACTACTCTGCTACTGACTGCTTGGGCTCCCATGGAAGACCAAAGAGCCAACCTTTTTGGGGGGAAAACGAAGGGAAAGGGTTGATCCATTAAGTCATTTGCTTAATTTTGTTTCATTATATCCTTTTTTATAAAGTGGTTTAAGTTGTATGTCTTAGAGGTCAACCCCAGAAATCCTATTCTTTCTGTAAATTATTGGCAATAAATATATCATTTAAATTACTCACATCTTTTTAGAAGGAAGTCAACTAATTAACAAATCCTCTTAAAAAAACCACAAAATCACTCTAAATCCACTTAACAAGACAATTTCATATGTGAAAAGGGAAATAAAGAAAGACTAGGATAGAAAAGGATAAAATGAAAAAGGTTTTAAGAGAATAGTGAAAAGGGGGAACTGTAACATTGGGTACAAGAAAAAGAAGGTTGTGGAAGGAGGGATCTTAGCACCGTGGGAAGAGGGATCGTAACATAAGTTTTGACTCTGCTCCACATAGGAAGCATAATCCTCCCCCAAAATGTTCTCAAAAAATCCCTCAAAGTCGAAACGTTGTGAAGGCTCACGAACGAAATAATAAGACTTCACATTTTAAAATTGTTTAATTAGAACCAACTGATAACTTTTCGAAAACAACTACTGAGTTTCTGCCTGATCAATATGGTATTATATACTAGAAAATAATATATTTAATGGGAAAACATTAAGAGATAAGGTCAAATATCGAGTTAAGATTGGTAATATTAAAAAGAAATTTAGAAGAAGGTTAAAAATGAGAGTAAAACTAATTAGGGTAAAACTAAGGTAATTAATGAATAATTAGTAATAGAAAAGGTAAGCCAGCAGCCGTGACAACGTTCAAAAGTAGGGGGTGGGGGTTGTTGGTTATTGTGTTGGTCTAGGAAGTCTTCGAGGTTGAAGGGCTGGTTGTGTTACGGTGCGGAGATTCTTCTTCCAAATTTTGAATTGAGATCTTGATTGTTTTCCAAATGTGGGGTCGGTGAATTTTGATCCGAGAAGCTCCCACTTGCCAAGGGCAGAGTAATTACCTGGTTCTGAGGGTATGATACTTCCGAGTAA
This sequence comes from Parthenolecanium corni, assembly GCA_038050395.1. Lineage (NCBI taxonomy): Eukaryota > Metazoa > Arthropoda > Insecta > Hemiptera > Coccidae > Parthenolecanium > Parthenolecanium corni. The sequence continues at coordinate 4,133,789 of JBBCAQ010000002.1, forward strand.
TTTTCTTCATAATCAGTTTCATCAGACTCAGGTTCTGATGAGTTTGTAGCGTTTCTTGGTGAAACGAGAGGGGAAATGCAACAAGTAGGTAATGTTTTTATTCCAAGACTGAGCAAAACTCGATTCCCTCATCGCCCATTGGCGCTCCAACGTCATTCGCATCGACATCAGATTTAGGAATCTCATCTCTCAAATCCGCGCCAACATTTCGTGCGATAGTCCATACATAGTTTGAGCTTGAATCTGGTATTGTACACCCCGCCCAAGATTCTGCTCGCACCACTCTCCACCATTTTCCCACCTTATTCACTCTTTCCACAATCCGATTCGGTATTTGTACGAAGTAACAGCGACAAAGTATCTATAACTGAATTATAACCAAGGTTTTAAATACATTGCTTCGCCGTTCACACCTAAAGTAATAAAATTTATACGTTCCAGAAGCATAAATAATGTAATAAGCGTATAAAAATAGCCGCTTACTCAAAGTCGAAACCCTCGCAGAGTACACACGGATGAATATTAATAAGTACCATTGTTTGGGAACCGGTTTGGCGAAAATGACCTATCAGCAAGAGAGGCGAGGGCAGACTTCCTACGTGAGAAGCATTGGTCAGCGATGAGAGAGTCAGAGCGTGTGTATATTTATTTACAATTCGGTGACAAATTCGAAAGAAATGATGTCATACGCATCAGCCAAAGCGTCCCCGCTGTCTTCTCACAAACATCGCCATCAAGGCGAAATAATTATGCAGTAATTATACACATACGAATGCATTATAAAACAATTTTGTACACCGTCAAAAAAGTAGCTAGCGTATCACAAAACACGTGAATAAAGGTGACTACCAACGTACAAGTGAACAAGAAGATTAGAGTGAACACTACACGATGTGACAGGTTTAAAATATATTTACACCATTACACTATAAATAACTGCATGAGGAATCAACAAATTAAGACGGGGAACTAGTGCTAAAATTCTATGCGGTGTCTAATGAGCTAATCAACGATTATAAATTATTCCTACATACGATGGCAGCGAAAAGTTGGATTGCTCGAAAAAGAGGCGAAAATTAGTGGGCTAGAAAATCATCTAATATAACAGACTATTAATTAGTATCGTCACGAACTACATACAATTTCATTTACGAACAATTTCATTCAGTCCACTGCAAAATGAAAAGTATGAAAGCTACGACGATATTGTTTCTGATTAAGTCTTCGGATGAAGATTCTTTTTTCTTTTGTACTCGTAGTTGGTTAATATGCTCTTGAATACTTTTCATCTGGTCCACCAACAATTTAAGTTGTTCTTACATTATGGGAGACAGATAACAAACGCAAACAAAACGAGAATGAAAAACGTAGAGACAGCATCTCGAGGAAGCTGGAAGTCTATAAATTCAACCAGTTTCTCAGCAATAATGTATATGCCTTATATTCTGGCGTTGCTCGAAAGCTTAGATGCTTTTACTGGTCATCTTGAATTGAGCTCCATGTCGCTGGTTCCCCACCAACTGAAATTTGAAATTTTGACACATGTATTCGTTTGTGCTACGTTTGTGCTGGTTTGTGCTGGAATTTTCATCGTTTGTGCTGCTTTCCCTTCAGAGATATTTGAGAAAAACATTTTCAAGGTCAGTGGGGAACTAGCGACATGCTCTTCCCCACCAAAGAGATATTGGAAATCCGAATGAGCCATTTGTTTGTGCTACGTTTGTGCTGCCAGAATATAACAAAATCATGTGAACTCAGCTCTATGGGAGTTGTGAAAATAGGGAAGAATGTAGAGGTCAATGACCGGTCACCAAACTCTGAAATTAGGGTCATATTTTGGAAACTTGAAATTTCAAAAATTTGAATAAATCATTTGTTTGTGCTACGTTTGTGCTGGATTGTGCTGACCTTTTTTTGGTTGGTGCTGTCACCCCCTTCCCACTAGTGAGTGTGTAGGTGCTAAGAGGTTAGCTTATATAGAAGCAAAATTTGAAAATTTTTCAAACACTTATACATTCACTGGAGAGGAGGGGTGACAGCACAAATCAAAAAAAGGTCAGTACAATCCAGCACAAACGTAGCACAAACAAATGGTACTAGTTTTGAACCTTTCTGACCAGTTTGAAAATTTCATCCATTCAAGGGTATGAGCATTTGTTTTGGTTGTAGAGGGGAGAGAGGAGCAGCACAAATAAAATAAATGGCAGCACAAACGTAGCACAAACAAATGGCTCATTCGGATTTCCAATATCTCTTTGGTGGGGAAGAGCATGTCGCTAGTTCCCCACTGACCTTGAAAATGTTTTTTCTCAAATATCTCTGAAGGGAAAGCAGCACAAACGTTGAAAATTCCAACACAAACCAGCACAAACGAATACATATGTCAAAATTTCAAAATTCAATAGGTGGGGAACTAGCGACATGGAGCTCTTGAATTGATAAAATAACTTGGTTGTCTCTTTCTGTTAATGTTAGTGGGCCAACCTCATCCATGCTAATTTTTTCAAAGGATGACTTGCTGTACTAGTTTTTTTTTTCTTCAGGAATTAGAGTTCGGCATTTAGAACAATTTTTTACACAATTTTAGTTATAAGATTTCATGCCCAACCAATAATAGTTTTGATTTAAAAGGTGTTCATACATTTTCTTGTAGCCAGGATGTCCTTCATATTCATGTTCATGAAATTTCTTTATTAAAGAACTGATGCCTGGTAGAGCACTGGCTGGCTTGTAAGCGTTGCATCTGCCTTTGATAAATTGAAAAATTATTCGAATGCAACGAAACATTTGCTGTAGCCCAACTCCCCCTACCAGTGGGTCCTTGTTCCCTTCTCAACTTTATTCAGAAAAGAATGGATGATAAACTGACATACTGTTGCTATTTAACAAGCTAGAATTATTCGCGTCGGTCGTAAAATTATGAAGTTTAATTATTTTTTTCTAAATACGAGTATTAATGGAAATGTAAAGTTGGACTTGTTTTTGTGGAATAATTTCAAATAATTGCACAAAATTAAAACTACCCTTGAATTCTGAATAGTGTAGAGGCCAAGGTATTAACTCCGAAAACAATTTATTTATACGACGGCGAATCCACCCCCCCGCCCCGCCCCGCCCCCCCAACTTCCTTGAAAATTCATCCCATTAGACCGCCAACCAAAGTATTTTGGTTCGAGTACTTCGGAAGTTATTTTAATTCGTCGACTGGTCATAGAAAATAACTGTGCCCTTATTAAATCGATTTGTTGTCGGTTGTGAAATTTAATTTGCAAATAGAAAAAGGACGGTGCTCGACGTCAGAAACGACTCCTTTAGCCCTTGAATAAAGTTTCATTTTCTAAATGGAGGCAGTGCGAAGAAAGTTTCAAAGAGTCGAGTATCCTTGAGTTAATTCCTTTGGCCTATTTTCTGCTCTTTTTCTTGACGCCCTCGGCTTTAACGCAAAGTCACACGACGTCGTCATCTCAATTCGTTGTCGGAACTCGTTTGAAAATTAAAGAAGGGTTACATTTGCCGCCTTTTTATTAGAAATATTTTAAATAATAAGTTGGGTGACATTTTCGTGATTAATATCGTTTTATTTGTCCGCAATTTTTTTCATTAGTGGTTGCCACTTCTGAATTTTTCAACACTTGGCCTTTTCCTGGAGGTTGTGTTTTGTGAAGTGTCTATTTGTGATTCGTTCAGTTGTTGATTATAAGCAACGTGGATGTTCTTTCAGTATTATGTGATCGAAGGCTTTTTGTCGATTTAGAAAAATTAAATGTACGAGTATAATACGACCGCGAAATTATAAAAGCGGAAATTCATTCTGGTGTAAATTTTCGAGATTTTACAATCTAACCGGGCGGGATAATTGAATATTCGATGGCTCCTTTTCGCTCCTTCCGCGTCTCACCCGACGGCCTCCTCTTGATACGAAAAACGAGAGCATAGACCAAGATTAATATTTCAAAGTTTTATACGTGCTTTTGCCATTCCTTCTCCGCCTTCGACTCTTCGGCCAGCCTTCCACTCGTTCAAGCATAGCACGCTTTCATCGTAATCTACAAGTGCACTTGGCTTTCTGGGCACAAAATTAAAATATAAAAAAGTCGAGAGTAAAAAAAAAAAAAACAACAAAATACCGATGGAGTACCAACGTCTTTTACCATCTCAAATTTTTGAAGACCTTTTTCGCTCACTATCTACATTTTATTCCTCTCGGCCCATCTCTCATCGATTTGCTCCAGGTGTAGACCACCAGATGTTCTTCGGGCGTTCGTCCCCGAAAAACAAGACCCGCAGGGAGAACTAAACTTTCAAGAATCATTAAGCTCATTCGACTGCCAACACCAAAGAACGTTCGTAATTTTTCCAACTTGCCCGCTAAACGAAAACCAAAAACGTAGAGAAAAGAACGCGGGGAGGGCGAGGGGGAAAAAAACTAAGACTCGGAAAACTTTTACTTGTTCACCTGCTTGAAGTTAATTCATTTGCAACGAGCAGCAGCAGTTGCGAAGAAATCCGATCGTCGAAACCGAAGCTTCCAATATTGTAGCCAAGTTATAATCAAGTCGCTAACTTTCAAATCACTTGAGCAAATCTCAGTAGATAAGAAAGTTACGGCAGAGTCGCCGGAAAATTTTGTTCGAATAACAATAAGGACGCCAAAGGGACGTGCATACAAAGGGTGAGGGGGTGGGGAAATTAGCGCGTCGATGCGTACCACAGGAACTTTCGACAAAATATAAGGTGACGACACGGTGACTAGGTATACGAAGCACGTTTTCACAAAATTGCCTGTACTTCAGCTGTACAGTAACTATACACATATACTGCCAAAATTTTCTTCAGAAGGTGAGTGAGAGAAGGGCAAGAAGGTTCGCAGACGAAATTATTCAAACATCAAACGAAACTGGCCTGGAGAGGAAAATTAAGTCGTCCTGTGCCATTCATTTAGACAGTCGAACCTCGACGATTACTCGAAGCTGAAGGGAAATGAGAATTTCTCGGAATTATAGAGGCATGTTATCTTATACTCGTATGGAGGTTCGAGTTATCAGCAGTAGAGGTTAGTGAAAATTTCCAGTTATGTAAAGGTTATTCAAAAAAGTTGAAAAAATAGGAAATTTAAGTGGGTAAACATATGTTAGCGGCAATATAGATAATCCGGCTCCGGCAGTATTAATAATTTTGGTTATAATCCGGCAATATTAATAATTTTATTTATTTACTTATTTATTTAGTTTTTGTGTCCCCTCCTACGGCCAGCACTGACCAGTTTAGGAGGGGACAGATTACAGTGTATTACACAATAACCTTGAAAAATTAATTAATTTTACAAAAAGGGGAACTAATTTTACAAAAAGAGGCACATTTGGATGGAGGGGATTGGGAAAATTTGGGAAATATGGCTGGAGGGCTGGACAAAGGCGTAAAGGAGAAAAAAAAAAAAAAAAAACAGAAAACAAAAGAAAAGGAGGGGAATGCGTACTCTGTGCAGGAAATGGATATGGGTACATGTCAGGACTGAATGATGCTATGAATATCTAATACGTCTAAATAAGAATTTGATGTTTGAGTTGCAGAAGGTGATTGTGAAATTGTGGAAGAAATTAAGAGGGCTTGGAAATATTCTCTGACCAGTGAGGATGTTTGAGATGAATTTAATATAATACAAAGTTTATAGAAAAATAGAATAAAATTTCGTGAAAAATAATTACGAATAATATTCTTATATAAATACTCCACCTGTCAATTCGTTATATTATTATTACATTTAATAGGAGATGTTGGATATAGTTTTTCTTCTTATAAATATTCTGTTGTTCGAGTGAAAAGGAATAAATGTGCAACACTGGTAGCGAGTATCCAAAAATTTTCAATTTTATTTCAACTTTGTTACATTTTAAGAAGATGGTGACAAGCTTGAGTCTTATTTGATTAACATCCACTTGGTCATATTTTTATTAGCTGTTATCTTCTTGACACGATTAGTATTTTAGTTATAAATATCTCGTCTGCAACCAACGAGCTGAAAGATTAGTCTGTTTTGAAATACACAGTCAGTCTCTCGAACTTGGTGCGATTGTTGCGACGGTTTTTCATTTTATATTAATTTCCAAATTATATGCTATAAACGTTTTAAAATTTCAACCTAGATTGGTCGTTGAAACTACACCCTTTGCTAGATGAAATTGGCAAAAAAAAAAAATCAAATTGAACTTATTCATTTTGGCTTGAACAGTGAACCAATTTTGAAATATTAGTTTAACAAAGCAACAGAAAACAAATGGAACCTGAAAAGTCGAGTAAGTTAGATCCTACTGGCATTTTTTTGTGTGCTTCAATATGTTATAATATGGGAAACTGAATGACAAACTTGATTCGTGTTTCTAAAAATTTAAAAACTGCTATAATGACGTGGTATATGTACCATGTGACATAATTTCTTACAACATTACATTCATATATCTGCATAAAAATACGCTTATCTCGTGAATTATTGTTGCTGTTGTTGGTATTATGCATTTTTGCCAAAAATTTTGTAGTGTTCATTCTGCTTTCAAGTTGATGGATGTATACGTATGACAATTTCCATGTTCCACACTTTTTGCTCCAGATGCAATTTCTAAACGGTTTATCGGTAACCTCTGAGGTAATAATTTTTTTTATTATTGCTTGAATACTCTGATTTTCGTAAAACACTACGCCATAAACAAACTAAATTTGCCATCAAGATTAGCTGATATCCTTTTACTAGCGAAATAAGAGTTTCGGGATCTCATTCCTCAGTCCTTCAAAAATGATCTTTTTGGATCACGATACAACCGATTCTTCAATCGTAGTCGGGGCTTCGAAAGGATTTTCCTCTCATTCTTAAATCAATTTCACGAATATGCAAAGGGGAAAAGACAGTAAACATAATATTCGATAATTATTTAACTAATAACCACTTCATCAAGTTCGTTTTCATTGTTACGAAAATGCTAATAGAAACATAGCTTTTAAAAGTTTAAAGGGGAAAAGACAGTAAACATAATATTCGACAATTGTTTAACTAATAACCACTTCATCAAGTTCGTTTTCATTATTACGAAAATGCTAATAGAAACTTAGCTTTTAAAAGTTTAATTTCTCATTAACTGCTACAAGAAACTTTCACAAGAGCTACCAAAAACGCTATCAGTAATAAAACAAGTGCACGTTTCATAAAATCAGATAACCCTCGATGAAATGAAGGAATTGGTATCGATTCCAGCCTGAAACATTCGACTTTTCCTTTAAAAATTTACTCAAGGAAACAACTGAAAAAAGTTGCATATAACTTGCTTACGCTTGCATCGTGGTATATTGTTTTCCAAGTTTCCAAGAGTAGAATTATTGATTTGAATTTTATTTTCAAAGTATTATTCTAATCGCCCAGCTGTTAAAGCGCTGGTCAGCTTGTCTCTAATAGCTGATATCAATTGTGCTTTGAATATTGATTATTTACTCTTCAAAAATTGATATTTTGAAAATGGAAATCTTTATTTAGAATTTCTATGATTTATTTTCCCCAAGTACTGCAAATGAAAGCAATGTAGCGTTTATAAGACTTACAACGTGACAAATTGAATAATTTTTTTCACACGATAATCACAAATTAGACAAATGTGACAAATTCATCATTCTGAGGGTGTAGAAAAATGGAATGTAATTCATACTTTCTGATGAATTCAGCATAAAATACGTATTCATGAAATATTAATGCTACTTTGGTAAACTTGGAGCCAGTAGTGTTCACTAAAACTGGTTTTCATAAAATTAGGTGGCATGGAGCTGACTGTGAGCAATCCTAGCAAGATTGCATTTGACTTACAGGATCTCTTTATAGAGTTCGAGAGTTCTTTGAAGCCAGTTAATTTGCGCAATTTCTCGCTTATTTTTAGGGTACAAAATTATGAGCTGTGTAACCGAGTCCGACTTGTATTTTGGCATCTCGCTTCAGCAGTTATCGGAGCTGATGAAGCTGCGTGGCAAGGAAGCAATAGACCATGTCCGCAATTATGGCGGCATCGACAAACTTTGTCAGAAACTTTGCACATCCTCTGTCAAAGGTTTGGATGAGCTTGATGAAGATTTGCTCAATCGACGTCGGGTTTTCGGATCAAATGTGATACCGCCAAAAAAACCCAAAAAATTTGTGCAACTCGTGTGGGCAGCTTTACAAGACACAACTTTAGTTATTTTAGAAATCGCTGCTCTCACTTCCTTGCTGCTATCGTTGTATGCTCCAGTTGACATTGCTGGTTTGGAGGCCACAGACAATCAACATGGCTGGATCGAAGGTGTGGCCATTCTTGTGTCAGTGACGGTGATCGTTTTGGTGACCGCCTTCAACGACTATACCAAGGAGAAGCAATTCCAGAAGCTGCAGAGTAGAATTGAAAGTGAACGCAGGGTTAGCGTCATTCGTGAGAATGAAGTTAAACAGATCCCAGTTGAGGATATTGTTGTCGGAGATATCTGCCAGATTAAGTACGGGGATTTACTTCCGGCTGATGGCGTGCTAGTGCAAGGCAATGACCTGAAGATAGATGAGTCGTCTTTAACTGGTGAATCAGATTTGGTTAAAAAGAGCGAATTGTTCGATCCAATTATACTGAGTGGTACCCACGTGATGGAAGGCAGTGGCAAGATACTCGTTACAGCTGTTGGCCTGAATTCGCAGTCTGGTATAATAATGAAACTTTTAGGAGCCACTGCAGATGAAAATACGCCCACTGAGAGCAGTAGTAGCCAGAGAAAAGAATTGCGGAACGTATTGAAAAGAAAAAAAGAAAATAAAGGCGTAGTGAAACAGCAGGCCCTTGGAAGTGATGATGGTGGCTGCGACTACTCGGTTAGTGAAAAGTCAGTACTCCAAATGAAGCTCACCAAATTGGCCATACAAATTGGGTACGCTGGTTTGTCAATGGCAGTTCTGACTGTTGCAGTGTTGTGCGTTAATTTTTCGGTGCGTACCTTTATAGTAGACCAGAGTCCATGGAATATGACGTACATCAAAGAATTTGTTCGATACTTTATCATAGGCGTTACTGTGTTGGTGGTTGCTGTGCCAGAAGGACTTCCATTGGCAGTGACCCTCGCGCTTGCCTACGCTGTGAAAAAGTTGATGTTAGAAAATAATCTGGTGCGGCACTTGGATGCTTGTGAGACAATGGGTAGTGCAACCACTATTTGCTCAGATAAAACAGGCACATTAACTACTAATCGAATGACAGTGGTGCAGTCGTACATAGCTGGAGTATCACACAACGATGTGCCCAAGTTTAGCTCCATCCCACCTAAAGTTGGCAACTTACTCATCCGATGTATAGCTGTGAATTCGGCTTACACCTCTCGGATTATGGTTCACAAGAGAAGCGATGTACCCAAACACTTGGGCAATAAAACAGAATGTAGCTTATTGGGTTTTGCTTTGGCGATGGGTCAAAATTATCGGACATATAGAGATGAAATAACTGAAGAAATGTTCACTCGTGTGTACACCTTCAATTCGGTTCGCAAAATGATGAGCACTGTGATCCCTCGCGAAGGAGGCGGCTTCTTATTGCTTTGTAAAGGTGCTTCTGAAATCGTGTTAAAAAAGTGCTCTTACATTCATGGAAAAGAAGGTATCCTCAAACCATTTACCTCCATTATGATGAACACATTAATCGCAGATGTGATCGAACCCATGGCTGAAAATGGCTTACGAACTCTTTCATTGGCCTATCGAGAATTTGTGCCTGGCCATCCGGAGCTAAACCAAACCCATATTGATGCAGAACCTGACTGGTACAATGAAGATGAAATTATCAGCAATCTGACTGTCATATGTGTAGTGGGCATCGAAGATCCAGTTCGACCTGAAGTGCCAGAAGCCATTTGCCAGTGCCAAAATGCGGGTATTGTAGTGCGCATGGTGACTGGTGACAATGTAAAGACTGCCCGATCTATAGCTATCAAATGCGGCATTCTTAGACAAAATAATGGCGACGACTTGGTGCTGGAGAGCAAAGAATTCAATTCGCGCATTCGTAATGCTAATGGTAGGGTGGAGCAGGAGCTGCTGGATAAGGTGTGGCCTCGTCTGAGGGTTCTGGCTCGATCTTCTCCAACTGATAAATATAATTTAGTAAAGGGCATCATTGATAGCAACTATGGTGGCAGAAAGGAAGTGGTGGCTGTCACTGGAGATGGTACCAATGATGGGCCAGCGCTGAAGAAAGCAGATGTTGGTTTTGCTATGGGTATTGCCGGCACAGATGTAGCTAAAGAAGCATCCGACATTATTCTGACCGATGACAACTTCAGCAGCATCATCAAGGCAGTCTTATGGGGTCGGAATGTGTACGAAAATATTGCCAAGTTCCTACAATTCCAGCTCACAGCCAATGTAGTTGCTGTGGTGGTTGCTTTTGTAGGAGCTTGCGTTATTCAAGATAGCCCACTTAAAGCTGTGCAAATGTTGTGGGTAAACTTTATTATGGATACTCTCGCTTCCTTATGTCTGGCCTCTGAGTTGCCCACTGCTGATCTTCTCAAACGGAAACCTTATGGTCGTACCGAGCCGCTGATTTCAAGGACTATGGCGAGGAATATTTTAGGACAAGCTGTATATCAGTTGATTGTCGTATTTGGGGTGCTTTTTGTAGGGAATACTCTTTTTGATGTACCATTAGGTAGTGATGAGTTTGTCGGAGCTGTGGCTTCTCCACACTATACCATCGTTTTCAACTCTTTCGTCATGATGACCGTATTTAATGAGGTCAATGCCCGCAAAATTCATGGTGAGCGAAATGTCTTTTGTGGCTTCTTTTCAAATCATATTTTTTACGGACTGTGGTTCTTAACATTAGTGATTCAAGTGATCATTGTACAGTTTGGAGGAATGGCTTTCTCCACAGTTAGCCTGACCTTGGACCAGTGGCTTTGGTGTATCCTATTTGGTGTAGGCACATTGTTGTGGGGTCAGCTGGTTTCCTGTATACCGGCCTCAATATTGCCACAGAAGTTTGCTTGGGGTCGTGACATGTCCGCAGAGTTTGTGGAAGTGCATCAAAGTGTGTTCGATAAAAAAAAGACCACCAGTAATCGTTCACGTATTCTGTGGGTGCGTGGGTTGTCTCGTCTGCGAATGCAAATTCACATCATCAGAGCCTTTCATCAAGCGTTGGACACGCATTGCTGTCGCTCAGATCTTGATGAAGGGGTTACCCAGAAGCCTCTTGACAAAAATGTCACTGATGAGGTAGTTAATTTTGTTGATAAATCTGCAAAAGATGAGGTTGGAACTGCATTGCTCCGTCAGACTTATCACAATTATAAGACATTTGCAGATCCAAAGTTGGAATAGGGTATTTTTACTATTGAGCCATTATACAAATAGTTTGAATTTTTTGTAAATAATGTGATGCATTCATTATATTCAATCGCGATTATACATATGATAGTACTTTTTTAGTGAAAATGAGGGAAGAAGATAGTGCGAGTTAGCAGTTTTTGAAATATGCTGAGGCTCTGCTTCTCCTGATCTCATTGTCATCTCAGTTGGCGCCTTTTAGAAAAAACATTCAATAAACCAAACCTAAAAAAATAAATCATAGAACTAAAACTATGAAATAAATTAATAAGAAAAAAACTTATAATTCTATTATAATTAAATAAAGAAATTACTAAAAAAGATATATTTATATAAATAATAGAAGAAAAAGCAACAAAAACTTTTAAGTCAAAGTTTACAAAATTACAAAAAGAAATAAAAACTATACCAAACATTCTAAAATAAATAATAAATAAATACGATCAACGTCGAATCGATCAAAAGTATCAATTTGACGTTGTTATCCAAAGAACTGATTGACTTTGATAGACAAGTTTTGGACGTAGCAATGCCTCGCAAAATCTTGCCAAGGACCCGTCACTATTGAGACAACTCCTTCCTGCCAACATTTGGCGCAATATTTGGACGTGTAAGCTTCGTCAATTTATTCCGCTAATAATCTCAACCTTTTCAGAAACTTTATCTGGTAAATATTTAGAAAAGCGTATTTCTGGGTATGCCAAAGAATTTTGCATAGTTTGTTATCGTTTCATTTCTTCAATTACATCTTCATATTTACATCGTCTGACTTGAATTCTTTCACTCCTTTCTTTGGTGGACCTGGGAATAGAGCGTTGATAGTTTGTTTTGCCGTTGAAATACAAAGCAAAGAGCTTTTTGCGGACAATATTGGCCGTACTGGGTAACAGCGCATGAGCCACTTGTTTGACGCAAGGGAAGAAATGCATCTTGACATTGGTTGAAAAATTGGTTTTGTAAATGGATCAAACGTACTGCTATAAAGCCATATGTCGATGATAATTCAATCCGTAGCCAGTGCGATTGATCGGTGAAAAAGCGCTGTCCTCGTTGGGAATCTTTGCTGGGGACATTAGTGTTTTACACATTGACTGAAATTTGCTGAATTCCAGTTTTGGATAGAGATGCTTCTCAATCATCGACGTATTTGGTTAAATAATGATTGTAAAAAGAGTTGATCTTGTAGGAATACAAAATAGAGAATTTTGAATAAACGGCAACGTCTTTGCAATTAATTCGTCGGGCTTCTCAAAAAGTGGACACAGTATGCTTGACAAACAACATTTCACCATGGGGAAATGCTGGCATGCGGAATCTTACCTTATCCTCTAATCGTGTTTTAAGGTGATTTACACAATTGAGATATAATACCAATTTCTTTCCAACGTTGTTGTTTCAACTTCGGACGAAGCAACGGCTCTCGCTTTACATTTAGGCGAAAAGGATATTATAACGTTTGTTGTGAATTCTCACTCATAGATCATCAAACCTGAAAGAAAAAATTTAAAAATATCAATGCGTAAGCCAAAAGTACTGTATAAACGAACAAAAAAAAATATTATGTTCATAATTATTATCGGTAAGGACCAAACAGCCATCGAGGTTATCATTTTACTTGTAATTTGATGAAGGGGTTAATATTATTGTTATACCTTGTCAAAATTTACAAGACTTATTCAAATTCCTGTATCTATTGACGTAAGAATAGTAATTCATTTCAAATAATTCTAGCCCGAGAAAATAAGTCTGGAAAATACCGAATACACTCGATGCACAACTCGAGCATCCGACAGAAGTACCTTTGCAAGCAGATGAAAACAGTGACGCGTGAGATAAGGTCTCTGAAATAGCGGAGGTGAGATGCAAACTTTTTCGTCTCTCCATTCCCGCATTCCCCCTCTTACCGCTCAAAAATTCCTTATCGCTCAAGCGGTTACCACTTTCCCTTTTGCATGACATCTGAAAAGCTCGCCCAGTTATTAGAGGAAACTGTATAACCATTTTAACATTCAAAATGAACGACTCACAAACGTCAATGGGGAAAACGACAGTTTATATATATGGGTACAAGCATCACTAAAAGCCATTCGTCTTAATATAAAATTCAAATGAGAAATGGTGGGCCAAACGATTCAAGTTATGAGAAACCTCTCCTAATTTTGCTAAGTATACATGGTGTTCCGCCTCGAGTTCACCGCCAAGTAACTGTTGATACAGCAACATGATAATTTAATATTATGAGTGAAAAAAAATTTACTGAAGCAGTCTGGATCCATATATTCCTCCTATAATTGATTTTTTTACAATTAAAATTAAATTAACTCCCTCGAAGAAGTATTATCACTGCGTTTACCAAATCCTCTTCAATGTCAGTCATATTGTGGAGAAATTCGATTTGGTTTATCGCATGTGCTGGCCGCAGCCTTATCCTGAGGTGGTAAAGTCCTCATGAATTTAAACCTATTCGGTGGCTGCTAAATTTTTTGATAAATCCGTTGCCCAAGATAAGGTTAACGACGAGAATTAATATCGCAAGTGTCTAACCAATAACTGAAATTATCACAATTTTCATATCGCACATATATTTATAGATTATATCTTGGTCAGGATTTGATTTGGATCCTCATCACCATAAGAGTGTGATATGTACCATTAAGGTAAATCATGCCGCTTATTTCATTACACCCCTTTTGACTCTCAAATGCAAAATGCTGTTTTGGGTAGAGTAAATAATTGATACTTCTTATCGGGTTGTAAATTATTTTTACAATCTACATAATCTTCTTTAGAACAATATAGAGTCCTCGAGTCTACGATTTCAGCAGTATCATCTCTAACTATTGCTCCATCTGAAAATTATTGAGTGAGAGAGGGGGCGTTGCCAAAATAAAAATGGTTTCGTTATTAATTTCAAAAAATTTGAAAACAGAACTTCTTTGCCTCAAACTTCTTTCTTTATCATCGTCTCTGCTCGCTTTGCTCTTAATTTTTGAATCCACTACGTCTTATTCACTAGATAATGGCAGGAATTTGAGTTTTTCAACTATCATAGTTTTGAATGTATGCATATTTGAAAATAAATCAGCTGGGAGGAAGAAATAATTTCAATTTTGTTCAACTGTACGCAAGTAGGTTAACGTCGCCACTTTTATGAGCTGTATGTTAAAGGTTCATCCCTGTTTTTTCTCCAGTCGTTATAATATTATGTCCTCCGCATGGTAAATGTTCGAATTTTCACGTGCAATTTAATCTTCGCAAATGGTTTTTTTTTGCTTTCGTCTTCCTTTCGGCTCTATTTTTTATTTTTTATCAGTATAATCTATTTTCTAGTATTGCTCCCTACAGTTGCGTGCGAAAAAATTGAAGAATATAAACTTTTTATGTACGTTTTACGATGATAGGGAGACGATTAAGGGGGAGGGAGGTGGTTTAAAAGGTATCAGGTCAGACGTAAAATTTAATCGGAAACATACCTGTGCTACGCTATTTTGTGAAAGTTTTGTCGAATACATATACCTTACCCACATCGACATAAATTGGTTATGGGTAAAATTCGTCGTAATGGTAGGTTAGATGTCATTTGAAAAATCGATGGAGAGGTGCGGAGTTGTGGTACGTGAGAAAGAAAATTGTGGTTTTTGACTGTCAGTGAGGAGTATAGCATACGTACATGATATGTATTTGTGTTGGGATGAGTTGATTTGGAATATCAATATTAATAGTTCCAGTATCACCGTTTGCGCTAGTTTGCGTTTCCAAAAAGAGTTACAGCGAGATGGAAAAAGAACTCAAAATATTGACATGAATAATTTAGATTTCATTTTATGTAATAAAAATTAATAGTTTCTTATTATGAGAAGAATAGGCGGATGAATATATGGGTAATATATAAATATTTTGTTTACCTATAACATTGATTTATTGTGTTATTGCAAGCAGATCGTATAAGTGCCAATTCAGCAGGACTTGGTTTAGAAATTGTATTTTTCTGCCCAGTGACATCTTAGTGACGATTTTTCAGGTGTTTTGTTTCCATACTCGTATATACGGCCAAAAAAGAATGATCACACGTAAATAAAAAGCCGAATTTACTTCCAATATATCTTGGAGAATCTGATGAATGTTTTGTTTTATCAGTTGGACACCACATCTCCAAATATAGTCATCAATTTCAATATTATCTTACTTGAAAATATCCTTATTTATGGTCGACATAAATAATTTAGATTTCATTTTATAGGTATAATAAAAATCAATACAGTTTCTTAATATGAGAAGAATAGGCGGATGAATATCGCAAATATGAATGGTGAATCACATCACAAATCGCTTCAGATAAATGATCGATGTCGCGAACTCTTGCTCAAAATACAAATGATTTGGGTAAAGATTTACAAATGTTGGGATTTTATGACAAAGTGGTTACCAGATCGAGGAGAGCATTACGCTTGGGTACATTAGAAATTTTTTTTTTTGATTGATAATCAACTGTTTATGTATCATTTCATATGGCATAAAAAAAATTTTCAGATGAAAGTTGATCGTCTAAGAAACATTTTCAATTCTCAGGCTTTTTCCTTGAAAATACGAGTAAATAAAAATAAAAAATAAAACTAACTTATTTTTTCATTAGAAAATGATTTTTCTTAGAGAAATTATTTATTCCATGTCGTATAGAAGAAATTACAACAAAAATAGTGAAATATACAATTCAAGATAAAAATGGATTCTATAAATGTTGAAAATAACTTCAAAAAATCTGGAATTGTTCTGATTTTCTTATGAAAATTGTGAAAATTAAGACTCATTTATTTCAGTGCATCATCCTAGCTTCTAAAGCAAGATACGATCAAAATATTGTTGGGATATTGTTACACAATTAGGGGAGACAGGGTTTTTCAACTACCAAGCATCCCTTGGTTCGCAAAAATTAATTAACACTCACGAGTTGTATGTGAACTTTTAATTAAATAAACTTGCACTGATTTTTACACTGTAATGTTACAAAAAAATATAAAGACTTTATTTGAACGTAAATGTATTGACAATTCAATTATATTGTCAGCACATTAAAACTACATAATAAAAACTGATGAACATTGACGAAGCTTTCGGAGACTTTTTGAGAATAGTGTGAATCAGCGATAGCTTCAGCTAGGGCTTCACGGGATTTATGAATATCTGCTAGGTCTAAGCGATTGATAACTGGTAGGGTGTATTCTGGGGTGATGACTGGAATTGTCACATTTGCTATAGGTACTTCTGGGATGGTAATTGTTCCTTGAATAGTTGTGGAATTGCTGATACCAGCATGAAATACGCGGCTGGAGGTATAACCTGTAGTTCCACTCGGGGGAGTGATAATTCCACTGCGTGGCAAGGTGTAGGATGTGGATTTTTCATGTGAAAACTGAACCGTGAGTGTATCTTGTCCAGAAATTACATAGAACCATTGGTTGGGTGAAATGCGATGCCAAATGGATGCGATAAATGCTGAATAGTGGTATTTGCATCCATCAGATCTTTCTGAAAAAAGATTGAACTCGCATGATGGAACAATGGCTTTCTGTAGGGTTTCAATACTACAGATATAATGGTCTTCGAACAGCTCGGCACACTCATTGAAAGAAGGTAAATAACCATTTATAGTTTGGGAGAAATCAGGCAAGAAATAGGGTGAATGAGGCTCAACGGAATAGTAAGTATTGTTGACTAATAATGTAGGTAAAGGAAAACAATGGTAAAGAGTATAATATGTCAATTCTACTATGGGGAAAGTAATTGCGAATAAAAGATGGTGTGATCTATGAACTGTCATGATTTTGCAATGACTTAATATAACATTTATTTCTTCATTATGGATATCGCTTATCCATTTGCGATTGGGTGGAAGTGTGATAGAGCTCAAAACTTCTTTTAGGTGGTTTGAGTTAACTACACTGGGGTGTAAAACATCTCTTTTGGCAAAAAGAACTGCATTTTGTAGAAGGTCTATTTCTGTACAGATTATTCCAGAAAAAGTGTTGAACTGAACTAATAGGTTTGTTATACCCAGATGTCGGCGAGTACTTGCTAGGTTGTTCTGAATATCTTTAACTTCTTCTTGTATCATGAGTAATGATTCATTTACAGCATGCAAGTTAGCGTCAACTTGTAATCTGGTTTTTTCCACTATATCAAATAGAAAAATTAACTCGTGAGGCGAGTAGCCAGTGGATGAGTTATTTGCTTTATTATAAGCTGACATGGCATAGGGAAGGCATACATCCCATTTACCTTTTTATTCAACCGTTACAAAGAATTTTAAGTATTCTTTGAGCTTTCCATAGGCTTGTTCCAGGGCTCCATTGGCTTCAGGGTGATAGGCAAAAGTTTCAATATGGGTAATTCCTAGGGTCTCATAAAAATATTCCATGAGTTTGGAACATAATTCTGGTCCTTGATCAGTTAAGATCATTTTTGGCAAATCATAGAAGCAGATAAACTTGAGGAGACATGAAAATATATCTTTGGAAGTGTGATGAGCCACAGGGTAAGTTACTAAAAATTTGGTCAACTGGTCTTGAATGGTGACGATGAATCTATTTCCTAGATTTGTCTTCATTGTCTGCATATCAACCACGTCTAATGAAATTTTTTCAAAACTATGTCGTCGGGTATCAGAGATTTGCATCGGAGGTCTTCGTATAATATTATCTTTTTTATGAGTTTGACAGAAATCGTAATAAGAAATAAATATATAAAAAACATTTTTTATAAAAACAATCATATAAATAATAATATTAGTAAAATAAAAAAAATATACAATAAATAAAAAAATTAATATAAATAAAATAAAATAAGTAAAGCAAGGCTTCATTTATATCCTTGCGCATCCCAATCCAATAATATCCTTTGTTAATTAAATGGTCATATAATTTTTCTTGGCCTGGATGAGCCAGAATTGGTTGGTTATGGTGACGGGTAATAAAATCAATTTTATTTAGTGGAATTTTTCCTTGTGTAACCCAATATACAGTGATAGGGTGTGGAGCTTCTGAAATGCGTTGTTCAGTAGTAGTCAGTTGAAATTTTGATACTGAATTAAAATCATATATTAGTCCAATTTCATTATCCTTGTGTTTTATTAACAATTCTTTTAGTGTTTTCAATAATGAAGAGAATTGACCTGGGTCGAATATTTCTCTTTTGTTATTCTGGTATAATACTAAATAAATGATTTTATGGCCAAGTTTTAGTCTCTCGATTTCTCCTTTTTGGCTTAGAAGGGGTAATATCGGATAAAATTCGATTTTCACCAATTTTGTCGGGGCTGGTTAGTATGGCTACTCGTTTAGCTCCCTGGAATGACCTGCGTTTGAAAGGTTTGAATCTTTCTTTTCAATTTTGGGTTGTAATTTTATGAATTCGTGAGAAAGCATCTGCTATGATACTTTCTTTGCCTGGAATATGCTTGATTATGCAGTCATGTTTGGCTAATTTAAGCTTCCAATGCATGTATACCTGAAATTTTTCAAGACCGTATAAAACGCGTGAATCATGTCGGTGGCATCCCTGCCAGAGCATGTGATTATTCGGGTTGCTTTCGGTTCTGTAATATTCTTACACTTATATAGGTGACTGATTTCACTAAATTGTTGTTCTACAAGCAGGTACCACGCTGCCTTTACAAAATTATTAATCGCCTTTTTTGCTCAAAATGGCCCTCACATACCGCAGACTTTTCCTCTAATTTAATCGTTCATCCCTTTCCCCCTTGAGCTTTCTGACCTGTATTGCAAACCAATTAATCCAAAGAATAGCCTTTTATTTGCTTGACAAGATGCGCCTTCGCTCGGTGCCATCACTGATGAGACGAGTAAACTCAACGTCTATTTTGGTAACTGACAAATACCGAGTGACCTTTGAAATTTCCATCCAAAAAAGGGTCTACTCTATTTTCATTGTCGTCGCCGGCAGATTCCTTCCACACACTGCTAATCGTTAGTGACATTTTTCCAAAAATTTATTTAATTTTAAGCTCGATTGCTCGAATTTGAAAATGTGGAAGGGGAAAAAAAGAAGCAAATAATTTCTGCCAAGTACGTGACGCGAATAGCGTAATGGAGATTTATTTGAACTTTTTTTTATTCTTGCATCGTTTACGCATTTTTTGGTCTGAAGGACGCCATGCGAAGAAAAAAAAAAAAAAAAAAAAAAACTATATAAAATAATGCGATAAGAGATAGAAAAAAGGAGGATGAGAAAGCCGTGTTCTAAATTCATTTCCAAGTGTAGATATGAAATGAGATGGTCGCATAGTACGTTATGTCACCAAGTCACGAATTCAAAAACTAAAGTGAACAATATTTTGGACTTTTATCTTAACACTGGAGAGGAGGGTGATGTTTTCAATGTAATATATGATAATTTTGGAAAATGTTGGTCTCCCTTCAGCACAGTTTGTGTGAGAATATATTTCCCATACCCCCCACAAAGGCCCTAAAAAATAAAATAAAAATGAATGAATATAAAAGAATGAATGAACGAATATATAATTAATCAGAAGTCCCTACAGTGAGACACTTTTTGGAAATAACATTATAGAAAAAAAATTACAGTTTCTCCCTCGCCCTTCCCCCAGTGGTGTCATCGATTTACTCGCATTCTTGAATACTGTAATAAACTTTTTCTTACAGAAATTTACGCAGACATGAAAAAAGTTTTTTTTTTTGTCCGAAGCAGGGATTTTCAACAATTTGGATTAGCAACGCAGCCCCCTCTGAAAGATAAATAAAGATCACTTAGTAGCTAATTTTGAAAGCTTCTCTAACAATTTTCAACAAATTGAAATTGATAATAAAATAATTCTAAACCGCAATAAAAAAATTCGAATTAGGTGCATGGTGAAGGAGAGAAAAATCTTCAAAGGAGAAATGACTTTGCGGATACTTCAGCCAGAAGAGGTTCAATAAATAATTTTTTTGCCAGTCTTCCAACAACTGTTTAATAATCACCTTTACTGCTTAGTTTATACATCTGCGTATAAATTTAAATTGGTTTCCAACAGAAAATAGCAACAACGCAAAAAACCCCTCGAGACAAATGCCGAGTGAAGAAAAATTATTAGCAGATATTTTCACAGACAAAATGAAATTGGCAACCCCAACACGTACTCGCAACATAATAAGATTACAGATCACTTAAAATTTCTTACAGCCAACTACAAAGGAGAAAGCTCGGTAATTTATCAAGGAGAAGATTGAATCTGAAATTAGAAATTCTGAGAAACATCGACTTCAAAAGTTCAAGCTCATAAACACCGATTATCCTTGTGATTATAAAATGTTAAGAGATGTTACATTCGGTTTTGATGGGACAAAAATCAAATTATTTTATTAAAGGTGATAATATGTGCCGAAAATCACCCAACAGCAATATGAATGGGGGTTCAAAAACAAAGTATTTTCAAGAAGAATTAAAAAAGTAACATGGTAAAAAATTACACAACAGCAAAATGATCGAGAACAAGAAAATAAAGAGGCGATATGGTTTTTTACTTTTTCTTATTGTCTTTTTTTTTTTAACCACAGACACTCAAAATATTCAGTTCGGTTTCACACGGTTGAAGTTGGTACTTGACTAGTTTTTTTTCAATCGTATATCTGAGTACAAACATCCTCAAATTTTGCCTCCCCACCCATCAATAACCCGTCAATTACAAATTGATGGGTAAAGTCGCCGTATTGAGGGGTGACTTTACACAAATTTTTTGAAAAATCATAAAAAATAGAAGGAAGGCTGCAAACTCAAACTTTTTTTTACAATTGTGTTGAAAAATGTTAGACCTAAATTTTAAAACAAAATTCGCTTCAATAGCTTCAAAATTGGAGGAGTTATTAAAGGACAAAGTTGAAAAACATAAAAAAAGTGTGTAAAGTTGCCCCATTCGACGGTATATTAAAGCATTTCAATTGAGGGACTTGTGTGAAAAATTACACGCCAGCAAAATTGTCTTGGGATCAGCATCATTTGCTGTGTGAAATTTATTTTAACGTATACGGTGTTCGAAAAATCCCTGCTTTGAGTCTTGCTCCAGGGTCACGTACTTTCAGAGCCCATTGTAATGGTTTGTGATCTGACAAGATCTCAAATTTTTGGCCTAATAAATATGGCCGGAATTTCTTTGCAGCCCATACTATGACATATAATTCCTTCTCGTTTACTGCGTAGTTCTTTTGGGCTGAGTTAAGTACTTCACTCTCAAAAGTGATGGGTCGTAAGATTCAATGAATTTAAACGAAAAAATGATAATAAATAAAGTTTAAAATGTTGACAAAATCCAATAGTTATTAAGTATGAAGTTGAATAAAGAAGCTACTGGTAAGGAAATTATGGAGAAAAAGAAAAAGAGTGAAATTAATACAAAGTTACGCAGATGTTGCGTGAAGTGAACAAGTGAAATAAAAATGGAAAGAAGAAAATGTGCGTAGATGGGTACGTATGTGACAGTAACATTTTAGTACTATGCACATAAACAAATTTACAATACTTGGACATGAACACTTGGTAACTATTAAGATGTAATAGTCTTAACTCTGGTTAACTCTTTGTAACCTTCTGTCTTGATGAGTGATCTACCAGGTTATTTTATATCCTCTCTACACAACAGTGGCAGTACCATTTTACTATCTTATAGCATGTTCCAAAAACAAAGTACAATGTTATGCAGTATGTGACTTTACAATTGTGTATCTGTAGTCACATACTGGATCCCACAATAAACAATTTTACATAGTCAAAAAGGGAAAACAAAATTGATGGAAAGTAAGAATATCGAATATAATTATAAAAACGATGTGGAAAAATAGACGAGTATATTGGCCTTGGAGAAATAGCCTGTTCTGCGCGTGCATAAACTGGATAGGTGATATACACATCTAAAATAAAATTACCTATACATTCGCAGAACTGATATTTTTTGAGGCTTGTATCCTCATACCCTTAAATACTCCCACACGAGCTGGCTTAGTTCAGTGCAAAAGGATTACAGAAACAAAATGTTCTCAATAAAGAAAAAAGCCAACTGAAAAATAATAAAATCTCCGTCAAGTTTAGAAGATGTGACTTATCTCCCTCTTTTGATAAAACTGTTCGAGGGCTTTCAACGTCTTCCCACATATTTGTATTAAATTTTTCACATATTTTTGAAAAGGTTAAAATAATACAAGAATAAACTTGCACTTGATAGAATGTGGAAGCTAATAACGTCAAATACATGAAAAATGACTGGGGCAGTACTGCTAGTTACAACTTGATAGTTTTTATGACCGTAAAAATTTCCTGATGTTTTGAAGAAGAAGCATAATAGAATAATTTTCCATAGTAAAAGCACGCAATTATTCACCACTTTCGAGCGTAGAAAAATACATTCGGATCTCTGACTGAACACCCTGTATGCCTGTATGCTGTCTCATTATTAATTCAACCGTGTCAGTGACAATGTCGTACAAACGAGTTCGTTTGTTTATGTAACAAAAAAGCAAAACAAAAACGAATAAATAAAAAGGCCACGAACCTTTGGCCTTCTCCCCCCCCCCTTCATTCATTTTGCAAATCTTCGACTCCACATCAACTGCAATACGAGCCACGAGCTTTATCGAGTCAGCAACGCCAATTTTCAGTACATAAACACCCTCAAACATCTATTCTTGATGGAATGTAGGATCATCAGTAGTAATACAGGGTGTGCGAAATGACTGGCTGTATTTGTTTTTTCAATTTCATGCAGAAAAAAGGTACAGAAATGCGGTATGGTTTGAATTAAAATTAACATGCCAGTAGTGAATGGCAAAAAGATGACTGAGTGCTCCCTCAGAACCCTTCTTTTGAAGACAAAGGACAATGATAGAAATTAATTTTAGGCACCAAAATAAAAATCAACAATAAAATCTGACCGTTCTTATTCCACGGCCACGGTACGAATTCATACGGAAACCTGAAGTTATTATCATCTGTATCGATCGTTTTGCAATGTTCAATGAAACGCAGGTAAATTTATCGGAAGTGACAAAATAAGAAAAAGGAAGTTTGGAAATGCATATTTTAGGAAACTTGACAGAAAATGAAAGGTGCAGGGAGCATGTACTGGGATTGAGAAATGAAATTTATGAAAAAACTGGACGTGACAAAAAGAAAAAAAAATGGTTATAGGATGAAATAAAAAAGGGATTAAGGAATGAAAGTTCTGGGAGAACTGGTGAAATTTCTGAAGCTGGCGCAAGGTTGTCCAATTGCGCATAATACGTCTTGGTGAGATCGATTGGGTCGATTAGGTTTTGGTTCATCATTGACAACTAACCATTTTCAGGTTCATCGACTTTAATTCATCAAAGACTATCTTTTTCCAAGATTTTAAGTCGAAGTCAAACTCCAGAATTAGCATATGTGAAGAAAAATATATTTACCGTATATATGGGGGTGGACAGGCGATCAAGTTGTGCACCTTTGAAGGTAATTTATGATGAATTGGGTACTCCTTACACGAGTTACAACACCCTCGAATACTTGAAACATTTTGTCATTTTTGTATAAGTACTTGAACTATTTTTTTGATTTCGTTTAATCAAATTTTCTTCGTTATTCCCTAGATGTGTGGGCCGCTTAATAATGTTATCTTATTTTTCTGTACAGATGCTGTTTGTAGCAATGTCATTAGTTTCCACTTCTTCATAACTATAATTACTGTCTTCCACTCGCTTGATTACGTGCCATTTGTTTTCGTTGATAATTTTATTTCTCTTTTATTCATTTATCCCTCCCCCTCGCCTTGTTCTCCATTTTTTTCCCTTCCAAGTTTGCCAAGCTTATTTATGTCTTTTCGCCCCCCTTTTTTTTTTTTTTTCATTTTAAATTCAAATTTTATCGATGCTATTTAGAAAAACGTAATTTACTGAGTCACTTTATCACGCTTGAAAAATAATACTTCTTAGTGTAAACTGTTTGCAATGTTATTTTTTATTTTCTTTCACAAGTCTTAAATTTTGTTATTTCACTTTCAACTTCGTAATTGGTGAAAAACATTTTAGGAATACTTAATTAGCGCACAAGAATTATAAAAATAAAATTTTTAATTTTTTATTAACTTTCCTTATTAAATTATTTTTTTCGATAATCGCTTTTGAAAAAATATTAAGAACTTTTTTTGAAAAAATAATAGAAAATAAAGAACAGAACAAAAAAATAATTATTTACTTATTTTTTATTAATATTTGTGTTTTGATTTTATCTCGTGGATACTTAAATTATTTTTAAGCTCATGTACTTATTATTAATTGTAAAATTGATTGTTACAAACTATATTCGACTCATGTAGGTACTTAATTCGATTTATCTTCATCATTCATTCATTTTGTGTTTATTTTTGTTGCTTTTAATCGTTACTTTTTACGAATTTTACGGACTGTATTTTAATTAATCGTTTATTTTTGTAAATTTCTGTGATTTTAATCGCTTTTTTATACCTCCTTGTCATTGGGACCATTCATTAAAATATTACCTCCAATATCTTCTTTTTTTTTTTCTTTTTTTTTTGATAATATATATTATTACGGTAATAGTGTGTTGAGACAGCACTCAAATCATTTCAAAGGGATTGGTTCAGTTGAAATGTACATGAAGTGTGGTTCAGAATTACTGACGCAAAATTCAGTATTGCCAGAAAACAGCAGATTCAGATTAGTAAGCAAGTCGACTTCAAAGGTAGGTTTCTTCAAAGGTAAGTTTTTTTTTTCAATTTCGCTAAATCAAGATGTATTTTTGTCATATTCAACACTAGAGTAGAATCAAGCAAAAAAAAACCTCAAATGAAAGGACTAAACAAATTCAAATAAATAATAATAAAAAATAAATTAATAAAGTTTTAATAAATTCTAATAAAACCAAAGTTGGAAACAACTAAACGATTTAAAAAATAAATAAATAAAAAATACCAAAACTAAAAAAATAAATTATTGATCTTAAACTACGAAATAAATTAATTAAAAAAAAAAAACTTATAACACTATAATAGTTGAATAGAGATATTATTAAAAAAGATACGTATATTCTAGCATTTAGAAATCTGTGTGATATATTTTATTAATCATTATTTCGGGTGCAAGCCCTTGCTGGCACCGATAAGAAAAATTCATCACTGAGAAGGAAAAAAATCAAACTAAAAAAATGTTTGGACAGAAATGAAAATGAAGAAGACCTTGTTCAACAATACAATTTTCTCTTATCAAAACGCATTATACGACAAGCTGAAATAAAATTGAAGAAAATGAATAGATTTTATTTCAAACATACTATTTTTCTTACTTATTCTTTTAATTCTCACGTATCAAGCGCGCGTCATTCAACTCGTTCAGCGCTTACAACTTGTTCTGTTCCTCTATCTGCAGCAGTGCAGCAGTATTTTCATTTTTAGTTTTTCTTTAGTCTTAAACTTTTTATCCGATGAATTTAAAAAGTCCATAATAATATATGAACTAATTTATTGTAAAATGTGAAACATGACGAAGCAAATTCTAAAATTCGAGCATTCAAATATTTTCAAGTCCTTCACATTGGCAACACTGTTGCCGCTCTTTTGTTCGGAAGATCAGCACCAGCTGTGAACAACAAAAGATGATAACGATGGTTCGATTTTGCTGCTTCCGAATTAATTCGTTTATTTTAGTTAATCGTGATCTTCATTAATTCATTATGAAAGAAAAAGTAATTGTTTCGGTGTGTCAATGCTTCAGATTCTATTATTAGTTCGATTATTTTCGTAAATTCAGTTATTTAGTCATTTGTGCAATTCTCATTTCTGAATGAATTCTCATATTTCCCCTTGATGGCCGTTGATGCTCCAGTTCACCACTTATCTTAGTTAATCGTATCTTCATTATTTCATTATGAAAGAAAAAGTAATTGTTTCGGTATGTCAATGCTTTATTATTAGTTCGATTATTTTCATAAATTCAAATATTTAGTCGTTTGTGCAATTCTCATTTCCGAATGAATTCTCATAGTTCCCTTTGATGGCCGTTGATGCTCCAGTTCACCACTTATCTTAGTTAATCGTGATCTTCATTATTTCATTATGAAAGAAAAAGTAATTGTTTTGTCGTGTCAATGCTTCAAATTCTATTATTAGTTCGATTATTTCCATAAATTCAGTTAATTAGTCGTTAGTGCAATTCCCATTTCTGAATGAATTCTCATCGTTCCTCTTGATGGCCGTTGTTGCTCCAGTTCAACATTTCAGAAGCGGTTTCGTGTAGCAGTTGGTGAGTAAATTTAAATTTACTGTAGTTTGAATCGTGCCCTTCAAATACTTCATTTTGGAATCCCTTATCATTTTGCTAACGTGTAAATTTTTACTCGGGTTAAGTTCATAATTTTTGTCAGTGCTTTGTTTCGGAGCTCTGTTACTGGGTGAAGTGAGGTAGGGGCAGCGATCTTTTTTTTCTTTTCCTCCTTCTACTTGCTTCGATCCAAATCGTATTTTGGTTTTAATTTTTTTAATTTTTGCCTGGCAATTTATTTATTGGGCTAAAACGAAGTGGGTAAAGTCGCCCCATGAATGTAAAGTCACCCCGTTCGACGGTACGTCCAATCGGACCCAATGAAAAAAGGTTACTTTCCAACAGTTAGAAAAGGTGAAATACTAAAAAAGTTAGAATGGCAGACTTTCTGTGTGACTGTGTTCGAGAGTTGAATAATTGAAATATACGCGAGTAAAAACACAGTGAGTATACAATAATTCTTTTTCAAACAATCATTGATTAATACATTACACCATTATGTCATCAATCATCAGCTGTTTCACTAGTGCAATCTTCATCACTCTTGACAACCATAATCACACCTCTTGGACAAAAATTGGGTTTATTTGAGGGCGCCAAAGCGTTATCTATAAGCGGGTAATTAACGAAGAGAAAATAAGACCATTTTATTACACGGAGGCGTCATTCGCACAGCGTTGGTGAAAACATTTTCTTTTCCTTCATAAAACAACATGAAAAAGCATTTTTTTCTTACAGAAATTTACGCAGACTTGAAAAAAGTTTTTTTATGTTAAAATTGATTTTTATGGGTATAGCCGGGTAGATGATGAAAATTTTTTGCTCAAGTATGGTATCGATTTTTTTTTTTTAGCAAAATTAAAGCCGAAAAGACGTAAGCATGAAATTTCGTTTTTCTTAGGTTTCTGAGGGCTGTTTTGATAATTTTTTGAGTTATACTTATACAGCATTATGAATATTGTTTTCACATATCCTCAATTTTTTTAAATTTTGCTAATGAAAAAATGAATTTTTAAATTGTATCGATTAGATGATAAAGCTCAGCAACATTACCTCTGCATTTGGTTTGAATGTTTCAATCTAAAAACACAATTTACTGCAGAATTATTTCCATTGTCTCGCTGTAGACATTGTCTCCCCGTGGGGCGCATCTCCTCTACTTGTGAACCAGTGAACCAATCTTATTATTATTATTATTATTATTTATTTTTTATTTTTTATTTTTTTTTTTGTTGACAGGAAATTATGATTATTTGAAATGACTTGGACTTTTTTTTTTTTTTTTTTTCCAGTTTATTTATTGTTTCTAAAATGTCTGTCTTCTTACCCACTTTTCTGTTATCATACGTAAAGTTTTTTGGTGAAACACTATTATTATTGGGTGGAAACGAATGGGGAAAAGAATAAAAATGTTATCACATTGAAAAATTTGAATAAATAAAAAAAAAAGAAAAAAAAAGTCGGTTTGATCAAGCCTTCGGTCGCTCTTTTAATTGACGCACAAATGACGTCAGACAATTATTTAATTTCAGCCTCGTTCATTAATTTTTGCTGACTGCTAATTAATAATCCGTTTAATTTAATGGGAATAATGAGGGCATTGCGAAAGAATGAGCGAACTCACCGCTAGAATATAAAATCGCCTCAAATGTATTTAAATTTGACGTGAAAATTAGGCTAGCATTGTTTGAGCGACGAATTTTTTAAAAACTTGGTTTTTGCTTACGCCTATGCGTATCTCTTTTTCGCAGGTTTTCATTCGAAAGGAGACTCTGGAAACTTGATAATTTTTCTTTCAATTTGTTTGTTTGTCTTTAGTTTTTCTTGTATGAAAAATGAAAAAAAGTAATTATGAAAATGAGTTTTCCTACTAAATAATATGCTTGAGACAGAAGAAAAGCTGTTAAAAACTAGGTGTACGAAAATTTGAGAGGAAAAAGTTGCAAATAATTTTTTTCTACAATTTCATTAGAAAAAATTGTAACTGTAATTGAGAAACAAAAGCTTCAAGTGAAAAGTGAAAATTTTCAGCATGGCAAAACACGTCGAATGGGGCGACTCTACACACTTTTTTTACGTTTTTCAACTTTGTCCTTTAATAACTCTTCCAATTTAGAAGCTATTGAAGTGAATTTGATTTTAAAATTTAGGTCTAACTTTTCTAAACACAATTGTAAAAAAAAGTTTGAGTTTGCAGCCTTCCTTCTATTTTTTATGATTTTTCTAAAAATTTGTGTAAAGTCACCCCTCAATGGGGCGACTTTACCCATCAATTTGTTATTGACGGGTTATTGATGGGTGGAGAGGCAGAATTTGAGGATGTTTGTACTTCAACCGTGTGAAACCGAACTGAATATTTTGAGTGTCTGTGGTTAAAAAAAAAAGACGTAAGTATAAGAAAAAAGGAAAAAACCATATCGCCGCTTTATTTTCTTGTTCTGTTACTGGGTGAAGTGAGGTAGGGGCGGCGATCTTTTTTTCTTTTCCTTCTTCTACCTGCTTCGATCCAAATCGTATTTTGGTTTTAATTTTTGCCTGGCAATTTATTTATCGGGCTAAAACGAAGTGGGTAAAGTCGCCCCTTGAATGTAAAGTCACCCCGTTTGACGGTACCTTAGAAAAATTGAAAATTTTCACAGAATGTTTGTAAAGAAGTTTACTGTGAGATACTGAAAAATTTATTTTAATTTCTTCGCCCCTCTCTCTCTCAGTGGCGGTATTTAAAGAATGTTCAAACTTGAAAGCTATAGATGATGAGTGTCAGTTCGATGAAAATCTGTCCTCGCACGAATCGTTACTTTTGTGTATATTATGCGAACAGAAAAGTTTTGTATTATTAAACTTCGAGTTTGGAATTTGTTTTGGTGCATAGATGGTGAGCAAGCGTATAGGCTCACAAGTATTCATCATATTTGCTTTAGTCTTTCAGTACCGCGTGACTTTGGTGTTTGTGTTTAAAAGTTTACGCAGTTCTGTCGAAAGCTAAACCTCTCCAGATTTTGACGTTCATATATGGGCGCATCAGAATTTTCGTCTTATCTGTTAACTTCAGAATAAAAATATGAAATTAATTTCAGGATGTACTTCAGTTTACCTAGTATTCGCAAACGACCCTTTATATACTTACAGTGTAAATAGGCCTTTTTAATAAAAATTTATTAGCCATTCTCGCAGTAGAGCTTTCTCTGAAATGTCAATATTGTTACAACGAATACATAGAGTGTGTCAAGAAAAACAAAAGAATCTCATCACACGCCTGGCTTATATTTTTATTGAAAATTGATGCATATGAATTATGATTCTTCAAACTGGCTAAAACTACCTTCGAATTTTCATGATTCTTTTTGCGAAAATGTTCTTTTAAAAACTTTGAGAAGTTTTTGAAACAGATCGAGTATTCACTCGTTGGCCTTTGAAGTTGATTGTCGAAGTATTATTTGGATTTTATAGAATTTGTTGACAAACTTTTGAAGTACTAATGAATCTTTCGTGTTTTTTCTGAGCTTGTAGTAAAGTTCTGGACAATTTTTGATTATTTTAGCAGAAGTTTCGAGATACGGGTTAATATGTTTTTAGTATTTTCAAAGATTTTTAATAATATCTTGAGAATTTAAGAGGTTTTCAAGTCGAGCATTCACTAATTTAAATCAATTTCTGAAGAATTTTCCCAGACTTGATTGAATTTTTGACAAATTTTTGACGAGTGAAAATTTTGCTTATTTTCAGAGATTTAAATGAATTTTATCCAGTATCAATGATTATAGTTAATGTTTTGAAGAGTTCTATCTGCATACTCCTCTTTTTTGAAACTGCCTGTATAGGCTCTAATCGATTTTCTTCGAATTTTATATGCACCACCCCATAATAATTGCTAAACTGCTTGGAGAACATCAAATACCCATAAATAGTTGTTATTTTCAGACCATGTTAATTCAAGACTTGCAATCTGTGCGCCTGAGTTGTCTGTCATAAATACAGTGGGTCCGTGTTCACCGAATGTATTTGTATAACTCTTCTTCTGTAAATTGAATCCACCATAATATGACTCAATAGAATGACCTTTTGTGATAATTACTCCCAGGCGAATAGCTTCTGCAGGCCAAGATGTTGGAAGAAATATAATAGATGTATGTTCAGGATTGCATGTACTAAATTGCTGGCACAGTAAATTAGAGGAGTGTTTATTCAAAATGCGACTAGCTAACCACGTGATTCGAAAAGAATTGAGAAAAATTGTATGAGATGGGTTTTGAGTGAGTTATGAAATATGCACTCAGAAACTCGTAACTTTTAGCATATCCATATTTTATTGAAAGGGTTTAAAAAATGAAGGGGGAAAAAAACGAAGACGTACGTACAAAATAATTATTCAGTGAGCACAGATCATTACAAACGTAAAATTAATTACAAAAAAATTAGAACATGATTTAAAAAAAAACATAAAAACAAGGAACTACAACTTGACATGGACGGATCAATATCACAAAAATACGTTATTAATATTCTTGATGAACTGCCATCATTCACTCGTTGGTGGTGGCTTCTTGATGGTTCTCAGGAGCCACTCTGCAGAAAGGGCAATGTCCTTTTTGCAAAACTTCCATTTCATAATCATCTACATGAAACACCTATTAACAGAAAAGTAATTAAAATCCCTGGTAAACGAGTGACATTCGACTACAGTTGAGGTTTCACTCACTCTGTAACAAGATGAGCAGGCAATAATTTGTAATTCAGGTACCAAATTGCGGTAGTACTGAAATCGCAAGGGCTGTGGCCTTTCGCAAATCAGTACCAGACTCGAATCCATCGACAGCAGTGTTTCACGGTTTACAATAACCGGGCAGAATTTATCTTTATCAGTCTGCACAATTTAAGCACCGAAACAGCATTTAGTTAATTTTTTAATGAAAGAAGTAGATTAAAAAACTGACCATGTAGTATACCTCCAAATTAATGAGTGCGTCGGTAAAGAGATCTGTTTTATTTTGCGAGACGTCATTTATGAGTAGAGTTTGGAAATTCGAGTTTATTTCTTCCGTCGGTCGGTCAAATTCCTCGTCAGTACTCTGTAGAAGCTTCAGCGCTTCCGCATCTGAAATGCCCTCCTCCAGCTGAAACTCGATCAGTGGCAACACCTCTGAAAATGAGAAAGAATTTTATTTGCACACTTGTGACTGGAAGAAGTTTGAATGAGTGGAGAATGTACTCGTAAAAGAACTCACCAAATGTGACAAAAGAGAATACAAATGGCTGTTTACATTTCATACAAAAATTACCCCCAGTGGTCGCCGATGAGATGACTAATGGGTTATACGACGAACATCGGTAACACATGATCAATAGCTCTTCATTGTCGTGGTATGGTTTCGCTTTAATCAAGACTGTTGCCATGTTGACAAATTCCTAGAAGAACGATTTAAAAGTTGTTTTGTAGTTTTGTTCAAATCTGTAATTATTATTTCAAGTTGAAACTGCAATTAACAGCTAACCTGAAAATGAGCCGGTATTCGGAGATTTTGAAGGCTCTCCAATGCCTGGCGAGCTATTTTGAATCCTCCCAGACCTTTGGCCTGTTTGGCCAATGAATATAGAATTGCGCTAAATATTTAGTTCAGGATTTCGAAATTGAAAATGAATTAGCTTTACTATCGAGCCAAATATTACTCTATTGTCTTTCTGGGTGAGAGCCCAGTGGCGCATCAAAGGGGACTAAAGAACTGAAGCCCCCTTTAGGCGTGACATTTCATCAAATAGACTGTAAAAAAAAAAGAAGAACTTGTGCTCTTCATTCGGATTCTTTATAGAATCCTCTATGAATCTTTGAAATAAATTCAATACTCGCAAGTCTTCGATTGCTAGGTCCACTCTCATAATTTTGTAAATGGAAAACTGCATTTTCACAGAGAAAGAAATACAAACTTGGGAAATTTTGAATTTTTCGATCCTAATCTACGTACTAATTTATTGAAGTTACGAGTATTAAAGTGAGAATATTGAAAAGTATTTTGAATATAAATAGAAGGATACAATTGAGCAACACCTTTGGGCCTCATATTTTTTGTTTCATTCAGCAGGTAACGAGCGATATTAAACAACGCTTCTGGCTGGTAAGATGTAAAGGGCTCCTCCTGAAAAATTTGATATTTTTATTTTTAATAATAATATCAGTATTTTTTTTTTTTTTGAAATCGTACAGTTTGACAGATTTGTCAATCTTACCAAATATTTGTGAATTACGTGGTAGGTGAAGTAGATATTTGCTAATTTATCATGATGGTAAAATTTGTGGATTAATTCTTCTCGACGTTGTTCACTAGAATGATGAAAATGATTATATGATTACTGAGACGTGTGGTTAATTTTAAAAAATCTGTCATTATCCTTACGCCATCTTGGCCAGATCTAGAAACTGTCTGCTGAGAATCCAGTGGTAATAGCCAGCATCGTCGAATCGACCTTCCTCAATAGCATTTTCAGTCAACATTAGAAGAACTTTTGTTGCTTCGTCAGGTTTACCAGCTTTGTGAAATGCTGAAATTTAGGCGGAAAGTGTTTTTAAAATTCTATTCACAGCCCTGAAGTAGCTTGCTCCTCATCTTGAAAAAACATCCTATAAAACTATTTGAATTTCGAAATCAATTCTCTTGTAGACACAAACTTGAACAATACATTGCCACTCCAGCTACCCAACTGCCGAAGGTGAAAACTTACATTTTCTCTGCATTTTACATGATTTTCAGTTTTGAAACCCTAGCTCTTTTCTTATTCTTTTTATTTTGCAAAGCAAAATAAAACTAATTGAAGAGAGAGGGATACGAGTTAAAAAACACTCTAAAAATTTTTAGTTAATTACTTTTTAATGAATTACGAGAGTTGATGGAAGAATAGATTTCTGACAAAAATTCTGTATGTAGCATATTACGCCACAAATGCTGTTCATTTTGACACGCTACCAACCTTTTTGAGCTTCGACGAATTTGTCATTTTCAATGAGATATTGAGCATGAGATAGGAATACGAAAGATTCGTATTGCGGATGCTTCTCGACGAGTGCAAACGCAGCAGGCCAATTTTGCGTTTCAACATACAGCCGCAGGATTTTCTCATATTCGCCTGCTTTGTCGTAAATCTCGATGGCGCTTTCAATTTCGTCTGACTGATTCAAACAGTTGGCTATTTTCTTCAGCGCTTCTACCTCAGAGCTGTCTAATCTATGTGCCAATTCCAATAACCTACGAATAAAAATTGAAGATAGTGAAAATACCTGCTTATACGATAATTTCCAATTATTTCCCTGTTGCTAGCGAACTTACATGTCAAGCCATCGATTTTCAATTGCAATATCAACTGCTTTGACAACCTCGCCAGCAGAAAGATACATTTCCGCTGCCGCTTTTGGGTCGTTAATATTTTTTGCCCATTCTGCCTTCTTGCGAATCAATGATTTTTTATCATTACTACTTTCCGATTTGACAAAATCCTGTAATAATATTCACATTGTTAACGTGCAACTGAAGAGAAATCTCAACTCGACGGAATGTTATAGCCCTTCACCTGAGCCAAGTCGAACATCCTCATATCCGTGTACATAGCCAAGGCCCTATGACCTTCATCAGCTTTTTGATAAAATTTGCTCGCTTCTTTGAATCGTCCTTCATATGCCAGCACATCACCCATAAAAGATTCTTTACTTCGATGTGGGTCGTCCTGTAGGAGAAATTTAGATTAATTTGGTGTTGTGTCGGCGACGCTTGATATTGGTTCGAGCATAACCACGGAGACTTCTACCTCCACGCGCATAACATACCAGGAAATCGTAAATAAGATCGAGATGTTGAAGCGATCTTATTTTAGAAAATGCTTTGATGGCTATGTGGAGTTCAAATCCTTCGAGAGCGGCGTGAGCTAAAGCTTTCCAATCATTTTCAGTAACTCCCAGGCAAGCTACAGCGTAGGCTTCGCTAATGAATTAACAATAGAAAGCACCAAGTGGAAATTATAAAGCCATTTGACGAGGAGGCGATTGTGGAAGGAAACTTACTCGAAATACTGCTTTTCTAAACATTGATATAGCGGAGCAGACAATGGAATATCCACAGTAATAACGTTTGAGCCGTCGAGTGAGAATACTTTTGACCCATATACACCAACAACAATACCCTGAGAATTGATAATAGTAGGTTGGAATTTGAACATAATATGTAATTCGATTTCTCAACTCGAGAATGAAACTGACTATAATACTTACCGAAAACTTGATCTGATTGGCAGGGCAGTTACCGATCTTTATATTCAGTACCTCATTGCCAGAAAAACACAGCATATCTTCAAACTGAGAGTTCCAAGCAACACTAGTTGCATCATTTTCCTAGAAAACCAATAACTTGATTCATTATAATATGCACTTGAACAAAGTTTAGGAGGCTTTAGCCATAATAAAAAATAAGCGTCAGTTATGAAGGTACCTACGTAATGTGAAAGCAGATTTATTATCTACTTCTGAATACATTGTGGATTTGTTTTTGCATAAAAATTTTTTCAATTTCAATTTACATTATCATATATTTGAATGCGAGTGTTTGTGGAGGTTTTTAGTTATTTTATTTAAAAAAAAAAAAAAAAAAAAGAATTTTAAAAACCTTGTTCGGTTTATACAAGTCTTTTTTTTTTTTATTGTTTAATTTTTATAATATTTATTTTGTAAAAATTAAATAAGACGAAAACTAGCAACGTTTTAGGATCATCTCGTTTTCTAAGCTTTTTAGCATCGCCAAGTATTGAAACATCGATTGAGCGCACAAAAAATTAGGTGATCATTTTTCTTGAATCGGGCATCATGTTTTGGATTTGTCATTACCAAATCCAGAGTGGATTCTACTGGTCTAGTGAACCAGTAGTAATGACTTTATTGTTTTTGCGGTATTTATTTCCTTTGAAAAATATTCCATTTGAGCTTAATCAAAACTGTTTTAGCAATTGGCAATTCAGTCAAGCTCGAAGGCAAATTATTTCTTCTCAGATCGCATACCATGATTATGAATGCTGTGAAAAATAAGATACCAAACAGTCCTCTTGAAGAATCAGAGAATTTTAATCGTTTGAATGGGTTCGAATCGATGTTGTAGGCCTTTGAATAATACGAATAAATACTTTCATTACAGATAGAAAATTTTTACTTGATAGATGATCTCTTCTAGAGCTACATCATACACAAAGCATTCTTTGTTCTCGTCTACGATTGCCAATTTTCGTTTGGATAGACTGAGATCGGCGCATACAATGGCAGCGTTTGATTTAAGTAATAGTGTAGGAAATGGATTGTTGAGGTATACTTTGAGTACCTAAAATATAACGTTCATGGTAAACACTGAAAAGTATTTTATGAATATACAACTATATATATACTTTCACTGTACTCACCTCCCCATTTTCGAGACCAACAATCAAACCCTCTTGACCTGGACTGCCCCCCACAACTTTCATATACTTGACCACATCATCCATAATCCACTGGCCGACGATTTTATTGTCGAAAGTGTAGCACATCAATTTATTATCCTAAATCAAAATAAGCAGCAGAGTTGAATTGTCATCTTAGACCTTGGTTTAAATATGAAAAGTAATAAGCAGGGTGTTAAAATGAAAACTTATTGAAAATAAAATGGGTTGAACGTACCAAACAAAAAATCAGATGCTCGTTGCAAACGACGAGTAAGCTGCAATCAAACGACTTATTTAATTTAGCCTTTATTTGATAATGCATTTGAGAGCTTTCCTTGGAGTTCAGCTCGTAAACGACCACTTTTGACGGTAACAGTATCTGAGGAATAGAAGAATGTTATTAGAAAAGTATAATCGAGCAATACGCTGAGAGTTATGTTCACAGTTATTTACTGCTAATCTGTTTTTGTAGACGGCAACTTTTCTGATCCAGTCTCTACATTTAAGAAGTATTTTTTCATTAGTTATGAGATTTTGTACGATAACATCAGTCATGCGTTCTCTAAGGGAAAAAAAATCAATTTTAACATTAATCCACTGGTATTGATGGAAAAAAGAAGAGAGAAAGTGAAATTTAATACCTGTAAGCATATTTTTCTTGGTATAAATCGTGTACAGTACTGAATATTAGTTGAATGTAAGCAATGGTACCATCTTGGCAACCAAATGCCTGAAAGAAAAGTGGAGACAGAAATAATTTTGAAAATTTTTGGACCTGATTTGGAAATAATTTTCATCGAACGTATCATCAGAAGAAAAAGAATTAAGCACTTCTCATAAGCAATTATTGAAATTCCACTAATTTTAGACTTATCAGAGTCAGGTTGGATTTATTCGATGCCTTTCATTTATTAAAATTAATTATTATTAGTGCAAGAAATGAGAATATATTCTTTCAAAACAGTTATAATCAAGTTCTCAAAATATATTTTTTCCCAACTATCCAAACGCTTAATTCCTGCGATTTCAATTGAACTAAAAATTCCATTCTTATATTGAGTAGGAAATTATTGAAAAAAAAAAAATTATTTTAGTTCATTATTTTCTGCTTTTTTAGTCTTATATTATTATAGAATAGTTATAATATGTAACAATTATGTTCATCACCGCCAGGTTTCTCCCAGGTATCAAAGGATTGAGTAAAAAATATTCATTTTTGAAAATGATTATTTAAACTTTGAACTTGATTTTCTCAAAAGTAAAATTTTTCAACTGAAAAATTCAAATTATTCTGTCTCAGTCAATTTTCAACCGATTGAGAATTTTTTTTTTCTCTAAAATGCTCCCAAAATCTTCCTTGAAAATAATTATTCCGACCTAAGGTACCATTTCATGGATCACATCACAAATACTGATTTTTATTTCATTATTTTAGTCATGGAAAATGACGATATACTTCGGTCTGTACTCTGTACTTCGTTATGTTGCCTTCCCCTCGAAAAAGTATTCTCGTTATTTTTTAACCACCTCGTGTTCTAAATGGAAACATGTTTACAGTTTGGAAATTTATTTCTATTAATGACACGCGATGGTTGCGATTCTAACAATTTGGCCTATTGAACTTACTATAAAAGGTGATGTAGGATTAGCTTTACAGCACCATATCCAGGAATCTTGCATATCCCCTATGGTGACAAGTTTTACTCCATCCGCACTCATCAAATGGCATTGTTTACTGCAACCAGCAGCGAGTATGAAGTCACCATTCAGCATATAGCTTATTGTCAGAGCTTCGAATCCTATATTCTTTTCTTTACTGATCTAAAAATTGAAAATGCCCTTAAAACAGGAGTAATGGAGGGTAACGATATTATAAAGTCGATGGAAACTCGCCTCTTTCGTATCCATGGAATAGAACATCATTTTTTGAGACCAATCTGTGATACATAAAACTTCATTGTCATCCCTAAAAGATGAATAACCGATAAAGGGGATGCGATTGCCTGGATAAAATCTAACTGTTTAAAAATAATTGATGCATTACCACAACGGACTGAATGCCAAAGCCCATATTGGTGGGCCAGGAGCCGAATTTTCCCTGTCAATCAGAAATTTCTCATCACCCAGCGAATTACGAATGGATACGTTCCCATTAGCCAGCCCTAATGCTAAATATTGGCCGTCGTAGTTCCACGAACAGCAATTAATTCGAGAATTAATCTTGAATTTTTGTATCGATTTCTGCCCCAGAGACCAGAAAGAAAAATCAGTGATAGCGCAGCTGGCCAGAACATTAGTAACAGGGTTAAATGCTAGACACTGAACCGCATCGCTATGTCTGCAAAGTAGAATTTCATTTTAGAAATGCGTACAAATTCACATTCGGAAATCGGGGTGGAGAGATTCAACGTACGGGTATTTCAATAATGCTTCGAGCTTCGACGTCCAAATGATGACAGTTTTATCTGCCCCTCCTGAAGCAAATTTTGTTCCATCCAAACAATAACTGAGACAATAAACATTGTCTTTGTGGCCTGAATCAGAGTACGAAATTAAACCATATCGAGTAGTTCATAAATGGGTTGGATCGAGAGAAGAAATGAGGTATTATCTACCTGTTAATGTTCGAATAACCGATCCATTCGTACAGTTATAAGCTAGAATTGCTGGCCCAGCAGTTACAATCAACTGAGAGCCATCTGGGTGGAAACTTAGATCGTAGATGCTGAAAGAAAGAATGTAGAAATATTAAACTTGTATTTGAGAAAGACTGAGAACATTTTCCTGTAGAAATAGTATTTACCACTGTTCGGTTTTATTCGCATCGCGAATTTTTTCTTTCCAAGCCGGTTCAGTTCTCATTGGGATGGAATGTTGGTTATGAGAGTTTCAAGTTAGAAGAGAAAATGCATGTTCGAAAGGCTTTGATTTTTAATTAATTCAGAGGTTGTGTTTTACATTACTACTTTCTTTGAGACTGAAATTGTGCAAGAAATTAATAAAAAATTGATTTTTTTTTTTTAATACGAATAATGATCACAAAAACTTCAATATTTTGAAGTTGTTTATATATTTACAAGTGAAAAAACGATAAGAAAATGACTCAGAAAGGTGACTGCGAAAGCAAAAAAAATCATTCGGGTGAAGCAAAATTGAGAAAAAATCCTAAAATTAATCCTAAAATTTTTTTTCCATCTTCCTGTAGTAAAAGACGATTATTTTTTATGATTCAGTGGATAATCTCATTCTTTTCTTGAAAAAATCATGACTTTTGTAATATTTATTAGTATTATTTGATACTATATGGTCGATTGTGACAGAAAAAATAGGTAACTTACGTATGATATTTTTAAATAAAAAAATATTGAAGCATAATTTTTTTTTTGGAAGTTTGGATTAATCTCTGTGGAGGTGTGCGAGTATTAAATTTGATGAAAAATATGGGAAAAAAATTTCAATACGAATGAAATATTTTTATAAAATGGTTTGGTGATTATAATTAAGTTATACAAAATAAATTTCAACCCTTTTAAATCATTTGAAGTCATTTTAGAATTTAAAAAAATATTTTTTAATTGAAATTTCGTCAAAATTCTTGACTTTATCAACTCTTTGTAATTATCACTCCCTCAGTTTTGCTGATCTATAATTTTTGAGTACACCATTAAATTCAGCGATGAATTTGACATAAGTAGGAACCTTTTCGATATGAATAGCAGAATTTTATGAAGAATTATCCAATTTGAACTTTAAAGGGCATTTTTTCTATGTTTTGGAAAAATTAATTTTCAACTTTTTTGAACTTCAGGTTGCAATAACTCGGTTAGTTTTAGAGGTAGGAAGACGGCAGACCTATTAATGGATTCAGAATTGAATTCTCTATAAGAAAATTAATGGAAAATCCCATTTTTTTACCCTTCACCCGAATGATCATTTTCGCTTTCGCAGTCATTTCTCGTCAGAAAAATAATAAAAGACTTAATCTGTGATAACGAATAACGATTCTACGGATATTTCCCAATGTAAATCGTATTGAATATGATGTTGACTGTGATTCTGTTGGAAGTGAAATCATTTTAAGTTTAAACGAAAATTATGTGTTGAAAAAGCTGTCGGTTCTCGTAAAAATCGACTCGACGCAGCTGAATAGCCGAGCAATAATAATATCAGCGTTGAGGAAGTCTAATTGCAAAATCGGTTGGACTATGCATCGACATTATTGAAAATTATCTACCAGATTTCATAAATTGTAAGTAGGTAAGTATAGATATTATTATTTTGTTTCAACTTTCAAGTGCACTCGTTTTTCGACATTTTAATGTCAAGCTTCGACCCTAAAGTACGAGTAGATAATGTCAAAGTTGATAAGATGAAATGATGAAATTTATAGCGAATAGTTTCTCCTTTCTCGATGACATTCAGCACTCAAGTTGAAAAAGTGAGTTTTTACTTCTTAGATCTTGAGCCTCGGGTTTAGCGATTGATCTTCCCAGGCCCGTAGCCAGAGAGCTGGGTGGGGGGCAATACACCAAGTAAATATTTCCCCTGGAGCGCCGGAGTGGAGGGGTATTTTGCTCTGGCTACGACTTCGGATCTTTCATTTTTGCTTAGGAAGTTCTGAAGGGGAAAAAAAAAAAAACTAGCTCTCGTATAAAAATATTTCGAACACAGAATCTAATATACTCGTAGTTCCTGTTGAACTGTAAAATATGTTTCTCTGACCTACCTGTAACCTGTTGGTATTCGTTTTTCTACTGATGAAAATTAATAAGTTTCTTAATTCTCGGTAAAAGTTACTAGCTTTTCTCCCGTGTGAAATTCGAATAGGCTGGATATGGGGATTTTTCTGCCCCAAAACAGAGCTAAACTAGTTATTCGAAATTATCGCCAGTAAATCAGTCTTCTTGGGAAATTGAAAGTTTGTATTTTCAAGTACGACCATTGTTGGCGACTATTGTAACTTTTTTGAAAAAGAGTTGGAGAATTTTGGATTTTTAGAGAAACCTCAATTCTGTGCCAAGTTGAAAAAAAAAACATCATTTCTTCTACAGCTTTCGATCAGGCTGATTTTTTTCATGTGCACTTGAGTGATGATTTTCCACTTACTCCGCTGTAAAAAAAAATCCTCTTAAGTTGAAAAATTTTGTCTGGCACGTATACAGTCACGTACCTATGCAAATTTTAAACTTTAACCAAAACTTTCTTCTTTTTTTTTTGTATCTCGACTGTTATATTTTTACAGAAGCCAAGTGATGCTATAGCCACGAGAGCATTCGATTCGCGTATCAGTCGCTGGCACCCGATTCTATCGCATCGGCGGAAATGTGAAAGCTCTCATCGTGTTGGCTCTCACATCGGCACGTTGATCACATCGACGTCATGTCCAACATCGAAAAGATACTGAAGCAGGCAGCGGCCACTTTCTCGAAGCCGCAGTTAGCCTCCAAGTACCACGAAAGTCTGAATGCGTTGGTGCAGGCTGCCGGTAAACTAACGGGCGACGATGTGGGCGTCGACAGCGCGTTGGTCAAGCAGCACAATAGTCGAGACGAGGATGCGGCCAATCCGGTCGGCTATATTTCGGTGTACGAAGACAGCAGCATCTCGGTGAGCGTGTTCGTGCTGAAGGTGAACTCGGTCCTGCCGTTGCACGACCACCCGGTCATGCACGGCATCATCAAGGTGCTGCACGGATCGGTACGAATCCAGAGTTACTCGCTGATGAGCGACACGATTCGGCCGCGAAACGGCGATCGGCTGTGTTCCTTAAATGACTACTATCACGTTCCTCATGTGCTCTACCCGGATCCGATCCGGGCGCGCCGCAATCCGTCCGTAGTGCTGTCGCCGAACGACGGCTGCGGCTTGCTGACGCCGACCGAGAACAACATCCACGAAGTGAGCTCGGTTAACGGGCCCTCGGCATTTTTAGATATCCTGGCGCCGCCCTACGATGCGAAAACCGCGCTCTACGGTCCCAGACCGTGCCTGTATTTCGACGTCGAACATCATTCGGACACGGTGAGTACGTTGACGCCGGCGGTTTACCATTCGAATAACTACTGGACCGTCGAACTACCCTACAGAGGGCCGAAAATGGCAATTTAATTTTTTTTTACTTACCCGCGGTTACCTGTGATGTTAATATTATATAATAGCTTGTATACGTTTTTGTATAGTTAGCAAATTCCGCTTAGTTTGTGTGTTTTTCGTGTTTTTTTTTTTTTTTTGTTTTTTGTCTTCAATTTTTGAAGGTGTACGCTTGAAAAGTATGATTGTTGTATGAATAAAATTTTCAAATCAGTTGGTACAAGTATAATATATGTACCTATCATGAATTTATATTTGTTTCTCAGTACCATAATTATTTACGTGTAAAAATATCGAACCATATGTATAGTTTTAGACAGCCATCAAACTAACTCTACCTTTTACTAACTGTACATTAATCGACCAATTTCGAGATACTCTTACCATCAAGTTTTTCTGGTAGGATACACGCTTACTAACGATGCACCTAAAGTCTCACCTTGAAGCCCAAAATGAACAAATACGAATCGTAAATTTACTAAAAACGCTTTCAATACAGTCACATGAAGTACGTTGACTCGAAAACGATCGACTTAATTATTAAAAATGAACAAGAAAAAACACACACCAAGAGGGAAAAAAAAATAGTAAAAACATATGTTGGCGGTGAGGAAAGTGTAGTGGGTAGAGGGAGGATACAATCGAAGGAGTATGGAAAGGATCACTTGGGGGCGCTACGTATAAAACCGAATAACAGCCAGTGCGAGGGCGACGGATGCGATCGCAGTGTGAATGTATTTGCGGCTGTTGTCGTCTTTGCGGACGAGAACGGTGGGCGAGGCGCTGATCGGAATGGCCGTGGCGGCGAATTCGAAAGACGAGGCGTCGCGGAAAACGGCGCGAATGCCGGAGGTGGCCGGTAAGCGCGCCAAGTCGGCGCCCGTTGCGATTTGGTACTTGCAGCAGGGGTCCGACTGCCAGCTAATCATGTAGAGTCCGGCGCAGAAAACGCTGCCCATCGTTAGTGGAATGACCAGCCTGATCGAGCTGTGGTATGTTGAAACGCCTGCAAAAGAAGTTTTCATTAGCTGACCATCAGACAAGGGGGGAGGATAAGAGAAAATTACGGTTTTTGCCGAAGCATCTCGGGTAAACGGGTTAAACGTCATCAAAGAATTCCTAGGTAGGGGAGAGGCCCATGCAGTGAGACACTTTTTGGAAATTTGTAATACTTCAGTCATTATTGTTTTTTCGACTAATTTACTCATAAGAAAAATGTTATATCATCTTTACCCTCAATTTGGCTTTGTGAAAATTACAATTTATTCAACCCTTCCTTTTTTAGAAGTCCAAAAATGTTACCCCCTATTTGTCTCAGTGTTGGCCCCTAGGCTCCAACAATGAAACAGCAGTAGTCCAACAGTGAGACAGAAAAGTTTGAGAAATGTAAATTTTATATATTTTTCTTCAATTCATTCAGTTAATGCATAGAAGAGAAGTACTCGATAATCTTCTATGCCTGTGTCAGAAAAAGGGCTGAGAACTATCCGAGCAAGAGGTAGCATTTTTCATATTATCTTCTGAAAAACCATAAACTTTTCTTTTATTCATTTTTATTTTCAATCAAAGAAATAAATACATAGGTTTATTCTCAACAGAGGAACACTTCAAACTCTTCAACCTCATTTTGAAAGACTGTAAAAATTTTTTTCAAAAATCTCCGTTTGATTCTATGTAGTGTCTCACTGTTGCTATCGGGGATTTTATCAGAGAAAAAAAAAATAATGGAAAAAAAAATGGAATCATCAAATTGGTTTATGTCTCAAACAGTGTCTAGAATAGCATATGTTCGCTAAATTTCCGCCGCTCGTATTTCTTTTCTTTCAAGTGGCTGCCGAATGTCCGAGATTGGTGATTCACCGAACTGATGGTAAAGTTGGGTTCCATTAGCAGAGTTCGGAAGCTAGCCGAAAGCCGAAAGCTAAAAGCCAAAAGCCATTGATTTTTGAAGAAAAAACCGGGAAGCTGAAAGCCGAAAGCTTTATCAAAAAAGCCAAAAGCTGAAAGCAAAAGCCGTATTTTTATGGCTTTTATACGGCTTTTTAGGTTTTCACAAAAAAAAAAATCACAAATCAGCAAATCAGTGAAATGAAATCACAAAAGTAAAGTGTAAAGTGCAGAGTTTGGAAGCTAGCCGAAAGCCGAAAGCTAAAGCCATATCTTACGGCTTCCGAACTCTGTCCATTAGGCACACGCGTAGTATGAATTACGTATGAAGAAAATCATTTTCTATCGAGTTATTTGTTTTGTCTCACTGTAAGCACTGTCTCACTGTGGGGGCCTCTCCCCTAGTTGAAAAAATTGACCAATTAGAGACAGTGGCGTACTTGGACCAACGTTCCGGGTGGAGGGGGAGGGGGTTGATCACAAAGCCAAAATATTCAGTTTTTTTACTCACCACTGGAGCAAAGTTACCAGTTATTTTTTTTCTTCAAAAAATAGGTCATCGATTAAACACCGCAATATAATTTTTTTTTATAGAAAATATGCAACAAGTCAGTGCCAT
Organism: Parthenolecanium corni; assembly: GCA_038050395.1. Lineage (NCBI taxonomy): Eukaryota > Metazoa > Arthropoda > Insecta > Hemiptera > Coccidae > Parthenolecanium > Parthenolecanium corni. Next base: position 4,178,514 of record JBBCAQ010000002.1, read on the forward strand.
TTTAATATGAATGACGTCACCCGTGATGCTTTTATTTCAAATTGGAGACTGGAGTTAGACTAACAGTGCGCTCGTGCTGACAGTGAAGGCTAATTGAGAATGTCAGAAGGAGAAAATCGCCTAGGTGAATGTACTGTCAGTGACTGAGTGAAAAGAGAGGAGCAGAGTTTGGTATATTTAGTTCGTAAAGTTAACCAATAAAGTCGGATCACACGAGTACGCGTTAATAATGATGGAAAAAAATGTGTGTGTCAACAGTTCGGTATATACTTATATTCAAAACTTACTCAGGCAAATGGACGAGAGACCGAAAAGAATGGTGCATTTGTGCAGACAGTTTCCAACCTGAATCCAGCGTGCCGTTTCTTCACCTAGGCGAGCGGGTTCGATAATGATGGCTTCGAAGCCCGCTTCTAAAGCCAAATCTAATTCACGTTCAAACGCTTCATCCGGGTATTCGCCATCATATATTTCGCGTATGATGGTCACGCTATTGATACCACTCATTTTTCAACAGCTGTACAACAAACAATAGCACCGTAGTTGAGAGGAAAGAAATTTACTGCTTATAAATCGTTCGTACGAGGAAAGAAGGAAATTTTATATCTAACCCGAGAATTAGAAGGTCCTGCATGTTTGCATTAATGGAGATATTAGTGGTGAGGGGGTCCTTCGAGGACACATACCAGGCAGCGGTTCCGGAGCGAATGGAGTGCAGGTGCAATACGAGGGGGGTGTGAAAGAAGGGGGACGAGTGACCGTTAGAAAGGAGCGGGATGGCCAGAAGGGAGTGACGAATTTTTAACGGTATTTCTGGTGTCCTATAATTTATTATAACCGTCATTTTTGGGGGCTTTGAATTTTCAACACTACTGTTCGATTGACTCCTAGTACTACTCAACAACCACCAGCCAGAAGAAGGGATGCCCAAGGACCTCGACTGAAGGTGAAAACATGGAGATATAGAGGCGTGATTTCGAGCATCATTAGCATCGTTTGAGCTCTCGATGAAAATTGTGAGAATTTCAAAGACTTATAAATTTCGAATTACCTCTGAAGGGATCTGGGTTAAAGAAAAAGACCCCTGCGGAGGGAGGCACTTTGGCGCTGGTTGCTTCTCGTGATGGTACTTGAAGCTGAAGCATCCCTCGAAGTCGGAGCGCGAGTGGAGGCAAAGATGCCGAAAAATTTTCTGGGGGCGGCCGATTGGAGATGGAGTAAAGATTTTAACTTCTGCGCAGTCCCTGGGCATGCAGACAGTGGCAGATTGATTGTAGCATCATTTGTGAGTCTTCTATGGAGAGAGGCTAGAAATAAAAACCGAGTGGTGAGAGGCAAAATTGAATTTTTAATGGCTTTTCGCATCTAAAGGCTATCGGTGGACAGAAACTGTATGTGTACACGGGAGTTGTTTGTTGGAACTTATATTCTCTGTAATAACCAAAATTTCCTCAACCCTCCGTCTTTCCATTTTACTTTATTTCTGAGTAAAAAGTACTAACACGCTACTAGTACACCTAATAACAGCTAGTTTAAGTATTTGTTTTTGGTTGTCAAGTTTTTCTATCTCAAGACTCATTCAGAGCCTGCAAATATCGCCAACTATCGACTTACTTTTGCAGCACATTGAAGGTTATAGTTTTATGTCTTTCCAAGAGAGGAACTGAATCCAGAATAAGAGAATCCTTAATTTGGATTTTTAGATTCAAAATTCGATTGTGAACCATTCAATCGTGAATTCAGATTTTCATTTTTGCTGGATTTGAATTTAGTTGGATTCTCTCGTTTCGTTTATTGAAAATTTATCATAAAAAGTTTTTTTTTAAACTTTGGGATAAAAGCTGAAACTCGTAATGTGGTTGCGAAAGAATGGAAAACATTAATACAGATGAATTCTTTATGGATTATTCACGAATTTAAATATGTGAATAGAGAAGTTTTTTTTTTTAAGTTCTTTCACCTCTACTCAACCTTTTCAGAGACAGCTGCTAATCAATATTTTGTTACAAGGGTTTTTAACAGACGAAAGTATTTCTAAAACATCCGGAAAAATACTTCTGACAGTATGAGAATTATGTTTTGTATTGCCTCTTTTGAGAAATCTATGTTTTGATGCTCCGGCACAATTTCTCGTGGCATGTGGCAAAATATTAATTTGCCCTTGGTTATGATTCTGTCTAATGTATTTCTGAAATAACCCTCAAAGTGAGTTGTCTGTCAACATTTTAGTTAAAAATTAGTTTACCCAACTCAATTTTATAAGATTGATTTGGTGTTACAACTTAAATCAATGGAAATTATTATCTTGAATATTTCTATTCTGGTCTATGAATTTTGAAGTTGACGTTTCATTTGATTTACCTGTTTCATTTATATCCTGTGAAACTTTCGCAGTTTTTGAGTTTAAATCGAGGCTTGCAGTGTGAACTCTTTCCTAAAGCTGATCTGTAGTTGTTTGTATCAAATTAAACCATTCTTTTGGCGAGGATATTGATGTTGATTCGTTTTGGTCTCGAAAGCAAGATGCGAATGATTGAACGTATGATTTTAATTTACGAAATGAACAGAAAACAACATCAAAAAACACGAAACTGCATCACGAACGATGCTGAAATCTCGAGCTCGACTGTCGACTGATAAGAGGTATTGCCATTAGTCCATTAAGCAATGTATGATCATCTAGTGTGCAATGCAAGGAGCATGTTTACAAGTTTAACAACATCGAGTCATTCCAAAAATGACGTCATGTAAGCTTTGTTCATGTTTCATCTGGCGGGTAGTGACCCATATTGTTATCAGTTCCCATTATAAAAATATTATTATATTATTGACATAATAATTTTTTGGTAATTTAATTTGAATTCAAGAGTCCTGAATGGTGTTTAGGGAGAACAAAGAAAGAATCACGGTTTTTACTATGCTTTTTTAGCCTTTTTCATGTTCGTTCTTCTCAAAGCTTATTATAGATAGAGGACTGAAATTTTTCAAGTTTCATCACAAATTTTGAAGTAAATTTCAGCTGGGGGATTTTGAAATTCAGTTGGAACTTGAAAAATTAAAGCCATTATTCTAGTAAGTGTTCCCTGTATATTTTTTAGCAGATAAAAAAACATACAGCTCTTTCTAATCGGACTAAGTAAAAAAGCCCGCGACCCGCGTCTGTCTGTAGAGCAGAAAAAATTTTAAAAAAAATCAGCCCAATCGGAACCGTCTATTCTCAGAAAAAAGAACATGAGTGAAGAGGAAGTATGTTTTAAAAAATACAACCCCTAACTTATAAGATTAATTTTCACTTATCGTTGAGAATACAGCACACAATTCATGAGAACTAGCCATTAGTCTGCAAATAGCATTAATATGAATTTGGCTTTATTTTGAATAGCTGAGTATTATACTTTTTTTTTTTAAATAGTCTACAGTCGAACCTTTGTTAGTCGAACTTCTGGAATTCAAAAATCTCTACAACCTGAAGAGATTGTAATTTCCCTGTTCATTCTCATTGACCGCCTATAGAAAATAACCTCTATAACTCGAAGTTCGAACCCCTGTAAATCGGACTCAGCTGGAGGAAAAATGCCTCCATAACTCGAATTTTACCACCCATTCGGCCTCTACAACTCGGATTATTAATGAAAACTTTCTAAAACACATTCTTCAAGTAAAAAATTGTTAAATTAAAGGCGATCTTTGTGGTGGTCTGTTTGCGGTCGTTTTCATCTCTTTACTGACTTTGATTTACTCCAAAGTCTTAACACTTATAAATTCTCATTTATTGTCGCTTCATTTACAGTATTTAACTTTTTTTAAAAACCTCCAAGAGTCGAAATCATCATCAATGTGGCCTCGATAATTGGAACTTCCGTAACCTGACAACCTCTACAACTCGAAGAAATCCTTCCTTCCCTTCAACTTCGAGTTATCGAGGTTCGACTGTGGTTGGATTTTTGTGCATTTTTTCAATTTTTCCCCTAAAAAATCACAATATTATTCAGATAGGTACTAAAAGAAGAAATCAATGACAAATGATTTCATCATTTTGAAGAGAAAATAATAAATAATCAAAAATAGTGAAAAACTCGAACTTGGTTTTTTTGACAAAAATATATAGTTATACTTACTTATCTTTGTCTTACCTCAAAACCTGTGCCTTTTGATACCAACATTGTACATATTCTCTAAAAAATTGCAAGTATTGCCTACCATTGTTTGTGTAGCTTTCGAGTAGACCAAAAATTCCCTTATATAATCTCGGAGAAGATAGTCAAAAGTATTCTTTTCAAACTCTCGCAATAATAATAATAATATTACACTTGGAGGAAAAGGGGTGTGTTTTGGGAACTTTTACTGAAAATATCTTATAACTCGAAATTGGGACTCGAATCAATCCGATTCTCAGGTCCAGAATGGAAGTTCTGTACTTCTGGTCAACAATTAATCGCACAGGGCGAATAGTGTGCACTTGTAGTTGAGGGTAGTATGGGAATTAAAATGTCAGCCTGAAGTCAAAATAATGTTGATATACAGTAACAAAGTCTGAAAAATTTTACAGTCATCGTATAAACGGTTCTTGCGAGGATATTGAAAAATACAATGAATAAAAAACTTATAATGGAACTTTGACGAACACTGACAGTGTGATCGGAGCAGATAATTGATTCCTTACAGCAGAATGAACATAGACTAAAAAATTTATGCGTTTTAAAATTTCAAGTTTGCTTCGAGTACTCAGTCAACTGTTTCCGGAGTTGAATTACTTTAGATTTCAGTTCCTTATTCTTTTTCACGATTTTTTCAATCTTTTTTTGCGCGTCTCTTTCATTTGATAAATCAACAGTCCAGCGCAAAAATAATTCTCTCCATAGGATCTGTAAAAATATTACGAATCATAAGAAAAACTCGAAAAAACATCGAGTAAAAATGAAGAATAATTGAAAGTATTACCAAACTCATGGGCGCTACTGAAGGCCATATTATTTTATTATTAGGTAAATATAATGGATTTAGAAGTGTTTCTAAAACGTCAATTTTGTTGATGTAAGACCATAAACTGACTGTTTTCTGCGGCAATTCCAACATATCTCTGTCAGCTTCACAATTTCCCAAGAATGTACCTGCAACAATACCAAATTTCAAGTCAAAATTATGAAATCATTTGACAATCTCTCATAAAAATAGTACGACGAAAATGATGTTAAAGAAATTCTTTCTCTCCCTGAAGTCTCTGCCTCGAATCTTTCATTTGTTTGTTTGTTTCTTTGTTTTGTTTTTTGTTCATTGATTTCTTTATTATTGTTGTGTTTGTTTTGTTTTTTTGCATTGGTTTCTCCATTTCTTTTGTCGATTTGTTGATTTTTTTCTTTTGGCTTTGGATTCTTCATTTGTTCTGTTTGTTTGGATTATTTTGTTTCTGTTCCAATGTACATTTCTTTTATTATGTATCTGTGGTGAAGGAAATGTTTTTGGCACTCGCTTCCATCCCCCAAAGTGGTTCCTTTTCATGAATAAATTGATCTATTCAAATTTCACCTTCCTCAGTAAAAAGAGAGTGGTGCTTCAAAGTCCCTCTTTATTGAATATTATGGCAAATTTGAAATTTTTCAACTGATGGTGGAGGAAGGGTTGGAGCTCGGGAAGTTTTGGTTTTTAACTACATATTAATTTTTTGATTACTTCCGTTCATAATACTAGATAAATTATTTTTCAATTCAACAAATAAAAATATCGATTTTTTTAGTTACCTTTAGGGTAGCTCCACATTTTCTCAAACCCCTCTACCGATTTTTTGATCACCTCACTGGCTTGTAGTAGTAAGGTGAAAGAGAAAATACTTATTTCTATTCAACGCTAATTGTCAAGTAAAATAATGTTAATATACTTGCATATTATACTGATTTTCAACCCGCTCAATGCATAACTGTTTTTAAATCTAGAGAGCTGAAATTTTCATGCATATTTTTTTTAATTGAAAAGGAACCATTCTGCAGGTTGAAAACTTCAAAATAAAGACCTCCGCAATTAATAGAGAGATGATAAAATAGCTAAGTTTGCTAGCAAATCTATATTCTAAAACGGATACTAGATAAATGAAGATACAGCGATGAAAAAATAACTTCTCAAATTACAAAAACTGAAATTATTTAATAAAGTTTACTCAGGTGTTGCTGTGTGTTGGCGAAAGGAGAGGGGGAGGTGGTAAAGGAAAGAACCCGAAACGATCTCAGTAATATTACGAGTATTAACTATGAACAATGTATGCAGTAGCCAATCCGTACTTACCATATTCTGAAGCGTAAGAGTGTTCAAAGAGCAAATACAGAAGAGATGGCGAGAATTCGAAACTGCAAATGAATTGATTTTGTATTTGCCAAACGCAATCCAAAAACAGTAAGAATGTAGCACCATGCGATTTCGTACGACCGGTGCTTGTCGTAGAGAAGCAACCGCGTGAGTGTCGTTTTTGAAACGGGTAACCAGCTTGTAGCCATTCTCTTTCAATTAGGGCTTGAAATCTACAAAAGATGAAGTCCATTTTAATAAAAGTTCGTGACGTTCCTAATTTACAAATAAATATCATACAGCAGAATGAGGATAATGAGGTATTACGTGACAAGTACATATAAATTTAACTTTGCAAATACAATTTTATCCATGCCAAAGAATTTTTTTTTTTAGCCTAATTATTTCCCTGCCCCGAAATAAGTGAAAAGTAATTTCACTTCGTAATCTGCAAAATTCGATTTTTATGACCTAAAATGGCGATGCAAACGTATAGTTTTGAAAAAATAGAGGAAAAAATTGTTTACCCTCTCATTGTGCGGCAGTCGGGATTTAAAATTACTTGAACGACGGACGTGATGACTAAAGTTGAATCGGTGCCTTCAGAGCCGTGAACTAAAACGGGAGACACGTCCTGTCAATGAGCGAAATACAGATGATAAGTAAGAATCTGGCTATTTATTGTATTGAACTGAAAAGTACTCGACGCATTGCGAGACTCATTACCTGATCTAAACATTGAGCAGTAAGACAAGCGCAATTCAGAGCATCTCGTACATGGGATAACCAATTTGACGATTCCAAACGGGAAGACCATTTGTCCATAGAACTCGATTTATCGATACATGCTATGAAATGTGAAGATTTTCACGTCATTTATAGCATCAGTCAATAACGAGATCCTCACGCATCCTTAATGTAGGTAGAATAGCCAGTGGTGGAAATAGTTTTTTTTTGTTCAGAAGAGGCCCAGCTGGCCAAGAAAAATAATTGTTGAGAAATATGAACATTCAAAAAATTGATGGTGGATTTGATTTTTTGTTCCTTTTCAATTTTATTTTTTTACTGTTTTTTAGTTCATCTTATAATTTTTTGGAAGAGAAAGGCGGCTGAATTTTTTTCTGGTAAGGCCGTCGTCTTCCCTGCCCCTCCTCCTCAGTTCTCCCGCTGGTAATAGCCTTCTTGAAAATAACGTTTCAGTGACAGAGAGAGGGAGAGAGTTAGGCATGTCTGCATTGAAAAAGTTGATAGTAATTTTTACTTTCTTTTTTTAAAGGAATACAGAGACTGAGTGACATTTCTAGATGCATTACAGATACTTCTTGTATTTGTAGTACTTCCTCCCATTTTAGATAGTACATTTTACTATGTGTATGGTAATTTCTATAATAAATATGAAATTGTCTTAAGTTTTCTCATAAAAATATAGTGAGAATTACTACCAAGATTTTTATCAGCGTGATTTAAATACCTTCAACGATTTTCGATAAACTGTCTAGGAGTACATGGTGCCGTTCTATAGGTTTTGGTAACCGTCTCCACTGTGGGTAGTGAGCTTGAAGTTCGTATCCACCATTTCGACTCTGGAAGGAAAATATAACTTTGTAAATAAATCGAAGTTGTACTTGGAGTAATAATAGATATAACCAAAATACCTTAGAATTAGAAGCTCTGGTATCTATGATGAAACCCCTTTTCCCTATGCCAAGTACTGAATTTAATAATCGTTCGTCTTCTTTGCATCTTTTATTAGTGCTTCCCACTAGTGGTTGACTACTTCTCATTAAAACGCTCTGAAAATTGCAAACCAAGTCTGGCATTGAAGTATAAAATTTATCGAAATCGATCATAAATGGGATCGATACTCACTCCGACATTATGGCGATAACTCAACACAGGAAAACGCCCACCTTCCCGAAATTTGGCCGATAAGATAATCGTATCGTCGTCCATTGATTTAGGAACTACTAAAACGCTGGGATACGTAGGGCAGATCTGCAAAAAAAATATTAAAAAAATTTTAAAAAAATAAATGAGTAGTAAATTCGAAAGTATTTGGAGATTAATTCGTTATTGGTCAATTTAAGTACATCGAAATTTTGATTAATGTACGTGAGTCGCCAATCGTCTCCCAATGTGAGCTTTGTAAATTCCGATTCAGGACGATACGCGGTCCACCCATCCTCAATGGTTGAAGGCGGTAGTCGATAAAAAAATGGATACATTAATAAAACGCTATCTGTAATCAAAAATAGAAAAAACGCCGGTAAAAATCAAACACAATTGAATTTCAGGGTAAACGCATTTACTGTAATATGAGTTCAAAATATTTCATAAAACATTTCTATCCGATTTCAGTAAGTCATCCTTTTAAAAAAAATAGATCATTAATTTAATAGAGAGGGTAAATAATTTTTATTATCTATAATCGACGAGAATCGGTATCGAGACCAAAGTGTAGCTACTGGATCGTAATCAATGCTGTTACCCAAAACGATTATTGGTTTAGTTTATGGTTTAGTTAGACGTATTGACATATTCAAAGTCCAAAATGGGTTAAAATTCAAAAATAACGAGATGAAAATGTTGAAAGTTGGAAAAATCGCTTAGAATCTGAGCCGTAGGTGCTCTTGGGGGACTGACAGAGAGAGTTATGTTTCCTGTAGCTGAAATTAGCCTACAGAGAAAATCTACTTGACCCCCACCCCTTTCAAGGAAAATTAATAAAATTTTAATTGGTTTGTGGTTGTACTAAACTATTTTTCATTTTTTTTCTCTTTATTCATCTCAACGTCTCAAGTGTCTTTTTAGCAGGTTTTCGAAAGAGAACGAGGTGTTTTTTTTTTCAAGTGACAGACAGAAAATTCTTTAGCTTCCGAACACATCAAGCAAAGTCCGCCTATGATCTGAGCAGAGTGTGTATCCGGAAAAGAAATGCAAGAATAGAATGCTGCGAATAAGGGTAGTCAAAAGCTGACATAAAAAAGTGAAACATTACTGAAACAAAATCAATAAATTGTTTTGGATTTGGTTTTCCAACATTTTAATTTTGGTTTTTGTTTTGTTGTTGCTCAAAGGTGGGCGTTTTTCAGCTGGTTTTACTGATTTTGGTTTTTGGTTTGGTCAACAACTCTGAGTCTCTGATCATAATTTTCGCTTCACAGTTCAATATTTCAACTAACAAGTATTACTTATTTCAGCCTTATTTTGTTGAGTTCTGGTTATTGGGAGTATATTAATATTCTAAAGATTAATACGTAACTTGTATTGCTCAAAGTATTTTAAGAGAATAGTGTTACAGACGAGGCAGTTATCTATATGAACGAAAATTACTTTATTTCGAGTAAATTCATAGACAGATTAGCGAGTGTTGTGGCTACTGAAGCACTGAAGAGACCAACAATTGGTTTTGGTGACGTGTTTATTCGAAAAATTTAAGTCGTGGTTGAAAACTATTGCCTCCCTTATTACAGTTTTACATCTGACACTGAAGTGAAGTCGTGTGGCGACTGATTTTAGTAGCCTAATGAAATAACGATAATTACTTATACTACTGAGTGATTCCAGCGTTGTAGCTACATTATTTAGATCTTCCGTTGATGAAATGTCCAGTTTAACTACCCGAAAATCTTTGCATTTCAAAGACAAGCTTCCCCCGGTAATATTACTCAGCTTTTTCTCAACGATGTCGATCATATTGTGCATAATCTATGGAAAAAGCAAAAAACAAAAAACGAATTTGAAAATTTAATGAAATTTTTTTTCTCGCCTAACTTCGATTTTCTGTTCAACCTGTAGAACACGAGCCTCTTTGAGCAGTATCAATAAGGTTTCAGTCTAATCACCCTTAGAAAATAAGAACTCATGAGGATGCAAAAAGTGTCAAGGGAGAATTTTAAGGGGAAAAGACAGCCAACCGCACGAGCAAAAAGATACATACGATTATTAGTTCGTCATTGCCTCGTTCTCGAGCCGATAAAATCAGATGGTAGCTAGTGATGCATAATGTTCCACCAACTGGTCGTCTGCTCGGATATTGTTGCATGATGACGTGATTAACTTGGGAGACTAAAATTCGATCGGTCAATTCCATTATTCTAACTTGTGATCTAGCAAGAGCTGAGAAATGTTCAGTACACTCGTCCCATTCCTTAATTAGCATAAGATGCGTAACTGTGCCTGTTGGAATAATTGCATTACAAAATAGTTTTTACTTAGGTTTTATTCATTTGCAAAAAATTTGTTTACGAGAAAATGAAAAATACGAAAAACTCAAGTATGCTACTAATTATTTAAAACAAGTCAATCGGCACACCGACGACACTGAGACAGTATCAATACTGTATTTTGTATCATATAGATAACAACAATTAATGACTGCAATAAAATCATTAACATAAACGTGACCGTGACCAGGAAAAAGATCATTCGGGTGAAAATTAATAGGGTTGTACAAATTCACAGCGATTGAACTCAAATTATGGCGTTCTCGGTCTTTTTAGCTAGTTCATTTCGATTCATTCGATTCATTTTGATAGACGTTTTATGGCGTCCGAGTCCATGTGGATTACAGCTGATCTGACTGACTTATTTAAAATTTGTGAATCTGCGTTGTTGGTTGACAAAAATCGTCCCAAAAGTTTGAATTGAATAAGATCGATTAAATACCATCGTCTCATTCCGATGGGAAGTCCTTTTAGCTGATGCTGATTTTTATCCGGAGATTATCTTGAAATATGCAATATCATAACTCCGAATATTCGAACACTGCTTTTTTTAACAAAGTTTTTTTCATCATTCAGTAGCTTAGATAGATAATTCGATCATTTGCTGATATACTTCAATTAAAACAAAATTTCTCCTAATGTGATATGATAGGTTCAAAAACTCTGCATTCCTAATTTTTGCTCAGAGAATAAGTTGGTTAGTTGAGCACTGTTTTGGATGTTTTTGAGGTCACGAAACACGAATCTAGTAGCCGTTTTTGGCGGCGGCTCTCTCCAAGCAAGATACTGCAAAAAAAAAAAGTGAAAAATGCTCCTAAGTGAGTCTAAATCGCGATTTGGAGCGAAACGGGTCGCATATGTGGATTCAGCGTGAATAACTGCCTCCCTGTCGCCCAAATTTTGCGTCATCATGAAATGATTTGAATAAAAATTGCTCTAATGTTCATCATTAGCAGTGAAATTAAATGTCTAATCAAAAAGATTTATATTTAATCATATTTCTGAGATTTTCCTCCTTCTAATGAGACCAAAATCAGCTTTGTACGTTAACTGTTGAGTATAATTTTAATATCTGTTTCTGGAAAGAGTACTCGCCGCCGTTAAAACTGCAACGAAGCGAAAAACAGAGAGAGAAGTGCGGCTTGTATGTTTTCTCTCTCGCACTCGAAGCGCGAAACGAAACAAAAGACAGAGAAAGGAGAAGTATGGCCTGTATGTTTTCTCTCCCACTCCTTGGCGTTCGGCTCAATTCGTTTACGTTATACGTTTTATCACGAGTACTCGGCATACTCGCTCACTTGTAGAGTTGTACGACGCGACGTATACGTACAAGGGAGGGGCGTGTCGATGTTTCGACGTCTCCCTCTACTTTTCCCCACGTTAACCGTTTTCGTAGTTTTCGCAAGTTCCAACTGAAATGTTTTTGCCTGTCCTTTACTATACTAGCTGATATTCGTCTTCTTTTCGTCGTCTTTTTTTTCTTTTTCGTCGTTTTCAATTCCTCCGAGTTCCATGCACGTTGCACGTTACAGCTCTTTTTCACTTTTTTCCACCATTCGAAAGTGTTTTTCGTCGTGAATCGTTCTTCAAATTTGAGTTTCATGTTTTAATAAATTTTTGTTCTCGTGGTTGTATGTCGTCTTGTCGAAATTCAACCTCGTCGCGTCATTTGCGCTTGTAGTTTTTAATTGTGTATTTCCATTAAATTTCTATTCGGTCTTCTCATAGTAATCTCATTGTTAAGCAATTCGATCGTTTTTCGTCGGTATTTCAGGTAGAGTTTTGAATTTGTTCTCTTCATTGTCGTGTCGAATGATCATCTAGATCTCGTGGTGTTGTTCGATTTTCGCGCAGTTTTGAATTTGTTCTCGTCGCATCGTCGTGTCAAAGATCATCTAGATCTCGTGGTGTCGTTGTTCGATTTTCGCGCTTATAGTTTTTACCTTCTGTTCGGTGTTCTCAGAAATCTAACAGTAGTCAGTTTCATAGTTTTTCATTGGAATTTGTCGTTCGATGCTGTATACAAAAATACGAAAAACTTCATTCTGATGCGATGAGCTTTACTCGAAGGTAAGATTTTTTAGATTTTGTCACTCATATGGTCACCCTTTTTGACGACTTTTTTTAGTGTGTAGCAGTTGGTGCTCCGCTACACACCGGTTGCCGGCGGTGCATGGGGTACTTATTGAAGCAAATGCATTTAAAATGTATTGAAATTTTGCGGGTAGTGGAAAAGAAAAAAAAGCGAATCCTATTGAATACATGATTCAGTTATTCAAGTTCGGCTCTATGCTGTGAAAATAATTCAGTTTGACTCTTTTCGTGTAACTCACTTTATGATTTATTCATTTTGGCTGGCTTATTCTTAGTTCTAATCAATCTGATGAAACTGTTATATTAATTTTTACTATTCGTTGATAAGACACAGAATTTTGATGGATTACCAAGCAGTAATATTTCAAAAAGCTTCTTGAGTGAAGAAGAGTGAATTTACGAGTATAAGTCAAGAAAGTTACCTACCCATTTACGAGTATTTTCAAAAGTTTCTGTTGCCTGCGAATGTATTTTGTATTTGTATTATTTTTTTGTCCATTTTCGAGATGGCTAATATTTTAATACTGCATTGAAACGAGTGTTTGAAAGTTGTCGAATTCAGAGGTGAAAATTTGTTTTATTTTTTTCCCATAATTTTTTCCTACAGGGCTACAGATATTCATTATTTCAAGCCCGGCACTTTTTTTCTTTTTTGTGAGCAGGATTAATAATGTAGGTCGTCTAATATTTTAATGTTGCATTGATTTCATAAAGTCGAGTACAGAGTTTGCTGAGAGGTCAAAATTTGTTTTATTTTTCATTCAATCATTTTTCTGAATACATTTGTAGTATTTTTTCAAGTTTAGCATTTCGTTTTCTTCTTCTTCTTGTGAACAAGTAGAAAGGCCGATAGAAAGCGTTGAATGTGCCTACAAAAGTCCTCTTCTGGAAGTTCACTAATTTTTTTTTGTGTTTAATATCAGTTCTGGTCCACTAAATCCGCTTTTTGCCATTCATAGTCTGTAGCTATTTACCCGGCTAGTAAATGGTAAAAATTCAAAACTGCTTTAATGAGACTGTGATAAATAACATTGTAAAAATGGATAGAATATGATACGGACCTTCTATTGATGTTACAGTAGAAGTTTTTGGGGGCATTATTTCAAGCTACAAGTTTTCACTCGTTTGAAGGGGGAGATTTTTATGTCCCTGACTAAATATTATCAAAAAATGTAGTCCAAGTTCGAAGCTTCAACTGGCCCATACGTCAAAAATGAGAGTTGATATCGAGATTTGGTGAAAAGGGCCACTTTCAGGATTGTTTGTAGAATTTGAATCGGCGAAAAAACCTGGGAAGGGATTTATGCAGAAATCAGAAACCTTTTTCTTTTGCCGTTCACTACTCAATTTTTCATACGTCACATTCAGCTTCAGTAGAAAAAAGTTTGTAAATTGTAATGCATACAGCGTACTGATTATTTTTGTACAGATAGGTTGGTCATTCGGTACAATTTGTTCTCCCAAAATGTACAATTTAATATTTGACGGGCCGAGAAGTAGAAATCTCATTTGCTTATAACTTTTTTTTGAAATAATTGTGAAGAACTAATTTAACATGGTTGCCCACTATTTAGAACACCTTGAAAAGCTCATTTTGTGACCATTCAGTGTTGTTAAAAATGAAATGGCAAATGTGAGTTACAACTGTAAAACCAATGTTTCCCAAATAAAATTCTGCAAAAAGTCTAAGACGATTCAAAAAAGTATTTGATTGTAATTTAGCTTGATAAAAATTTTTTGGGTAAATAATGTTCTAATTTTTAAATTGATGTTACTATTTTGACTAAAGAGGAAAATGAATCATTCCAAAATTTTTTTTTCCACAACTGAGAATTGCACAAACCTAAAGCAAATTCAATTATTAATCTGCTCTTTTTAATGGTCGAAAATAAGCCCATTTTTCATATCCTAAAATTAGGACTATGACATCAATCATAGTTTTATGACATCAATCATAGTTTTATGACACTTTATGATAGTGTTGTCAAAAGAATAAAGGTACAAATCGGTAACATAAAAATATTATTTTTATTGCAACTGTGCCCTTAACATTTTTTGCATGTTTTCCCAAAAAATTGTTCATCAACTTGAGATCACGTCACATGAACCTGGAACAAAATGATTTGATAATTATATCTTCTCGGAACTGATAAAACATATAACCTCATCAGGGTTCAAAAGTGCCTAGACATTTCACTTCGGACATGTGTATATTGGTTTTGGACACTTCTTGAAATTTGGTTTAAAAAGTGCAGACTCTCTTGGATATCACTTTATTTTGTGAAGAATGTGCTAATTTATCCTTTCAAATTCACTGGACGTATTATTAGTAGCTGTTTGTGATTCCTAGTATCAGTACTGATTTTTATTGAAAGAAAATAACTCATTAATGGTAACTCATGAATGATTATTGTGTCATATGTCGATGTATGATGCCACCCTGTTTGTTCTGGTATTCAGTTCAATACGTATTGTTTCTTGAATATCAAAATATGTTGTTTGAAAATCAGTTGTACAGCTTCTGTGATATGAACTGAATTAACTCATTTATAGCCATTGGAATAGGTGTGTTCATTCAAGTTAGAGAACTCAGAATTAAGTCTTAGTTGGAATACTGTACAGCTAATCCGAAGCCTAGGTTAATAGAGAATAGACTAGAGGCTTGAAGAAAATAATATTTACGTACCTAATGTAAATCCTAATTGAATCATTTTGTTTTTTATTCCAGGTAGGTTCAGTTTGCTGTGGAGGACGCCGAAATCGGTATGTGATGCATTTTTACTTTCTTTTTCCCCCTTGAGAGAAAATCTGCATTCAACTGTGCTTTGGGCTTTATCACTGAAATAAGTTGATGAGAAAATAAAGGAGACACGATTCTAATTGGCATCTTAATTTATTGAGGTACTAAATTACACTATTATTAGAGGGTGCGTCATTATTAGCTAATAGATAGCAATATTAATTTGCTAATAAATATATCGAAATAAGAGTACATCAGAGTGCATCGAAAGAATAAAATCTTATGCCGAACCTTTGTTCGCCAAAAAGATGAAATTGATTATACGACTTTATGGACAAAAAGTTTTCTCTGTCTTTCTTGGTTTGTTTGTTTTTCCACTGTATGCTCCGTTAATTATGTTTTAGCAGGTTTTTGACAGAATATACTCCTTATTAATGTTGGTCTAATTTTCACCAATAGGCACGGGACCCTCATACTCATTGTTATTCGTTTCATCTCAGAATTACAAAAAGGCTCGTCTCGCATTTTCATAATATTATGTATTCATTTATTTATTTGTGTACCTGTGGAGCAGCACTGCCAAGTGGTCCCCTCGAAAAATCTTAAATTCACAACAAAAATCCTGAAACTCCAAAAGCACATGCTAAGCACCACACGAATTTTTATTTTGTGTGATTCTCGAGCACGTGAGTGGTATCTGTAGTTAAAGTTTCAGACTTTCGGGCGAGTTTGGGCTCAATTGAGTCGAGTACAGAATCTCTTTCGGAGGCCGAGATATTAGTTTCATCTCCTGTTTCGAAGACATTTATAGCGTTATTTATTTCAAATTTCAACTCTCCATCTCCATGAACGGAGTACGGAGAAGTAGCCTACTACTCGCAGTCGTATATTGGTATGAAATCGGTTCAGGTGGAAGGAAGGGTGCCCTTCGTTTCGTTGCACGTTGTTCCGTAGTTGCGACTTGCGAGTGGGAGCTCGTATGAAAAAAAAGGCTGCTACTGTCGTGTGGAGCGAACTCGATTTATATTTTCTCGTAGCCTGCTCACTCCTGCCTGCCTGGAAAGAGTAGAGCACTCGTCGTTAAAAACGCATCGAAGCGAAGGACAGAGAAAGAATTACAGCGCGGAATACTTTTCTCTCTCACTCATTACACTTGTAATTTGTAAACTCCTTTGAAGAGCATAGCATTCACCTCACGTCGCATATACGTCTGAGTGATTGTTCCTGAGGTCAGTTCCGGTAGAAAGAAGTGCAGTGTAAGATTCGGTATTGATTGGTTTTGTAGTTCGTTAAATACTGGCTAAAATATAGCAAAAGTATGATAATTTTGGAGGAATGAATTTCTTCGAATTCTGATTGTTTTTTTAACTTTGAAGGCTTCAGAAAGGAAAAAATTCCAAATTGATTGTGATGAGATCATTATTCTGGGCAAATAGAAGCTTTTAAAACGTACCAATCAAGTTTCAAGCATCTGTTGATTGGTTTTTGTAAAAAGTGGTTTTGAAGGTTCAAAACGCAAATTTTTCTTTGGAACTCGCTGGATTACTCTTTTTGCAGCCCCAAAGAATAAAATTTTGACCACTGTAGTTCAGTTTAATAACTTGCTTTTCCAGACATTAGCTGTTGCTACGCTAGAATTCATAGTTTTTTTCATTTAATTTTTGAAAAACGAAAAATTGAGGACATAATTTACCTCAAATTTTACGCAATATTTAATTTATCATAATATTATTATTTATCTGCAAAAGTGCACTTCAAAACGTTTGGGTCTAAAATACATAATGTGACTAAACCAGACTACAACTGAGGAATCACGAAATGAGATTTAATTTGTTTACAAATTTTGAGTTGGGACAGACATCCAGAGATTGGATTTTATTGAATAGATATTTTCTAGGCATAGAACAAGTTGTTTTTCTAACTCTTTTTCAAAAGGCCAAAAAGAAGTAGGTATTTTAGCAACCATCAAAAAAAGCCCTCTAATTTAGCTCCATGTCGCTAGTTCCCCACCTATTGAATTTTGAAATTTTGACACATGTATTCGTTTTTGCTACGTTTGTGCTGGTTTGTGCTGGAATTTTCATCATTTGTGCTGCTTTCCCTTCAGAGACATTTGAGAAAAACATTTTCAAGGTCAGTGGGGAACTAGCGACATGCTCTTCCCCACCAAAGAGATATTGGAAATCCGAATGAGCCATTTGTTTGTGCTACGTTTGTGTTGGTTTGTGCTGCCATTTATTTCGTTTGTGCTGCTCCCCTCTCCCCTCCACAACCAAAACAAATGCTCATACCCTTGAATGTATGAAATTTTCAAACAGGCCAGAAAGGTTCAAAACTAGTACCATTTGTTTGTGCTGCCAGAATATAACAAAATCATGTGAATTCAGCTCTATGGAAGGTGTGAAAATAGGGAAGAATGTAGAGGTCAATGACCGATCACCAAACTTAGAAATTTGGATCATGTTTTGAAAACTTGAAATTTCAAAAATTTGAATAAGCCATTTGTTTGTGCTACGTTTGTGCTGGTTAATTTTTTTGTTTGTGCTGCCTCCTCTTCCCCATCACAACCAAAACAACTTTTTATACGTCTAAATATAGAGAATTCTCAAACCACTCTGTAAAGTTTGAAATTAATGACATTTGTTTGTGCTACGTTTGTGCTGGATTGTGCTGACCTTTTTTTGGTTTTTGCTGTCACCCCTTCCCCTCCAGTGAGTGTATAAGTGTTCAAATTTAGCCTATAAATAAGTAAAATTTGAAAATCACTGGTGATGGCTGAAAATAGAACCAATTGTTTGTGCTACGTTTGTGCTGGATTGTGCTGACTTTTTTTGGTTTGTGCTGCAAACCCCTCCCTTCTAGTGAGTGTATAAGTGTTTGAAAAATTTTCAAATTTTGCTTATATAGCTAACCTCTTAGCACCTACACACTCACTAGAGGGGAGGGGGTGACAGCACAAACAGAAAAAAGGTCAGCACAATCCAGCATAAACGTAGCACAAACAATTGGTTCCATTTTCAGCCATCACCAGTGATTTTCAAATTTTACTTATTTATAGGCTAAATTTGAACACTTATGCACTCACTGGAGGGGAGGGGGTGACAGCACAAACCAAAAAAAGGTCAGCACAATCCAGCACAAACGTAGCATAAACAAATGGTACTAGTTTTGAACCTTTCTGACCAGTTTGAAAATTTCATACATTCAAGGTATGAGCATTTGTTTTGGTTGTGGAGGGGAGAGGGGAGCAGCACAAATGAAATAAATGGCAGCACAAACGTAGCACAAACAAATGGCTTATTCAAATTTTTGAAATTTCAAGTTTCCAAAATATGACTCAAATTTCAGAGTTTGATGACTGGTTATTGACCTCTACATTCTTCCCTATTTTCGCACCTCCCATAGAACTGAGTTCACATGATTTTTTTATATTCTGGCAGCACAAACGCAGCACAAACAAATGGTACTAGTTTTGAACCTTTCTGGCCTGTTTGAAAATTTCATACATTCAAGGGTATGAGCATTTGTTTTGGTTGTGGAGGAGAGAGGGGAGCAGCACAAACGAAATAAATGGCAGCACAAACGTAGCACAAACAAATGACTCATTCGGATTTCCAATATCTCTTTGGTGGGGAAGAGCATGTCGCTAGTTCCCCACTAACCTTGAAAATGTTTTTTTCAAATATCTCTGGAGGGAAAGCAGCACAAACGCTGAAAATTCCAGCACAAACGTAGCACAAACGAATACATGTGTCAAAATTTCAAATTTCAGTCGGTGGGGAACCAGCAACATGGAGCTCTCTAATTTTTGAAATGAAAAAAAAAGCTCTGTCCGGTCGTACAAAATTTGTTTAAAGATAACATGTCCAAAGTTAAACAATGGTGCAAAACTCAGTTTGAAATACAATGAATTTGACGATAAATAGAAATTTCAAAATTGATTTTCCAGTACCGCATCACAATTCAAAACCAATTAGAATTTAGAAATGATGACAAATACATGTACAAACGTCAACAAAATCATCTGTTGATGAAGTCAGAGTGTCAGACGTCTAATAACAACATATTTTTTCATTCGATTCAGTCGTTCGTTCGTGGTTGGAGTTCAATCTCTGTGAATTTAGTACAACCCAAAATTTTATTGATATTTTTCAGTGTAGCTAAGTTAAGAAAAATTTCCAGAACAACATGAAAAAGTTGCATGCAACTCGGTGACACATTGATTCCATTTTGTTGATTTGATTTCCAATTTCTGTTTATACGTATGTAGAAAAGAACTAACGTCATCACCTTGGTTTTCCTTCAAATTAGAAATTTTAACCTACTTGAACTATCACTCCACAAAAAAAATAAGCCAATCGAACCAATCAGAATGAACAGACAAAACCATCATCTTTACTTTTCATATTCTTTTACTCGTACTTGGCCACACTGACGCGCCGGTGCCAATCATTGAACTCTTGTATTCGTCTATCTCTTTTACTCACGCATTCACTTCTCTTCATTCTTCTCTCTCATCTTCACTTCTGGTTCCGACTAGAGTATTTTCTCATTAGCTCAGTTATCAATACTTCGACAAGTTTCTTATTTCTCTTTTCTCGAACTCTCATAGGTTTTGACTCGACTTTTGACTTTGACTAAAAAATTTGTTTTGATGGTAAATTTTGTGAAAATTTGTGCAGAACGTGTCTTTTAGCCATCAAGGAATACAAATTCAATTCTACGACGTTCGCTCGAATTCCTCATTATGATGAGCTCGCATCAAGAAGTACAGTTCCGAAAGAAGACACCTACCCACTTTTTCAAAGCAGCTGGTGATTTTTCTTCGAATATTATAAGTCAGGATGATTTCCCCAACAGTTCAGATCACCGTTATCTGCAAATTTCCGCAGCACTTTCCACATTATTCGGTTTACTACTAATTTACTTTTTCATTTTCTGCAGTCATTTAGTTTTAGTCGGTCATTTCACATTTCTGCTTGTCAGCGCTGTACATTTAGTCATAGAAATCGTGAAGTTTATTCCTTATTCTAACGTTGACCTAGGTTTCTCTTTGACTTTCGAGAATTTTTGTAATTTCGTCGCTTCTTATGCTATGCTAGTAGTTGGTACTTATGTAATTAGCGTTCTATTTGGAGCTGATCTCACCGAGAATATAGAGGGTACATTAATTTTTAGTTGTCACATATCATCGTTTGTATTCATTCCTTTGTATTTTCACGTTGGTGCAAGATTTCTTAGCTTAATAACAATGGAAGAAAAGCCGAGAACTTATATTGAATCTTGTAATCTCATCGTCTGTTCTGGCGTCCTAGTTGGTGCTTGGTTTGGAGCATTCGTGATTCCTCTGGACTGGGATCGTGACTGGCAGAAATGGCCCATTCCCTGTGTAATTGGTAGCATTTTTGGGTTCACTTTGAGCAATTTATTCCTGTTAGTTTGCACCATTTTTAATAAGATTTATCTTCCACCTGTGTTCAACATTTCGAGAATAAAATCCTGTTCATCGTAGCTTGCATCTTATTCTAATTCGGTCGTAGTAATCAAACCGAATTCGTAACTCGGTACTTTGAATCTGAACTTGATGTGAACGAACATCACAAGAAGAGTGATATTCGAAAGATAAGGAAGTCTGAGGAAGTGAATGTTTACTTGAGGAACAGAAACAGAATGAGAAACTGAAAGCGCAAAGTTGAGCGAATGAAAAGAGGTTGCAAGAATGACAATGAAAGTACGAATAGTGTATTTGAAAAAAAAAAAAAGGCGTAATTATTTGGGCATGCGAAAAAGTGAATTAAAATTTTTCACCACACTTAGATATTACTTATTTTGAGCATGAAAAATCGCCGTTGTTTCCAATATTGTTAACACTTGACTTGCTGCAGTGCATTTAGACATTTAAAACAGTTCGAATGCTGTAAGAAAACAGTTTGTGAGAAAATTGAACAGTGTTGAGTCAATGCTATAGTTATTAATTACGTATAATGGAAATTACCTTTTCCCTGTGTGCAGTAATTCGAACGCCTCATTAATTTTTTCAAACGGTAATTCAGATGTGATGAATTGATCCAAAGGAATTTCATTTTTCAAGGACTGCTCTACGAGTTGTGGTACACTATCTTTGCTCTTCCAACCTGAAGTAATGAAAAAAATTAGTTCATGAATTCTGAGAGCTTAACCTCAATAGATTTTTCTTATAGGTGCAATTTTCAACTACAAGAATTTTTCATTTTTTGTAAAATTTGGAAAATCGTTATATTTTTTATTTTTTTGGTTTCGTGGCGTAGTTTTTCCTCCATCCCCTTCGAGAAATTTAATTTTGTTCAAAAGGGGTTACATTTGAGTAGGCTCTCAATATTAATTCTCGAATTATTTGACTTATTTATGGGGCAGAGTAGTAATTCATTTTTTATCAAGTTGGTCTGATGTATGGTAGAAAGGGCAATTATGTCTTCAAAGTGTAATATGATTCAACCAATGTCTTAATTCTGGGTATTTTATTGAAGAAGTATGATTATAAAAAACTACCCATCGGAGTTTCCGTATCTTCTAACCTTCAATAAAATACAGTTAAGCAGGCAGTTTATGGTGAAGCTTCGGTCTGACTCGTATTTAGAATCGACATCGGTGGATCCAGAAATAAGGCACCGGTTGAATCATGCATTTCTAGACCAAACTGATTTTTAAGTAAAATTATTGATATTTTTATACCACGAAACATGTTTTCCTGGGTTAATGCATCTTATACGTACAAGGAAATAAAGAGAAAATGTACCTCCAAAAGCAGTTCCTTTCCACGTGCGACCAGTAACCAACTGAAAAGGTCGAGTGGAAATTTCTTGTCCCGATCCTGCGACGCCAATTATAACCGAAGTTCCCCAGCCTTTGTGACACGCTTCAAGCGCAGCTCTCTGCAAAAATAAAATAATGAAAACTTATTTGTATACTGTATGGTGAAATTAGAAATCTATAAAATCGCAGTTATACCATAGTGTGAACATTTCCTATGCATTCGAAAGTGTAGTCTAAACCACCATCCGTAAGTTCGATGAGTGCTTCTTGAATGGGCTTCTCAAATTTTTTTGGGTTAATACAGTCGGTACATCCCAACTTTTTTGCTGCGGAAGAAAAAGAAAGATTTAATCAAAATCATTGAGCACTAAATATGGAGAAATATTGAGATAGAAAAATAGGACCCTTTACAGTACATGCGATAAAAGTTATATTTATTTAAATTTTTTCAACTTTTTTTCTATTAAATTGGCAAACACAGAAAAATCAAAGAGAAGTGACAAACTGACGTGAGAGCATTTTTCTCCCTTATTAAAAAGTTATAATTTTGAAACGTATTCATATTTTATTTCATCACCCCCCCCCCCTCCTACCCTCTTTAAATAAGCATTATATTTCGCGCTTGTTTTAAAATAAGCAGTCGAATCTTTTAAAAATACTAGAGAAATCTGTTTTT
Organism: Parthenolecanium corni; assembly: GCA_038050395.1. Classification (NCBI taxonomy): domain Eukaryota; kingdom Metazoa; phylum Arthropoda; class Insecta; order Hemiptera; family Coccidae; genus Parthenolecanium; species Parthenolecanium corni. The sequence goes on from JBBCAQ010000002.1 coordinate 4,201,318, forward strand.
TTTTTTCAATCATATTTGTAGCCCGTTCATTCAAAAAATTAAACTGATGTTCAAGCACTACCACGTTCACTTAATCCATAATTTGAGACCACGAGCAAATCAGGAAGACGAAGGAGAAAGGACTAATTGATTTGCATGTGATTTGTAGCCCACATTCCAGTTAGATATGTTACGTTTCACGTACCCAAAGGAAATTTATCTTCATTTATATCGACACCGATAATTTTAGAGGCTCCTGCTTTTACGCAGCCAAGAATCGTAGCCAATCCAACGGCTCCTAAACCAAAAACAGCGCATTTTGTTCCTTTTTCGACGGCGGCGGTGTTAAGTGCTGCTCCGTACCCTGTAGAAACACCACAACCCAACAGACAAACTTTCTTGAAATCCGCTACCGGGTTCACCTGAGGAAGTAACAACTTCATGAGTATACAATCAGACCGAATTTTATGAAAAATAGGAGACGCGTCTTACTTTGCACAAAGATATATCAGCGACAACGGTATACTCGCTGAACGTAGAGCAGCCCATGAAATGAAACAGTTCTTTACCCTTGCAAGTGAATCGTCTGGTGCCATCTGGCATCACACCGCGACCCTGTACGAGATTTGTGTGTGAGAAAGGCAAAAAAAATCGTTTCGCTACCATTTATACGTTAGAAAATGAGTGAAATACCTGAGTTAAACGGATTTTACTGCATAAATTGGTTTTACGAGACGAACAGAACTTGCAGTTATAGCACTGAGGAATGTACAACGGTATAACATGATCACCTGGTGACAAATATATACATCAAAATGAGTACACAAGAGACACAACAGGCAGTTTGCTATTGACGCATAAACAAATTTTACGAACAATGGGGCAGCGCATTCAAACAATAAATGCAAGAGTGTCATATGTAAAACGGTACTAAGAGGGTGGCATAAAAGAATGAAATAACGTGAAAATAGAACCGATAAATTACTCTGGTACTTGGGGCTTGGTTCGGTTTCCAAATGTTCTGGTTTACAGGTTTTGGTTTTGGTGAAATGCGTTTTCTAGAGGTTTTTTTACTGGTTTTGGTTTTCGGTTTGGTTGACAGAATAGCGATAAGAGTGGCTATGAATTCGTAAATCATACCGGCTTGGAATTCGGTAACATTCTCGCCGACGCTTTCAACAATACCGGCTCCTTCGTGGCCTAAAACGCACGGAAAAGTGCCTTCTGGATCGGCTCCGCTCAGAGTGTATGCATCGGTATGGCATAAAGCGGTAGCGCAGATCTTGATGCGAACTTCTGACGCTTTGGGTGGAGCTACTTCGATTTCTTCGATGGATAGTGGTTCTTTCGGACTCCATGCAACTGCTGCTCGACATTTGATGACCTAAATCACAAACCAAAGGTTTATAATCGACGTTAGGGTATGCAAGCATTAGGCGCAGGTAGCAACTCATTCGAAAGATTCAATTCAGAGTTCTGACTCGCAAGAGTAACTAATACAGGTGTAACTAGGTGGAAAATGAGTGCTTTGGTATAGTGAAAATAAATTATGGACCAGGGCGAGATTTAAGTCTGAATTTTACGATACGCGGGGATATTGACTGTTTCAGAGGTATAGTTGAGCATGTAATACTTTCATCGTATGACCAAATTAAGGTATTTTGAAAATTTTGGATCATTCTGGTTATGTGGTGCCGAACTGTAACTGAATAATCAGGTTCTGAATTCCAATTTTCAACATTTATAATACTCTGTCTGCTCGTATATGTATATGAAAAAAGGTAATGATGTCGTTGCATCATATGAGTTGATTTGAGAGGCTGCGAGACGAACGTTTGAGAATTCAAGAGTCGATGAAATATTGTTTTACCTGACCAACGGTACTCATTTTAGATCGATGGTTGAAAAAGTGAAAATAATAAATTATAAACGTAAAACGACAAGCGAATTTTGAATAAAACGGCTTACTATCTCAGGAACTCGTCGATGCAGAGAGCGTAGAAGAAATTTCCGAAGTCCAAAAGAGTGATTATGAGAGATGTAGGTAGTAGCCTTTTGATGAGATATTACGGCCAAGTCAGAAACGGAAGATGATTAAAGAAATGGCGTGTCCTTCGCCCAGAGCTTCGAACGTGTTCAAGACTGGATGAATTCACAAGCGCAGTTACTAGTAGCATTTTGACTTGGCCTGGCCTCAAACATCTATTAAACTGGTTTTACTGGTTTCAAAGTTTCGCCATTATATTTTTATAATACCAATTTTATTCGTAGAACTGTTTGCGGGTTCACTCGAAAATGAAAATCAAAATATTTTGTAGAAGTGAATGAGGAAACTTACAGAGTCTGGTGTGGTGCGGTAAAAAAGAGGAGCGGAGAGTAAACTTTTTATCCATCGCCCGGAAAAATAAGTGTTTAATAAAGAAAAAGTTGGCACAATAGATTTTATGCCTAGAATATGTTGGGAGTAGTTCAAGGAATATAAGGTGAAAAGTCTTGGCCCCACTGTCTGGGGGGGGGGGGTGGATCATAAGCATTGAAAGTTAACATTTTTCAGACACCTATGTGGCCTATGTATAACTCGAAACTATCCTAGATATTCATTCTGGAGTTCAATAAAACTTTTTTTTTCCCAAAGTTTCCTATCGATTTAAAAAATATTGTTTTCATTTGATGCCATAGAAGTGTAGTAAATAAATGAAGATTGAAAATGGGTCTAAAATGTTGAAAAATGATACTTTTTTGTATTGTTCCTCGAAAATTCAATGAAAAATGAAACTTCTCTATTGTTCCTCGAAAATTCAATCTTCATTTTCTACAGTTCTTTGGCACTCAGTGAGGTAATTTTTTCCTTTCTTTTTAAACTAATTTTCATGGACTATTAACCTCAGCCATCTTGAAATGGTAAAATAAAAAATTTTTACGTCTCCTCTTCCAGTGATTTTTCAAAATTCAGCTCTTCATTCGAGGGATGCTATTTTGAGGAGACCATGATGATGACTGATGTAAAAGAGAAGTCTCATCGTTCTTAGAAAGAAATTAGGACGATGTTATTGTCATAATCTGGAGTGAACTATTAAATTTCTTTTTTTTAATCCAAATTTTCTCTAGAAACTCGAGTTATTTCCAAAATAAGTCTAATTCTTTATTCAATATTTAGTCAGGTAAAATTTCAATCAATTTGAATTAAGCGACATCATTTTTACGAGTCATAATTATAGTGTGAATGATAATGAAGACGGAGAAGAGATACTTTTCGAAATTTATTTATTTTTTCGCACTGCACCTACGCTAAAATGAGTCGAAACGAAAATCCCTGAAAAAGTAGAAAAATACGTAATTGTCAGCAATACATTTTTTTCGACTTGAGAAATAGACTGACATAGGTACTGTTCTATTCGAAAGAATATATTTGAAGAATTTGACATAAAAATAAAAAAGAATTACAATGCTTTGAGTACAAAATTAAGACAATAATAAAACTTATAACGCTAACGTGGATGGCAAGAAAATACGAACACTATAAGATTTTAAGGCACACTTTAAAATAGGTAAAACGAAACGTTTAATGACTACACTATTATAAACAATCAGTCAAATTTTTTACCTAATTTAGAAAAAAAAAAAAAATCAAATCTTGGAATAGTTACAAGTTGAGCAAATAAATTATTAAAGTAGAAAAGAATAAATAAAAAGATGAATAACGTACCCAAAAAGTACAGTCCGTATAATCACAAGAACTATAATGACATACAAAATTACCGAGAAAAAATTTGAAAACTGCTAGAACGTGTAAAAATTTGCGTGGGCTAAGAGCTGCTGGGTTAGCCCCTTCCTCCTGCTAACCCCTTCAGAAAAAGGAAGAAGGTACGTGCCAAATGATCGGTACTACAAACCAGTAATCTGTTCCATGCCGATTCTGCAGTCGTAAACGAAATAGAATTGGACAGTATTCATCGAAAACGTATTAAAGAACAGAACAAGAAAACCTATTGGAGTATTTTAGCTCCTTAGCTAAACATACGATGACTGTGAATCATCTTCGATGGTTCCCAACGAACTACTCCTACGCCGCACATACAAACGGCCACCTTTCCATGGCTGTTTATGCTGCCACAAATGGAAATCGTCGTGTAGACTACGCTCGTGTTGTCCATCAACAACCGTCAAGCAGAAATTTGATAGATCTTCGTCCGAGAAGATAGGACGTTCTTGTCCTTTCATTATAATTGACATATTCGCCTGCTTGATGAACATATCGACGATATCTCGAGCCGTCGTTCGAGGACTAACGTGAAATTTGAAGTGCATCGGCGAGTCGAAACCCGTATCGTACGCAGCGTGAACCTACGCACAAAAGTCAAAATTTTGAATGTTTCTGGAGCCAGAGAGAAATAATAGGAACACATACAAAATCTGAAGCTCAAACTCAAATTCACTGCAGAATCTACTAGCAATATGTCTGGTGTGGCTGCTAAGGACTCGAGCCTGAAATCCTTCAAAAATCTGCATTGCTATTGTTTCCATTCAGGGGCAAGATCTCAGATAAAACCTCAAACTATCTGTAGATATCAAATCTCAGATTAGAGCCGACTAAAGTGAACTTGAAGGTGACTTTGAAGTAAACAAAACTGAGTTCAACACATTTGGTTTATCAATATAATTTAAATAAGTAAAACCAGGTTTTTCACGATAATAATTTTGTTTAAAGTCGAGATGAAGGTTTAATTCGTTATGCTGTTTTCAACCTTTCAGGAGATTTTTACAAAAATAATTTTTTCTAAGCAGATTACCTATGAAAGTTTAGTCGTTGGTTTTTTTTTTTTTTTTTGGAAATAGGTGGAAAGAACAGCTTACTCATCAGTTTTCTTATGAATCGAGAAGAACGAACCTTTATAATGGCGGGTTTCAAAACTGGAACATTAACAGCATCGCTGGTAGTACCATGATTAGAAGATATCCTCGAAGAGGATACTGACAACTCATCCGATGAAGTAGAATGCATACTGCTTAGGGAACTACTATCAACAGTGAATCTGTAATGAGGAGAATAAAATTGAAAAGAAACTCTACACTGACGCATGATTAGCACGTTTGCAAAATGAAAAAAAAATTCAGTCGAACCTCGATAACTCGAGGTTGAAGGGAAGAGAGAATTCTTTCAACTTGAAGAAGTCTTCGAGTAATGGAGGTTTGAGTTGTAGAGGCCAGGCGATTTCGAACTTCGAGTTGTAGAGGTTTTGCATCGCCACCAAAATATGGGTTTCAGAAAAGTTGAAAAACACTGGTCTCAGATAATACAGTAGAATCGCACAGGTGTTAACCGGACGACTTATAGAGGCTGCATATTCGACTCGGAAGAAGTGATTTTCCATAGGTGCCTTATGAGAAAGCGCAGAGAAATATGATTTTATTCGAGTTAGGTACCTATAGAGATTTTTGTCTTATCGAAGTTCGATTTGAAGAGGTTCGACTGTATATTATGGGAATAATATAGGTTAGTAGGAGTACGTACTGAGAGCTATATTTTTTTCTTCGCGCACAACTTCTCGATTCGCTGGCACTGCTGCTAGAAGAATACGAAACCACCATCGCTTCTGTAGACAAAAGTTATGAATATTTCAGTGTTCACTTCAAACCATAAACTAATTGCATGTAACCGAACGCACAACTTGCCTTCGTTCTTTGCACACGTCATGGGCAACGGTGTCTCGACGTTACATTTAGTTGGAGAGTGAGCTGAAATGGCTGACACAACACCTGACTTTAAATGCTGTTCGCTTCGACTAATTTTATTAGGCAATCGACTCAAACGCTGCCCTACACCTGCGTCAGGCCAACTGCCCCTTGACTCGTCTGATTTTGTATTGGGTGACAGTATACACTGCAAGAAGCAAGGAAAAAAGTACGATTAAAATCAAACGACGCCAAATAAATTTAGATAGGAATTTCGAGTATTTTTTTTTTTTACGAACTTACGCAGTTCGGATCTACAGATGACAAGACGCGTTTAGGATGGACGCTCAAGAGCTCTCGCACGCTGATACGAGGCACTGCAAGTCGATTGCGAGCAAACGAGATGACATCTAATAACCATTTACTGTCCTTCCACGCTGTATTCAATCGAGTCTGTAAGTTTTCCAATTCGAGTAACTTATACTTCGATGAGTTCACTTCTGAATCGCTGAATGCCTGAAAGTCGAGAGACAATGAATGATATTCCCAGAATACTGCAGAAACAACGAGCGAGCCAAATGTTTTACCGTACCTGGCGAAGGCTGAATTGAGCGAATTCTAAGTCCATTTCAATGACGCAACTAAGCCTCGAGTACAATGAGATCAAATCTGGCTGAAATGTCTCGAAATGAATCATCTCAAATGCTTGCACTGTAAGGGGCAACAAGTGAGGTCTTTGCAACAACACTTTTCGCTGATCTGACACCGAACAAGAGATTTCCGCAGACGGTACTATCATTATTAGGCTTATGTCTTCGTTCACTTCGATGACTTCCGCATCGTATAACCTAAAATGGCCAAAATAAGTTGAATTTGAAGCATCCAAGTAACCAATTACCTATTCCCTGATTGCTTAGTAACCATTCGTAAACTGTATAAGAATCAAGAATTGTAAACTAAGTAAATGATTGTTTGCTGCAATAGTCAATGAGAACCATTCTCCGACTGTTCAGTATAATGATTCCATTCACAGACGTGTTAATAATGAAATGCAAACTAATTTTCTATTTTTCAGTTCTTTAATGATTCCTATACTGTTTGAGAACCATTCCCACATTGTTGAAGAACTATTCTCGTTTTGTCTCAAAATCCAAAAATTACTATGTATTCCTATAAATTCGGTAAGCATTTCTATGCTGAAAAATTTATTTCTTCTCAGCGTAGGAGAGGGAAAAAAATGTAACCTCCGAAAGTCGATTTCAACTCGATTTTACAAGAAATCAGTCTAGGACTTCGAAATAGGCAGTAGAAATCTGAATGTGATGACAATAACCAACCTATGACTAGCGGCTTCCTCGTCAGATATGTCCATGTGAGTGAACAGTTTTCTTGCAGTAATAACCATTTGTTTGACGAACAACCTTTGCTGATAAGTTGCTGAAGCGAGGCTTTCCCTGAGATTTTCTTTGTCAACTAACCACTCCCATTCTTCTCTGTAGGAAAGAAAAAATGATCATTCTACAACTCGAGTTGTCTTAACTATTAGCTTTAAACAAAGAACAGATTGCTTACGCGGTAACATGTGGATTGTCCCTTATTTTACAGTGAGGAAGTATGTTTGGTGTTTTGAATGGTACCAACACTTCGAGAGAGTCGACCGAACTTCTCATTTTCAGGTAACCTAAATACAAACCACGCGGCAATTTAATTTTGCTCACTTGATGATAAATGATTTGTTCCTGAAACGAATGAAAAAGAAAAAAAAGATTAACTTGGTGACAAAAGACGGCTTAGAAGGTTGAAAATACACGAAACATGACAGAACTTACCGGTATCGAAGCTACAAGTACATCCGACAAATTAGCTTGCAACGAATTCGCTAAATTTGCTTTCTTATTAAGTTTGGCGAGAGGTAGCCAACGCAAATTGAGAACGGATAGAGATTTAGGCGAATGTATGTGATTTATGATCGAGATCACGATCGTCCCTTCGACATCTCGCAGCATTTTGTAGTAAAGTGTTCCCAGTTCTTGAATGCCGAGCGCTGTCTGAAAAGTCAAAGGAAATAAGAATTATAAATCAATATGCGACTAAAATAACTTTTTATTTTATGGAAAATATTTGAGTTGATTGTGGTACCACTTTGGAGGCCGCACTTTTAGATGCGAAACTGAGGCTAAGCAGTCATTCACTAACTGATATCAGTAGATAGGGTACGTATTTCTGCAAAAAAAGGGGAAGAAGTGAAAATAAGGCACTTACTTGCATGTGCACAGCTGCCTGAAGTAATTGAAGTCTGAAAACTGCGGAACTATTTGGTAATCTTTCCAAATCATTTTTCACCCACTTCAAGTCATTCCAATTACAACCAACCTGCAAAATATTTGTATTCATTACAAAGTTCGCGCTAATTGCTTCCGTAATCAAAGGAGAAAATATAACAAATTTAGTTACTTTGAAAAACCAATAAAAGTCATTGTGAATCTTTCTTGGATAATTTTCATCCACTTCGATAACGGGTAAAAAATTATCGTTTGTGACGAGAACTTTATCTTCGTGGTACAACAGACATGCCAAATATACGCCTCTATAAAAGATTTTTTTTTCTTCAAATTAACCATCAACTCCGAGTTAATTTCAACTTAGAAAGTAATATAACTGATAAATCACGAAAATATTCAAACAGTTTTTAATTACGAACGCCATTTGACAAAATTACCTTTTCAAATGCTTTTGAAACTTGGATGAAACTGTGAATAACTGCTTGATGGAAGGTTTCTTGCGACGCTGATTGGAGAATAAATCTACGCCGTGTGCAAATAGGTCTGCATTATTCCTCAAGTACGGATGTTCTATCAGAACACTAGTGAAAATGCCGTCTAATGTATCTTTTAAAGATACGGAGAATCTCGAATCTCGTTTGGTGATGTCTTGCCAACCTATACAGTATCGTCGTAACAGAGAAGTATGAGCCAAATTTCCAGAGGTCCCAAAAAACAATCTCGTAGAAAAATTATTCTTACTCGATGGCACAATAAATGGAGGGGTTGATGATCTATATGCGCTATATCCTTTGATATTTCCGCTCGCAACTCGAACATAGTATGACTGACCTTTGCATAAATTCATAATATGGTACTTGAGCTGCCTGGTGTCTGCGATTTCGTAATGGCCACAGAGACACAAGAACTCAGAATCGGTGCTCAACTGAACTGAAAATGACGAAATAAGAAATGTGTATTTGAAACGATGATGAAAACGAGAAAAACTGAATCGACTATTGGACGAAAAGATGTATGTAGAACTTAAGATTTTATATCTTGCCAACCAGAAGAGGTACAGTACCTAAGTGCGAATGCATACCTTTGAATTTGGTGGTCATGGACGAATTTTCATTATTACTCTCGGTGAAATACACCATAATGGACGAAGTGCTAGTAACTTCAACGCTAACGACTGAGGGAGGATCTGGAGGTCCTGCAAACATAAACGATAAAGCGAAATAAAAATATAAGTGAGCATTTTTATAGAGCTTACATCCAATTATTTTTACGTACTAATCTGTTCGAAGCCCGTCAACATTCGTTTCAATCCTTTCGCCCTTCGTTCCCATATTGAAAAGGTCTTACTCGGAGCACCATCGCCGATTTTTACTGACGCAATACTACTGGACGGAGTTGAAGTGGTCTGGTCACAATCCATGTTAGGTCGAAGAGAGTCACTTAATTCACGAACGCGACTTTCAGCTTCGTGTAACAAATGGCATAAATGGTTGCGCATGTCACCTTCATAATCTATAACGAGTCAAAAAATAAAAAAGACTGCTCTATAAGGTGGGTCGTATATGAAAATCTTGAAACATGCAGGCATTCTAAAGCATTTAACTTCAAACCTTACAAAAAGGCACCCCTTGAGACTGTGGGAGTTCTCAAGGAAAATTTGCTTGAGACATCCAATCAGTCCTTACTACTTTGAAAAAAAAGGAGATTTACCTTCATTTTCAGAAAATTTTAGTGACATATCACAAAAATCAATTTATGACATTTCTATCAGTTTCACCCCTTTTTGAAAAAGTAGATCAAAACATGTGACTCCCTCTTTGTAAAAAAAACTGTTCATCTTCATAAATAATTTAAAAAAAAAAACTTTTTGAGGAAACTCCAGCATTTTCCCAATGCATAAAGATTATGTTCGTGGCTGTGAGAATTACGGACTCTTCAAATCTAATTTTTATGAGAATTACGATTTTCATTCACCTCTCGATCAGCCTTAATGAAAATGACAAAAATCTATTTGCTAAAATTGTGTACTTGGTACATAAATTTTCATCATTTTTCAATATTAAGGGAAAAGATGCATGATACGTATACATATATGTATTATCATTGATAAAATCCATTGTTTTATAAATTTAAAAAAAAAACTCACATTTTCGTCCTTCTTGAGCTCCATATTTAATCAATAGTTTAACGAGCGATTTGTTATTGCTCAATAGAGCGACATCCAATGGGGATAAACCATCACTATTCACGCTGTGAAAAATAAAAACAGGCTTTATTGGGATGAGAATGTTCAAAATACGAGTAGAAAATGAGTGAATTTGAAAAGTACGAGAAAATACTGCTAAGATTGCCTTGGAGTTTACGTATGTATTATGAGCTAATATGTAACATCACAAATGTGGTGCACCTTCGCTATCATTTCCGCATTTGATCGTTTCGATACCACCTATACATTTTTATAGATCTCATAACCTTATATTTTAATAAAACAAAACTCGTCTATCAAGACGGACCATCGCCTCTGCTCTCCCCGCTGTCAACTACTGGCTGCAAGAGAATTTCGTGTACCCGAGTTCCTAAAGGATGAGGGAACAATTTAAGTGTATAAATTTCGTCTGTGTAATGAAAAAAAAATCATAAGTCTTTTTAGAGCAGGATTGAAAGGAGTAGGAGGATCAGGAGAAGGAGCAGTATGATGACATCATCAAGTCTATATATAACCAGGATGAAAACTTTGAGACCTTTTGGAGCAGGATTAGGATCAGGAGTAGGAGGAGTATGATGACCAAAAAAAACAACTTAATTGAGACTTTCTGGGATAATATCTGCCTTTCACCCTTAGGGCATTGTCCGCTGGAAGCGATTGAAAGGTTGAGCGGGAGTTGAAAGGCTGAGCAAAGTGAGGGCCTCAGGTTAATCTGATGTTTAATTGCAAAAAACTGTGTAACATTATAAGTTCGGACTATTGAGGCAGACAGAGAAAACTTTCTATCTACATCATATTACGTATTACAATTTTCACACGCTGATCTACCACTCACACTCATAACCAGTTCATATACCGTATAGCTGCAGATGTTTTGAAAACATACAAACTGAATAATTCTTAGCTGGATATACTCGTAGCATGGTTACTCAAGGTCAGTACTTTCTAACATAAGAAGTATAGATACTCGCGACTTGTACCTACTGAACATTGAAAAAAAAAAGCGAGAAATAGGTATTTGTAATTTTGGAAGATTACTTGAAAGAAAATAGGTAGGTACTCTATAAACGCGAAGTTCTAACGCATAATTATGTAAATTTCCGAACTGAATTTCCCGCTCTTTTAACGGTGAACTGGGAAAAATGAACTGAAAATTGAAAAGTTTGGCAAAAGAAATCGAACGTTTGACATTTACTATTTCTTTCCGTAACTCCACGACCAATGAAAATATTAATACAGGTTTAATTTTAAAAATAAAACTGATATGCGGGCGAAACATTTAACGGATTTTGAAAGGTGTACCTATTTTCGTTCGAAATGCATCGGGAAACCATAATAGGGCGATAAGTTGGCGTAAGTAGGCGCAATTTTTTCTTTGAATTTCAAAAATTTACGGTAATTCAAAAAAAATTCTGAGTGTAGTATACTGACCTGTTGACATTAACATCGGACGATTCCAAAATGGTTTGGGTTCTTTCAACGTAACCATGTTCCACGGCCGCAAACAAAGCTGTAATGAAAAGTAAAAAAAATAAAAAAACAAAACTAATTATACGTAGCTTCTGAACAGGTGTACAGAGGTATACGGAAAGGTGCAAATAGAATGAGATAAAGAATAGAGAAAACAGAGAAAGAAGAGTGAAAAACGAGAAATTCGTTAATTCAAATTCTCATATTATTATTATTATCAATCAACGTGAGTGAATGAGGATAGCCAACCAAATTCAACCACTCGAACTAGTATCATCGAGCTGAGGTTTTTATTTTTCATTCAACTTAATGAATCAGCTATGGTAAATGGTCAATTTAATTATTTTATAATGAATTTAATTTAATGGAAAAAGGAGTAGTCTGTATGGTGTTACAATTTAGTGATCGCCTTATAAACTAAAAGATATCAAGTTTGAGACTAAAGTGTTTATACCCCGCACCCTTCATTTCATACGAAGATGAAATTGTCGAAAATTAATTTTTCTTGGGGGGGGGGGTTATCAGGAAGCAGATTATCCAACGAGGGACTCGACTTTAACCGCCATATAAAAGCCTGCATTTTGCCCCCGAACTCGACATAATACGAGCTTTTTGGTGCCCTCGAAGCTCTACGTCATCGTGAGCTTCGAAAGTTGCGCCAGGATCGGCATTTTTCTACAACTCTTTGGTGTTCTTTATCTCCATTCCTATGAGAGATACAAAAAAAAATAAAAACATTTTTTACACTCCTACCTCTTCACCTTCACTACCTCTTCACCTTCATTCAGCGGGATCAAAAGGATCTTAGAATCGTATTTTATGGCCTGAAAGACTACGTAGGTGCTTATTTACTTTGGACTAATTACGGATGGGTGTGGAAAAAATGAATCGAGTCGGTTTTCCACTGATATTGAAATGCAGTGTAACAAGAAAGTAGTGTTCAAATCAAACCACTTAATGCATTCTTTTCGAATACAAACGATGAAATGTTTTGTTTTTCCAATATTGTCGAAAGTAAAACAACTGTGGAAGTAGAGAAACTCCGTTCCAAAAATGAGGGTTTGGGATGTAACATATGGATTAGATGAATGTATCGCTCGATTACCTTGTTTTCCCCCTCTTAGTACAAAGAATGTGAAACAAAAATAAAACCAAAAAAAAAAGTCACAAAATCTAGAAACAACTTCGGAAAGAAGAAAAACCAACCTCGTACCTGGCAACAATCTAATTATCCTGAAAGAATGTGGTACCGCTCGACACCACTAGGTACATACGCTCTATATGTATAAATTATTGTTATTATTTTTTTCTCCACCAGTGGAAGCATCGAATAAATTCATTCGCCTTGGAGATAACAATCTAAACTTAAGCCTGCCATAGTTTCTGCCTAGTGAACTACCTTAAATTAATACACACCCATTTACTTATGAAGCGTCCGCTGGAAGACGCTGCATTATTGAATGCACATATTGGTTTCTGTTTTGGTTTTGATTTTGGTTTGGGGTGAAGGAATTTTTCAGCGTTTTACTGGTTTTGGTTTTATTAGCCATATTATTCGACAGATTCGAAGTTCAACATGGGCTATAATTATTTAAATATATAAAAATATTTTGAAGCACTTATCGAAGTACTGACAAAACATTTTCCAATTGATTGCATTTATAGGGAGTATAATGCATTCATCAAATCAGTTTAATGATTATGAAAAAACTAAAAATACGAAATTGACAGGGAAAGCTTGTTTGAATATTCAATCCCTTCATCAATTTTAAAGTGTTAATTTTCATACCACCAGATGCCAATCACTTTGCTTTAAATGCCAATAGAGAGAAATGAAAATTCACTTACCATGCATATGAACATCTGAATTTTGTAACTTTCTTCTGTTGATACTTTTATCGACTTCTTGTATATTTTGAATTTCACTCATAGAGGAGGCTTCTGAAAAAAAAAAAAATTCTGTACCAATAACTAACCGTAAAATGGGGAGTCCTGTATATCTTTTTGCGCAGAATTTCTGGTTGTTTTTAATGGTTTTAAAGTTTTATTACTTGATGAAATTTTTACTTCGAAAATTTATTTATAGCCGTTCAAAGTCAGCTCAAAGGGATATGCCAAAAGGGCCTTTGTGCGGTTTTAGCTAAAGTGCTATCAGTTCACTTCTGCAGTTATTGAATTTGCGACACAAAGCTCATTGGATAGTCAATAGACTAGGCAAAAATGCTAATATCCTCTCGAAGCTCAATCTCACACGTATAATTGGTTTACAACCAAACAAAAACCTCAAATGTTAGTATCTCAAAACTCTATTTGATCACCTAGGTTCCTCTTTGATATCCACCTTCATTTTTTAACCACATTGCTCCATCAAACAGTGCCCATGGGGAACGTTCGTTAAAAATGTAGTTTTGCTCTAACAAAAAAAAGATGAGCTTATTCGCTCTGGACCATAGACTTGATTGTTCGAAAATATACTTCAAACGCATGAATCACTCGATTAGTCCGAACACCAAACCCAAAAATTAATTGTGGTCGTTAGTATGCATATTATAGAGATGAGTGTATTAAACTTACTATTCACATTCTCCAACGAGCGACGGTGTTTTGTGAAATTGAGTTCGACGAATTCGTCTTCCTTCAAGTAGCCCAATGAGCAATATCGTTTCAGGTTCGTCTTCCTAGTCACAGGATTGACATTTTTGTCGGGGTAAGAGTGTTTGTTCTCCAAGTCGAATGTACTGGAGGAGCGTCTCGGCGCTTCTTTCGACGACTGCTTTTCGCTGCGTTCGATGTAGAAGCTAGTAACCGGCCACTCGTAGCTAGTCATTCGACTGTCCAGATGGAAGTGCGGACCATCGACTCCGACTACGCTTATGCTGGCCGGACGTGGTACCCTGGCAATGGCATCGAGACGCTTGCCTTTAGCTACGTTTCCATCGACTGAGGGCTTCGCTGCGCTGAGTGCAGCGTCAGCAGAATCGTCTAGCCGGATGTCCGTCTCCTCTAGTTGCTTGGACAGCGACAGGTCGGTGACGCTGCGTCTGTAGGCGAAGTTGTCGTAACCGCTGAAAGTCTGCGATCGACTCAGCGTCGACTCTTCTGTCAGCTTCTGACGCCGTTTTCCATTTCGCATATTACGATTTTTCACACCCTTCACGGTCAGTCGAGGCTTCTTCGTGCTGTACGGATGACTGTTCTCACGCAGCCCGATGGTTTTCAGCTTGGGCAGCCGACATTTGAAGTCAAAAGCGCCAATATGATGGGCTTCTGCTTCCGAATCACGCTCGACAGGTGGCTCGTTTGAATCTACCTCCTGGAGCCGAGTCCTCTGCTCGCCAGTCCTTCTTTCGTTTTTCCGCTGACTTGGTCCGACTCTTTCGACATTCTTTCCATCTCCCAGATAATTCCATACACCTTTCTTAGCAGTTCTAAAGTCTCTGGCGGTTTTCACGTACCCACCCTCGTTAATGGTGGCCGTGGTAAAGTTTACAAAGCCAGAGGCTTCCGTTTTCTGAAAGGGTAAAGCGCTGCCCTTGTCGCAGTGGCTACTGCGGCCATCCGCTTCGTTTCTACAACCAGCATCTGCGTGTTCGCTATTCTCTATTTTTTCGAGAAGATTCACGCTTCGGCCGCATCTGCTGGGCAAAATTCGATCTAGACGTTTTGTCGAAACCGCAGATACCGGAGTCTCGTCGAATATTTCTTGCGATTTCGACTTGTAAAATTCGTAGTTGATATTGTAGAACTTGTTTCGGCTCTGGTCGGCAGGCTTGTGGTTTTGAGCGTCGTGGTCGGGGGGGTGCTGCGAGAGGTGAAGGTCACGCAGCTGCCGTTGCTTGCTGAGGTTGTAACTCGAGCACGAAGCTGCTGACCAGCGTTCCGGACGGCGACGATCGAATCGAGAGTTGCCGTTGCATTCTCGCAGCGGTAACTTGGGTAGAGGAGGACGGGATCTGAAGGTGGGCGTCTCACTGTACTCGCGAAAAAAAGTTTTGCAGCAGCAGTTTTCGATTTTACAATTCAAATAACAGCCGCTCGGAGATGCCGCTCTCGTCAGACGGTCTTCATTTCGATTCTCTTTGTTGTCGCCGAATTTTTGGAAACGATGGCAATCAGCTGGTTCATCGAAGGTGGAGTTTTTCGCAACGTGGACGCTTTTGCCGGCCGAGTGATTATTTTTTGATTTGAATGGCTTCGTTATGGCGGATAATTTGAAATTACTTTCGAAAAGTTTGCGCAAAGAATTTACATTGGCTGGAACTTTTGCATCGCCGCCGGTGTGCATCGAATCGTTTTTACTTTTAGCTGCTTTGAAATTCATCGCAAGATGTCGATTCTACTAGCGTGGTCAATATTCGGGAACATTTTTAATCGAATAACAAGATCATAATGAAAACTACATTCTTAAGTAGACATTTGGACGCAGCTTTTAAGCACGAGTAGTTGGACATTGTAATTCGTAGAGCCTGTTGTGCGAAAGACTTGAAAAGTTGGAAAAAGCACGAAATTAAGAAACATTAATAGTTGGACAGAATCTAAATATTCGAGGTGATTTAAATTTCGACGCACGATAGGGAAATAGTATTTTGGGAGTCAATGTTTGAATCACCCTTTGAAATATACGCTGGATATTGGTTCAACTTGAAAGCAGCTGTGACAAAAATAAATTCCCATCATGAACTATAACTCTATAAGGCTATTGAAAGAAATGCTCTTCAATTAAATTGATCGTAACAAAACTGGAAAGTTGACAATACTCTCCAGGTCACGTGAAAAGTTCAAATGTTATAAAAATAATGTACAAAAATTCTCAATTTAAAGAGAAGTTCTACGTCCTTAGCTGCGAGACCCATAGTTATAATTTTATTTTTGAAACTGTTGAATAGTCAGTGAATGCAATTTCGGAATGCTATGCTACAGATTCTAGTGTATTAAGCATGTAATAATAATTATTATAATAATTATTCAACTCACCGAGCTCTCAAATTTATCAAATTAGGAAAGCAATGTACATGGTCAGTAAAAGAAAACTAAACTACGAAAGTACGAATGGCTCTAGAGTCTAGACAACACAACTCACAACCGCACAACAGAATTTCGGCATTTTCCTGTAATTCCTTATCATAAACCATGTAAAATAGCGGTGTTGGTTACAACCAAAACAAACAAAATCAAAATACATCGATTTTATGTCGATTATCGAAAATATCGATACTTCCTGCGAAATTCCAAAACCAAAACTCGAATCGTACTTACAAAAAATATGGGGAATATCGACCGTTTCACTTATCGAAATAAATTTCCTAACTTTTCACGTTATTTTTTAAAACCACGTTTTTCAGAGATATCGATAACTATCGTTATTTATTTATTCATTTATTTATTCATTCATTTATTTATGTAATGTCCCCTCCCACGGCCAAAACTAAACCAGAATAGGAGCAGACAGCATAATGAGCTACATTTTTCAATAAGTAATATAGGTACTTGTAATTTAGAAAGGGGGCGAATGAAACAAAAAACAGCAAAAGTGGCCTCAAAAATTTATTAAACTGGTTTCCTAGTTTCGCCATTATTATTTTAATATTACCCTATCAGTTTCATGTGTAGAAGTGTTTCGGTCTCATTCGAAAATAAGGAATTGAATAATTTGTTGAAGCGAATGAGGAAACTTACCTATTTTTTGTGGTTTCTTTATTCTTTTCAGAAATTATTCTCGACCCCATACATTTTGAGTGTGCAGAAGGGATGGATTTTAGGGCTTTGAAGAGATGAAGAACATGTAGTTGGGGGGGGGGGGTACGTTTTCTAGTAGCGCATCCTTTTTCCAAAAGCCGTAGGTAGGTATTTGTTTCATAACAGTTTTATGTATTATGTAGGTAGGCCCATGTATTGTTACTTTTTCAAGCTTGATGCACAAATTGGAATTTGCTTTCGTCTTTTGAGTTTTTATTTTTATTAATCAACTCATTAGTTTGTCTACCTACAATGCGGTGTCATTTTTGACGAGTATTCCTTCAGTTTGATTAGTAGGTCAGTAAAAGCGAAAGCAAAAATATCTTCGTGAAAAATATTTTATTAAGAAAAAAAAGATGAGGGATAACAATAAAACCGCATAATATAAAAACAAGAGTATCATATTGATCGTCACGTTTACTGCGTACAAAACATACGAGGGTAAAAATATATCAAACCAATGACTAGACACAACAATGGAATAGGAGAAGCAAAAATGCTGGAATGGAACTTGGAAAAATCACGATAAACTTGAGTCGCTTGAAATTTAACATAACAGTGTTATATAACCCGTATCGGCTCCTAAAAGTAAAAGTTTATTTAATGGCAAAACAGCGAGCGTCGTCAAAACACCTTTGAACGTATCGGATCGTAGTTTTATGGAGGAAAACGATGCTTCGTTACTGATGTCCGTATGAACTCCAATTCGATTAGCAGTTGTACCTGATATCAGCTCGTGCTCGTGTTGGGCTAAACAATGTACCGGTTCGACTGGTCCCCTGAAAAATATCGTAATAACCATGATAACAGACGACTAAGTATTTTTTTAAAAAAACGGAATATTAATACATACTTCATGTTAAACGACAATTTACCATCGGATACATTCCACACAGAAAGTGACTGATCGAGAGACGAAGTGACTAATGTCGAGTCATTTATCGCAAGTAACTGTAATATCTGAAAATGAAGAAATACTTATGACTTATGAGTTATGAGCTTACATCTGACAAAGAGTGGCCTTGACCGAGTGGATTTAAACGCGCAGCCTTCCAAACTAACGAATGCCAGTTCGAATCCCATCCCAGTCTAGACAAAGAATTTATCAGTGAGGCAAGAATTAGAAAGATAAGTAGTTGATCAAAGAGGCGTGTGTCCCAATAGGTGGACTGAAACAAAATGCTGTGCGAAGGCTACTATTATTATTATAGTACATCCGATGAATTTTTGCTCAATTCTTTACTCTTTACGATATTTAAAAATTCTTTTCGACTTGAGGCAGCAAGTAGGACCTCATCTCAGCTGAGTGTGAATGCAAGCCAAAAGCTGAAAACTAAGAGATTTATCTGAAAAGTCTGAAAGCTAAAAGCTAGAGTTTTATTTTTTCGGATTTTAGTAATTTTTTACAAATTTAAATTTCAAAGTTCGACTAAAAAAATATTGTTCGAAAAAATTTCAAATTTTGAGAAATGAAAAATGATGAAAAGCTCAAAGCCCAAAGCTCGTTGATTTTGATCCGAAATAGCGGAAATCAAAAAGTTACCTGCGAAAGTTTCATTTTCAAGGCTAAAAGTTAAAGCCAATAGCTGATGGCTGTATTGTGTGACTTTCAAATTTTACTCAAAACCTGTAACTGGCAAAAAGGAACTTTTTTCGCCACTCTGTCGCATGTAAATGGTATATAGTGAGATCTTTCATTTGAGAGGAGAAGGATATATTTAGCCTTACAAGGGAAAGGGGGAAGATATTCAAAGAAAACCCCAAAAATCGTTCCCCTTTGGACGATTTGTCGACACTCTAAGAACACTCATGTCACCAACCTCTCCTTCGTGAGCCTTCCACGAAGAAATAATATTGCCATTGCGTAAATCCAAGACTGCCATTGAGCCAGACGACTGACCAACAGCCACCCAGTTGCTGCTCGGAGAGACAGCTACGCTGCGAATTAGTCCAGTAGCATTTACACAGACCTGAAATTATACCCGAGAACTTTACAAAAAAAACCCTGAGATAATTGTCAAAACTTGAAAGTGAATGTTCGTACTTTGAATTCTGAAACGCAACTAGCAGTTCTGGTGTCGATAACGTTTAACGAAGCGTGCGTATTAGCAGCTATTAGGGTAGCATGGGGTGCGGGTAATGGTACCAACGTGTTTACTGGATACCCATTTCTGACGACAGATACCAGTCGACCGATGAACGGATCCCACAGGTGAATGACCGAGTCGCAAGAAGCGATCAGTCGAGTGCGTTCGCAAAAGCCCAGCGATAGCACCGATTTGTGGTGATTCGAATAAGTGTACTGACATTGAGATACACCATTACCGTCTCCCTAAAAGAAAAAGGTCAATATTCTGAATGAATCACATAGGTAGGTGGAATTTGCTTGATGTCACTAGGGGAGGGGCATGCGAATACGATCGATCATTAATCCAAATTTCAACGAGCAAATGAACTACACAAATTTTCTTTGAATTCTCTACGTACGAGTACCTATTGAATGTTTCCAAATAATCACCTGACTTCGCAGTGACCATAATTTCACAGTTTTATCTCGACTTCCGCTCATAAAACTATTTTCATTATCCAAAATTTCCAAGCTTTTCACGGTATTCGTGTGTCCAATGAATCCTTGTAATTTAATTTGCTTGAAATTGAAGCTAGTGTCATTTATCGATCGGTTCAGTTCGTGCTCCCAATATGCCAACCAATTGCCTTTTAGATACCTGATACGGATTTATTGAAACGTGAAAAGTGAATAAGTCGCAACAATAGTAGTAACAATTGGAAAAAAGACTTTAAGAGACAACTTGGGTACCTACCTCGATTCGTCATACATTTCTTTGCCTTCGTCTGCTGCTTCAGTATTCGACTCCTAGTAAAAAAGAAACAAAAATGCAAGTTTCAGTTCCTCGCTATTAAATTTTAATGTGTCAACAATTTCCCTGTACTCTTGACTGTGACGCAAAACATAGGTTCTACGCCTTAAAGTATTAACCTACATCGTTAGTTCATTAATTAAATATTTCAGTTCACATTTTTTTATATCGACACCTTAATGCCAAAAGAAGCTATGTTCATTTCAAAAAATTCACGAGAAGTTAGCCAAAATATGTTTTAACTTATAACTCGTTCATGCATTACTTTGGTAATAATATTGCTTATACAGTATTTACTTAGTCGGGAACTGTATAAAGCAGTTCATTACCAAAGAAATGCTTGTAAAAAAATATATTTTCTCATATTTTGTAAATTTTTTGAAACAGACCTAGCTCCTATTGGCATTAAGGTACCGATACGTGAAATCTTGCAATCGATGAACTAAGGTCGACAAAATGACTGATTTGAAAATTTCTCAACTAACTCTTCAGCAAGAATAAAAACATGTTACCTCATCAATGAAAAGAAAGGATATTCAAGTCACGAATTCGAAAATATTAAACATCATTTTTAGAGCAGAAAAGTTGACCTACCTGAAAATGGATTTTATTACCACTAACAGTGGCCTGAGAGCCATCAAATTCTTCAAGAACTTTAATGCCATCTTTGATATCTACACATTCGTAAAATACGCATGAATTGATGAGTAAATCTAACATGTGTATGAAAATACGTAATATTCTGTCAAGATTCTCACCTGATTTAGAATGACTGGAAAGTTGTCGCTCCTCTCTGTACAGAGCGCATAATTGCTGTATGAAATCCAAGTTCACTAACGACCGCTGCATAAACGATTCGCCAAAATACCGTGCAAACACCGAATAAGCTTCGTACGCCAGCTCTGGAGTCAACACATTGCACAATTCTTCCATCACCTGAACATTATGAACAATATATTGAGAAACGGAAACTATATATTATGTACATCTTAGAAATTGAGGGCAAATAACCTTGGTTTTGAACTGTTCCTTGTCATGGCCAACCAGCAAAGTTGGAGAGGACGGAATCGGTGACTCGGCAGAGTCACTGTTGCCAGTTTTCTCACTTTCAGACGTGCAAGTAGATTGTAATTTATTACTTCTGCAAATAGAAAGAGAATTATGTGACATTGTGATAGCAGCTAAGGCGGTCCTAAATTGATATAATATGATGAATTTTTTTTTTGTAATTTCTGTTCCCGCCCCCCAAAGTGGTTCCTTTTCATGAATGAATACCGATTTTGCTAACTTTGATGTGGTCCGTGGTGGTAGAGTTCGATAAGACAAACCATCACATTCAATTTCAAGTACCCAACTTAATTTGGAGGAGAGTTAGGGGTAGTTTAGATTTCAAATTTTTGTGGAGAAACTATTCACTCGCGAGCTGTCAACGATCCGAGTGAGCGAGGTCATTAGTTTCAACCATTCCGTGAAGTGGCATAGGACAAGCAAAGCAAGGCCCAGTTGACACTCGAGTCAGCAAAGCGAACAAGGAGTCAGCCAGTTGGGATGTGGTAAAAAAAAAAAAAAAAAAAAAAAGCATGACCTAACCGAGCATAAGTGAAGCGTGCAAGTGCTAAAATCTATAACTGAGTCAGACGCTTGAAAGTTGGTATATTGTGTTGTCTTACAGTACCATATCTTCCTACAAGATTTCAGCAAAATCGGTGCTCAGTCAGTATAGTAAAGCTTTACCAGGTTATTGAAGTGTATGGCAAAATTGAGATTTTCAAACTGATGATGAGCGGAGGGGTTGGAGCAGAGGAAGTCTTTCCTTTAAATATTATTTATTTTTGATTAAATCCTCTCATAATTATGAATGAACCATTTTTAGTTACCTTAAGAGTAGGTCCAAACACTCTCAAATACCCCGACCTATTTTCCAGTCACTTCACTAAGATTTTTATGTATTGTTTTTTTACATGAAGTGGAACCATTCTGCTGGGTGGGAGGTAGAAAATTCAAAAATTCAAAATAAGGACCACCCTAGATAGAGCACGTCTTAACGAAACGAATAGTGCGCATACTTCGAAAGATCACTCAGCTCGCCGCTTTCACAGTGTCGTAATTTGTCGAATACAATGAAGAATCGTTGTAACGATTTGGAAATCAAATGACCGAGTCGCATTCCCAGCATGTAGAGACAATCGATCAACTTTGAGGCGAGTAAGGAGCGAGCGACGCAGCCAGATGGAAAAAGAATTTTAGTTGACGCCATGAGTCGTATTGCTGGGTGCAAAATCGATTTACTCAGCGTATCCTGGAATGGAAACGAAGTACATAATAATGACCATATTCAAATCCAACTAGAACTAATTATCGAAGAATAGAGAAGAAGAATATCGTGTCTTGGCTGAAGGATTATGTTGACCTATGAGGATAGAAGACTACCCGAAAATCAATGGTTCAACATTTTAGCAAGGCATCTAAAAATTTTTTTCCCTCTCCGAATTCTTTGGTACAAAGTACAGTACAGAGAACACGAGGTAAAATGGCTTCGTACAAACCTGCATCAAATTCTTCAAGGTATCCACGGATAAAAATGATATGACGTATTTGAAAAACGAAATGTAACCGATGAGACCAGCTTCAAGAGCCTGCGTCATCTTGCTTCTTTTACACACAGTTATAAGCTCGGCCATTTGAGGTAAATATTGCAAAACGACGAACTGTTCTCCATAAATGCCTGAGGTATAACGCAGACAATTAATAACCAAGTTCTAACACCTTGAGTGGCCAGACAAATGAAACTTACCAGCAATGTTTATCAAACAATTAGTGACGTGAGTAGATTTGTCTTCGGCCAGAAGATCACCAGTGTAGCACAGGGGTAGCATTCGTAGTAAATTTTTTGTTAGGTATTTGCCAGTGAGCACTGGTCCAAGTCGATGAGCCAGCCATAGAACTGATTCTGCGCTCACTTCTGCAATCTGAAACATCGTAAATAAATATTGAAACTCGAATTCGCCAAGTATTGTATCCTAAGCGCAGGAAATAATGAAACAACTTAGAATGACAAATGAACAGTGCTGTGCAGAAATGTGATTATTATTATTATTATTTTTTTTTTATTATTATTTTTTGAATTGTATAAAGTCTTATACCTACAATAACAAATATATTAGGTCCTAAAGTGTAACCATTGCTGAGAAAATAGACTCTAGGTGCTACGTAAGGAAGAGATAAGACATGAACAGTGTTTTTTTTTGCTCTCGTAGGATTTGAAAAAGTGGAATTGTCTGCCTCCTGCATGTGCTACCACGGTGGGAGTGATGAATTCCTTGAATGACCATTTTTCTGAGAGTTTATCAAAAAAGCTTTCGCGCAATCAGCACTTACAGGCTGCCTAATTGAGCTACTAACTTGAAATTTACTCGTGTTATGCAGAATACTTTGGTCTTAAGCCTGATATAAGTTACTCGAAAATCTGGACAAGAATGATTTAGGGTACTTGTGAGTGAGAGTATGGGTAACTTTAGACCACCCTGTGTACGCGATGAAAGTATATAAACAAACCTTTCGCAATTCGTCGATACCCTTTTCACTAGTCTGGCTGGAATTGGGAACGTTATCCGCAGGAAGGTTTTCATAAGTGGGCATTAATTCGGAATACGTATTCACTTCTTGAACGTAATCTTTGTCTTCATCCGACGCCATTTCACGCTCGTCCAACAAAACTTCATGTAAGGATGTTAGATTATAAGAATCCAAGTCTGCTTCCACTGAACCTGCTGCGTCAAAAAATTCTAAATTTTCCTGATTTGTTGTGTCGAAAATCGAGAAGACAGATTGCGTGTTTGAAAATTGACAATAAGTACATGAAAAAGTACTCGTATTCATATTATACAATTTTCCAATTAGCTTGAGAGAAATTTTTACACTAAGCATATAGTTTACGTATTACGAAACACAGAAATAGATTGTGCACTACAAATTGAAGTAAAAAAAAAAACAATATCTACTCGTGTGACAATTAAATTCAAAATTAAACTCACTGGACTCTTTTGCTTCTATTTCGATTATGCTCTCACTTTGAGCAGTTGAAACGGATAATGTAGGCACGTCATTAGTATTGGGTACATTCGATTCACCACAGTCGACTATATTTCCCGAACCAGTCAAAAAACTCGTTGCTTCGCTGTAATTAAAATATAATGAGAAAACATACATTTTCTAGTGACATATCAAATTTACTCTAGCTGAAAGAGGAGAAATTAAGTCAATAATTTAATGAGAAATCTCGTGAGCGTAATTCAAGGGGTTCGGTCCTACATTTTTTTCTTCTCTCGGTGAAATTTTAAGTCGCCTCTCCCCCCCCCCTCCCTAAATAAAATGACAAAAGTTCGCTTATAAAAAATCTTGTAAGTAATTAAATAGAATATTTGGAAAAGCACTCGATTCATGTACCCTTCAAGGTACAAAGAAGCTTTAATCCTATTGAAGTGGCTGGTCTAAATTCAAAGATAAATGATTGACCATCCTGTCGAGTATAGGTAGAATAACGAACACCCGACGCAAACTGTGCGGGAAAAAACTTGACAACATTTTATAATGATCAATAACGAACGAAACATACGTCAATCGATGAACTGGTTGGCTACTGGATTTGAATTTACAGCTCTCGGAGTCTTGGTAACCGCCAACAGCTTCGATCAAAAACGTAACAATATTCTCCAAAAACGTTTTCAATCTGAATCCCACTATTAATTTCAGCAAAAACGATCTGTGATAAAGCTTGATTTTTTTCGTTTCGTCGTACTTCAACTCGTCAAAATCGGATAATTCTTCATTTTTAAATTCGTACAACTTCATGGTAGGTTTCAATAGCATGGCGACGGACTGCTGTGGACCTAGTAATCTGTACGGAGGTGAAAAAGAGAAAATTTTTTCAACAAAAGTAATATACCTACCTAAAATTTGAACAGCGATATGCAAGAAAGGGCTAAGTTCAATTATTTTAAAAATGAAGTTTTTCTGAGATTCAACTGCATACACCAAGCCTTTCTTGGGCTGCAGTGAAAATATTGAACACCAAAATGTAACCGCGTCGCTGAGAAAAAAGACTCCTAAGTTGAGTTGCTGCATAAGAAGGCTACAGTCGTGTAGTTAGACCAACATACTGGGGAAAAGGGGTTTTCATAAAGCCTAAATAGTAGGTATGTTTCTCCCCTTTCCACCGGAACGGGGGTTGCCAGGTCAAAAAGTCATAAAAAATGGATCACCACAGAGAGACCAGGACAAAATCACGAAAAAATGAAGCTTTAAATGCTGAGTTTTTCTTTTTTTTTTGGAAAATTTCTTAGTAAAATTTTATTTTTCTATGAAAAATAGCTGCAGCCTTCACTGAAGTTTCGTGAAGGCGAAAGATGAATTCTCTTTTACAACAGATTATAAAAAGTATCCAAAAATGTTTCTTATAAAAACAAAACAATTCATCTTCAATAACTGTTTTAACTCTATGACGTCATCATCTGTGACGTCATCAAAGAATGACAAAATGTTATATATAGGTACGATGACGTCACCATCTGAGGTTACTATGTTCTATCTGGATATAAGGACGTCATCATCTGTATTTACTATGTAATAAATATATATGATGACGTCATCAAGGAAGGACAAAAATTGTAGAAAAAATTCTTCTTCAATTCATCATACCTAGATACAACATTTTGCCCTTCCTTGATGACGTCACAGATGATGACGTCACACAGTTAAAAAGCGATTGATGACGTCATCTTTTGATGACGTCATCAAGGAAGGGCAAAATGTTGTATCTAGGTATGATGACGTCACCATCTGCGGTTCCTATGTTTTATCTGGATATAATGACGTCATCATTCTTCTTCAATTCATCTTCAAAGAGTGTATGATGACGTCATCAACCGCTTTTTAACTGTGTGACGTCATCATCTGTGACGTCATCAAGGAAGGACAAGATGTTGTATCTAGGTATGATGACGTCACCATCTGCGGTTCCTATGTTCTATCTGGATATAATGACGTCATCATCTGTGTTTACTATGTAATAATTGGGTATGATGACGTCATCAAGTACGAACAAAATGGGACATTATGTTATGGTGGGACAAATGTTAGGGGGGGCATTATGTTCGAAACAGGAACGCCCAGTACAAAAGAATTCATCTTCAAAAGGCGAAAAAGAAAATATCAACTCGATCAAGAGAGGCAAAATACCACCAAGTTGAGTGTTGAAAACCAAAGGAACTGGAGTTTCTTATAAATTTTTTTCGACCCCCCTCCCCCCGCTGCTGTACGCCGCTGGAAGGCTACGTACAATTTTTTGGCTTTCCTGTAAAATTTGATAAAATATACTTATCCCCGTTTCACATTATCATTGTTCATTTACTTGGGATAGTGAACTCTTGTATTGCAAACCTGGTCATTATTTCGAGAAGATGCCAAGCTGTATTTACGTCAGTTTTTTTGCTCTGCAGCAAGTTCAACGTCAACGGCAATATGAAGTCCATCCATTTTGGATTCATCAAAACTAGACCTTTTTCAGACGCTTCCAGCGACTGCAAGCTTTTTGATAATTCGATGACTTTATTCTCATCAATACGCTTCGAAATCATGGCGAATGCGTCGGTAAATGCGCTATCGATTTGATTGAAATTCATTCGAGTATTCCTCAACTCATCCTCGACGGCCACGAAATCGGTGTACGTTTTCAAAGCCGAATATAATGACGGAAACGAGGT
Source organism: Parthenolecanium corni (assembly GCA_038050395.1). NCBI lineage: Eukaryota > Metazoa > Arthropoda > Insecta > Hemiptera > Coccidae > Parthenolecanium > Parthenolecanium corni. Next base: position 4,228,304 of record JBBCAQ010000002.1, read on the forward strand.
CGGAACGGGTAGTAAGTGCGAGGATAAGTTTGGTAGTAGCAACTGATGGGCTGAAGGGGGTGGAATTCCGAATTCGGTGACTGGATAGGTGCGTATGCCAGCGGACGTCTGCATGCCTGTGATATTGTCTGTCTGCAGCAGTAATGTAACAACTGATCGAATACATTTCGGAATTTCTTCGCGTTTCATACAAAGAAGGGCTCGACAATTTTCCAAGCGTCTTTTGAACGACGAAACTTGTAAATTACTGCCTACAGATCGCAGTTTTGATGGAATGAATAGCTCGACCAATATACACCCGAAAACCTGTAACAAAGACGAAAAGCTAGAGTGCTTTGAAATATCTTTCAGCTGGACAAAAATTTCTGCTACACAGAATTGGCATAACTGTTTCATTGAAGAATTACATGAGGAATACTTACACTTCCAGAGTGACTTAACTATAAAATTACTATTTTCAACTTGAGTGGTTCAGTTGGTTTTGGTTAAATTTTGGATGGCACCCAATTGGTTCGGTTGTGCCGATTGAATTTTGGGCAGCACCTCATTGGTTCAGTGGGTGCCAATTTAATCTTGGTTGGCACCAGCTTAGTTTACTTGGTACGGGTCTAATCTTGGGTAGCATCCAATTGATTCAGTTGGTGGTGATTTAATTATAGGTGGCACCCAGTTGGTTCGGTTTGTGTTAATTTGATTTTGAGTGACACCACATTAGCTCAGTTGATTCCATTATAATTTTTGATGGCACTCAGTTGGTTCAGTTGGTGACAAAGTGATTTTTGGTTGCACCCATTTGGTTCAGTTGGTGCAGAATTAATCTTGGGTATTACGCAACTGGTTCAGTTGGTGCTGATTAAACCGTGCGTTGGTTGCTCAAAAACAATTTACATAATCCTTGCATGGTAAAGAATCCCCACCCATGCCCTTTTCAATTTTTTACGTGCAATATGTTTGTACAATTTTTTTTTTCTCATATTGACTATTATTATTTTAGAGCTGCAGGAAAATATTTTGGTAGTTTTCTTAAAGCCCATTTTCTTACCCTCCTTGAACAAAAGCATATAAATACGTACTAGCATTTCTTGAGCACGTCGAGTGGCTACAACCTGCTTGTATTGGGTGGAGAGATTTCTCTCAGAATCAACGCGTGTAGTTTGAATATTAATTTTTGGTTTGTTACATGTTCTGGTGATGAACGTGAAGGTGTTTTCTAACGCAATTAATGGCTGCAAAGGACTGTATCCTTGAGGTAGATGTAACGAAATTCCCTCTGAATTTGCAGGCGAGTTGTACTAAAATAATAAATCGTAATTTTCTCGGATAAGTAGGCAATATTTTCCAGTACTTAGCAGTAAAAATAAAGAGTCATTTACATTTAAAGAACTGCGGGAGCGATTAAGAAATTTCGATACTCCAAGATTTGAACCCACATGCGCTTCTGATTCTTCTGGACCAGAACTGTGATCATCTTCATCTATGCACGCTTCTAAAAAATCAACCATTTATACTAGGTATTGTTCGAAAAAAATGAGCTCAAGTGAATTTCATTCGAATTTACTTTGTCTGAAAATCCGTGGCGGTGTTTTCGATAGATACGGAGATGGTATGAACTTCTGAGGATGAGGATGCGAAAATAATTGCATCACACCGCTAGATGTCAAGGTCGTATGACTGTCGACTAGTTGTAGACAAACATTTTTTGCTTTGACCGCAGCGATTCCAGATAATCTAAAAATGAGATCGAATGAAAGGAAATGCAGTACATATACGTACTTAAGGTAGACAGAGGAGAAAGGATTATTTGTCAATGAATATTATGAACTGCGCATATGCTATGCAAGAAAGGGATCAATTCTTAGGTAGAGCTTCTCAACTTTGAAGTATTTTTTCTTAGCGATGGTTGTATTTTGGGACATTATATTTTTACTGTAAGTATGGCTTGGTATGGATATTCGAACTTTGGAAGAACTCAATTTTCTGAGTTAGATTCTTAAAAATGTGATATTAATCATCATTGGTTCCTTCTATCCGAAGATATGTGTTTTCAATATTTTTATGAAAGTGTTCAAAAACGACTAACACTCGAGAAAATTTTTACATGTTTGAAAAGATGATAAAAAAAATCAGTACTAGAATGAGACTTAGAGGAAGTATCTATCTCAATTAGGTGTGAAATGATTTTGAATGGAAGTTTTTCATTTCAATGAAAAATAAGTTATCTGAACAATTATTTCAATTTCAGAAAAAATCTTCTGGAATGGACACTTTTTTATTTATTTGAAATGATAAGGCATATGGATCTGCTACCATCTTGCAGTGTTACCATTTGGGTAAAACAATTTCATGAAAAGTAATCAAGGTGGTTCCCTTTGCCCTAATGAATTAACGAAGAATTTTTCATACTTGTATCCGAAAGTTAAATCAATCCAATGATGCAGTCGTTCGGAGACATAAGTACTTTCGAGAGCTGCTCGATGGCAATTGATAAAATCTTGAGCGCTGGCAGCCCACGATGGAATTTCCAAATCCGGCAAATCCGGATGTATCGACTGAAATGATGAATTAGATTATCAGTTCTGTAACGATCAATCGATAAAAGCGACATTCGATACAAGAAAATGTACCAACTTGAAACACATTCGGATCTATAAAAAATTCAGGAATACATTCGTCCGGCGTCCATTGCTGAAGGCGTTGAATGGATGCCGGATATTCAGCGGGTACCCACTGACTGCGTACGTGCTGACATAGAATTGACTTAGGAGTGACACGAGACAAATACACGTAATAAGTTATCTCTGACAAAATGTCCGAAACGTGGTGTGGTACTTGCAGTCCAACTTCGTTGCAGGAGACGTCGTAGGTCAAGTCTAGCTGACGATCGCCTTTGTTCAGTCGGTATTTGGAGCGGGTCAAATCTCGCCAGTTCAAACCACTTCTGGACGTGAAGTCTGTCACCCAAGGGAAGACGTAGTGGCTTCGCGGATCCGCGTACTTGCGACCCGCCAATTTATTTAGAATTATCAAATAGTCGAAATTGCTAATGGCTCCCTGTACCCACTGCTCGCAGTACGATCCTACGTCTAGGGAATCGATTTTTTCTGCGCTGCGGACGAAGTCGCAGTTCGAATTCGACGTAATTGGCGTTCGTTTACCAACTGCGCCTTGCTCTTTCGCTGCTCGGTCGTTATTCGATGGTTTTGATGGATCGTAAATATTGTCCGACAATTTTGGAATTACCTAACCGCAGAGAAAGAGAGAACGTCAGCTTAATGCTTAATTCAAGCTTGAAACTGGAAAACCCTTGTTTTGCTCGACTACTGAAGAGATCACGTGGCGTCATAAACGATTTGAAATTTAAAGTTTTGTTAGATTTTTTAAATATTTTTTTTTGAAATAGTTCAATTATCGGTTTTCCTTCAAAGACCAGATGACGTCAAAAATAAAATTAGCTCCAGGGTGTGTCGCACACCTCTACACCCCGATCTCGCTGGACCCCTGACCTTTTTCGAATGCAAAAATACAAAATTACTCTTCTTGGTAATTTGTGCGAAAATGGTGTCGTGTATGACGCCAGCTAGTCCTTTGGGCAGCTTATCTCACAATTTGACCTCATCGTCGTTCTAGTGTTGATGAAGAAAATAATTACGATACACTAACTTGTATCCACAGATTATTGGTGATGAGAATGTCGGATAATGTAATATCGCCGATAGCTAGACCTTTGTCGTGCATATCTCGCATGGCCCTCAATAACTGATATGCGATGAATAATGGTTTGTAGTAGTTTTCACCGAAAATAGCCGGACTGAAATTGACACAGTCTTGTACGGTATAAGACGAAGTGATTTCCTGAAACAAAATATACCTCATCGTAGAGCGAAATAACAACAAAAATAATGAATGAGTAATTAGAGTGTCTACCGAGTCCTGTCAAACCTGATAAGTCCTGATATTTGAAAGCTAGTCCTGATAAAGTCCTGGTATTTTATGAAAAATCACCCGAAAGTCCAAATATTTGACGAAGATGAAATTCATCAATTTTTTCAATGTATTTTTACAAAAGAAAAAAGACAGAAAGTCAAAATATTATGCATCTTGTTGGTTATGCTAACTCATAATGACATCGAGCAACTTCAATTCACTTTAATTTGTTACTTTCATTTTAATCCTTTTCTTTTCCTTTTCAGCAGGTCTTTCAGTCTTATTAATTAATAATTAAGTTATTTTTATTGGCGACTTTTTCGTTCTTTTTTTTTTCTATTGGTGACTCGGTGACATGACACCGCCTCCCTCCTAACTATAAAGTTGAAAATAAGTCCTGATATTTCATTTTCATTTTCCAGTAGACACCCTGGTAATAGAAGCTTCTCAGAGAGCGGATTGAAAAAAGATTTAAGGGTGCTTATAGAGAAGATATTAGTGACGAAAAATATATATTGCAAGAAAATGGAATCATAAGAGCTTAGTTCGTCAGTGACTGTGATGTGGAGCAAAACGCATATTGGTTTTGATTTCAGTTTATAGTTTCAGTAGTTTTGGCTTCGGATTTGTTAATGTAGCTTTTGATAATTTACTTGAAAAATGTAAAAAGTTGAATTCGTTTCGATTGCCACACAAGCTCCGAGGATATTGGGATGAGGCTCGTATGATAGAACGTTGGTTGACACATTCGGAGACATATTCAATCTTGTTATAGGACACCCGTACGTCCTTGTTATTATATCTCTGACAGCAGTGTCATGAGAAATGAGATTTATGCAAGACGCGAATTCCTTGGCATCCGGCTGAGGGACGTATCGCGCTGCGAATAAAAAATGTTGGGTTAAGAATTTGCCAAGTAAATCCAATTTTTTTGATGAAAAAATCATGCGCATAATTGAGAAACGAATTACCGCTGAACTTTTTCAGCGATTCCTTCCATAAATTTTTGTGGTTGGTAAGGGAAATGTATTGAAGAATTTGGGAAAACGTTAGTTCCCCTTCCGAAGTTTGCAGCTGTGCTCGTTGTCTGGGTAAAGGTACAACTCGTCTGTCACCTTTGGGCAGAGTCTATAAAAGAGTTTATGGAATATTAATAACATCTACTGAATCGTTCGTGCTACGATGACCTTTCAGCTATTCGCATTTACCGTTATAAGGACATACTGCCACAGAAGCCCCAACGGTTCTTTCAACTTCAACTTGGCTTGAACTTCGTTAGATGATAATGTTTCATGATGAATGAAATCATTTAATGTACCGCTTTTTACTAATTCTCTAAAATTGACAAAATCGTTTATTAGCCGATCAAGGTTGAAATAAATTCTAACATAGCGAAGGAAGGGTACCTCAACCACGAACGGTGAACTACAGCAGAGAAACGATCATTCTTATCCAGCTCTTTCACGTAGCATTCGGGAATTTTCAATTCTTCCAGCAGGTTGGAAAATGATGACATTTTACGCCGGGCAAATAAATAATATTTGGAAATAATTCATTGGGTGGAAATCACAAATGAAAACTTAGACCAACCAGATTAATACTACAAAATTGTGCAATAATGTTATTATAATAATATTGAATTATTATTAATCCATCAATCTCATTTAGACAGATAAGATAAACATTAGACAGGGTTGAACTTGATTGGAATTGCGTTTTGTTTATTGTTAGCTGTTACCCCCCACCCCCAAGTTGCCCCAAAAGCTGTCCCCCCACTGTTTGGTAGCGACCATAGATCATAGAAGTATTATATAGATAACTCGCTTCCCATTAACCCTTTACGTATTAACTCGATTACTCATCAATGGACCAGGTGGCGTCGTATGACACATGTCAGGGTTTCTCAAAATATTGTTCCTTTGAGTAGTCCATCTCAGAATTTTGAGTGGCGTCGTATGTGACGCCACCTGATACTTCTAGTGTTAACACTAGAAATATCATGTTTTACTCGATTACTTAAAGAACTAGGTGGTGTCATATATGACACCACAATAGTAACCTCAAAGGACAAGGTGGCGTCGTATGACACAATTGTCAGGGTTCTTAAAATATTGGTCTTTTGAGAAATCCATCTCAAAATTTTGAGTGGTATCGTATATAACACCACCTGGTACTTGCCAATATCTATCCCATGACAATACTGTTTTCAATTCATCTTCCACTACAGAACCTGAAACTATGAAAGTCAAAATTAAAATATTTCGGAAAGGAATACAAGATCCTGTATGAAAACTGTGAAATGAATGAAAGATTTTTAAAACACTGAATTCTTAATAATCTCTCACGAAAGTTTTAATGCAGGAAATCTTACGAACACTCGGAAAAGAAATATTGAAAATTAGCTTACTGCATACTGACTTTAGGAGAATTCAGGTTTTATGTGAAAATTGAACATTAAAAATAGGTATAATATTAAATTTTAGTTTGCGGTTTCTCTCAGTGAATGATGTTGTGAATAGTTATTAACTCAACATACTTACACGAACAGAGCTGTGGTTCTCCGAAGGAGTTATTATTATAAGAATACTTGGTCAAATCGATAATAATGTATTGAATTCGTAGATAAATTACGCATTACCAGAAACATACGAATACAAATATGTACCAATGAAAACATTAATGATAATTATTTAAAACAAAAAACAAAACGATATTAAGCATAAGAATCACGACGTAAATAGGGACTCTTGTTTTCAGAGATGTCCTAAAGATGCGGCTTTTTTTATTAAATCAATCGTTGCTGGTATCTTGTGTGCCGGGCCACTGACTTTGATAATAACTTGACCACTACTAGATAAATCTGAAGCTTCAACTTTGGATGGGATACGAACACGAACCTATAAAAATTATAGAATTTTAATATAATCTACCAACTCCTCCATGATTTCAATAATCTGAGCAGTTTGGTTTTCTATCCACTTTCAAAAGTGTAAGAAATACGAATAAAGAATTACAGACCCCCTCGCTGAGTGCTTCGATCTGTTTTATGGTGACACCACCTTTTCCGATTATTTTTCCTAATGAATCTTTCTCGACTTCCACAGTGTCTTCATCAAACTCCAATAACCTTCTGGCGGCCTGAGCAGCTGCTTCATTCTGTTGATAAAAATTATTGGCATTACAGACCACGAAATTTATTCAGACAGTAATTCGCAAAGGACATTATAGAATCATTGAAATTACCTCCGCGTGAATTATAATCATAGGCATCTGGATAGGAGCTTCGATTTTCACAATACCGGGGATTTTTTCGGCTTTTTTAAGATTTTCTTGATTTTTGCCAATGGCCAAACCTTTCAGTTCTTTTTTTATGGGGACACGTTCGACTATGCTGAAATGAAATCGAAAATGATGGAAGAAGGAAATATAGGAAATTGAGGGAAAAAATAAATACCTATTTGAAATTATATTTTGGTGAAATCATAAATACGTTACTCACAGGTTTGGATTGATTGCAATGGCAGCTTCGCTTCGCACAGTTTTTCTTTTTTGCAGTTTTCGCTAATCAAAGATAAAATTGGCGGTGAGAGGGGAAAAAAGCTAGAATTTTTTTCTTCGGTCTATTGAAAAGCATTGCTGGCCAGGTAGCCTTAAACAGTTTGGGTAATCTTACAAAAATTCTGGCATTAAATCGTGTTCTTTTTTATTTCATTTTTATTGGGAAATTAAATTTTTTCGAAAGGAATTTGACGATATTAGTGGGAAACATAAGTCAGAATCGACAACCTAGATTTTCTCAAGGTATTGGCACTCGACCAGCTATATGAGTACTTTTAAGGCCAGGCATTCCTCATCTTCATTATTGTTTTCAAGAAAGACCGAATAAGACTTTTAACAAAAAATCAACCCACATGGATGAGTTTAAGTTGATAGTCTAGAAGTGCTTTAGCGTTTTCAATACACGGCGGATTCCCAACAAATATGATTGGGTAATCTTCATTTTCGTCGTCGTCGTCGTCTGCTCCAGATTCAATACGCACCTAAAATGAAAAACTTTTTGTACAACTACCGATTTCAATTGGTGAACTGAACCGGTTAAGTATTTCAAAAACGCACTCATTCCACTGTTTTCATGGTACATGAGTCATTCATGGGATAGTAGCCATAATACTGAGTGAGGGTGAGTAGCCAAATCGATTGCTGCAAAAAGGAACTCTTTCCAACTGCAAAACGTCCATAAAATTCAAGGTCACAGAGCATGTTCATTGCAAAAAAGAACTCATTCCTAAATGAGTGGTTGGAATGAGTACTTTGGTGCGCTAAAAAACATACTGTTCCCTGCAGAAAGGTATGCGTTTCATTAGATGGAGACAGAATTGAAGTTTCTTTAAGGGAAGCCATGAAGCATGCTATAGGGTACCCACATTCTTAATTTCAAGTTTCCAGGTCAGGTGGATTTGGAGCAAAATATAATTTTTTTTATCGACTCAAAATCAGGACGAGTGAAATGAGGGCGTTTCTAAAATAACCGGTTCAATTAGTGTATAAAAAAGTCGAATCAATTTACCAAGCCACTTTGTTCGACTATTTCTAAAATGGTTTTCCCATCGTCTTCTAGGAGTTCTTCAGCAAGGTACCTCGGAATCTCTGTATGGTGCTCGCGATATTCCAACATATCTCGCGCAGTTCTCACAGCCTCTGCAGTCTATACATTTCGAGGAATAATAAATAAGAAAAAGTTAAAATTTCCGACATAACATGTAACAGCATAATGAAAAACAGGGTAGAAGGATTAGCTGCGCATTTGATTTTTATAACACATATAACAAACTTTAACGAGGTAGAACAATTTACGAGTAGTATTAGAAATTTTCTGTATATTTTTAGAAAGAGTGAAAATAGAAGTTGAGTTTTACTGGCTGACTGTAACTCTTTTAGAATATTTCTGAAGCTTCATTTTAGTCGGTACTCGGTACCCTGCATAATTAGAAGTGTTTCCATACTGGAATGGGTATCTGCTAGTCATAAAAATTTTTAAATAATCTTTCGGGTTCACTAGAAGCGTTTAAAAAAGCATTGATTGACTTCACAAGTATAAAATTAAAAAGTTAGAAAATTGATAAATCAGAATTTAATAAAGGAAAACAGCGACTTACTTTTCCATGGATTTGAATGCGCAGAGTACCCTCAATCAGTTCGACGCTGATAATATCTCTGATCTTACGAGCTTCTTTAATATTGGAATGTTTTTTACCCAGAGCGAGACCCATTAATTTTTCATCTACTTCAATTTCTTCAGAAAATCTGAAAAAGGTAGAATAAATCACGTATTATACAGACCGAAAAGAAAACATGAATAATAAAAAAGAGCTATCATTTGAGAGACATGATCTGATCGCATGAATAACAAACACCATTATTACACCGAGTATAAGGTCCACTTAGGTCTTCAGTAATGCTGTGGCCAACAACTCTTACGATGCCACTCGTGATTCTGATCCCTTTGAAGAACACTGAAGAACACATCTACAGTATTGAAATAAACTTCAATTCTTTGGGATAGGGTGGCAGCCTTATTTGAAAACTGTCCCACACATTTTTGGTTCATTTACCTGCCCTAATTTCAGTCAGCCAGAAAGCAACGTGAATAGTACATACTTGGCCTCTTCAGGTGGAGATGCACGTTTCCGTTGGCCATACAAGTGATTGATATGCAAAAATTTAAATAAATCCACTTTTTTTCGGGTGCTTTCGCCATTTTTTGTTATCAGACGTAGAATATTTAGGCGAGGTATGAACTTGCAAGTGGCGGAAAGTACTTCCCTCCGGAAATCATCGTGTATACGGGGGATCGCAGCAATTTCTCGAAGACACTGAGGAATTTCGATTTCTACTTTTTCCAATGTGGACTGACCAAGGGTGGGTCTTTCGTTCATAGGTCGAATGTTGTCAATTGAAACTGTGATAGGTTTAGCTCTGCATTCAATATTTTCAATTACCGCTCGACCAGTATCCAAATCCAGCTTCTACGAAAATGAAATAACTTAATGCTCTTTTCCACATTTTTCCGATGTTACACCAATTTGAACTAAGTTTACTAGAATTTTCACAAAACTGGTTTTTCGTAAATTGTCAAAGTTGAGGCAATATCAAAGAATGTATATTTTACGTTGCGTTGGTACCTTTAATAATGCTTTCTGCCAGTAGGAGATGTTATTTTCAGTATCTTTCCGACGAACTTCAACCAATCGTGGGTTTGAACGAAAATCGGCAGTGTCTACAGGAGCAGGGGGAAATCGAATTTTTCCAAATTCAACTGAACCTTGGGGCCTCCACCTGTATTATAAAAAGAAGAAAAAAAACATATTTGGTGAAACAAACTGAGAATCATCTTTTATATTCTAAAACACATAATATTATAATATGTATACAGGTATTTCGAAGTTGGTATTTCCACATTAAAGTTACCAGTATAGAAACTTGACCAATTCCTGAGGTCATGTGAAAAGAACAAAAATAGTTTCTACTACTCGTAAGAAATTCTCACAATCTCATTTTTATTTAGGAAGACTTCGTCATTTTAAATTTGAAAGGCCATCTTAGGTGGATTTTGAGGGAGAGGGGTGACGGGGAAGCTATATTCCACCAGAGCTGAAATTAACCCCCTCAGAGAAAATCAAGCAAAACCCCCCCTCCTCCTTCTAGTAGAATGAACAAAATTTTGATTTAGTGGTACTAAGTTCTGATAATTTTTTTTTTACTCTTATCGTCTTATCAAGGGTCATTTTAACAAGTTTTTGACTGAAAACTTTCTTATTTTAGTGACGGATAAAATTTTAAGACTCATCCTCTCGCCCCCCTCCCCCTCCGCCAACCAAAAACAAAAAACAAAAATTGAACAAAGTTCGCCCATGAAAGGCAACGTATTATATCGAAATTATTTAGATTTTGTAATTTGTTTCGCTAACGAATTCAACTAGATGGTAGATACTATGTGTACATAATGCTGCGAGTGCGACACAATACAGACTGCTAGTTGATTTTGAAGATATTGATAGGAATTTAAAGTCTATAATATGTTTCTGAAACTCACAGTTTAACAAAAATCACGAACTTGAGATAATTATACAAACTTACTGTGAGTAGTATACTTCATTATTTCACAATTTTCTGTGGAAATCGTGGATCAAATGTTCAAGAAATAATATAATGAAAAGTACTTAATGAATAAGCATCCGTCATGTTCTTACTTGTTTTCAAAGGAAACCTCCAAGGTATGCGATCCAACGTCTTCAACAAACCCCTGTAACAGTTAGATTAGGACCTTATACAATTTCAAGACACAGAAATAAGGTATTCGAATAAAAATAAATGAAATAATAATTAGGTACCCGGTAGACACGACCCTCGAGGGTAACTTCAACCTCCAGTTGATTATCATCCATTTTATTGTCGCTTAATCATCAGATGGTTATTGCCAAAAAAATACGTTAGGGAATATTCTGCTCATTCAATTTCTTGGTGAATCAGGAATGTCGTCTGATAAATTTTACTTCATCAGTACTTCATAAGTTCGTGTCGTGTCAATAATAAACAATAAATTTTACAAAAATAAGAAGAGAAACACGAAAGAGAGAAAATACCTAATACTTAAAACTATCACTTGTCAGACAAAAGTGATAAGAAAAAATTATGACCTCGAAGTCCGAACACTCATCTCTGCGAACACATCTAACTGCCATTTGGCTCGTTGGCACATGGCTGCACTGTTTCTCAACAGCGTAAAGCCTCCAAGTTTCACCCTACTTTTTTCCTCTAACATGCGCATGAAAATACAAGCATTTATATACCTATCTAAAAAAAATTTTTTTCATTACTTCATTTTCTCAATTTTTAAGAATTTTTTTCCTTAAATGACAGGAAAGTAAAATTTGACTGGAAGCTGGAAATCGTTCATCTTGCGCTCCTGGCTTTCAACGTAGAATAATATTTTTCTTTCCCTCGAGTAATTCACAATCAGTAGAGTGAGTGACTATTTTGAGATCTTTGTCTTCAAAAATAACGAAACGAACATAATATTTTTTTTTTACAGAACTGTTTTATTAAACAATAATTTATCGGTTCTACATTTAAATGAAGAGATTTTACTTCAAATACGAGTATAACGGTACATAAATTATAATTTGAATAACAGAATAAAAACAACTGTAAGTAACAACGTTTCGATCATACGTATTTGAAAAAATGTAAAGGAAACAAAATAAAAAAAAAAAAATACCGAGGCTATTTATAAGAAGGATATGATTTTGTAAATAATGTAGGTAGTAGCTGAAAAATCATTCAATGTGAAGGTCGACAAGGAAGTTGAAAGGATATTATAATTAACATTTGCGAGCCACAAATTTTTTATACTAAAACTTTTCTTTAATTTACATTATTTTGTGATTTAGGTACCTCGATAACTTTTCATTATTGTAAGTTTAATTTTTTAAACATAATAATTTATTATATATTTGGAGCAATAGCAAAAACAGCTGTGATCCTGAGCGAAAGAACATTGTTTAAGTTACCAGCAAAAAAATGTACTGCTCATTGTTTCTATTTGGTTTTTATATTCTCTGTTCTGAAATCAGCTGAGAACCTCCGTCCATAAAGGCCTCAAATTAATGAAATAAGTATTGTACGAGTATTAAACATGTTAGTTCAGTCAATTAGATTCCAGAGAGTGTAAAAGATGAAAGATGGAATTTTGTTTTGGACACTGATAATGTTCTTTCATCTGAGGTCACAAATATTGAATGAAAAAAATATTTTCAACAAGGAAAAAGAATGGTAACGAAGAGGAAAGTTGAGGATATGAAGGAATTTTTTTTTTTTGGAACGCAGTTGAAAATGAAATGAAAAATATGAATATGAATTATAATTATCACCTATTGAAATAATATACCAATGAAAGTAATTTTCAAATAAAGTAAATTCGTTCACGGAACGATAGTGAGCGCATGCGCATTCTGCAAAGGCTGATTCGTCTCTTTAAAGGCGAAAGGTGAAATGATCAAATACCTGCATATGAGTAGCTTTTCAGGAAAATGATTTAGAAAATTTGATATTTCATTTCATTAAGTTTTTAGTATCCTCATAGGCGAACTTGTCGAATTGACAAGGGGTTATGCCTCTATCAGAGCTGAAATTACATCCCCCCCTCCCCCTCAAAGAAAATCTAGTTGCCTCCGACGAGTTTATTGAAAGTAAGGATTGTTTTGAATTAAGTATTATCAGATTTTTTGTACTAAGCTCGAATAATTTTTCAACATCTCTAATCATCTTATCAAAGGTTATTTCAGCAGGTTTTCGATAAAAAACTTTTTTTTTACGACGGATATGAAAAATTTTAGCCTCCCAAACATATCAAGCAAAGTCCACTTACGAGTCTCCCTTTTTCTGTTGCCTGCAGTCGGCCGCTGCTAGTTTCAGGCTAGAGATTATAAAACAGTGAATTTTATAATCTGTTTTTGAAAAATTGAAAATATAAAGACACAAATATTTTCGAAAGTATTGGACATAAATACCTCATGTAAAATCTTTCTTTCTTCTAACTGCTATCAACCACTGATACACATTTTTCGTCCAGTCAGGAGAAAAAGAGAATTTTATGATTTCTCCAAAGTCAAAAAAGCCAGAATCTTATTCTTAAAGATTGACATACCACCCTTTCGCTCTAAAGTGGACGTATTTAGGATCACATTAACATCAAATTTCCTAAACAACAATAAAAAATTGAAATAACTTTTAACGAAATGATGATGACGAAAGTTGGCAGATCGAATGAATAATGGACTGAAATTTTACAAAAAGTAAAAAAAATGTTTCGTTTTAATCATTCGCTCACTAGCCAACTTCACGTTTATAAATAATTATGCTTGCGGTAAAAATCAACGATATAGGAATGTTTGACAGTCAAGTTCCAGAATCACCAAAATCACCAACTCTTCGTTTAAAACCATTCCGGTGTTGGATAAAAATTGTAATCGAGTAGCCAAAAAAAATTATTTACCAGCTAGTAAAATTTTTCTTTTGGGAAGATGGGGAAGGGATTTACTGATTTCAGTTTTTTAAATGTAGGGTATTATGTATCGGGCTTGTTTATTTCATTCTGTTTTTATGAGACGTGATTTTCACCTTTACTGGCTTAGATGTTTTTAAATGCGAGTAAAGTAATCTACATAAACTGGAACTCGACAAATATTTAAAAATAAAGGAGCGAAATAAATTGAATCAATAAGATAGGACAAATTAAGAAAAACAAAGTTAGGTACTTTATAAGTAAACGTAATGGGTAAGATCGGCTAAGGCTTGACATCTCAAATCATTAGGCACGTAAAATTTATCTATGGGCAATCAGACGGGACGAATTTCAAATTACAAATGATAACCCGAACTTGGACGAATGCTTAAATCATTGCCAGAAATTAGTTGAGCTGGACTGATCGAAATTTAGTTGTTGATTTTTCGAGCCCGAATTCGCATTAAAATGACTCAGTGGAGGAAAAGCGGATAAATTATTTTTATTCACGTTCATCATTTCCATTCGTCGAACTAACTGAAACATAAATTGAGATAATTTAATTAGAATGTCAAGTAATAACCGAGTAGTTGAACGAATTGAATTGTGATGGTAAAAGAATCAAATTGGTGGCAGAACTGATTTGTCCAGCCTTGTCCATTTTTTTTTGTCGTATCTCCTCTAAACAGACGCAACAAAACTTTTCTTCAATAAATCCCTTCAAAATAACATTTTACCGAAAACTAACGGAGTCAATAGAATTTAACTTGCAAATCGCTGGCCCAAGTTCATAACTTGCTGACAATAAGTCCCAAAATGATAAAACCATAACCGATTTTTGGGCTGATTTTAGCATAAGTTAGAATTCGAACATCATTTGGACGCATAAAAAAAAAAAAGAGTGATAATGTTTTTGGAAATTGGCATGTCTCGAAACTGTATTTCATTTTATGTTATTATACTAACTTGTTGAGCGGGGAAATCTGGTTGTCCTCCTGACGCAGCCATCGAATAAAACGGATTCGAAGTGAAGGCTAAATTTGACGCTGCTGTCGATGCAGCATTTGGGAACTGAATGCCAGAATTTAGTAGATCGTTCTGAGAAAATATGGGCAATAATTAATCACAGAGTGTGACGCGGGTTTCGCTTTTTCAAAAATAACAAAACACACCTGCGGCAGAGTTGACTGGGAAATATTCGGTCTGACGAATGAATTTGCAGTTCCGTTAACTGACACTGGATTGAATACAGGTCCAGTGACACCGGCATTTATTGTAGGGTTGACGTAGCTTCCAGGATTTCCTGCGCAAAAAGAAGTTATAGAGAAAATAAATTTTTAGAATATTGCTGAATAATCGATAAATTTGCATTGTGAATCCAAAATCGAAACTGGGTCAAAAGAGTTCGTAGAATTTCTTGGAAAGGGCAGAAAATTTTTATCAAAAGTCTTACATTTAGTGCCCATATAATATGATTTCCAGACACCTTCTCTGTGATTCTTTTTATATTCATCTTATGTCAATTTTTTTTTTTCATTAGATGAAAGTCGAAAGAACTGAGAGACTTACTCCATTTGTAAGAAAAAAATCTTCTCAACAATTGTCCTCCCGACGCTTATTTCGTTTTAAAGGGGGAAAGGGGGTTATTCTTCGAAGAATCTACTTGACCACTGAGTATTCGATTGATGAACTTTTATTTTCTCGCATTAGTGAAGGAAAACCTTACGCAATGTTCAAAAACGAAATGGCGATCTAGAATTCTATTCTACTGAAGATTTGAGTCTAAATTGAAATATTATTTTACCGTAGAGGGCGAGAATCGAATCTTTAGTCAAAGGTTTCTGCTTATTGGACGCAGAAGTCAATGACTGATTGAAAAAACTGTCTTCTTCCTCAGTTCTGAATGCCGCATTAGTAGTACATCCGTTTGCTTCTTGAGTGGATGTTGTACTTGACGTAGTTTCTGTTGGAGCCGCAAGGAAACTTGTAAACAGGTCCGAATCTGACGATGGTGTTTTTGTAGCAGCTTCCTTGACGGGTGTATCTGAAAGATATAATCATAAGTGAAGTGGCGTTCGATGAAAAATTTTCTTCATCAAAAGAAAATAACACCTAAACTTCGCAACCGACGATAAAAATAAAATGAAATGTCGAATGAGCGTAACGGAATGAAAATGAGATTTTTGTCTTTTTTTTTTTCGTAACAAATTGAAAGTAGCTGTCGTATATTTACCAAGTCCTAGTAAGTCCGTAGTATGAGAACTCGTACGAGAAGGTTTAGGGCTACTAGACTGCGGCTTTGGCAGAGGCTGGGGAATAGCTGGCGGAGTGGATACTGGACGGATTGATGGAATGTTCGATTGCATCACTTCTCTTTTCTTCTTTTTGACTTTTTCGGCTTCCTCTTCGATTTCTTTACTCCAGTTTACCTGCAACAATGACGAACGACGTGAATGTAGATATAGTGATTTGCAAGAAGGGGACAAGTGTACTTCTTTCAAAGTTGAGTTCTTCTAAAGTTCAATTTTGTTCACCATGCTCTACTAACAATAAATAAATTATATCCTAAAATGCAATAATTGTCGTTGAGAAAATGGACTTCAAAGTACATCAAAGTGTTTTTTTACTCTCCTGTAAAATTCGAAAAAGTGAACTTATCCCCTTCTTACATATCTCTGTTCATATTCACATGACATTTAAGACTTTGATTCTTAATAATGTCATTTATTACTTCCAGTAGTTCTTCAAACTTGACACTCATGCTCTTTTTGTTTTTTATTCACACTTTTAGTTCATTCGGCAAAAGGAGATAAGTGTTTCCACTTTACTAATCATTTGATCCCACTTGCTTTAGAAGTGAGATACAAACACAATATTGCTTGGGTGTTTTTTCAAGTGTTGGACCTTTGGTTTTATTAAGAGATCGAGTCCAATTGATTCGACACTCTTTTTATCTCTTCCAAGTTCCACTGCATTCTAGTGTATGAAGAATTTTTCAAACTTACGTGGTTTTTTTTTTTTTTTTTCGAAGTATAAATTGAATTTAGCTTTATTCTTACTACCACGTAAGTCTGACTAACGTAGTATTTTAATACCATTTTTTTAAGAGACGGATTTACGACTATTTTTTTTGGACTTTTTAGGTCCTTTTCTAATTTTTGACTAATGAAATTTAGTCTGAGCCTATTTTTCGATTTTTTTTTTTGGCTTTAGAATCAACAAAAAGCTGAAAATCGTCCAAAATTGGACTTACGAGGTTTTTGAAGATAAAGAAGAGGGGATATGTCGTCCCTGTTCTTATAAAACCGCGTAAGTTGAATTTTGACGATTTTCATGTTTTTGTTGATTCCTAAGTAGAAAAAATCGAGAAATCGGCCTAGACTAGAATCAGCAGCCGAAAAAAAAAAAAGTACGTAAAAAGCCTAAAAAAAAATACCCGACTTACGTGGTAAATAAGAACAGAAAATCAAAAAACAAACCACGTAAGTCAGAAAATTCCCTGAAATTCCCTCATAATAAATAGATAGTGGAGGAGGTAAAGAAATGTTGAATTGATAAGACTCGATCTCTATACACCAAATGATAATTAAAAACCCAAAAGTTTGATTAAATACTGCGTATTGAATTTTTAAAACGTTTTTTTCAGTTTCCCAACAATTTACTTTTGCCGACTTATGCGGTTTTACAAGAACAGGGACGATGTATGCCTAACCGAAACTTGTACGTTAGCTTAGCCCAGTGCAATAGGATTTCTTATGTACGCGTTTTTTTCTCTCCTGCAGAATTTAAAAAAGTGGACTGAGAACCCCCTCCTACAAGTCACAACTCATACAGAGTGTACCCCAGACTTATGATTCATGTAGTGTGTGACTCAGTTTCACAAAACTCACGTTTGGCAGTGTAGGTGCGACCCATTCTCGCGCAATAAATTTCTTGTGCTCGTATTTGGCTCGAATGAAACTTTCCAAACCAACTTCGTTTTGGGGTCTGCGAAAATTATCGGGCAAATTCGCTTCGTACACAGCTCGAGCCCGGCTGTTACCCATTTGCTGCAGATTCTGTCATCGATGCAAAATAAGTCGTCAATTTCGGGATATGGGTCACGAATTGAAAAACATGTATCTGTCGGCGGAATCTTACCACGACCTGCTGCGGAGTCCACGTATCCAAATTTACGGACTTAACTTTACTAATGTGAACTCCCAGTTTTCTATGCAGGCCGGCGCATCTGATGCATAGGAAAATTCCAATGTTCCACGAAGCCCATCGAGGTCCTGTGCGAACATATTTTAGACTATTAAGATACAGGCAATGTCTGTTTGAAACGATACCCTCTGTAAATTGTACTTCACCTTTGGCGTCACAGTCCACGCAGTATTTATTATCGTCATCCTTCAACATTTCGTTCAGTAAATTCTGACATTTATCTTGAATCTGCTTCGTACGTTCACGTTCCGTCTTCGAACTCATGTTGCTAGTTTAAAATTAGACCAATCAAACGTTTGAAATTAATATAAAAATCGAACCATTATTGAAAATTTAACGGCTACTTCTGCAGTTATAACCATAATAATGTAATAAAAAACAATGACGATACTACCTACTAGTTTTTAAGAGTCGTTGCTCAACTTCTTACTTCATTACTCCACATTACTCACAATAAGTTACTCATATTGTATGCTTCATCAATTTATTAATATAAATTTTTTGATTTTGAAAATTCGCTGGTGATAATAACTGATAAGCTGCTACTATTGACACTCGAAAGTAACAAGGGAAGGCCGCGAAGTGTTCCACCGATTCCGGTGCCCCCTTCACGTCATTCGATACTCTCCCTCCACCCAAAAACGTCATTCGTGGTTATTCGTGCAACCAGCCAAAAACAGATTTTTCAGGGACGGATAAAATAAAAAATTTGGGGAGTGAAAAATTCGAAAAATTTTTTTCTTCGATATTTGGCATTTTTTTTCATGATATATGTAAGGGCCATCCCACAAGTACATCATGAAAAAATCAGCTTAATCGAGTCCACAGAAGTTGGTATGGAACAGTTTTTTTTTTTTTAATTTGTAACAAAGGGTCTAGCAGGATAAGATAGGTGAAATGACCTTTTTCGAATTTCCACTTGAAACTTGGAGGTCAGGTTGACAATGATGAAAAACTAATTCAGCCCAAATTTCAGCCCCCCACCTCAACTGGTTGCCACCTGGGGAGTGAAAATGTGTTTTGGCCATTTTGAAGGTTTTTTGCCCATAACTTTTTTTATAATTGTTCATTTGATTCGAAATTTTTATGGTAGTTACTCCTCTATGAGCTCTATTTACCAGAAAAATTTTGCGGTTCCGCCTCCAGTAGTTTTCCAGTAACTCCAGCTGGAAATTTTGGAGCTTCTTACCCTATGGAGTCTACAAGTTGAAATTTTCACTGATGATAGCTTATCCAGTCTACATTACACCTATATAATTTGTTTTCCAAAATTCAGGGTGGACAAGGTAGTTTTTTGGCATTGGAATATCAGTTTTTTCCAGTGGCCTCTGCTCTGGGTGTGCAAGGTGTTCACTGCACACCCAACCAAATTCAAAAATAAATTTTGTCGGTGATTATGGTGATGTGTATTTTGTAAGCATATGGCATATATTAGATGGTGTTGTGACAGAAGATTCAACGTAATAAATGTTTATTTAAGACGACAGAAAAAGTGGCGCCCACCGGAGGTTAAGTGGTGCGGTCGCACCAGACCTCACAATTTAGGGGCCCAATCAGATGGGAATTTTGACCGCCCTTTAAAACCAATATGTTGAAAAACATGGAAGTGAACAAAATTATGAGGGGGCCACTTTGCTGAAAAGGGCCTCACAAGTGATCTTGCACCATCTATTTCAAAATACGTTTGCGCCACAAAAAACCTTGGTTTGAAGTTCCACATAATAAATTGAATGTACTGAAATGAAATTTATCAGAGATAGAATTAGTTTTTTTTTTAATTTCTCCTTTTTTTGAAGTTGAAAAGGTTAAAACAATGATCTTTTTACTGAGAAAATATATGTAGAGTGCAATAGTGCATTATTGCAATAATTTTCAAAGTTACAGTTGGGTAACTTTTTTATCAACTGATGCAATAATCTGTTCAAAGGTGACTTCTTAGTTAATTAAAGTGGCGTTGCATGGTAGTATTTTTTGGGTGTTCAACTCCAAAAATCAAACCCTTCCTTCTTCTCCTCTCTCCCCCCCCCCAAAAAAAAAAAAATGAAAATTGAGGAGAAAAAATAGAAAGTATGAAACTGAAAACAGAAGAGGATCTTCAGCTGTTAACAAAAATTTTGAAGGAAGGAGAAAAAGAAGAAGCGCAAGAATACAAGTGTGCAGGAATACAAGTGCGCTTACGTTATTATACACTGACTGAACACTCTGCCATTTACTATTCACAAGAACTCCTCTTTCCTCTCTACATAATTTCTGCCCATTGCAGTTATATTAAACTGCTCATCGTAAAATATGAACAACCAATTCAACAATACTCATCAAGTCGAGTTGCGGAAGGAAAATTTTTCAGTTTTTCTCTCTTTTTTAAGTGCGTTTTTGTGATATTCTCTTCTCATTTCTTTTTATTTAAAAAAAATCCTTTTTCATTCTAGTTTTTCTATTCTGTTTTCCCATTTAATAGTAACTTATTAATTAATCATTAATTAATGAGTAATGAATTTTTTTTTCATTCGGTTGGGTGTGCAGTGAACACCCTGCACACCTAGAGCAGACGCCACTGGTTAATTAGTGAAGAAAATACGTACATACAAAAAATGGATGATAAGATAAGTTAATCCTTTTGTTAAGCAAAAGCAGTGTAATAATATCTTATATTTCTGGATTCAAAAATATGAAAAAAAAACCACACATTGATTTGCAGAACAATTAGTGATAAGATATTATTACACTGCTTTTACTTAACAAAAGGATTAACTTATCTTGTCATCCATTTTTTGTATGTACGTATTTTCTTCACTAATTAACTAAGAAGTCACCTTTGAACAGATTATTGCATCAGTTGATAAAAAAGTTACCTTACTGTAACTGAAAATTATTGCAATAATGCACTATTGCACTCATACATGTACTTTCTCAGTAAAAAGATCATTGTTTTAACCTTTTCAACTTCAAAAAAAGGAGAAATTAAAAAAAAAAAACTTCTATCTCTGATAAATTTCATTTCAGTACATTTAATTTATTATGTTGAACTTCAAACCAAGGTTTTTTATGGCGCACACGTATTTTGAAATAGATGGTGCAAGATCACTTGTGAGGCCCTTTTCAGCAAAGTGGCCCCCTCATAATTTTGTTCACTTCCATGTTTTTCAACATATTGGTTTTAAAGGGCGGTCAAAATTCCCATCTGATTGGGCCCCTAAATTGTGAGGTCTGGTGCGACCGCACCACTTAACCTCCGGTGGGCGCCACTTTTTCTGTCGTCTTAAATAAACATTTATTACGTTGAATCTTCTGTCACAACACCATCTAATATATGCCATATGCTTACAAAATACACATCACCATAATCACCGACAAAATTTATTTTTGAATTTGGTTGGGTGTGCAGTGAACACCTTGCACACCCAGAGCAGAGGCCACTGGAAAAAACTGATATTCCAATGCCAAAAAACTACCTTGTCCACCCTGAATTTTGGAAAACAAATTATATGGGTGTAATGTAGACTGGATAATTATTTAAAAAAAGAAAAAGTAAAATACTCAGGTATTTAAAACGAAGCCAATGTAAAAACCGATTCTTTGTCCTCCCTTAGATGATTTTTTTTTCCTGAGGGAAGTTTCTGCATTATACTTGCTTCGCAATGTCATTAATTTCAATTTAGATGAACTTTTTCTAAAGGCTCGATCAAAAAAGAACAGGAGTTATTCAAACCCTACTTGGTTTTGTGTCGAAAACTGATTGGTACTCAACTTTATTTTATAAATTAGTTAGCGTACTGTGGTGTAAAAAAAAAAGAAGCCAAGCTTTAAAATATTCTACACGCAAAAAAATTTTACTAATTTGTAAACCGCTGTGCTGACCCAATTACAGTTCCTATCCTGTCAGGTACCAACCTAATGAAAATCTCGGACATAACAGGTGTATAGTTTCAAAAATTCCTAACTCAACATTCAAATTAAAAAATAAATATAAGTGTATATTTCAATAAAATGAGAATCATTTTGAAGTGTGAGTTGTGAGTTGTCTAGCATTACTCCAAGAATACTCATCTTGAATAAATTTCCAATGGCTGATTGTGTGGAAAAGCGAAATTATTACTAATGGCTTAAATAAAAATGAGAGTGCAAAGTGAAAAAAGACTTGAATTAATTTTTGAAAACATTTATATATTTTTTTTTTTAATTTTTTCACGCGATTTTCAACTTATAAATTACCTTTCAGTCTTGGTTTAAAATTACCAATTGTAATATCGTTTAAAAAAAACATTAATAACAAAAAAATGTTATCAACTATTTCGATAACACGAATCTATTTTCTGCATTTTGGATCACTTAAAAAAAAATTTACGTAACATTAAAAACAAAAATATAGAGAAAATACCGGTATTTCAGAAGGGGGAAAAATTCTAGATTTAATGTTAACACAGTTGATAAAACGTATAATAAGCGTTGGGATTTTTTTTTTTACATTTACATATTGAAAATACCCACCACGAAAACAATAAAATACACTGGAAAATAAAAGTGAAAGAAAATTTTGCGCTCAAATTGGAAGAGGTCGGACGAAAAAGAAAAGCAGAAGTATTCGGTAATTCTCTCGCTTAGTTTAACTTTCGTTAAGTACAATATCAAAAATTTAAGTAACCCACTCTTAATCTGCGAAATGGAAGGAAATATTTTAATAAAAATTAAATTAATACTAAAACATTAGGGGTTACTTGAAATTCCTACAAGAATTGAGCAAAATTGCTTCACTCTCGTCGCTTTGAAAAAATTCAACAGGTAGACAGAATTTGAGTCTTTTTATGCGTGAAGCGCCGATAAATTAATAATATTATTTAAAAAAAGCCTTTGTCACATTACGTTGATAAATGCAAGCCTTCGTGCAATTTTTTTGTTTTTTACTTGACGTAAAACAAAACTCGTGGGTAATTTTTTGATATTTTGAAAATATTCATAAAAATTGATATCCGAACATTTCCAAGTTTTTCCAAATCTAATGTATTTAATCGGTATAAAATACTCGAAATTATGAGGTCCGAGTAATAATCAAAAGAAAACATTTGAAAAATTTAAAACAAACGTACTTTACGTAGAGCACACATAATATGTCAATATGTGTATGGAAGACGAGCAGCATTAATATTTTATAAGCTGTAGAAAGCCGATGGCTTCATCAGCTATAGATAATGATTAGTTTTTCAACGTACCAATATAGTAATTTAAAGCTATAATAACATTTATGTGCTGTAAACTAAATCTGAACTGTAAGTTTTTTAACGCTGGCTTTTGCAATCGAAAAAAGTAGATAGGATTTACCAACTTATTATACGAATAACTCCATAATATAGTATTCTAGTCCAGCGCTGATAGATGTTTAAGATGGCAAAAAATCTCACAAAAATAATTCGCGTAGAAAGGCCAAAGACCACTTCCACAATCACTTCCTCAAAGTCCTCTAAAATCCCCCTGCTACAACTCTCCAAAGGGGGGGGGGCAATGTATCTATTAAAAAAAAATTTTTCTTTGCTATAAATCGCAAAAAGTACACTATGAAAAAAAATGCTTGGAACAAAAAATAGTTTCTATCAAATTATCTACAACTTTTGTTATTATTATTATTTTTTTGTATCTATCAGAGAAACAGAAATAGAGAGCGCCGAAGGTATATGTAACTTAGCATTGTACAAAAATTATTTTCACACAAAAAGACTATCTTTGTTCGTATGACAGATACAGGAAAAAAAAAAAGATTGGAATAAAAATTTGTAGATAATCCATTATTGATGAAAATATTTTTTGTTTCAAATATTTTTTCCTAAAATGTACCGTTTGCAAAGTATAACCAAAAAACCAAAAATGTGGATACATTTACTTTTGGCGGGTGGTTGCGGTAGGGGGATTTTACGGGGCTTCTAGAAAGTGATTCTGGATTATGCAAAAATATTTTTGCAGGATTTTTTGCATTTATATAGCTTTTTTTTCTACTAATCGCACTGGACTAGAAGTCTCACGTTAAAGTTTACGAATTTTACCGGCAAATAGTATTATCAACCTACATGCACTTTTGAAGTGACAAAAACGAGACGGTTACGTAGTTTAGTTTTCGATTAGAAAAAAATTATGGACTAAACATGATAATATTATGAAATATTATTTTACAGGGAAGTGAGTAGATTTTAACAATAATAGAAGAGAACGAAAAGAGGGGAGGAACGAAACAAGAGAAGAGAAAAAGAACTGGTGAGGACAGAGGAGAAAAGTTAAAATAACGATTGACGAATATCACAAATGGTCGATTTGAAGAATCTCACTTTGAGACGAAGAGACGATTAAAAAGAACAATTGGACAGTATTGCATAGGTGTGTGGTTTGTTATCGAAACGATGAAATAAATCTTTCTAAAATTAAAATTAACAAGATTGAAAAGTTATTTCTAAACATTTGCAGATACCGTAAGTACATTCGAGCGCTTCAAAAGAAAGGAAAAAAAAAAAAGAAGTATTTCAAACATCACAAGTAAAAAACAAAGAAACATTCAACTTAAAATCAAGAGTAAAAAAAAAAGAAGAAAAAAAATGGTATCTTTCATACCGTAACAGGAACGATACCTAAAAAAAAAATCTATTTTTTCACTATCATTTTTCAAAAAATTGCAACAAACACATTACACAATGACAAAAAACAGACGTACGAATTGCGGTTCAGTTTTTCCCTTACATTTGGGAAATGGAACGTTATAACGATACAAGATACGATAAATGAGAGAAAAAAAATATTTTATTGATTACGGAAATACCTGCAAAAAAATATGACAGCATACGCCCACTTTAGAATATGCTGTGCATACTTGACGAGATCATAACAGCCTAAATTGAAAGGGAATGAAACGTTAAGGAATCTTCGAAGTGGGTTTAAAATGTTACCTCAACATTTAAAATTCTCGATCGAAACCTGTTCAGTAAAGCACATAATGGGGGAAAAGAAAAAAAAAAGAAGCAGAATAAAATTTGTTAACCTCGCGCATCGGCTAACTGTCGAACAATGAAAGGAAATTATAAACTTCGTGATGAAGAGTTCGGAAAAATTTGATATGTAACTCTCTCTCGAATTTTTCAATAATCTTACTCAAAATCTAAGATGAAGAAAAAAAAAAAGTACACAGTTCTTAAAAAATAGTCGCCATAGCGGAACGGAAAAACGGAATTACTCCGTTCGAAACTATTGAATGTCCTGAGGCGCTTGTCCTTTATCACCTGAGTCCTCGGTCACGTATGCAGCAGCTTCAGAAAGCTCTCCGAAGGACCTTTCGAAGCATTGCTTTATTTCTTCGTACGACATCACCAAAACAGTATCTTCATTACGTGGAACCAAACAAACCTGCGAAAAATTAGACAGTAAATAGATTTAGAAATATCGATTCAGTTAACTTCAGATATACTTACCTAATTTACTATTTTTACCAATTTTGTTACCACATTTGAATGACTCACCTGTGGTAGTTTACCACATTTTCTACCACTTTTGACCCAACTATCACGCGCACTCACCATAAATGCAAGATTTTCTGCCATTACTGACCACCCTCTACCACAAAAACCTCATTTTGAAAAGTTTTTATATGCAATTATTTTTTTTTTTTACTGCGAGTTCAGCATAGAATTTTGTTAAATTATAACATCATTGTGCTATCACATTTTAGCCAAAATTTACATATTTTTTAAAAAAACGTTATGGTAGTAATGCGATAGTTTCGTATTTTTCTTCTACTATTGGAAATTTGTATGCGGCAACAACCCTGGCACCTGTCTAATATTATTTTAGCGTAAAATTCAGATATTCAACATTGATTTTTTGAAAGCAAAAACCCCCCGTCCATTGGACAATTGAAGGACTAAGAATCAAAAGATTCATTTGTCAAAACGCACTTTCGTGAAAAACACGAAAATTACTTTTTCAATCAATTTCGGAGGTAAAACTTACATTTGCCAATGAAAAATGTGAATTTTAACTCCAATCCTTCTTTTTAAGGGTAAATTTTGGAAGTTAGGGAATTAGAAAAATGCAGAAAACAGAGCAAACCACGTCGTAGAGGGTAAAATTCCATACCAGAATCCATAATAAAATTCCATTTGGCAAAGGAGACTTTCGATTCTGAGCCCTCAAATTGATGAATGTGTAAAAAATGAAATTACTTTTTCCGTCGATCCATCCATGAGTTTTGTCAAGGAATGTATGATTTGATTGACGTCAATCCACGGCCTTCTATCTTCTGCCATCTGATGGTAAAGATGATCACGAAATAGCGACAGCATGTACCGATCACTCGACTCGGGCCAAGGTTTTTCAGAACTCATTCTAAAAAATTAAAATCATTAGCAAAAAATTGTAAACTAGGTTTTTCTTCCAAAACGTCGTAATTATTGAAAATAAAATATTATAGTTTCGGTTCGAGATTCCCAAAAAAAAAATTCGATGGGAAACTTAATGTTCAATCTCTTCATCCGTATGATGACCATAACATTGGAATAAAAATAGCGATAAAACAATGATATTAGAGAAACCAACTCGGGCCATTCGTTAATGCAGGCCAACTTGACCACAAGTTTAAGTAATCGTCCGTAAATCGTCTCTTTGCGCATTTCACTCTCCAGTATATCGCACTGCAATTGCATAGCGTCGATTTGCGAGTAAAATCTGGCTCCTATCATGGGCATCAACTCTAAAATACTACGTCTCTGACTGGTATGCAATAAATACCTAAGGTGAAACGAAGGAATTAACTTCAAACGTATGTTCATCGACAGTAAACGACAACCTAAGACTTAATTTTATTCAATTACGCGATCAGATTTCGGATATCCGTTGAATATGTTCTGGACATTACTTCCAGCGATGTTTGTAAGTTCTCTTTTTGAATGGCGATCAACGAGCCGCAAGCGAGTGCTAGTAAGAGTTTACCCAATTCTGACAAATCTTCTTGCTGAAATTTGAAAATACCAATGTAATCAATTTTCAAGTAGAAACTATAGAAACGAACAGAACTTACGAGTGCCTCCAAACCATTCGTGTCTATTTTTAGGGACCTCTTAGACACCAAAATTGTTTTGATACGCTGAAAAAATTTTGGAGTCAATGCACTCGAAAAACAACTCCGTGGAGTCATCAAAAACACGTTCTTACATATTCTTACACTTGCTAAAAGTCTTATAACTGAGCTACAAATTGAACTACAAAATGAGTTACATAACTGAGCTTCAAAATGAGCCACAATTTGAGTTACAAAATCGAGCTTACAAATTGAATTCAATATTTTATGTAAATAGATGATTAGGCAATATCGATAATTTTCTGTTTTTCAATTTTTTTCTGGTTTTTTAAATGTTTATTAAAAATTTCATTCTTACATGCGATGTGGAGGAAAGAGAAGGAACTGTTTAATGCAATTTTCAAGCAGGCAGAATTCATAATGGCGCGGCATTACAGATTTTGTCTATCAATCGATATTTGTGCCAACATAATTATGCTTCTTGAAAAAAAATTTTTTTCAAGAAAAGTTAATGAACCTTTCATATATGTTACAGGCAAATTGTGAAACTCCAACATTTAATTAAATGACTAGGCATTTAATTAAATGACGTTTGATTTCAGGCACATTGTAAAATCACGAACAAAATTCAATAATTTGACTAGGCAGTTATTAAAATGACTAGGCTTTCAATAAAATGCCGAACATTAACTAGGCAAATTGTACAAAATGAAATCTATAAGTACATTAAAAGTATCTAATACAAGTTTGTCCGGCAGTTCTATCCGGCCAATTTGCTTCATTTTTAAACAAAATGAAAGGTATTTATGTGTAAATATGTCATCACCCATTGGAATTCACTCACCTCTGACCTTACTCAAGTTATACTCAAAATTCATGCTTTTTCCAAGTTTTTCCACCACTCAAACATCAATATCTCAGGTTCTAATTAATGTATCATGTTCATTTTGGTTTAAGAAAATTTAATGGATTAAGACCTTTCATTTGAACCGTTGACCCCTCAAATCGGTCGAGTCTGGGGAAAGTTGTGAGTAAACATTCAACTTGACTTGAGATATTTTCAAGATTTTTCTTCACTCAAAGATCTATATCTCAGGTTCTAATTGAGGTAAGGAATTTATTTTGCTCTAAGAACACTCAGTGGATTAAGACCTTTTACTTGAGTTTTTGACCACTCAAATCGGTTGAGTCTGAGGAAAGTTTTGAGTGGACATTCAACTTGAATTTTGATATTTTCAAAATTTTTCTTCGTGAAAAATATGTATTGGCAGGCAAAATCAGGTAAGAAAGAACCAGAATCGGGGGCACGATAAGGTAGAAACGAATGAAAATTTCACAACCTGCCTAACTGTGTTGCGGCATTTAATTAATTGACTAGTCCTTTTATTAAATGACGCACAGTTCACAGCTCATTCGTCATTTAATTAAATGCTAGTTTTCACAATTTGCCTGTAACATATATACAATTATTGATGAATAAGAGAATTCATCTTCGTCTTCACGACTCTTCGTGAAGGCTATAGCTATTTTCTCTCTCTATGGCATCCATGGTCGACCATTCTTCGTCTGTTTACCAATATTTTCAGCCCAAAAAGAGTTGTGTGAAGGTAGCGTAGAGAAAGATTAAAAATTAAATTATTTACCTGAAAATGAGAAGTCAGTTGCAAACGATTTGCGGGAGAGTGATCGTAAAGAATAACGTCGAAAACGCAAACACCGCTCAAACGGACACGATTGCGATTTGTTATGATAACCTTGCTGGGATCCAAGCATCGACATGCAAGTCCAGCAGCATGTATAACGCGCAATGCGCCTGTCAGTTGAATCGCATAACTCCAAAGAATGCTTTCGGGGAGCATGGTATTGCTGGGGGGAAAAAAACAACAGATATATAAGAGAGGAACGAATTAAATTATAAACATAATAAAAACATCCATTACAGAATGTGAAATGGGTAAATTAAAGCAGAAATACGTCGATGCAACAGCAATAGCCTTTGAGGATTTCACCCGAATGAGAACACGCTCTATGATCATAGATCTCAATGGATGGCGAATTGAATTCGAACAAAACATAACAAGTGTTTGGCCGTACGTAAAGGCTAATATAAAATATTACGCGACAAGAGAATTAAGGGACTGATTGGCTCGGGCGTGTAAATATGCAACTCGGTCACCAGTTCCGTAATGAGTGAGACGCGTGCGATATTTTTCGAAACAATTAATGACCGTTGCAATATTTTGGACATACCATGTTCCCCTTGCTGTTCCTATAATTTCCTAGAGAGTTGATTTATAACCCCCGTGCATGGCTTTGTATGACTACCTTGGGAGTCAATTCCACAATCTCTATGGCTTTGTCCATGTTTCCGCAACTCCGCAGGGAGTTAATTTTAGAGCCTCCATGGCTTCGTCCCTATTTCTATGACTACCTAGGGAGTTAATTTTATAACCACAATGGATTTGTTCCTATTCCTATAACTTCCTAGGGAGTCAATTCCGTAATCTACATGGCTGTGTGCCTGTTTCTTCAACTCCCAAGGGAGTTAATTTTATTAGCCCACGTGGTTTTGTCTCTATTTCTATGACTCCGTTGAAAGTTTATTTTATAACGACGGCTTTGTCCCGATAACTCCTGGCGTGAAGTCATGAAGGTAATTACAGCGTTCGTCCCCCCTTCCCACAAAAGAAAGCGTTAAGAACAGTTTAACGATCGCAAGTGCCGTGGAAAAGCCTTCTTCATTTATTAAAATTCCGAAAGGGGGGGGGAAGCGATAAGAAAATTTAGACTGCTGCTCATGCATACCCACCTTTCAGCTGGTAATTACCTGTGTTGCTGCCGCAACAACGCATTTTTCGTATGACTGTAAGGGCGGGGAGCGTTTGGATCGGAGCTGAAAGTGTCGTTAAAACCCTCAGTCAACGAAGAAAAATGGCGGACGAGTAAGGTTTCTGAATCAGCGTAGTAGTCGTACACGAAAACGATGGCTGTAAATGAGAAAGAGGCGGTGGTTTTAATTAATTTCGCCTGAAGACGGATGCACAGTTTCACTGCTGCGACTTACAATTATCACCGAAATCTCTCGTTACGATCATTTCTTTTAAATGCACTAAATTTGTGTGACTCAGCTTCTTCCAATTGTTGACCAATGCGTTGCACTTGGTGCTCGGCAGCGAAACACCTGCGCATTATCGGTTAAACTATTCATTCGTACCACGTATCCAAGTACAGAGAGCTTCCCCAATTAAAATATTTGGTCGAAACCGAATCTTAACGTACCGTGTACTCTGCGTAAAAAATAATTAACACCGGTTTTCGCATGACTCGCTTTGTAGGTGGATGTAATGTATCCTTTCAAAACTCCGGACATGATCGCAGGCAGCGGCTCTATTGGCTCGATGTTGCAATAGTTTTCGCCGACCTTCTCCGGAACTTCTGCAATAGCATTATCGATCAATAATTCATTTTGTCGAAAACACAAGGGTCTTTCCCAATTAATGGCTCGCTCTCAGATTTTTGTTTTTCAAATTTCTACCCAGTCGTAGGTACTAATAAAAAAGAGAAAACCCTGCCCCCGTGTCCACCCTTACTAGCTTACATGTAGCGTAAAATGTAGTTTTTCCTTTTGTGCATTTTTTGTGGCCGTCCTAATTGATATAACTGTTCGAAACATTCATAGTAGTTACTCATCTTCGAGGACAACTGCCAGTAATTTTTCAAGGTCATCAGTGCGCCCATCTCTCTACAGTAGCTTGTCGAAATTTTGTATGTTTTTTCAGAGGTTCGATCCAAAAGAAAAAATCAATATATCATTTTCATGTGGGATTATAAAAAACAAAAACCAGGAAAGAACGGGCAAGAAAAGGAAAAGAAGAAGGAAAAAAGAAAGGGAAGGAGAGAAAAGAAAAGAAAGAAGGAAAAAGAGAAGAAAATGTTGCTCCTACCAGAATATTGCTCAGGAATTTTTTATTGATTCCCAGGGGCTTTGGCCTTCTATCAGTCCTTCTGCCCTGCATCTTGTCCTGTCTATCTGTCTGTTATGTTTTTTCCCAATAACGCACTACTCTCTTTTTCTTCTTTTTTTAAATGGAGTTGAGAGAAATGCCTTTAGAGGTCAGGTCGCAGTAATATAATACGAAATTTCAACTCAAAATTACAGCTAAAAGATCGGTATCCTATTAACCGAATTCTACATTTGTACTTGAAAATTACCAGCGTATAAGGACGTTTGCTGCATTAGCAACAATTCGGGCGCTAAGCCGTCTTGAATATAGAATACTGGAGCTGCTGGATCCGACAATAATGGCTGAGCGATGCCTAACGGTAGAACTCCTTCTGACGAAACAACCGTGGATGCGTTGATCAAAGGAACGTCAACGGCTGGATCGGATATTAGAGTGGGTGAAGTGGAAAGTCCGTCTACCGGACTGGTGTTAGTACTTTGAGTCAATGGTGCAGTATAAAAATAAACGGTTCCGTTGACATTCTCCTGTATACAAACACATCAGAACTCGATTTGAAACACAATATTCTATGTAGCCCAGGAAAAATTAGTTTTAAAAGTGGCGAAAAGAAGAAAAATTTGGTTCAAAAGACTTTATGCCTGGAATGTGTTACGAGGAGAATAAAATTTTACTGAACTTCGGTATGTATGTCTAGCGTAGTTAACGAATGATAGCTGGAAAACGTTTTCAACACTTACGAGCTCCCCAAGAGGGAAGCACAGGGGGTAGGGGGCCGAGACTTTTCACCATATACTCCCTGGATTAGCCCCAACGCATTGCAGGCATAAAATCTTTTGTACCAATTTTCTCTTTTTTAAACTCTTAATTTTTCTGGGCTCGGTGCGGATGAAACGAAAAATGAGAAATGCAAACGAAACCTGGTAAGTGGTAACGTTGGCCGCAGCTTGCAATTCGTTGTCAATATTAGGATTGTTATAAGCATTAATTAGTTCACCAGCCAGTGTGGGTGACTCAGCTTGTAGTATATCCGCAATTTCTGGCTCGTTCATATTTTTAGAGTACGTTGTAGTAGGTATTCCACGAGGAACAAATTCAGGCACTGAGGCGACTGACAAATCCTTTGAAAAAAATCATATCGTCGATTGAAACGAAATAATTGTACGGAATAAAAAAAACCTATTATCGTCTGTTCATTAGAAAACGGTACATGAAAATTTCGTCGCGCAAAGCATAACTAATATTATTCCCAAAAAATGGTAAAGCTTTTTCTTCTTCTCCCAACTCGAATACTAATTGAAGATTTAAAACCCTCCCTTACATGTAGGTGTACAGATGATAATTAAAATGCGTACTTGGAATGTAGAAACAGAAGTAATTTTCTTATTACTATTGCTGATTGAGACTTCATTTTTGTCTACTATCTTAGAAGAGGAAATATTTTTAACGACATTACTGATTTTATTTCTAGGAATGAATTCTCGAATAGCTGGCGTATTCTGTAACAATGTACCAGAAAAAAAATTTCAACAAAAAATAGTGAATGATCTAAACGCAACGGAAATCACTAATAAAATATTGGATTCATTTTTTTTTTCTTTTCTTTTTTCACCAACGCCAAAGATAAGCTGAGTTTAAAAAAGAAGGAAGTAAAAAAAACAGTAGAAACCAATATCCAACTTCTAATTGCAGAAAAATATTTTCATTTTTGTGGAAAAAAGTGCCCATCTTTGGCAATTTATTTCTCTGCTCTTATGACGACAGATAGGTACTAAGTGCTGAAAACAAAATTTGGGAGATAAAATTTGGTAGAAAATAGCTGTATGTTCGATTTAGCACGGTTTCTCGTAAGTGTTTTAAAAACTTATTCAATTTGCGCGTTCATTTTGACCCGGTTTTGAATCTATACTTTTTTGTTTTGCGAAAACATAACCGGTTTCTAGTTTTGAGTTTGTGTATTAGTTCGCCAAAAAAAAAAGAAGAGAAAAAGTGAAACTACTCCAGAGTAGATTCTCATGGTTTTTCGTATGTTTACATTGGATTATAGTTTCGAAATTGTTTAGGTAAAATGAATAGACATTCATTGTTTTTATTTTTTAATGAAACTGATACCGAACTGTGAAAATCAGTATTGAAATAGTAGGTACACATTCAATTTGAAATGGTTTCTCGAAACTGTTTTAAAACTGCTTTTCCCCGTTTTGGTTTCAGTTTTGAATCAGATTTTCAAAAAATGCGAACAAAATGAAACAAAAAAGATTACTGTTGGTTTCGGTAAAATGGTTTCGAAACAAATCCAATGCAAACAGACGAGAATAAACTAAGAGAAACTACTCTGGAATAGTTTCACTTATTTTGCCAACCAAAAAACAAACCCAAACCAGAAACCAGTTCTATTTTAGCAAAATGAACAAGAATGGATTGGAAACTGTGGCAAAACGAACGCACAAAATGAATCATCTGTTTTGAAAAGTTTTGAGAAACCGTGCCAAATCGAACGTACCTGCTCAATTTTTTTTTGTTTGAAGCATTTTTCAAGAAGATTTAGCGTTTGCGAATTTTATGAGTTTACGAGTATACTAGTAGGAAAACCAAAAATGTGGGAAAATTTGATATCTTCTTGGAGGGAGGGTGTGTGGCGGCTGGTGGAATTAGGGGGACTTTTTGTGGCTCATTCCGTAGATGGTCGCTGACATTTCTGAGGGAAAATTTTTCCACAAGTTTTTTTTGCAATCTGAAACATCTATTTGCACTAAACCACTATTACAATTCGTCACCTTTAGCTTACGTATTGAGTTAACACATACATTGTATAATAATTGTCGTTTTAAACTACTGTACTTCAATTCAAAAGCAAATGGTTTGCATTCTTTTCCGAAACAAATGCGACGAAATGAAGTTCTTGTTTGCGTTTTCATTTTTCCTCTCCTGATTTGAAATTTTGGAATACGTATTTGGTTGAATTTCAGAGGGTGTTTGTAATATTTCTACCAAACGGATTTCCTATAGTACATATTACCATTTTGCTTGGTCCAAATGGTCTTTCAAACGTCGTACGCGTACAGTACCTACAAACGCATTCCTAACTCTTTGAAAGAAATCCACTCTTACCTTCGCATAGTGAGGGCGTTGAGAATCACCATTAGCGTGTGCATTTAAAAATGTGTGGTTATCAATATTTGAGATTAAATCAGATACGAGTGTCTGTAAAAAAAAATGGCTAACGATCAACCGAGGAAAATTCGATAGCAATTAAAAGCGTAAGCAGAATTCGAATTCCAGTAAGCGGCAATTATTGATTGCTTTTTTTTTTTTTTATTAAAATGGTCTACAATTAAATACTCATAGTTGATCAATTCCAAGAAGCAGCGTTCACCATCCGTACCCAGATGTCATCAAGAGTTGACATAAGAATGAGCTATCACGAGGTTCACCAGTACCCACTTTTCACTTATTTTTCCATTTCAAAATATTTTCCCGAAGACCCTTCTCAAAACATAAAAATTCTTGAGGACACCATCACATCTACTAACATGATTTCGGAATAGGCATGTAAAATATAAGGAATTACGTAACATAAAAAATGAAAAGCTAAAAGAAATGAAAAAAATTGTACATCTTTTTTCTTCGCCTTTCAGTAGAGGTATTCGTCCTTTGAACTTTTGTTACCATCTATCAAAGTCACAATGTTCCGCATGAGTTGAATAATTAAAGTACAAAAAATATTATTTATGCGGACGAAAATATGTAAAGTTTATCGTAGAAATTCAGAAAACGGAATTAAAAAAAAACCACAATGTTACCTTCTTCACAGGAGACGGCTGGAAATTACCGTTCAAATTGATCGCAGCCAAATTATTAGTCAGAGAAGAAGTAATATCTTCTGTACTAGCCGGTAAGGTCTCCTGAAATTTATGGAAAAGTATTAGGTAATATGGCAAATTACGTATACCCAGTGGCAGGGGAAACACGCATCTGTGTACTCAAAATTAGTAACTTTTGACAAAACTGGTTCTGACCTAATAAAGATAAATTCTTTGTACTAGACCTTTACTCGAATTTTTATGCATATGTGCGTCCGAATTTCTAACTCAAGATCAAGGTCTTAAATTCAAATTTAGCTCAAGCTTCTCGTATTAAAGTTAAGGATAACCCATATAAATGCTAAGGAAATCAATATTTTGATAACTTTTGCCAACAACACTTTTGTAGAATCGCACCCATAATTTTGGTTTATAATGTAAATTGTGTTTTTTTTTTTTGGGGGGGGTGGGAGATGGAGGGTATAGAGGGAGTGAGGAAGGGTGGGTAAGGGAACTGGGTCAAGACAAGTAGTTATCATTATTAAATGCAAATAGAACTTTTGGTTGGTCAGAAATGCTTATAGTATGCTGAAAATAATGAAAAAATCCGATATTTCATGTCAAACAATTAAAATATTATAATTACATCTTCCGCCCTGAATCTCGATATAAAAATTATGTGGGTGGATCTTCCGTGAACATTTCAGTTTTTAGACTCAATAGTGTGAAAAGCTTTGAAAATTTCAACTTGAAATGAAGCTGGAGCCGCAAAATTTTAGGTGTAAATAGAGCTCATATAAGGACTGGCTACAATTTCAGATCAATTGAAAAATCACAGAAAAAGCTATGAGCAAATTTGAATCATCGAGTTCGCCTTATTTAATGAGTGATTACGGGGTGGGGGAGAGGGAAGGGGGAGCACCACTTTCTTGAAAATCGAGGAATCTCCCTCACCTACTGTAGAAATTAGTACGTATTTAATTCCTTATTTTTCATAAAATTTGCACCCTATGTATATTATTACTGATTATTTAAAATCCTACCTGCACTTTTCATGTGCCTACCTATTATATTATTCTTTATTCCTGACACTAATCAGTTTTTTTTCTTTTATTTGTTTCAGGTGAGTCTCTAATCATATCCTATGCATGATGACTATTGAATTTAGAAATGTTGTTGGTAAGTTAAGTGGATCTTTGCTTACGAAATATTTTGTTTATTCTGAAATTTGTCCGGTATCTCTTATTTTATTATACTACCGGCGGAAAACTTTTCAAAGTATTTTTACAATTCTCCTCTATGTGCCGAATACAGAATTGTAGCGCACTAAAGCGAATCTTTTTTGAATGCATGATTGATAATTGATCTTATGAGAGTCAGTAAAAGTAGGAAAGAGCGTAATTTTACCGAGTAAGTTGAGAATAATGGGTCCATACTTATTCCATTATTCTGATTACTTATAACAGAAAATCACTTGAACCGGTGTCGATACGTCGAGTCACCTTAAACCGAACGCAGAATTCTTCAATCGATCCTATAAAGTAAAACGACGACGAATTAATTTAGTGAGAAATAACTTCAAATAAAATAAACTTTCGTTGCTTTCAACTGTGGGCCATAACTGTATGAGGATAGGTCACATTTCGACACGTCATTGAGAAATGACATCGGTGCTACGAAATTTGGCCCCCACCCGCCATTTCGCACGATTGAATCGAATTTCAGTACACCACGAACGCCAAAAGTTACGAGACTCTGGGACCACTTACGCTCTGTATTCTTGGTCCCGTTGACTTGTAAGAAGTTGGAATAATTATTAATCATGCCATTCTATTTTACCTACTCAAGTCCGAAACATACGCTCATTATGGGTCACAAAAAAAATTATGACCCAATTTTAAGCGTTCAAACGAAGTTTTGCATGGTGAGCCCCGCAAGAGCCCCTCCCCTTACAAAATATCCTGGGTCACAGGATATAGTCGGCCCTAGCTTGTCATACATTTTTGTGACTTTGCTGCGCGAAAGTGTGACTGAAGCATTTGAAATGGAAAAAGAGAGGGGGAGGGTCAAATTTTGACGCTCTAAATGTTTTCCCCTATGGTGGCTCATAGACATCGTGTTGATTCGGTTTTTCTGAAGGTATACATAGGAACCACAACACCTGTTACTGACCCGGGTGCCACCATGCTCATGAAATAGCTTCGTTTTTTTAAGTGAAACCAATAACACCGAATGTTATTTTTGATAAAATTTCTGGCGTCACTTGAAATATTATGTTCGATTCGTCCAATAAAAAACTGACACGTTCCGACCCCGATTCGTTTTGTCCTCTATTGGTCAACCCTCAGAGTCAGCTAAGTCTTGAAGTCAGAGTCAAAAATTCACACCATACACGCGAGCTTGATACAAGATGTCGGGTTAAGAATTTCCATTTTTACTTTTGTTTTGGCTCGTTTTGAGTCCACAGGTTGGCAGTTAAAGCGTTCGATTTATAAAACAATATATTGTTTGTAAAGCCGAATGACTTTTTCGAGGCTTTAACACGGTGTTCGGAGTGAAGACCTTGTGAAACTGCCCTGTCGCAAATCTACCAAACCTTTGGTGTCGTGTCTCGTTTTGAGTGTAAACAAAGGAGCAATTTTTTCAAGTAAACAAAAGGTGAACGGTAGTATAATATTCTCGAGTGAAACTTGTAACACTTTTAGCGCTCAATGCGATTTGGTCTCAGAATCTGAAAAAGTGTTCTTTACAAAAAATAATTCATTGTGTTATCTTTCTTTAACCGTATTACGTATTACTTTGCGTCTTGTTTACGAGAAAAATAGCATCCGTGTTTACGCACGCAAAACACCAAAACTTTGATGAAAAAGCAGCGCCGAGTACTAAAATGCCCCGTTTACAATGTACTTTTGTTTTCGTGTTTTGTTCTCACTTGAACCAATCAAATGATTCGATTCTATTTTTGATTTATTTTCGGTGCGATCGATGAACAGTGAACGCAAAAGACAAAAGAAAAAGTACATTGTGAACGGGACGACAAAAATGTTGAATGTGCCATTACGAAACGAAAACGATACGACTGGTCAAATTTCCATCATCATTGAAATAAAATGCAAACAAGTTGAAATTCCGTGGTAAACAAACGGCTGTTTGTTGCGTTCATTGTAATCGAAGGTTAGGCCCTACGTTTAAAACACCTCAATTTGGCCTTTGCCTATGCCTTGCTACGTAATCGATTAAAGGTTGCACTTACAATTCAGATATCCGTTCTTCCGACGCTTTTTCACAATATTTTGACAGACAAACTGTTATGCTTTCATGACCCGTATAGATCGAGCAACAGCGATATCGAGGTTAATTCCCGCCTGATTACATAATAAAGGATGCTGCCTTTTTCTTCCTCTCCTGGTAATTGACTGATGGTCGCGATAGACCAGCCGATGCACAAATGAACAAGAGTTGCATATAAACGAATGAATTGAAAATTCATATAATTTCTCCGAGATAGGAAATATCGTCTTACCTGCGGCAGAGTCTGCCATTGTTCTTGGTGGTTAATTCTTTTTTCTAACTATAGCGAACATAATGTGACAATCGGTTGGAAGAAAAGATGAGTACTTTTAAATTTCACAACTTTTATTCACTTTAAATAATTATCGAATAGTCGTCAAATCATCAAAATTTAATATCAAATCAAAATTACAAAAACGGAAAAAAACTAGGGAAAGTATTGGCCCTGGGACTTGTAGCTTGTAGGCCACTGTAGATGGTGCTAATGTTGGATTTCTATCAGACGGGGTCATTCTCATTTCATTGTCAGAACCAGAAGTCAAAACTCACAATCAGAAGTGCGAGAGTCAAGTTTGGTAACATCATTTCAAAATTATCTGGAACATTATTTTGTCTGCAATTAATAAAGTCATATATCCATGAATAAATTTTAATAGATAGAAAATGTCTCAAGCTCAAGCATAATAGTAAAATATTTCACGTGAAACAGTTCATAAAACACTTCAACCTGTAACATTTTTTCGTCTTCACAACAGAACACACTGTTGACTTGAATTCGTTGTGACTGTCACCAGTAGAAGGATCATTCGGGTGAAAGCATAGATGTCTCGGACGGGTTTACTTAATCCTAGATTCAAAGGATAAACGACCCCAGTAAAACTTCTCCCGCTCGGTACCAATGGTACCATAGGTGTTCGTAAAAGCGGAACACTTGTAGTAAGCCGCAGGTCGCTTGATCGAATCCAGGTTGAGGCAAAAATTTTTTAATTTCAATTTCAATTTGTTTCGATTTGTTTGAGCATAACTAG
Source organism: Parthenolecanium corni (assembly GCA_038050395.1). Lineage (NCBI taxonomy): Eukaryota > Metazoa > Arthropoda > Insecta > Hemiptera > Coccidae > Parthenolecanium > Parthenolecanium corni. Next base: position 4,267,627 of record JBBCAQ010000002.1, read on the forward strand.
TAGTAGTATAATGACATTTAAACTGATGAAAGTGATAACTATTATTATATTTTTCGTACCTTCACAATGACCAGTTGTTCTCGAGCTATAAAAAATATGCTTACAGGGTAAATGGGAAGATGAATCTCGAAATTGTTGCAAATGTAGTTTATTATAGTTAAAAAGAAATTCCCAATTTTTAAAGTATTTTATTGATGTACAGTGTTATTACAAAGAAAAAAAAAAGAGATCAACGAAAATAACAACAAGTAGTAACTATTCGTATAACGAACGTTCAAATAGGTTTAAACGTGATGTAAATATTTCAACTTTACTAACAAATTTGTTTCATTTTATAAAATATTAAAAATAAGTAAAAGGATAAATGAAAAAGTACGTAATAAAAATCAGTCTAAAAGTTAAAGTACAAAACGTTATTACCATGTAAAGAAAGAAAACATAATAATACATTAGGAAAATATAAAACATAACAATTGATAAAAGTTGAAATTGTAGGTACAGTCGATACAGAATACCATTGAAAAAATAATAATAAATTACATTATATTATAGTAATAATAATTAAGTATAATCAAACTATAATGAGGCACATTCGAAGAACTTCAACAAAGATTATTCATTTCATGAAAGATACGGATTGCAAATCTCAAGCCTGTTATACACGTACATTCTTTGGTTAAGCGTCAAGTTGATACCCTAGCAATGTTATTGGTAAAACATAATATTTTTCATTCTTTTACTGCCCAAAAAAGTATGTTGCAAAATCGTTTTCAAGCAGGAGACCAAGTCCTTACGCCACCAACGGGTAGTGAGTAAGGCATTATTGAAACTCGATACAGTCGCACTTGAATAAATTCAACAAAATACTTTCTCACTGCTGATAAACGCGGCGTAAAAGCTGCCATTTTTTGGCATTTTCCTAAATTTTCTCACATTAATTTAAGAAATAATAACTCGAAGGGCAAAATACTAAAATAAGTACACGTCCATGGCTCGAATAATTGCTGGGCTTCACCTTTAGCTAGTCTGACAAACTTTTTACTCGCCATATAATACCTTAATTTTGGACATTGAATTAATAGCTAACTACTCGTATTTCCATTTTATATTTCAATATTTTTAATTAGAAGCGCATTTAATTGAGCCACGTTTCATTACACAATTTTCACCGCAATGACTGTCCGCTAAACCAAAATAATGTGGAACAGGCCTAAGACATGCAATAAAATGTACGAGTATCTCTGAGAATATAACTTGACAATTCGCTAGGACCTCAACTAGGTAAATTCACTAACACTCGGTTAACATTTGACCGACGGCATCAGTTGAAATAATCGTTGGTTGATACTTGATATGGCAGGAGTAAGAATTACAACAAAAAAAATCACAGTCTGAGTACTTCGAGAGCACCGAATTGTTCAGTACCAGGCACGGATTAGTAAAAGAAAGAAAAAACAATCACAAATTCAACTGCGCAATGCGCATCGTCGGCCAAACTACTTCGCGAAAGTGTTTCCGAGGCTCAAAAAATGTCGATAAATCAACGATTAAATAACGAGGATAATCATCGAGAGAGGCAAACATGATGTAAAAATTAAAAAAAAAAAGGACGAGAAAGAGTAAATACGAGTAAACAAGAATATTTACAATGTTACAATGCAAAAAATAAAACACGATGACAATACGCCATGTGAGAAGCGAAACAAAAATATTCGCAGGAACCTGGGATTCCATTGGAGATATGTAGGGTATCCAGAAATGGAAAAAAAGTACAACACGATAATTTCCATAGAAAACTCGGGTAGATTACTTTGTGGCCCCGAGGAGGGGGGCAGGGGAGTGTCGTTCTCATTTATACGCAAGATGAAAAATAGTCCAATGGAATATACTTGGAGCATAAATTTAAGAAAAGTATAAAACATATTACACATAATGCCACAGAAAAAAATCCCTATCTCCAGTTCACGTAAAAAGGTCCTATACTATTGAGCAACAATCACGAACATCGGCTAAAGATCACAACAATTTACAGAAAAAAAAAAAAATCTTACAATACCTACTAAAACAACGTAAAACATAAAGTGGTTGCACGTACGAAGAAAAAGTCTTCAAGTTTCAATGTTTGGTAAATTTTTACACAACAAGGAAGTGGATATCAGTAATTTTTGCAGAAGCAAAGTGGATTGGTTTAAATGAAATGAACGAAAAAAAAAAGAAAAAAAAAGAGGTAACAGTAAGTTAGAACCGGGCAGGACGCTGATAGCTACGAAAAGCTCGAATTAGGACACTGTTACAGAATAATAATAATAAAGCTCGGACGAATTGTTCAATAAATGCAACCTAATCGGAGACGCGCGAAGCAGAGATGGAATATAGCAATAATTAGTTGATTTTCAGTATATAACATAAATTCGAATATGTTTAAAAACGATCTGTTTCGGATATCGAGGAGAAAATAAAAAGATCTTCGACTCGAAAACATTTTTGTGAGATTCAAAATAATATTTATCTCGAAGATAATGAATCAATTAATGGATTTTCCACTTATATCCTTCTCAAAAAACTGAATGCTAATTTTTTGCAGTTTTTTTTATTTAAACGAAAAATTTCAGTTTATTCAAAAGATTATTATTAAGATGGAGTGTCCGAATTGGGGTTAACAAACCAGCTCAAGTGAATAGAACTCACCGAAACGAATAAAAATTTTTACAACTACTTTTGGCTTCACCTTCGAATTGAGGAGACTATCAACGCTATGAAATTTTACTAATTGGATAGTTTAGTTAGCTTCGTTTCAAAAAGTTCTGCTAGATTTTCGTAAATTTCGACTATGACAGCTAATTATAGAAAAACTACTAATCGGATCGAGCTGGGATTATTACCGAACATTGGACTGACTGAAATATTGGGAGAGTTAACCATCCAAATTTCACGTCAATCTGTTTGTTATTTTGTACAAAAGTAATTTTGAAAAATGAAAAACGAATGATTTTTATCTCAGAATACCAGACTTGAATTTCAATATTCAAAGAAAGGCATTCGTGAAAATTGTTCATGATTGTATAGATTTCGGTTTTATTTTGATACGCATTTGGTTCAAACTCCTTCATAATAAAGACTCCTTCAGTAGTATTTTCGTAGTTTTCACTTACGTGCTATACATATTAAAATGTACGGTATTAATAGCAACGAAATTAGAATAAAAAGTAGAATATTCATTCAAGAAATGATATCGTGAGGGTCGTGATTAGTGGAAAACGCCAATAAGAAAGCGAGGCAATTTTCAACAACCTAATTTATTGAGGAGAAGGAAGGGTTATTATCGCATGACTAACCTAAATTTGCATTTAAAGTAATATCAACCATTCTACGAACGAACTTTTACTTTTTTTAATGTGATTGTACTTTTTCAAAATGAAAGATAAAATCCAAGTTTTTAACGAAGTAAATTCTACTCTTAACTCTTTTCAAAAATCAGACCGTTTCCAAACTTTTTACGAAAACTCAAGAATTGTATCGGGACTTGAGTACAGGTTTCCAAAAACCAAGATTTTTCAGGATTATCAGAGCCAGCTGACACCCTGAAACGATTCACAATACTGCAACACATCATTTTCTCATGGTCAACCCGTACCCAAGACTGCTCAAGAACACAGAATTAATATGTAAATAAATTATGGCACTAGCGCCTAAAACGACAACTCAAACGTTCAACATCAACACTAACCTCCTCCCACATCTTTCTATTACCTCGATATGAGAAATCCGTTTTTAATTAATGCTAATACTCCATCTGCTCTACGCAAAACGAATCCCCAGAAATACGTACAGCATTACAAGAATTTTGTAACCGCTATAAAAATAACAAAATGAAAGACACGCTCGCACGCACACTCTCACAACAAAAAACATGAGGTCAAATTGACTGAAAAAAGAAAAAAAAAAAAGAAGAAAAAAACGAATACTTAAAATTAAAAGGTCAAAAAGAAACGAACAAGAAAAATGATGAATAAAAAGGCACAGCATTACTTGGAGCGCAACGGTGGCGCCGTTTCAGCGCGGACTCGACGACAGCCCGATGCTGGAGGTAGGCGACGGCGTGGGTGACGAGTACGAGCAGGGGGTGGGGGGTGGCTGCGGTAACTCGTAATCGCTGCGGTCGACCATCCGTTCGCCGCGGTATACGGGTGCTCGCTGCTCGTCCACGTAGTAGTCGCTGGAGGGCGTGCGCCGGTTGCGCACGTGCCGCTGATGGTGGCGACTGTTGCTGCTGCTGCGGTGATGATGGTGGCGCTGCTGCGGCTGCTGCTGGTGGTGGTGGTGATGATGGTAGCCGGGGTCGTGCATCGGCGCCCGCCGGTAGCCGGAGCTGAGCGCCGAGTGCGCATCCGACTCGTCGCACACGAACGTGCTGCAGGGCGTTGGATGTGGCGGCAGCGAGAACTGGTCACAGCAGAACTCCTCCTGCAATATGGTAGTGGTGGGGCTAGGCGGTGGGTTGAGTGGCACCTGGTTCACCGAGATGGAGCTGGAGGCGCCGGTGATGTGACTGCGGTCGTAGCTGCCGCTGCTGCCACCGCCGCCACCACTGAGCGGACCAACGCCGCTGCTGCCACTACCACCGCCACCATTTTTCATCGAGTGCGGCAGCGGTGCTATCTGCGGGCACAAGTCCGGCGCCAGCGGGCGCATTACGACCGCATCCTGCTCGGCGGCGCCGGCCGTTCGCTTGAAGCCGACCTTGCAGTGCATGAAGGCGAACACGACGACGACGAAGAAGACGATCAGGGAGAGGGCGAACACGACCATCACGTTCGAATTGTCGTCGCCGGCGACGCCGATGCGCGGATGCTCTTCGGCGCAGTTGCGCAGCTCGTCGGCGCCGTTCTTGCAGTCGGCGACGCCGTCGCAGACCGCCGTCTGCGGGACGCACACGCCGCGGTCGCACTGGAACTCGTCGCGGCCGCACGTGCATTTCTCCTCGTCCGAGTCGTCGGCGCAGTCGGACGAGCCGTCGCAGCGCCACTGCTGCGGAATGCACTCGGTACCCGGCGTGCGGCACACGAAGTGGTCCTCGCCGCACGGCTGCGGCCACACGCACGCCTTCTGGTCGGCGCCCAGATGCATGCCCTGCGGGCAGGCGCACTCCGCCGCATTCGGATTCTCAACGGCGCGCAGGCACAGGTGCGAGCAGTTACCGAAGTGGTTGTGCACGCTGCACGGATGCCCGATGTCTACGTCATCGTCCAGCGGCGTCACTGCCACCAGGTCCATGATCTGTTGGCTGTGCTCAACGACGGTGATGTGGCCCTCGTTGGACGTCTTGTCCAGACGCTCGATGCGCTGCGCGTCACGGTCCACCAAATAGAGGTACGAGCGCATCACCGCCAGACCGACCACGTGCTTGTCGTGTAGCACAACCACCTTGTTGCGGTCAAACAGATCGTACTGGTAGAGCTTGTCGGCTGATGCGAAATACAGCATATTGAACTTACGATCTACCGCCAGCGCAGTCGGAATCTGTTCGTCTGTCGAGATGAATGACTGCTTTTGCCCATTCAGTCTCGATTGTACGATACCTGCGACAACGAAAAAAAGGGTATTAGAACTCTCAACTCGATAGATAATACATGAACTACGGAGAAACCTAATCAAATGAGTGAATTCTTCTGTAGACTGAAATGTGTCGGTACCACTGAATGCAAATAAAATTCACGCTAGAAAAGTAGATTTTCCACTATAATATCGATACCGCAAAGCGAAATAGTGCTCATTAAAAAAAATACGAATTCTTCAATGATTATAGGTATTGCTTTTGTCAAATAAAATCCTGGTTTATTAAATCTGTATTACTACCAAAGAAATCTAGTACCATTCCTTTTCTCGAAACTCGTAAAGGGTCTAGCAGGATAAGATAGGTGAAATGACCTTTTTCAAATTTCAACCTGAAACTTGAGGGTCAGGTTGACAATGATGAAAAACTAATTCAGCCCAAATTTCAGCCTCCCACCTCAACTGGTTGCCCCCTGGAGAGTGAAAATGTGTTTTGGCCATTTTGAAGGTTTTTTGCCCATAACTTTTTTCATAATTGTTCATTTGATTTGAAATATTTATGGTAGTTAGTCCTTTATGAGCTCTATCTACCAGCAAAATTTTGCGGTTCCATCTCCAGTAGTTTTCCAGTAACTCCAGCTGGAAATTTTGGAGCTTCTTACCCTATGGAGTCTACAAGTTTAAATTTTCACTGATGATAGCTTATCCAGTCTACATTACACCCATATAATTTGTTTTCCAAAATTCAGGGTGGACAAGGTAGTTTTTTGGCATTGGAATATCAGTTTTTTCCAGTGGCGTCTGCTCTGGATGTGCAAAGTGTTCACTGCACACCCAACCAAATTCAAAAAGAAATTTTGTCTGTGATTATGGTGATAAATAAATTATGTGTATTTTGTAAGCATATGGCTTATATTAGATGGTGTTGTGACCGAAAATTCAACGTAATAAATTTTTATTTAAGACGACAGAAAAAGTGGCGCCCACCTGGGGGGTTAAGTGGTGCGGTCGCACCAAGCCTCACAATTTAGGGGCCCAATCAGATGGGAATTTTGACCGCCCTTTACTACCAATATGATGAAAAACATGGAAGTGAACAAAATTATGAGGGGGCCACTTTGCTGAAAAAGGCCTCACAAGTAATCTTGCACCACCTATTTCAAAATACGTGTGCGCCACAAAAAACCTTGGTTTCAAGTTCAACATAATAAATTAAATTCACTGAAATGAAATTTATCAGAGATACCTAGATGTAGTTTTTTTTTTTTAATTTCTCCTTCTTTTGAAGTTGAAAAGGTTAAAACAATGATCTTTTTACTGAGAAAATATATGTATGAGTGAAATAGTGCATTATTGCGATAATTTTCAAAGTTACAGTAAGGTAACTTTTTTACCAACTGATGCAATAATCTGTTCAAAGGTGACTTTTTAGTTAATTAGAGAAGAATATACGTACATACAAAAAATGGATGATAAGATAAGTTAATCCTTTTGTTAAGTAAAAGCAGTGTAATAATTTCTTATCACTAATTTTTCTGCAGTGCAATGTGTGGTTTTTTTCATATTTTTGAATCCAGAAAAATTAGGTAACACTAATTTTTTGTGATTTTCACCAATTCCTGAAATCCCAATCAAAGGATTAACTTATCTTATCATCCATTTTTTGTACGTACGTATTTTCTTCACTAATTAACTAAGAAGTCACCTTTGAACAGATTATTGCATCAGTTGGTAAAAAAGTTACCTTACTGTAACTTTGAAAATTATTACAATAATGCACTATTGCACTCATACATATATTTTCTCAGTAAAAAGATCATTGTTTTAACCTTTTCAATTTCAAAAGAAGGAGAAAATTTTTAAAAAATACTACATCTGTCTCTGATAAATTTCATTTCAGTATATTTAATTTATTATGTGGAACTTCAAACCAAGGTTTTTCAATTTTTCTGTCCTTAAATAAAAATTTATTACATTGATATGCTTACAAAATACACATAATTTATTTATCACCATAATCACCGACAAAATTTCTTTTTGAATTTGGTTGGGTGTGCAGTGAACACCTTGCACACCCAGAGCAGACGCAACTGGAAAAAACTGATATTCCAGTGCCAAAAAACTACCTTGTCCACCCTGAATTTCGGAAAACAAATTATATGGGTGTAATGTAGACTGGATAAGCTATCATCAGTGAAAATTTAAACTTGTAGACTCCATAGGGTAAGAAGCTCCAAAATTTCCAGCTGGAGTTACTGGAAAACTACTGGAGGTGGAACGGCAAAATTTGGCTGGTAGATAGAGCTCATAGAGGACTAACTACCATAAAAATTTCAAATCAAATGAACAATTATGAAAAAAGTTATGGGCAAAAAACCTTCAAAATGGTCAAACACATTTTCACTCCCCACGGGGCAACCAGTGGAGGTGGGGGGCTGAAATTTGGGCTGAATTAGTTTTCAATCATTGTCAAGCTGACCTCCAAGTTTCAGGTTGAAATTCGAAAAAGGTCATTTCACCTATCTTATCCTGCTAGACCCTTTTTTTATACTGGATACAGTATCGTTTGAGTATGAAAAACGGGTGATAATGTTTTTTTTGCGATCCAGCAGAGGTTGACTTTAGTCAAGTTTTCTTTAACCAGCTAAAACTGGATCTTTCAAAAATCAAAAACCATTTCTAAGTGAAAAATGAAAAATATTGAAAAAAATTTAGAACGTACCTGGTCCTTTGCCGACGTTCACCCAAAATAGAAGGCCACGTTCGGGATGTAGCGCCAAATTGCGCGGTTTCTCTTCGTCACTCGCCACGTAAATGGTGCCACCCACATTTGGCTGATTGATGCGCGTCACATTGATGGTGTTTGTTACTGCGCAAGACCAAAAGAGCAGTTTGCTGTACGGCTCCAGAGCAATATCCACGTAGTGCACGAACTCTTTCTCACCCCCACTGCTCTGTACGCCAATGTAGCGCTCTTCATCGGACTCGACGTTGCCAAACACAACCTGCGCATGCAAACTATTTTCCTGCGCACGTCTGATCGTCGACGACTTGCCATCGATCCAATAAATATTTTTAGTAACCGGGTCATAATCGATGGCGCGCACCGCTTTCAGTCCAGGTATGGGCAGCGGCATATCCGGACACTCGTTTAGGTTGGTGGTCAGCCGATAGATGACATTGCGCTGAGAGAATAGTAAATAATTGACCGGCGGTTGGCAGACGCCTTCGCGCATCGTGTAGTGCGAAGGGCATGAGCAGACGGGGCTAGTGGCTAGGTTCACAGCCGGGCGCACCAGACACAAGTACTGGCAATGTTGATTGCCAACGCACGCATTCCAGCCTTTGCTGCGCTTGGTGGCCGCTTCAACGATGCGTATATCCGACACTTTTTCATTTTGCGCAAACAACACTTTCTGAAAGCGCCCGCTATGCTTGTCCGCCTGGATCACCGACGCGTTGCCTAGGTTGATCCAGAAAAGGAAATGCTGGTAATTGGCGATCGAATATGGCTGTGTGGTATGCGCCGACAAAATAACAAAGCGATTCTGGCCTTCTGCATTACAGCGCTCGATGGTACCGACGCCATTTGCGTCACTTGTCCAGTAGAGGTGACGATCCGCATAGTCGATTGTCAGTCCACTCACACGACTGATACCAGTGACAATTGGCTCCTTTGCCGAGCCATCCATGTAAGCTTTAATAATTGCGCCGTTACTAGTTCCGCCGCCCCACTCGCTCCAGAACATTAGGCCGACTCGGGGGTCCAATATCAGATTGCGTGGCTCTTTCAAACTTTTCCAGAACAGAACGCGTCTGAACTGGCCGTTCAACTTGGCTACCTCGATGCGCTTCGAGCCAGTATCTGCCCAGTACAAGTTGGACGACAACCAATCTACAGCCAATGATTCTGGTGACTGCACACCAAACTCGATCAACCTCTCCATACGTGACCCATTGACGAAAGCGCGATTTATCGACATCGAACGCATTTTATTACTCGTCTCCGCCCAGTATAGACGGTCGTCGGCTATATTCACGTCAATTGCGCTGATCGATTTCGCATTGATTATCGGTATTGTCTCCTGGCTTCGCGGATTCACGATGCTCACTTTGCGAATGTTCTTCGACGAGTACAGAATAAGCGACACATCTGGCAGTGTGCAAGTCTTGTTGTCATTGCGCAGTTCGTAATCAATTTGGCACATACAAATTGACTGATTGTTTGGCTTGTGCACGCAGAACTGATCACATCCGCCATTGTTCGTCGAGCAGGTGTTGGACCCCAACTTTGCGCTCATGCGCACCGCTTTTATGCCGCGCAAGTCAGCCATCTCGAGCAGCTGAACGCGATCCCGGCCCTGGTGTTTCTTGGCGCTTTCGAGCGCACGTCGCTGCACATCCGTCCAGTAGAGTTTGTCGTTGAGTAACGAAAGGCCGAAAATGTGCGGAATATTCTCGACGACGATTTCGCGCCTGTTGCGCCCGTCCATGTTCACTACTTCGATTTTATCCGTCTTTGCGTCGCCCCAGTACACCTTCTCTTCCTCCAGGTCCAGCGCTAGTCCGTTTGGCCAGCTGATTTCCTTATCTACGAGCACCAAACGATTACTGCCGTCCAAGTCGGCGCGCTCGATTTTTGGTTTCTGCTCACTCCAGTCGGACCAGAATAACCAGCCGTGCTCCGGCGCCACGACCACAGCTCGTGGCTCCTCCAGGTCTTCGAAAATTATGGTTTTGCGGAAGCGCGTCTTCAGGCGCAGCATTTCTATGCGATTGGCACCGGAGTCGCACCAGTACATATTACGTGCCAGCCAGTCGATCGCCACGCCGTCCGGATCAAGCACATCTTGACTGATGACCGTTTCCTGGTGCGAGCCATCGAGACGCGCTCGGCGAATGTTGCGCAGTTGCTGGTCCGTCCAGTAGAAATACTCCTCGACGGGGTCGAAGTCGACGCCCATCGCATGCTTCACCTCTTTCAGCGGAATGACCGTGCGTCCAAGGTCGGGCGTGTCCAGCGAGATTTTGGTGATCTCCGACCACTGGACCAGCAATAGGAACTCTTCTACACGCTCGGCGCACGTCACATTGTCCTTGAGCAGTTTGATGCCAGTGGGGCAGGTGCACGAGTAGCGCTCCGGCCCCGAAGAGAGCAGACACAGGTGCGAGCAGTTGCCGTTGTTGCGCTCGCACGGCGTCCGCTGGTAAGGCTGGCGTTGTGCATCGAGCACTTTGACATCACAGATGAGCGGATCCGGCAGATGTAACACCTCCGTGGGCTGAGTGGGCGCGCTGCGATTGAGCACGTACAAAGATCGCTCTTTCCAGTCGGTCCAAAATATTTCGTCTTTGGCGACGGAAACGCCCATCGCGTACGGTAGATTCATTTTGCGCCACAACGTTCGTCGATTGTTGCCGTTGTAATCGCATACCTCGAGTACGCTGCGATGGCCGTCTACCCAGTAAATTTCTTTGGCTTCGATATCCAAGCTGATACCGTTTGGCCACACCAAGTGATCCTCCGGTACGATGATGCGTCTGGACGAAGGATCGCCATTCATCGAAGCACTTTCGATGCGCGGCGAATCACCCCAGTCCGACCAGAATAACAGACCTAGCAGGGGATCGACGGCAATGCCACGAGGTTGGTCCAAGTCTTGCCAGAAGAGAACCTGCGAAAAAGAAGAAAGTTCATCAGAATGATATGAAAGGCTGTGAATTTGAAACAAGAATAAGACGTAAAACAATAGCTGTAGCCTTCACTGAAGTTTCGTGAAGGCAGGAGACGAATTCTCTTTAACAGTATTAGTGTATAAAATTTTATAATGAAGAATAAAAAATAATCAGAAAGATCAAGTAAGATAGATTACGAAAAACTGAAAAAAGATTTAAGTAAGAAAGATTAAAAAAGGTTGAGAAAAATTGACAAAGATTGATCAAGACTGACAAAGATTAAGAAAGATTGACAACTGAGAAAGATAGATGTAGCCTTCACGAAGAGTCGTGAAGACGAAGATGAATTCTTTTTTACATCCATTGTATATGAAACAGGTTCATCGAGTTTTTTTTTTTAGAAAAAAACATGTTCAAATCAAACTTGAGGCATACAACTTTTCATCTTTTACATAGAATACTGAATTCAAATTATAAGCTCATTTTCGGAGCAAAAAAAAAGGTTTGTCCAGACAGACGTGACGCGATAGTATTGGACACATAAGGACGCGCACAAAATCGACTAGAAGTCTCATTAAGCTCTTATGTATGACGTCATCAAACTTACATAATGCTTGATGACGTTATCAAGCTTATACATGATGACGTCAACTGACGATAACATTGAACACACACACACACGGACGCACAAAATTTCGACTAAACGTCTAGTAAAAAGAATATTCGTCTTCGATAATCTCACCTTTCGATATTTCGTCTCCATAGAAACAACCTCGATTTTGGCTGGTATGTCATTTCCGGATTCACCTCGATCCGTCCAGTACAATTTTCTTGTGAGCCAGTCGCAGGCAATGCCATCCGGATATGTGATACCATTCTTGGCAAGGGTGGTTTTGTGGTTGCTGACGTTGTAGCTGGTGCAGGCGATTTCCTCGGTCAGATGGTCTGAGCCGTGGTCCACCCAGCATACCATCGCCTCCTGGTACAGATAGTCAATGGCATTCGCCTCTTGCAGATCTTTGACGACGATCTGCGCCTTCTTCGGCGCGCGTATGAGTCGTATATCTTTTTGCGTGTTGAGCAGGACAGTGTGGTGGCACAGGCACACTTGTAAAACGCAGAAGATCCATAGTATAATTAACATTTCATACTTTATCTGCAAACCGAACGAAAAAATTGGGACGATATTAATACACTGTCGCCATACGATGCAATTTCCCAACTAGAATGTAAAATTGGTAAATTGATCGCAACTATAATAAGTCGATCAGAGTATAGGTAATCTTATTGTTGGTAAAAAATGAAAATTGAAAAAAAGATAAACTGATTGATGAGTCAGTTTGCTTTTCGTCTTTGAATTTCACTTTCCTATGCAAGAAATAAAAAAGGCTCACTTTCATTTCGGAGAAATAATCAATTCGATACTCGTGTACAGAATCTGAAGCCTTGTATTCCGCCAAAAAAATTTTAGTGCAACAAGAAATAAAAACGCGAAGAAGTGAATAATCGAATGAACTTTCAAGTGAAATATATAGAAAAAAATTTGAAAAAAAGAAAAAGATGAATAATACGAGAAAAAAAATCAAAATGCCGATAATACGAGTACGTATTTTAAATTCTGAAACTGATTTTTGATTTCACAACTGGTAGACAAACTGATTTGACAGAAATATGAAAAAGGATTTTGAATGTACATGCGTACCGCAGCAAATACATACATGTATACCCCCTGACATTCACTCCATTTGAAATTGGTAGGCCTGTTTCATAAAAATTACTAAGTTTTGTCAGTCTAATGCTTGTTTATTGGATTTTGGTTTCACACGTTGCCATAAAAGATTTCTTTTCTCAAACGTATCGCGTTTTTCTCTCTCTTTGTTCTCTACCCTCTCATACGGAGTGTATATTTTCAAAAAACAATACATGTGACATTCAAACTTTCATACTCTTTATAAAAGTTACACCAAAAAAAAGAAGAAAAAAACAACATTAACGATTACTTTGAAAACTCAAGAGATAGAAAAAAAAAATGAAAAAGGTGGAAACTTCAAACGAAAGCTTCAACAGGAAATGTATATGAATGACAAAAGATGAAGAACTGAACAGCCGACTGAACTTTCAAGTGACAGGGAAAGCGAACAAAAAGAAGAAAGGGGAAAAAAGGAAATAATTTCGATGAGTGTTCGGTTAACGTTTAGTACCTCACTCCATAAATAATCACGTTCGAAGCGGACTGATAAAGATTATATAGCAGTAGCTTTTTTTTTTTTAAGAGGTAAAAAAAAAACCTGCTAAAAAGGTAGCGACTGATTCGACGGGAATATTATGAAAGACGATTTTGAATATACGCGTACCATCGCATAAGTTTTTCATAAATGGATGAGATTTTTTTTTTTTTGAAAGAAGCAAAAAGAAAATTTCTCTTGCATTAAAGAGAAAGGTGAACTGAGAAATAAAAATATGAGTACGGAAATATATCGTTTAAAATAATCTGGTTTGCAAGGAAGCAAGCAAAATTTCTTTTACGAATGGAAAATGAAAGAGAAATCGAATGAAAACTGAACTAATCTTATCGAGAGACTACGTAGGAGGCGAGTGAAGAGTACACCCACGATATGAATTTCCTTAGTCTCATCAGCCACTCGTGTAGTGTATCAATTTGAAATCCTACTCCAATGATTTGGAAGATAAAAACAACCATTATGATGACTTTCTTTATTTGAAAAATATTATGGTGTCTGCGACATTCAGGAGGTGATTGTTATAAGGCGAGTTAACAGGTATATGCAAGCAGGCCAATTTATTTCATCCAATACAATTACAAAAAAAAATCTCACGACCTTTACAAAATTGAAAATAAAAAAAGTACGTAAATGGTATAGAATCGGATGTCAAGCATACCCACAATAAACAAGACGGGCATTTAAAAATATGGTAGTCCGTAAACTTTGACTGGTCATAACTCGAGAATGAAAGCAGATATTGAGATTTGGTAAAAAGTACCACATTCAGAATAGTTTGAAGAATTTGAAACCCCTCCCCCTCTTAAAAAAAAAATTGGCAGAAATTCCTTTCTTGTCGTTCACTACTCAATACATAATTAAATAATATTAAATAGTAAAACATGACGTCAGAAGTAAGGATATTTGAAATTCTGAGCATTTTCAATTTTCATTTTGTTGCCAATTATAATAGATTTTTCTACCTGGATTTCAGTCTTTTAATAAATCTATATAACATAACCCAATGTCCGGATCAGGGGCCTACCGAGCCTTCGTCGAATGGGGGGGTGAGCATTGCAAAAATGCCGACTACATCTCAAACATTTGCCGAGTACAGTAATAATGGATTAAAAAATTTTTCATCGTTGCTTGAGGATAGTATTAGGCGGCAAATTGGTGGCGGATATCTCCCAATTTCACAATTTGCCGACTGATGAAGATTTTGGAGAAGTTGCCGACTTTGAAAACTGACTGGGGGGTGACTCACCCCCCTACCCTCCTCTCGGTAGGCCCCTGGCTCCGGATGTCTGTCCCATACATGAAATTCGTAAACAAATTATTTTTAATTTCGTGATTACTCTGCTTCTACTTAACGAAGAAAGCTGAATTTGGCCTCATTAGAATAAGGAAAATCTCAGAAATACGATGATAATGAAAATAGTTTCGAAAACTGTAAATTCTATTCTACACTTCTGCACAACACTTTGGAACGGAGCAATTTTCATTCATTCATTTCATGATAATGCAAAATTTGAGCAGGATTGAGCAAAATTTGAGCGGGAATTGAGAAAAATTTGAGAAGAATTGAACGAAATTGGAGCGGACTTTGAGCGAAATTGGAGCGGGGATTAAGCGAAATTTTTGCAAAATCGAAAGAAATTGGAGCGAACTATGAGCAAAATTTGAGCGGGATTGAGGAAAATTTTAGCGGCGATTGAAGAAAATTTGAGCGGCGATTGAGTAAGATTTGAGAGAAGAGGGGGCGTTTTGTCACAATAGATGAGAGCAATCAGTATAATATGGAGTGATTCTTATATTCTACTCCCTCAACTGCTGTTATGGATTTTTCTCTAAAGGCTTATTTTCCAAACTCCAGCCTAGAAAACATTTACTGATTATAGTAAGTAATTTTAAGGCTAAATTCTAAAAAAAAAAAAAAGAAGATATAATTATATCAAAATAGTAAAGTTTTTAGCGCGAATGCGACCACAATCATAATCGATGATTTTCTGAGGGTTTTTGTAAGAACGAATTCGTCGAATTCTTACGGATTTTTCAACGTTTGGAACGCAATACAAGAGGATAGACTGAACCAATAGGGCCAAAATTCACATCAGAGGTTATTCTTGATGAAAATCAAGTTCGATATGAATCTCATGACGATTGGTCGATTGATTTTTTAAATTTTACCAGAAATGATGAAGTTCTGAAGAAACGAATTCGTCGAATTCTAACCGGCGCGGCGGTTTCCGGTACAACTTCATTTTTTATCCTTTTCTCAGAGTCCTAAAGCATGAAATTTCTAGGTTCATGACACTCAAACGACAGACGAAAAAGTGCATAATGAACGAGGCAAAAGTGTTGAATGTACCTTTGAAAAAAATATAGCCATTATATGACACGAAAACGAAACGACTGGTCAGATTTCCATCATTGAACTAAAATGCAGACAAGTTGAAATTCCGTGGTTAACAAACGGCCGTTTGTTGCGTTCATTGTAGTCAAAAGTTAGGCCCTACATTTAAAACACCTCAATTTTGCCCTTTCCTTGCTACATAGTCGATTAAAGGTTGCACTTACAATTCAGATAACCGTTCTTCCGACGCTTTTTCACAATATTTTGACAGACAAACTGTTATGCTTTCATGACCCGTATAGATTCAGCAACAGCGATATCGAGGTTAATTCCCTCCTTATTACATAGTAAAGGATGCTGCCTTTTTCTTCCTCTTCTGGTAATTGACTAATGGTGGCGATAGACCAGCCAATGCACAAATGAACAAGAGTTACATATAAACGAATGGATTGAAAATTTATAATTTCTTCAAGATAGGAAATATTGTCTTACCTGCGGCAGAGTCTGCCATTGATCTTGGTGGTTAATATTTTTTTCCAACTGCAGTGAACATAATCTGACAATCGGTTGGAGGAAAAATAGAAGATGAGTACCTTCAGACTTCACAACTGTTATTCTTTTTAAAATAATTTATAGAATAGTAGTCAAATCATCTAAATTTAATCAAATCTAAATTACAAAAACCGAAAAACAAGCGAAAGTAATTGGCTCTAGGACTTGTAGCTTGTAGCTGTAGGTCTTTGTAGATAGCGCTAATGTTGGATTTCTATCAGACGGGGTCATTCATCATTCTCATTTCATTTTCCAGAAGCGTTAGAGTCACTTCTTGATTGAAGTTTTTTAACATTATTTTAATTTTTAAAATGATCTGGAACCTTATTTTGTCTGAAGTTAACAAATTCAGATATCCATGAATAATTTGTGCAGATTGAAAAATGTCCTAAGTGTTGATTAAAATTCAGAAAACTTTTCTTCAGTAATTTTTATTCACATAAAACTTAAACCTGTAACATTTTTTCGTGTTTACAACAGAACACACTGTTGACCTAATTCTTTTGTGACTTTCCTTAGTTTCCTTTCACATTCTATTTTTTCAGTGCAGCCAGTTTCTTTAGTAGTAGGTATTTTTTTGTTAATTCTTTTTGTTTTGTTTGAACTTCGAGTTCAAGCACACCATTGAATTCAGTGATGAATTTTATAATTATTATGTAGAGATGTTTTTAACATGATTAGCGAAGTTTCTTAAAGAATTGACAGTCTGAACTTTGAAGGGAAATTCTACCATGTTTTGGAAAAATTGATTCAAATTACTTTCAACTTGTTTCTGCTTCAAGTTACAATAACTCGGTCTGTTTTAGAGCTAAGTAAATGGCTCACCTATCAAATCAATGGATTCATTCTCAGTATTGAATTCTCCACCAAAATTCAAAAACCACCTAGCCAAAAACACAGAAAATCTCATTTTTACCAACCTTCACTCGAATGATCCTTTTCCCTATCACAGTCACATTTACAGAAATAACAACTCGTACAACTGAGCGAATTCATTTTAAAAAGGTCGCAATGAAAATTAAATTATTACTTATATTGGAAGTACGAGGAGTATGAACTATGAAAATGCTCAGAACCGTGGCATGCATATAATTATACAAACAGAAATAAAGAAAAAAAAAAAAACAATCTTTGAAAAGACTTAATTAATTTTTTTTTAAATATAAAATTTACTATAAATCACGAGAAAAGACTTTTAGATGTGATAAAAATAAATTTTAACGAGCGTTTCACAGAATTTAACGTAGTACCGGAATGTTGAATTAGTAGGTGTAATTAAAAAAAAAAAAAAGAGTTCAACAATGCTGAAAAAACTTGGTAGCCATTATAATAACGTGAATTAATTGCGATCACGCCAATGCACCAGCTAAAGAACCCGAATTTTTTTTTGAAAAATTCCTGGAGGTCACGATACGCGACAGCTTTGTTGTTGATTGCGAGCTGGATTAGGTCTTGAAGATGCTGCATCTTCCATGGATAGTTGTACAGCTCTGGCCAATGCTTCGTCTTCGCTCTGAAATAAATTTGAAAATGAAACTTTTTACAAATGCCTGAGAAGTGGACGAATTCTTTGTCGGTAGGTTTTCCAAAAAACCTACTATTGCAATTGTGCCCTCATGATAGAAGTTGAACTTAGAAGTATGATAGTTTTTCGTTACACGACCTCAGCATTCCAAAACTAAACCCATATCGCAAATTCGTACACGTCAGTATCTAATGAATAAATAAATTATTTATAGACAAATCTCTTTCGTCGACGATTACGGACGTAAAATACTGCACGGATCAAAGCGAAACTTGGGACGTATGAAGTGAAGAATAATTTTTTTTCTTTTTAAGGAAATGAAAAATTTTTAATTTAGTACATCATACTTTTTAAGTGTATCGAATAACCATAATCATGAAGAACTTTCATACTGAATAATTCCACCTACTTGCATCTTTACAGACCAATTTTTATTGATTTTATTGCATAAAGTTCTACAGGAAACTGGAAAGTGCGAAAAAGGAACTGTGCGCAATCCTGACAAAAATTACTGTGCGCATTCCTAACATACATTTTGGCGCAATCCTGTTGGTTTTTAGGGGGGAATTTCTGTGCGCAAACCTGCAATTTGGCGCATTCCTGTTTTACCGCTTCATAATATGTTGGTAATCAGTATATCTTAGCTTCTTCTTATTTCGATAAGTGACTTATAATTTTTCGTACAGCTTAGAAATTGCTCAAGTTCGTCGAATGGAAAGTATAGTGAGAAAAAGCGTTAAGTTAACTCAGCCCTCATCCACTCTACGATTTTTCTTTTGTGATCACATTTTTACACTGTATGTAAGCGGAATGAAGCGAAGAGTAGATGCGAGTGATGCAAATTGATAAATTCACCAAAGAGTTTATACATGTTCTATCTTATAAAATCGGAATAAAATGTAGGTAGGTAATTACTGCTGCTACTAACCATGGATCCTTGAATTGCAGAGGTAAACGATCTTGAGTTTTGATTTCGCGACACCTGGTTTTGCTTTTGACGAGCTAATGCAGCAGTCCTAATCATAAGAAAAAGGTCAGATATCGTTGTGTAAAGGCATGTTATACTAAGAAACGATAACTCACGCGGCTTGCTTTCTCAGACCACCGCAGTGGTGGTCGGCTACATGACGGTGTTTGAAACAAAAATTCATACGACAATCTGCACATATGACGGGAACAATTTCCTTGACTTTACATCCTTTTAAAGAACACTTATTGTTGAATACCTAAACGACAAATCGAGCCCATTACAGTATAAGACTGCGCAAGTACTATAAGAGTGGGAATAGATAGAGATATTTGTGAATTTATTACTTTATTTCTATCCTGCGTAGCTCGATCCGACTTACAATCATTATCAATGTGACTTCCGACGACGACATCAGGGGAAACACCTCGAGTGACGGGCACAGGTTTATTGCATAGTGGACAAACTGGAACTTGAACGTTCTTTTTATATGCTGATGAGCAGTTATGTTTCGAGTACGTCATATGATTAGAACTGGAGTAAAAAACAAAATAATCGATCAATAAGTTGTGGGGAAAGCACAATAAGAGCCTTCTACTCTGCATTTGGTTTCAACTCAGAATACAAGGCTTTATAGACCAGTCAAATGATACAATAAATACAATAACAAAATAGCACGCAACTCTTAACTGCCTAGGATTATTCATTAGGTCACCCTAAATAATGTACCAAAAATCTACTTCCCCACTTCCCTCAGGATTATAAATAGGGAGTTGGTGTGCACAAAAAAATGTACATCCTTGTTTTTATGGTGAGGGAATCCCCGCCAACCTATCTTTCAACTTTTTGGGTACGCAACATGTCAGTATCTTTGACGATAGTCTATTCCAGTTAAAGAGTTTCAGGACGTCATAAGGATATGAAGAAGGCGATTGGTAGAAATCAAAAATACTCTTTCCACACTCGTTCAAGCACTGTGACGTCATGGAACTCTTAATCTGGAACAGATTACATAATATTATATCGTCACTGTTCTTTAAAAAACCCGGAAGTCCGATTTTGGACGATTTTCAGGTTTTTGTAGATTCCCTAGCAAAAAAGAACACATTAATAAAGCTCGACTCAACTGAGCTTTGAAAACCCCGTAAGTCGGTGGTTTTATCAATGAAAACCCTCATCTTTGGACAATTGAAAACCACGTACGTCATTTGAAATTGAAAAACCATGTAACTAAGTCAGAAAATTCCCTTATAAAATACAGTGTAGTGGGTAAAGAAATTTTAAATCAGTTGGACTCGACCTTTAGCAATGAAGCTAAAAGTTTGGAAAAACACGGTGTTTCAATTTTGTTAAACAGTTTTACGACATACGGGGTTTTAGAAGAACAGTGACAGTATTATAATAATATTATGTTATTATCTTCCGTAGTCATAGGTTATATTTCTTTCTATAGTGACTACTCGAAGTGATCTAAAACAAATACGGGGATTCCCTTACCATGCAACCAATGGTATGCTTTTTTTTATTCATGCAACCAAGCCAGAGGGTTAATTACGCATTGATTCGACTTACCAGAATATTTTCTCACATGCGTCGCACTTCACTGGTAAAAAATCTGCAGACATAAATGTACAGTAAATATTATAGGTAATTGATGAAAGTAAAAAAACGATCAAGAATATCTAAAGGAGTTTTCGTCTGCATGAACGATGGTTCTCCGAAAGAGGATTTTCTGGCAATAGAATAGGATTGTACCTACCTAGACGTTTACACGTTTCTTCTGAGCAGTGCTTTCCTAAATCAGGATATTCCATTGCGATTTCTAAGAACAAGATGAAAGAAATAGAACTAGTGGAATATTATAGTAGTTTAGAACGATACAAACACTTGAACTAATTACTGAACAAAATCAGCTTAAAAATGTACTGAATCACTCTATTACTCTGCTAAAAGAAAAGTGTGGTTTCATCAAAACATCCTATTCGTATCGACATACGACCACAAGAGAAGTAGTTGTAACCTGCAAGTCATTACAAGTTGAGTTGTAAATTTTCTCTAGAATTTTGATGAGTCAACGGATTTACGTAAGTCGGTAGCAAAATAATGATAATGAAATCAAGTTTTGGAGTTGCAGTGCAGGTCATGGTCTGATTTATTCAAGGAAAACGTGACGCTATTAGGATCAACGAATGAAAGACAGTATTTTTCATTTTTCGACCAATCAGCAATCACTTTCTTTAAATTCTTTCAGTGACAAAATGACGCCATTAGAAAAATAATCTATCGTGTCAGCTCGTTTTTATATTCTGTCCCAATTAAGAAAGGATGAACACGTGACTTATGACGCAGTTACTATTGGTTGGTTATTCAAATAATGTTCGTTCATTCGAGTATTCAGTCACGTGTTTATCCTTTCTTGTTAGGGAATTGGGACAGATTCATGTACTTCCTCATAATTATACATAACTTTAGCGTTTGAGGTCTCCTAAAATTATTAAAATCCGATCGAAAATTGTACGAATTCGTTATTACTGGATGTATGAGTGGTTTTATTAGTGTGGAGAGGAATCTACTTCAAGGGTGCAGTTCTAATTCCAAATTAAACACTAATTGTTGGAACAAAGCTAAGCTTCTATGAGAAATGATGAATTTATGAAACATCAAACAAGTGCATCAGCTTGCAGGCTTGAAATTATCAAAAACAAAAGTTTTTTCAAGTTGAATAATGAATTATGAAAAATTGAAAACGAAAGTTAGAAAATAAAAAACACTCACGGTTTCAGAAGAAAATGTTTAATTCAAAAATGCACCAAAATTCAATTAGACATAGAAACACAAATGAAATATTTCAAAATTTTAACAGTAAATTACCAATACAGCTTACTCGACATTTTTTTGCGCATAAGAGTTGAAAAATTGATACGCCGCCCCTGTCAATTCGGAAGCAAAAAACAATTTTACTTCGGACTTTTATATGTCAAAATATTATAATATTTAAAAACATTAAAAAAAAAAAATAATAAATAATATAATGAAAGAAAACAATCCAACAAGTGTAAATAAAGGATACAGGCATTGGTTGAATTCTGTCTTTTTTTTTTTTTCCTTTCCAACAAAATATTTGTACTTTTCACAAAGAGTAAAAGCCTGATATGCCCCACCCTACCAAAACAAAAAAAAGAAACTTTTCAAAAATTAATATAAAAATTAAAACAAATCTAAATTAATGAGAACTGAAAACAGAAGTATTAAGTAATAAAAATTCATCTTCAATAATCGATCAGAAAATCTTGAAATCGAAAACCATTTCAGTGAATATATAATCCCACGATAACTTTTGCAAAAATAAGGGCTATGCTTTATATAATTTCGATTACGAACCATTCAAAGAAATGTGATACACTGCGTCAAAGAATAAATTTATCAAACTGATAATTATGTGGAAAAAACATAGCTCTAGCAAGGACTGTTTCCCAAGAAAAATAAAACGATTATTGCGAATGAAATTACTTCTCATCGAGGATCACATTATAGATGGTAAAATAGTAATATTCCGACTTGAATGAGCTCGTCATACAATTTTGTTTCAAAATTTGAAGGACGAAAATGCTTCAATCCTCTTCGATATTTTTGTGTTTGCAAAATGGCTTTCGAGTGATTTTAGGGTAAACGATAAAGAATTTTACATTCACTGACTGGCTAACGGGATTGATATATAATCGAAAACAGAACAAAGAAATGAAGGAAACAAAACAAATTTAGAAATTTAAAGAGCACCAAAGATTGGTTTTGGCAAAATTTAAGAAACTAAAACTAGGTATATTATAAGAAAAAAGAAAGGGAAAAGATCTCAGAATACATGTAATAAAACCCACGCATCAGAACGTGACCTATTTTTATTCCTGAGTATAAAAACCATTTAAAATAATATGTTCAGATTCAGACGCAAATAGTACATGATCGAATAAAAAAATAATATTAGCGATGCCGACACATCGCAACGTTAAGTAGACTGTTAATAAATTCTACAATTGGCCAGCGAAAAAATGTGATGATAATAGTAATAATAATCAAATAAATAAAAATATATTATTTGAATACAAAATACAAACCTAGTATCAAGTTCCGACGTGTAAAAATGAAAGCCTAAAGAAATGGTAATTGGTTCGGGTCCCAAAATTATTACACCAAAAATTGTAACTTTCTTGTAAAAAATTCCAAACAAAACAAACAAAAAAAAAGAAAAAAGAAAAAGGGTTAACAACGTTCAATCACGTGTTCACAAGGTAACTGTTACTACTTTCATCAATGGGCAAATTGTTGCGTAAGATAAAATATAAAATCGTATCTTAAGAGAAAATCTCTAAAGGTTTTATAATATTATGTACCGATAAAATGAATAAAAATGATGGTTCTCGAACATTAAGATTGTAACCAATGTAAATATGTAGTCGAAAACTGAATAGGGGAACGAATAGTTTTCATCGATTAAAAACATGGGGTGAGAGAATGCAAGTAGGTACAGATAATCAAAATAACGAAGAAAGCTTCCTTCAGCTCTGCTCAAGTGAAAGAAGTTCATTCAAAAAAGGAATTGCACATGTAGGTTCCTCATCAGATAATGCCATAGCTTCATGAACGCTGTAAATTTAACCGATGTCATGGGCGAACTTTTAAGATTAACAGGGGGGGGGGCTAATGCCCCCACAGTTGAGATTAGCTCTCCCCTCTTCTAAGAAAATATCTGAAATTTTTAATAAGTTTTACCAAACCCTTGATAATTTTTCCAATTTTCTTCTTTTTTGATCATATTATGTACTTACTTGTTTTTTTTTTTTTGTGAGGCAAAAAATTCCTAATTGCTCGAACTCGATAATCCCCCTCCCCTCATCTTCCTCTTCAAACGTATCAGTCTGCCTATGACCGATGGATAAACGAAAGCAAATGTATGAATGAAGTATGAGAGAGAGAGAGAGAGAGAGAGAGAAGGAAAAAAAGAATACAAAAAGTTCTCAACATGTAAGAGTTGTTGACGGAAAAAACAAATAAAACGATTTACAAAAAGTAAACGAGTCACTCTGACCAGATTACGACATAGAGCTGCATGGTAGTCGAGGAGACCCCATTTGAGTTAAAACACGATCCAGCCATTGCAGAGGACCATTTAAATGCAATTCAATCCAGCACGGTGTAGCTGTCACGGTTTGTCTCCTGTAAATGAAATCCAACAAATGTAATTAACATAACGAGGCATACGCTCGAACTGCCACAAAAAATGCTAATCATTTCAAGCGCTAAACATGCCTATATTCTGCACCCCATCCTTTCACGAATGACATTCGAATTGTACACATTGATGTCAACTGATAGACTGCCTCGAATCCTTCTCTCACCTTCTGCGATAGAAGCTCGGCAAACTCTTGATTGTTGAAAATCTTCAAATTACAACCTATAACGAGAGAATTTATGGGTATACAACTTATACTTCACATGCTGCATAGGTACGTGTTTTTGACAGCTAAATTGTATTTTGCAAAAAATTGAAGAAAAAAAAAAAAGAAAAACAGGAGCCATGTTTTTGTGAAACCAAGTTCTGCTACATCTATGCAACAAATAGGATCACCTACGCATCAACGTTGGCAGTCTGTTAGAAGATCGTCCATAAAATTAACCAATAGGTTTATACCCATTACTGGAGCAAAATATTAACGAAGAAACAGAATTGGCAATTCGTACCTGGCGGAATTTTACATACTGTCGCAGGATGCCAACCGTAACGTTGATTACAATTTGGCGACTGGACAAAAATACTAGAATCACTTAAGCATTCGGCAAACACTTCGCCGCCGATATAATACAGCCTCACTCCTTTGCCAATATGTCTTCTTATTTGTTCAACGATCAAGTTACGATTAACATTAGACAACAGCCCGAGACAGAATCTCTCCGAGTTACTGGGATCTGCGCAATGGAAGAACATATTAGAATGACAATCGTGAAAGGAAGTTATGTACTCTCTTTTTGGAAAAAAAAATGAAAAATAAAAATAGTATTACCAGTGAACCCATCGACTGATATAGACGGTTGCGAAGCATGAAACGTTTCTCCAACTCTTGTGTTGAGTTCGTAATAACTTATGCTGCACCAAAATACTGGTTCGCAGTACAAAACCGGCTGAGCGTCGATAGCAGGACTCGGACTTAGACCTGCAGACAAAAGACAGTAGAGTTCAGTCACGTGGCATAATTAGTCAAAGTGCACTCAGTCGGCGTAATTGAATTTTAATCACACCCTCTGACCAAAATTTTTAGTCAATTGCACGTCACGAAATTCTAACTATAATTAGGTCAGTCATTCGCCATAAAACCCATATAAAAGAGTAATTTTTAGTCACTTGCCCGTCATAAAATGCTAAATAGTATGTATGTCACGTATAAAAGAGTAAAAATTGTAAAGAATTGTGAGGAATTCAGTTTCAGTGCAATTTTCCCTTAAAGCTAAATTGAAACAGAAAGTGGGCTATCTTAATATTTCTTACCTGTACGAATAGATTATACGAGTACCGGATTTTCATGTTATGTATTATTTTTTACTCGATTATCAAAAAAGTCCTCGCAACTTAGATATGACATCCTCAGACTTGTGATTCGGAAATAAGTAATAGTAGAACATACTTAGCATGAAAGTAGATAAAAAGCTAAGATGTAAGGACATTCCTATAATATTTTAAGCGATATAATATGAATCAAAGGCAGTGTGCGATAGACGTATATCTTTACAAAACCGTTTCCATCAGGTGATTTCATTGCCGAACTCAAATCTTACTCAAGTTATCGTTGTTATCTCCATCTTCGGATAAAAAATCCGGTGGCGTGGTCGGTGAATCCATTGGTGCGTAGGGAGAGGACGTTAGCAGAGTATTAGGAGGTGCCCGTGAGCGAGCAGCTGGTGAATTTTCTGGAGAGAGTTCGAATTGATGCTGCTGAATGTCGATTAATAACGGTGATTCTTCGACAGCCGCACTTCTTGGTACTAGTATAGGAGGCAAGTCTGTGGAAGCATACGAGTGAATAAGATACACACGAACTAACAGGGGAGCCAGAGGTTTACCCGAAATAAATTGGAAAGGAGGGGGAAAAAAAATGAAATTATTGAAAAATAACAAAAATTGACTTCCGTATTAAGTTTTTGCATGTAAACAATTTTCAATAATTTTTCCCGCCTCCGCTCCCTATGCCCCTAACAAAAAGCTAGTTTCGCCACTGCTAAGTTGAGGAGGCCATTAGTTGGTTTTATTATTAATAATATTATCATCAGCATTGTAGTATATTTTAGTAATTTATCGAAGTTTCATTATTCCGGAATTGTTTAATCCTTCAGAGACTGAGCACTACCTCGTCCGCCCTTAGACCAGTTCGAGGCCCCCTTCTGATTTTATAATGTTCTTTTAACAGTAAGTAAAAAAATCAAATTTTATCAACAATGTTTACAGAAAAACCACCGTAAATTGCAAAAAAAAAACCTACATATTTTTCACGTGGTTGCGCACAACTTATTACGATTTGTTTCATCTGGTTTTGTCTCCATATTTTTTGTTCCTCTTTCCAGAGAAATTTTTTAATATTTAGTGTTTTTTATCGACCCAGAAACCCTGGCACCCCCATACAAAATATTCTGGCTATGGGCTTGTTATATATTTGTAATACCCACTTTTTACCGTGTGGTATTATAATATATTCTATTATTTTTGTAGTAATTTTCGTTACAAATCTTGAATTGTCTTTGTTCTCCCGTTCAAAAAGTGAGAATTATTACTTGAATTTCTCTCGGCGAGGCCATTAACTCACTTGTGGACGAGGCGAGTTTGTAGTGATATGGATTAATGCACAGCGAGTCGCGTTTTGAAGCGTATCCAAATGAGCAATTATCGACAGACTGTAACTCATTACACGACTGCAACTGCGGCCAACGCCAGATGCGACAGTACAATGTATGAAGGGATCCTTTGAACCTGTAGCACGAATGTGTCTTTAGCTGAAGTGATCGAAGTATAGAGTCGGTAGTTCGTCACTGGAAATCTACAAGCGATGTTGAAAAAGTAACGTCCGGTACATTTTTCCCTCTTTCTGAGTCGAAAAATGATGCAGCCACTTGCATCAAGAATGTAAAAGAGGTTTGTTGGTTCGTTCTATTTGCAAAAAATTTTCAAACTATTGACACTTTTTCAAAAAAGTTAGAGAAATGGTTGTTCTATTTGAAAAAGTGCGGGACTCGTTTTTTTGGTTAGTAACTGTTCATTTTGCCACTGGAACTTAACCCTGAAACGTGAGCTTTGGTCGAGTTCTGCACTTTTCAAACTCACTCGGGGAGAAGTTATAGGTTCTGAGTTCTCAGTTTCTTTTTGTTTGTTTTGTTTCACCTTTCGTTCATCTTTTATTTATCTCGGATCACACGATTTGTGCGTTCTTTTTGATGGGTAAAGTTTTTCAGAAATCAAGTTTTGAGTTCTGCTGTTGCGGTTTGGATTTCTATCAAAACTTGACAAAACCTTTCCAGTTCAAGTTCCTGAAATTTTTTTACAGATAACTCTACTTACATACATGCAATCTACATAAAAGGGAAACTGCAGTTTGCATACAAACGTAAAGAGAAACCTCTCTACTCTCTTGACGCGTGTGTGTGCATCAGTGTTGCCTCAGGAGTCAGGAAAAAAGACAAATAAACAAGACCTTATTTTCTGAACACCTCTAGGGCCTCGTTTGAACTAGGGTTTGAACAAGGAACGTACCTGGCTCCTAAAAAGTTCTCGCTTTTGTCGTTCCTAGCGCTGCAATTGCAAACGAACAAGATAATATTATTATAATATTATTCATTAATGAAATACAAAAATAAAATACCGTGACTCGGTGTCAGTATGATAAAATAAAAATTTTGTGAAAAATATTTCAACTTTTATCTAATTTACTAACTTTGGTACAGTCACACACTTGGTATTCGGGTCTTGATCTGCGATAGCTTTCAGCAGTTCCTCTAATAAGTCACTTTTTTTCAACTTCTTTGCGAGAACTTTAATTGCCTTCTCGCTAAATTTATCTTCTTCAATCTTATTCCATCCTAACAACTTTTTGACAACTGCAGGATGTGGGAATGAAAACAAAGAAGACATTCTTTAACTACAGCAAAGATGAATGAACGTTCATCTTTGGAAGTAGGTTCCACTAATCTGGGCTGGCAAACTGTATGGATGGCCGATTAAACAAAAAGTCAAACAATGCTATCATTTGAATTATAAACTTTAGTAATTAATATCCATAATTCGCACGACTCACAATATTAGAATTGAGAAAGTTAGAACGTACTTTCAAAGTTTCAACCGCGATTTACGTTCGAGTGATAAAAAGGATGAAAACACTATGATTAGGAAAAAACTTAGGGAGAAAATATAAACAGTGTTGCCGAATAAGAAGTAAAAACACTACAACTGAACTTCTTTCCTTTGAAGAAAGTGTCAGTTCACCTAAAAAAAAAGACATGAAATGGCATAATCGGTTTTTGGTTTTGCCCATGTTTTTTTTGGCCTTTTTCGTGTTCCTTTTTCTCAGAGCCTTTTGCAGCTAGGGAGCTGAAATTTAAATCATGACAATATGTGTGCCCCTACATAATGAAATTGCGAGATCGGTATTTCTAGAAATGTACGTTCCAAGCCTGTTTTTCGGAGTCGGACCATAATTAGTAGACAGCTGCGGTTTTTTTATCGAAAATCTGCTGAAAACAGGTAGCGACTGGGAATAAAATGAAAAAACGTAAAAATGACACAATTTATGTAGAACAGGAACATGACAAACAAAGACTTGAAATATCAACGGAAAATAGGTACAGTAAAGTTTTGCATAATTATTATAATATAGAAATATCGAACTTTAAATTACGCTCGAAACAGTTGACTTTTAAGAAAATAAAAAAATAATAACATAACGAAGTGCGTCCAACAAGCCAACGTAAATTTAGTAGCTACATCAATAAAATGGTAACAGTAAACGAAACAAAGTAAATCTTCAATAATAACATCGATGGTAATAATAATTAATATTAACAGAAAAATAAAATTAGTACCATAACAATAAAATTTCGACGAGAAATGAAATATCTTCGTCGAAAAAGAAATCGCCAGTTTTTTAAGGTACATAAACGAAGCTCACACCGACACAAGCGAATGTAAATGAGAAATTTATAAGAAAGAAATAAAATATTGAGATTGACACACGAACTTGACCAATTTTCTTTAGCTGGAAATGAAAATTGAGCAAATATTATGATATACCGTTGTGGGTTGAAAAAAGAGAAAGCTCGTTAGAAATTTCGATACAATTTTTGTTGTTTTCTTTTTCAATTTTTTTAACTTTCATCTTCGTAGCCTCGCAGGCAATCGATGCGAATTTCGAACCCTAGACCTGGCATCGAACCCAACAACGATACCTTCTGATGATAGGTACCGGTGATGGAAATAAATAAGCAAAAAAATACAATATTTTCAGGTATTAAAAATTCATGTTTTAAAAAAAATGACTTAAAGGTTGACTTATTTTTCATCTTACATGTAGAATGGTATAAATTTCAATGTTAAATAAAAATAAAAAAAAGAGAAAAAAAAACAGAAAAACAAGAAAAATTGAGACTAATACGTATCTAAGTTAGAGAAAATTGGTAGGTATGACGTATTCGAGCAACAGGTGAATTTACCCCATGTAATTTGGATAAAATGAAAATAAATGTATGTACATATATGTAATAGGTACTCGCCGGTATTTACAAGCCTTCAAACAATAAGAGATAATTATAGACGATAACAATGCCGCAAAAATGGTAGTATTCAGTAAAATATGTAGAGCGTCCTTAAATTTGAAACTTTCTGAGAGGCTAAGATCAAAATTACATCCCTCCCCTCTTACGGATCAAGTCAAACCATTTGACGGTACTTACGATTGAATGCATTGTTACTACCAAAACGATTCAATTTGCATGAAAATTATTCTTAAGAATAGTGACGGGAATCCCTTTTCTCGGAATAAAATTCGAATTCAACCCTTCAAAATTCAAGCAACAAAGACTTGGTAATATTCAAGAAGATGGGCAGTGACGCCTCAAAAAATATAAAAATAGAGTAAATTCACTATTAAATATCTTATCAAAAATCGTACATGATGAAAAATGATCAAACTCTTCTAAGAGACTGTTTAAAATAACGAGTAAAAATTTCAATGTTTGAGAGTTGTGACGTCATCAGCCGGCCAGTATAAAAAAATGGTCCGTTTTTCCAATCCTCCATTTTTAAGAATTTCAATTTTTTTTTTCTTGGCCCCTAATTAAGATGGAAAGATGCGGTTTACAGAGTTCTCCTTCTCTTGACGCGGGCTCTCATATACATATAAGTATATATTATATATTTTTTTAAATTTTTTGCAAAACCCCAATTTTAAAGGATTTGGATTTAGTTCTTCTAGCTCTGCGTTCGTCATCTCTATAAGGAATGGGTCGGGTAATTGACTTCGCTCGTACGTTAACGCACAGACGTATCGAATGTTAGAATGACGGATTTTCGAAGTACTTAAATAAAAAGAAAATGTGACCTGCCTTAAACTATGGCACCTTGGCATCAGACTACAAATTTTTCAAAAAAGGTATTCAAAATAATGGTTTCCCGTGCATTCAATTACATTTTCTCATGATCCTCGATACTTTTTGCTGTTTTGAAGATGTTTTTTTTTAAATTTGTTTAAACTCAATTTGACAGAGCATATCTTCATTATTTTGTTAAAATTTACCAAAAAAACAAAACAAAAATTTAGGTTTTTTGATGCTGAGGTACTTTAGTTTGTAACACGTCACAACTACAAACATTTTCTTGTAAGAGAACAAAAAGAAGTTATATTAAAAAATAACGGACAGTACTGGCGTATCCGGGAGATGCATTTAACGAAAGACCTCAATTGCGAATTGACTTGGTGGAGGAAAAGGCGAAGGAAAATGGAAAGTAGATAGGTAGATACATAAACGTCATGTTACTCGAGCACTTGATTCGACTATTCGATTTTTCCATAGCCTTCGAAAATGACTTGGAACGAACGGATTGTGTTAAAGTGACGAATAAAAACAATAATAAATTTATAACTGCGGCTTACGATAATAAACGTGTGTAATTTATGAATCGAATTCGCACAGAACTCGATTTTATACCCTATTTCCGGAATGTTTAGTGGTAGATCGTCCAATTGGCGATTCAAAGTCGAAATAAAAAATTTGATTAATAAAAAATTGTCCCATACTCAACTACCTACCTATCTAGTAGAAAATATACGAACTCACAGTTATTAAATAATTTGTAAAATGAAATGATAGAAAATTACCCTGGCAAATCACTATAAATGGGTTTGCGGAAAAAAAAGAAAAAAAGAGGAGAAACAAAGGACATGAAAATCGTTTCGACATAATGGCCAATTTTTCATTTTTGGTAAATTAAAGTTGATGATTATAATTTTAGTGAAAAGGACGAGAAATAAAATAATTGGGAACAACTGATTTAAAATAAACTGCACTGCCGATGAAATAACCCACGAATATGCAAAGTCTCTCCCCCAACGAATACGAAAAAAAAGATAAAAAAAGATAAAACACAACTTAACGTTAAGTTTAAGCTAAATATACATACGTATGCTAAGAACAAGTATTCAAACGACATGAAATAACTTGAAAAAATTCCCTTAAATATTTAATTTTTGATTAAAAATTGCTGGATACAGGTAATAAGAAATGTAGACAAGGTGTTCCCCCTCGAGTTCACCATCAAGCAACTGCAGATAGAGCAACACGAGTTACATTCATGTATGATAGTAACAGCGTAATGTTTAAATCATCTGCTAAATAATGACACAAACCTGAGTTTCTTATACGTAAGTTATATTATAGTTTCGAATGTACGAATTCAAAAAAATGAAGTGAAAATAATTTAAACATCTACCAATCGGAAAGTGGGCAAACCATCATTAATGAATGTAACTCATGTGGCTCTAGCTACAGTTGCTTGGTGGTAAAATCGACTCGGAACACCCTGTATAATTCACCGAAGAAAACGAACTGGTTATAGGCACAAAATCAATTTTGATTCTCGGTAAAGAGAAACTCCAAGGTTTTATTCATTGAAAATGCGTGGTGCGAAATTGTTTTTAAGGAAGACATTAATTAATTGGGAAATTTTCACGAGAGCAGCGTCGCGTCGTTCATTTTTATAGTCTGTTCGAGTTAAGAGTTCCATGACGTCACAATGCTTCAACGAATGAAAAGAAAGTATTTTTTATTTCAACCGGGTTTCAACCAATCGCTTTCTTCAGATCCTTGTGACGTCATGGAATTCTTAACTTGAACAGACTATGAGCAATGTACAAGAATTTCATTGCAGTGAAAACGTTTAGCGACGCCAAAATAAAAGCGAGCAACACGTTGCCGCAAATTCGGTATTCTTTATATTCGCAATAAATATGTTACATGTGCACTCGTATAATCCGGTAATTCTACAGAATCGTCTAGCGTTTTGGTGAATGTATGAAAAGAAGAAAAATTTCACACATTGACCGGTTATTCTATAGAATCGCCTGTATGTCTTGGGGAATGTATGTAGTCAGGACATTTTCATGGTAATACCTGTCTTGAAAGATGAGCAGACCAGTCTTACAACTGAGTATCATTTTGTGTGTTTGGTAGAGAGTCAGATCTATCTATACAGACTTTGAAGACTGAACATAAAATGGCATTACCAATCACCCTCTCTCCTCAATTACCAAGACTTTTCACCAGACCAGCTTGTAAAGGCATAATACATTTTTTCTAAAAGTTTTACCAACTGTCCAAACTGCGAGTAAGTTTGTATTAATTTTGTAATAATATGCTATCTTAAAATGCATTTTCTGGTATTTTTTTTATACATTCACCAACCACCCTAGGTTATTCTGTCGAATCACCGGTGAATGTATGAAATTCCATACATTCACCGAACTTAAAACAGTGTTACTGGTGATTCTATAGAATCACCAATTACACACACTAACCGTAACAAATACACTCTTCACTTTGAGCGACATAATTACTTGGTCATTATGAACCACAAATTACTATAGTAGGTACTTGAAACTTTGGTACGTTATGATGAAAAAATGAGAAAAAATGGAGAAAAAAAAATGAGCAACATGAGCAACTCTTTCGAAGCTTAAGCCAAATGTTAGTTAGTGAATGCCCATTTTTTCTCGCGATAGATTGATCGTCCATTAAATCGAACCTGCAAGGCATGAAAAACTCACCTCAGCCGACATTTTCCAAGCGACCGTTGGCGCGATATGGCACGTATCTCATATACTTGACCGTGGATGATCCGGCAGTTGTGGTGGACGTGCCGGGCGACTGCTCCAAGTATAAATTGATTTCGTCGTTCTCGTCGCTGTAGATGTAGCACTCGTTGTTGACATTTTGACACGGCACCACGTTGGCCGCGTCGTTTGCATTCTCGCCGTTGTGGAAAAAGGAAACGGCCCGAAACGCTTGGTCGACGTACGGGTCCAAAAGTTTCAGCACCTGCGCGAACTTGGGCCGATGCGAAGCGTGCCAACGCCAGCAGTGCTTCACCAACGGTTTGAGCACGTCCTGCATGTGGGCCGGTATTTCCAACGTTTGGCCACTCTGCACGTACTTGATGACCTCTTCGTTGGTGCGCGGATGGTACGGCATCTGCGCCAGAGTTGTGATCTCCCACAGCACGACGCCGTAGCTCCACATGTCGGAGTTACTGGTGAAGATGCCGTCCCTGATGCTCTCCGGCGCCATCCACCGGATGGGCAGAGTGCCCTTGTCCCCTTTGCGATAGTAGTCTGTCTCGTAGATATCACGCGCCAATCCGAAGTCGCCGATCTTGATCGAGTTGTCAGCGGCCACCATACAGTTGCGGGCCGCCAGGTCGCGGTGCACGAACTTCTTGGCTTCGAGGAAGGCCATACCGTCGGCGATTTCTGCCGCCATCTTCAGTACCATACTCTGCGGAAGGGTTTTATTGTCGTCCGCGCAGTACTGGTGGCCGTGGCGCAGCAGAAACGATTTCAAATCGCCGCGTTCCATCAGCTCCATGATGACGTAGACGGGTGTACCCTTGGAGACGACACCGATCAGCTTGACAATGTGATGCGCTCGGTGGAATTCCTTCATTAGGGTCGCCTCTTTCAGAAAGATCATGTTTTCGTCCTCGCCGATGGCGCTGACCGTCTTCACCGCGCACTTGAGATCGTTGGGCTGCAAAATGCCCTCGTGCACCGAGCCGAATGTGCCGCGTCCCAGTTGCTTCACCAGGGTCAGATTCTCGCGGGGCACTTCCCAGTGATCCTCGACGTACACGGGCTCGTAACGCGGGTTGACCGACGCGATTAGAATGCGATTCTTTTTAATTTGCTCGCGGCAGTAGTAAAGAAAAGCGGCGAATATGGCGGCTATAATGACGACGGCAACCAGCAGACAGCCGATGATGGATAGGTAGTCCTGGCTGGGTTCGGCGACCGTGAAACTTGTGATCACAATTGGCCCATCGCCCGCCAACGACACTGCTCTCAGCCGCAACTCGTACTGGCCCGGAGCCAGACCGATGGAAAATGTGTTATTCGACTCGCGAAATTTTTGCCATCCAATGCACACCTCCGTGAATTTCGAGTTCTCCCCGTCCTGGTTGCGATACTCGAGCTGATAACTATGCACGAAGCCGTTGACTAACAGCGGCTCCACCCAGGTAATGTTGGTCGTTTGATTGGACTTCTTCACCAGCAACTGACGTTCATCCAAGCGGTCAGCGTTAACGTCGGCCGCAGTGCGCACCACCAGCACCGCGTCCACACTGCACGGCTCCACGAGGCCGGGCTGCGGCTGCAGACAGGCGGCGACCTTGACAATGTACTGGCTGAAGTGACGCAACTGCGGAATGGTGACGTACGTACGCGAGGCGTCAACTTCTAGCCGAAAAGCGTCGAATTTGCCATCGTCGGCCGTCACATTGGAGCGCGGCGCGGACAGCATCTCGTCCACCATTATGGTCCGGTTGACGGCCGTGTCTACGAAATGTATATCTCGGCCGATCGATTTGAGCATCAAGTAGCGCGAGCGGATGAAATTGCGCACGTACGCGTCGCAGTACTCCAGTCCGGGCTCCAGCTCGGCGGGCAGGGCGCTGATTTGATCGTGCTCGAACCGGTCGCAGTTTCGAGCGGTGTTGTCTTTCCGCGTGTCATTCAGGCAGTTACACGCATTTTCGGCGGTGCTGTAGTCATTGTCGCCGTTGGTGACAAGCGACATCATGGTGGTCGTGGTCGTGGTTGTCGTCGTCGCCACTGGTTTCGACGCCAGCATCTCGTTTTTCATTTTGTGGCGGCAATAGTCGCGCTTGAGCAGATCCGGTCGACGATCAGTCTCCCAGTAGCCGTGCACCACGTACTTGACTAGGGTGCCGTGCGAATGGTACGGCGGTTGCCAACTGAGGCTGATCGCCGACGAGGTGGTGAAATTCACCTTGAGATTCAGCGGTGGCGTCGGCTGCGCCGGTTTCGTGGTGAACGTGTACAGGGAGCTGGTGTAAATAGTCGAGTGCATGCTGCGCACAAAAAACACGTATTCGACGGCCGGTTCCAGGTGTGGCAGGAAAACGGGGTAACTCTTGCCATCGAAACTAATCGCCGACGAGTCACTGGTGTGCCGCCAGCCAAAGTCTCCGCATTCGGAGATGGATTCGTAATTGAAGGTGTGGTTGGGCTGCGATTCGCCTTCGTTCGGCTTGTAGTAGACCATGTAACGACCGTGACTGGTGTCGTTAGCGGGCTGCTGTTTTTCCGACACCGTCAGCGTCAGGATGGCGCTCATCGAACCTATTTTCTCGACCTTCACCTCGAGTGGCACGGCGCTGCACGCGGTCTGATCTCCGTTCGACTCGCGCGATACGTCGAAGTTGATGTAAGGTGGCAAATGGGCCACCTCGACCAGTTTATCGATCTCGGACATGCATAACTTCGGATTGAAGTGGAAGAAAATTTTGCCCGGCTCGATGTGCATGCTGGCGTTCGGTCTGCGGCTCCAATCCCACAGCTGGCGTAGATTTTTATTGTCCTTGACGGTGAGCGCATGCTGATTTTGAGATGAAGCAACGCCCGCCTTCGTTGCATTTGCATCTGAGGAGGAGGAGGAGGAGGCGTTTGCACGTAGCCCTTTGATTGTATGCAAACTGCGTAAGAAATTCAACGAGACCAAAGCGTGAGAGCGGACTATTTTCAGCTCGCCGTGGATCTCCTCGATGGAGCCGAGGTACTCCTCAAGCGAGTTCTCGATGGCCGCGTTCGAGCCGGTCGCGGTGATTTCGATGAAAAGCGAACCCAATAGCCGAGTGCACGACTGTAGCTGACGGGCCTCGCTCACCGAGGTGATGATAAAATTTGGCTCCTGCGGTTTACAGTCGAGCGGACAGACGCGATTCAAACATCTGGTGCACGTGTTCGTCGTCTTGTCCAGGTAGTACTTGTTGGGGCACTCGTTGACGCACCATTTTTCCAGCATGAAGTAGCTCCCATTCTTTGGTTTGTCTTGGCGCAATTCGTTCTCCGTTCGGTCGCGTTTCGGAATTGGTCCGAAGAAAGTGCGACACTGCGCCTCGGTCACGCAAGTGCGATTCAAATATTCGAGGCTATAGCAAAAAAGAACGTTTCGTTTCATAGTACTACGGATGATCTTGCCAAAGCAGGAATAGAAAAATAAATATTTGTGGGAAAATGAAAAACAGAGATCAAACTGTAGGGTGCCCAGCGAAAGAACGTTCTAAATAAGTTTCTGAATAACATCAACGCAATTTAATAATTACTTAGTTCTAAAAATTTGGACTGGTCCCTTTATTGGTTTTTCTACTTATGCATTTGCTACGCAAGAAGTTGATAAGACCTTCCATATCAACAATTTTTTTATTTCTCAAGCTTTAGAATTGAGATGCAAACACAATAATTATTACGAGGACAGTTTTAAAGTTGGTACTCACCGGGACAGGGTTTTCCGCCTTAGTTTACCACCAAACAACTGCAGATAATGGCAATACGAGTCATATTTACGTATAGTAGTTTTCATACTCTCTGGTTGATAAATAAAAGCTGTGTATAATAATGTTTGAATCATTTCATTCCCGTACCGATTTAGGTAATTATTTTTAAAAATTCAAAAATTCATCACTATGATAGTTAGAAACCTCCAATTTGCGCTATTATTCAGCATAAATTATGTAGTTTCTTAGTCCCAAACATTAGTAGTCGACGAAGCACGAAACAATGAATTAAAACGTGAGAAATTCCAGGTTGAAAACTTGTTCAACTTTTCACTATTTTCTAATGAAAAGAAATGAAAAAATGTTATTTCAAAGGGTACTTTGAATATTTCTTTTTACCAGAAGACCGACTGCTGTAATAATATTACATGAGAAGAATTTCTTTGAAAATGTTAATTTTCTTGTAAAAAAATAAGTTGGCCTAATTTCTTCAATTTTCTTCATTTTCAAGAAATAGGATCAAGAATTGAAATTTTTGTTTGAGACAATGAACTATCTGCAGAAAAATTTTTTTTACGTACGATGATACAGCAGCAATTACACTCTTGGAAAATCATTTTTCCTTCAAACTAATATTTTTTGATTTAATTATGAAAAAATGAAGAATTAACGACGCGACGTTTTTTTACAATAAAACTTTTCCCACTTTCATTCATCATTTTTCTCTGCTGGCTTCGATTGCTCTAATTTTTGAAACCAAAGAACTACATCATATTTGCAAAAAAATATAATAAAATGACGCAAACTGAAGTTTTACAACTATCGTAGTTTCGAATGTATGAATTTCTAAAAATTATTACCAGAATTGGTCTGGAGGAAGAAATAATTTCAAGTCCTACCAAAACTGGAGCGTGCAGGACAACCCATCGTGAAAGAATATAACTCATGTTGCTGTATCTGTAGTTGATTGGTGAAGAACCTGAGGCGGAACACCCTGTACATACCCAAAAATGTGCCAGCATAGCCCAATGCAATGAAATTTTGAGTGAAAGTGATTCTTGTTTTCGTGTAAAACTTGAAAAAGAGGACTCATCCCCTTCCTCCATAGCACTGCTCAAACAACGACGTTAACCCATTCGTTGTAATAATGTAAGATGGTTTTAAAATGAATATTTTGAGCGCCAGTTCTAAATGAAAATGGAATTAAAAGGGAAGCATGAATTCTATGACAGTGTGACGGATTACCTATGATCTGGGCAAGCCGAAACACATTCACCATCGCTGGTACGTAAACTTCTGCAGGCGTAACAATGGGATGCCGAATTTGGTTTGTGACATCCTCCAGCACAAAGCGGATGGCAACCCTCCAAACGAAGGCGCTGACAGTGCGACTTAGACCAACAGAGATTGCGTTCGCAGCCAGCCTCTTGGCACACTTCTTGGCTGTTGCATTCTCGCGGATCCTTATTATCTCTGATGACGACTTCATAGTAACTCTGATTCGTGTTTTTTGACATCATAAGCAAATTCCAATCGATCGACGTAACGAAGCACAAATCTATTTGGAAGAAAAAAACTTGTAATTTCAAAAGTAAACCAGAAAGCGCAGCAGTGTCAAAGAGTCTCTCGACATATCAGCAATTACTTGGGTAAGCCTGATTTTTTCGTATTTAAAACGAAATAGTCTGGTTCTACTTTCAACTGTTGAACGCATTGGGCGCATTCAAAGTAGCGCCGAATCATGTTGCAAAAATTTTTTGCGTTTTTCTCTAAAATTGAGCTCTCTTCAGCTGACAGTGAAAAGGGGTTAAAAACGCAGAAAAATATAAGGAAATCCTAATTAATTATTCAACTCGAGTCATATAAAACTTCAACTACACCTAATTTCAGCTCAATCGGATCATTAAAAGATTGTTTGAGAACTGATTTGATTTTTCACGAATGAATTTCGTAGTGAAAACTCTCACTCGATGATGAAAGATATTAGTTTCGGCTCGAACCCTACTTTTTAAGGGCGAATTAGGGCGACTAGGAGTGAGAGAAATGAAAAACACGCGTGCCACGTTGGAAAGCGAAAAATTTTGTACCAAAATGCGTAACGAATTTTTTTTTTTTTGAAAAATGAAACTTTTTTTATTCCGAGGGCTTTAATTCTGTTTTTATACAGCCAATCTTATGTTAGTAGAATCAAATACAAGCACGCGGCTTGTAACTTCATTCTTATTTCTCAAGCGTGTTCTCCGAGGTGAGGATCCCAAACTGTCTGCAAGAACGATTAGTTCAACAATGAGGACGAGATGCGCCAATGCAGATACTCACTATAATTTTTATAAATGACGATCGATCCTTCGAGTATGTGGGTGAGACTGCGCAATCCGATCTCCTGTAATTTGTTGTTTTCGTAAAGAGCCAGAGCCGTGTTGGCGAACAGAGTGGTGCCGCGGATGATGGCCAAATTGGGAAAGAGGTGACTCAAACTTTTGAGCCCTTTGACTCGCCATACCAGCAGATAATGAGTGATCTCGCGCAGATTCGGGAAGCTCAAATTTGCGAAGTCATTTTCCGAAGTGCGATCCAGGAGTACGATCTGCACCGAGCCCTCGACCACGGTGCAGTTGATCAGCTTGTCGAACTGCGTCACGTTGTTGCGGATGTCGATGTTGGAGCATTTGAATTCGGTACCACTGGCCGCATCGCCGCCGTCATCGAAAGGATGCGCACTCGTCTGCCACATAACTGCGCACATGACTATCGCCGCCACAAATGTTACAAGGCTCGTCGTTTTACGCATATTTCCGGCGCATTGTAGACACGTTAAAAGCGGCACCGCCGTTCTTAACTACCGTACGTCGTCCTGCGCAAAACGGCAGAAAATGAATAAATTTAATGAAAAAACTAAATTCAAGTCGAAGTCGATGATACGGAGCAAAACGAATATCGGTGTCGGTTTTGAATCTCGTTTTAGTTTCAATTTCGATTTTCAATTGCTTTGGTTTCGGTTTTCAATCGTTTTGGTTAGAGGAGTTTTACAGCGATTTTTACTGGTTTTGGTTTTGTTAGCCATATTAGTCGGGCGAAAACCAACACTCCATTTTTATTAATATTTTACGAATTGTGCCTGGCATATTTGTTTTCAACAACCCACTAACAGTACCCTCTTCAATAATAAAATTTGATGTATTTTAGGTGATTCCAAAGAATTTACCGAATTTTATGTGAAATAATATTGAAATTACTTAGTCAAAAGGTGGTATAAACAAACTGGAAAAACCAGAACAAAGCAAATAAATTGTTTCAGTTTTATTTTGGTTTCGATTTTGGTATTGGTTTATTGTTTGCTGTTAT
Source organism: Parthenolecanium corni (assembly GCA_038050395.1). Taxonomy (NCBI): domain Eukaryota; kingdom Metazoa; phylum Arthropoda; class Insecta; order Hemiptera; family Coccidae; genus Parthenolecanium; species Parthenolecanium corni. Next base: position 4,307,917 of record JBBCAQ010000002.1, read on the forward strand.
TGTGGTTTTAGTTAATGGTGTTTTTAGCGGATTTTACTGATTTTGCTTTCGGTTTTGCCACATCACTGGTCAAAATAAAACGGATCGACGATACTTTTGCGGGCTAAAGTAGTTCTCAACTAAAAGATTCGATTAGTCGCACAACGTAGCCACTTTCTTCTCAAAAGAAAAAAAAAAAGCGACATTGTTTCTATTTCGCTGTCCGATTTTCTCACTTTTCGAGTGACGATTGTACTTTGTTTACACGTACGTTTCTGTTTGCGAATAGAATATTCATTCAATTCTTCGTCATTGCTACTCTTTTGCGGTTCGATTCAACTCTTTCAGCCATGACGGCGTTATTATCACTCTACTGGCAACGCGTCTTCGACTGCCACCATCTATCTAAGCACGACCATTGACCATAACGCGAATGGGCTCCGACCACACTGCCCACTGGCGTCAAATATTACGTCGGCGAATGCTGCGACAGCTACGTCGACACTGACGACACAGTTGCGACGACGTGCCAAAATTCAGCTTTGCCATCCGAGTCTAGTACTTGGGCACGAGTACAGCCACTCGATGGAATCTCCTCTTAGAAATTCCAACTTCTTATCGTGTGCTGGCCCAATTTCCTAAAATAAAGGAAAATAATGGTGTCGGCTTAAAAACTTACAAACCATTCACAAAGTGCTTTTGCTTGAACCAGTCATACGAATAAATTGTATCTTCGATCACTTTTGCCCCTTCTACTAACAATTTGTTGTTGAATATGGATTCGGCCATTGTGCTGCTTAATGAGTTTCAACAGCTCACCTTGCCATTTTTTCCCCCATTACCCTGATGATACAGAACATACCCACAGGAAAAATGTCCATACAGAAAAATGGTCCTTCGTGGAAATGTCTATTACGGAAAAAAATTAGAAACAATTGCAAATTCTGGTAGTTTGAATTTTTTTTAAAAATGTCATTTTTACATAATTATTTTGAATTTCGAGCTTAAACGTTTTACACAAGTTTTATTAATGCGAGGTTATTACGTATTTGTACTTTGCTTCTTGTGCGCAAAATTAATAGCATCTTCGTTTACACAAAAAATGACTCCACTAACTTCGTCAAAATTTAGCCTAGCGCCGAGTACTAAAAGTGTTTGAAAGCAGAAAGTGTCATTAGACTGTAAAAACTTTCAACATAACTACAAAACGAAACGCCTGGCCGCCTTTCAATCGATGAAATAAAATGGATAGAGGGGATTGAAATTTCATGGTGAACAAACGACAATGTTTGTAGTCTGTAGCATTCATTATAGTAGGAAATTCGGCCTCAGGTTTGAGAAAACTTACAACAAGTTTAGCCCTTTCCGCGTGATAGTCGATCAAGGATTCCGCTTACAATTCAGATACCCGGTCTCACGATGCTTCGGCGCTATATTTCGCCAGACAAGGTGTAAATGTTTTCACGATCCGTTTTTCATTCAGCCATAGCAATATCGTGGTTAATTTTCACCCGATGAAGTATACAGTGAAGGATGCTGATCTTTTTTTCCCTTTCCTGGTAATTATTTGACGGTCGCAATGGAGCAGCTAGTGAACAAAAAGTCGAAAGCTAGATACAGGCGTATAAATTGAAAATTTAATATTTCTTCAAAATAGAAAATATCGTCTTACCTCGTTTTTCACTATGATGAATATAATTGGGACTATCGGAAGGAAAAAGATAGGAGATGGGTACTTTTAGAGAGACTTTACTTCAATTTTTATTCTCGTCATCGAATATCGTCAAGTAGTATCAACATTTAGAAAAACAGCGCAATATATTTTGATGTAAAATATTATTGATACCACGCTGTTTGTGACCGTGACCAGGAAAAGCATCATTCGGGTGAAAATTAAGTTTTCAGTGTGGCCCAATTCGGAAAAATTCCAAAATAAATCCTTAAATTTTGACAATATTTGACTGTATCTTGACAATGAGAAAAGAATCAAGAATGCTTAGGACATTCAGGTGAAAAAATATAAAAAATTAATTATTATTATTATAATTATTAATTTTTAAAAGTAGGTAAGTATCCGAAAAATCGAAAATTTTTTCATATTTTCTTATGGTTTAAGGTCCTGATTTTCATTTCCCATTTTTTTTCCATACAAGCAGAATTTCTAAGTGGAATATATTATTCGGTATAATAAACATAAGTATAATATCCAAATAATTTCAGATCGACTAGATTACTGAAGTCCTTTTAAATGACTTTTTGCCTTTACAATATTTTGTGATCCTAGACTACGATTTTTGTCAAAAATGTATTTTAAACGATTTCTAATGATTCGATCAAGCTGAAATTTTATTATAATTATTACTAGGGACCTGTTATTTTAAAACTTTTGTTTTAATTCAGCTCTCAATTCCGTTCAAATTTGCTCAAATTTTGATTCAATTTTTCACTTTTCAACCTTCTTTTTCGAGATTAGCACTGGTATGGAGGTTTTCGAGGTCGCTGAGTACGAATCTGGTACCTAGCTGTTTTTGGCGGCGACTCTCGCCCGTTTGAGATGTGGGCAAGAAAAAGTGAAAAATACTCCAACATGGGTCTAAATCGCGACGTATAGCAAAATGGGTGGCAAATTCGTATTCAGCGTGAAAAATTGAATAAATTTCACATGTGTTGGGGTCAATTTGATGACTGGTACCTGATGCTGATTTTTATCCGGAGATTATTTTGAAATATGGAACACCGCTTTTTTTAGCCACATTGTTTCCATCATTCAGTAGCCTAAAGACAGTTAATTCGATAATTTGCTGGTATATTTCAATTGAACCAAAATTTCTCCTTACATAGGTATTTGAAAGAAAAAAATTTTATTTCATTGTTTGAAAAATTAAAATGTCAATTAAAATGAAATACATATTATTAAAATGCTAAAATATAAAAATATAGTGTTCCTCTAGAACAATAATATTAGAGAGACTTAGATAGAGATATTTTAGCTCTTTATGAGATTAAAAAAGCAATGGTATGGAAATGTGAGGTACTCCGAAGAATTGTACTCGAAGATAAAAGAACGAATTGATGTTATGCTAGGAGGTATTTAATGTTCGCATTCGGAAATCAGGAGACTGCAGGATGGCAGGGGCTAAACATTGTTTATTTATAATAAACAAGCTAAATTGTATTATTTCAGAAAGTTGGTAGTTCAGTCGAAGAAAAATTATGGGATGGAAGTAAATTTACAATGAAACCTCTGATCCATCTTATGAATATCTTAAATATTCGATATTTATTCGGCATCAGTTTTGTTTAAAATGTAACTATAGGAAAATAAATTGATGGGCGTATCTAAGTCCATGATTCACAAACAATGGAACTAAGAGTTTGGGTAGTAAAATAAATAGATAATTTATAATGTTCTAGTCTCTGATGTCCCTTCAATTTTGAGAATACACATCCTGCTGACATATAAACTTTCCTCGAGCACTATTCACAGTGTAATATGACGGACCTCTCAGAGAGTGCCCTCTGTTTACAAACTGAAGATAATGGCGCTGCCAATTTAAATTTAAAGTAAGGTACCTACTTTTTAATTTTACATGCATTGGTGAAATAAGAACCAAGCAATTATGCTTGAAATATAGTCAAGTATCGCTAAATATTGATGATTGTGAAGTTATAGTTGCTTTATAGAATACGGAGAGCCTTACAATACAGATCTTAGCCAGAATTTAAAAATAACTTAATACTTAAATAACGATAAAGTATGTGATATGAGTTTCAAGTTAAAATTTGTTTTGTTCTTTGTTGGAGGTACGTTTATACATGTATGTTACAGGCAAATCATATAATTCAGGCATTTCACGACATATTTGGTGATGATATACAGCAAAGTATAAATCGCTTTCTTTAGGGTAGTAATAAATTATAGGAAAAATATTTCTGTCAAAGAATTATACGGTATACGAGTAAAAGCAGCAAACTTGAATGGATTTTTTCTATTGCTGGATACAAAAAAAAAATAAATAAAAAAAGCAGAATAACATACATCAGCGGCAAAATAAATAATCGAGCAATATCGATAATTTGGAGCTGTTTTTATTTTGTTGCTGGTTATATTATTAGCTCGATTTTATTTAAATTTTGCCTATGAATCGATATTGCCGCTAACATGAATACCTTTCTATTTCTCAATTTTCTTAAATCATAACCAAGAAGAAAAAAACCTTATTTCATGATTTGCCTGACTTAAGACGTGACGAGTAACGTGAATAAAAAATCAAACGTGTACGTCATTGGTTCTGAAAATTAATGTCCATCATCTATTGGAGCTTGGAGGTACTTGAATTGTGTAAGAAATTACATAGGTCTATGTATGAGGAAGTGCTTATTTATCGGGGGTTTGATTTTTTACACACATTACCGTCAGTTAAATGATTCAATATTTGCCACAAAGATGTTCAAGGATAGCTTAATCAGCATATCATTAAACTCCTGCCTGAATTATACGCAGGTATAAATGAACATTTAATGTTCCTGTAACATATTATGTATATACATCAGCCAAACAGTAGCGGAACTAGATTTTTTTTATATATTAAGGTCCTTGTTGTGGCGGGAGGGGAGGGGGGAGAATCAAGAAAATAAGGAAAAAATGTTTAAATTCTAAATATTGATGCTGAAATCAATTTTTTTCTTTATTTGGTCAATTTTTTTATCCTGATATTTAGCTATTTCGGAAAACTTTTTGGGGTGGACTGGGGTCGTCACTTCCCTTTAGTTCCGCCGCTGTAGCCATATTAGTGTACCAAAGAATTTGTTGAAATTATTTTTGCAAAGGAGGTGTTTGGAAGAAGCGAGTGCGACCTCGAGGAGTGAAGAGGAAATTATAAGGCGTCTTTCGAGCCAGACTTTCGGTCGACGGCGTATTTCTGAGGGTGCAGGGCGTTTTCGGCACCGTTGTGGGCATGGAGATGAAGGTGGCCCAGTAATCCGCCGGTAGTAACAGTAATTCTTCCATGATGTTGATCATGTGCGTTTCTGAAAATGCGCTCGGATGCTCGTAGTTGGAGAAGCCGAAAATGGTCGGCCCAAATGCGCTGGCCAGCAGTGAAATTGGCATTTTGCAAGACGGCGAGCGCGAAACGCGTTGCAGATGCAAAATCAGATACGCCAATGTATCGCGATTTGCCTGCGGCAGCGAGGACACCGCTTGGTAGAGTTTCTCTCGCTTGTCGACATCGAAAATCGCCTCCTTGAACGCTGTCCATTCGGACCTGGCGATCAGTGGATCGGATAGATCGCGTAAAAATTTCTTCAATAAACTGCACACATTGTGAATGCTTTCGTCGGCGAGATTCAGCACAGTTCGGCCTTTTATGAAACTGTTCTTGAGCCCTTCGACGACCGCTTCCGAGCCGGGTATTCTAGAAAAATATTTATAATGCGGTCTTTCAGTACGAGATGAAATGAATAATTCTGTCGATTTGATTGGATGTAGAAATAAATAAGCAGGTTTCCAAGTGAACCGTCTTATCGCAAACGCGCTCATTCTACTCATCTTGCAGGTCTCATTTGTCGAAACAAATTTTTTTATTACTAATTCTACGTGTCGCGTCGTGCTCAGTTTTCTACACCCTTCACCCCTTCACGCTTAAATCAGCTCTTGAAAAGTAGGGTTTGAATCAAAAGTCACATTTATGAGTGGCAAATATAAGTTATTTTGACTCCAGAACTATTTTTGTTGTTTAAAATTAGCACGATACGATCGAAATATTGTTGGCTACGTCAATAATATGAAAATAACTATCAATAAAATACCATAAAAATATACTGACTATATAGCTGATTTTTTAGAAGTTTGAGATCGTAAAAAAGCAAAGTCCCATCGTATAAAATCTTGCATTGTCAGTCGATAGACCAAATTTCCCTTTGGTCGAAATATCGTAAATTTTCAAATTTCTACCCCAAATAGCCGAAACAATTTTTTTAAAGTCAAAACACAACCATTTAAATACTTTTTTGCATCATCTTTGACATTTTGTCCGAATTTCATGTGGGAAAAATTGATTTTGGAGGCGAAACTCGCAATTGCCATTGTCCCCCTCCATTTTTAACCACACCGAATGGTCACAAAAAGGGCTTTTCAATTAGAATCATATCAGATATAGTTATACTCCACTTAAGCTCTTTTTTTTTATTTTTTTTTTCCAAGAATTTTTATTGCATATTGAATTTGGTACAAATGTCAAGACAGATAGGAGGATCTAATAGCTGAACCCAACGAAAGCATTTTAAGCAGTGGGCAACCAAGTCGAATTCGTTTTTCGCGATGTTCTCGATAAAACGTTTCCGACAAATGGGACTTTGGATTCCTTCAAATATTGCTGACACAATGTACGAAAATGTTACAATACTTATATTTGAAGAAAAAAAATCCATCGTACCTGTAAATGCCAATTTCTTTTAGACCGCGTAGCTCGACCTCGCTCACGCACTGAATTACGATGGAAGGAATCATCGGTGGCAAAAGTGGAGCATAATCCGCTAAACCGGTTGCGCACCCTTTTCGGGGAGTGCCAGCTGGGGCACAAGGACGTGGCACTTGGTCGCAGCACTCCGGATGCGCTACGGTGTTGCAGTAATCGCATTTCCACATGGTGCGACTTTTTTTGTTGCATATCAGACACTGCTGCCGCATGAAGGCGAGCTTCGAGCTGTAAGGGCCGAATTGATGGGGTCGCGCGTTAATGCGTTCGATAACCGGTGTGTGGACATCGACGTTGTGTGAATTGGATTTCGCGCCGAATTCGACATCTTCGGAAGTCAGAGATTCTAATGACTCGGCACTGGGAGCCGTTGGTGTGTACGCCACCACGGGGTTCGAGGATTTTGCCCGTTTATCGGCGCTCGCGTCGTCGTCGTCGACGACGAACGAGCAATTGCGATTTCGTTTGGGCCGACATCTTGTCTCATCCAGCAGATCGTTTCCAGATCGTGAGAATGAGAAGTCGAGAGACGCGACCGAATCCGACTCTTCGACCATATTCAAGCGGCTGTACGCATTCCGGTTGAACTGCGAACCGCCGAAGGGTATTTGCAAGAACGACAGCCGTTCTTTGGTCTCGTCCGGTAATTTATATCGAGCATCGCATAGCAAAATTTTTCGAACTTCGTCCAGCTGAGTGGCGAAGGCATCGCGCTCCGATTCCAGTTTCTTTCTCTGCTGCTTCTCATCGTCAACGAGTTGCCTGGCTAATGTCAGCTTGTCGTCGAGTTTCGAAATATTTTTGTTCGCCTCGTCTAATTTGGATTTCAGGCGTTTGCACTCGTTAATCGTTTCAGTCCATTTCAAACGCAAAATTTCTTGGTTTGAAACGTACCTGAAATTATATGTAATTTGAAAAATTCTCTCCATTACTTATTCTGTGTTTATCGAGTACCTATGTATAATTTCTCAAAATTTTGTTCGTCATTTAAATTAGGTACCCTACAGTTTCATGGAGGACTTAATTGGGTGGCTTACATAAAATAAAACCTTGACTCGAACAAGATGAATTCTTGAAGCTCCCTTATTTTGAAGCTGAGTAAATTATTTCATTGTTCATGGGAAATTTTACATGAATATTGGTATGGGTTTTTTTTTTTTTTTTTTCTAATTTTTTGGAGACTATTTTCAATTTTTTTTTTAAATCATCGATTTACTATAACTCTTATTATAACAAACTACTAACTTTGGGAGTTTTTAATGTTACGATTTATAATAAAAGACTTTTTGTCTTATGATCATTGACAAAAACAGGTTATACGAAGGACCTTCAAGAACTAGTAAAATAAATAGGAACTTATTTTTTGACTGATAGGATATTTTGAAATTCACAAATGAACGTCGAGTAACTATAAAAATTACTATTGACCTACCAACATAACTATCAACTATGAAAATTCTTCGATTTAAAAAAAAAATGAAGTGTATATTTCAAGAAAGCTTCAATATTGCAGTATCGAATAAATCTGAGACTGAATATAATACCTTCTCAGAATGAAAATTCGGACTTATTGGAAATAAGAGTGGTTGAATAGTTACCTTAAAAATTCTTTTTCACATGTTGTGTCAATTAATATTGAAAAACATCGAGTAAGATCGTCAAACTGGAGCAACAAATTCGACGGTTCCATCTGAATAAGAGAACAATTTATTTAGTACAAAGGCAGATTAATATATTCATCTGTTGCAGAAGGAAAAGTAATGGGCGGGGGGGAAGTCCGGGGAGATTCAATAATTGCAAACTCTACAGAAGTACAAGAATAACTTTATTTTTAAGATGTGCATTGGTTTTAGACTCTTTTTAAAAGCGGTCAAAAAAATATGACTTGCCTCTTTTTTCTAAAAATGGTTCAAAATCAGTTATCATCTAATGATTCGATAAAATAAAAATAATATAAGTATATTAAAAAAAGGTGAAAATAACTCGACTGAACTCAACTCCATCATTCTGATAACCCAAGTTGGAAAAAATCTGGCCCGAAGAATATTTTTGCATGTTTGGAAGGTCTTGGCGTACATTTCCTTCAGAAGATCCGCGCATCAGTCTTGGGTATTAAATCTCTGAGATGGAGGGGGAGGGGTAAAAAATGAATTTTCAGTTAACTGGCTATAAATTCGTAAATGGTAGCTACTCAGATGACAAAAATATTCGAAGAATAACATTTTACAAAAACTTTTCTTCCTCCTCGCCCCTAAATCCCCATTGACAGGTCATTTGTCACTCATAAAAAATATAGTCTGGGAGCATCCCAACTTTTTTATAATTCCTCTTCATTCTTAGTTTCATTACTGGAGGTAGAGCCTATTGATGGTAATCCAAAATTGTTCCAAAAGACGGATTCTTACATCGAATTTAAAACCATAATGTTTTTCATTTAATTCGAGAGTTTGGAATTTGTTATTGACTGAGCAAATTTTTTTTTGAAATTAGTAGAGTCGATGAGTTCTTACAAATGCAAAGTGAAATAATACTTTCTAATTCCTACCATTCTTGTGGAAATTAAATATCGGGTTCAATTTCAATTGGATAATTTATAATATGGATTTCGAAAATGCAAAGGAATGATTTTCACAAAAGTAGATACTTACTCTTTGATTTCACTCAGAATATCCGGTAAAAGCTGGAATCATCGAGAGATGAATTTCATATTTTCATGTTCATCTTAAGTTTTAATTCACAAAATAACGATTAACGAATAAAACCAAATAAAACTTATCAATCGACTGAAAAACGGTTATGAAAATGAAAAATTGAATATCAGTGTTGCCAGTATATATGATTATAAATACTCGTTTTTCTTTAACCTCTCCTCGCTTGCCTTGCCAACCAGTTGCCCTAGCTTGTCAGGAGGACTATTCCACTACACTGTTTCAAGTAGCGTGATCGGCGTAAAAACTAAAAAGTATACCATTATTTACGGCGATCGCGTATGCAATTTTCATTACGTCATTTTACATTCACAACACAACGCGAATCTCCTATTTTTGCAGTTTGCTACATTCGTTCGGTATTATAGGGTCTTGATATTATTATTATATTTTTGTGAACGATTGCACGTCAAGCTTTAAATTTGTCTGTAGGTTCTTGCTGACCGATTTCTAAATAATTAGTTATTTAATTATGCTTCTCATGCCACTTCGTATCTGCCGTTTGCGCTTGGCGTAAACATTTAGGGGAATAGCCTTCAGCCTTCGAGAAAAGACTGCCTGTGGCTTCGGCATTCGCGTTCCCCTCCTCCCATCCCAGAGGTGCCGTGAAGGCATGATCTTGAGGAGCAACTCCTCCTTGACGATTCTGGGGGGGCCCATTTTTTTTTTCAAATTTATAAAAGAATTTTAAGGATAATCGAATACCAAAAATTTTTTCTCGCGCCTTTGGAGGGGGTAGGGTTGTCATGATTCCTATTTGACCTGGAGGGGGGCACTCCTCGTAAACCTTGGGGGATCACAGCACCCCTGTCCCATCCACACCTTGACATTGCTTTCATCATGCCGATTTTATTTATACACATACTTTGTATTCAAAGTTTTGCCACTGGCGGAAATAGACCCGGGATTTTGGGGGGGCTGTAGCCCCGATGAAGATTAGTCGTTTGTACGTATATTTGTTTGTAAAAAATTTTCACACGGTCCTACCTCCCCCCCTCCCCGAATAAATCTAAAAAAATCGTAAATAAAATTTTTTTCAAAAATTTTTGGGGGGGCTAATTTTAATTTTGGGGGGGCTTAGCCCCCCCAAGCCCCCCCCTATTTCCGCCAGTGGTTTTGCCCTGGATTTTGCACAATTAAAAGAGATCGTTTTTGATCGATTTAAATCAAAATTAGAAAAAAAAAAAAAATCGATAAAATCTGAAATTGGCTGAAGAAAAATCGATTTAATTCTGTACTATTTTTGTTTGTTTATATAGGTACTCAACATTTAGTTCAAAATTAATTTTGATTTTTTTTTAGTATGAAAATTTACCCCCACAAATGACAGAAATACACATTTTTGAGCGAATACTACATTAATTTCGATTTTTAAATGATCTATTTTTGACATAAGATCGAATCGAAATCCAAAAAATTTATTTTTCTGGTGCGATTTAATCGAAAATCGATAAATAATATTGAAGAAAAAAATATCGGCATCCCTATTCACAGTCAGGGCGTCTACAGTTTAAAAGTGCCTACATTTTTCTCCCGCGGAAGTCTTACTTTGTTTCATAAACTCTACAGTCTGCTCTTTGTCGAAGTTATAAATGAAAGCATTTAAAAATAATGAGAATTCAATTAAACTACAATACTTTTAATGTTCCGCAGAACCAAGCAGAACTAGAAAAAATAATAAAAATCAGTTTCAAATCAGGCTCATGATTTGTGAATCCACTCGCACCTCTTTTTTTTTTTTTATTATTGAAAATGAACTTCAAACACTTCAAAAAAGTCGAAGCTGACTGGGAAAAAATCAAAAATCAAGTGGAAAATTGGAAACATTTAATTTTTTTCTTCAAATAAGTATTTTATACAATTAATATTCACAAGATTGAATACGATGAGGATTACAACACGTTATTCAGTGGAAAGACATACATTAAAACTGAGCAGGTGATGATTATGAAAAAGAGCCTATAATTATAAATGAATTTCGTTTTTCTAAATAACATCTTAATTGACACGTAGAGGAAGACGATTAATAACTGATGCTTATACTCGTATCCATGTAGGTATCCGAAGTTAAACGTGATGTTGGCTTGTGAAAGAGCAAAAACGCGAAGTCCTAAATTGGACAACATTTTTAATTCGTAGTAAAAGGATGGAATTTTTCACCTTTTTTAATGTTTTAAAAAAAAAACTATTACGTACTTAAATAATAACTTTATCAAGTTTACTGTGATTTAAAAAAAAATATTTGGGTTACAATAAAAAGTGTAAAAATGAAAAATGAGAGGTACAAAACTGAGATTTCGAGAAAAGAAATTGAATAAGTATAAAATTCAAAAAAATGAAGATTCGATTGATCTCGCAGAGGACTTGAAAATTTCCTCGTTAGCCCCAATATTTTAAATAATTCTTCGAACATTTCGGAATATTGCTAATCGAAGTCCGGCGAATGTGCATACATACGACTTGCACATAGACCAGCTATTCGTGAAATACTCGAGAATCGCTTTTATGAAGGTACTTGATAAGGACACAAAAAGGGTAATTGGACGTTGATTAATATCAATCAACTTGATAAAAGCAGGTCCCGAGAGACGAAAACTTAATTGCAGTCTTAGAAAATTTTCTCATTTGAAAATTAAAGGGAAAAATGAATACAATTGGCCTAAAATTTTCAACGGTTTGACACGAATTCAGCACATTGAACCAAAACTACACCGAGCTACACGCCTTCGTCACGAAGCAGACTCAGCAGCCATGCAGAGTCGACTCCTCTCCTCTTCGATTTCAATACGAGTTCGGTTGAACGCTTCGGTTTTCAAAAAATCAACCGTCTTATATACGGTAGCCGTAGAGGGGGTGTGTACGTTTTCTGAAGATTTTTTGACCAACCCTGGTCCTGATGTCTTATTGTCGCCGGACTCGAGGTCTAAATCTAAATACTGAATTTCACTAAACTTCTTGGACGATTCTTTTCGATGACTGCCAGGAAGAAATGATGAATTGTTCATTTGATAAACCTGCACCTGCGAATATAAGAAAATCATTCGACTGTTAATAGTACTACATAAAATGAGCGATGCGAGTTGGTATCGAGTAATGAACCGCCGGGGGGGGGGGGGGGGGAGTGAGAAAAGTTACTGATTTAATCGCGAGGCTAGAAGAAATTGAAACAAATTTTGCAAAATGTGCGTACTTCTTCTTTCGCTGGTGCAAGGCGATCGTCGGAGGACGAGTGACGTCGGTGCATCCGACCCGTGGTTGCGAATCCAGAATTGTGACTCTTCAATGCCATATTATTCGGAGAGATTTGACTAGGACCTGATCTGGGCTTTTGACGACCCAGACTGCCGACAGGTGGTGATGCCAAAACGATCGAACCGTCTGCTTCGCAAAGAACGAAAACGAAAAAATAATGAGCAGATAATTAAATTATTAAATTAATAAAGGCATCTTCGAATTTCGAAAAAATGAATCGACTTCCTTCCACATCTAACCAAAAGTTCTGTTTACCCACAGATGTCATTAATTTCATTTTCACGAGTAAAATTTTTTGAAAAAATCGTTGAGAATTTTTTTTGACCAGTAAAAATAAGAAATTATTGAAAAATAATTAAGAACTCAGCTTCAGTATCAATCAGTTTTTTGGATGATGAAATTTTCGAATGATTTTTTGGCGCCGCTGCCCCCCTCCCCCCACTAAAAAAAGACAATTTACATTCCTTTACATTCATTCACATTCATTCACATTCCTTCGCATTCATTCACATAATAATTTATAATGGTATTAAAGGGAAAAATTAGCGAAAATATCCATTATAGGTGAAAATTATACTCAGCGAAAACGGATTAATGAAGGTATTGGAGGATGTAAAATAAGTGGAGGTCACACACGATGTGCAAAACTCAAGTTACGATTCCAATCACTTACCAACGCCAACAGCCGCATTTCGACCGGTTTCGTGCATCTTCTTCCACTGCGCCGGCTTGATGGGCTTCTTATTGCGATCGATAATCGGTCCCGGATACGTCATCAGTACGGGACTGGGCTCGTTCGAGCCGCCCGTCGAATCCGACCACTTGCGGCCCGGCTTCAGGTCACGATTGACGACCGGCGGCGCTGAAACGGGCTGGGCGCCGTTGCCGGCGCTCGGCGACGGACTGGGCAGATTCGAGTAGGTGAGCGCATTGGTAAACGACGTGGATCCGGTCTCGGAGCGCGGACTATCCGGCACCTCGTCCGGATTCGTGACGCTCATGGCGAAGTCGTAACGGAAGATGTTGTTCGTGTCGGACGAGGAAACGTGGCCGGGCGCCGCGTTCGAATAGCAGTGACGACCGGAGAGCGCCGCTGCGCCACTCGTCGACTTTTTCGACGCGTCGCCGGCGCAGTTGCCGGCCACCTGGTGAGATCTGGGTACGTCGTACATGTCGTCTTGGCTGAGTTCCGCAACTCGGGGAGCGACGGCGGCGTTCGCTGCAGCGGGAGAGCCGGCGCCGGCTGCGGGTTCCTCCATCCGGTGGTCGGACGGCGGTTGAGATTCGCCGCCGGCCAAGTGCGACGGTTTGGGCGGCCGCGGAGGCGCCGAGACGGCAGCGCCGCTAGACGGCGCCACCTTGGCGAAAACGCGGTCGGCGCGCACGGTCACGGCGCTGGAAATGCTGCTCAGAGCGTTCGGACTGTCTTCGCCGTCCATCGAGCTGTCCGACGGTCGCGGAAACGTTTCCCAGTTGACGTGCGGCTTTTTGGACGAAGTCGGTCGATGCAGCACCGATTCGTCGTCCGTGAATACGGATTCGGAGCCGGGACTGGGCGGCGGGGTGGAGCCGGCATCGACCATGATCTCGGGTGGTCTGAGGTTGCGGGGCAGGTCGTACGAGTCGACCCGATGGTCGCTGGTTGCCGAAACCACCGTGGCGGGCACCGATGCGGTCGTTGTTGGCCCTGCGCCGGAGGGCGTCGACTTGTTGGATCCGTAGAGCAGCAGCAACTGTTTCAGGTCTTCGTCGTTATTAATTGGTTTGCCGGAAATGCATTCGCTGATGGGTATGTAGGGTCCGGTGATGATGGTGTGCGGCGTTACCGGCGGCGAGATCTCCGTAATGCCCGTAGTCGCTTGCGATATATTGTCTCCTTCGAATTCCAGAGCTGGAAAAGAGAAAAAAGATGAGAGACGAATAACATAAAACGACGCGGGCTTGAATAGAGTAGATGCAAATCGAGCTTAGAAATGGCCGGCTAACAAGGAAGATACGAGTACTAGTCGATGGAAATGAAAAACTGGGGACTTCATCGGAGCTCTTTATTTAACTACAAAAATAATTTGGGGTGAGGAGGAGGAGGAGGAGGTATATTCAGGAATTGTAGATTAAAAAAAAAAAAAAAAAACAGGACTTCAGACCTCTTTTCTCAACTTCAAGGTAAGTAGTGAGTAAGGCGAGGGGTATATTCAGGGACCAGAGATGAAATAAAGAAGATTCTTTGAATCCGAAAGTTTGAGACAGTAGGTTTGTTCTATTAGTAAAAGAGTGTCGCGCTTTTAGCACTGTTACAAAAAAGTTCTCAAAATAGCTGTTCTATTTGAAAAGTTTTTTTTATTCAAGGACGTAGCTGTTCTTTTTGCCACTAGAACTCGAACCCGAGAACTTGAGTTCTATTCGAGTTCTATACTTTGAGATCTCATGATGACTGAGACGAGTACCTAATTAAAGCGCTGCACTGTTGCTGAAAGTAAAGTTTACATTTAGTATTTTTGCAATGTGAAATGAGCCGAGAGTATACAGCAATTTAATAAAATATTGTGAAAAATGTATTACGATCGCGGTCTTTTGGGTATAGTAATATGTTCGTCAAATATAAAAACCTGATAAGTGAACCAAGTTCAAACGTAATATGTGCAGATAAAAATGTAGATACTAGAGCTAGAAATGGATCGAAGCGATAGTGAAAGAATATTCTATGAATGGGTCCGTCGGTGAACGAAGGAACTATACGTGTGGGCAGCTCTCAATAAGTTGTTCCGGGTAGTGATGAGAAAAAGTGATATTGAAAAAAATGATTATATGTCTATTATAGGGTATATATCAACAACTGATTGATGCTACTGACAACTAAGTCTCTACGTAGAATTTTTCAACGTGTTATAAAAAATTATCTGCAGCGACAATATCGAGAGTTCATGCAACTTCATATAGTTTTGGGCGTGAAAGATATACAATAATTAAAAGTACAAAATAGGCAGAAATGACGCCTGCATAGTCTTTTCTGACGTTATAGGTAATAAAATTAATATTATAAAGATCGACATTCTTTGCTTTAATTAGAAATACAAATTTCCCGACGAATTTAATACAAAAAATTACACACAATACGAAGGTCAGACACGATATCAACAGTCAGTTACGAAAAATAAAGAGCTTCAAAACTTTTTTCAACCACTGAATCAATAAAACAAAACCAGGAAAAGTAATTGAATTTCATAGCACACCTGTGCTTACGAATTCTTAAATGATTCAGGTGGTGATTCAAGCGACGAATACGATTCAATTCAAGTTTCAAGGGAAAAAACAAAACAAATTACAAATGAATCATAATCTGAATTTCGCCATGAAAGCCATCTAAATCGCATTGATGTTGAAAACTACAATTTTCTGAAGTTTCCCATTTCACGAATTAAATTTTGGAAATTCAAAAATTACCATTATATTGATGAGTAGTGCGTTCAACATGTCAAGAACAAAAATTCGGTCGATTAAAACGACCTTGAGGGAAGATAAATACCCAGACACAAAAAACCATCGATATTTTCCCCGACTATAAGGCTGGAATTTGGATAGTTGTCAAGTTGGAAATCAAACGACTCAAGTTTACAAGCGTCTGGGAAAAAAAAAAAAAAAAAAAAACACTGCAGACATACGAGAAACGTGATTTTGGCATACACGTCACACTATTCTGCGCTGAAGAGATGACCTTTCAACGTTCATTATGACTCATCGAGAATCACAAAGTGGGTATAGAAAATACGAGAAACATCGACATCGTTAACATACATACTGATGGAGGGGGGCGGGGTGGAAAAACTATAATAATAATATCTGAATATTCTAATAATAATATTAATAATAATAATCTTTGAAGAGACGTGAAGGAAGGCGGGGAGGTTGGAGACGAAGAGAGGGGTAAACAAAAAAACAAAGACCAATGTCAACGTACCAGTAACCGTATCCTCTGTAATGAATGGTTTGAGGCCGCAGACGTGACAAACGCAATCCACCCATTTGTTCATTTCTTCCTCAGTCTCCGCGGCTAAGTAGTAATCTCTTTTTGGCGTTTTTATCGAGAACATATGCTGGTATCTCTGTTTGTTGTTTTCAAAACGCAAACCGGCGTCGACCTGCGAATATAAGGCACGAACAAAATAATCACGATTACTGGGTGTCCACGGGTCATGAAAAGTCATAAGTACATTGGAGAAAGAAAATTAGTTTGGTTTTTCGCAGCATGAAATTTGTTACCGTAAATGGGATCGAGGAAAATTGTTTCACAAGTTCATTCCTATACTTGGGTCAGAGATTGTATTTCCAATTTCCGAAAAAGTCCACGCGAGATAAAAAAATTATTTACCTGTTCGCATTGATCTAAATCAATTTGACCTTTTAGTTTTCTGCAATTTCGGTCGGTATAGTAACACAGAAAATATTGTCCAGGTAATTCACCCGAGTTGCGTAAAATGAACCATCTTCGCCTCCACCGCTGAAAAATCAAAGAAATCGACATTGGATAAAGTCGTCAATAAATTAGCAAAAATAGAGATAACACTCTTAGTGTTTGTTGAAAATTATTCGATCGCATTGAGGTTTGAGAAATTTTACTATCCTACATTCAATTTCCACTATCCTCCTTGAGCTTACGTTAGTGTATAATTGTAATGGAAAGTTGCTTTTTTTATTGAACAATGACGAAACAGATTCTGTTTTTGATGAATTTCTTTGTTCTAATTGGTTGATTAAAAATGCGAAAGAATTCAGATTATTAATCAGGTTTTCTAGAATCATAATCGTTTCTTATATTATTAGTCTTCTCAGAATTTAGGAGACAAAAATATAGCGATGCCACAAATTGACTAGATATAAGGAGATAGGTTGGGTTTTTTTTCTTTTACGGTTTAATAACTAGAAATGATACACTAAGAAATATTTCGATCGTGATTTTTCATAATTTGCATAATAAATTGGGATAATTTAAGATTTGTAGCAGAAATTACTACGAAATTGGTAAAATATGTTATCCTAGATAGTAAAAGGTACTCTAAGTGTGAGAAACTGAACAATATTTTAGTCATTTGTTCACCAAATGAAACATAGAGATATGTCATGTTTAGCAGGTTTTTGACAGAAAACCTTTTTAATTTTGGTCTGACTTTCACAAATAAGCGAGGAATCCACATAGTTACTCGTTTCATGATCTCAGGATTCCAAATATACCCATTTTGCGTTTTCATATTTCTTTCTTTCATCCTGTGTAAGTAAGGTGGTACGTCATAATTCCTCAGTCATGTAGTGTTGATGACGTCATCATTAAGACGTCCAGTATAACGACGCGACGTTCAGTTTTTGATTAACCCCAGCCATAAGACACATCCAGGTCAAAAAACAAAAATCAAAAATCAACCTCGCCCTCGTAGCATGGGGCCATCTCATCTGAGCGACATTTCTTATACCTCTTTCAAGCAGTGCAACAACCATGTATCAGCTGATAGTAAGTACTGAGTACATTTATATAGTGAGTTTGCACTAACAAAGTGGTTGCTCCGAGAATTTTTCTCTCGGGATTAAGTGGGCGCAGTGGCGCCCACCTAGGGGGTTAAGTGGTGCGGTCGCACCGGGCCTCACAATTTATGGGCCCCATCAGATGGGAATTTTGACCGCCCTTTACTACCAAATATGTTGAAAAACATTGAATTGAACAAAATTATGAGGGGGTCTCTTTACTGAAAAGGGCCTCACAAGTGATCTTGCACCACCTATTTCAAAATACATGGGCGTCACTGAAGTGGGGATTGAGTTAATAGATAGAATATGGCGCCCTTCTTCTTACTACCTAGATATCAAATTAGAGCAAGGTATAGCATGCAGTCTGATATCCAGTGGGAGCATTCATGCAAATTCTCTTTATGACAGAATATAAACCAAAAATCACGTGACAACAAGACTTTCGAAAAACATTTCGCAGAGATGATTTTAAAACTGACAATCAAGTTTTTCTAGTCGTGGTTTCCTATGATACTGTGATTTCGATACGATCCGCGAAGCGAGTCATGCAACGTCTGCGGATAGCTTACGCAAAATTATGACGCATATCCTTTCGAAGTGAAGCTCATAGAAACAATAATCGAGTTTAGAGTATATCGTTGTTTATAGTTTGTGCTCGTGTGGATTGAATGCGAGATGAAAAATTTTCGAAGAAAAAGAAAATGGAGACAGCACGTGTTTTTCATTTTGTTTTCATTGTTTCATGCAACCTGCACGTGATTTTTGTCCATACGTAACATTTCCCCCTGACTCTCCTCTTCACTAACCATAAAAATGATTTTCCCTCTAAAGGGACACGAATTAGGGTCGTGAAAATTTATCCACGTGTATTTTAAATTATAATCCCCCGTGCAGGAAAGTACGTTGAATTACCTACCTTTTAAAAAAAATGGCTGCAATATGTAAATTGGACATGATTTACGAACTCTTGTCTTGAAATCGTGTAGTGTCCGATATGAGCTGCAGCAGTAAAATACTGCATAATTATGTGACACCCCATATAAATTTTATATTATTCATTTTGATTATTAATTCATGATTTGCCTAATTTAGGTTGGTCATTTCAATTCTTTACGATGTACTGTACATACACGATTTCAATAAGGTATAACCGAAGTGGTGGAGGCCTTTTAAAATAGCATTATTACATATAGGTCCCGCTTTTTCCCCCTTTTTGTAGCCAAAAAATGAGTATGTATTTATTAAAGATGAATTCTTTGTACTAGACTTGAAGTAAAAATTTTGTCCGTCCGTGATTCCTCAATGTTAAACCTGGGTATGATGACGACATCATACCTAGGTATAACATTGGGGGTATGATGACGTTATCACATTGAAGATGTTAAAGATGAATTCTTCTTTTACTTGACGTTTAGTCAAAATTTTGTGTGTTCGTGCGTGTCCAATGTTGTCGTAAGATGACGTCATCATATCGCTCATTTAATTCAACAACGTCACAACTCAAAAAATCATAATTTTTGAGTTAAATATAATTAAGAAAAAATTTTTTTTATGTCTGCTTTAAGATGGTATAACTTTAAAAAAAAAAACTGAAAATTTGGAGATGTGACGTTGTTGTATTAAATGAGTGATATTTAAGCTTGATGACGTAATCAAGCATATGCATTATGCAAGTTTGATGACGTCATCGTACATCATTAGCTTAATGAAACTTTTAGTCGATTTTGTGCGTGTCATTGTGTGTCCAATGTTAACGCATGATGATATCTGTCCGGACGTAGCTTTTTTTTCCTCCATATAGGTAATTGAGCTTACAAAATGAGCTACAAATTGAGCTACAAAATGTGCTAGAAATTAAGCTTACAAAATGAGCTGACGCGACACGGCATTATAGATTTTGCCTATCAATCGATAACTATTGCCGCCAACATTGTATGCTTCACGATTGATTTGAAAAAATTTTTTCTCAAGAAAAGTTAATGAACTTTTTTTATATACGAGTCTCGTACAATTGATGTAAAAGAGAATTCTTCTTCGCCTTCACGACTCTTCGTGAAGGCTACAGCTATTTTTATAGTCACTAGATCAGTTCGGTGAGAGCTCTACCTGATCAGGTATTCATTTTATTAATATAAATTTTTCTTTCTTCTGTTTTAGGTAAGTTCGTTCATACGAGATATTTGTAAATAGGTATAATGAAATGTCAACAATTCAGCATTTGATCGACCATGTTTTAACGCAACTCTTTATAATGTAAGTAAAATAAGTTTTGAAATTTATTAGTTTCCTAAATGAATGCAGAGAGAAACTGTGGACTGTGGAGGTTCTGGAGTAGAAACCTTCGTCTTCGGCTAAATTTGAGAATTTCCAAAAGTTTTTATAACTGTTTTTCTAAACACAAATCTCATTATTGAGATAACACTTTTCCTTTTTTTAGTCGGCTGTCTGGTGTTGATGTTTTTATAACATCGTAATTTAGCAAATGAACCGAGCACTGATATTCAGTGTGCATAGCATTGTGGCGGTGGCTAGTATATCGAACTCAGGACCTTACGGTTTTTTTTAGAAAAATCCTAAATAATAGTCTTTAATTCGTGCCACCATCACATCTGCTGTGTTTGAGGTTTCAAATTTTCTTTGAAATGGGAAATTCGAACCAAATCGAACCTTCACTTTACAAAGAAAATAAGTAAAACGAATCATCTCAGAAGAATTGATTATTGAATTATATGTTTCTAGAAAAATCTTCAGTTTAAGAGAATAATATATCTATCCTGAAATGAATTTGTATCACTCAATCGAGTTCTTCCTTTCCTGTTTTATGTTCTTGCTAGCGCAGCCCGAGCTACGCCGCCTTTCCGCTCAAATTCTTCTCAAATTCGCTCAAATTCCGCTCAGTTTTGCTCAAATTCGCTCAATTTTGCTTGAATTTCCCTTCCACCCCGCTCAAATTTAGCTCCAATTCCGCTCAAATGTTGCTCAATTCTGCTCATATGTCGCTCAATTCCACTTAATTTTGCTCTAAATTTGAATAAATTACACATGTGTTGGGTCAATTTGATGACTGGTACCTGATGCTGATTTTTTTCCGGAGATTATTTAGAAATATGCCATGTCCGAATGAACACTGCTCTTTTTAGCCAAATATTTTTCATCATTCAGTAGCTTGGAGACAGATAATTCGATAATTTGCTGATATACTGAGTATTTCAATTGAACCAAAGTTTCTCCTAATATAATATACTTTGCATCTCCTGATTTCTGCTCAGAGAATATATTTGTGAGTTGAGTACTGGTATGGGGGTTTTCGAGGTTGCTGTTGCTGAACAAGAATCGGGCTGCCATTTTAGACGGCGACTCTCGTCCGGCGAGTTATGACCAAAAAAAAGTAAAAAATGCTCCTAAATAGATCTAAATCGCGACGTACATGGAGTAAAACGGGTCGCAGATTCAGATTTTGCGTGAAAAATAACTCAAATTTCACTCCAATCCCGCTCAAATTTTGCTGAATTCCACTCCAATTTTGCTCAAATTTTGTTTTACTCGTATCATGAAATAAATAAATGAGAATTGCTTCGTTCTGAAATATTGTGTAGAACTGTAGAAGTGTAGAATAGAATTCACAGTTTTCGAAAATGTTTTCATCATTAGCAGTAAAATTAAAACTCTAATCAAAAATATTTATAAATCATTATATTTCTGAGATTTTCCTGTTTTTAATGAGACCAAATTCAGCTTTTTACGTTAATTAGAAGCTGAGTAATCACGAAATGAAAAATATATTTATTTAAGAATTTCGAGTATGGGACAGATATCCGTACATTGGATTTTATTCTATAGATTTTAAGATGTCACTGTTGAGGACTATAACCAGTTGTAAACAGTTTTCTTTATAAATTTATATTACCATTTTTAAAAGATTTTCAACTGAAAATCTCCTAAAACTTGAATTTTTTTCATATTTTAGCTGAATATATATCAATCCTCCAAATCTACAAAGCTTCAAGAACCATTACTCAGTTTAAGGAGTTCCCAACAAAAACATTTTTATTATAATCGATATTAAATCTAAACAGCAGAGGATAATTTCTAGTCAGTTTTTTCAGTTTGTAGAAAGATGTAAAGAGTTAATACGAACCCCGAAAGGTTTTGAAGGGCAGAATATTTCTCAAAAGGGGGGCTCACTCAGGGGTCAGGGCTCCTCGGGGGACATTTCCCTCGCCCTCCCTCTTATTTTCTGTATCCGAAAGTAGGTTCGAATTGATCAAAATGGGGGAGGGGGTCTCAGTCTTTTAGCTATGGGTCTGTACGAATAGGTACTCGGCAAGCAGTAACTTACTGGTGTTACAGCTCTCCAAATTCTGGTAGATGGGGGTGATTTGATCAGCCATCCTTCCCAAACAGTCTCCAAGTTATCCATTTTGTTAGACATCACAACCAATCTGCGAGACAGTCAGTGGCAGCAAATTTGAGACAAAAATAACTGTAGCTACAGATGCATTTAAGATACAATAACCGGAGCCAAAAAAAGTCAAAAATAATGCAACGGAAAGATAACAAAAATAATGGGAATACATGAATGCATTGACTGAATGGGATTACGCGTTAACTACTTTTCATGTAACAAAACCATCAAGATACACTAGATTTCCGCCTAATATCATAATGTAAACTATACATTCAATTCAACAGATGAATATTAAAGATGAATGGAGATTAGAAACTTGAACTTTGAAATATTTTCAATTCTCGGAATAATAAAACAACATCAGCATCTTTTCTCAGCTCCCTTCTCCTAATAATGATATAGTAGGGGCCGGTAGTACAAATCTCGGTCATCAATTTCAACGAGTGAAACTCCCCTATTTCTCTGCTCTATGGACTGAAGCAGCTCTAGACTCTTGACTTGAGGCAAAATCCAAAAAGAATTTTTTAACGAGCTATATTGGTAGCACTGAGAAAAATCATCACTTCGGACTTGGGCCTATCCGAACGCAACCCTGGAAGTTGTATGGTCAAGATCGAATGAAAAAAATATGTGCGACGAATTATGAAACTGGTAGGTTTCAACCAAAAAAAAAAAAAAAAAGGCCGAAGTCGACCTAGGACCTTCTTTGATATCCGTCTTCATTTTGAATCTTGTGCATAATGTATTAAAATTTCAATCGACTAAACAATAATCAAAATGGGGCGAGGGCGACTCGCGAGTCAGCTTTTTCAAATTTTACAGTGGAGCAACAAAAAAAAACAAAAAAGAAAACAAGTGAAATTCCATTGCACTGGGCCACTTTGGTTTGCTAATTGTAATAAGTGTTTGTAATACTGGCCCTAGATATTTGCACTTTGACCATGCTTTCACTATGGAAATATATTTAATAACTGGAAGGAGTACGCGTCGTTAGAACTACAACGAATTGAAAGACAGAGAAAGAAGAAGTGTGACCTATTTGTTTTCTCTTTCGCACTCGGTCCGCAACACGAAGCGAAAGAGAGATAGGAAAATTTTAGTCCATTGGTTTTCGCTCTCGCACTCGTTGAGTTCGTCTCTATTCGTTTACGTTTCATCACGAGTACTCGTTCCGGTTCCATTTATTAAATCCAGTTCCATTTTAGTTCCATGATTCTCATCTGCTACTTACCAGGTTTCACCCAGGCCATTTCTCTAGTTTGGAGCGATCGTGTATGATTTGCATGACAAATTTCACAACGTTCCACAGAAAGTGAAGTGTGTGTTTGTTGCTGTGTGTGTCGTGTGATAGCTGTGTTTAGCTACAGAAAGTGGAAACCTGGTGGAAACTGGAAAGCTGGCTGAAATTCTGAAATTTCGCTGAGCTTGAACGTGAACGCCGAACGAAGAGAAAAGCATCAAAAGCTGTATAAAGGCACAGTGCACTGTCGCTGAAAAGACTGCTGTTGCTCAGCAGTCAGCAGTAGCTGCGTTTGGAGTGTTTAATTTGGTGAAATTTTGTGTGATCGTTTACATTAGTGCATCTCTATTCATTTGAATTGAAAGTAAAGGTTAGTATCGCAACGATGCGAGTATTTCGAAATTTGTAAATCAGATAATTTTTCTAACTCGAGGCGAAATTGTTTGTTTAGGATCAGCGCTGAAGTAATCCACTGATCAACATCGAAGTCCGAAAATGTAACTTTCTTAGATGGCTCGTTTCTCAATACTTTCAACATAATGTGAGTACCAAATCGCACTTTTGTGCATCCCTGTAACTTGACTTATTCCATATTCTTTGATACCGTTTCTTGTTTTTTCAGATTTGCAACACATCCGATTTAAAATGTTCAAAGGTGTAAAACGTTATGTGCGAGAACGTCTCGAGAGGAAAGTTATCTCCAAATCGGACAAAGTCGATAGCCTTAGAAAACCGAAACCCGCGCGTTACTACAGATGCAGAGCATCGTTCGTCCCTGATTATCTGAAACGCGTTAACAAGAATTTTAGCTATCACTTTTTAGCCTTAAAACACGACACCCAGCAGCAGAGTAACGAGAACAATAGCGATGAATTCAAGTCGAATAGATGTTTGGATCCAAGTTGGGTCGAAACTTTTGGACTGGTACGAAATTTTTTGCACTTTCATTATGCTAACGAAAATTTCTTTGAAAAGATGCTCGAAAAATTGCAATGAAATTGATGTAGCCAGGCAAATACGGCGTTCCAATTGAATGTGTACTTTATATGGAACAGTGAGAAGATGAGTAGATGTCTGGAAAACTTATCTTTGATTTGAATAAAAATGCATTCGAACGCTCTGAAATCTTAATTTGGTAGAGCCGTTAATTTTCTAATTTTAAAAGCATTAAAAGTCCTGATTGTCTGCTAAAGTAGAACGAAAAATGTTCGATCGATGTTATTGAAATTTTAGTTCTGTATTAGCAAAGAGCAATTTAAAAAAAATAATTAAACGAGCGTCAACACGAACATTCTGGTACAGTTCTTGTGATATTCGATGGCTACTCGATTTTGAAAATGCCTATGAAAGTATGTTTTTAATAATTGTGGGAAATTAACGAAACTGCCATTCGAAAAACATTTTTCGCTTTCGATTAGTCCAAAAATAAAATTTTTTACTTAATTTTTTTCATGCAGTTCCCTTTAAAAAACTATTATCGCTGGTGTGATTTAGTTTTTATAAAAATATATAATATGTTCTAGTGTCTTTGCCCAGGAAAAAAATCCCTTTTTCTTTAAGGAATTGTAACCATTTTTCATTGTTTCATCAGCCGAATGAGACACGATACTGGTTTTCATCTCACAATCAGAACTTGGTTGAATTTATGATACTGTCTAACCGCGTTTCATATAATGATATTATTGACGAGTTTCGTTTTTCTAGAGTGGTACTCTCGCATTCGGATGGTCGCTAAGCCAGAATGTGGAGTCGAAACGAAAACGACTGGTCGATGAAATTCTCGATCTTCATTACAATAACAGCTGTCCGTTGAAGAGCGTCCTCTGTCCGTACACCGCCGTCAAGAACGTCCTCCCGAAACACGTACTTACCCAGCCAAATAATATTTTGCAAACCAACATCAACGGTGATCGGAGGGAAATACCGTTACCCGTCTTCGGACCTCTAACCGCCGAAGAAGTATTTGTTTTTTATTTTGAATTCTCCGAGTTCGTCTCTTGTTTCGTCGTGAATGACTGACGTTTCCTTTAATTTCCATTTTGTAGACTCTCAACGAAGCTAAAGTGGGCTTGGAGAAGGCTCGAAATGCGGCCATTGCCGAATTCGAAAATCGTATGGGACTGCAGTGCATGTCCAAAAAACGTTATCGACGAGCAATGGCTCATTTTGCGGCCGGCTCAGCTTTGCAGAATGGCGCCGCCATGTTTAATCTTGCTCAGTGTTACGAGCTGGGACTGGGAACGCCTAAAGATTTGGCAAAAGTAAGTATTGATATCGGCTGCGTATAAATCAGCGAGTACTATTCAAGACAGAGACTGTTTGGTCGTCGCGTCATTAAAATTGAATGTAGACCGGATCCACGAACGATGAGAATTTATTTACCTACAAAATGAGACTGAAACACAAATTTCTCGCGCCAATTGTTTGAATGCTTTTTTTTTTTTTAATAGTAATTTGAATGGTTCTAACTCTCAGAATTAATTTGGCTATCCAGATAGGGTTATAATTTTAAAATTTCTCTAGTTTTATGTGATGCGCTTGTTATTATTTATACTGAAGAGAAATTTCGTATTTTTGCAGGCCGCTAAATGTTACCACGCCGCCGCCGAAATGGGAAATGCTACGGCTACATTCAATTTGGCCGTTTTCTATGCTCAAGGACTCGGTGGACTGAAGTCGGACAAGGTGAAAGCTGAAGAACTGCTGCAAAAAGCTGTCGAGCTTGGGGAGCCGCACGCGAAAGTGGCGTTAGAAAGTCGCTCCAAAAGTCAGAGGGTATCCGGGGAAGAGATCAGCGGTGTCAAATCAACGACCCAAAGTGATCGTCTGGTGACGCCAGCAACGAACAAAAAAGTCGCTCCATTTCCCTCTATGGACACGAACAAAGTTACCGAAACGAGTCAAAATAAGTTCTTCTTAGTAACGAAAACGTGTACAGGTGAGTGAAATTAAAGCCGCCGCGTATTCGCTTGAAGTCTGCGGATGTAATTTACGATTTTAATTGCCCTAGATGTCAAGTTCCAAGATGATACCGTCGTAAGTGCCATAGGCAAGACAAATCTACACAACTTTGCCTTGCTTGGTGTGAAAGATTATGTGGAAAACATTCGGAAGTTTCCTGTCACTTTCCACGAGCCTGTCATGCCAAGAAAAGTAATTTTTGTTTGTAATATTAAGAGTATGTAGCTGCAGTAGGTTACTCGTGCGTGTTTAAGTGGAAATGTTTAAAACCGAGGCTTTTTTCGATATTTTTATCCGAAAAATCGAAAGGTTTCTCATCAACATACTCGAAGCTCGTCAATCATTCGAGCCTTTCTTCTCTGAACTGAAAATTCAAATATTTTAATGTCAATTTTTTTGCTCCATCCGAGTGAAGATAGATTGACACGAAATTATTATTTTTTTTTTTTTCATCTGCAAGTATCAGGGTAATTGAGTGATTTCATTTTGCATTAACCTATCAGTTTAAATTCACTCTAATTGTTCTCTTTTTTTTTTATTCATCTTTGTCTTTTTTTCTCTTCAGACGAGAACTAAAGTTATTGTTGAACCAAGTCTAAAAGTAAGCATGTAACCCGCAGTGGCGGAACCAGATATTTTTGGTGCAAGGGAAATCGGAAAAAATATCAACGTCCAAAAAAAATATGATTTTTTTTTTCTTTTTCGATAATTCTCCTCTTTTTACTGGTTCTGCGTCTATTTTGGAAATGAAAGTTTTTTTAGGGGGCCCAATTTTTCTTCTGGAGGGCCTGTGGCTTCCCCTGGCTAACCTCCTCTGGTAGTTCTGGCTTTGTTAACCTGTAATTATTATGTTTTTTTGAAAGCGTTGTTAATGATTTGTGTTTCTGTTCTAGAATGCAGTTGTGGCATTCCACTGGTGATGCAGTAATGTGCGTGTGAAATTACCTAGTACTGTTCAAAACCACTTGACTGTAGACCCTTGCCCAAGTTTTTTTTCATGTGTGCATTTTTTGTTATTTTAGCAGTATTGTTTTTAAGTTTTTTTTCCTTCTAATTATAAGTAATTATTATTTTTAAGCAATCAATTCAGACCTGAAGGTATGTGAATTTTGTCATTAGGTTGGACAATAAACATTTACTTTGGCCTTCCTATCGTATTCGATTGTTATTTGTTTTTATGAATTTTCTAAATTTGAACTTTGAATGTGTTGTATGTAATTGTTGATTGGGTTTTGTTCGAGATGAGGTGTGCTTTATTCCCCACTAACAGAATAATTTATCTGATTTTATTCAGCTTATCACTTAAATCGTACGGTACTAGTTCTTTCAAAGGCCTCATTGATGTCGTAGCATCAATCAGTTTAAAGTCACTCTAATTGTCCTCTTTTTTTGTATCCATCTTTGTCGTATTTTCTGTTCAGACGAGAACTAAAGTTATTGTTGAACCAAGTCTGAAAGTGAGCATGTAACCTGCAGTGGCGGAACCAGATTTTTTTAGGGCAAGGAAAATCTTAAAAAATAACGTCCAAAAAAAATTGAGTTTTCTTTTTTTTCGATAATTTCAATATTTTTACTGGTTCTACGTCTGTTTGTGAAATGAAACTCTTTTTTAGAGGGCTCAATTCTTCTTCTGGAGGGCTTGTAGCTTGTGGCTCACCTCCTCTCGTAGTTCTGGCATCGTTAACCTGTATTTATTATGTTTTTTTGAAAGCGTTGTTAATGATTTGTGTTTCTATTCTAGAATGCAGTTGTGGCATTCCACTGGTGATGCAGTAACGTCAAACTTGTGTGTGAAATTACGTAGTACTGTTCAAAACAATAATGTTGAACCAAGTGAGTGCTTTTCTTTTGGTTTGTGTTAGATGGGTAATTTTGTGAATTATAATAATTGGATTCTTCTCCGGTTGAATATCTGAATTCTCGTTACGCTGCACGATTATCTAGGCTATGCTTTGTGCATTTGAAGGTCAAAAATTGATTTTTGTTGTTGAAAATTCTGACATGATTATAGAATAACAAATCCAACTGTCCTAGATTCAACTCTTTAACCCAAAAATTGTTGAAGTATAGCATATCAAAGTTGAAGAAATATGAAAAATACAATTTTTTCATATTTTGAAGTTAATTGAGAAGTTTTTTTCCTTCATTGCGATTTACAAGTTTCAGGTAAGTTTTTTTTTTTGTACGAAGTGAATGACGGAAAGACTACCGTGCAATTGAAACGTTGTTCAAGCTTCTTTTTTCGGAATTTTGAAAACAGACTACCTTTTTCTTAATCGCTTTTTAAAGGAGTTGAGCTACAATCACAGAAAATGCTCTTTAGAGTATGACGAACAAGTTACTGTCAAAATTTAAAAACCAATTATTTCAACTTAAATGAGGCAAGAGACTTCTCCGTTCTGCTGAACAGCTTGATTTCATTCATGCTGGTAGCATCTGATGATAAACAAATCAACAATGTCTTCAGTATGTTGGCAACATTGTTGTTCAGATGCGAGGAGTAGAATAGATGGACCATTGTCGGCAACATGCTCGCAACATTATTAATCTCGCGATCCAATCCGATTGGATTTGGATCGGGAAATTCGTGTAATCGTGTTGCGAAATGCGAAGGAGAACATGCGTCCGTCGTCCAACTTCCAGCATCCAGTGATCACTGATCAGTTTGTGAGTATATTATTTTATTCGGTCAACAAGTAGCAAGTAGTTTTATCTCGTCGTGTGATGGATTCGTTTGTGAAGTTGAGTGTTCGTTGATTCCGGTCCAATGTAAAACAGTTATGAATCACTAGTGCACAACTGTTCTTTTCTTTGATAAATATAAACATGAACAATAAACATCTTCGAACTTCGTTTCGTCTTCCCACATTTAAATATTTTTCTGAGCTATCCACCTTGATTTATTTGCATCAATATTTGCCGTCTAATATACCGGGTTAATAAATTGATAATTTTTACAGTACAAACGTTCATTGAAGAGTCGGTTATCCTAAATTAAACTGTAAGTATTTCTAAAATATCCGAGGAAGAAGTAATATAAGGCATGTCGGTTTTTAATTTCAGGCCCTTTTATCGTTTCATTTCTTTAAAACTACTTCTGTTATTGTATTCCAGATTAATGGCTGCTACTCGTTCGAGATGCATACCTCAATGGAAGAAGTGTGATGTTTGCCAAGCTATTATCAGTCAAAATGATTTAAATCTCCATTCATCCTCGCATTGCCCGCCACAAAATGAGAGTCGAGATTGGCCGTATGGCCATATTTACGAAAAGAAGTTTTTCACTTTCGTCAAAGTTTTTGAACCTGCAGATGGTAAGAACGGTATTAAGTTTCTTTAAAATCAAATAGCCCGGCTCGTTGTTATATTTTTACAAGTAATTGGATTTTATAGAAAAAACAGAAGCTTTTTTCAATAACACGGTGCAGGTTTCGCTAGCAGTGGCTCAAATATGTGACGTACCCATCGGCGACCCCGTGTTAATTACAGCCAAAAACAATCAGTCTGTAGTAAAATCCTTGTGGCCAGTTGAAGAAAATAGTTTGTCTGCTGTTTCATTAACCGCCCAAAGTTAGTAATATAATCTAGTTAACAGATATTTCATTAAGAAAAAAAATCGTGATTTTGACGCATATCTCGATTTTAACTTGATAGTCCAGTGCAGATAGATGTTTCAGATTGTAAAAAATCCTGAAATTTCCTGCAGGATTTTTTGCATTTATATTGCTTTTTTTCGTCTAATTGCACTGGACTATGAATTGCCAGCATTAATCACTGAACGCTTCTGCACTGTATAGTACGAGTATATTGACCATTCTTGAAAATGTTGAACGAAGACCTATGAAATACAAAGTGAAAAAAATTGATTGTCATCTAAGATATTCGAATCCATAGATAGCGAAATTCGAACACAAGTTCGAATTCCTCTGCCTTTACAAAAATCCATTTACTGGATAGTACAAAAATTAAATGAATATTTTCAACTTTCAGTAGTTTTTTTTGCCACTCCAAAGCTCTCATCGTATGGCGTGTGTGGTAATAAAAAAGTGTCATTTAAAATATTATTCGTTTTCAGCTCTGAACGAACTTGATTACGAGGAAGGTCCCGTTCAAGTGAAAAGATTGGAAAAACCGCCACTTCCTGCCCGAGAAATATGTCTAGAACTAATAGCGCCTCAAATAATTTCCGAAAATCAAACGTCTGAAATGGAATTCTTATTGAGTGCGACCTTCGTCGATAAAATAATTGTTAGTGGTCAATATTTAATTTATTACTACTTCGGAATGTGTCCCAAATTCAAGGTATGCCGATTTAATTTCTTATTCGATCTATTTATAAGATCTACTTACTATATTAATTTGGAAATAATAATTTAAAATCAAGTTTTCTCTAGGTAATTGAGGTGAAACCATATTCACCAACAAACAGCTCCATAGATACGATTACTCAGGATCTAGCCAATGTTGAAATTGCAGAAAATGAACCGAGAAAATTGTACAAAATTTTATCAAATACCTTGTGGAAAATTAAAACCGCTTTAGAAGACGACAGCAGAAAATCCTGTTCCGATAAGTATTGCTTGTCTAAACTCGGTGGCATAGATGATATTATTGGTAATTTAAAAGATGCTGTGTACAATATTTTAGCCACAGATTACATCAAAGGTTAGTGGATTTAGGAATAAAATTTTAATTAGGATGTTTTTGAAAACTGAGCCAAAAT
Source organism: Parthenolecanium corni (assembly GCA_038050395.1). Lineage (NCBI taxonomy): Eukaryota > Metazoa > Arthropoda > Insecta > Hemiptera > Coccidae > Parthenolecanium > Parthenolecanium corni. Next base: position 4,339,181 of record JBBCAQ010000002.1, read on the forward strand.
GTATCTGGTACATTTTTTATTTTACTAAGTTTGAAGGTAATTTTTGTTCGATGTTTTAAAAATTTTCTGATGATTTCACCACGCAAAAGTGTTGAATATTGAAAGTTAGATTGTTGGAGTAACCATAGTCCAATTATTTTACAAATTTTTCAAAAATGTTACTAAAAATGTATTAATTAGCTTGGAATAATGTCCTGACCTTCATTCATATCCAATTAATCACGTTCGCCATAATTTGTGAATTGGTGCTGAAAAATAATGAAATAAATTTTAGATTTGGTTGTTCTTAAAACCAGCCCTTCAACTGATTATTGTTTGTTTTTTACGCAGATATGAGAATATCCAATTCATTTCTTTCCCCTTTTCACTTCAAGAACAGATTTTCATGATCAACGATGTTGACTTTTTGATTTTCATCTCAGTTTGAAAAAATCTCCTTAATAAACAACCGTTCAATCCATTAACAATTAAATTAATTCCAATATTTTTTTTATAATTTAGGTCAAAATGTATCGTGTGGTATTCTACTTCATGGAATTGCAGGCACCGGAAAATCTTACTTGGCTAACGCTATGGCAGCTGCAACTAAATTGCCAATAATTGAAGTGAACGTAAGTTACATAAAAGGTTATAATTAGCTGATAGGTGATTACTTGATTTTGTTGTTTTTCGGGTTTAGAGTTGGGAAATAATAAGCAATTTTTTCGGTGATGGAGAAAATCGTCTGAAATCTCTGTTCGATGAAGCCATTGCTCGAGCACCAAGTATTATTTTAATGGATGAACTACAATCATTCTGTCCGAGCAAATCGAGTTCAGATCAAGACAAACGCTTGGTCGGCTATCTACTAATTTTACTGGATAAACTTCTTGACTTCAAAGTCGTCGTTATTGGCATAACTCGAGATCCGGAGTCTATCAACGCTGTCCTTCGTCGACCAGGAAGGTACATTTTCAGTTTGTTTTATGATTATTTAAAATATCGAGCAAGTATTCTTATTCAAGTGCACGTCTCACTGTCTGATCTCTGGAGGTGGGTTCATGTAAATTAGTAGAATGTTCGAAAGTTTTATTTGAAAATGGTTGTACATTGATAATTTTTACTTGGGATTTGTAAGCTCATTAAAAACAATGCTCGAACTGATACTGGCCCGAATACGAGTATTGCACTTATTTATTCAAACTAGACATCTGCTCTGGTACTGCACTTTCGTGAATCTGAATTTTCCGTGATTTTTTCAATAATTAGATTCGATTATGAAATTGAGTTACCAGTTCCTGATGCGAATGCGAGAATCGACATTCTTCGTCGTATTCTCGAACCATATAAGCGCGAAGTATCTGATGAAACTATAGTACAGCTGGGACGCACAGCATCTCATGGTTTCGTCGGAGCTGATCTCGGTTTGGCCGTTTCACTGGCAAATACTCGAGCTGCCAACAAAAAAGGAAATGAATCACTAGTCGAGATTCCCTCCATCACTAATGAAGATTTAATTTGGGCTTTCACTCAGGTCAAACCGTCTGCTATGCGAGAAATTTTTGTTGAAGTTCCAAATGTACGTATTATTTTTATTATTATGTGTTTCCAACTCTGATTTGCACAGTAACGTAACCATAAAAATTTTTTTTGGATCGGCTGATCGAAGGCTATAAATTTTTGGGATGGGCCACTTGAAAAATGATTCGTGGAGATTTTTCAGGCTATGCAAGTGCGGCGAGGGAGAGTGTTGAGAGCCAGCTAACTTTTTCAGATGGGTCTGGCCCACCGAGCCCCCCTCTGGTTACGTTCCTAGATTCGCAATACTGATTATAGATTTGAAAAATGAATTATTCAGGTAAAATGGAGTGATATAGGCGGCGAAGACGATTTAAAACTGAAATTACAGCAAGTTCTAGAGTGGCCACTGAAGCAGCCTGAAGCATTTACACGTTTGGGTATAACCCCACCTCGAGGGATCTTGCTATACGGACCACCAGGCTGCTCGAAAACCATGATCGCGAAAGCTGTAGCTACTGAAACTCAGTTGAATTTCATTTCTGTGAAGGTACAAATTACATTACGGACGCATTAGTATTATCGTTATGTAACTAATGTGTGAATTATTTTTCCCTTGGTCAGGGTGCCGAATTGTTCAGCAAATGGGTGGGAGACTCTGAGAAGGCAGTTCGTGAAGTGTTTCGACGTGCCCGATCTGTTTCACCATCGGTGATATTTTTCGATGAAATCGATGCCATTACTGCCGAAAGAGATTCTGATGGAGGCAGTGGTGGGTCCAATGTTCAGGATCGTGTTTTGTCACAGCTGTTGACCGAAATGGATGGTGTTCAACCATTAGCCAATGTTACCATTATTGCTGCCACGAATCGACCTGATCGAATTGATAGCGTATGTATAAATTAATTACCGTACGTATGTAAAAGATCGAGAAGTGTATCCGTGTAGGGGTTCTTGTTTCTTAAAGCTTTTCGCTTGATTTTTGATTTGGTCTCTTATTTTGGTTCGATTCGATTTTTTCTTAGTCCTAGGATGTTTCTGCATTTCTTCTCCATGTTTTACACAATTTTCTTAGATGTTTTCACTATGATGGTGTTGTTGAACTGTTGATTAGTGAGAGAGGTATGCATGAAAAAATTTATGCAAACTGTTGATGATAATTATTATGAAAAAGATGGAAAGATGGTTCTTTTTTCTTTATCAACTTCTAACAATGCTTTATGCTGGGCGAAGTTTGTTTTAGTTTCAACTCCTCTTCCCCCCCCCCAAAAAAAAAAAATGTTCTGGGATGAAACTCATTATGATATACGTACGTTACTTACTTTTGAAAGTGAGCCCCGAAGGGTCCACTGAAGATGAGTTGAGTTTGGTTTTTTAGTGAATTTTTTTTATGACGGATGACCTGATTTTTTAAAATAATTCTAGGCACTTCTAAGACCGGGACGCCTTGACCGGAAATTGTACGTCTCACTGCCTAGTGTGGAGACTCGTAAAGCTATATTTGATCTACGGTTCAAGAAAATGCCAGTTGCCGATGATGTCGATGTTCACAAATTGGTAGAAGCTACGAATGGTTATTCCGGTGCTGAAGTAAGTTTCACTTTAATTTTTTCGATATCATAATACTGTCAGTAACATTTTATAGTATTGAGCGTTTCAAAGCTTCGAAATACTAGTAGCTAACTCTTGAAGTAAAAAGTGTATTTTGAAGTCATTATTTGCATTGACTGTGGTAGAGTGACGTCTGATATATATCTTAAATATCTACTTACTTTTTCTTTCAATCAAATCTTTATTTCGTAATATACAGAGGCTACTGGGTCACAATTATTACTTTTTCTGTAATATAAATGGAAAGTGGAGTTTTTTTTTGACCTCCTTATAATCAGGTGCGATTGAATAATATCTTTGAGAAAAAAAATCTAATCTGTTCAGATGGTTATATAGACTCCAAAAAATTTTATTAAATTTACTCATACTTATAATAAATCGAGTGAATGCAGGAAAAACATTTTGTTCTGTTTGAAGTTTTTAGGTTGCCATTGGTATTATAATATCAATATAATAACTTAGAATATTATACCAGTTTTATTTCTAATAAAAAATAAAGGATGCGTAATAAAAATAATAAATTCATCATTTTTCTATAGTTAGTTGCCATTTGCACGGAAGCAGGCATTAAAGCTTTACATGATAGTTTACAAGCTGAAAAAATCGAGTGGAGTCATTTTCAATATGCCTTGTCAGTTGTCAAGCCAAGAACGCCAGAGTCTTTACTTAAAATTTACGATAAATTTCAAGAATGTTGACAATTTTTTCACCAGTACAATTTTATACTTTCAGTCGTGCTTTTTGTTTCTTCCGCAGATCGGTAAGTTGTTCTAGATTTATAAATAATTTCATTGGAAGGAAGAGTTACAATGTTCAGTATAATCTTACCATCTGGACAATTTTTGAATTTTAGTCTATATCCCTTAAAACAAAATTTATTTTGGCATTTTTAATTTTTTTTTTTTTGTTCCAAATTACAACTTCCGTTTTGAAAAATTATAATCTCACTTTTTTTTTTTTGTACAAAAATTAAAGCTTATTTCATATGAAAGAAAACGGGTGAATTATCCCAAATCGGCCAGAATATTGTTTAAGTCTTCTTGAAGCGTTAGCGATATCTCTCTTTGTTTATTAATGTCATCTTGTAGTCGCTCGATGTTTGCTTTCATTAAATTGTTGCCTTTTTTCAGCGACGATAATCTATTTTCATGACGTTTCGTCCGTTCAAATAGAAATTTACGCTTTTCCTCTGAACTTGCTGTCCGCGGTAATTCCTCTTCACTTTCTTCTTCTTCACTTTCTTCGCTCTCTGATTCGGTTTCACTTGCCTGTAAGTTGAAAAAAATTTTGTAATTGCCATATTATACTCTTTATCAAATGGCCAAAGGTGTAAAAGAGACAATAAGTTGTTTTTTTCTTAGTAGAAGGAGAAGGATGGGGGGAAGTAAAAATAATCTTGTTCAGTTGACTTATGAAAAAGTTGAACAAAAATGGTAAAATTTCATTTATGTTTGTGTATGGAAGGAAAATAATAATTACCTCTTCTTCTTCTTCCAAGATAGGATCTTCTGGTTCGTATTCATCGTCATCGGCTTCTTTCATCAATTTAGCCATTTTATCGACCTCTTTTTGCAATAATTTGTATTTTTTCTTTTCCTCTCTCATTTCTTTCTGCCTTTTCTTTAGTTGCTCGCGAAGAATTCGTCTCTCTTTCAAGGCGGCAGCTTGTTTTACTCTGAATTGACCTAATTTGGAAGTGAGCAATCGGAGTTCCCTCGAAATTTGTTTTTCTTGAGTTGCCGCATTTTCATTTTCACTTTCTGTAACGAACATTAATGATAAATAATTAATTTTATTCCGCTAGTCTGCCCATTGGGACATGAGTGTGATGACTCTGCAAATGGACTTCGATTCGAGGGATGCTCGAACAAAATATCGCAATGTGAATTTTAAAATGATTATTGCAGTTTTTCATTTAATTTACACAATTCAGCATGGAGAAAACTACTTGCCCCCTAGGTCTTAATTAGACAATATTATTAGTTTTCGTAATTTATTCAGTACATTATCTCGGCAAACTTTAGAAAAATACACAATCAGAAATTTAGCAAATTCCGCCTTTATTAATTTCTCATATTATACCTACGTGAAGATGTTTCAAATCCTTGATGAATATTTATGATTATACGCAAGTATAAAATCTTCTTTTCAAAATTGTCTTGCATGATTAAGAAGAAACATACCTTCTTCGGATTCACTTTCAGTCCCTTCCTCTTCGTCGTCTGAAATCAGATCCACCGAAGCACCGTTGGCAATTGATATGAATTTTTTCGAAGGTTGTCTCATTAGCTGGTTCATCGGTGTTCCTTGAGACATTGCTTTCATTTGGTTTTCGAGCTCCTGATTTCTTAACCAAACGCTTTCTAATTTTCTCCTCATATTGTCTAATTGTTCGGCAGTACTGTGATATTTTTGTTCCATATCTTTGGCTAGGCGATGGGCCTCTGACGCTTCTTCTTTTAATCGACTGATTAACTAAGAAAAAATAGAAATGAATGATTTTGGGTTAGAAAATGGTAGTTGGTGTTGTTAGTTTATCGATAAATCGAAAGGTAAAGGTGGTATCTCCGTTTCTCCGACTGTTTTAACTCTTAAATGGTAATATGTTTTCATTTATTTTGTGGTGACAAAAAATGAAATCATTTTATAAAATGTAAAATGTGTAAAAAATGACACGCCGGCAAAATGGTTAGAGGTTCAAAGCAAAGCTTATTTTTAAATACTCGTATTTCATCGAAGGTGCATGCGTTGAAAATTACACAATTTTTCTGTTGTGAAAATAATTGGTCGCTTCCACCTTATTCGTAATTCTAATAAGTCCTAGCTCAAATGTTGTTTTTCACCCATGTTACCCTTTTTGGGTTTATTTCTGAAAGAAATTTCTCTTTCAAATAAAATTACTTATTTTTATCTGACAGAAACTTTTTCTTATTAATTACAGCCAAAAAATTGAAAATCGTTAACCAGTTCTATGTGAGAATTCAAACACTAATAAGACCAGCTCGAAAATTTTTTTTCGAAATCTGGATAGAGCATGTGGCGGTGTCTGTCTCTTGCTCGAAGGATTTTTAGGGTTCAACGGAGCAGGTGTCGGACTAAAGTAATTTCAGTGTGCCAATGAAACTTTGAAAGTTATAGTTCTTTTGATTTTTTTCTCATGGTTTCGCTTTGAAAATTTGCTTATTTCTGAATTGACTGGTTTTTCTATGAGGATCTTTCTGTAAATAAAATTTTTTCCTTATTTTATTGGAAAATAATGACCTATAATTCTGTCTCTTACTCTTTCATCCTCGTCCGTTCTGACCAGCGGTCCTTTCTGTGGTTCAGTTTTTCGCTGAGATTTTTCTTTTTCCAATTCAGCTTCGAGAATCGCCAATCGGGCCACGAGTCTTTTGTTTTCACGTTCCGTCGCTTCCTTATTCCTTAATTCCAAGGCCAACATTTGTTTGGCTGACTGCAAATCGTCGCGGACTTTGTCGATGTCATCCAATTCGTCTGGTTGTACTGCGGCGGAAATAACATCCGCCATTGATACTGACTTTTGTAGCTGCTCTTCGATGGTCATTTCCCTTCTGAATTTGCGCAGTCCTGCAAAAGCGCCCGAACATTAATGCAATTTACGAACGTATTTTGTTGGGCTGAGTTCAAGAAGTAGCTTATTGCAAGTTTGTTTTCGCAGTTTTCATTGTATGCTATTTATAGTGTTTTAAGGCTCATTAATTTTACAGGTCACTAACAAAATTTTTCACATGGTAGTAAAATTTTCATCTACCTGTTTGAATTATTTAATTTTAGACGTGGCAAAAAAGATTCCTGGAATAGAAATTTTGTTTAGTTTATTAGCAGTTACTTCCGAACTCTGCTCTCTGAAGGTTTGGTTCAGACATCAGAATAAATGTATTTACCATCCAAATTTGGTTTACTTCGATCGTTGCACTTAGCTTTCCGTAATCTAACTCCGCCTTGAATTTCTCTCAGTAACTTATGATGTGAATTATCCTCTCCCTTCTTCTCGGATTCATATACAAACTGCAGAATACATTGAAAGGATTAGTTTGGATTAATAAGAAACTGTCCGACTGATTAATTTGAAGATGATTTAACACGGTTGATAAGATTTTTTTTTCAATTAGAAAAATATATTATTTACTTGTCCTTTGGCTTTCATGTCGGGTAATACTGGGGCACTGCGGTCGTTGCATTGAACGTGCTTCAGTTTTCTGCCGCTTTCCACCTCCTTCATCATATCGGACCAATCTGGTCGACGTCGTGGGCGACTTTTTAATGCTTCCAACTTGGCAGCTTTTTCTTTTGAAATAGGCTTGCGAACAACTTTATTCGTTTCAGCCAGCGAAAAATGCAAAGAAAAATGGGGAAAAAATTGAAAATTAGTGTAATGTAAGTCGAGTAAATTCGAAGGTAAGCCATTTAAGAGGATTTGACGCATTTTTCAGAAATATTTGTCATTAACAGCAGTTTGTGGAGATGAGACCCCAAAGATGGTTCATTTTTTAGGAGCATAGAAATACATAGTTATGTGTAAAGGAAAGCCCAATAACCTTCTATTATCTATGGAATCCTCAAACTTGTCAATTTTTTTTTCATGACTCTTTCAATGGACTTGGAAATAAACTTACAAGGTTGAGGAGGTTTCGCATCAGTCATTGGTGGCGGCGGCAGAGGTGCCATTGGTGGTGGTGGTGGAGGTGTAAAAGCTGGCATTGTCGGAGGTGGTGGTGGTTTGGGCGCTGTCGGTGGCATTTTCACTTCATTTCGTGGTGCAGGGGGTTTGTAGGGGGTCGGTGTAGTGTTGGCTGTCTGTTGATGGCTATTTCGATCTCTGCGCCAACTCGGTTGGGCTTTTTCTGTTGACTGTTGTTGCGCTGCTGGTGGTTTGTTCGTCTCTCTGGCTATACTTATTGGGATCACTTTTTCTTGTCGCGAATTCACATTATTGCTAGTTGCCTGATATTGAAAAGCAAAATGGTTTTTCAAAATTTTACGTCTTTGTTTTTGCTGATTTTTCTATTTGGTTGTACGATTGGAGGATAAAATTTTTAGCTTACATCTGACAGCGATATGCAAGAAGGGGACAAGTCCACTTTTTCACATTTTAAAAAAAGCAAAAAAACACATTTCACATAGCCTTCCTATGTAATATGTATAGCACCTTTACTTAGAAGTTTATTTTCTCAGCGATGGTTGCATTTTGGGACAGAATATTTTCACTGTGAGTAGGATTGTGTGTGCACAAGTGAACCTTGAAATGAATCAATTTTTTAAAAAAGTGGACTTATCCCCTTCTTGCGTATCAGTATTTATCTGTAATTGGTATTTTCATCAATATAAATAATTTTTAACAAAATATCGGGATTTCTTCGCCTCAAAAAGGATTTATTTTTCGAAAATACTTCCAATAGTGGAAGATACTTGTGCAAAAATGTCACTAATACCAGGTGAAAAATAAGAAAATTATATTTCATCTTCAAAATGAACCTCTAGCCTCTCAGAATATCAAACTATAATTAACTTGACTACTTCTTAAAATTCTTCTCTATTGTTTCTGATTCTCGAACGTCTAGAACTGACTCGGTATATCTATTCGTTGTATTGAATTTAGCATTTTTCATCATATTTATAAAACGAAACGTCGCATCAAAGCATTCATGATGTAAAGTTGGCAATGATTCAAAGTCATTATATAAAAAAACTGTTCAGTTTCGTCGTTCGTAGAACAAATTCATGTCGACTCGGATTAATATCACTCGAAAAATATCCGCTTTAATGATTTTGTTATGTTCACTGGTACCTACTTTATTGATACGTACATCTATTTACTCTTGTATGTGTGAAAGAATTATTCTATACATTGTGCAAATTTCACTTGCAGTATGAATAAACCCCACAGAAATTCTTCAGAATTTTCTAATACAACTTTTTTCGTACGGTATTAATTTAATTTTAGCCCAACCAAAATAGAGTGTCATGTTTGCTATGCATTTCAAAAATTTAAAAACTTCCCCTAAAATTTGGATTTTTCGCACAACTTTATGATAAACTAAATATAATAAAGAAGCTGGAGTATAAACTTGGAAAATTAGTGTAAAATTTTTGGCTTTCGCTCTAAACCGTATTTCTGGAATGATATTTTTTTTAAATTCAGTGTTTTACTACCTATCTTCGCGAGTTTCAAAATTATTATTTAGAACCCTGAAAAATGAAGTGTAATGCCACACAAATATTTGGCATTTGAAAAAAATTCAAAATAGAAAAGAATCTTGAGTAAGATTTGCCGTGAATTTTGAATAATACCCATAAAGTAAGGGATCAAAGACCACATTTTGGTTATTAGAGGTTAATCGGTTATAGGACGATATTATTGTCCTTATGTTTCGATTAGACATAATGCATAAATTAATACTTACAGCATTATAATTTACTGGCTCAACAGGAATTGTTATTTTAGTCAGTTTGCGTGGAGCTGTGTTCTCAGCCTGTTAGATAAAACGTTTAAGCATAACATTTTAAGTTACCCAATAGTTTGGTTTTGTTATGACGTGTAAAATGAAAATGTTGAAAAAAGTGAATGACCCTACACCCTGTCTCTTCTTGTTTTGAGTTTTTAAATAACGTGATTTTCTCATTAACTTCATTCCATTCTAGTATAAATAAATAATTTTTGAATCTTCTTGATTACTTTGGTTAAGATTTTTGAATTTATCTCGTTTCTGAAAAATGTCCGATTCTTTCTTGAATTTATGAGAAACTAATAATGTAACCACATTTTGTCATCATTTTCTTATTCCTAAAGCTGGGTCCACACATTCATGTACTTAACGAGTATTACTCAATAAGTATCCTAATATTTGTCAAAATTCTTTCAAAACTTAGCCCTTGACTTGTCGATGAACCCCTACAAAGTTTCTCTTGGTTTTTCAAAATCGGCTCTGTCCCTATAGAATTACGTACTTTAATTTCTGAGCCAGCTGCTCCTTCCCTGGCTCGTGGCGCCCATGGGGATGAGGGCATAGGAAGTGGGCTGGGGCCATCTTTCACCCACGGTGGTCGAAAAGTCGTTCGTTGTGGATTTGAGCTGCCTTCTTTGGGATTGATGACGGGCATTATATTCGTCTGTCTGTAAAAGAGTAAACAAAAAATGGCATTTTTCGTTGAACTTTGTCGGGTTCAGTGTTCACCCGCCATATTGACTATCTAACAGTAATTAATACATCGATAAAAATAGCTGCGATGAATTTTCGTTTAATGGTGAAGGTGAACTGAGCAAAAAGTTCGAAAAATATGAAAACCCTATTCAAATGGGTTGACAAAAATTCTTCCAAGCGTAAACGCAATAATTTTATTTTATAAATTTAACTTACAATCGACTAAATTAGATCAGGGTCGTCAACTTGACAAGATCAAAGATTATTTTGTTGAAAAATGACTAATGTCGTCTGTTGCCAGTAAGAAATGCAAGTCGTCAGTCGTCTACAACTTTTTCAATGAACTCGAGTAACAATAGAATTTAATATTTGGCCTTAGTTATTATTTATGACAGGAATCGGAATAGTGGGGTTTTCTATGGAAAATAAACTTCAAGGACCGTGTGAATAAAGGGTTTCTGTGGGCTTGGTCAACAACAAATATGATAATTGATTGTTTTTTTTTTTTTTGAAAAATAATGTACGAGTATAAAATAAATGAAGGCTTTCAAATATGAGATAAATGGTCCCTTAATTAGGCATTTATAAGTCCACTCTGTTCATTCTATGTCTATGAAGTCCAAAGCTGCATTTTCAGAACTAGTTTAAGAATAAAGATTACTATGTATGTACTCAACTTGTTACATGGTTGAATCATTAGATCTGAATCTCTCTATGGATTGATACATATAGGAATGAGTTCAAAACCTTGATGCTCTCTGGTGGCTTTAAACTATGTACACGAATGATTAACAGGGGTGCCGTGAAGGCATGATCTTGAGGAGCAACTCCTCCTTGACGATTCTGGGGGGGTCCATTTTTTTTTCAAATTTAGAAAAGAATTTTAAAGATAATCGAATACCAAATATTTTTTTCTCGCGCCCATGGGGGGGGGGTTGTCATCATTCCTATTTGACCTGGAGGGGGGCACTCCTCGTAAGCCTTGGGGGATCACAGCACCCCTGATGATTAATGTCTTTTTTGTTAAACGTTTATCAAATTTCCATGACGCGTAAAATTCAATAATATACGCCCGGACTTGAGATGTGACCACTAGCCCTAAGTTGCCTCTGGTCTGCCTCAAATTAGGAGGGTGCTAAAAATCTTTGAATTGTGTAACGATTGCTTATGGGAAGCTTTTTTTCTTCAAGACTCAAATTTCATTCAATTACTGTTATATCTTGAATGTGTTAAAATATTCATGATAAATGATTAGAATCCCCCCCAACCTCTTCCACACCCCTGTCCCCCCTAATAAACTTGGCAGAAAAATCGGATTTTAGGGTGTCACTTGCTCATAAATATACTCACTTATACAATTAAATTGTATACGTTTGAATTCGATTTGAGTCTGACATAATAAAACTGTACAATTTCATTGTGATAAAGTATGCCAATGCTACATGAATACCATATAAGGCCAAAAATTCAGCAGCAACTTTATTTCAAGTCACGGCTTAATATCGCTTGAGCTAATTGGTAATTGTGATGAGTATTTAAGTATTGACATTAAATTTTGGAAGAACTCCTTCGGTAATTTTTTTTGGCATATTGTTGTCACATATTGCTCAACACATATGGACACTCGTTAGTTAGAAAATTTTGTTGTGAAGTTAGAAAAAAAAAAATGAAAGTGTAAAAAATTTCAACTTACCGTTCAACTTTGACGAATAAGTTTTGATCATAAAGTACTGTTTTCTTCTTTCTTTTTATGGTTTTTACTTTTCAGCAAGTTAGATTGGATATTTCACATTTCAAAATTGAAGTATAAAAACGCAAACGTGATGAACATTTTATTTGGTAACACAATACGCCCCGACGAACAAAAATTTTGTCTTTCCTTATTATTATTTTTTTTCTTTTATGCGTTATTCTATATTTATTGGCGTTCTCGTAAATCTGCTTATTTTTGTCTGAATTTTTTCACTTGTTTCACATTACACCATTTACGATAACATTTTCAACAACAAAATTGTTTTACCTTTAAAAAAAATACACCTTACGAATTGAAAACGTGAAACTAATTTTGTAATTCAAAATTCCTGACCAGATGGAAGATATGCGAACATCAGCAGCACCTATTTTCAGAAAGTTTTTTGCTTTTTCTTTTACTTCGTCGTTTTGCGTTAATATGTTGTATTTTATTTTACTGCTAAACCATAAACAAAATTTGCGTGGGCGATCCACGAGTTGGCTTCTCTTTTTGCACATTTTTTGCCACGTATCCCTTCGTCTTTCATGCAAGGTAACTGTCCTAGGGGGCGAAATAGGGGGCGTAGATCAGTTATTCACGTATATTCCGTCTAAATTGACTTGGTTATCGTTAAAATTCTGGAAGTCCAAGCAATTGGTTATGTGATTAGTCCAGCGCAATTAGACAAAAAAAAGCAATTTGAATGCAAAAAAACCTGCTAAAAAAGTTTTTGCGCAGAAACTTTCAAGGACCACCTCCAGAATTACCCCCGAAAAGTGCCCTAAATACTTCTGCTTCACAAAAGCGAGGGGCCAATGTTTCTACATTTGTGGATTTTTGGCTATAACTAGCAGAAGTTCTCAACTGGTTTGAAAAGTGCCCGATTTTACCCTCCAGATACGTAATAAATCGTAAAATGATTTTCATAAATTAATGATGAAAATCGTTGGTTTTAAAATTTTTTTTGTGAGAAGTTGTACTACTAAAGACGTATCCGTGGTTGTAGTTCTTATATCTGACCTGCACATGCACATAATTTTTATGCATGTGCATGATATTTTGAATTTGAAGTTGGAATGGACGTGAATGGAATGAAGGAATGAATGACTAACAATGTGAGACGTACGAGGAGCGGGTAGATGGGATTTGACGATCATCAATCATTCACAACCCAGGGATGCCAACAGCCAACCGTAGGAACTAATCGCTGGAAAATGCCTTAAATGAAACCAGGTATTTTTTTTTACTACCCTCTCCTGTCTTGTCTTGAAAACTGTTGGGGATAATACCATGGACCTTTTTAGAATTGCAGGAATTTTAGCAATTTTTTGAAATTTCAGAGATTATTTATGGAACTAATTTAAGAATTTCGTCTTAATTTTGCCATTATTATTCAAATAAGAGATGATATTATTTTGGTATTTTTTACCTACTTGAAGTTCAGTTTCAAATTTTTTTTTTCCAATTAAAAAAAAAAATTCTACGGATAATTCACAGTTGCCACTATTAGACTTTTTTTTTTTTTTCATTTATTGGCTGAAATCCATTCAATGTCTAACGGAGAAACCAGTTTCAGGGTTTGGTTTTTGTCCCGTAACTGGGATTTCGAACAAATTGGGTTGGCAACTCAGATTCAACCGAACGCTTGGGTATTTCGTCGGTTGTCACCCACTGAACTCTATTAATAACACTGGAACGCTTACGCTCCGTAAGACCAATAGAAATTTACCCGACGGTATGGTGTAGAAAGAGACAAGAAATGGGAAAAAGAGTACATATCTTTGTTCAACGCATTACGTTCATAGGCGGCTGATGAGTTTTTCTCATTAATTTTTTAATTATCTCAACTTCTACTCAACTTAAAAAGTTGAAACAGGTCTCATTTAAAAGAGGAAGATTTGGAGAATGTGTTGATATGGAAAACGTCCAAATTTGGCCATTTTAACGGATTTGTTTGGGGAAAAAAAATTTTAAATCTTCAATTGATCATACATTTTTTTTGTTTACTCTTCTTATTGAAAATAAGGGCATATAATATGCGCTTAAAATTTAAGTATGCATATTTTTTCCAAAAATATGCATGATTTTTCAAAAAATATGCAAAAAATATGAAAATATCAATATTGGTATCGTTTTACTCAGCTAACTGAGCTAAAGCTAAATTTGACCTTCATACCAATTACCTAGTAATTTAAGATACAATTTCTGAATGAACAAAACAAGAAAACAATTTTATTCAGTAGATAATTCTTAATTTTCTCCTGTGGGCTGTGCCTGGTGCCTCAATTTTTTTCAAATAATAAATGATTTTATACTGTGCAAAATATTAATTATTTTTGACAGATCAAATACATAGAGACTGAATAGAATTTAGGTGAATGGACAAATTAAAGAAAAAATTAATTGTTTTCACTGCTAGAAAGAGGAAGCATTATAAAATAATTTTTTTCAAAGTAATTTTCTTTAAAAAAAGTGTATCTAGGCACTCCCTTCTGCCAAATACTGTTTCTAATCTACTGATACACAAAAAACTGCTCATCTCTAAGTCATTGTAAAAAAAATTAATCATTAATTGAAGATTTAAAATTTATTTTCCCCAAAAAAATCCATTAAAATGGCCAAATTTTGACGTTTTCCATATCAACACATTCTCCAAATCTTCCTCTTTCAAATGAGACCTAGTTCAACTTTTTAAGTTGAGTAGAAGTTGAGATAATTAAAAAATTAATGAGAAAAACTCATCAGCCGCCTATGAACATAATGCGTTAAACAAAGATATGTACTCTTTTTCCCATTTCTTGTCTCTTTCTACACCATACCGTCGGGTGATAAGCGAGCGTAAGCGTTCCAGTGTTCTTAATACAGTTCAGTGTTGTCACCTCGATGTCCATTCTGAACGCTTTCGGTTTATCAAGTTATTTTTTGTTATCAAAACTTCGAGGCTCGATCATTGAACTGAAAGCTTACTGCAAGTTGATTTAATCGTGGACAATGTCACCATGTTCCGTGAAAAAAATATTATTTTATTCGAGAATTTTTGTCAAATTACGATCTACTGAAGTCAATTAGACTGTTTTAATTTTGGTACATGTTTATCTTTTTGGTAAGTAGAACTTCTTATACTATGTTTTCATAATCGCAGTTTTTCTTTGACGTTCATGCTATAATAATGTCAGATCCATTCCAATGCCTTTTGACTACTCACTAAACAAACGCTCCTAGGCTTCCAGCACCATTTTACGAAATATTATACTTCCTACCAGTTTTTGCTGTTCGAAGGTTACTTTATCCATCTGACTTGAACTTTACATGATACCTTTTTCTATGGTTATTGAACTGTAATGGGAGACTTCTAATTGTATTAAAGTGCAGATGATAAATATTTCATAATTTAATATAACCCAGTAAAACGTTGAAATTTATTCTTTGTTTCAGATTTTTTGTACTATCGTTCTTGATCGAGTTTTTTTCAATTTTTCATTTGACTTGAACTGAAACACCATGGCTGTAGCCATCATCGTTCTTGGTAAAGAGGTATGTGTCTATTCTTTTTTGTCGTGCGTGGTCCACGAATGTATTTCTCATGTTGATTATTTTTTTAGAATTCGCCCAAATACTTGGCGTGTCTTGACACCGATAAAGAACTGCAGTTTCGATACAAAATGCACACTGCTTTGGATTTTATCGAAGAAAAACTAACGTCTGCAGGAAAGCCGTCAAGTGACATTCGGGAATTATATCTTGGACAGTTATATGCTGCCGAAGATTACAAATTGTATCCTTTCACATGAAATATCGTATTTTGTACACCTTTGTTTACATTCATTTATACATGTCCTATTTATCTATTATCAGTATTTGACTTAATTGCTGAATTCAGATATGGCTACGTTACAAACACGAAAATTAAATTTATCATAGCTGTAGATCCTGCTAATATGTTGAGAGATAATGATATAAGATCGGTAAGTCACATCAGTTTTTATTTTCATTTTAGAAAAGTCATTTTATTTTTAGAGCTCCCGAACTAGAATACAAACGAAAAATGGTGATTTTATATCCTTTTGCGTATTTCCATCTTTGCGTTACTTTTCTACTGGCTTAAAGGAAAATTGATAATCTTGACTACGGATTTGGCTCTGAAAAGCAAAAATTTGTCGTATCATTATTTTTCAAATTACTATAGCTTACTGAACTTGATAGCTCGAAGGCTCCTAGTCGAAATGTTTAGTCTTGAGGTATTCGCTTTTGAAGTTATCAATATGCCCGTATATTAATTTCCCTTGTCTCGTTGCTCTCGTAACTTTCATTTTGATTTTCAATTTAGTTCTTGAATGTGAATTCTTACTTGTTCCATTCCCACTGAGCTATCAGATAAACACGGAGGAAATTTATTTCACTCATTCTCCATCAACTTAACTCCCATTCAACGGAGAAAGCTGCAACTGGTTTCATTAATAGAATAAAACTCTTGTGTTTAATTTTGATCTAGAAAATGTCCCAGTTAACCCGTTCTAAAGCAAAATTGTAACTACAAAATATACACTATCAATGAAACTTCGAAGAAGCTTGCCTATCTAGATGCTAGCTTTTCTGTGTTGGCAGTTATAAGTCAATTTTGTAGCATTCTTTCATTTTCAAAATGTTGATATTTTTAGATGTTCCGCACGCTACACACAGCTTACGCCGATGCCGTGTGTTGTCCTTTTTATGTTCCTGGCAGTAATATCAAGTCTCCGTAAGTATTCTTAACCAATCTTTGATATTCTTGAAACGATGTATTACCTTTCTTTTCATAATAAAAGTAATCGTTTATAGGAAATTCGATAAAATCGTGAAGAGTTTGATGGAAGAAGTAATTTGAAAAAACTGAAAAACTTTCGCAAAATGTTCAAGTACGAGTAGGATCACTGTGTTTCTTGGGCTATTCTGCAAAAGCCATATTTAAAATAACCCTCGAAATTAATTACAACTTTTACGTCCAAGCTCCAAAGGTATGGTTATGATGTTATTCTTAAAATTTTGCCGGAATTTTCTACAGACGAAGATACTGTATTTCTGAAGCTCAATTCTAATGGATTAAATTTCACTTTTATTTCAATTCTCAGTTCGAGAATTTATTTAAACCGAAATTTATTCTGGTTACTCGTTGGGTTAGTACAGTAAAAACGTCGTTCTGAAATTGATGCGACAGTTCTCAATCAGTTCGTCATTTGTTACCTTTTAAGTTGGAAAATTGTTGATGTTTAATAAATATGATATTTTTTTAATAGCTTAAATAGGTTATTTATCGTGTGTACAGAAATTGTACTTCAAAATTCAAGCATGATTCAAATAACCGAATGAGAGTAATCTTATTGAAGTTTTGAATAAAGTGAGTTACGTTTATATCTATGAAAAAAAAAGAATTTCTAAATAATTGTTTGTAACCTACATGTATAATGAATTTTGTTGCTCTTGAAGCTGATTTTTTGAATCTTGTTTTTAAGAAAATGGTTATCTTTGGTTCGGTTTACAATGACAATAATTTGGTTTTTGTCATTTGCTTTTGGAAATATAGCTATGTGCAACAAATTTTCTATTATTTTGTTATTTTTTGTTCTTATATTCTTACTAATGCGCATCCTGCAATTATTAAAATATTACGAAGTCGTTTCTACACTTCTTGAAAGTATTTTTGATTTTTAAATACATTTTTTCCACTCCCTCAAAAATTTTCAATGTTGCACATAGCAGGTATTTTCCCGACCAACGACGAAAATTATTATTTATTGTTCAGGAGCACATTTAATATCATTGGTTCAACTTGAAAGCAAAAGACAAAAACATATTCCCATTTTAAACCGAACTTTAAACCCTTCTAGTTCGGGTTATTTGCTATGAATATTCGAGAAGTTCAAGTAGTAACACACTGTCTTATGCTAATTCAAAATAAGAGAAGCAGATACACTGCCTAGCTGTCGTATAAGTATGTTAAGTCACACAAAATTGCGTGGTAAGATATGCGCTACGGCTACAGTTGATGAAAAAGAAACATGGCATTTTAGATTTATTCACTGTGTTGCGCATCAAGGACCGGAGTAAGCTATTTTCAGGATAGGGCTAAAGTAATATAGAAGAAGAATTGAAGCCAATATAAGTTTTTATTGAAAAAAGTTGAAACTAAAACCAAAATTCACTATTTTCGTAGTGATGGGTTCATGGTTTATTTTTAAAAATCCTACATTATGGAAAAAAAAAAAAAGCTGCTATAAATATTGATAATCTTCAAAAACGTCGACAGCGATAGGTTTTTTACTCTAGACCATCAAATTTTACTGCTCCAATTCTGATAACATCTTTGTACAGAATTATAGAACGAAAAAAAAGTTTTATTTTTGAAACGCAACTAAACCGGAGTCCCACAATTCTCAACGGCGATCGGCGAACCCGCGAACGTTCTCGAAAAGAGAAAAACGAACAAGTAGAGAAGAGAAAGAAAATAATTCCGTGATCACTGCGCATGCGCAGTATACGAGAGAGAGAGAGAGAAAAGAAGTTTCGGGAAGTTTCTTTAAAACTTGTTCGCTTCGCTTGGATTGGAATCGATATAAACGAGGACGAACACGAACGACGAACCCGAAGTTGATAAATGAAATCATCTATTCATTTAATTTCCAGTCGAAAACTAATAAATTAGTGAGTGACGTGTGAACTTTAAAGAAGCATTACATCTTAATTTAATTCATTCAACTTTCCTTCGTTTCATTTTTAGGTAAATAGATTAATTATTAATTTTCGTAAGTATTCGTCGAATAATCGATATTGAAAGTGAATCGCGTTCTATATAGTTTTGTATCCTTTGTACCAATAGACTGCCGTTCTAAAATAAGTGGTGAAATTCGTCGATCGCTCATTTTGAGATAATTGAAAATGTTCGGATCACTCATGGGTGATGGTTTCGACAATATTTTTGGGTAAGTGACTAATCATCGTTTTTTAACTTGGTTTCCTATGCAATACATGCTTGCTGAAACAATTGGTTTCTCTTTTCATCTTTGCACGTCACATCGACTGAAAAGATCTACTTATTAGAGTTTATTTCAAATAGTCTGTGCGATTTAAAATCAGATGCAGACTCCTGTAATAAAAAATTAGGCTACACTGGTCTTGATAAATCGAAAATTTCAAGTTGTGCATAATTTCATTGTTCGCAGCAGTCACATGCGCCAGATGAACAACGCTATGAATTCTCTTTTGGGAAATCCCTTTGGTAACGATATGTTTGGCGGTGGTGGAGGAGCTTTTCCTGGACGACCTCCTTCTATGGCGATGATGCCGTTCAATAATCCAGCTGGTAGTATGCTGTCTCCTTTCCCATTTCCCAACATGAACAATTTCATGCAGAACATGAGTCAGATGTCTAATGATCCTAACTGTCATTCGTTCAGCTCCAGTTCAGTGATGACCATGACTACAGGACCCGATGGAAAGCCGCAGGTTAGTTTATTCTCTTTGACTTTATTTCTGTCTCTTTTCATGTTAACCCTATTCCTACGTTGGTTATCTACGTACTGGTTGTATATTACTGCGCTTTACTGTCATAATGTTTCAAATATTTGGCTACATTAGATTAATTGTGTCGAATTTTAGGTCTACCGAGAATCCTCGTCGATGAAATCTGCGCCGGGTGGGGTTCGCGAAACCAAGAAAACTGTTTGCGATAGTCGAACTGGTGTCAAAAAGATGGCTATAGGACGTCACATCGGCGACAGAGCTCATATTAAAGAGAAAGAAGGCAACGTTTATTCGGGAGAACTTGTGGAGAACGAAGAATACGTCAATTTAGACGAAGGTATTATTGTTTATTATCATAACTTTGAATTGATTTATGAACTAAGCATCTAAGGTTCCAAGATATTGTGATGCGTCATGAGAAATCATATCGGAGCATTGAAACATAAATATTTCAAGACAGTTCCTGAAAAAGAAAAAATCAATTCCTGCATTTAGTTGTTCTTTTCAATTATTCCTGTGTTTGATTTGAGCTCTTCATTTTTAATAATTGCCTAGTTAACACTAGAAAAACCAGGTGGTCTCGTATACGACGCCATTTGAATTTGGATGCGTCATTGTTTGAAGGACCAGGTGGCGTCATATTTGACATTTTCCGGTCCTTTTAGGTTCCCTTAATATTGAGTCGAATATGACGCCAACTGGTCCTTTAAGTAATCGAGTAAAACATGGTTTATCTAGTGTTGATTATCTTTTTCGTCGTTGATAATACGTCCTGGAAAACATTTTCTTCCGATTTTGGGTTATTACTCATTGTATTTTGTTGGACAATTCAATCCTACCCCTTTTTTTTTAAATTTAGGAGTCACAAAGTGTCGCCGTTTCTTCTTATTTCATTGCCGATTCTAATATATATTTGTCTTATTTTCGCAGAAGAAGGCCCTGAATTCAACAATGAATGGCAAAATAAAACGCGACAATATATGTCGCCAAACGCGCACCATTCCATTCAGTATCACCAGTCTATTCCTGATGATGAACCAAAGGAGCAACTAGCCCTTCCACCCATTCCCAGGTACGGTATTGTCTGTAAGAAAGTAAGAAATTCTTCAAGCGACTAAGTTCATCCAGTGTATATAAATTTCATTTGAAATATACTTGTGTCGTGTATTAAAGATAATCTAGCTATGCGGGATGCGGGAATACGTACTAAGTATGTCGGTTGCTGAGAACCTGAGTGGATCCAAGTCCATTGTGATAAGGGCATTTTGACGGTTTTCTATGTACTCATAGTTTACCTTGTTTGAAACGAAGGAAATGAGTACGAGTATATTTTGAAACTTTCAACTGCATTTTCCCTCAAAATTACTGTTTTGGACACCGATCACTCTGTTTCTCAGCCACAGATATGCTTTTTTAATAGTTGAAACTATCCTACATCAGATTTTCCATGTAATCGTAAAATTTACTGATGAGTGAAAAACATATCCTTGTTTACTTCGACAATCAGCTGCCGATAATTTTGTGTTTGTCGTCATATATAACCCATCTTTTTTTCAATTTCAGCGCTGAAAAAGAAGATCGCCGTTGTAAGTCACCGCAAAAGAGAAGAAATCAACGTTCGCAGCCTTATAATAAACGCAAAGGGAAAAAAAGTACTGAATAGATACTTTTTTTTTGTAAGTTCACAAGGATTGGTACCGCGTCTTATTTTTCTCCTTATTTTCATAATATGTAGTTGACTTCTACTGATCTGATTTTGTTTCGGCTTATAATGTAAATCGAATGTTGAACATGAAGTTGAAAGTCAGAGTATCTGCATTCAGATTTTTGTTTCGAAATGCGTATATTTCTTCGTGGTCTAGTTTTAACGAGTACTTTTTATTTATTATTCTTCTAAGGAACGTTTGATTATTATTATTATTATTATTATTATTCTTTTAATGATGGTTTAATTTCCCCCTATTATTTTAATTTATTGTAAATATAATCGATTAAGTTCAGTCCTCTATTATTTTACCCCAAGTTCTATTTTTAGTAGATATTTTTGAGACTGTTGAAGTATGTAACGTTAATTTTTTACTTTTGAACTTGTCTGTAAGACGAACCTCATAGTTGAAAGGATGAACTAAAAAATTTATACTTTTTACCAATTTTCGTGTTAAGTTTTACTCCATCCTATTCCCTACGAAATTGTTCGCAATAATATGAAATAATTTTTCATGAGCAATGGTGAAAACATCATTTTCAGGGATTAATATATTTTTAATTTTATTTAATGTCACCGTATTAGACCACTCGAACCATTTATTTTTCTTCTTTTTTTTTTTCGTGTTGAAATTTTTGGCGCCGAGTTTAATATGAATTCTGTTACTATTTGCTGACATATTTTTTTTTTTTTTAACTGATGATTCTCTTCCGTCCAGAGTATCTACGGAGGAACAATAGCATGTGACCAATTGAAGGGCTCATAAGTTTCATTTGCCGAAAAAAACGTTTTTTATGGATTTTGGTACAAAATATTTTACTTATTATCGTGGCATACTCGATTTTTCATTTCTCATTCGCTAAATATTCCCTTAAAAACTAGGGTTGTAGTCAAATTCATTTATCTTTGGCGAATGTGAGGTTTTTATTACGATTTGTTGGTTTTGTAAAATATTCACTGTTCTTGTGCTTCCATTACAGTTCTACTTTTGAGTGTAAAATGAACAAAGTAAGCAGAATATTAACGTATTCACTTCTTAGATCAATAATGAATTGAAAAATATGATTTTACTTCCAAAGACTTATAATGTAATTGTTGAGTGCCTGAAATGCTGAGACATCTTCCAAATAAGTCGATGATAATGCATATTATATCTCTATTTTTCAGTATTTCCGTGTCGATGCTACTATGTATTAATGGTAAGGTAAACTGGGTGCTTAAAAATAGGTCTGAGGTCTCCTGGAAGAGTTGAAGAACAAATTGGACATTATTCAAATAATCCTTAATTTTTAATTCTTTATAATTTATTTTCTAAACTCCATTTCACACTATCATCTATTCCTACATTTGTCTGGAATGTTATTGAATCTAAAATTTTTATCCAGTAAAATGGCTACACTGTTACTGATGTTCCAAGATTGTGATTATGGTTATTTGTAATCATCAGTACCCCATATTTTCTTAATTTGATGTTATCTTTTATTTTTCAGATCTTCGTCCGCCAGTCTTCTTCCTGAAATGAAATTACGTTTGGCATGAGTCGTACATGTTCAGTTTTTCCTACCAAAGTACCAATTAGTAATGTGATTAATTTCTGCTGTAGATGCTCGAAAGTGATGCCGAACTGGAATATCACGGACTTCAGTCTGATTCGTATTATCTTCCTCTTTGGTAAGTCTCATACATTTTTTAGATCGATAAATTCAGTAATTCAGTTTCTCCATCCTAACCTAACCTCGCATAATTGATAATCCGTTGTTGTTCGTAAACTGACCTGCAGATTCCTCAGAAACGCTCACAAATTGTGAGTAAAATACTCGTATTTCCGACAAACCAGCAAAATTCAGTATTCGAAAATTGCTTCGTAATCTAACCGAGAAGAGAAATAATGAGGAATGCACCGTGAGATAAAATTGAGTTTCCTAAAGGTATTCTTGAATTTTTCAGAGAATTCGTCTGTCAAGTGTCTCAGTATCCATCGCAGACCATAAATTTGGCTAGTAATGACATGAACCACGGCTTCGGATTGCTTATGAAGGATAGTTTGGACATGCTTTTGTAAGTTTTTGTTATACTTTCAAGTTCGTGAAACGTAGAAATCTTATATTGATACTCAATAAAGCATCGAAACTGAAATACCAAAATAATCCATTTTGTGTAGGAAAAAGTTGATTTTTCGCATTAATAATATAATGGTATTAGTATAGATGTGTTGGAAATAACACACTTAGTTTTGTTTTTCAATAGATTTTTCTTGTGTTTTATTTGACGACTAATTCAGTTTACTTCTGATTGCCTGTTATCAAGTTAGAAGATTCGAAGTATAGAAATGATACTTCAAAAAAACTTTGCCGATGTCAGTTCATTATTTTGAATACTTTTTAGTGCTATATTTGAATAATATGTTAATTCTGTCGATTCATCATAATTTCTCGATTAAGAAATGAATATTTTTATACTTCGGTTTTTGTACTGTTAAAACTGAAAAGCTGATACTTGTAAATGAATTTTTAGTACAATATTAATATTATCTTCGAATCTCACACGGAGTCTTATTTTAAATCAGAAAATTATTATTTAAAATGAATTGATCAATACCAGTTTATTAAGTTTGAAGCTTGGTTTAAAATTGGTTTGATTCAGTTTCTCTCGAAACAGGAGTCTTATCGACAGTAAGTTTCAGCTGCTCGATTTTTGCACATTTTAACTCGTCGAAATTTATAATTCTTTCACTAATGAAACCATTCTGTCTTTTTTTTTTTCATAGATTTTAAAATTGAATTTTCGACTGCTGCGAGCACCTGCTACCTGGATTTGTTTTTACCAAATGGCAGTGAGTGAAGTGATTCAAATATGCCCCACCATCAAGAGCCTTTGCGATCCGATCAAGGGA
Organism: Parthenolecanium corni; assembly: GCA_038050395.1. Lineage (NCBI taxonomy): Eukaryota > Metazoa > Arthropoda > Insecta > Hemiptera > Coccidae > Parthenolecanium > Parthenolecanium corni. The sequence goes on from JBBCAQ010000002.1 coordinate 4,363,279, forward strand.
CGACCACGATTTTCGATCAAAACTGACGTCAAGAAAGTCTACCACTGTCCTGTTGAGACGTGTAAATATTTCCAAAGAGATCATCACTTCGAGAAATTGAAATTCTTGCGACAAGTACGTGTGTGTATTTTCGATTTAAAGCTTATTTACCAACGGGTATTTCTCAAAAAGTAGTGATGATCTGGCGAATTTTGAAACACCAGGGTCACAAATTTTTCCATACAGTGCGAAGAAAATGTTGTGTACTCGGTTGATTTTTAATTAATTAAAATTTTCCAACTTGAGAGTCTAGTAGAAAAAATTCGAATGAATTCAGCGTACAAATGGGTCAGTTGCTGTGAATATAGCTTCGTAAATTTGATTAATTTTTCGACGTTACCAAACAAATAATGAAATCTCTAAAAAATTGTGTGTATTTTTAAAATAAGTTTTTATTTTGTTAGATCGTTTCAACTGTTACAAAAAAGGTCCATTAGTCATTTTCGTGCCATCTGTGAAACACGTTCTGATGAAACTACAAAACAATGCCTTTTATAAAAGCAGTACAAATTTCTCTCGAATTTACTCGTTCGTCAGTTTTAAAAAGATTTCGTATTTTGTAAAAGTTACAGTAGAATTTTACTATAATTACGCTAACGTGTTCTGATTTCTGTGTATTCTTTGCAGCATTTCATCAAGGTTCACAAAACGAGAACATTTGCGTGTGATAAATGTGGTGTACAGTTCCCGCTCGAATCGACTCTCAGCCATCACAAGCTGATTTGTGGCGTTAGTTACCAGTGCTACTGTAATGCCGAATATAAATCCTATGAAGCTCTACTTACGCATTTCAAACGCAAACATAATGAAAATGCTTCTGTAAAATATAGAGACATGATGGGGTATGTTATCTCTCCATATTAAACTTTTTTTTTTTTTTTTTGTAAACGAATAATCTGAGCCTCAAAAGAGGATCCCTAATGTCAATTGTAAATGCCGGTGTACTTTCAGTGAAGTTTCGTTATTAATTATTATTGTAACCCATTTTGTTGCAGATTGCTCAAAGCTCATTTAACAGCGCAAAATTTCCAAAAATCCGTCGACAATGTGGTCGATGTGAAGGCGATCGTCATGGAGAATTTGGATCGTCCAAAGATGCTCATGCTAAAGGAGAAGAAAAACAGAACAGCCCTATCCAAAGAGACGCAGACCGGTATGAAAATGTGTAAAATATTGCCGAATGCGCCAGTTCAATTGGCGGAGCCAGCCGATGACCAGCAGCCGAGGAAAACGGTCAGCATGCAAACGAATACTGAATTCGGTCACCGAAAACGTAAACGCAGCAGAGTGGGCAGCAGTATTTCTAAAATCAATTGTTCGACCAGCGGTGTGATTAGTTTCAGTACGTCCAGCACGCAGACCACACCAGTCAAAGAAGAGACTCTGGTCGTCAACGAATCGAATTGCGAAATTTTACCAGAAATCTTGCCTTCCGACGATTCCTGCAGCCAGAGTTTCAGTTACAAAGACGACCAAATTCTTGAATCGCACAAAATTAGCTCCGAGGTTACTCTGTCGTCCTCACTCGACGATAACCTAGACGGATCGAATTTATCGAGCCAGCTGGACCAAAAGAGAATGATATCGACGGATGATCCTAACTTCGGTTTCGCTCCAGGCTATAGAGAAGAAAATACTCGTTCTTTGGAGGAAGGCAAAAATGATTCAAATAGTATGGAATTCGTCATGAACGATTTGATTAAACCGGATTTCAACGTGATCATGTGTTCCGATTCGGAGACGCAGACTCCTTTTGAAGACTATTTCGATGGCTCGTATATGGATACCTACACGCAAACGTGTGATTCCTTGTTTTTCGATTTGGATTTGGTGGATATAGAAACGCAAACGTTTTGATCGAGACGTATCGGCCATTTCTACGACAAAATAGTTATCTGAACTATAGGTGATCAAATTTCGTACCTATTGCTTGATATTTTCATAGTTTTGTTTTTTGAGTGTATCACAATGGTGCAAGTGGGTCTGGTATTTCTGAAGGCCACCAATCGAACACCCGTTTCATACGAACGAATGCTGATACATTCTTATATTTTGTGAAGCATTTTGAAACGTTTCAAATGACATGTATCGCCTTCCCCATCCCATCAGAGAATGTTTCGTAGTTTTTTTTTTTTAGCATGAAACTATTAAAATTCAAATAACTTTGTTTCTTGCTGACGTTTTGAATTGTACTTCTCGCTTCTCGTCACATCTGGTCATGCTTGTTTCAATTTTATATTTAATGTGATAGAAGGAATTATCGATTTTCATTTTCTTTTCAGAATATTTTCTTTTCGAAACCGAAAGGAACTACGATTTAGATCTACTATATTTTTCTCTTTTTGAACTTGAAAAAAATCTGATGAAAAATTCTTCCAATTAAAATAAAATGAAATTACTGTAGTAAACCGAGCGAATAACTACGTTCATTAATCAAGTTCAGTTTTTTATTTTTACAAAAAATGATACACTAAGATTTAGTGAATTTGTTGCAGATGAAATTTTTGTGTTAGCGCTTTCCTGTTTGGCGTGTTTTTCGGACGTATCCTTCGCAATGTCTGTCTTTTCGTATTTATTATTTGTTTTTACAGAATTGTTAAAATATTATACCGATTTAATCCCTTTCGTAAATACTTCTTAGTAAATTTGATTTAAAACGATATTGCTAGCGCAATAAAATGATATAGCTAACGATTTGGCTGTATAAGATAGTATACATTGGCATCTAGTCGCCCCAAGAAAAGGAAGATGACATGTATCTGACTGTACAAGACTCAAAATAGTATCTAGCAACTCATTTTTCGATAGACATATCTGGCCGATTGTAAAATGTGAAATTGACGCAACTAGCCGACTGCCCGGTAGGTTCCTTATGAAAGACTATTATCTCATTGGAGATGATGAGTGGTCCAAATTTTGATTATTTTTGCTTGAAAATGAGTCGTATATCTGGCTTTGAAAAAAAAATCTTGGCAACTGCAAAATTCGATCAACTTTCAGCAATCGTAATTTTCGTCTTCATCGTAGGGGCGGGTTCTTTTGATAAAGTCTCGAAACGTTCTTGATTCGAGAAAGAGTGAAAACGAAAATTACGATCTCGGAAAGTAAAAATTTCGTCTCAGTATGCATCTGGACGTCTCCGAGTACGGATCAAGAAGATATCCATCCGTATGACTGTGCCCTCTCAGTGAGGACCTCCTCGAGTAGTCGCCCCGTGGAATTTGAATCTCCCCGCAGTAAGCTACGTCTTTCGGTTAGTCGGGTGAATGACAATTTCTGCGGGGTGGGCGAAAGAGGAGGAAATGGCTAGAGGGTACGAACTTACGAGTGGATATCTCCAGATAAGACGTTGAGACAACAGCAAAATTTGTCTGGGCGAATCAAGCCGTTGGCTGGTTGTAGTAGAAAACTCGCTGATAATGTTGGTAGGTAGGAGAATATAAGTGAAATGCTTTCGGAGCCGATTATAGATTTCGCCCATTCGGGTGACGGTACCCTCTTAGCAGGGACCGACCTCCAGAAGTAGCCTGCCCCCGAATCTTGAATCTCCACGCAGTGAGCTCAGATCTTTCGGTTAGACGTGTGAATTCAATTTCCGTGGGGCGGGCAAATTTCGGAGGAATCTACTCTTTTTGGTATCTAGTTGGTTGCTAGATTAAGTGCAGCATATTGCTGCACTTTTTTTTAAAACTCGCTGACAATGTGTGTTCTTAAAAGTACCTCAGTAAAAAGACCGATCGGGTGGGTGGGAGGGGGCGGATGGATGGACGGAATTTTAAAAATTCTAAACTCGTATTTTTGAATTTTAAATCGTGAATAATAAAATCCTGGATAGTTTGTATTTTATTATAGTGGGAATTTTAAAAATTCTAGACTTGTAATTTTGAAACTTATATTCGTGAGGAACTAAGTACCGTGAAGATAGTTGTTGTTGAAAATGTACTGTAGCATATTATTCTACGTGTTTTTGAAACTCGCTGACAATGTGTGTTGTCAAAAGTACTTAAGTAAAGAGCGACATCGGGTGGGTGGGAGGGGGTGGCTGGATGGAACGATTTTTTTAGATTCCAAACTCGTATTGTTTGAATCTTATATGGTTGTGAATTTTTTATTTGAATTTATCCTGGATGGTTTGAATTTTATTATCGTAAATATTATTATAGTGAATATTCCTGGATAGTTTGAATTTTAAATCGTGAATATTAACTTAAGATTATTGAATCAGTTGTTTAGTTTATTTAAAATTCAAACTATCCAGGAATATTCACTATAATAATATTTACGATAATAAAATTCAAACCATCCAGGATAAATTCAAATAAAAAATTCACAACCATATAAGATTCAAACAATACGAGTTTGGAATCTAAAAAAATCGTTCCATCCAGCCACCCCCTCCCACCCACCCGATGTCGCTCTTTACTTAAGTACTTTTGACAACACACATTGTCAGCGAGTTTCAAAAACACGTAGAATAATATGCTACAGTACATTTTCAACAACAACTATCTTCACGGTACTTAGTTCCTCACGAATATAAGTTTCAAAATTACAAGTCTAGAATTTTTAAAATTCCCACTATAATAAAATACAAACTATCCAGGATTTTATTATTCACGATTTAAAATTCAAAAATACGAGTTTAGAATTTTTAAAATTCCGTCCATCCATCCGCCCCCTCCCACCCACCCGATCGGTCTTTTTACTGAGGTACTTTTAAGAACACACATTGTCAGCGAGTTTTAAAAAAAAGTGCAGCAATATGCTGCACTTAATCTAGCAACCAACTAGATACCAAAAAGAGTAGATTCCTCCGAAATTTGCCCGCCCCACGGAAATTGAATTCACACGTCTAACCGAAAGATCTGAGCTCACTGCGTGGAGATTCAAGATTCGGGGGCAGGCTACTTCTGGAGGTCGGTCCCTGCTAAGAGGGTACCGTCACCCGAATGGGCGAAATCTATAATCGGCTCCGAAAGCATTTCACTTATATTCTCCTACCTACCAACATTATCAGCGAGTTTTCTACTACAACCAGCCAACGGCTTGATTCGCCCAGACAAATTTTGCTGTTGTCTCAACGTCTTATCTGGAGATATCCACTCGTAAGTTCGTACCCTCTAGCCATTTCCTCCTCTTTCGCCCACCCCGCAGAAATTGTCATTCACCCGACTAACCGAAAGACGTAGCTTACTGCGGGGAGATTCAAATTCCACGGGGCGACTACTCGAGGAGGTCCTCACTGAGAGGGCACAGTCATACGGATGGATATCTTCTTGATCCGTACTCGGAGACGTCCAGATGCATACTGAGACGAAATTTTTACTTTCCGAGATCGTAATTTTCGTTTTCACTCTTTCTCGAATCAAGAACGTTTCGAGACTTTATCAAAAGAACCCGCCCCTACGATGAAGACGAAAATTACGATTGCTGAAAGTTGATCGAATTCAGCAAATTTTTTAGATTTTCACTGCGATGGCGCGAACTTTTCCTCGACGATTCATTTTGTTGAAAAGTTTGTGATGTTACTTTTTTTTAAATTCGCTTTCTAAAGATGGATCGTAGATGCCTACGATCTTCTTTCAGGGGGTGACCCACTCAGTGGCTGTGGAATAAAATAGTACAACTATGTTTCACTTTTAGGTGTAGCAATTTTTTCTGTAACATCCTCTCGCAGTTAAACCACCACTAAAAAATTTATAGTGCGCAAGTTACAAAAAAACATTTATAGAATTATATCTTGTTTTTCGTTACAGTAAAAATTAAAACATTAAGGAGGCGAAAAAATATACACACGATCGAGTTTCACCCTTCATTTTTAAGTATTAATGGTACACAACTTAATTACTGTACTGACTTTACGGAACGATTGGTAAAATACTTGGTGTGTTCCCAAAATTAAACGAAGAATATCAAACACTGAAATAGAAGAGACCATTATCAATCATCGAAGTAAAAAATATGACTTGAAACACAAAGGTATGCATTAAGATAGTTTTCCATTATAAAACTGATTCGATTTGTTTGATCTCTTGACGAGACGAAGCTTTCGTCATGACTGGTGAGGGGGTGGTTTCGACGATTTCCGGTATCACCATGCCCCCATCTGCGCCCTCGTCATCATCCTCCTCCTCTTCGTCATCCTCGTCAATAGGGGTCAAAATATCGAGAATGGGAGGTCGCACCTCGGGTGTTACACATTGTTTCATGGCCGGAGCCATGAAGCTGGTGATGGCCGAAACGAGGAAGAATCCACCGGCCATGAGGAAAGGCCATTTGTACGAATTGGTCGCATCGAAAACGGCTCCGGCCAACGGCGAGCCGACGATAGCAGCAGCACCACGAAACAGAATAAGTAATCCAAAAGCGTTGGTCAGCCTGTCCAGTCCGAGTAAATCCACCAAAATGATCGACGTTAGCGATATGTAACCGGCTGCGCAAAAAAGAAACTGAAGTTACTTGGTGACTGCATATGAAAATCATAAAATAAAAATTCTACCATAGCAAGCCCCGCTAGAAAAGCAGGTTTTCGATTGATAGTACAGGGGTGTCATGAACTACGTAAATTTTGTTTCACGGTTTTGGAAAAAGGATAGGGACAATTTGTCCGATTTTTTGAAAGAAAAAAATCATTGAAAAATTATTATTCAACAGAACAGCCAGTTTGTAAATGGCTGCCGAGAAACACGACTAGAAAAAATTTTCAAATTCAGGAAATTGTTGGGGATACTTTTCTCAATTTTTCAACGGTTAAAAAAAAAATCCGTTAGAATCCGAAGGAATACGTTCCTTCAAAAACTCAACAATATTCATCGTCTTTTGGCTACATTTTTACTAATATTTAAAGAGGCACATAACCAATCGTCATGAAATAGCTTACAGACCTAAAACTCATGGAGATTTACCTCTGGTGCGAATTTCAGCCTTACTGGTTCAATGATTCGTCCGGGAGTGCGTAGAAATCAATGATCAACGTTTTTCAATCTTAAAAATAACTTTCCCAATTCCCACAAAACTATCAGACTGACTTAAAATTTGGATGGTAAACTTGCAAGTCGTCAATTATTAATGTTTGGTGAAAATTTCGGCTCGATCCGATAAGTAGTTTTACTGTAAATAACTTTCATAGTCGAAATTTACGATTTACATATTCCCATCCACCTCATCCCCGTACATAAAAAAATAAATAAATCAACACCAAAACACGACATGAGTATTTTCGGAATCCTTAGATCATGAAACGAATAACTACTGGGTCCCATGCCTATTGGTGAAAGCCAGACCAAAAATAAGAGGTTCTCAATCGAAAACCTGTTAAAACACAAAAATTTCAAGAGAAGGAAACACCGCTAGAAGGAGCTGGTTTTCAAGACAGTACAGAATTGTTGCTTTTCACAGTTTTTCACAGGTTATGAGCGGAGTTCCACCAAACTCGAACTCAATGTAAGGGCAGTACAAAAGCAAAATTTAATGTTTCTTTCTACCCTCATATGATAGCTATTCTAGTACTGATACTCTCATCGCAGAACTTATGCAACAAAAGTTAACGGAAATACCAGTATGAGCAAATTTTCAAAGTTTTTTGTTTCAAAAAATGTATCGGCGGGAATGCGTTTCTCTCACCCAATTTTGCACAATTTGCGCTATCAATCTAAAATTTTCACAAATTGTTCTCAAAGGATGTCTCCAGAGTGCGCTGTAGGCAGAATTTCGATTTTCAATTTTGTACATAAGGTAAATCATGTCAAAAAGTGCCAATTTTTGCAGCCTACTGAAATTACTGCGAAGCCAAATTCTAAAGGAGCACTCCGGAGACATCCTTCAGGAATAGACTGGTGAATATTTCAGATCAATCGGTGCAAAATTGAGCCATAAAAATGTATTCCCAAAACGATATTGTTCTACGTACTGGAACCCCTTAATGCAGATATTGTTATTTTTTTCGTTCCTACGAGTGACACGAGATAATAAAAAAGGGTAGACCAAACGGAGATGACCCCTTAGGCAAGCTCGTTCGGATAATAAAAAAATTGAGAGAATTTTCCTACATTCTACGGAGAGTAATTGAATAGAATTATTACATTACCAACTTCAAGTTTTGAAAACAGATAAACATTAAACGAATGCCAAGTCTAAATATAATCTACGATCTACGAACGAATGAGGCTCGTCGCGGAATTACTTCAAATGTTCGAATTCGTTAAGCTCGAATCGAAGCGAGAAGATTGGAAAGTTAAATCCGGACTTACACGAGAGCAAGTAAAAAAAGTAGACTACTTACAAATGGCTATGCCGAAAAATATGGCCATTATGATGAATTGTGCGTAGGTATGGCAGAACGGCGTTGCAGCAACTGAAATACTGCTGACCAGCAAACAGATATTATTCAAAAATAACGAGTCAACCCATGGAAGATCTGCTATATAACCGCAAACTACACGTCCAATTGTATTCGTGATACCGATTATTGATATCAAATACGACGCTTTTTCCGCTGGTATACCCTGAAATACAAAAATATGTACGTTGAAAACTGCTCCAACTCCATAATAATAAATTTAAAAAATGATATAAATTAAAAATAGTTTTCAAGTAAATAAAGCTTCTATCTTCACGCGCACTCCAATTTGTTACATGAAGTCGATTTTCTTCTCCGTGTCGTAGTTAAATAAAAGCATTCAGAAGGAAGGGGCAAAAGGCAGGTTCTCGAGGGAAAAGCTGCTAAAAACGAGAAAAATTACCTCCATTCCAGCCGCGTCGACCAGATATACGAACGGCACGTAAAGACCAGCCATACCAAAAATATTACTGACACCGATTAGCATGAAAACTGGGTCCTTAAGCAACGTTACATCTAGCATAGAAGCTATGACAGATTTGAAAGACTCTGGAATTCTGCACCAACAATCTGAAACGAAAAAATTGATTTGAACGACTTCGAACACGAACTGTTTTATACGAAAACATTCGATAATTCTGCTGCGTCGAATAACATCCTCACTACGTACATGTAATAATCATAATATTAATTATCAATTAAAATGCAAAAGTGAATCGATCACCTACTGTAGGAGTCGTTGGAAATTGATTATTAAGTCGGACATCTCTTTTAATCATCCTCGAATTTGGAGCAACTAAAGGAAGTATGAGTAAGCAGGAAGGTTCTGAAATACACTATACTCGGGATTATAATAGAGTTTTCTTCATGCAAGGCTTTCACTAGATAGGTCTTTTTTCAAGGCATTACCGAAATCCAATTCCTCATTCTTTCCTTCTTTGAAATCTGCAACTATCATATTCGTGGCTATCGCCGTTCCAAAGAATTAGTACGGCCACAGATCAATTCCTTCATTACAATAGGGACATAATCGCAAAAAAAAGTCTGGAAAAATGGGCAAAGAAGAATCGATGAGACACGAGTAACTTAGGAATGAAGTTCGTAGTGCATTGAAAAAGCAAGTATCACACTCAACATCAGAAAAACCTGAACCTCCGTAAGTTAATTTTATGATTTAGAATAAGGAAAATACACCAAAAATCTGTCTCAAATAAAGTTGAGCGCAGGAAATATTTTCAAGGCAACATTTTTATCGAATCAAAATAAAATTTTAAACGCAGTACGACATCCACTTTTGCAGCCTGATAGATATGAAGTAGATACAGTAATGAAGCAACTCAAAAACTCAACTGAAAAGTCATTTTCCATAGATAGATCCTTCTTGAAAAGAAAATTTAAAAATTATACGACTCGTAACATTAGGTAATTAAAAAAAAAAATTTATCATCAAAATACAAATTTAGTCATCATTGAGGCTAGTGGGTCATTAATTTCGATATAATAGACTCGAGTTATAAACTTATAACTCGAGCGTTCGTAAATACTTCAGTTTCAACGTGTGTAACCTCAATTCCTGATGAAGTAATATCAGCGCACGCTCAGAGACTATTCAAAATGACAACTAACAGAGGTAACGTATGGAATATTTTTACACCAATAAAATGATAATCAGAAGTGTTTACCGAGATTGGTGCGAGAAACATTTTTCTGGTGCCTGAGCATTGGTACGTAAGTACTTTACACGTTATTCGATGCTTGATATATCAATGGTTTCAAAAATGTTGGTAACACTTCACAGTTTAAATATTATACGAAATTTTTCCGACAAAAAAAAATCAGACACCTAACTCGAACCCAAGTATTTTCGCGATCTCTAAAAAAATAAAACCAAAAATTGATTTTATTCTCCTCTCTGGCCTTCAGCTTTTAGAAAAAAAAAAAAAAGAAGAAACATATCGATATCTTCCATTCACTGGCGAGCACGTAAAAGTTATGATAATTTCGATTTGAATTTCTTTCTATTCACTCGAAGAATAAGTGTCCGAAAAATTGGTCGAAAATAGCGTACCTGATCCTTTTTCAGCATCGACATTTTCCGAGGTCAGACGCTCTCGGCTGTACTTAGGAATTGACATGATGCTTTGCCGATAGCTTTGCAACGATTTCTGCGACTGGTACTCCGGTAAATTCATAACGCTGCCCGAGTAAAAAATATCTTTGCGAGAAAGTGGTCGTACGATTTCCGATTTCTCCTTTCGCTGAATGATACTCCCCCTAGAAGTGGCGAAACGCACGCTATCGGCGTCCATCTGCAATGCAAAAATGTTTCATCAAAAACAGAAAAAGATTCACGAAGTGTGACGATCAAAAGATACGATTTTTAACATGTGATCATTTGAAAAACCATATAGGTGTATGAAACTTCGTATTGTACAAAAATTAATTTCATGCAAAAAGTTTCTACCTTTGCTTATATGACAGATACAGGAAAAAAAGTTACAAGAATAAAAGTTATACCTAGAGGAAAATATTTTTTGTTCAAAATAGTTTTTCATAAAATGTACATTTTGCGAGTTATAGCCAACAAAACCAAAAATGAGGATACATTTGCTCGCATCTTTGGGAGGTTATGGCAACGGAATTAAAGGGGACTTTTAGGGGGGTGATACTGGAGGTGCAGGTCTGTGACGTTTCTGCGCAAAACATTTTTATATGATTTTTTGAATTTATATTGTAATTTCTCGTCTAATTGCGCTGGACTACTGGACTATCTCGGTAAAAGCGATTTCTCGTTAGTAATTTGGAATTTTCTTATTCGAATCTAGGAGGAGGCGAGAATTTTTCAATTTTGAATTTGATTTTTTTCGATTTATTTGAACATAATTGTTTGTATAACGACACATAGACTGATCGAAATAATGATTATTGTATTTCGGAAAAGCCTTCGTGTCATTATAATACATGCAAGCAATTATGTTGAAACAAGTCGGAAAAAGTGAAAATCTAAAAACAATTTTTGACCTCGTGGATTCGAACAAGCGACACATTCGGATTTTAACGAGAAATCGCTTTTAAAGAGAGCCACTGTTGGCGCAAGCTCGTCGTTTTCCCTCAGATACTGAATTAACTGATAAGAATTAGAATAGTGGGAGAGCTGCATCCATCTACCTCATATATTCGCAGAGGAAACAGCTCAAACAGCGGTACTTACATCCGTTTTGGACCACATATCCTCGGTGGCATTGTTGTTGCGACTGCCCACGATGGAGGCGTTGGACAAACGTAAGTGAACGGACTTACGAACGTCGCCGTTGGAACTGACATTCGGTCGCGAGGTCTTAATCGGCTGCAGAGACGGTCGGAATCGTTCGCTGGCGCTGGTCTTGCGTATGCGATCGAAAAATGGCACCGAACCGTTTTTCGGGATGCCCTGCACGTGCGTCGTGAACGCGGGCTGCGACTGGTTGCGCGGCAGGATGGTCACACGTATGTCGGGACTCTTTTCGACGTCCTTGCTATCGCCGTTCTCCTTAACGCAGCCGTTCGCATCGCCGCTCTCCTTCGCCTCCGTCAGGTCTGCTTTGCTATTTTTCTGGCTTTCGCTTTCTTCGGCGATCACGTCCTTTTTCTTCTTCTCCTTCTCGATTTTCAGGTCGCCGGCGCTGCCGCCGCTACTCGAATTGGTGCTGGAGCCGCTTTGCTCCGGCACTTTGACTTCGGTAATGGTCGGCAGCATAGCCATCGTAGGAACGGGAGTGATAGGCGTGCCGGGCACCAGCTGGTCGAGATTGAAACTCGAATGCACGCCCGGGTCGATGTTCAACGGCAGTTTCATGCGTTTCTCCATCGAGCCGTCCGGCATCTGCACGATGAAGTACGAACCGCCGATGGAGCCGCGTTCCATTTGCATACGTTTCTCGTCCGCCATACGTTGCAGCAGTGGCTTGTGGTTCGACTCTTTGGGATATTCGAGGGGACGCATCAAGGCTCCGAAAACCTGAAATCGAAAAAGGCGATGAGAAATTTACCGAAGGATCAAAGTTTATTTAAATTTAGTCACATCGAGTGTATCAACACTTTAGTACCTTAAGGGAAATTTCATTCGTATAAGAATAAAATATAAAAATTCCATCGAACAAACGCCCTTAGTATATCTCTCCACAATACGTAGCCCAAGTATCAAATAAATGCATACCAAATAGAGTAGCACAGAAGTTTATCCGCACAATCATAACTCAATAAAAAAATTTTTTAATGATCTGTTATGAAAATGTCAATAACTTCCTTTAACAAAATGAAGCAAAGAAAATGCTTCATATCTCTTCTATTCGAATACACGAATATCATTTCATATCAAATTTCCTAATTTGCATTTTCATTTTCCACGACTGTCGAGTTCGTAAGTTTCTAGAATTATTACCCCTCTCCGCCTATTCCCCCGCCCCCACGGCCGCGGAAGATTTTGCGAATTTTTTTCAAACCAGTTATGAATTACAAGCGAACAAAACTGATAATTATGATGGTGCTAAATATAAAATATCACTCCTTTTGCACTTTAAACATTGCAGACAGTGAAGGCAGAGGAAGCGGAGGACGAGCATCGGCTGAAAGTTGAAAAATAAAATTCCCCACCGTCTGGTTAAATTCAAGTTGGCAGTCGAATGATTATATAACATAAACATACGGTACCGCAATGCTATTTCAATTTCATTAAGCCACCTTCAAATATTATGTACTGTGTATATTGTAATTCGTCATGAAATACTCGTACCTATTAATACTCCGTACGAGTATATTGATATAGCCAGCTCAAATTTATAAATTTCCAGCATGTCTGCCAGACAGAAATGAAAACTTGAAACTTTTCTCAGACTTAAATAAAGGAAGTGGACTGGCAGTGTATTTGAACCACCACGGAGCGGATCAACGCATGTGCCAACATCGTAATTTTACAGGGAGCGCAAAAAAACTGTATTTTTCAGACAGAACGTCGATACTTTCAATCGACTAAAAATCTGCGGTTTCGCATGAGTTGAGACAAACCCTTTTGCACGTCGAACAAATATACCTAACTCCAGCCTCTAAATAATTTTTCGTAAAATTGGCACTTAGGTACGTCATTCGGTTCTTTAACGGATCATTATTATGAAGCAGTAACCAAAAATGTTGCAAGAAAATTAATAATTTTCATCCTGTTCGGAAAAATTTTTTTGACGAGAGTCAGGAAATCAGCAATTCATCAGGACTGATTTTAAAAAATCAACACAATCGAAAATGTCAGAACGAAGTGGAAATCTTTTTTTACTTGGGAAAAATTTCTTGAACTATTTCAAACGAATGTGAAAGTACGAAAAACCAAGAAAAAATTCGTGTTTTTCTTAACCGACGTTCGTGAAAAAGAATTTTTATAATACTTATCAGCCAGTTAGCGACCGTAGCAATTACTCATTTTATTTGCGAGCGTAGTGTTTTTTCGATTCTATCGAATGCACTTGACAAAATACTCGAGTGTTATACAACGCTCGAAATAAAAAAATTTATGGCACTAATTTGGCTCGCAATAGGGAAAATTCAGGTGGTCCGGTTTTCGTGAATTTTCCGACTTTTTCTTCGTGGAAAAACTTCTCGCACGAGAGTGGCGTCGTAAATTTCAAATGCGACGTTTCGTCAAATAATTTTTCAAATAATTTCGCAGCTGTTGACCATAAAGTACACTTACGGCGCAATTCAAGATGAAACCGGCCAAAAATAAATTAGCCCCGCGCCAATCGCCGTACTCTTTCAGTAAGTAGGTAGCGAGTGGAGCAAATGCGAAGGTACCAAAACCGGATCCGCATACTGCAATGCCCGTCGCCAGAGATCGTTTCGTTTCGAAATAATAGCTGACTGCCACAACCGCTGGTAAATAAATGAAGCCGAAACCGATACCTGCACACACAAATAACAGAAAAAATTTCAATATACCATTTAAGCAGGAAAGCATTATAATATGATCTATCTATTTGGAAACAACATTATGCGATGATGGTCTCTAAAGGTATTTCCGATACCGAAAATGATGAAGGCCAATGGACGTACTAAAGAATCGAATGAGCCTTTGGCATAAACCATTGGCCGGAACACGGCTGGTGGAACGATACATAGGCAAAGAGGACTGAATAAAGACAGAATTGAAATGTTTTTGGGAATTTGTCTCGAGGAGGCGAGGATATTATTAGCTCATTTCTATGGCGAGGAGAGAGAAAAGCGCTTTCCTATGACTAATTCCACCAAATGTGCTAGTGAGACATTTCAAAAGAAACCCTTACTGCATGACAATAGGAAAACAATAAGAAAGCTCCCTATTCATCTATTCGAAGTAATGAAGAGAAAAAAAGGAAGACAACTCCTCCTCACATCTTCCCATACTTCACTCGTGATATTCCACACTAAATTTCATTTTTTGAGACACGGCCAGTTTTGAGCTTGCTATTAGAGCAGCGAGAAATATTTTACTGTTGTACGTGCAGGACAATTCTGGATGAATCGCATTGATTTTTTTCCTATTAATGTCATGCAATTCGCATTCTACGCTAAAAACGCTAACAAATTCGGTCTTACCGAACCCCCCCATAGACAACTAGATTGAAACATAATTGAGGAGTCGAACTTAAAATCATTGAAACGAAGAGAAATGGCGGATCTATTTATAGGCAATAACGTGTGATTATTATCATTAGTTCTTCAAAGATTTGAAGAAAAATGTAATCCTCCAAGTGATGACAAATACAACGATTTCTTCTGTAATTATTAGAGTTTTATTGAAGTTAAAAAGTTGAAATTATCGATAAGAGGAAAAATTGGCCATTCTTCTGATGAGTAAATGAGTTTCGATATTTTCATCCATTCCGCAGAAAATAAGAGGGGAAAAAAGGCTATTTTTAAGAAAAATATAAGCAAATAAATTCTCAAAATGTAAATTGTAAATTTCCAACATTGAATCTAAATCACCATAAAGGTTTAGAAGTAACAGATTCCTCGGACTAGGGGCAAGAAGAGGCTACTCGAAGCACGCTAGTATGAAATGAAAATTGCTTTTTTAAAATAAAAACGGATTCGATCACGAAGTAATCATAAGCATTTCTTCAGCAGAAATTTCGCTTCCGGATCTCTACATGTACGCGTATAATCTTTTAGATAAATAATTGGTTGAAAATTGAAAAATGACTGGATTAAGGGGATTAAGACATTACTTGAATTAATCGCGTAGATAAGGATAACCGTCAACTCGGTATAAAGTAGTAGCGGAGAACTTTTTTTTTGAGGCACTTAAAAAATCCATAGAATGCACGAATGAGAAAGAAAGAATTATTTTACTCGACTTTTAGCTAACATATTTCAGTTTTATTCAAACGTATTCTCGAAAATCATGGCGGCATGATCATGAGAGCGTCCTTCGCGTGAACAATACTAAACGAATTAAATATGATTTCAGAATATGACTGATAAGATACCTTAATTATATTATGTCATTCTTGGCAATCGTTTTCACAACGACAATTCGGGACTAATTTTGGTGACCAACCATGAGCGAATATCGCTGTAAAACAATAGGGATAAATGGGTCCAAGCATTGTAAAATATTTTCAACAACTTGAGTACCTATAATCTACGTTACGAAAATCGATAGAAAAGCTGAATTTTTGCAAACATAATAACGATTTTATTTCGCTGAGTCTACTCGATTCGTCAATAAATAGTCGGGCATCTAATTCATGAAATTCTTACGCCATACATTCCACAAACTATGACGTCATTCAATAAAGAATCAACAATATAAAGGAATAACATTTTACAAGTGCCCGGTAACGGGATTTGATATCAAATAATATTTGCAATTTAAAATGAGATGCGGGAACTACGGAAGAGGAAGGGGGAATCCACGATTCTTGAATGTCACCAGGAAACTTATTTCTTCTCCTTCAAAACACTAGTTCAACATTAATAGTAAATCAGTTTATCGGCAGTTTCAAGATAAGGGCTATACTGTATTACGGGCTAAGTGACGAGAACAAAAATTTTACAAATGAACAAAAAACTCTTCAATTTCTCGGATCGATTCTGTCCAGTTGCAGAACACTAGTATAGAGTATAGACTAACATACTAATTGTGAATTTCACTTCCGCCTCTCTGGCTATTTAAAATGTAGGTATCAGCAAAAGAGGACATGATTTTCATTCAATTAAATTGATGGCACAGTCTATTAGAAGCTTTTTTAAAAGAAATGCTTGTATGCCAATGCCCAACATCGACCACCAGTGAACTTTGACAACTACTAGGAAATGCTGCAATCGCAAATGCGCTGCATTATTTCACAAGCGTTAATACAAAATAGATAAATAATTAAATACGAATAATAGACCAGACGAATGGGGTATTCTAATTTCACTGGTTAAAGAATTACGTTCAGTCAAATAAGTACTTCTCTTCGACTTGATTACAATTTATTGTACTTCATCCTGTTGAAGTTTCACGTCAATATTTCAAGTATGGTTCGTTGTTTTTTTCTTGTTTCGAAGTTGGTTACCTACTTTTAAATTACAAGTCATTATTACGCCATGCCGGTTGACATTTCAACCAGTGAAGTCGTTATCGGTAAGAATTTGAAGGATTTTTTTCCCGATGTATTTTTCTACCTTCTCGTTCTTGATAACAGTCGAGATAAAATGAACTAACGCTAAAAACGTGGTTGTTCGAGGGACAATAAAAGGAAAAAAAATTCCAGCCTCGGGGGAATACATTTATATCGTACTTGATTCGGGGAACTCGTTGAATATTATACAAAAAAACCTCTCTTCGCGAAGAAAAAAAAACTTAAGACGCCTCCCTCCGACTAAACGGTTCCACTCTACGGAAAACTGCTATGATATTCTAATAATCACGAACCAAACGATTATGTATCGATTTGAAAATGATTCAAGGAAATTATCGATGAGGCACTAAAATCAAAATGAAAATTACGAAGCGGGGTTGGCAACTTCACTGATAAATTCATTAGATAACTAAAATACGAGTATTTGAGAGGTGAAGTTCAACAAACACTACGGCCGTATATCCGGCCACATAAAATAACTAATACAAAACCCGAAAGTGGGCAAAAATTAAAAACTAAGCGAAGAAAGACGGAGACGATGGTAAAATTAAATTTTTAAAAATGCCTGTATCTTTAATAAGAACACCCTCGTAAAAATTCCTTACCGTATAAATATTTTTTGAGCGATTGTCTTTTAAATAGAATACTGAGTAACACTTGTAGGTACGTCCAATGCGGAGTAATGATCAAGCACCTACAACAGTAATTAAGCGGTTTTATTTACCGAATATATAATGACAGACGCCCCTCGCCCTTGTCACACACATGACCAAGTGTATTTTTCAAATATAGTATCGGTGTCAAAGAGTTGTAATCGAGATTTGAAAAGACCGAGTGAGACAAATCAGGCAAAGAAAAGGAATACAAATTAAAAACTAATCTTTGACGCAAGTACGAGAGGACGTCCCGTATTTTTCGATCTTTTTGAAAGCTTACCACCCATGAAGCCGTATGTCAGCATCATATAGTTAGAATTGGGCGAATAGATGGACAACACGAAGGCGATGGTTCCGATGACACTGCCACATATACATGCGGCTCGACATCCAAATTTGTTCGAAAAGGCACTGACCAACGGACCTGCAAGGAAAAAAAAAAGCATTAAACCATTAGATCAACAATAATATATGTATCGTCCAAATTATAATAATTTTCAGTATTTCACTACACCATAAAATGAGAATAAAAACATATACGCAACATTTTCACACTAAACGAATACACTAAACCAAATCAGCACTCTGTAAGGGTTTCCAATTTTTCGAAAAGAATAGAAGCGTGAAAAACCAGGAAAAAAGTAAAGCAATAAAAATGGTCGCAGGTACGATGAATTGAAATACGAGTACAAGTAAAATACTGAAATAATCATTTTTTTAATATTACGTAAAATCGAAGGTAAAATTACTAAAAATTTCAAGGCTATCAATACTTTAGCATAGTAATTAAACTGAAGGTATAGCTTCTATCTTCAATTTCAGGCGTGTATTTGAGGAAAAAGACAAATTTTTTTAAAATATTATAAATTTCCAAAAAGTGTTTCACTGTAGCCTCTCACCTTACGTATTCGCAATTATTGTTGACACAAAAAATGTTTGCATTTTGATCAATCGATTCATTTTCTCAGTTTCGATATTGTATACGTGTTCATCGTTGAAAAGGGTCTAGCAGGATAAGATAGGTGAAATGACCTTTTTCGAATTTCGACCTGAAACTTGGGGGTCAGGTTGACCATGATGAAAAACTAATTCAGCCCAAATTTCAGCCCCCCACCTCAACTGGTTACCCCCTGGGGAGTGAAAATGTGTTTTGGCCATTTTGAAGGTTTTTTGCCCATAACTTTTTTCATAATTGTTCAGTTGATTTGAAATTTTTGTGATAGTTAGTCCTCTATGAGCTCTATCTACCACCCAAATTTCGCGGTTCCAGCTCCAGTAGTTTTCCAGTAACTCCAGCTGGAAATTTTGGAGCTTTTTACCCTATGGAGTCTACAAGTTGAAATTTTCACTGATGATAGCTTATCTAGTCTACATTACACCTATATAATTTGTTTTCCAAAATTCAGGGTGGACAAGGTAGTTTTTTGGCATTGAAATATCAGTTTTTTCATATTTTCATAGTAAATCTCCCATTATATAACTAAACCAAAGGCATTACTTGCACATCAGTGTACCAATTCCACTAAATGGTAGCTACTAAGCCTAATCTCCCACAAAGTGACAGTACAAGTACCAGGTGGCGTCATGGCGTCATATATGACGCCATTTGAAATTTTGAGATGGACTTCTCCAAGGACCAATATTTTGAGAACCACTGACTTGTGTCATACAATGCCACCTGGTCCTTTGAGGTTATTCTTGTGGTGTCATATATGACGCCACCTATTACTTTGAGTAATCTAGTGAAACCTGGTTTTTCTAGTGTTAGAGAATGATTCTTTGTCCTCCTATAAGTTATTAATTCTATTCCTCTGTTTGATTGCACCTACACATACATAGCTTAAGATATCTCAACATTCTAATTTTTAAATGACATATTACCTATGTTGCTCTTGTTTGGCCCATCCAAAAAATTGTTCTGGTTACTAGGGTGGTCCTTATTTACAGAAGGAAAAAAATTGTTTTTGCAATTTCTGCTCCCACCCCCCGGAATTGTTCCATTTCATGAAAAATAAATTCCATTAAAATTTCAGCCCCCTAGGTTGAAATTAAGTGGTGACTTAAGGGGGTTGAAAATTCATATATGCAAATACTGGCATTATTTCACATTATCATCCATATCACATAGAAATAGACAAAAACATGCATTTTCTCCTTCAACTTGTTAGTAAAATGAAGTGTGATGCATCTGTGGGATTTGAGAGGGTTTGGACCTACCCTTCAGTAACTAAAAAATCACTATAATAATATGTCTTTTTGTTAAAAAAATGTTTTTCTCATTATGAATGGCAGAAATGAAAATAATGAAAATATTGTGAATAATTTTGAAAAGAAAGACTTACTTTGCCTCAACTTACCCCCCCCCCCCCCCATTCATCCGTTGACATCCAAGTATTATAGTTTTCAAAACCACCCCTCATGAGTAGAGAATATACTTATTACAGAATTTACTCAATATTTTCATTATTTTCATTTCTGCCATTCATAATGAGAAAAACATTTTTTTAACAAAAAGACATATTATTATAGTGATTTTTTAGTTACTGAAGGGTAGGTCCAAACCCTCTCAAATCCCACAGATGCATCACACTTCATTTTACTAACAAGTTGAAGGAGAAAATGCATGTTTTTGTCTATTTCTATGTGATATGGATGATAATGTGAAATAATGCCAGTATTTGCATATATGAATTTTCAACCCCCTTAAGTCACCACTTAATTTCAACCTAGGGGGCTGAAATTTTAATGGAATTTATTTTTCATGAAATGGAACAATTCCGGGGGGTGGGAGCAGAAATTGCAAAAACAATTTTTTTCCTTCTGTAAATAAGGACCACCCTAGTAACCAGAACAATTTTTTGGATGGGCCAAACAAGAGCAACATAGGTAATATGTCATTTAAAAATTAGAATGTTGAGATATCTTAAGCTATGTATGTGTAGGTGCAATCAAACAGAGGAATAGAATTAATAACTTATAGGAGGACAAAGAATCATTCTCTAACACTAGAAAAACCAGGTTTCACTAGATTACTCAAAGTAATAGGTGGCGTCATATATGACACCACAAGAATAACCTCAAAGGACCAGGTGGCATTGTATGACACAAGTCAGTGGTTCTCAAAATATTGGTCCTTGGAGAAGTCCATCTCAAAATTTCAAATGGCGTCATATATGACGCCATGACGCCACCTGGTACTTGTACTGTCACTTTGTGGGAGATTAGGCTTAGTAGCTACCATTTAGTGGAATTGGTACACTGATGTGCAAGTAATGCCTTTGGTTTAGTTATATAATGGGAGATTTACTATGAAAATATGAAAAAACTGATATTTCAATGCCAAAAAACTACCTTGTCCACCCTGAATTTTGGAAAACAAATTATATAGGTGTAATGTAGACTAGATAAGCTATCATCAGTGAAAATTTCAACTTGTAGACTCCATAGGGTAAAAAGCTCCAAAATTTCCAGCTGGAGTTACTGGAAAACTACTGGAGCTGGAACCGCGAAATTTGGGTGGTAGATAGAGCTCATAGAGGACTAACTATCACAAAAATTTCAAATCAACTGAACAATTATGAAAAAAGTTATGGGCAAAAAACCTTCAAAATGGCCAAAACACATTTTCACTCCCCAGGGGGTAACCAGTTGAGGTGGGGGGCTGAAATTTGGGCTGAATTAGTTTTTCATCATGGTCAACCTGACCCCCAAGTTTCAGGTCGAAATTCGAAAAAGGTCATTTCACCTATCTTATCCTGCTAGACCCTTTGGATTATTCTTACGTGAGACAGTAGACCATACCTAACTTATCCGATTCATTAAAACACGATGTCACGACGCCGTTTCAAGAGTTTTACTAGGTTTTACTTCGATGTAGACTATAATTAATTACCATCACGCTTCGACTATATAGAACAATAAAACTTTCAATATTTTTCGTCAAATAATTGCAATACGAATTTCTTTCTCAGAGCTTAAAAAACAAATTATTTGACGTTCTCATCACTAGTGCAAAATAATTTGGTAGATCTAAGCAAACACTTCCCTCCTTCAAATGAAAATCAATAATTGCATTTATGTACAATGAAATATTTCACGAGAAACAGTCAACAAAATGTTTTCAATGAGTTGCAAAACGAGTTACTTCAACTGTTTTCAATTTCTGCATCGCCGATTATAACGATAAAATTTATGGAAACTAACACATTCGCTGATTACAGGAGATTAAATGCGTTGGAATGATTTCCGCGGTCATCACATGACACCTACATTATATTACATTAGTAAAAAAATTTTTCGTGATAAAACTATAGTATGAAAAATGATAAAAGTTTGTGCAAAATAAATATTCGCGAGTGTATTCATTCACTTTTTTCCCTCTATCATAACGCCTTCACTTTGGACAACCTTCGAAATGCTTTACCGGCTTCTATATGGTCAGTATATGGGTCACGGTCAAGGATTGGTGAAAGGAGTCTCAAATTGAACGTAGTGGGCATCGAGTACTACATTCGCGGCGAATAAAAACGCGCAAAGAAATTTAAAAAAGTTTCATGTCGACGCGATAGTAAAATTATTCAACAGAATATTATATGAAAATTCATGGATGACCAAGAATGCTGAAGACGAAGTGACATTGTGAAGTGATGAAGACAACTTAGGCATCTGATATTGTCATTGTGAACGCATAGCACGTTGTACGTGAGAACGAAAAACTACTCAAAATTTTAAGATACGTAGTTTCTGCGGAAAATAAATTGCTTCGAACAAAGTACGAATTTTTTCTCCAGCAAAAACATTATCAATTTTGAGTTCCAAAGTAGATTAATTATATTGACAAGTTGAACTTTATCTTAAATCTGATTTCAGAGTGAAGTACCAACCAAAATTCTGAAACACAAATCTCGGAAAAATGATAACGCAACAAAAGTACCTAATGATCTAAGGCGTCTGTAGCAAACTGTAATTGTAGCCAACTGTAACTCACACCATTGGGGCCTTGGCCATACTTTTCAAGGATCCCAAAAACTGTTAATGAGTTAGTAATAATTCAATTTCTCTGAGTGGTTTAGTTTCTTCTATAAAATAAGCAGGAAGAAGTTTTTATATCTAATCCCCGGTGGTCATTTGGGAGGTCTGAAATGATAAATATTACGGATGTGTAGGTTTGTACTAAAACATACCAGGTTCGTAGTAAACCCCAATAAATCAAGATGACCCCATCAAATCCAATTCAAGTATCGAGTGATAAAATGCAACAAGTCGAAGGTACATACGTATTTCAACGCAAAGTGTTCAACAATTTTAATAATTCAATAAATCAGAACTAAATAGCCTGTCTCTACAGAATACTATAGCTGTTTGTTCATCCATTAAATAATGGTATCACAGTGGAAACATCATTAGCCACGATTACGGATTTACAATGAAATGAGTAGAATTCATCGAATACAACAAATTGATAACACAACCCCCAAGAACTTCAAGGGTTAAATTTTAGTCTTCCATATCATTTTAAACAATTTCTACTTCGAAAACAGCAATATACCTCTACAAGAAAATAAGCGGGTAACTCCATAAAGCAGATTGAATAATCAACAAATCCCCCCCCTCCCATAACACTCCCCCAAGTTGACCGCAAGTAAATTACATATTATATTCGTAAATACGACGAGGAAAAAACGAGGGCGTGTCCCCAAAATAATTTATCAAACCGTATAGTTTTCGCCTTCAACAACGTTAAAAATCAATGTGAAAAAAATTAAATTTTAAGCTCGTGTGGTAACAGGTAAAATCAATCTTAATTATTCGATAATCCTCGTTAAAACAGATAGAAGAAAATGTCTCGACATAATGAAGTGCTTGAACAAGTACGAAGAGATATATGTAAGTTTGAGAGCACAAATTTGTTAATTAAGACATTCGACATACTCGTAATATTATCCAAAATGCAGTGGCAAATTCCACGCCACCTCCTTAAATTCAACTTGACAAATGACAATATAATCTTAACCACGATTGGGAACGAAAAATGAAACTATCTTGATGAACTGATATTGCGAAATGCCAGAGACCACTTATGATTTTGTGGGTTGAAAAATTGTCCAATAATTGCAGTAATATCGACAAATAGATCTCGAAATTGCCATAAAAATTCAAGATAACATTTTCAGAGACGTCACATACTCACTCACTGTTAAAACGAGGTTGATAATGGTACTTATAAAATAATTTTCGATAATGCGAGAAAGGAAACTATAAAAATGACAAGCACTTTACTGAAAATTAAGAATGAATATTTTTAAAATTTAGACAAATAAATTTTTGGAAAAAATATTAAATCCTCTGTTCATATTTTCAAGATTGCAAAAAAAAAAAAATAAAAAAAAAATAAATAAATAAAAAAAAAAAGTCCAATTCACATTCATCAACAAATATAAGTATCGATCAGTGTGATAAAAAACAAGAAAGTAAAATCATGAGCGCAGCCATTTATTGTTGTTGAATGTGAACGAGTACTTTTTCCTCTTCCCGAAGGCCTGCAAACTGTAATTCATTTTTTACAATCTTGAGATGAACAGAGTATAGCACTTTAGTCATGGCATTAATCAAAAACTGTAATTATGAAATTTTACTTTCTATCGATAAAATTTTATTAGATAAGCGCATACTCAACATTGTCGATGTAATTAAAAAAATTCAAAGCAGCTTTCAATCAGTGAGAAGAATGGAAAATGAACCAACGAAAAAGACGAACTAAGAATTAGGTACGGTGGAATTACGTAATATAAATTCCCTGTCGGTAAAACTGATGAAAACTTGCTTTCTAATAGGTAGTATGAACTGGATTGCCATTGGTTTGAAAGATGCCTCTCAAATTATAACTATACCAAAAGAAAAAAACAAATCTCTCGTACGTAAAAAAAGCATCAAGGGACTGAAAAAATCAATAAAATTCAAACTTTACAACAAAAAAGCTTTTAATAAGCTTCAATAACTCGTCTCGTGTGCGCTAGTCCCTCTCAAAAATACTCACTAGATTTTTTCAGCCGGTTTTCGTAGAAAAGCTAGCTATTAATTTTAGTCAAACTTGAAGCGAAATTACAGGAAACGTACATGACAGATCAAAATTAGTTTTTCGCGTTTTTCTCTAAAATAATTGTTTTTGGCTTTTGGCAAACGAGGCTTTCGATTCTCTGCCCTGTAATTCTTAGTGTTCATACCTACAAACGTCCTATTTATATTCAGATTCCTGCGAAGAATATTGAAGCCTTAGCAATTGGAAAAAATATTTTTGGCCACTTCTGCTTCATTTTTCACACAAAAAAGTATTGAGCAGCATTACCCATTCTAATGAATTTCCGAGGAAATTTCATAACAAAGTACTGAACCGACCGATTTTATTTGAAAACTCAGCCAATAAAGGTGAAAAATTTCTCACTCTTCTCACAAAATCTTGTCTAGCATAATCTTAAATTGTTATAATGTTTTTCTTTTCTTCAATTTTTAAACTGAATATTTACGTACGAAATTCATTCGAAAGTATTCAACTACCGACAAGAATTCAAAACATATTGCTCTAATGGAAATATTATAGCAAAATAAAAAAAAAAGCCAAATTATTTAAGGTAGCTTTCATATCAAGGTCATCGCACCGGAATCATTCGGTAAATGAGAGTCCTCATTCAGTTCAGCCAATTTTCTGTAGCAGCGATCCTGCGATTTTTCGATAAAATATTACCAGTAACGATGTACATAAAATCCTTAGATACGCGCGTCAAAGGTCGGTAATTCGACATCGCTACTGGACATGGTTAAAGTTTCGACGAACGTATGAGAACTAAAAGTTTTCACTTACCCGCACTGAGGTACATTCCGGACAGCAAACTGCCGATCCACGCCACTTTTCCTTTGCCTTCTCCGAAATTTGTCACAAGGTCGCCGATGAACACGCCGAAGGTGTAAGCGATGCCATCGACAATCATATTACACATAAAACTGGCGAATACGATGACCCAACCGTAACCACCGTCCGGGGGCGGCGGCAAATCATGGAACTCGCAATAGGAATAGGTATCTTCTTCTTGTGGCGGACTCATTCCCGCATCCATGGCACCCGTCGATTCCGACATGGCCGTTAAACGGGAGCATTCTTCGTTTCTTTCGGAGCATTCGCTTTCAGTCTGCAACAAAAACGACGACGACGTCGTCCAATTCAGTAAGGAGTTATGAAAATCAACCGATTTCCCGCAACCAGTGCAAGAGCTCGACATTTTTCTAAAAATATTTCAACATTTTCACAATACTATATTTATGATACAACAGATTGAGCATGACACATTTTCTAGAACACGGAGCAAGATAAGAATGGGCAACGTTTACAGACTGAATGAGGCAAAAATTGAAACCAACTTTCCAGTTGAAAATGGAAAAAAATAATAATAAAAGTTTGGAAAAAACTCAACCGAATATCAACATTCGATGTGAGCTTATTTTACGTACTCGTAGGTAGCTGTACGTGCTATTCGACAGAAACGGGTTCGTGTTTCATCTACATTTACTCCAAAAAATCAAATTGAATGTAAAAAAAAAAAGTTTAATAATTTTTAGAGTCAACGATTGCATGTTCTCTTCGCATTCTGACAGAACGATCCAATTATCTCTTCATTAATTTTCTCATTACAATTACACAATGGCAGATAAATTCGGAATAGCCTGACTGGACCAGCGTGCACACGCCGCGATAACGAATTCGATAAAGCTTCCATTCAACATAGTGCATTATTTAAAAAATAAAATAAAGCGTTGGAATCGTGTATCTTTTTTTTTTTTCATTAGGAAAGCTGTACAGTAAAAATATATATAGATTATAATTATAATATAATAATAATAAAATTGCTCAACTGGAGAGTCGACTCTGAACGCTTTTAATTAGGTGTGTTTTCATTGATTTTGGCTATGATATAGATACAGAAAAGTATTCAATCTGCCCTGTATTCACATTACCCTGAATATCTCATCCAGCTATCCATTAAAGAATAATATTCTAAAAAAGGTCAGGCCAACAGAGGTCTTACTCTATCGCAATAATTATGATTTGTACCGTTTGAAATTTCAGTAACGCAACGCCGTATCCTCTATTTTATCCGTGTTAAATTAGAATGGGTGCTGCTGATCATAGTATTCACCTGCGCAATAAGCTTCACATCAATGAAAACTTGAATCGTGACTTGCACCGTTGAAAAATACTATCTTTCACACCAACTATTTAACCTTTCCTTTTTTTTTTTTTTGCCCTGAGAGAAATAATGCAAATGCTATCATTTATTCGCAAATCTATAATATATTTACCACGTAGGTAAATTCAAGAGACGTGCATACACAATATTCAATTAAATAGCCATCATTCTGAGTGAAACTAAAAACGTAGGTAACTAGCAGACGTTGGTGAATGCATCTAATACAAGCAGATGCACAAAAATACTACCTGATAGTATAAATTAACTGCGTAATGATACCGCAACAAGGATCGTAAATGCAAATCTAACGACTATAAAACGTAGACTGATCGTCAATTTTTCAAAAAAGGTGGGCTATGAACGTGAACGATTGAGTAACACGTTGTAAATTATAACTTGCTACTCGTATTCATGAACCGTCGGTAGCCAACTCTAGTAGCGACGAAGTCCGAGACCGATCATCCTATGACGCGAATAAAAAAAGTTTTTTTTTTTCATCCCTTTATCTCAAAAATCGGGTATAACAGAGGTTTTTGAAGTTGAAAAACAAAGTTAATCAAATGGAGAAAAAAGAAAATCAAATTATTAAAATACAAAATAGTGAATATGCCCCAAGATTGCCCAGAGGGTCTCAAAAAATTATAATATAAGTAAAACAGTTTTCGGTTCACGCATGAAATGAAATTTTGAAAACAAAAAATTCTGTTCAAATCCATAAGTAAATATTTGAACCTTGTTTAGAAAAACATTCGTATTTTATATCCGAACACGAACACAAATACGAGAATTACATAAATTTCATTCATTTTCTTGCTACATCGAAACGATAAAAGTATATTGTGGCGATGATTAAAGACTATAAAATTAGTCATATTTTACTTCAAAACAATAGAAATTATGGAGAATAAATTTTCAATGTCAAAATTTTGACTTCACCGAAAACTATCGTCGACAGCTGTGTTAAAGGAAACAAAAAAAAATTACGATAGATCCGTGATTTCCAAACACCAAGTGAAATATGAAACGATAACCTCGCAAAGACCACTACAAAAGATAATGTAGACCATATGTTAAATTCGGAGCTAGGGGGAGGGGGGGGGAAGAAAAGTAATTTAAAAAAAGAAACCAGTAATTTTTTTTTTGGTTCGGTTTGACACGAATGAAACAATAATTACTGACGAACAGACTGAAAATTACACCCACGAAGAAATTCGTGCACTGATTTTTCAATTCACGGCAACACCTTCATAGAGGAACAAGCCGGTTCTAAGTCATAAGTTAGAGCAAAGTATAGAAAATCAGTGCAATATGTATTAGAATGTAATGCCTCATTATAATAAATTTTAGTGGATAGCACACTAAAAAATAGCGGGCAATATGCGACTTTGATTTTACACCATAATAAAATGCACGAGTAATGAAATTTATCAGGTTTTCTGATAATACGAGTATTTTCCGCTTACGTATGTTCAAAGCTGGTTATTTAGTGGCTCAGACCACTCACCTACGAGCACCATCAGCTGTGAAGAGAAAATGAACACCTATCGATTGCTATAACCTTTAATTAAGGGACGTTTTTCCAAAACGTAATAGGTAAGTGTATTTTTCTCAATTTCGAGCTTTATCACAAAAATTAAAGATCAACGTACAATAAATTAGTAATGAAATGTGTTCATATTATTATGCTTCCAACCAACTCCACTGTTGAAATTTTGCGACCATAACATGAACGTCGATAGCAACGAACATCATAAATATAAAGGATTTTTTTTTTTTTTTTTTGCTATTTTAAAAAGTTACCTACTTGAAACGTGGCCAATAACAGTTCGCAAATCTAGCGAGTAAAACGAACTCCGTAAACCAATGTGGCATGGAAACACGAGAATTCGTACAGAGTAATGAATTTATACAAGCTACCGAGCCTATTTGCTATTATATTTTTCATACCGATGGTATATTACGCCATACTCGTAGGTAAAAAAAAATCGTACATAAATAATAGACAGAAAGCCATGACGAGATTTTTCAAGAACACAGATAACTAACGACAAATGCTAAAGAAATCATTCATATTAATTATGATTCAACTAGAAAGGTTTGAAGAACATGTATTTTGAAAATTCTCAACATCAAGTAAACTCCCAAGCGGTGTGGGGGTGGCAATACAGAATAATGCGACTGCTAGGTCGCATACTTCTAACACACACAGCTAAGAAATGAAAATTAGCCAATTTACGAGCAGAGTCAGAATAACGAAAAATACGTTCATTCACATAGTCCTTACTAAAGATTTCGAAAAATTTTCATGATGAGCCCATAATGTGAAAATAAAGAAAAATGAGTTGAATATAAGTTTGTGAAAAGCGTTATTTCCTAATAAGACCAAGAATACTATATATGTGAATTTGACATCTCCTATTCACTATTTCCACATGACTTCCAAGGGAGAAAATATTTGAAACTAATTACTCGTACCTTACAACGACTGTGTATTCCTAACGTATATAAACATGACCACCATTATGACTTCCATCCATTCAGCAAATATTATGAAGTCCGCATCTGATTCATTATTAAGCTGATTTTTATAAAATCAAGTTGATATCAACAATTTAGGTCAACTAATTTCAAAGTACGACAATTTTTCTGCTCCCCAGAAAATTCCAAGTTTTGGCACAGAGGGAAAAAAAAGCTGCACTAGGAAAGTGCACGAAATCTTATTTCAGACTCGTTCTGTGATATCAGGAAAGCGCACAGATTCACAATAACAGATATCTCAAATAAATTCAGGCTGAAATAGGTAATAGAAGTCCAGAAAGGTATTGAAAAGTGTACGAGCAAAGATGTAAAATTGTTCCCAACCTCAAGTTACAAATATATGAATTCTCTCTTGGAACATTATTACATTATATTGGCTGATGGAACATTTTGTATAAGTTCTCAGTAGTTGTAAGAATATACGCAATACATTTCTTCAAGATAATTGCTTTCTTCCAACTACGGATGCTTCATATTGAGAAAAAATATGGTTGAAAATATACTTAAATTTACCTATGATACAGAAATCTTTTCTGCAAAAATCTCATTCTGAATTTAAAAAAAAAAAGCAACACGTGAGGATCTTTGAAAATATCAAGGCAAATTTGTTTCAAACTTTCTTGTACACTTTCCTTGAAGAAACCAACAAACTGAATGTGCGCATTCCTCAACTTTTTTTATACGTTTTCCTGACAGAATTTTCTTCAATGTGCGCTTTCCTAGTTTATAGGGTGACTGTTTTCTCAACCAGTGGCGCCCACTTACGGGGTTAAGTGGTGCGGTCGCACCGGGCCTCATAATCTAGGGGCCCCGTCAGATGGGAATTTTGACCGCCCTTTACTGCCAAATATGTTGAAAAAAGTTGAAGTAAATAAAATTATGAGGGGGCCTCTTTACTGAAAAGGGTCCCCACAAGTGATTTTGCACCACCTATTTCAAAATACGTGTGCGCCACTGTTCTCAACCATCTTTCTCATTCTCTAAGATTCTGAATCAGAACACGTGGCAAAACGAACACACTGAGTATGTGTAATTTCTCTCATCGCAACACATACTCTTCTTCTGTTCATTCGTTTTGATTACTTCAGCAGAAAATCTAGAAGCATTCACAGCGTGGCTAAACGCTGTTGCCACACCCCAGTATGCATAATGTATGCAGACACATGGAGCAAATAACGTGCTAACGATAGCACATAATACTCTGTTATATTACCAACTTTTTTCCTCTCTCCAACGCAAAAAAGCGTGAATGGGCAAACATAATAGATAAATACCGGTAATTATTACAATGCAAACGCTATGGCAGATAAAAAATCGCGAACCGAGGACAACATCGAGGCAGATAACCAGCGACGCAGATAAAAGAGTGAGTATTCAGTTATTGACGTGCGAAGAGATCATGGCCGAAGTTTGCAAGAAATATTTTAATAATAAAAAAAAAAAAAAGCTAACATACGGTCGCAAAATGCGAAAAGAAATCAAATAACATTGAGAAGGAGAGAAAAAAAAAGCTTTCCAAGGTCAGCTGGGGGCTTCGCCATTGTTGCACACTGGGTGATTATAATATTCTGCCATTATGAGGCAGACAGATCGTTCCCTCCACCCTGCAGGGCAAAAGTATTTTACTAGATGAACTGAATACTTAGTAAAATATCATGACAATGTTCGCCATGTCGCGTCGACTCACAGCAGCGAGAAACCGTCATAGTAAAACAGAGGATGAAACTACACTTGTCACTACTCAGTCTAGACGGCAATGAAATTCGAATTCGACTAAATCGTCAACGAAATGATACCTAATTAGAAAAATGTTTTTGCAAGCCGAAAGACAACTACAAACAATTGGGAAGATGGACGTTTCCAATTACACAAAATAGAACAGTCTACAGAATCGCCCCTAAAGAGTCCCCAAAAATACACTGGCCGCAAAACCCTTTCCGTAAAATAAGATCGAATGTAGCTACATTCGTATTTTCAAATTTATTTTTTTTTGCTAGTTGTAATTCGTAAATGGTAGATACCTTTCATGAAAAAATGATTGATCAAACAAAAAACATTCTCCATCAAATAGTATAAAACTGACACGTACAACACAATATTATATGAATATTAAAGAAAAATTTTCATGTTAGCGCTCTCTAGCTCCGCTCCTCCTGCTACAGATAAAAATTAACGTTTCTAAACGTAAGTTGTAAAATAATAAGATGGAAAATATTTTTTGCTTCAAGCATATTATGCCAATGGCTGCTTTAAAAATGCCTGAAAATTAAAGAGGAGCGAATCTTGTTTATGTAATTTTCACTTCTTTTGTTACGGCGTACTTGTACCAAAAGTTTGAGTAAGGTCTGCCAATATGAAAATCAATATGCGGTGAAAATAACAAAGGTGACAATGAGCGGAGGGCACTGATCAGAAATACGAAATAATATATTTTTCGGAGTAGTTAGTGTTTCCAAATCACCAGCTATTCACATAACTATCCAAATCACCAGCTATTCACATAACTATGTGTATGAGTAATACGAACTCGAAATTCATCATCAATTTGTTTATTTTTATTGTCTCTTCTTCGTTAGGGCCATCAAAATCAGAAAATGTTTGCGTTATCATCGATTCACAGTTCAGTCAAGTTTTTTTTCCACTACTCGCATTCGAGTAAGTCAATAGCGCGCAATGGTGTTCCACTAAAGATGAGGAAAAAATCAACAAAATGGTTCAAGTATCTGTGGCGGTTGACAAAAATAATTTTTCCATCCCTTCAAATTAATTATCGACGCCAGTATTATCGGTATAATATCAACGGAAATTCTATTAACTTAAAAAAAAATTTTAGTCTGCACGACGTCCAGAATGCATAAATGATACTCGTCCTCTCTCTAGTCGAATCCGAGTTCTGTTTGAGTTTCTAATATCTCGCAGTTGAAAGTCAATATTAGTTTTTCATTCGATTTTCCTGGTAGTGTCAGTCTGTTTGTCACTTTCGAGAAAACACACCGTATCTACTCATTGTAAGTTTGTCTTCAAAACTAATTTTTCTTCCATGAAACGTTTACGATACCCTTTTCCCCCATGATGAGTGAATGACAAATAAGGTTTCACACTATGTTCTTTGTTAGTTAAATCTATTTTTCAGACTGCTATTTTACAATGCGGATTTATCGGGCATTTTTTTCTATTAAATGGCGATATGTCTTTTGAAGACTATTTACAAACAATTTGGAAGAAAAATGATACTATCAATTTATTAAGGTTTTCTATACTTAATTAAAAAATTGAACTCGAGGATTATTCTTGATATTTTGAAAGCATATTCATAATTTAATGAATCTACAAATTTAAAAATATTCTCCGAGTATTACACGTCACCCAAATCGCACAATTTTTGTAACCTCAACGAAGGTAACATGTGTGAAAAATTATACACCAGTAAATTTGTCAAGGGCTCTAAAACAAAGCATTTAAAAAATAATAATTGTACTAAAAGTAAAATGTGTAGAAAACCCGCATTTATTTAGTAAATTATCTGGATATCATGGGTCCCAACTCGCACCAAAAAAAAAAGAACTAATACATAATAATTAGAACTTCAGAAGTTTTTTACACCAACTGGAAACCCTGATACGCAAACAACCTCGTTGAGTAAAATTTTACATATTTGATAATTCTTGGGCCCTGTAAGGACCTCTAGATTGCCCTACAAGAGCTGCTCCACCGCCACTATACAAAAAACCAGTACTTCTGTATAATTTTTTTCCCGTAAGTTTTATACCCTCTAACACCCGGATATTTTCATCCGAAAAAGTTTTGTTCATCTGATGATCTATACGTCTTCATTAAAATCCAGCAACATAAAGTTAGACAACAGTATGAGCACAGAAAAGCAACCAATATTTCGAGTTGTTCAATACGACTAAAAAATTCGTTACAAATGATATTTTACCATTCGATATACACGTCACTCGTTAATGACTCAATTCAATTTACCAAAAGGGAATAAGCAAAACAACTTTGTTTATTCGAGCCACCGATATTTTTGAAAGAAATCTTACTAGTTTTTTCTTATTTCAATCTTTACTTTTTACTTTTTCCAATGCACAAATGGACCCTACTACGTTTGTTTTACGAGGGCAGTTTCAATGTAAATTCATCACAAGCAACTAAAAACTTGACAGTTCGGACATACATAGTACAAACCGAATTCGAAAGTTCACCTCCGAAGTAATCGAGGTGGTTGATGATCTAGAAAGCATAGCATAACATAGCATTGAATAAAAAATAGAAGCTCAAAAGAATATTTCTGTTTACCAATAATTGTTGCAATTCTCTCTTCTTAGTCTCCATTCGGCGTGACACGTGCACAACAAATCAATTTATTTTCTCTTCCATTTCCTTCTCACAACATGAACACAATAAATATATCTTCTCAATAAGACTAAAGCTGGAAAGCACTGAACCAGGGAAAAAATTAACGAGTCAGCAAATTACAATTGAAAATTTTGAAAGATAGACATTTTAAAATTTTTGAAACATAGCACATACAACGCTATGAGAACAAGATAACACATTAACTAAAATAAAAAATTGTATTTTCTTGCTACTCTTCACATACCTAGTTTTTTTGTTCCTTCTCTTTAAAATTTTTTCGTTGCGACCAAGTACCAACTCATTCAGTTCAGAATGAAGCAATAATTCATTTGAATTTTGAATAGCAATCTGCATCGTCATTTTCAGCAATAATGGTGGGCAATGCTATTCACAAAAAATGGGATTATTCGAGCGGCAAAGTAGTTATTTTATAATTACGATCACGGGGAAGAAGAACGAATTGAATCGAACGAACGATTCACGATATTGTCGAAGGTCGTAGTCTACTGATATTATGAGTGTGTGAAAAACGAAACACGTTTTAGGTTATTAAATTTTCTACAATCAGAATAGAAAATTAAGCAGAAAACGTGATGGTTGAAAACTTTCAAAAGAACAAAACGCGAGCTTCATGATCATGAAACACCTCAAGGTTCTTGCGAGGCAAATTTTGGTGGGCGTTTTAACGTCGAAACAAAAGCGCATGTTTCATAAAAATTACTACAGGGTGTTCCACATATGTGTATTAAAGATATTGCAATAACCACTACAAAGTTGATTTATAAATTCTGTCTCCCCGATAAAAAAAAAATCAATCAATCAATCAATCAATCAATCAAGAACCGCAAGAAAATCGCAACCATTCATCCATCTATTTATCTATTGATGAGACTTGATAGCGAAGCTTTGAACAAAAACTACACATTAATTATTAGTTTCGTAACAAAAAATCTGTTAAAAAATTGCACAGCGTAAACTGCATTATTCCTTTTCAACCTCTGTATTAATCTCACATTCGATAAATCAAATCACATTTTTACATCATATCGGAAGAATTCAATGCCAACAAGACACGAACAAGTGGTTTGATGATCAATAAACGTCTCAAGAAATCAGAAGGTATTAAAAAAATGGCATATACGCGAAGATACTGAGAAAAAATTCTACACTACCCTAGCAATGATTCAAAGAAAACGAATTTCAATCTTTCGCGGAAAAAAAAATTGCAAAAATCCAAATCATAAATTTAAAAAAAAAAAAATTAAAAATATACTCGTACATCTGGGCTGGAGCACACGACATACGTACGTATAACTGGCACCGAACAAAACTGAAAATACGATTGTGAAAAAAAAAACCAAACATCCAAGCCATGGAATTTAAATAAAGAAAATTTTTAATAATGGTTCAGCAGACGGTCCGCGAAATTCTACCCAAAAATATCGCAATTTGTCATTGAATGACTCTGCGGAAAACAGCTAAAATTGATAGAAAATAATTATATTCGTTTGCGCATTAGCGTTGACTGGTATCAAATGAAGATAAAGCAATAGAATATGAAAATTCTTGAAAACTTCGTTGGTTTAGATTCAAAATAGTATATTAGAAATTCAAAATGGAAGAACCGTAACCCTCATTTATAGATCAAAAATAAAAAAATAAAAATTACCAGTCACAATGTCTGATTCGAAACTGTCTAATAGAGGTCAATAATTAATACTACCATTAAATTGGGAAAATTTTGGTCACTAAGATTTATATTAATGAAAAATGCTTAAAAATCGATCAGACTTTAACTAATTGAACGAAATAATACAGCTGTTGTTGAATATTTCAATCAAAATACTTTGAAAAAAATTACTCATGGTAGTTCATTAAAAGTAGAAAAATATTTATAAACAATGGCTCCTTCGACTTTTTCCTCTTATTTTGCTTTCGACATTAGGAAGTACATTAATATAAGTAGAATAATTACTCACGCTGAAAAATTTCCCATGTCAATATTAAGGGCAAAAATAATAAACTTGATTTCAAAATTCAGCCTCTACTCTTTCCAACAAAGAATATTATACTTGGCTAATGATGGAGATTATTAACACCTAGTAGAAATTAAAATGATATTACGAATTCTTCATTCATACAAGAATAAATGACAGCTGAAGCCTCATGAGTCAAAAATTGAATAAACAATAATAATTCAACCGTGAAATGAATGTTTCACACAACTAATCCCGAGTTTCAACATTTTCAAGAATCTTTCTCATCTTTCAAACAAAATTTCTGTCAAAAACTACGATATTAATAATTTTATCGAATTTCATAATTTAAGGATTGGTCTAAGAACGGCCAGACTAATTTTAAAACTTCTTCAAAGAAAACTACAAAATAATTAGTAAACGAGACTCAGCTATGCTAGTCAAAGTATTCATGACCTACCTGTACCTATCTCAGAATAATGCCTTAAGTCTCATTTTGTTTCTGCTCGATCATATTCCGTCATAATGTTATTAATTAGTATTCCAAAGTAAGTGATCAAAACATCAACAGAACTTTAATTTTTTTAATCGATAACTTCAACATTTTCAAGGTTAGGTCGTTTCCAAGTAAATAACGGTTTTCTCAAACAAACAGCAATTCATTGGTTTAATAAGATATTTCTGAAAACGCAGTTGGATAAGCATTGGTAAACCAGGTGCATGAAACACATCTCATCAGAATGAACTATGAAGCATACAGAACCGTACGCCGAAATTAAAATTAGAATTTCCAGGTAACCAAGTGGAAGGGGTGTACAACCCCGAATACCGAAGATCGCACAATGAAAATAAAACCAGTTAAATGAACCAGTTTGCGGCCATCGATAATTTTTAAAGCGCACCTGCAGACAATTACGTTTGAAAGATTTTTTTTTCCACGTTGTATTCTTTACAGTACGAGTTTCTAATCTCCATCTATTAAACTTCTACAACAGTTTCTTCCAAACAATATTAGCTTCCACTTAAACGTGTTCAAAAAATGATGATTGCAACAAACCAACAGGCCAGAGAAAAGTTTGTCCACCTATACATCCCTGAGATTTGAGGGCAGTGTTTCGTGGAGGTGGAACATTTCCTATTATGCCAGTCAGGCCTTAGCTATGAACCAAGATCCTTTTCGTCCTCAGGTCCAAATTAAATCATTTCAATGAATAAACACTAGTCCACAGAGAGTTGAATAACTTGGGGTCCAACATTAAATACCAATCTTTTGAATAATTATTTATACATAATAATGAAAACACTTCTAGCACTCCCACAGAGTACTGGAAAATTACATCCAGTGCGAGCAACAAAAAATGAAAATATTAGGTTCATTTCATTCTATGCTTAAAATATATGTCATTTTCTTCCTACAGTGCAATTTGTCATCCTGAACGCTAACAATGACCAGATTACAATTTGTTTTAGAGTGGCATTAGGTATCTGAAGATAGCAATACAACATCTAATAGTAGTCAAAGCAGCGCACTTCCTCAGTTTGAGACAATGTTAGCGATTTGCATGATACGAAAACGTTCTGGAGAGAACAAAACCAACGATGATTGATAACATAAATTTGAAACCAGGTCGAATAAAAGATGATGAAATATTCTATCAGTATCATCACATTCCTATTACTAATCAGATAGTATCATTCATAAAGGAGAATCTTAGGATCGAAGAGACAAATCACACGATTCACTTCAGCGGAAAGTATTGATAATTCAGCTCCGCTTAGAAACACTTCGATGATAACACCGAAACACTTCGTATGCCATTTTGCGAACGACGAGAGACGCTAAGTGATTATGGGACAGATTCAAGACGGGAAACACTTACCCTGCTAATCTTCCTGATGCGGTTCCTACTAGCTGGACGGCTGAGACTGGCTTTTGAAGACATATTAATGGAGGTGGCGGAAGCGGTGAACTGGCAGGAAATCATGAGTGCGGAGGTGATTCACACAAAATATGGAATAAACTATGATGACTCCTCATAAAAGTGATAAATGCATCTGGGTAATAATTAGGACGACGACTTTTAGCCGAGATAATCATTTGACTAGATTCGAATAGGCGAGGCCGAAAAATAACGATTTCTAGATTTTGAAGGTGGTAAAGAACAAAATAGCATTCACTAAATACACGAAATTATTCACCGAAGTACCAAGCGATTAAAATAATTATCACGAAGGAATGAAGTGCGAATAACCGACCAACAAAAATTTTTCGATTAAACCAGAAACAAAAGAAACGAAAAAAAATCACGTCAAAAATACAACATAAAAAAAATAATAATTAATAATATTATAATACGTTAATGCAAAAAATAACAGCTGCTGTTCGCCCAGCAGCAACAGCCATGTCTCCACGATTGAAGAAGGAAGAACTTCGAAAATTCGAAGAGAACAACGACAACGTGAACAGTTGAACGCACAAAATTGAACGTACGAGCAACCAAGACGAGCATCCGTTGAACCAGCGTTGAACGTTAAATCCACGGAATGATCGTAGAATCAATCATAGACTGGCGACTCGAGTCGACAAAACGCTTTTCTAGGGAGTTTTCAAATATCGCAGTACATCGTCAGACCGTCGCAGACACACGTCTCCACACTCCACATTCGTACAAGTTCTATGCATCACGACGTGACAATGAAACACACACAGTGCACACACAGTCATACGAACACACACATACACACACAAACACACAACGAGCCACAGAGGGTACTCAAGTCGCCGATTTATCGACTTACAATTAAATCGGACCTAAAAAGTCGATTTGTTGGATTTCGATCCATGCAATTCTGTCACAATTCGAAATTAAAATGGTATTCTCTCAAAAATGTGAGTAAATTTCAGGTAAATTTTTATGCTAGAAAAAGAATTAAATCTTGTTTCGATTTCGAATTAAATAAACTAATAAAAAAAGTATAAAAATCGAAAAATTGACTTCTCAATTTTAGAATTTCGATGAGTATTGATAAAATTAAATTCGATATCCACTAGTCGCACCAATTACCATAGAAAAAACATTTCCTGCATTATTAGCATCATTATCATCATGAAAATTTTCTACGAATTTTTTAGTGAACGAAGACAGTTGAAATTAAAAAAAAAAAAATCCGATGCATCATAGCACAAAGTTTTTAGGGAAGCTTGGAACTTGAAAGCTATTTGAAATTATTGACTCCAGATTCCAGAAACGTATTCACTATAAATAATAAATTCATCGGCTCAATTCATACGCAAAGTTCTTCGTTTAGAGGCGAAAACCAAGGCGAATAACAATATTGTAGTAATTTTGAATTTTCATTCTCTATTATAACTTCCACTAAAAGAAATGAGCAAACAAATTAATTATTAGTCAGATAATTATACTTCTCCAAATATTTTCCACAATAAAAACGCTTCGAATTTTATGAAATGATGGCGTTTCGCCTATTTTCATTTAAACCGTAAATTTTGAATAATTGGAAATGTCAAATGTTCACAGATTCTTTTCGTACTCGGCATTATGTCGAAAAAGTTATTCGTTCATTAGCTTTTAATCGTACTAAAAATGCAACTGCGCTTACACATACGAGACTATTTAGTCCACACTCGCCGATTATGGTATTAATTAATCGATTTTTTAATAGCACAATCAACAAGGAATATATTTCTTTCCACGTGTAACTTCACACAAGTTTCACGAAATAATGTTTCAGCGTTTGAAAACCGACATACGTCCCTAATCAAGTCCGAGGAGCCGAACTTAATATTTACAATAATTAAATTAAGGAATTAATTAAGAAGCGAAAATATTTTGGAAGAATAAAATTCAACTAATTTCTGTAAACCTTTGGAATCTTGGTCTTTCTTGCTCTTTGTTCTCTGAGGAGCTGATAAGAAAGTAACGAATTTTCATTAATCAATCTACTATATTTTCGACACTGAACAATTTTTTTTTTAAATTTCAAATAAATTCGGTAATAATTCAAATTTTCCTGGTTATGAAATTTCAGAACATATTACCTCTATAGAATAATATGATTAATGAAAATCACATTTTATTTTCTTAATCAGATCCTGTAGCATTATGAACCAATATTTTTCATTAGTTCAACTTTAAATTAAAAACAAAAGACATAATTCCATTATGAACAAAATTCAAGAATATTACAATATAAATACAGCTAAAATATGAATAATATCCTGAAACTACTACTAAGATCTCACTAGAGTCTTTTTCCAAACACGAAAATAATATTTTCACAATAATTTTGCATCTTTTAAAAAAGAGGTGATTACTTCGAAAATATCGTGGAAAAATATATTTTCACAAAACTAAACATGGTTGATATATAATTGAAAATCTTTGGAGTTAATGGAAAGAAGTGATGCATTCACAGGTAAAAATTATTATTTAAAATTCAAGTAATAAATTCTGAATATTGAAATACTAACAGATGGAGAGAAGTCAACGATTATCAATCAGCGAGCAACAACTGATATTAATAATACCTACAACTAATAAATTAACGAATTCTATTCGCTTCAGTCAGATGCATAATAATTCGATAAAATATAAAAAACATGGGAAATTTAATCGAACACTAGCCGTAACAAAAATGGACTAAACTGATACCAGAGCAGCGAATGAAGAAAATATATTGTCGTATATGTGTATAATATTATACTATGAAGATAATATTCTTGGGTATGGGTAGGCTCCGTTGGAAGGCGAAATTTCGCAATTTAGCAATCTGAAAATTGTCGGTTAACCATTTATTACCGTTCAAAATATCTACACAATATAATGCCATATTTTACAAATATCTGGATGAATGAACCAATTTAGCGAATTTTGCGAGGATCTGTTACGACGAACAAGGAATACATATGATCAAATAAGCATTCAGTTCTCAACATAGCAAATGCGATTAAAGATCAAAGTTTTGAAAGGATATTGTAAAGTAAAAAGTATCAAATATATCATACTATAAAATATCCACAGTTCTAGGTGATGACAGAAAATATTCATGAAATTTGAGTCAAAATACTGATAACAGTGTTATTTCATATTTATTGCCATCTAGACTCTTTCAGAAAGAGCAAAAGCTAAACGACAATGTCCTCACAGGGTAGCTTCCCAAAAAATAAAATTGAAATAAATAACTATTGAATTCGTCACACGAAGAAAACAGACTAAATAAAAACAAAGAAAACTAATTTAAAACTTTTGATTTTTGACAGAAAAAAAAACTTGTTTCACTACATTACTGTAATATTTTAATGGGTCAGTATTTCATGATATTTGAACCCAACATCTCAAAAATTACTCTACGCTACAAGCTGAATAATGCATAAATTATGCCAAGAACTAGAACACGCATCAAAAATGTAGGTGCAAAAGTACCTCAGCTATTCTAAATATTATGAGAGTTGATCTTTGATTTTATCTAGTTCCAACAGTTTCATCATTCACGCAAGAAAAAACTGTTTGAATGACATTAATTTTCTTTCACCCTCTTCAATAGTGATGAGCAGATTATAGTTTTCAGCAGTACTAAAGCACAGAATTATTCTTCTCGTAAAACGAAACAATTTACAAAATGAAGGGAGTTAATGGTTCCGGCAAATCAATAAAAAACATATGAAATTTTACAGTTTTCCAACATTTGTTGCAGTAAAGGACGAGATGGAATATTTCATTAATCTTCGAGAAAATCAATGAATCAAAAATAGATGGGTTGATTTTGATTATATTTTATACTACCGTCAACGAGAAAAGGGCTGAGGAAATTTAATAACAAATTATTAAAGGAGTTCAATAATATTTTTTATTAGAAAATTCACGCATCTGAAATTTTCGAAAAAGTAAACTGAATTGGGGAATTCAATCTCAAATTGCAAACCGAATTTCTTACTCTGCGTCAGTAATTTTGGGTGAGAATGGTAAGGAGATTCATATTTCCGAATGTTCAGAACTTCAAAGGAATAAAAAATTTCAATCAGAAGAATTATAAAAATATCGACCGATGGTGTGAATAAAATGGCGTCGACGTCGACATTTATAGTCAAAATAAAATCCTTATGATTGTATGTAACAAATTTAGATTGGGAAAGGAAGTTTCATGTTAAATTATGACTGAAATCAAGAAGTTTAGCAAGACAATTTACAAATGAGGAGCTATAATTTACGATTCAGACCGAATAAATATACAGATTTGAAAAGTAACTAGCTACCTGCTTTTTCATTTTAAATCTGAGAATTCGTTTCAATTTTTTAGCGTGTTCATCGCGATAAGCATAAATTTCAAAGGGTTCCCATGACATTTATCATCTGATGAAGATAACATCGACGTAATGTCGAAAAATGGCAACAAAGTACAAGGTTATAACAAAGTAACCAGCATCGAGTCGACTATAAGAGATACACACATCAAAAACAAACTCGTGCTCCTTGTACAATCGTCGCAATAAATGGCCATT
Organism: Parthenolecanium corni; assembly: GCA_038050395.1. NCBI lineage: Eukaryota > Metazoa > Arthropoda > Insecta > Hemiptera > Coccidae > Parthenolecanium > Parthenolecanium corni. Next base: position 4,405,583 of record JBBCAQ010000002.1, read on the forward strand.
TTTTACCGTCGAAATGGCACCTGCGATAGAATTTACACGTATTTCAAAGCAAATAGCAGTCACCAAGAATATAAACAATTTAAATACAAGTTTCATATAGTATGAATCTATTTGCGAATTGCGATACTCAGAAATTTTGAGCCTCATAGCTGAAAAATTACTAAATTCAAAACGAGATTACAGCAACGTCAAGTCTCATAGGGAAAGAATTTCGAATCGATAAAAGGTTCGACTTACTTCTGGAAAAGAGCTACGAATTTTCCTCCAGTAATTCTCGTAGGCTTTGGATTTGGTCGTGTAGAAATCGGAGTAATAATTCATCACATAATTTTTTTAAAGACGAAACGTCAGTTCGCGGGAAACGGTGCGGATCGACACTTCAGGGTGCAGAAATACGAATGCGTACAATAGAATGTCATCATGATAACAACGAACAGTTGTAATAATTCATAATTTTCCAATTTGCAGGAGAAATGTCGACGAGTAACACGAACACAGAGATCATACCGATCGAATAACGTAGCGACGACTACGGCGGAAACGCGAGTTTTCGAATTATCAAAATGCAAAACCGAGAATATTTTGGAATTTGTTTGTAACATTATTTTTAGCCAGGAGAGAGAGAGCCGAGGATGGTGTAAGATTGAGCGACCGTACGCCTCTCCGCTGGTATGTAGGTACCTCAACCAAGTATGTGTCTACTGTCTATGATGGAGAATATCTAGATAGAGTAAAACGTGCTGCTACCGAAGTAATATAAAATAATTGGGTTATCGGAGCAAATCATGTGTACGCAGGAGTTGACTACAGTGTGCTCAACTGCTCAGTGCTGTCGGTAGCACTTGGTATACCATTATATAAATGAACGCGCACACACGCACACACGCACACGCTTGAATTTCGAATCGATTCTATCCATTCATCAAGATCAAGCTACAAAAACGCGTACATACTACACCGGAACTGCGAACGATATTCAACTTACTCCTTACCCTTGCTCCTTACCTTGCCATACCAGAAACAGGTTCCTTTACCAATCGAGTCGGTAAATTTGTAAAAAAAAAAAACAACAACAACAACGAACAATGCGGAAACGTAGAGTAGCGAGTGGTTTTTGAGTCAGCGTTGCGCTGCTGTCATGTTTCAAATTTCAGTTAATGAGTAACCCCGACTGTGGATGGAGCCGAGGTGGTACAGTAGAATATGGAGCAAATGAAATAGCATTCTTAGCGGGGGCAACTACTTTTTCGAATGCCTATTTTTCATTACCAGTGGCGAGGGAGGGGCAGTGAAGCATTCCGAAATTTGCTAAGGGATGGATTAGATTTCAAATTTATGCCCAAAAAATAAAAATCTCACGAAAAGTCGGCGTGAAATGCAAAATTTTTTATTCATTCTCCTCATAACGAAATTTTATGCAGGAAGCTTCAGTCCCAAGCTTCATCTTGGGTTCGATTACAAAGGGTTCGACAAAGACAAAAATGAAGAATTCAGAGAATTTTTGGGCTACCTTTATTACTTTTAAATGTTCGTTAAGGGAGAGCTCGAACAAAATTAATAATTCAAATCTATAGAAAATTTTCGACTTCTTGGGATCAGGCCCTGTTTCCAGAATTTATCATTCCAACGACATCACGTCGGCTGATTCGAACAATTATGTCACCGATTTAAGTTCAAAACCTGCTAAGAGCTAAAAAAATGAAAATTAGTTTTTTCAACGATTTGACCTTGATACATCATTTTTTGTATAAAAAAGTGTCTAAAAATTCTCATTTATACCCCTTCAAAGTGAAATTTGACAGAAAATTGCCAAAGCCAATAGAACCAAGTATACCTGCGCAAAGGCTTTTTGACTGTTTTGTAAGATTTATAAATTTAATGGAGTAAGTAGATTTTGGTCTTGACGAACTGGCGGTATGTATACTTTGATTATCGTGAAATATAGCAACAAACAGTAAAAATGTTTTTCAATGAATGTAAGCTATAATTACCAGTATAAGAAATATCTGTCATTTTTTATTCTATAGAGGTTTATGACCCACGTCGACTCAGCATACATACATATTTCAGTTTCATAATAAAATCATTTGTCTCACGTCAGCAAAATAAATTACACGTTTATCGGGGGAAATAATATTACTTACGGAGTATAGTTTAGTGTCTTCAGCCATTTCGAAAAATTTTCAGTTTTTTTTTTTTCTCTTACTACACAAAAACAAAATGGTACACCAACATTTTTCGATTTTGAACGAGAAATCACATATTCTATAGCTTTCAAATTTGCAGAAGACTAATGTCAGACCGAGTTTCAGACAAACGAAACTTGAAAATGAAAAAAAAAATTGTTCAATTAACAAAATGAGGAGACGACACAAATAATTCGCTAGAAATGATTTTCAATTACGATAGGGAAACATGTACCAACTCGACAAAATGCAAAAATCAAAATCAATATCATGTAAGTGTTTTTCCTGCACAGACAAGAAAGTGCAAATATATGTACCGTAAAATTTGATCAATTGGTTTGACGAACTGAAAGTAATTAATTAAAAAAAATATTTTTAAATCGTTATTTTGCAGTTTCAATAGTTATACTCGGAGTAAAATTATTTTGAGCAACCAAAATGAAAGAAAAAAAAATGTTTTTCGAGTACATTATTTCCTTCTGGAAACATTGTAGTGATAGAATGCTCGACAGTATCATATAAGCTTAAACAATTAGACAATTGTGAACAGAAGAGGGCACTCGAATTGATATTAGAATTACAATTTACACGACAATATAATACTCATGTAGTTGAAGAAAGAAATACTTTAACCGAGAATGCCGTTTAATTAAAATTAATCAGTTTGCTTGCACCGAATAAACACGTATTTTTCCTAATAGGAAGAAATAAGTGTCAGACGATACATGTTGGGAGTAACCACACAGGCTGCCTAAATTACTCAGATCTTGTAGGGATAAAAACGGATATATTGAACAATCGTTGAAACCAACTCGGCAGGACAGCTGGAGCCCCAAAAGCCCCTTCATGAGAGGCAAAGTTGAAAGAAATATTTCAACTGACAAGCGTCAAGCTTCTTTGTGGAGTCCAGACTTGAGACAATCTTTCCTCTTAGCTCCTTACCTCAGTAAGCCCGCAACTAAGCATCATTAATAAAATACGAGGTTCCTAGGATGAGAGGGGTCTAGTTTTCATTTTCTACATTCGGCAAAATGTAATGCATCGATGAAAAGGGGAGCTTAGAATTAAACCAAAACATTGAATGAAACAGGAAATTAGCTTCGTATAGAATATGTTTCTCTTGCGTTTTCTATCAAGTCATAGAGGTGAAATTAGACAGGATAGAAGAATATATTCGACTGAAAAAAGTCTTCTCATAAACACGAAGATGATTGTTCTGGGGTGAAACTTTGCTCTCTTCTTCTTTTGAATTTTTCGGTTCAACCTTATACTCCCCTTTCACTCATCACATATTTTCTGGTTGGAAAACACTTGGGGGATGACACTGTATACAAAAATTATGCCAGGAGGTTGGCACTTCTCACGATGAGAAGACCCAGAAAAATTAGTTCCTGTTTTGGACACCAGAATCACGAATATAAAAACTGAAAAAATCATAAAAAACGACCAAAAAAGAAATCGAAATATAAAATTGAAAATTTTTGCTAACGAAAAACTTTTCTCCTTAATTTTCAACGAGAAAGAATGGCTACCGTGACGGAACTAAGAGGGGCAGCGATGGCAAGAGTCCTCCGAAAGGAAATTTTTTTTGGGTGGGCGGGGGAGGGGGGAAGGAGTAACATAAAATCATAATCAGTATAATTTTTTTTTGTTGAAAAAATGACATCATTTGATTTTCTTCGCCTTCCCTTAAAAAAGCAACTTCCGTTACGGCCAAAGAACCTACTAGTCGAAGCGAGTTTACGAAATCTCAGGGTACACTCACCATAACAAAGACGAGCTCCTTGCAAGGTTTAAGATCTACTTGTATGCCACCGTGGTCCAGCTCGTCTTGCTCATCGGCCAAGGATGCGGCTGCAGGGTGATCGACTTCGATTGGCGATAGGTGATGACTAGTCGCCGACCCCATGTGCCCAGTCAGCCTCAGTATCCTCCGTTTGGCATGTACAGCAATCCGTCATTGCTGCCAAAAAAAACGGAGGATACAACCGACGGGACAAAATTTGCGGGGGTCGAAAAAAAAAAAAATTGCCACCGAAACAAGATGTCCTTACGGACCGCGAACGCTAAACTAACTAAAAAATTTCAACCCTTTTTTATTGGGGTATACGCGTAGACACTGTGTGCCTTTTATAATTCACATGCACACATATAAACGCTATACGATTTCAGATAACTGTACCAGTACAAAAGCATTTCGTTGAACCTCCTGTTCGTTTCTTGGCCTAGAAAATTTTTCTGGCAAAACGGTCAGAAGGACGCGCAACTCGAGCACGAACGGTGCCAACGATTTTTTTCCCACTTATTTTTCTCTCATTTTTTCACCCAAAATAAAAAAAAAGAAAGAAAAAACAGAAACTCCTTCCAGCTGCACAGTTTTACACCACCTTCATTCTGCTCTAAATTCGCCCGCCCGTCACCCGAGAATACCATTTCGAACCACTATCGATCGCGATATAACTTCAGCACAGCCAGACTCGATTCCTTTTTTTTTTTTTTTCGAAAATTTTCTGCCATACGTGTGTCATCACGCACCACTGACGCACGTTAAGATATACAGTTACACCCCCAACCATTAACCCAAGTCGGTGTTTGCCCTCTATTATCGATGATCAATCATGAAAAAGTGATCGGAGGGACTGACTCTTGGTTTTTTCTGGAATATCTCCACTCCCCGCCATAATAAAGCAAAAAGGAACATTTTGGTCTCGAATGGAAGGTCTTAATACCCTTTATAATATAAATGCCAAATTTTAAAATTTTTCAACCATTTTGAATATTTTTACACGTTTTTTGTACTGTCTGAATCTGCAATTTTTGCAGCGACAAATTTACTAAATAGAAGCGATGAAAAAGAAATAAATTTATAATTCTCGATACTGCGGTATTGAAAAAAACAAAAAAAACAAGTTCCTCTTTTCCCATAAACCTGTACAGACCTGCACAAGGGACGGTAAATATTAAAATCATAAATCCAGGGCTGAACCAAATATACCTTCGATAGATTGTCAACTTGAGTGTATCAAGGTGGCCGCCTTGAATATGAATATTCATTGAATTGATGAACTCGTATGTGGCACACTGCATTTAAAAGATCGTTCTGTTCGTAATTAAATGAAATTTCAGCCGATCCAACAAAACATTTGTTTTCATCATATTAATTTCTTGAATTAATTTGGGGGGGGTGGAAGGGGGGCTAGTTCTCGTCTAATCAGGCTAAAATTCAATATTCTCATTATTAATGGCTGAAAAAAGGATTCAACCCAATTTAAAGGCTAAGGAGAGCATTTCCTGTTCAATTAAGTCAAATAAAAATCGGTCATACTGGTCTTATAGAGAAGAAATTTCCGAAGTCTGCTTCGGAGCACTCTACGCAGCCAAAAAGGAGCACATAGAAGAAATTCGCAGCTGTATTTTAATTGCGCAATTCCAACTCCTGGTTTCACATACATACATGAACACAGGCTGCGAAGTTGGAATTACTGTTACTACGACTTTGTGGATTAGAAGAAAAACAAAAAATATAAAAATTCAAAAAACCAAAGACATACTTACCCATTTGTAGCATTAAGGTACGGCGTAGTTATTTTATTCAGAAAAATTCGTAATTCAGAAACACTAAAATAATTTTGAAAAAGTAAAACTTCATTATATACGCGTTGAAAGAAAAAAAAAAAGATAATAATTATATATTCGAAATTCTTAATAAAACTGAGAGAATTCAATTTTTAAAAAAATCACTTATTCGAATAAGATTTCAAATAAGTGGTAAAATAGCTTTTTAGGCACTGTACATAAATCACATATTAAAATGAATCATCGAGGCACATACACTAGAAAAAAAAATCACGCGAAAGCTCACAATTGTGAATGTGATTCTCCGCAAGAGAAATGCTAATCTCACCGAATGGGGGCTGATGAAGACGATATTCAGCAAGAGTAATATTAAATTGCAAGACCAAAGACAGATACGATACAGTACATGGTTTTATTTTCCCATCTAACGGTGCAACTGCCATCGGTATTGTTATCCCAGAAACACGAACTGGCGGAATGTAAACCAGCTCCGTTTTTCTGCATGATGGTGGAAGTAACTAGAAAATAAAATAAAAAGTCATACAAGCAAGTATGTTAAAAAATTCATTTCTACATAATTATAAGATTCGTCGAGACAAATATAAGTGCATTGAAACCACATTTTGTACTCATATAAGCGTACGCCAATACCCTAATCTTGAATTTCAGATAAATAAACGCTGAGTAGAGATTACGAAATACCGTCTACACACAGGCTGATTAGAACGAGAACATATCGCTCATTTAATTCAACAACGTCACAACTCAAAAAATCATAATTTTTGAGCTAAATATATGAACATTTTTATTTTTATGTCTGCTTTAAGATGGTATAACTTTTTTTTAAATTGAAAATTTTGAGATGTGACGTTGTTGTATTAAATGAGCGATATAATTTTTGTACTCGAGAATAACTCCTTTCACATTCATAACTGGTATAAGCTTTAAAAATAATTTTTAGTACTGCGACTGAAAACCAGATTAGTCCACTCCAAGTCCAAATTTAGAGGAAACTTCACCCACTTTGTACGTTATTTTATGGTCTGATGTTGGCTGAAGTTTTCCTCTGGGCTGTGGCACGCGAAGGATTAACGGTTAAAAATACAACTATTTTAGATGAAGTCTACCTTACATTTTCATCTTGTGAACTCGGTACTTCAAAATAATCACTCATTATTTTTGAAATCAAATTCACAAGTACTGAAAATGAGGGACATAGATATATTTGAAAAAATTAAACTGCGTTTTATTCAAAACCAAGATTCTGGATTTGGGTTACTGTTTCTAAGCCACAGACCTCAGAGCACATATTCTTTGTTCAAACTCATCCAGTACCAACAATACCATATTATACATTTTTAGTATGAAGAACCTTTGGAGTGCACGTAGCATATTTAACTTTTTAAAAAGTCTTTTCTTTTTAATTGAAATTTTCAAGTAACGAAAACAAAAATTTGAAGTTAACGTTCTCAAGAGACCTCAACTTTCTCTCGGCTCAATTGCTTCAAAATGAACATAAATTTAGAGTCATACGAACATCAAAATCGAATCTGTAGTATTTATTTCATGACGAATTAGAAAGTGAGATTTATCAATGCCGACTGAAAAATCAACGTAATCAGTTTTATTTTCATTCGAACAAATCTATCAATCACACTGAAAATCGAAAGAAATTTTGCGTTACTCAGCAGCCTCCCTTAACTGAGCAAATAAATGATACAAAACAGAATATCTAATGACTGATATACAGCCTGAAATATGCTCTCAATAACTAGTGAATTACCTATATATTTGAAAGGCTTATTCAGTTTCGCTAACGACTGCAGCACCGTATCTACAACTTGAGTGGTCCACATGTTGACTTTATTCTGTTGATATGTATTACCGCCGATAGTATCTTCGATTGCTTGCTTTATAATACTGCTGACTTCGTCGACGACAAATAAATTCTGTAAATTATTAAAGTGTATTATGAATTTTTTCGTTAATCAAAGAACAAGAGATAACCCATAAACAAAATTAGAAACAATGAAACATAGAAAAGGAATGAAGGAATGAGAAAAATAATAGATAAGCTCGAAACAGACCTGTTCATCTCCTTCATCCATGGCGAACTGTCAAGTTATCAGTACAAAGTATTTAGAATATAGCAGTTGGTGATGAATGAAATCCAAAATAATTCGATTTTAGTTGAACCACCCGGTGAAGACAGAGAATAACAACCGTATGATCATTTATCAGTTCTAATAATGAAAATTGGGTTTAATTTAAATTAAATGTTCAATATTATACGGATTTCGAATAAATTTCACTATAAGTTTATAAATCACATTACAAATCACCAAACACTACAACAACACAGGATCACGGATGAGAGAGAGAGACCGATCCGATCTTCTCAACCTGGAAAGGAATTGAAATGATAACAGCTTTACAGAACGTTACCATTACGAAATAGAACCTATTCTCAACTTTTTTACTTTATGTTCAATCGAAATTCGTAAAAGGAAGAAAAGTTGTAGAATAGTTATCCTCTGCTGATCTCTGCTGATACGCTTTTATTATCAGTTCGTTAGTTCAGAATTCAGATTTCTACTTCTTAAAAGTGAAGTCTTTAATCTTTGCACTCCTCGCTGCTTGTGGAAGAGGAAATCTTATTATTGTAATAAATCTTCTATCTTTTGTTACTCAAAGTTTGAGTAATGTCATTAATGGTCAGTAACTTTCCCTTTTGATTGAATCTATTCTCATTGTTTCATGCTGTAAGTAGACAATAATAAAAGTTGTTTCAGTCGATTCATATTCTAACCTTCTATCCTTAATTTATGGCTTTAATATTGTTAGTTTCCATCAACATGTCAGCTATTCTACCTACGGAACTGCCGGAAGAGTTCCAGCCGAAACCGAAGGGGCCCAAACGATTATGTAGTGGACTACGATATGATTTAAAAAGATGTTTATTAGATTCAGACTGTTGTAAAATAGTAAGTAATTTCCTTGCTCATTAGTTTAATATATATGGCATGAAAAAAACCAATGACCATGCCTGCTACTAGTAGGTAGACTAGTTAAACTTGTCATTTTCAAAATCTGAACAAAAATTCTGTGGGCTATGGCTGAAAACCAAGTCTAATTTTAGTGATAAGGAGGTTTCGTCTATTTTCGATGTAGTTTACTTTACTCTTTTATACCGTGAGCTCAGTTTTTCAAAATAACTACACTTTGTCCTTCATGTAAAAACCAAAAGTACTCAAAAAAATATAAGTCAAGTGTATTTTGAAAACTCCCTTTGCATTTTTCTTAAAATTATGATTTTGCTATCGGACCACACTAGTTTTAAACCACAGAATTTCTCTTCGTACTCAACTTATAGTCTTGAGTTCTTGACTTTCTAAAGTAAGAAAATAGTTCACTCATTAGATACTCTGTTGAACAACCGCATCGAGAGATGCATTGTCTCACAGACTAGAAAAATTGGGGCGTTAATTTTTGATTCTGAATTCCAAGCTGTTATATGAGTCAAAAAAAGTATTGTGACTTTTTCTTTCTAATTAGATGTCAATAAATACATTCACTTGTCTCAAACTGTGGTTTAGTTACTCCTAAAACATAGAATAATGTTAATCTCGGAATAAATTTGTATTTCTCTTTATTTCGTAGGAAAGAAAATTACCTCGCGACTGTCTCCAGGCTCAAACAGTTCCTGCCGAATGCATAATATTAGCTCGAGAATTTTTTGAATGCAAACGACAATTCGTAAGTTAATTTTGTACATTTTTCTCATCCACTACGTACTCGATTAATTAATCATTTCTTTGATTTGATTATTCACAAATCATAAAACTTACAAGATCAAAAATGTTACTTGAGTTGCAATACATGGCTAAATTTATCAAAGAATCTGGCCAGTAGACGTACTTGGCTTTCCCATCGAAGAATCGTTTACTCTCTAAGAAAATTTCATTTTTTTAACACTACAGGAATTTGTTCCTTTATTGAACTCGTTGATTTTCTAATTAATTTGTTAAACTTTGCAGGTAGATATGCGGAAAAGATTTCGAGGGAACAGAGGATACTGAACGTTACTTTCGTAGTTTATTTATTGTTACCTATAAATTTATCAATTGTATGATTTTTATTATACGTAAAAAAATGTATTCGCATTGCTTTTGTTTCTCAATTTTCTTCAAAACTCGCTGCCCAGCAAAAGAGTGAATCAGCAAAGCAGATCATTAAAGAGTGCATTCCATGGACGGAACTAAGAAGATTCCACACAAGTAGAGCAACAACATGGTTTCAAAAAGTAGCCACACTCCTATAGATGCCCGTATAGCCGCATAGTCGAGCTCTAAGCGCTGGAATTAAGGCAGCCGCAGCGGAGAAATTCGGTAGGAAATTTGTGCATTCCACGATTAATAAATACAGTTTGTCACCAGTTAGTTGTGATTTATGCAGCGTGATACGCCTCAAACCAGCCGATCGCGGAAGATAACGATAGATCATTCTTGCACCTGAAAATATAACGTAAAAAAAATTATGTAAGCTAATTTTGAGCGATAAAAAATCATAGAAAGAAAGTTGGAGCTTTCCAAGTAAGTTCTTCCGTTACCAAAAAATTGGTAATGATAGTAACCAGTTATTTTGGTCTGTCAAGAAAATAATAATATTATTTAAAAAAAACAATTTGTCCCTCTGATTAATATTTACAGCAAAAGTTCTAAAACGCGGTACAATTCAGTTCCTCTAAGACCCGACAAAATAATAATAGGCATTTGTTCTTTGAGGGAGGTAAAAGGTTTTAAATTCGAGGCGACAGGGGTGATCAATAAGTAAGGTCTGATACTTTTTTTTTCCTGAGGTAATGCTAGCACATATACGTGCCACGCATCCGAAATCTAAACTTACAATATACTACTTTGATTACGTTCACGTAGTTGCGCTTGAGCCCGTTTAATGTGTGCGTGCCCGTAGCCCAATACAATGGAACTACAATTTTTATAAAAATACGTATGGACAAAGGTCAGCCGATGCACCCGCGCAAGTGGAGTGCATCGGTGGTACTGGTACTTCAAAATGAAAGAAGAAAATACCGGACTTTACATTTTGAACACAAGATAAGGAAATTACAGAATATTCGATAAATGATTTTCAAGCTGAATAATATCTTTACGTCATAATATGTCCAAAATACTCGAACTCGTTTATTCTTTGAGATCATAAATTTTTTTATTCGCCATCAATGACCACATCATGAAGGAAATCTCCAAGAATAACAAGAGACGAGCTCTTTGCTGCAGTTTTAAGCATTCATTCAAATTGAACAGAGAACATACGTTAAAAAATCTCTCTTTTTACACGTTTTTATTCGATTCACTCAATTCTAAACGAAATTTATATGTTTAGTCTGGATAACAACAGCGCTACGAGCGTTGCCTATGCTCGTTGCCTGTTGAAGTCGTGACTGAAACGAACACGCACACAACAAAAGCGTATTTTAAACGCGTGGACGCGTTTTTCGTTAAATTTTTCACAGCTTGTTGAAAACTGCTAGTAATACACGGAGTTGAAAATAAATTGCCAGTTCTTTCCCAAGAGCAAATCATTTCCTCCACCCCCCTCACCATTCTACTGTGATTTTCACAGTTGTACAGCTCCTCGGAGCCAAAATATATCTACGAAAACATTCACACATTAACGAGGAGAAACGACGAACCTGTCCAATACAGCCAATTTTTCTCGAACTTCTCTTTATCATCGCCTTCGAAAACTTTATAAATGGTAACGATATATCCGGTGTCGGCTGTTCTCGGTTTCTTACTGCTAGGCTGCAAGGGTGGTCTGGCTATGGTAGCCACTTCACTGAACATATCATAGGTGTGACCGGTCGTGTAACGCAAGATTTGTGGGTCGAATTTTCGCCAGCTCGATTTTCGCAACGTTTGAAAAAATTCTGCAGGATCCGATTGATTCTTATTTACCACGTAGTAGGCGATGTACGGAAATGCAGCTGCAACATTTAAAAAAAAAAGCAGTTATAGGTAGGTAAGTTATGTGTCGTAGACATTAATTTGAAACGCCAATAAAAATTGGTAATTGCATGTGCTCGACACCGACGTTGACAGTTTTTAAAGAAATAATATTATGATGATATTCTGTCCACCCACGAATTAGTAGACTGTAATAAATGAGCGTGCTAGTAATTATTCTACGTGCTATAGACACGTTATTGGCAGCTTCACAAATTAAAGAGTAAAATAGAAAGTATTTTTAAAATGTCCCACTTTTGTGTTCCTACGTGGTTTAATAAACATTAGCTATCCCGTAATAATTCATACCGACGAGTACTTTGAATTATTACTAAACAAAATATATCTTACAGTCTTTTTCCAAATTTGAAAGTAGCACTCCTTCGGTGGCCAATTTCGTAGACGCCATTTCACTCAGCAAAGAAGTAGCCAATTGCTTTTGCTTGCTGGTTGCCAACGAAAATGGTGGATGAAAAATCGGTTCGATTGGTTCCATTTGAGACATGAGATGAATAAAAACATTGATTTTCGGATCGTCTATTTCCAGAACATTCAACATCGACGGTTTACTCGTTATTTGAGGCATCTGTGAGAATTATTTTTTTTAAATAGCAGTTGTAAGTTGATAAAATAATTATTTTTATACAGCGATAAAAAATTGCAATGGTTACATTATACTCATAGGTATACTCACGCGTGGATTAAGTATAAAAAACCACCTTTTGTAATTGAAAATAAACCAATATAAGGTAAGCTAGTGGAATATGTATTCAAGAGTTGAAGGCAGAATTACAAAAACAGCGTGACAAGCTACCATTTGATTTTTTTTTCAATTTGAGGACAAGATTTCATAAATGCAGCCTCGCGGAATAAATTTCCAATCTACTCGTAATATGCAATCAATTAAACTCGATACGGATCGAGTTGTCTCGGTAATGATAATTATTTATTTCAAGTTTTACGAGGATACTTACAGGTACTCCTGCCGGTAGGAATCTATCCAAATTGGCAATGGGAATTATGAAGCAATCTTTATCCAAATTGGCGAGGGTGACTGGTTCGGCTTTTTTAAAGTCTCCATAAGATTTTGATTTCACAGAAGAACCAGCAGTGTCACTTCTGGAAAGAAACGTTTCCATTGGATCTTCAAAACTGACCTTTAGTAGAAAAATAAAGAAGTTAAGAGATCGCTATAGTAATAAGGAAATTATTTCCTAAAAAACTAACAATACCGCAGAAAACAAAATATGTTTGATTATGGAAAAAATTTACTTCAATTGTCTTAAAGATTTGAATAATTCAAAATGAGTATTGAATAGTAAATGTTTATAATTGATATCTATAAGTTCAACGTCCAATCTAAGACAGAATTTTGCAGTACGCATTCATAATACTAGTATTCTACACTAAATAATTTTTCATATTTGAAATAAAATGTTGAAATAATTTTCTCCGAATCCTGAGAATTACATTTGCAAGGATAGCATAGAAAGTATCGAAATAACATAATTCAAACTAACCTGTATCCTACAAAAAAAAAAAACAAACAAACAAACAAAAAACAAAATAGAATAGCACTTACTTACTCAATAATTATCAGATAGAGACTTGATTGGAAAAAAAAAAACTAAAATAACATTGTAATAAGTTTGAGCAAGGGGAAATATTCTCTCCTACGGTATTTCCTCAACAATCACTTCTAATTCTAAACAAAAATAACAATGTAAAAATCATCACTAAACACAAATTCTGTTCTATCATTTTCCTAACTGTACAGGCCATAATGCATAATATGTCTATACAAAGAGCACTCACACTACACACTCCTAAAATGTTTTTCATATCAGAGACAGGATTTAAAATTTCATTTCCAGCGGGGCAAATAAACGAGATTTCTTTCATTTGGACACCGATGTAGAATAAGAGGGTTTTAATGCTAGGAAGGCCTGGACAATGTATGTAGAAATGGATCTGTAAATTTGTATGCCTTTGAAAAAACCTTTTGAACACCACCAAAAAATCAGAACCTTTGCCAACTTTAAAAGTTACATAATATGCCTATCACATACTTAACCTGAGCCCAGCTGTTTTTTTTTTTTAGAACATATACTTATCTTTGTATTCTACATACACCTCGTCCATCTTTAAACTTTATTTTGTCGAGAACGTTTACCTGCTAGCACTACAATAAACCTAAAAACCATATGAAAAAATATTGGTAACTGATTTCTTACCTTTCTGCTACTTGAGATCGGATCACCAAGTTGATTTATAAGGTAGTCGCACTTGTTGACGGAGGATTTGCGTTTAATGCTGCCCACAGCCCATCGGAGTAGTGGAAAAGAAGAGGTTTTAGTTTGCGTAGTAGTGCTGGCAGCATCCTCCTCATATTCGGGCACCGAATTCGCAGTGTTCAGAAATAAATGCGTTCTGTACGTCGAGCAACAATGGTCCTCGACATTACAGAATACGGATTCGCGTCCACGATTCCCATGCACTCCTCCATGCGATTTCCTATGTCGATGGCCGAGTTTGCCATGGCTACGATCGCGACCGCCAGAGTCGGCATTAAAATTTTTACGAATTAAAATATTCATACCGACATTATCGAAGCATTATTTACATATACGCAGTTATTAATTGATGGATTTTTACTACAACCAGTAAACTATAGACCTAATGTTATCCGATGCAATTACATTCTAATATCATTTTAAAGTATCATTAGAAGATAATTTGTTTTCAGCACGCGAGTTTTTTCATTTTGTTTGGTTTTTCGATATTTTTACATATTTAATAAAAAAAAACAATAATGGAAAAAAAAAAAAAATTAACAAAAGTATTATAAAAAGCAAAAACTGAAAAAATATTTCATAAAAATAAGAATAACGGAAGGCAATCGCGTAAAAACTAAAGGTACCCAGTCGCTGTACGAGACGCCTAGCTAACCAATTTGCAGTGCATTTATTTTTGGATTCGAATCCCCACCATTTTTTTGGTACCGCATATTTTGGACGCTGAACGTGAAAGGTGGACCGTGGTTATTAAATTTAAATTTACGAATTTGCCGCAAATAAAAATATCGAGATTTTTTTCCTCCTCACTTCATGTCTGCTCCAGTGTCGACTCTAGGATTCATCACACAAGTATAAGAAATGGATGGCCGAGAAAAAGAGTAAGAAAAAACGATTTTCTTTAGAACATGGGCAAATTGCTGGATTAAACTATGGGAAAACAGCTGTTTCTCTTGGTTTGATCAGTGTGTTTCCCCGCCCCCCAACATGGGCAAATTGCTATATTATAAACTACGAGTTTTGCTTCTTTCTTTAGCATCTGTGTGAGGCTGCAGCTAGGTCGTAGTAACTGTCATTTAACAATCAAAAAATTGGCCGCAGTTATTTGGCAGATCAAAAATTATTTGATTTTTTCATTCAATGATTAAGAATGTTCCTCCGACATGTATTTATTTTACGTATAAAATATACGAAAACTGTAAAAGGTTATTTTACATTCCATCCTCGGAAAACACCTTATAATTTAATAAATTTACACGTTTTGAGGGGATGCAGGGATTATAAAAAATTCTATTTCCCCCGCAGTACAAGACGATAGGTATGTACCGAAATTCGTGAAATTCGTAACGTCATAAATCGTTGGACAAGTATCAATAAATCAAGTTACATTTCCGTATCAATCGTGTGCCAATATTTACTGACTTCTCGCTTAGCTTAGGGTTCAAGTTCATCAATGTCAGTTTTTACTTCATCTATCAACTATTTTTAAATGACAGCCGCCAAAATAAATTTTAAAATCACGAATATCAACTTCTTGAACTAATAAAGTCGATAGAAAAAGAGTCGTGAGAGAAAACTTACAACAAAATCAGTTCTAGGGCCAAAAATTAGATTATTACGCATGTCGAAAAGTGAAAAACATAGACCATAGCGATGTTTTAAAGAGGAAACCCGATAAAATGAAAATGGACTCATAATAGGATATTGAAGCGTTCAGACTGCACTTCCATTAGCCTTTTCCAGCCAAGAACTAACGAAAGAATACTGATACGAAGAATAAGCCAATAAAAACATAGGAACTGAATTTAAAACGAAAATAAAATCGAATAAGGAGGCTATACCAACTTCGAAAATCGGAAATGGGCCGAAGTTTACAATAACGACGGATAATTATGGCGTTTTAAGCACGGGTAGAAATTAATGGGGGGTATATCCGGATTCTCGATTTTAACTGGAGATGATACTTGCGGTCGTCCATATTTCATGGAATAATCGTCGAGATCGGCGAAAGCGCAATTTTCGAAACTGCGCACCTGCGAAAGACGCGGGGGCAGCGGAGGTGGCATGGCGGTCACAGCGACCGTTTGTGGCTTTCCTTTGGTCGTTAAAGTCGCCCACAAGACGTGGTTGTCTTTAAGGCTCGGGTATAAAATAGACTCGTAAGTGCGATCGTTATATGTGCCGGTGGTCTTCTGCAGACAAGACTTCATTTTTTGATTTCTGAAATACAAAAATTTCATATTTTCTAAATTCTAAGAGAAGAATAAATAATAGTAGGATAATAATAATAATAATAATAATAATAAAATAACAAAAACAATCGAAGTCTACTCTCAATTGTAAATAGTGAAAAACTCAAAGTTAGTTTTCGTGACAAAAACAACTGAACATCAAGATGAAATATTTGTAAGAATAATAGTTCAATACAATACAATACCTATCTATATATGTATTACAAATTTTACAATGATTTCAAAATTATTCAACTTCTTTTCCATTTAATCATTTTTTCAATGCATTACTTTTCAAGTTCTTATTCTACTCTTAGGTAAAAGTTGACTATGTGAAGCTGTCTGGTTGCGACGCTATGTTACGTAGTGTAGGTGAACAAATGGTCTATGGAGAGCGAGTCAGAAAGAAAAAAAAAATCATTATTTACGACCTTTCATTCGCGATTGTGAAAAAATACATCGAATTCGAGTGAGAATAAAGGAAAATTAAATTGAATTTTATGACTATAAGACTGCTAAATGCTAATGCTAAGAAGAAGGATTTGTAGGATAAGAAAAATACCATTTGACTTTCTCAAGACTTTCTAGATTTGCTAAGCACTTTACGGTTACTACATTTAAATGAAACTTCAAGTCGATAAATTTCCCAGGCCTCGTGGAAAGCTTTTTCATTTTAATTATGCAATTTTCATATTAAGTACCAATATTTTTTTTAATAAGAATCCCGTATTTTTATGACCGTAGTACCTGCCTAATACATGGTACACTTTTTCTGGGAACTCTTTCTCGTTGTTTAAATAAATTGAATTTCGAAATAAAATTGTAAAATATGAAAAGGTTTATGTAACTTTTTAGAGTTGTTTTCAAAGTATATCTCAGAAGAAGCCGTAATAGAGTATAATTAAATTCTACTCTTGATTTTAATGAAAGAAGTCATAAAGACTTAATGACGAAGTAGGTCGAAAATCTTAATTGCGGAGGCTGGCTAAATGAGAATTTAAATTTTCGAGACTACGGAGGCTGGCTAAATGGAAATTTAAATTTTCGAGGCTACGGAGGCTGGCTAAATGGGAATTTAAAAATTACTTTGGTTTAAAGTCTTTCTAATGGGCTACCTCTCCGGATACTTAGATGAATTTGAATTTTCGGGCATTTCATCTTTTGACTTCCGAAAATAGAAAAACGTCGAATAATCTTAATAAGGTTCCTTGATTCACGCAAAAAACTAAAAGATAAAAGTTAAAGACTTATATCAAATTATGTCACTCGAAATTGTACGAATGAATGTCAACTGACGCACTTGGTTCATTACCCTGAGCCCCGCACCCTTTATTTTAAGAATTTAATACATTGAAATAGACTTACTGGCGGCATTTCAACAAAAATAACGTTACGCACATGGACAACAATAAAATGAATGTGAACGACGAAACAGTCAGCAAAAACCAAGAATTTTCTCCACCTTTACCTAAAACAATGCAAACACAAATTAATAGTAAATCTTTTTTTGTTCCTTCTGCGCTAAAAATTAAACAAGAATAACTTTAAATTTGTATTCAATTTTGGGCCATTATCTTCTTCAAAATGAATATCGCTTTCAAAATCGGATTCCAAAAACCTGCGCTCGAAACGATGATGATAAGAAAAAGCAAAATGTAAGAACTCTATTATGAGAGTCATGAGTACCGCTAATCAGGGTAACTTGGCACAGTTATTTATCATTTCTCAACTTTAAGACTCTTTTGCTCACGCATGGCACATCACAATCCAAACTTCAAATACATAAAAATGTGTACTTTTCAACCATACATTCAGTTAAATCCATTAATACTAGGTGTAAAAATATTCTCTAATTTTAAATGTTTCAATACCACAATTTGAACGAAAAAGTTGGGCTGAAAGCGGTCGAACTGTTCTACAGTGTAGCCAAAAGTAGCCAACCTATTGGAGTCTCACAAAAATAATAAAAGTCAAAAAAAATGCGGAGTGTGCTCTCCTTCAGAGTGCCAAAGCAGCCAAGTTACCCCGATTTTATTATTGAACTGTCAAGAGTATAGTTCGAAAATCATCGACCTTGCACTTGAACTTCAAGATTACCGCTAGTTCATTTGCCGACTGCTCCAATAATAAAATTTTCTGAATGTGTGGAACGATATATGACATCTTGAAAAATACTATCTCGGTTGTTATTTCAGAGTACCTATTTCAATCATCATGCGGCCAAAAAATAATTTCTAAATTTTTTCAAAAAGAAAGTAATATTTCAGTTGTTTTGGCCCAGGGAACTATACGGAACTATTATTATTTACATTTTGAATAAGGATTTTACTTTCTTTCAAGTCCACGAGAAAATATTCAAAATTTAAAATAACTTACCGACATGCGGCAATTCCTCTTTCATTTCCATTCCTTGACCGGTAGTCCAGTCACAAAGTAAAGGGCAAGGGACATTTGATCGGTTTCCAACGGTGACAAATGAACTGGCAAAAAAAGTCGGCATAGGTGGCGGTGGTATGGACAATATCATATCGGGAGGTGGATCCAGATCCCAACAATCTTGACAGGTACCATTGAATTTAGACAGTGATTCGATCATACTTTCAAAATATACGGAGGTGCTGAAAAATAAGGGAAAATATATAATTAATAAATATGCAGGAAGAAGCTGATAATTTTTTTTAATATGCTTTCCAGCTTCATTTTAATTTTGAAAATCTACAAACAGCAAGTAACATGTTAAATTATGAAACAGAGGTAAAAATAAATCTTATTATAGCAACAAAATAATCTCATTCACAATAACTTTCTTCATCACGAAAATCTTAAATAAAACCACAAATGCCAACTGCAGGGATTATTCCCTGAAACCAAGTATTTTTCACGGTTTTAAAAAATGTCAGGAATATAATTGGGAAATCATTGAATTTCAGTGATTTCAGGGGTTTTAAGGGATTTGTTTAAATTTTAGTTTTTTTTTTTTTAAATGATTTTAAGGATTTTTTTTCAATTTTCCAATTATTCAAATGAGAGAGGATATTATTTGGTATTTTAGACTTGTGTTTTAAAATTATAATTTTCCCATATTTTTTAGTGGCGCTAAAAAATCCACTTTTTTTTTTACGGAAAACCTGATTTCAGGGATATTTTTCGCCTCCACAGACTTTTTTCTGGCTCGAAGCAGGGATTTTCAACAATTTGGGTTGGCAACGCTGGATAAAACTTTCAGTTGCTTCAAAGAACATATTTTTCTTTTTTATCTTTGGTTAAAACATTGAAATTACTACACATAATATCAATGAAGGGCTACTTGTATGATGGGCCAAGTGCTCAAATGGGAGGTTCTATTCATATAAGAACAAAAAAACTTCTTCATTCTTCATCACTTGGACTAGGCTTACAAAGAAAAAGCTCGAGTTGAAAACATTTCGATTCTCATTTATTTATAATAAAAATCAGTCTTAGGGTGTAAAATCAGAACAGAGAGCTCAAAATTGCTGAGTTTTGAGTTTTAGCATCAATTAATTATGTTTCTTCATACTCCGAATAACATTTTACCACCCACTACTCCTCTTGATCAAACTTTCTTCGATACAAAATTACGTACACAATCTAAATTTTCAACTTTTTCAACAACCCACCTTCACCACAACTCTTCGACCAGTTTTAGAGATAGACGAGCTGCGGTTTGAACCATTGTAATTGGAATGTCTCTCCAATGGTGGACCCATATTTTATTATAAGACTTATTAAATGCAGTTCCTGATGGTCGAACTGAGGCAAACCCTTCAGAAAATTAATATGCGAGATCACGACCCTCTTTTACTTCGCATTAAAGGATTTGTTATTAAAATATAGCACTATATTAGCCCGTCATACAATAGCTCTTCAAATATCTCATCGTTGTGCATTTTTCGTAGACCCTGGAGAAAGAAATTTCCTACGCGTACTAAATCATCTATCTGAGAGCCGTACGACTCACGAGATTTCTGAAACAAGATATTGGATTATTAACACCAGGAAAAGTAGACTACTTTATTTTTGAATAAAAATCTTCACTCGAATGCTGATTTATTAGAGAAAATGTTTCGAATTTTAAATTCTGTTTACTTTCTCCTTCAAAAGAGACCTATTAAAATAACCTAAAACAGGAGCAAGCTGACGCAACTTCCTAAATGTAAATAATGTCTGAAATAATATGGGCTTAATATACGCATTCGACAGAAATCATCAACTGTCGGTGACAGTGAACTTTTAATTCTCTGCGAAATGGCATCGTACGTTGCATATTACCTATAGCCTATGTAGCCAAAATAGAAAAAGGATGGTTTACCTATAATCGAATGGCTGAGGCTGTCCGATGTTAATAAAAAAGTAAACCGTAACACAAATTGGATTAATATAAACTAATGAAAAATATCCGATGAAAACGCACTTTCAAACCGAAAAAAAAGTATGTATTCGCAATTTGCAAAACAAGATACACTTGGAGCTAATGGGCAAGCGCCATTGTATCGATCGATGGGATACGCGTGTTGCATATGCGTGTGCCGTGCATTTACTCGAACAGCATTCATAAAAACAAATTTTTTCATTAAGTATTTTTCATCACTTTTCTTTCACGTGAAGATTATCGCGCATCTTCGTCTCAGAATCTGTCTCGGAAAATGTAGCGAAGATTGCCCAATTACTCGAAAATCAATTCTTCGTACATACAAGACCTTTGGTCGAAATTTTATCTGTCCGCGTGTCGCAAATGTTATGACGACGTCATCATCTGTACAGGCTTGATGACGTCTTCGAGTCTACCTATACCCAGCATTTTGAGGCAGCATATACCCAGTATGATGAGGCCTGATGATGACGTCATCAACCCTACATATCAGCAATAATTTACAAATTACAGCAAAGTATCATTGAAAAAGGAAATACTCGTATATTATGCTCACACGTTCCTACACATTCTGACATGTTCTTACATGTATTTACACCATGTTACACATTCCTGAAAAAAAATTTGTCACATTAAGTATCTACTATTTTTTCCTTCATATTAGATAGGAGAAATCAGGGGAAAAAAAAAATTATTAACTAATACTGTACGAGAGAATTCATCTCTCGCCTTAACGAAACTTCAGTGAAGGCTACAGTTATAGCTATTTGAATGCATTTCACGCGTGTTCAGTTATTGAAAGTTGAAAAACAGAACTACAAGTACATATTTTCAAACCGGAAAAAACATATATAGGTACCTAGTACCTACTACCTACTTACAGTTTTCTGTATGAAACGAACACAAAATAACGTTAAATCCCTTCGAGACTATTTGGGATAGTTCAATTTCAGCTTTCAAGAGAAAATTTTTTTTCTAAAAAAATACGGAATGTAGGCATGTAACATTTCTAAAATGTCACTTTGAAATTATATTTACGAGTCGGAACAAATAAATTGGGGTGTTACAAATTCAAACTCGACAAACTAAATCGACAGGAAATCATAAAAAAACATTTTAAAACGTGGGTAGTTATTCCATTTCTATGCATTACGTTTCAATCTCTCCCTTATGGCGAGCAAAACCAACAATTTTCATCCTACATATAGTTTTTCCTTTCGAGCCTCTGATAATTATCAAACAATCAAAGTTTTGACAGTATTGAAATTGGCTTCACTTCTTCGGGATAGGGTGGTAGCCATCTTCAAAAAATATGCGTCATTTTTTTTGTTTTTGGGCTTGTCTTATTTTTAACCAGCCACAAAAAGAGTCTTATTAAGTGACCGTGCCCCAAGAAAGGGACCTTACGGTTAAAAAAAAAACAATTCAAGAAAAACGTGAGAGCTCGCCCCTTTGGTCGCCACCAAAAATTCCGACGACGTGAAATTTAGCCATAAGGTACCTTTCTTGGGGCACGGTCGCTATAATAATGAATTTAAGGATCTAAAAAGTGGCCAAAATTGGGCGTTATTGTCCCCTCTACAAACTATATACGAGGAACTATGCCTCGATTTTCAATATTTGGAGGGGTTCTATACACACATTTGCGGTAAAAAGTGAAAAAAGTCAATCATATAATGCTTTTGGACCTATCCACAGTAAAAGATTTTTATACTGTTGGAAAAGGCCAAAACGCCATACATATTTGTAGCAGAGATCATAAACAATAATTGTATGGAGGCACGAAAAGTTTTCATGAGCCCTAACTAAGCTATGAACAGTTAAATACGAGTAAGTTGTGTAATTGTCGGGTCCTTTGACCGTCCAAAGAGCTACGAGTATTATTTTTCATGGGCGGTAACAATTGACGCAGGAAATTAAAAAAGTAGTTTTTAAAGCTTTTCCGGTATATCTGATGCTAGTGTTACATTTTGTGGGTGATATTATACTGATATTTCTCAGAAAAAATTTCAAAATTACGGGCAAAAATTTGGTGATTTTACATATTATTGTGTTTCTGAAAATCCAACATTTTTGTATAATCACCCATATGAACCTCCCGATGGGCAAAAAATTAGAAAATGATTCGGAAAATGAGAATTCTATCCGTTGTCAGTCCGTTTTTATTTTCGACCATCGGATCTGAAAATTTGCAGATATTTTTGTCATCTTGATTATTTTTCCAAATCCGTTTGTAAAACGGATTTCCTGATTATAATCAGTGATAATTTTTGGGCAATTTTTCTGAATCCGTTTGTAAAACGGTTTCACGGATTATAACCCGGGCCAACAAATATGATAAAACAGCCTTCACGGAAAATAATCCGGACTCATTTCCGGCAAGACTGATTACAATCCGTTCGAAATCCGTTTTAGAAGCCGGAAAACAGGAAAATTCCGGGTTATAATCCAGAAACGGAATAAAACGGATCCGTTTTCAAAATATTTTGCCCACAGGGCTATTTATACCGATTAATGAAAAAACAAAGGTGCCGGCAGCAAAGGGGTGGGGTTACCACCTGGTGTTTCGAAAAAATACAATTTTGTTGCCTTTTTTTTTTTTCCTCAAAATCTTTCACAAATTAATCCACTAGAGGTTAATCTAAATTGCGAATTCGACGAATGAAAATGCAAAACACTTCCAGTTTTCGGCGACAAATGCGAAAGTGGATAATTTTGGATCTCCCCAGTGGCCCTCTCCTACCCGCTCTGCGCAGATGAGTACCTTCCTGGTGGTCGACCAAATGGTTATATAGTGATAATGTTAGAGGTGTGAAGACTGGTAACAGTGAATACTAGTACGTATATATATATGTATAGAGGATGTCGAGTGTCGCCTCTGACGCACCACATTTGCACACGCACACACGCAAAATGAGAAAATGAATAAATTTTTACTTCTTTCCTTCGCCGGTACCATTTTACCCTTCAATTTTTCCCACCCCCCCGTGGAAAATCGCTATCTGTCTCAGTTTTGGTCGAAAGGCCAAAGCCGGTGTACGCGCGTTTTAGATGAATTTTGTCGCACAGTGCGGCGGCGGTGCGTTCATTTTTCTTGTCGATTTCGATGTTACCTCGCCGTTCTTCGGTTCGCCTCATTTTACTTATTGGATTCTATTTCATCTACCTGATCATCGGCGCCTACATATTTTCGGCCATCGAGGCGCCAGAGGAGGCCGACCGAATCAAGCAGCTCAGAAATTTTCGCAGCAAATTTCTCAAATACCACGAATGTCTAAGAGGTGATTCGACGCTTATTTTACGGTTAAATAGAACTTTCATTTTCGCTCATTCATCGGACGAATTTTGCCCTCGCCTCGTCCGTAATTTCCTCAAATCTCAGCTAAATGAATTTCCGGTCTAATTTTTTTCAATTTTTTCAATTAAAAATATAATTAAAATTATTATTTCTAAGAAATGGGGACGAGACTCTTTCTAATTGAAGGGTTGGCTTAAACCAACCGATTAAGTGTGTGGTCGCAAAAGATTGTATATTTTATGAGAGTACAGCCATAAATTTCTTTCTGAGGATCTTGTAACCAAATTTTTCGCTGTTTTTATTTTTTAAATGCGAAAAAAGGCTCGAATAAAATGAGTCCGTGAAAACCATACTTTGTCCCAAAATGAGTTCTTAAGTCATGCCTTTGCAGCTTATATCTACCACCACTGACTGACGGTAAGGCTGTTTTATAAATCAACCCAACAATTTATTGTACGTACCAATTAATAAGTATACGTAAAAATACTAACTCTTTGTATATAAAATATTGCTATTTGCTCAAGAACATTGCATGAACAGAGAAAAACTTTTTTGAAAATCTCCAGTAGATGAATGTGACAGAGTTATGAAAGTTATGCAAATCCAAACAGAAATTCACTTAAAATTTGAAAGGTGAATTCTCCAGTCATATGTATCTATACACCGTAATATGAATTTCAGTTTAATCGGTTTATTCCTCGTTATTATTATTCAGCTTCAAAAGTGAAATATGCGATCAACATACACCCTTTCCCCGGAGATAAGAGAACAAATAAATGATACAAAATTAGATGAAATTATGAAACGGGTATTCAAGGTGCGGCAAAATGACCGACTACATTTGTTTTTTTAATTATACGCATAAGAAAAAAAATAAAGACATGCGGTTGATTCCAAATAAAACTTCATTCCTTAAGGTTACTTATGAAATACAATCAGTGACGCACCCAGAAATTTTTTCAGGGAGGAGCTAAGGCATAAATTTATTCCCAAAAAAATCCCAAAAAACTGAAAATCTTCTAGTCAGCCTTTTTTTGATGAAATTCAAGGCCTAAAAGGAAGGTTTCAGCTCCATATTCCTACTTTGGTGCGCTACTGAATACAATTTCACTCTCTCACGTTGACCATTTTGCCTAACACATTTCTGAAGGCGAAAAATCCAATTTCTTAACTTTGCTAAGCAATGGTTACATTATATTTTATTATTTTGCAATTTCTTTCGCTAAATGCTACCAGTGATGGATAGAATTGACCGAGGAGGGGAATTCTGCATGTGTGGCATTCTTCATGGTTAGCGTGAGGAGGTAAATTCCCTACCAGCTGAATACGTAAGAAATTAGGGGGAAAAAATATGATTATTGCTTAGCAAAGTCTTAAAAAATTGAGTTTTACGCCTTCATGCGAGTGAAATTTCATTTCATATGTAACCTTAAAGAATGAATTTCAATTTAAAACCAACCGCAAGTCTCTTATCTTTTGTCTTACGCATATAATTGGAAAAACAAATGTGGCCGGTCATTTTGCCGCACCCTGTATTTGAAGATCATGAAACAAAAAACTATTTACCAACGTCTTTTGGTCATTTTTTGAAGTCTACCGGAAATTATTAGAAAGTTTTCAATCAAGAATCCACCATCAAGATGAAAGGAAAACGATAGAAAGTAGGTACATAAGATAGGTACGCAGACTTTGTGAGTCATTAATGAAATTATTCCATCAGCTATATAAAAGAGAAAGACAATAAACAATGAACCTTTTTACATACTGCTTGAAAAACGGAAAATCTTTCGTGTGATTCTAAGGCACAAAAATGAGAGCTGGAAAGAAAATCAACCCCAAAAACGTCTAACAACAGAAGCAACGAAAAATTTATTTTAGACAGCCTCGCCCAAAACAAAGCCTTTTTTAAAAAAAAGCAGTTATGCTCGTCGGTGTAGCAGAAAAAAAAAGAAGAAGAAAGCAATAAATGGACGTTCTGGGAAAAATTCATTCTGCCACCTGTGATTTATTTCTTCAGTCGTATATCATGGTTTTCGTTTTATTGCCGAAACGAAGAGCTAAACTACAATTACCTACTTTTGAAACTGGCTGCCGACAAATTCATTTTAGAATCCAAAAAATTTCAACTTGAACTCTAAAATGAATAAATTTTATATCGTACCTAGGTAATAAAATTTGAATTTTCCCATTTCAAAATGAATACGTAAGTGCATTATTAATTAATCTTCTAATTCTGTTTATAAAGAATAAATTCTGGAAAATATTTTGTTGATTTATTACTATACATTTGAGCTGATAATATTATCAAAAAATTCATTTTTTTCAATCGCGGATGCCATAATTATATACTTGTCAAGTGGAAGGATATGTTCACACATGTATATAAATATAGCATAGACGCGGAATCAAATTACGAACCAAGCAAAAATATAACTAAAATTTGCGAGAGCTAACTTTGACGAGGTTGAACAGTTTTTTTCTGCAGGAACCCCAAAAATCTGTATTCTACAACGAAAGCATAGATAACGAAATATCTTCCGTGGAAAGGTATAAAAAATTTTTCGTTTCAAATTACGAAGTTTGAACATAATTCTTCTAACTTTGTGACAAGATTTTTACAGATAACAACGTTATATTATGTTTTTGTTAACCCAAGTTCTTAATGGTATGGGCAAATTTTTTCATTAATTGACTGTTTTTTAAAGCTCAAATTATTCCAAATGTTAGCATATGAAAAATACAAATTATAGTGCTGATAAAAACAGAACGTAACAATTAAATGCCTTAGATGAAAGTTGTGGTAGGGTCAGGGGTGCCGTGAAAACATGATCTTGAGGAGCAACTCCTCCTTGACGATTCTGGGGGGGCCCATTTTTTTTTCAAATTTAGAAAAGAATTTTAAAGATAATCGAATACCAAAAATTTTTTTTCGCGCCCTTAGGGGGGTAGGGTTGTCATCATTCCTATTTGACCTGGAGGGGGGCACTCCTCATAAGCCTTGGGGGATCACAGCACCCCTGGGTAGGGTACTCGTATTAATCTGAATGTCACGAATACTATACACAATATAGGCAGGTAGTACATAGATAATTCTTTATACATCATTTGATAAGTCCACCTAATCAACTCGAGTTTTCAACTTAATTCATTTCCCTTTGCCGTATTCGACGGTTTAGAACATTCTATAGATATAGAGGAAAAAATAATATTTATTCATTCGAGTTTCAGAACCCAATTGTTAAATCTAATCTTTAAAAAAAAAAAAAAAAAAACTGGAAAAACACTCCATTCCTTTTATCATGCTGCATTCTATATCAATAATGGTTGAAATCCTTTTGATACTAGACAAGAATAAAATCAGGGATTTTTTGATTTTTTAATTTTTTTTTTTAAATTTAGAGGGTTTTGTCTCAATTTTTCAATTTTTATTCAAATAAGAGATGATATTATTTGATATATTTTGTCCTTGTGTTAAAAATTTTTCCAATTAAAAGCTATTTTTTTTTTTTTTTTTTTTTTGGTGGCTAATATCCAAATTTTCAATGAAAAAACAGGTTTTAGGGATTTTCTTGTTGGCTCGAAGCAGAGAATTTCAACAATTTGGGTTGGCAACGCTGGATAAGAGTCAGGCTGTGACAATAACAAGTCCCAAACCCAGTACCTTGCGGCCAAAAGGCCCAACACTAACTATGACGCCATACAAACTTAAATTTTTTGTGGGCTTACTGTAGAGGTGAAAACAACAGATTCATGTTCGTTAGAAACCACACGTAAAGGTGAATAGATTCTTTTCGACCTTTTCCCAGTTTTCAAAAAACTGTTACGTAAACAGTATATATTCCAGAAATAAAAGTAACAATGCAAACGAACAACTGGGGGTAATCCATAAACAATGTGAATAGTCGGGGGGCTCACAATTAGTTGTTTAAAAGATTGGATAATTTAAAAAAATA
Organism: Parthenolecanium corni; assembly: GCA_038050395.1. Lineage (NCBI taxonomy): Eukaryota > Metazoa > Arthropoda > Insecta > Hemiptera > Coccidae > Parthenolecanium > Parthenolecanium corni. The sequence continues at coordinate 4,433,537 of JBBCAQ010000002.1, forward strand.
TCCTCCTCTTGAAGCGGACAAACCATGAAAAATAATTTTTGAAATTTTTTGGGTCAAAGATGATTTGGACTTGTAAAAGATCTTCTTCGCTCACGGACGGGACAAAATCCTAACAAGATGATAACCAAAACGAATAAATAACAATAAAATGAGAAATTGGATGATATCGAGATGGAATTTTTAAATTACACGTTTTACGAATTGACGATAATATCTTCGCTTGTTTTTACTCGATTGCTAACAATTGCAATTTTGTCAAGTTTCTTTTCTCTTTTTGTCTCATCTCTTTGCAAGACACAGCGATTTTGGACTTCGCAAGCGTCAAGAACGTCGCAATACTTTTACTTATAAAAGCAAAGGACCAACAGAAAAAAAAACATCGACGACTTTCGTGCGAAAAGAAAATTACATCTTTTTTCTCTTCACCCAACTCTCCTCTCCACCCTGTGTTTAAAAACTTTTATATTCGAAACGAAACTTCTAGTGTAATGGAGTTTCAGACCAATTTTTAAGAATAGAGGCTATTTTCAAAAAATAACTTACCTATTTCACTTTTCTCAAGAACAAAATACGAGTATAAGGACGCAGGTAGAAATAAAGAACGAAAGCTCGTTGATTTTCAAACCAAGCCTAATTCAACCTTTATCGAGTTTCGGTTTCTTATTTTTATGCTATTTTCTTTCTTTCTTTCCTTTTTTTTTTTTTTTTTTGTTCATTTTCTATTAACATTTACTCAGGAATAGGGTTAAATTTCATGATGCGAAGAAACGTGTGCGTAATAGGTATAAAGTTGGCGTTGTAAGAACGTGCAAAAGCTCCTTTCCGAAATCAAAATGTAGAGCAAAGCAATTTACCAAAAGTCGTACAAGCATTATATAGGTATACAAGCGTTCCATTCAAAGTGTAACAAGCAGGATGGTGAAGTTAAGCTTCTGTCGCCAGTTTAAATTAAGAGATTAATTTTAGGAACCGTATATTAAAATGAAAGAAAAATTATTGGGAATGAGAAAAACAAAACATGGGTAAACAAGAGAAATCCACTCTTCGGAGGAAGGGTGGGATTTCAAAAAAGACACTATTAAGGGGTCCTACTTCCAGATGTAGACAAAATGAAACACAAACAAAATATTTTCAACTTCGAGAATGAATAAATGAAGCGAAACGTTTCAGTGTTTGAAAATCGCAGGTGAGTAGAAAATTTGATCGGAGCAACTGCAATACGAGTAATAAAATTTTACTCATTTTAAAGCTCTTTTGTACTCGTAGCTCAATTTGTAGCTGAATTTTTGGCTCATTTTGTAGCTCAATTTCGGAGCAAAAAAAGCTTCGTCAGGACAGACATCATCATATGGATACACAAGGACAAGCACAAAATCGACTAAAAGTCTCGTTATGATGACATTGAACCCACAGGGACACGCATAATTTCGACTAAACGTCTAGTAAAAAGAATTCATCTTTAATACCTATTCTTCCAGCAAAGTTTTCAGCGCCGAGATGTCGAAAACTACTCGAACAAGGTCTGACAAACTTTGCGGCCCTGAGACCCCCTGAACTACTTGAAAAAATTTCTCCAGCTAAGTTTGCAACACTCAGACTTCTAATACAACTTGAACAAAATTTTTCTAGTACAATTTGTAGCCTTGAGACTTCTTAAACTATTTCAATAAATTTTTCCAGCAGAGTTTTTAGCACTGAGACCACTCAGACAACTTCAAAAAGTATATAAATATGTACTTCGATAGTACAGTTCTATTCATGCAAAATTTGAAACTATATACTCGAGCGAAAAGCGAGTTGGTTGGTATACTAAATAAGAAAAGAAAAAAAAAACTAATTCAACTCTCAATTTCAGCCATCTCTCTGAATGGTTTCTAGATTTTGTAATCTGGAAATGATCTTTAGAGTAATCTTCATGCGAGTCAACAATTCAGACTTAATTATTGACAGTTATTTTTACAAACACTCAAGTATAGACACTTATGCAAGATGGTTTCGAAACACAATTTCAAACGTTTGGCTGAATGGATTTTAGATTTTGTGGTCTAGAAAATATGATCTCTAGACGAGTGATTTTGATTTGTGTTAATAATTTAGTAATATTTCGTTTAGTCTACAATAAACAACTTTTACACTCATTCTTCAAATTTTCATCGTTTTACCCCTAAGGCCATCTAAATGGAATACACAGACGAGCTTATGCCCCAAAATTCTACCCCACCCAATCAGAATCACTCATTGAATGAGACGGACTCCACAATGTACTTGTCAAGTACGTGGAGGTCATAATGGTAGTCATGTATGAATGAGTAGTTTCCATTTAGAGAACAAATATGTTGTTATTTTGCCATACAGACTTCATAGGACGGAAGTTTGTACGTACTCGTACATAAGATATAATGTATCTGCATTCAAAATAGTCAATGGCAATATCTTAGATTTCATCCTTCTGGCAACCAGATCTAAAATTAATTCATACGAACAGTACGAATTAAGGTTGAAGGTGCATTGTAAAAACTTTATTCATTCTATTTTAATGGAAGCAACATCCCATCTTATTGGTTCAGAAAATCAACGATCTCCCAGTGTAATATTTTTAATATCATTTTCAAAAAAAATAATTTCCGAACTGGCGGGAATATTGTACACGAATTCTTTAGAAATATGGATGGGAGGGCGGGGGTCTTCGTCATTTTATTTTATCGAGCACCCAACTGACAGATACTAGGCAGTAGGTACTTTCAAAGTTATAATTTAGCAACTATACTGCGAAATTGAAAAGGACTAAATGATGTTTGAATGTGATAATACCGTATTCTAGACATTAAATAGCTAAAGAAACTTAGAAATGGGTATTGTTCGCCTGAAGGATAAAATGTCATAGAAAGGAAATGAAAAGTGCCGGTAAGAATAACAATTTCATTATTTAGTCAAGCAGAAGACGAGCGGTTATCGCTTAGTACACGTTAACAGCGCAAAAGGCATACCTACATCCTCTTTTTTTTTTTTTTATTCATTCGAAATATTACATTTCTCCGCAGATATGTGTCATCGAAGATAAGAAGAACTTTTTGTGCGTCAAGGGAAGAAAACGCTTTCTGAATTACTCGGAGAACGTAGGCGTGCTTTATGGAATCGAGGGAAAAGTGTGGAGGGTACATTTTGGCTGACACGCTCTATATCCAAACTAAACTAGAAAAATTCTTTACAGGTTCTCCGTATCTTGTATCTGAAGGCCACAGAAGCTTTAGCCCGAAGAGGCAGATGAAATGCCGTCGCATTTAAACGAACAGATTTCAAGTTATCGAAAAATAGAACGAATTTTTTTTAGGCTCCCTGTTTGTAGCTAAAAATCTGTAAAATTTTCTTCATGTAAAAAGTAGATATTTATGAATTATTTATAAGACATGTGACACGAGAGACATGTACTGCGTAAAGACTGTTAAGCAGAAGAAAACTGAAACCGAGGTAACACAGGCATGTAGCACAAGGTCACGCGAAAAATATTAAAAAAATTAAATGTTACTCGTATGCACTTAGGGATTATTTTCAGAATTTTATAAGGGAGCACCAAAAGTAACACAAGCTAAACTACTTTTTGAACCTTGAAAAATCTCTTTTGAAAGATAATTATTTTGACCTGCTACTCCCCCAACACACTACAAATATTCCGGTTCCGGTACTTTGCGAATTTTACAGAAGAATTTTTTTTCCCTTTGCAACTCTCACTGAAAGACGAAACTCGCTTTTTTTTTTTGACAGACCTACTGATTCATTTCAAATAACAATAAATACAGGCTTTCACAGGGAGAGAGGAAAAAAGATACGGGTACATCAAAATAGCATAAAAAGAACAATTCCAAGCATTATATAGGTATATGAGAAAAATTCACACCAAACTAGGCAAAAATTTTTTTAATAACTTGGGAGAAACCAACTTCTTGCACACAATCAGGAAGCTGATGGGATTGGGAAGGATGGACGGCAAACAATACAGGCCAGATCACGGCTTGGACGTCATCTGGTGGCAGGAGAGTAGCAAAAACTACATTGGAGGGACGAAATTTATCTATTCTTCAGACACTAACATTTTCAAAGAAAAGCAATGGAGGGGAAATGGGGCTCAGAGAGGCCTTAGCTCAACAGACGACGACTATTTCCACGTAACTCGAAAATGTTCTGTTACTTTGTAATCTACCTTCTATTCATTTTGTTTTATTTTGTCGTATTATCTAACGTGACGAGTAATACCAGTGATGACTTACGCTACGGGCGATCCATTTACCACTTTGTGTGCCTTACCAGTCAAGTTAGGCAACTTAACCTACACCGCGTATTAAGAAAACGTATAATATTACTTACAAAGGGAAATTTTCTGTATTTTTTACACAATGACAACTTGCAAACCTAAACTTTGGTATTAGCTGTCGACAGGGGAGGGTAAAATGTACAAAATAAAAATAAATAAATAAATAAATGATAAGACATGCGACTCATTCGATTCGTTCTTACATATTAACAAAGCAGGATTTTACTAACCTAATTGTTTTTAAACATTTCTTTGAAATTTTAAACAGCTTGCACGCTTACATACGAGTAATATTATTTCCTCCATTCACATGTACTCGTACTTAGACGAGGAAAATTATTAGAAGTTTGAAAAAAAAAAGAAAAACTTGGTGCAAAAGATTTTATGCCTGGAATGTGTCGGCGTAGATCTAAGGAAACTGAGATATAAAGTCACTTCAATTATGAGCAGAATTCGCAGGAAAGAGAAAAACAAAAACAAACAAATGAGCTAGCATTTTAATACTTTTTTTTCGGAATTAAAATGAACTCCTGCAGCCAACTTTCAAAAAGCCTCGACTTCCACTCATCATCAACTATTCCAGTTGAGTATTGTGAATTTAAAATCGAGCGTAGGCTTACCTACTTCGTTTTCGCGGTAGTCACCATCGAGATTCGAATAATAATATTATGAATTTATTCAGTATCAAACTAAAAGAAAAACGTTTCTTCAATTTCCCTCTCAAAATTATACTCCACCTTTCTGAATAACATGAATGATAAAACCAAGTAGCTATTTCTTCCAAGTTCCAGCAATCTACCCACCAAGGAAATACCACAAAGTCGTAAAAAAATTCTTATTTGCATTACGATATAATGAAACCCAGTTAATGTAGGTACAAAGATAATCCATAATGGATTTACATTTTACCGTTTTCATTTCCCAACGCTACAAAGAGAAAAAAATGATGGAAACTTCGAGCACTGAAATCGTCAAAAATGAAACGCGAATTCGATTCAGTCATTTTCTTCTTTTTTTCCTAATGTTGAAAGGTGGGTGTTTCAAAAAAAAATGAGTCAGCAGAAAAAGAAAAAAAAACTTGTTCACGAAAAACTAGGGGAAAATATTAAAACTTTGTTTTTTCTCGTACTCGCTTTTCCTCGGCTAAACTGTTTTCACTCCAATTTCTGATCCAAACTTTTTTATTAGCTTGTAGAAATATATATTCTTTTGTTATTATTTTCCTTCCCCTTTCTTGTAGGTGAAAAAAAATTACTTTTTTATCAATTCGTGTGAGGGATGAGATGGAATGTGAAGAAGAAAGAAACCTGTTACAAACGTCAGCCTCAAAATTTTTGTAAAATTCATGAAGAATACTCAGTGGGTGAATTTCTTCAGAAGCGAATAAAATTCGTATGCGAAATTTTCAAGCGTTGATGACTCAAACGAGACGCTGGGAAACGCCTCGGCTGGTTTCTTTTTCTAAAGAAAACTGAATGCATTTCTATAACAAGATGAATTTTGGGTAATTAAAACTTATAAATTCCTAAAGGATGAGAAGTCCGTTTCTTTTACTAGTGGGTCTTGCTCTTATATCAACTCAGGTGTGTCCACTTTGGGCTCAGTGATTATACAGACTACCACCAAAATATCTTAACGTGACTGGAGAACCAGATTTAATAACAACATGGTGACTACTCGTAGAATTCGTTTTTGAAATTGCCATATCAAATCTTCAGCCAATAATTAAAATACTATTTTTCCCAACAGCACAAAATCCCCTTTCATTTACTAGACCTCAACCTGGATTTCAACTTTCATTTTTTAAATAAAATAAAATAAGGCAAACAAGTCGCAAATAAAGCTTACAAGTCGCAAATAAGGCTAAATAGTCGCAAGATTTATCCATATAGATAATGAATTAGACTAACCAGTGGCAAATTAGAATCACCAGAATCAAATTAGACTAAACAGTGATAAATTAGACTAACCAGTGTGAAACATTGTCCAATGAATAAATCAACAACTTTTAGAACATACTTAACTACCAAATTACACAAGAAGTTGTTCAAAAATATTAAATGAATTAGTCGTGGAATGAAAGAGGGTTGGAATATGTGAAAGAGTGAGAGAAAGACAGTAATAATTATATTCATACAGGCTGTGCTGTCACTATCGCATATTTCTAAAACAGAAAAAGATTACCCTTCCGCGTGGAAGCCAAAAAACGAAGATAACATCTACTAATAATATGCATGAGTTTCAGAATAGAGTTTCCGAATTCAACCATATGAATTCGATTGTTATAGCTGATCGATAAAATTAATTAATTTTTTTTCTTTTTTGAGTCCTCAATTTTTGGATATCGTTGGCGAATGTGCGAATATTATAATTAAACCAAGAGCAAAAGGTTAGGTTGTCCGAAAAAGAGACGAGGGCAGTAAATTGTAAGGTAACGAAAAATGAAAACCAATAAACAAAGTTTAACCCTCGGGGCGACCAAATAAAATTTAGTTCATTAGCTGCGAAATGGAATATGCTCGTCGCTCCATTCAAACGATCTACAAGCCAGTAACGCTTCTGGCCATTTTTCTTGAGAATTTCCATTTTCTGACGTAAAATTCAAGTGACATATTTTCCCTAGTGTAGTGTTTCCTAATTGTACTCAAAATTGTGAGCTTATACTAAAGGTGCGATCACACTGTCATCTAAAGCCGAGCCAAATACCCGAGCATCTTTTAATTTCCTTAGCAATTTTATAAATTTACCTAATTTTACGTGTGTTATTTGGGTACTCAGCGAGTGTGCTCGGGTATTTGGCTCGGCTTAAGTCGACAGTGCGATCGCACCTTACGAATGCGTACATTTGAAAAATTAACACCTTCGACTCGATGAATATGGGTTTGTTAAAAAATATGGCAAATTTTCGGGAGATGACAACTGACTATCCCATTAAAATAAAAATCCGAATTGAATGCATATAATACAGAGAATGGGGCTGAAATTAGAGAATAGGTGTAAAACTAAAAATGCATGAGAAATGAGCTCGATTCTGATTATCGATTTTGAAGTTGAATAATTTCATTTTATAAGTAACATTCTGATCAAATTGTTCAAATATGAGCTTATAAGAGTCCAGTCAAGGTAAATATTTTTCTATTGGAGAATTAGAAATGGAACCATGGTTGACTGTTTATTATCTACTTTCCATCTTTTGAAGCAACCTTTTGATCGAAATTTTGTATTTCCATAGCTCAATATTATATTAATGGAAAGGATAATCAATTTGAGTTAGTTCGCATTTAATTATAAACTACCTACTGTGATAGTAAAAAAAAAATTGAATAACTCTCCTCCATTATTTGAAACAGAATTGACTAGTTGCACTGAAATTGAGACAATACAGTAAACCAACATCAAAATAAAATTAATTTACGTAGGTTTAACAGATAAAACTCAATTATCTACATTTTCATTACAAAACTGAAATTGAAAAATGAGACATTGCATACTGCAATTGTGTCTTATTTTAGGGATGTTCTGTTAAGTTAAACGTACGAAAAACAAACGTTACTCTCAGAATATATTCGATAACTGCATTGTACATTCATGAAGAATAAAATACGAGGCTACATAATGCCAAATACAAGACGACCAAAGGTGGGGAGAACAAAAAGGCGAGGTTGATAAACACACAGGCTTACAAATCAACACTCCTCCTCAACTGAGCCTTTTAAATATAAAATTAACGAAATGAAATCGAAGGCCATAAAAATAAGAAAAACAAAAAAAAAAATTCATGGTCACGATTATAAGTTAGAACAAAATAAAATGATACGAGTACTAAGACTCAAAAAAATAAAAAAATCAAATAACATTCAATGTTGAGCGTAGCCTTTCAAATGTCACACGGTCCAGGCCTTTGGTGAAGATATCCGCAGGTTGTTCGACAGATTTAATATACTTTAATTTAATAAATTCTGAATTAGTGACTTCTTTAAGGTATTTACAGCGAATATCTATGTGCTTGGACCTTTTAGTTGAAAAAGAAGTGTCTAAGATATTAATCACGGCCACATTGTCTTCGTAAATTAAAATAGGAAAATCTACAGTTACTTTAAACTCGGAGACTAGCTCAACTACCCAGTTAAGGGCATGATGTACGAAAGTAGAAAGTGCTATATATTCCGCCTCAGTAGACGACAAGGAGATACAGTGTTGCTTCTTGGTTGCCCAAACAACTGGGTTTCCAAGGAAACGAATGAGGTATCCAGACACTGATTTTCGATCTATGTCATTTCCCCAATCAGCGTCTACAAAACACTGAAGAGTTTCAATACCTGAAAGCTTATTATTACGGTACGTTAATTTTAATTGTTTTGAGACTTTCAGGTAGCACAAAATTCTGAGTAAATATTTATAATGTTCATCTGTGTAAGATGATTGAAATTTACTAAAATAATTAACACTGTAGCATATGTCAGGCCTAGTAGCCATTGACACATACAGCAAAGAACCAATTAATTGTCGATATGGCAACTTTACATTAGGAGCACCATTTTCATTAACTTCTAACTTTAAATTTTTCTCTATAGGTGTATAAACGTTAAATGATGCTTGGTCAAATTTCCTAATGAGCTTCTCAATATACTTCTCTTGACTTAAGGTCATTACGTTATTTGAGTAGCTAATATTGATACCTAAAAACTGTTTTACTTCTTTTAAATCCACCATATCGAACTTATTACCTAACTTGGATTTTATTTCTAATAAGTCATTTACGTTATTGGATGCGAACAAGATATCATCTACATAAATTAAAATCAAAGTTACGTTATTACCATTAAATTTTGAGTAAAAACAGGCATCCATTTCAGAACGTCTAAATCCAAGTTCATTTACTAAAAAATCATTAATACATTTGTTCCATAAAATTGGGGAAATTTTCAAACCGTAAATGGCCTTATTTAGCTTGCAAACTAAATTTCGGCCAGTGCCGAAACCAGGAGGTTGTTCAATAAATACATCGTAATTAAGTTCACCATGGAGAAAAGCATTTTTCACGTCCATGTGATGTAAATGTAAAGAATTCGAAATTACATAAGATAAGAACAATTTTACAGTGAACATATTAACAACTGGAGAATATACATTTTCATACATTTCAATCTCACAGCAGCCCATAGCTACTAAGCGAGCACGAAGTCTGCCGTCATCCTTTTCTTTCACAATCCATTTTGTAGGAATGACGTTCATTTTAGGATGTCTAGGTACCAGCGACCAAACGGCATGTTTCTTCATAGCATTCAGCTCCTCCTGCTTTGGCACCAACCACTTCTCAACTTCTGACTGACTGGATAGAGCTTCACTTTCATAAGTTTCGCACAGCAGCGCAGAGACTTCATAATCCTCAAAGCGTTTTGGAGGCTTTCGATTCCTTACTGGCCGACTCACTGTGGTAGGTAAACTATCAGCAGTTTCATGTTTCGAGTTAGAGGTGGATTGCACCTCCTCACCATGTACTTCAGGGCTCTGCTGGCTACTAAATTCACCAGCATCTCCAGCATGAACAACGTCGACGATATCTCTGTAGTTTCTGCTCTCGTCAAAACGTACATCACGGCCCAGAACCACTTTATTAGTGAGGGGGTCGAGCAGTCTATACCCGTTGCTTGCGTAACCAATCATCACGCACTTTCTCGAAACTGGGTCAAATTTATCGCGTTTCTGCTTAGGTAACAACAAATGCACAAGACAACCAAATTTCTTCAGCTTAGAATAGTCTACATCTTTACCATACCACAGTTCAGCAGGAATCTTATTCTCGTAATTTGGACATCGATTTAACTGGTAAGCAGCACACTGAATTGCCTCATCCCAGTACGTTTTCTCGAGTCCACTCTGATGCAGCAAACATCGAGCCTTTTCCACCAAGGTTCGATTAAGTCTTTCCGCCTTTCCATTCATCTGAGGCGTGTATGGAATCGTTCTTTCACATACGATCCCTTTCTCTGCACAATATGATTCAAACTCCTCTGACACATACTCAGTGCCATTGTCAGTGCGAAGGCGTTGAATACCACGGCCGAATTTGTTTCTGGTGCGCGCCTCGTATTCCCTGAAAACACTGAAAACACCGGACTTGTGTTTCAAAACATAAATGACAACAAAATTTGTAAAATGGTCAACAAAAGTTACAAAATATCGATTATCACAATACGATGGCAAATTTGCACAACAAACATCAGAGCTGACCAATTCCAGTGGTTCAGAAACTTTCGTATGGCTAGAAATATGAGGCAATTTGGTTTGCTTGCCAAAACGGCAGCCGTCACAAACCTTAGTAAACTTGCCAGAAAAATTAATGCGACCAGATTTCTTTAAAAATAACAAAGATTTTTCATTAAGGTGTCCTAGCCTTTCGTGCATTAATTCAATATCATCGCACATTACGGCATTTGACTCAGAAAAAGAAATATTAAAATCACAAAGATACATATTACCAACGGACGTAGCCTGTATAACAGTTACATTATTAGTGTCAGAAACGGTGACTGAGCCACCTTTAAAATTCACAGTATAGCCTGCCCTATCTAATTGTCGAACAGATAACAAATTTCTACGAAAATTAGGCAAATACAATACATCATCAAGTTTAAGAACATAACCAGTATTTGTAGTTAAAGGATATAAATTGCCTTTCTTTTCAGCATAGGTAACTGAGTCCTCGGCCAATCGAACTGACTGTTTAGGGCTCAGAGCGCACCATCGACGAAATAAACTTGCATCACCAACCATATGCTCCGTACATGCTGAATCCAATGCAAACGTAACTGCATGACTCGAACCTTCTTTAATGGATGCACAGGCCTCCGCAATAAACGCCACATTGATCGATGAACCCTCAGGGGGGTCACTGCCCTCTGCATTGCTTGCCTCAGTACTAGGCTTATAACTACCAACACCTTTTGGCTGACCTCTCTTCTTCTTGAAACAAGATGACGCCTTATGCCCTTTTTGGCCACAGTAATTGCATTTAAATGGAAAACGAGTACCTGGTCCATTACTGGAGTGCTGCTCACTACCTCCTCCTGACGAAAATGCTTTAAAGGCATTGTGGGTGTTACCGCCACCAGAGCTCTTACCACTAACAGCAGTATCTTTCTGCTTTAGGTCAAAATCGAGTAATGAGCCCTTAACTTGATCCATCGTCAGCGAGTTACTATTCATGTCGCCAAAGGCAGCGATAACAGAATTAAACTCACCAGGTAGCGCTGAGAATAGCGTAACTACTGCGTGTTTCTCAGAAAAATCTAGGCCAGATGTTCTTACTTCCGAAATGATGTCCTCCATCTCCTTGAAAAACGAACCGAGATCACCTTTACCATCATATCTCAATGAATACAGTCGACGACAATGGTAAGCCAACTGCAGGTAGCTTTTCCTCTCGAAAGTTCTTTCAAGAGCAGCCCAAATATCGTGAGCCAATGGTTTTTCACTATATGATAACTGTGAGTCATCCAAGTTTTCCACTAGGACTGCCTTGGCCTTGAAATTTTCACGTTTCCACGCATCAGAACGATTGGCAGGCTGTGGTGGATCATTAACAACAACATCATACAGACCATTTGCCTGCAATTCCGCAGTAACCCGTAACTTCCAAGACGAATATTTGGTCCCATCAAATGGCTTGATTCTGGCAACTTTCAACATGGCGACAGACAAAAAAAATCTAGCCACTACGAAAACTTGCGACACCAAAAAAAAATTTACTACGGTCAAGGAATACGTACAGCACCAGAGAACTGTGCAAGTAAAAACGAATATTAGTTTCAAAAAAAAAAATCTGACAGTTACATTATTTTTCACGTTCGTACAGTAAAAACGCCGCAGCTTATCACATAGCTGGGCCCATAACCTGTTAAGTTAAACGTACGAAAAACAAACGTTACTCTCAGAATATATTCGATAACTGCATTGTACATTCATGAAGAATAAAATACGAGGCTACATAATGCCAAATACAAGACGACCAAAGGTGGGGAGAACAAAAAGGCGAGGTTGATAAACACACAGGCTTACAAATCAACATGTTCTATTATGGAAGCGATCGCACTGTTTGAAATTACTCGTATCTAACCAGAGGATAAGGAACGTTAATTTAGTACGCTTTCCCCACAAATTCTACGATTTCTTCCGAAAATGAGGAAAAAGAAAAATTATGGTCACTGTCACTGAAGCGCGAGATGACAATACGTTTCAGGATTATTAACGTAGACGGAGAGATGATAATAAATTTTGTCACGAATATAAAACTATTAAATTAATTTAAATTTCTTACCTTAACGAACCAAAATTGGACGTAGTGGAGTTTCTTGGACATCCAATACAACTGCCAACCAGCACTTATCCGCGCAATATGCTGATGGTAATTCATTTCTAGTTGTTGTTGCATGAAGATTTGAAGGATTCGGAACATCAAGTTCGGTGAAAACTGATGTTACTGGCAGCCACAATTAAAACGATATTCAGTCACAATCTAAACGAGCATAATGAAAACTTATAGCTTAATATGAAAAATTATTTTACGTTCAACGTGGACACAAGAAAAACGAAAGTTCCATTGTACCTACTGCAATAGCTTTTTCAAAAAATGTTCGTAGAGCAGAAACTGATACTTCATTACCAAAAATTTGTAATTACTAGTTTTGTCAGTTTCAGTCATCACTCAAACTCATCACTCTCATCAGCCCTTTTTTTTCACTAATAAAATGAAGATGTTTCGACATATCAAATTAGAAGACGACAGTCGACAATTGATGAGTGGTGTAACGGTAACTGGCGTTTTGAAGAAATCTTCCACAGTCAAACGTGAAACGAACAAGCCTCCAATCCACATTGTACAATTATTTCGTTGATGAATGTTTTGAATAACTGAAGTGAAGACGAGATTTTTCAGAATAAAGCTGATCTGATCTAGTAGTTAAAGACAGGAACGAGACGATAATATGTAATATGTTATGAATATTTATCTAGCGAACAAAGGTTATTCACAACTAGAATTTAACGCACTTTACACACGAGATTACGACGACTAGATAACGCCATAACGGTAGAAACATCATCTGGGTGAAAAACGCGATTACGAAAAGAGGACCATGTGAATGGAGAGGAGGTGTTTGGAGTGGAGGTGGTTGGAGTGGTGGTGGTTTAAGCGGAGAAAGGAAGAGAAAACATCTTGATACGGATTAAGATGATCAGTTTCTGCTGTGTCTGGTTTCTGACGTTTCTGACTGCGTGTTGTTCAATGTTCGGTTGGTTCAGTTCAGTCGATGGTGATTCTAGCAAAAAATTTCCATTTATAATATTTGGTGCAATCCACTAAATTCATTTTTCAAAACTGATGTTCGCGATGAAAAGTAAATTTGTGTTTATTGTGGTTGGTGCCGAACACGAAGATATTTGGAATTCGTGAATTGATATTACCCACTTTACAATAGCTCTGATAACCAAAAATTTAGTTCAATTTTAAAATTCTGTTTTCTCACCTCAACGAAGATGAAATCAAATCTGATACGGACGTTAATCGTTTTCTTATCGAATAGTTAATCGAAAAAATCATTTGCTCAACTCTACCTCATTTAGACTTGGACTTTATTGTAGTGTTTCAATCGCGTATTTAATAGAAAATCGAATGATACCCGCTGCATTTCAATCGAAGATGGATACTTTTCCAAGAGCTCGTCTTCGCAAAGTGCTCGGAATTCGTCGAAGTTCGTTTTTATACGCATTTTACATATTTTTCTATGCTACTTACCTTATAACCGGTGGGTTCATGTTTGCTGCATTTGAAGCACCCGTTGAAAGAGCCATCCGACTTAACGTTGCTCAAAAACGAGATATTTTTCTGCTCAAACATACTTGCGTGTCGAGTACGTTAATCTATTTTTTTTATTATTTGAATAATTATAATATTAAGTACCTATTTCAATTTTGCCCTCTCAACTAACGTTATTAGTATCAAGGAAAAGATGAGTAATGAATTCCTTAAGGAAAAGTTTAAGAAAAAAATATTACACTAAAGAACTCGTTAAATAAATTAAGGAGAAAAATTAAAATTTAAGGAAATTCTTAAGGTTGGTTGGAAGGTGTCTTAAGGAGAAAATTTTTTAATGTACTTTTAATGAAAAGAAGTCTTGTGTTAATTTTTTGCATACTGGCCTAAGTAGCACATACAACACTTTGAAATACCAAATTTTAGAGAACAAGATACTCGTTGTTACATACCATTAATGAAGATTGTTATTAAGTAATAAAATCGAGACTAATTCATTATTAGAATTGAAATTAACTTGGTTTCTTTTTTGTGGGTAACTTATGTTTTAATTTTTATTTTTAAATCAAAGTTTGGTAGCTTTTTTCAAATATTGATTTCGAAATTAAAAATTGGACGAATTTTACTTTAGATGGCAAGATATAATAATCAATAATATTATGTATTGTCAAGATCAGGTCAAGTATTCTTCTGGTCAAGGTTACTATGGCTTATGTACAACGTTGGAAAAAAAACTTGCTGAAAACTTGTTTTTTATACGATGCAGAGAACCAGGGAAATTAAAGAACCAAAGGAGTAACGTGAATTTCGAGTTATTGGAAGTAAATGGGAAAGATACCTAAATCTAGAATGGTCAAGCTTGAAACAGCTGATATTGGTGTCATTAAAAAATGATGAGAGTACTGAAGTAACTTCCCTAAACTGCATTAAAGTTCATGTTGGTTGATGTAGGTAATTTTTTTTAATCGAGCCGAGCATGAGAATCAATCTAAATATTCGAAGGAATTAATAAGTAACGTGAACCTACGTAATATCAATGTTTTTTACTTTTCCGCAATATTTAAATAATTTACAGTTAATCAGCCAAGAAAATTTATAAAACGACATTGAATCAAGTTATCTGCGCAAAATGAGATGACGTCATTATTATTTCTTCTGGATAGGTCAAGAGAAGGGGGTTTGAGAAAAACGATCATTAATATTAATGGTTCTTATCTGCGAATTTATTAATTTTTTTTTCAATTTTCCAAGAACATCAGTGTGTAACCTGCGTATGCCAAAGAGAAACTAATTGGTTGATGCAAATTGTCTTTCAAGATTCGAATTTTTGATGAATTTTTTACCTTTTTTCTTATTTTAAATAATTACGAGTGCCTCTATGTACCTTAAAAACTTATCGCAACAGTTTTCGTATCAGGTACAAACGATTTCGCCGGTTCAAATCCAAACCATACTTAGTATTTTTTTTTTCTCACATTTTCAGATCCCAAAAAATCATTTGAGTGCAAAAAAGGGTGATGATTTCTTTGGGACTTGGGAGGTTTTGGACTACAGCTGGAAATATGACGTAAATTAATTTTTTCAGTTTAAGAAGACAATGCTCATTCATCACCATATACATGTCTCATTTTTAAGTGAAATAGTAAATGGACCTCA
Organism: Parthenolecanium corni; assembly: GCA_038050395.1. NCBI lineage: Eukaryota > Metazoa > Arthropoda > Insecta > Hemiptera > Coccidae > Parthenolecanium > Parthenolecanium corni. The sequence goes on from JBBCAQ010000002.1 coordinate 4,449,316, forward strand.
TGGCAAAAATAATAATTTATTGTTAGTGGAAACCTAACCTACCTCTTCTTCCTTTTTAAAATACGAGATTATGAGTTGATATACTATAAGTTATCGAATTTTATTTATTCGTACAAACTTATTTCAAAGTTCAGTAAATCCGTTAATACTAATCTGCAAAATGATAAAATTAGTTTGATTATGAGTCGAATACAATGTTAACAATATGTTAGCTTACAGTTTCAACTCTTTGCATTCTATTTATGCAGCTGAAGAAAGATGAAGTTGGCTTATTCAAGCTGGAAGTATTCTCCAAACACCCTAGAATATTGCCTGATGCTTCAGTTCAATTCAGTTTAACCATGTTTGCTTTAGTCGATTCTTTTTATGTTGAAAAATGACGGAAAAAATTAGGGAAAATGTCTTTTGCAATAACCGTTACACAATGCTTTGTTTTTGTGTGTGTGTGGGTGGAAAACTAAGAGTCAAGTGCTTCTTAAATCAAAAAAGTCAAAATTACTGATCGTTTCCAATGGAAAGATTTAAAATTTTAATGTAGACTGTATAAATTTTTCTCAATTCTCTGTAACTACAAAGGTTCCCAATTGGAAATTATAATTTTCATGCAATGGGCAGGGGAATAGCAAAATGGACCCTTCTATGGGTGATCTTAGTGTTTCTGGATGCCATGATTTTATATAAAATTTTTGAATGATGAAACTTTTATTTGCTTTTACAGATGTTGAACTGGAAGAATTGATTCAAGAAATAGTTCGAGCCAGCGATAGAGGAGTGTCAGCTGTAAACAACGTTTCGGGAGAGCCGAATTGGAGCTTTGGCCAGTCCCTTTTCTTTGCTAGCACCGTTGTCACAACAATTGGTAAAAAGTACCTTTTTTTTTTCTTTCTGTTTTCCTAATCTTCTTATTATACTCACTTAAACATTCACTTTTGCAGGTTATGGACACGTTACTCCTTTGTCGAAAGAAGGGAAAATATTTTGCATTTTATACGCCTTACTCGGAATCCCTCTGACACTCGTATTATTAACGGCCATGGTCGAACGATTAATGATTCCCTCCACTTTATTTTTGCAATTCCTAAACAGCCGCCTCGGACATTTATACGCTCCATTTAATATTCGACTTCTTCACTTCGCCATAGTCCTTATCATTCTAGTCACATTATTTATACTGTTACCTGCTTTTATATTCGCGAACATCGAACCTGATTGGGATTATCTTGACTCATTGTATTATTGTTTCATCTCGTTAACTACCGTCGGACTTGGAGATTACATTCCAGGAGATGCACCGAATCAGAAGTACCGTCCACTGTACAAAGTTGTCACCACTGGTACTTAAACGTTGAATATTATATTTTTTGTTACGCGCTGAGCTGATTTTGAAAGAAAAAATTGGGGAAATATTCGCGAGTCTCAATAATTCGAAAATTAAGAGAAAGAAACCTTTTTTTGAGTTACAAAGACTGTCGACTTACAGCGAAGTTCGATCGAGTTTCGAATTATTGGCCAAATCAGTTGTTTCTTCAAATTATAAAGGTCTTGAAAAAATGTAAAACACGTGTTCTTTGTTCTCTGCATCGAGGCTAATAAGCAGATTTCAATAGGAAATTTGAGTTTCAGAAGATGATTAGTCAATGAAATTCAAGTTACTGAATTATATTGAAGAGGTAGTTTTCTATGGGAGGCTCAGAGAAAGGTGTAAGGAAACCGAAAACTTTGATTTACAGAGGTGTTTGATCCATCGAATTTGGTATTTTCGGGGTTCAATTGTAATTTTTTTTAAATCGAAAATAAAGTTATTACCCAATACTCGAATTAATTTTTTTCCAGAATTATTTTTAAAGCTGGTTTTAAAATGACTAAAATTTCAGTAGGTATCTATGAGCACTAATGGGTTCTTTCTTTCTAACAGGTTACTTACTCATTGGCTTAGTCTTCATGATGCTGACACTGACCATTTTTTATGACATACCGCAGCTCAATGTTGGAATGTTATTTATGTTACGAACAGACGAAAAGACTACAGATCCAGAAAAAGTCCGATTAAAAGCTCCCGGATCTTTGGGACCAAAATATACTCCATGTCATTCCAACGAATTCATATCCGAAAAAACAGAAACGCCAAGTTCAGGAGATTGTACGCCAGTTCATTCCCAATCTTAAAATTTTTTTACCAAACCGTTTTATTTTCAGAACAGTTTAATGTACTGCCACTCAGTTACATGTAAAATTAATTATTCTCGCCCGTCTTCCACTATCCGATCTTACAGCAACTATTCTACTTCAGTAAATTGTAGATATCTACTAGAAAAGAAAAAATTCATATCCTTAAAGACTAAAGTGTTCCCTGTATATTTGAAGTGATGTAAATTTTAAATTGAAATGAACGTTATTTATGATGGTAAACCATATTGGGAATTATTTTTGTAAATTTGGTAAAGGAAAAGTACCAAGATACGATACGAATCTGTGATTGACCATTTCGTTATCGAAGAAAAAACAACTGATGAAACCAGAATGGTTCCGACTTGATCGAATGTATTTTTTCAAATAATACTTAATTACTTTGTTTTCAAATTCGGATGAAAAGAAAATATTTTTGAAATTACGATGGTTTATACGTTATTAGAATTTCTGCATGTACTATAACGTAAGAAGTTGTATTAATTAGATATTTGTGGATTATCTGAAACAATAAAAATAATGACTTTTGCAGTGCAAAATCTGTTTCAAATGTTTTTGAGAAGTTCTTTAAAAGGTGTTCGTTTTTTTATCGCGGCCTTATGTGTCTTTTTCCCCTACTTTTTTGTATTTTACAGTCTTAAAATTGTCTACCAATTTCAACTTATGAACTTTATTTTTCTTTCTATCAATCATGCGTTTTTTATTTTTCGAATAAAAAATTGGCTAGTTTGAACTTGAAATCCTCGGAAACACTCACAAGTCAAGTTTTTAATTCATTACGTAATAATATTGAATATTAAAGAGCGAGTCCAAAATTTTATTTGAAAATTCCTATACACCTAAATACCTAAGTAATCTATTGCTTAGTAATTGAATGATAAATTATTGAGACAATTTACAAAAAAATGGCAAAAATTACCGAAACTTGAGAATGAAAATTTTTTCTTCACGGAATGTAAAATATGATGGCTTGAATTTTTGAATTGAAAAATTCTATACTTTACTTCTGAGAAGATCGAGTTTCAATTTAGAAGCATAATTTTCAAAAATAAAATGCGATTACTCGAGACTCGAGAGTCACGATTTTTGAAAAGCTCTCCAGAAAAATTTACGAGATTTTCACTGATTTTCACGTTTTTTCTTAAGATCCTGATATTTGGTAACACTGATGGGTGTATTAAAAATTGAAATTCTCATTGCAATGCATTCAGGTTACATTGATTAAGCTGCATGTAGAAAACCAATAGAAAACCTTACAGATTTTGATAACATTTCGTTTCGCTATCTGCAATGAAAATAAATTTTTTAATGGAATGAAATCGGCGTTTTCGTTTGCTCAAATTTGTCTCCAATGTTTTAATCATGCTTTCATTTGTGAATATCATTCTAAAAAGTAATTCTTTCTGATCTCACATGTAATATTTCGTCGTGACTGTTCATCCTTAAAATGCGACCCTTCTTGAAGGCTGTCGGTGAGTCCTTCTTACGCCACAAATTTATCCGGCCTCCGAATCGTACCTACCTGTCTGGCTCGTTCACCTGCGATGAAACCTGGGAAAGTCGTCTAAATCATAAAATCTTCCAGCAAGTCAACGTCGAGTCTATGTATTACGAATTGGATGGCTCGTATAATAGAACTAAAAGACTAGCAGCAGTCGACGTCGATGTATTTGTGAATGCCCAAAAGGATGATTCGTTCTTCACAGAAGTTGAGGAGTTACTCTACAAGCTTCGATTAACGGCAGAAGCGTGTTCCACATTGCCAACGACTCATCACGCTACGATTAGATTGTTTTTGAAACACGAAAGAATTGAGGATCTTATTAGAATTCTTTATGACCGGCTAAATTACGGAATATTCCCGGATTATTATTGCACTTTGTTACTTTTAGATTATTTATTAAAAAAAGGCGATTTCAGACACGCTGCTAAAATCGGTGCCCTAGATATGTTTCAAGAAGATTATTCCCACGAGTTGGTGAGGCATATGTCTTTATTCGCTATCCATAAGTACCTTCTGACCGATCAAGTTTGGGACGATCCTCTTCCTCCACCTGTCGAAAATGAGGATGAAGAAGAAATCAAAGTACGTGTTCTTTGGGTTCAAAATTCATGGTTTGATAATCATTTTGACCTTGTGGATGGAAACCATATATGTGGTAAATCGCTGCTAATGATTAGCTCGAAGTTGGAAGGTCCGATTCGACAGTCTTACAGGCTTATGGGTCTTGCGCTGTACAATTTGTGGGATAAACTGGAGGCAGAGCTGGTCAATTTGATAAGTCGTGTGAAAAACCAGTCCGATCCGATTTTATATGCTGATGCGTTGGAATTTACTCGTAATTTTGTAAAAGAAAATCTCACTGATTCCGAAAAACAAAGTAAAATTACAGAATTATTAAATCAGATTGATTCAAAATCCTGTATTCAAGAAAACTTATTGACGACTGTTGAGAATGAAATGAAAAATTTGATTGAAAAATGCGAAAAAAATGAAATTCACGCTCAAGAAAAAGTAAGTATTCTTTAAGTAAATTAAAGATTTCGAATTTTTTTTTTTTTAAATTATGACCATGAGAATTTTGATTATGTTCTATGCTCTGTTGGAAAATAAGCCCAAAATATCGTCTCTTATATTACTGACAACTGGTGTGTGAACTGAAAAGGGTGTGAGAACTAAAAAGAGTGAAGAGATTTAATTATTTCAATAGAATTTGTTTAACATTTTGATCATAGTGTGGTCATGCCACAAATGTCCCGTCGAAACAAGATGCATCCTATCACAAAATTCACTACAATAAAATTGTTTGGTTTTGAAAATGATTGAAATATTCATTTTTCACGGAATGGCAACTGAGGAATTTAATTAATTAATTATGATAGTACGTTTAAATGAAAACTTGTTCAATAAAATTAAACTGTTGAGCCAAATCTGTGGATTATAATCTTTAATTCAAGGTGTAATTTATTAATTTTAATTTATGGAAAACCGATTTCGATTAATAGGGTGGAATATATCCCAACCCAATCTTCAACCTGTATAAACTTGTTGCAATGTATTCATTCGTAGCTGAAAATTCTCTTGCGTCCAACAGTTCCCATGGATGTACGTTGATGAATGATGTTAGAAAATTCCTCAATTTTTAATAAACGACATTTTTTATTGTAATGTTTATTTTGAATTAGGTAAATTATTGGTGCACTAGTCACTAACACCGCCCCTCTCCCAAGAATCGTTATTCATTGGACTCTGTAGAATTTGTTATACTCTTATACAGTGAATAGAACTCGATATAATGATAGTCATGTTATTATGTGATAAAGATTAACAAAATACGTCTCTAACTACTCAATAAAAATTGGCCATTTCTACATCAGATATTTGAGAATAATCCCACAATTTTCTGCTTTTGTTTTTTGTTTTAGCTGTACAAAGATTGGGAAAAGCTCAGGGAAGATACTTTGGCCGCATTTTTAGCAGAAATGGATAAAAGAAGACGTCTAGAAGAAGTCAATCGTAAAAAATTAGAGCTCAAAGAACAAGAAGAATTAATGTACTTCTTTGAAAATGAAGACGAAATTGATAAGGTAGTCGAAAAGAAAGAAAGAAAACTAAGGAGACCTCAATCACGTCTGTCAACCCAAGAATTAGAAGACACTTACGTTCCTCCAGAGGTGCGCAGACGAACCACCGGTAATACGGGCGAATAATTGTTCTTTTTCAAATGTTACGATGATTTTTTCTTCTTACTTATGTTTTCTAAAGGTTAGTAAATAAATAAAATTATTAAAACAAAACTTGGTATTCTTTATTTTTATATTCAACACAAGAAATTCAAAAAAAAAAAGAAAAAAGAAAAGGAAAATAGATAAATTAAAATGATTCGAAATGCCATCGATAAAAAAAAAACAAAAGTGTTGCACAAAATTCGACTTATTTTTTCTCCTTTCTTCTTCTTACGAACAAATCGATTGTATCAATATTTCTATATTCGAACCGAATTTAAAATGGTAATCCACGTTTCACAAAAGGAGGAAAAAGATAAGTGTATATATTATATGTATATAATGAAGATACAGTATAGTTACAAATAAAATTATAGCATGTTATAAAACAACATGTCGTCTCAGCTTTATTTTCAAAATTAAATTGAAAATTTTCAGCGCAGGTCCCAATTTTAAACCCATGTATTTCATCATCGTATCGGAATTCAAAAGTAAAAAAGCTTTACCATCGATTTCCTGCAATTTATAAAAACGATTCAATTATTAAATTATCGACAAAAGAAACGGATAATAACGTCAAAATTAGACTAGTAAACAAACGAAAAAACGAATTTTCATGGTTTTGGACTTGACGAATTTTAGACCCGGCTCGACTGTTTGACTAAAATCAAAACTTAATTTGGAGAACTGGCTCCATTATCTGAAAGACATCGAGAGAAAACGAAGATTTTTTAGGTAAAAAAATTATTTCATAGTTTGAATGACTTTTTGGTTACCTTTGATAGTTGAATTTTGCAAAAAAATAAAAATAATTTGAAGCAAACACTGCGATTAGGTTATCTACCCTCAAAAGAGCGAGAGAACATGCCCCAAAAAATGTTTTAATCTCCTATTCAATGAATTTCCACAAACATGCAAATAAAATAAAAATAATAATTAACTCGATAACCGAATACAAATTTGAATAATAGACTTACATGTCGACGAAAGAGATCACCATGAATGCTGAGTGCCGAATCACTGAATGAAATAAAGGAAATCACATTTTCGATCGTCCAGTCTGTTGGATCAGGAGGAATTTTTGGAGGTATCTCTGCTTGCGTTGTAGAAGTTGCCGCTTCTTGTTCTGTCATCAACAAAGACGCAGTCGAATAATTCGAGTATTTATTTCGAGAAAAAACAAATAAATTAAATACCTGCAACGGGTTTTCGAACTTTGTTGGGAGGCATTGTAGACGAAATCGATATATTATTTAACGAATTCGAATCAGATGATTGCGGAGAAGACGGGCAAGAACTCTCAGGCGAGACTCTCCGTTTGTTAGGACGACTATTAATTACAGTTGCATTGTTAGCGAAGTCATTCGACTTTCTTATTTTCATGTTAGCATCCTTCCTTCCAACTTCTAGAAGTTTTAAATCATAAATTATTTTCAACTGGGAAGAGAAATTCGAAGGACAGTAAGGTTTGTTTCTTCATTGTTATAAATTAACGATTTCAAAAGGTTAGCAAAAATTTACATCGTATTCGCGACTTCGGCTCACCTTTTTTAACCGGCACAGCGGAATTCTGGCATTTGGGACATGGCCCTGTAAGCGGCGTATTGCTAAACAGATTTTCACAGCATTCCAAATATTCTAAAAAATTGTTAATGAAATTCCAAAACTCATCTTCTTTTTCGATTTCTGGCAAACGAAAATGACTCGATTTCTTATCGTACACAGCTGAAATCAACAAATAGACGTGAATTTAACTGATCAAAGGACGAAAAGAGTGAGAAAAAAACCAGTTCTAATGAGAAAGCAAAACTGGACTTCGGTCGATCGTATAAGAAGGTTACGTACCGGTGATAATAACTTTTCCTTCACCCTGCTTTAGCATTCCGGTAACTTGTTTCTGATTACGAGACGCATCTACTAAGTGTTGGACACTCTCTCGAAGGACTCGTTTTATAGTGTCGGGACCGAAAGTCAATGGAATCTGAGACATTTTATTAGGATTCAGGAACGGGCCACAGTTACACTCTGAATTCACATAAACGCACACTGCAAAAGTAAAACATCAATAAATAATTTTGTTTGTAAGATTACATAAGAGTGAAGAATAAAATCAAAATGTCGAACAGGAATAGGTAATACATGTTCAATACTGCAATGAAATTTAAAACCCGAGAGAAATAAAAACTTGATAATTATCGTTTAGAGAATGAAACCTTTTTTCCTAAATTAAGAAATTATTATTGAGGCAAGTACACTAGAAACTTTTTTGGACCAGGACCTATTTTCCAGGAAAGAAATTATTGAAATACGAGTACATAACCAAAAAACAAAAAAACAACTAAAAGCGTTATTAGTTTTGAAAAATAAATTTTTAGTTTCATTTGATCTTACACTCCCTTGGTGATGAACATAAAAATCTAAACCAAGCTGTCAAGCAAATCAAAGTACCTTGCCGAGTTTCTAATTTTGGAATGATTGTAGAAGTATCGGCTTCTATGAGAGTAACTTGGGGGGATGTCGGAGCTGAGCTCGTTTGCACAATCATATTTGAATTATGAACCGGACTACCACAAGGTAACATGACAGGTCCCCCTTGAATTCGCGTCTTGTTTTTACCAGCAGCAACTAGAAATTCAAACGAAAAATCAACATCTAACGCCAAATATTAAAATTTCAGTTGATAAAGTTGAAATTAGAAAAAAACTAATTTTTCGATGTTCTTTTTTTCCAAAACAAAAAAACTTTTAAAACAATTTTCAGGTAAATGCTTTCATCTTCGTGCGCACTCCAGATTATTTTTTCAACGTTAAAGAATACAACTTTTTTTTCCTCCGCACTACAGTTTGTTATAGAGCGTTTCCATTTTTGAGTAAATGAACGACTGCAAAATGCATAGCTAACGCCTATTTTCTGCTCCCAACGAAGTTGAATAATAGCATTTAAATAGTTTCATCCTCTGATCATTTTAATTGAAAAGTAATACAATTTGTAGTATTGAAATAATAAATCCAAACGCATGGGATAACCTCCACCAGTCTTAAAGAAATTATTCTCGACAAACAAAAAAAGTAAGTTAATTTTGAAGTTTCTCATAGTTATTAACTGAAACATTACGAAAAAATAAGAATTATAAGTTATTTTTCTCAAGTTCCGGGATGAACTCAACTCATTTTATTTTGCACTCAAAAGAAAATTTGGAAACTACATAGAAAAATCCAAATTACGAATTTCGATTGATAGCAAAAACTTGCCAACAAATGCACTAAGAATTTACTTCGCAGCAACAAATTAAAGTACAGCATTGCTAATCAAGAGTACAGTACAAATTATTCTCTCTGTAACCGGGTAGTTACGTATTATGTAGTTTAGTAAGCTAAAATTCTTTACGTGTACTGTGCCATTTAATTGAAGTTCGAAAAACTCGAGAAAAATTACTTTTACGTTAGACAGAAAACACAGTCAGAGAAAAAAGTATCAATACGTTAAAGCAAAATGAAATCAATACGAGCTGTAAGATACTCTGTAGGTAATTTTAAGAGGCAACGTTAGATCAAATTGAAGTAACATAAAACAATTCAGCCACGAAATTCATAAGCATAACAGAAATGAATAAAAAGATGAAAGAAAATAAGGAAGAAGAAGCACTTCGTTTCTAGTAATTCTTACTTTTATGACCTGGTGGTTGCAGAAGATGGCCACTCTTTTGACACCAGCCAACAGGGAAAATATCACGGGAGTAATATTTACAATTATAATCGAAAGCTCCTTTCCATCCGTCAAAAGAAATAAAAATATCATCATCTTCTACTTTTCCTGTTTAAAAAATAAAATTATGCGTTATTTAGGAATAAAAATCTGATTAAAAACATAAGGAATTAAAAATCAGTATTATACAGTTTCATTAACCTGACTTGAAGTCGGGAGCATCTAATCACCTTAAAGGGTACAGGGGGTATTTCAAAAGAAGTAGTTTTTGAGAAAAACCAAGTTTGAAAGTTTGCCATCCCGCAGGAAGAAATTTCCAAGCATTAATTTATGACTACCTATCATCGGTTATCTGTTCATCTTTTAAATCAACGATTCGTATAGTAAGTATTAGTTTGTAAAACTTCTATCAGATGATAAAAATAACGCAAAGGGCGGTTATTTCTTGCTAAAAAAAAGTTTGCGTATCGCATTTGTTCGTAAAAATAAGCGAATTATTTGACTGAAAAAATTATTCAATTTATCGTCACACAGGTTAAACATTACCGATAGTAGCAGCACATATCAGATGAGGATTTTTACGATCGATAGCCTCTAATTTTTGGCCCGGTTTGAAAAAGTTTTCAGGAGGAGTTGGTGGCTCTGGCACAAACAAAAATGGTTCTGCCATTCGAGCATTATTCAGAGTTTTCTGTAGAAATTGCGGCCAACATGAAGCGTTTGAACGAAACCCTGAAATGAAGCAATCGTATTTATATAGTTCCCAGTTACGGTAAAAACAATAATAATCGGAGGTGAATTTTTTCGTAATTTCCCAAGTTTCAAATAAGGCAACAAATATCAAGTGCAGGCGAAACAATTCTGAACAATTGTTTTGAAATTAACCTAAAGTACAGAGCTTGTTCATAGAGTTCAACCTTACCACTCGATCTGAAACAAATGCATTAAAAAAACAGAACTAATACTAATGGGGCTGATTTTATTGTAACTTGTCAATTCATTTTTCTCAAGTAAAATAACTAGTACTTCATGTAGAGTACATTTCGAGAAGAAAAATACGATGTAAATAAAATTAAAAGATTCAAAAACTTGAGTAAAATGCAGGTGTTACCACCGCACCGGCAAAAACTAACCGAAATGATTCTAACGAAGAACATGAATCTTTACCTAAAGGTGGTTGCAGGAGGCCTCCTTTTTCCATTACAGTACCAACGACGCTGATTTCACTCGAATCCACAAGACGCCAAAAATCATTTTTATTGTCTCCTCCATCCAAGCGAAGTCGTAAACGAGGACCCACTTTATGAATCACTGTTGCTACGCATGTTGAAGTGGAATTCCTTGGATCTATCGTTTCCAATTTCATACCAGGTTCAAATTTGTTTTCCGGAGGTTCCTCATACTATCAGATAAGAGAAAAGAATAACCAAATTCGAGTAAAATAAAAGCTTAAAATGAATAAGCATCGAGCTTTTTGACGAAAACCGTTTATCTAACCTGTTTAAAACAAAAAGCAGGTGCCGCTTCGCTGCTGGTTTCTTTTAAATAAGCATTCCAATCAAAAAACTGACTCGTTGGCATATAATATGAAGGACTAGGTGAGAGATCACTACTGATAGATGATTTATTAGACAGAGATTTTTCATTGCCTGTAACACGAATAAACGATAAAATTAAAATATTTTCCCAAAATAATAAGTATCTTTTATGAAGCACAATACGATCTGATGCATCAAAAATACAGAATTTCAATACACTACTGTTGATTCATTTAATTTCTAGCAGTACTTCTTCATTTGTGTTCAAGATAGAAATTACATTAGACCTGTTAAAATTCCTAAAAGAAATATTGAGCAGGCCACCAAGAGGATTCTGGAATTTTACTTCAGTTTAACAAAAATTTCAAGTCATGGTATCTTTGAGCAGCAATTTCAAGTAAAAAGAAGATAATCTTATCATAAATTAGGTACGCAGTCAAATATCGGGAAATGTCATCAGAAATGTATTATTATTCACTTCTTTTTTATTTCTAAAGAAGGCAACGTGGAGTTCGTCAAGTGCAAAAGCATTGTTGAAATTGTTAGTAACATAAATACCTTATCCAAAAAAATCGTAACCCCGTTAAATAAAACATATACTGTACCTTTTTTCTTACTATCCGTATTAGAAGTTTTTCTATTGGGCTTCACAGTATCATCTATGAACGATGATTCTTGGGCTTCGTTACTTGAAGCTTCCTGTTTTTCAATGGCGTTATGAGCCTCATTCCGAGAATCGAAAGAAGAATTCTGAGAGATAGACAGATGTTACAACGAAATTCACAAACGATAAACCAGTCTGCCAGATCCAGTATAAAGCACTTACCTTGGCACAAGCCGCTCGAAATGCACTAAAACAATCTTCGGAACAAAATTTTTTGGTCTCGTCTTGCGTTTTGTACAGAAATTTTAGCGGAGATTTGGTGTCAAAACACCAAGTACAAGGAGTGTTGTTTTTGGGGCGACCTAGTTAAGGAAAATCGAAATTAATAATACTGCTATAATTTGCAAAAATCATTTCATTAATATATCAATTTTTTAGTGAACAGATTAGGTGGAAATGTAATTACCTCTTGATTTTATAACTTGCGTTGACATGATCAAAATGTATAGAGCTGAGAAACGAGAACATGAATTCCGTACGACAAAGAAATCATGGTGGTATCACTGAAAAGTTAATTAAAAACATAAAACGCTTGTGTTACACACAGATTTAAAAAAAGACATAATTATTTCTAACGAAATATTTATCAAGTAGGAATTACTACGCGTCAATGCAATTTTCATAAAATTATCTCGAGTGATAAAATTAAAATAGCGATGTGGAAGCGTTTCAATACTTTTTATCGATTAATCAAATTGTATCGATAGGAACGAAACATCAGCCCAGCCTTTGACAGGTGAACTGCAGGGTTTAACGCCTTTGAATGCCTTTGAGCCGTTGTAAGAGGGGGGAGAGTAGTGGAGAGGCTTGCTTTGAGCTCCGGCATCAACTGTCACATCGATTTGATAATGGTTATCGATATATCTGAGGTTGGAGAGAACTGTTCGTTTGCTATAATTTAATATAGCTATAATCATATTTTTTTCGTAGTTTCGACCATTCGACTTGACAAATTTGAATTTTCAATTATGATTTTTACAGTTTCTGAAAGGAATTATTGTATCTTCTTTATTACATTACTTAAAGGTGCCTGTTTCTAAGCTATCAATTGCAGACTGAAAACTGACCACAAATACAACAGGTTAGATATTGTTATGAGAAGAGTGTTCAAAAAATTTTTTTCCAACTCAAGCAGCGATGGGGTCAACGAAAAATCTTCCAGAAAATTTCTCACGACGCGTAACCGCGTATCAGCGCCTAATTTAATAAATCAAGTCAAACTATCGAAATCCAATAATGTTCCAATTGATGATCTGTCGCTTTCTTCCTCAACTACCTCTAAATTCATCGAAGAAAGATTAATTTCATCCAGTCTTGACCATTGCAGAAATGAGCCTCTTGCTGCTAATTTGCATGCAGCTGTTATTGAAGGGAATGTAGAACTTGTTGAAAAACTACTTACCCAGGGAGCCGATGCTGAAACCGTTGATGAAAATGGTCTGACACCATTTCTGAAAGTAAATATTTTCTAATCTTTGTAATTTTTTACTGATTTCTTTTATATTAGTAATTATATTCCTCATTTTTTTAGGCAGTAAAAATGGGAAACGTGCAGCTGGTCAATATTATGGTACAAAAGAATAAATTTCAAACTGATGCCAATGGTAATACTGCATTACATGTTGCAGTGGAAGAAGAATTTCTCAGAATAGCAGATATACTCGTCACTCATGATCCATTAGTGAATGTTCCTAATAAAGTACTGTGAATTTTACTTTCCGTGATAAAGGCTTCCTCTTAAAATTTATTTCAAAATATAATTTTATATGATTTTATAGGTCGGTGACCTCCCTTTACATGTAGCTGTCAGCAAAGAATGTTTTTCGATTGTCGAACTCTTGTTGAAAAATAAGGCAGTGATGGATGTTGAAGACAGTCAAAAAAGAACACCGTTGTTTATAGCACTGAAGCTTGAAAATATACCTTTAATTCAACTACTTGTAAACTACGGAGCTCACAAAAATGGTATTACTTCGTACATCAATGACATATTTTATTGTTATGCTGTTTCGCATTAATTTAATTTTGTCTTGATTCGATTTTGTAAATAGATCATTCCATTATCAATTACCTACCTACAGTTCGCAATCCAAAAATAAAAAATTTGTTCCGTTTTCTCGATGGTGTAAGTACTTTCTTCCATGCATTTATTATTTGCTGCCCGTATTTTTGCTTTACATTTTTCAACTTTTAGAGTGAAAAAGCGTCGACATCTTTTGCCAATGACGATGATTCCCAAAATTCTGAGTTGTGCACTCTTCCTCCAGTTTTGGATTCGCCTAGAAGTTGGAATATTCTACACCCCAAACGAATTGTGAGTGCTTTTGATTATTGGTTCACGTATACATCCAATTTGTAGAAATAATTACTCATTTATTATTTGTTTTACAGAGCAAAAGCCATAATACTGGAGAAAATACAGCAAATCTGTTACCGCACAAACGCCGTAAAAATTTATATAAAGTTGCTGATGAAAATGTTGGAAAATCTGACAATAACTCTCCATGTCTTACTAATGATGACAAGTCAGATTTGCTGGCTGTCGATGACAGAGCAATCGAAGATTGTAAAAAAGCTCTCATCAAATTATCTTGTGACGTATCATCGCGAAAAGAAAATTATAATTCTTCGGGTAAATTGAAAAGAGCTAAAAAATCAAGAGAAACATCTTTTTGCGTGTCTAAAACTGCTCTGATTGACGAAATGAAATCACGGAAAAATCAAGAAAGTCTGGAAAACCAAAATCAAAATTATTTGCGTAAGGATACTCAATCATTTGTTAAATTTACAGACGAATACAGTTCCTCTTCTGATGAAGAACCATTGATATGGGAAAATTCTAACGATGGTGGATATTTTACTGAGTGGAGTCGAAGCAGTAAACTGTCTGATGGGAATGAAATTGAAAATTGGTTAGTAATATCGTTGCTACTTGAATAAGCAATTTCATTTCAATTCAAGTGCGCAACTGATTTTGAATGTTAATGTTCTTTAGTAAATCATCAACTAGTGACGAAGATTTGGATCATTTTCAACATGACAAGGTAAGTCGAGTCAATGATCCACTGGTTGTAAATCCGAAACCTTCTTTTCTGCTAGATCTTGAAAGTTTTTTCATTTTAATCAGGGATATTTGTAACGGGTTATTCATTACTTGCCCCTCTTTGGTTTTCTCGCAGGTATACTCTGCAATGTTGAATTCTCTCAAACAAGTAACCCAAGATAATAAAGATTTAGAGACAGAAAGTGCTATTCTTCGTGAGTCGGTAGAAAAATTGAAGTATGATTTAGCCAATACTAAAGAAGATGCGGATACTGAAAAAATTAATTCGTCTTCTTTAACGTCTCATCTGGCTAATTTTGATGAAAAGTATTTGAAAGCTGTCGAAAATGTCGGTACATCACAGCTTTACATATCGAATTTGGAAAAAGAAATTTCTCATTTAAAACGTACCTATAATGAGGTGAGTATGGCTGAATCATGTCGGAACTTTTGAATTTCCAGAAATATTTAGTTTTTAATGTGTTCATTTTATTTTTCTACGTAGTCTTGCAAAATGAATCGTTTTTTAGCAAAGGAATTACGAAAAGCTTTAACCGACTTGGCTACAATAAAATCAACAAAATGTCGAACTTGTGAAAGTAGAAGCATTGAAATAAATGAATTGCAAGCCAAAATTGCTGAGTGGAAAAGCAAGTATGTTGCTTTTTTTGCTTTTGCTAAATATCTTTTTTCTCTTCTCTCTATTATTTTACTTTTCTATTGCATCTTTTAGATATGATGACCTGACGCAGCATTACGTGGAAACAAATTCTTCAAATTTTCATCATGAGGTTAATTGAATTCTTCCTGTTTGAATATTCTTTTTACGAGTTGTATTATTGACGATAGTTTTCATTGCCAGAAAAATCAATTACCTAAAATTGCCTCTAAATATTTCATTAGTATGTTACAAAGTTTGAAAATTTCATAAGTCAAAGAATGAAATGAATATTTTCTCTTATACTTTTTATCTTGAAACTTTCTTAATAAATTGAATAATATAAGTAAATATCTTGAATATTGAGAAGTTTTTAAAGTGAAAATTTCAACTCTTTTCTCGAATATTTATTTTTATTTCTCTTCTTAGCAAGAAACAAAGAGTAATGCAGATTCAATTAATGAAACTGTAGACGATATTATGAAACAGAAATTGCTTTTAGAAGTATCCAAATTGAATTCAATTATTAGAGGTTTGCATAATTTATTATTGCTTAGGTAATTGGTTGAATTTTTTGTTTTTTTAACATACTCAGTTTTTGCAGATAAAGAAGCGAAAGAGGAGCAGTTGAAAAATCAGGTTTATGAACTGCGTGAAGAAATTCATAAATCAAATAGTGAGAGAAGAAATATGCTCATTAAAAAAACATTCCGCGATAAATATTCTGTTGGGTAAGTATTTTGAATCAAAAAGTAACTCATCAACTCATTTTTTGCTTGAGGAATTATTCATAAATAACCCATATAATATGTTTTTTAGTGCTGCCAAGAAAAATACAAAAGATGCTCAAACGAATCTCGATTTTCATTGGAACTGAACTTGAAGCCATTGAGATACGTCCAATTTTAAAGGTGAATGATTTTTTTAGAATATAGATTAATCGGTTATTAGTAATATTTTTGATTTTATGACTAAGAATACGAGTGTCGATATACATTTTCACCTTCACATCCTACGACTCTCAAGTCTATATCAGTTGACTCTGCTGAGACTGTGGCCGAGGTGACATTATTAGTGTCCGTTTGGCAGAAGCATTGTCTACATTTTTTAATTTTCACTTTTTTTAAATTTTAGTTATCTAAAATTAGTTTTCACTTTGTCTGAAAACTTAATTGATGAGGTGTAGAAATTATACTTTACAATCAGATAATTCAAAATGTAGAAGTAAAATCTGAAAAACTAACCAATGCGTCTTCTGAAATTAACGAGTTCATAACCTTGAACGTTCAGTCAGAAGTTAACACAAATTATTCCAGTCAAAATTCATTTGAGATTGGTAAAAATTAATTTGATTGCGATCCATTATAAAACCTGAGTCACGTCTTTCAAGAAAAGTTTCTTTACTTATTTTTTAAAATTAATAGGTCAAAGTTTCGTATAAAAACATTTTAATTTTGAAATTGCTCGCGTGGAGTTCAAATACCGTCGAGGGGTGACTTTACATTCAAGGGGCGACTTTACCCACTTCGTTTTAGCCCAATAAATAAATTGCCAGGCAAAAATTAAAATCAAAAAGAAGGAAAAGAAAAAAAAGATCGCCGCCCCTACCTCACTTCACCCAGTAACAGAACAAGAAAATAAAGCGGCGATATGGTTTTTTCCTTTTTTCTTATTCGTCTTTTTTTTTTTAACCACAGACACTCAAAATATTCAGTTCGGTTTCACATGGTTGAAGTTGGTACTTGACTAGTTTCTTTTCAATCGTATGTCTGAGTACAAACATCCTCAAATTTTGCCTCCCCGCCCATCAATAACCCGTCAATTACAAATTGATGGGTAAAGTCGCCCCATTGAGGGATGACTTTACACAAATTTTTTGAAAAATCAAAAAAAATAGAAGGAAGGCTGCAAACTTAAACTTTTTTTACAATTGTGTTGAGAAATGTTGGACCTAAATTTTAAAACCAAATTCACTTCAATAGCTTCAAAATTGGAAGAGTTATTAAAGGACAAAGTTGAAAAACATAAAAAAAGTGTGTAAAGTCGCCCCATTCGACGGTACTTTTATCTTATTTTTTCTTTCTGTTGAAAAAGTATTTTGAATATTTGAGTCCAGTTTCTCGCATACGTTATGAAAGTAGAAAAAAGTTGGTATTAAATCTAAAATTTTTTAAATAAACGAATTTTCTGTGATCAGGAGTTATAAAAACGTAGTATTATCGTTTCGAAATGAAAAAAAAAAAAAAGAGAAAAATTTATAACCTTCTATTGACTAATGAACGTCGTATTTTGAGTGGTTTAATGTTTGTCAAATTTATTTGTGGATTCAAAATTGTGAACAATATGTACAAGAAAAAAAATTACCTGTCGTGTTTAAGAATTGAGTCAATTGTTAGATCAACACTCTTGAGTTTGCCGTTTTATTTAAAGAGAGGGACGTAAATCTCGAAAATTAATACCTAGTTTTAGAGTAAAATTGAAATACAATTTTTATGAAAGAGCCAGAGGAGTTGGCCGAATGCCAACAGAGAAGCAACAGGTAAAATATGCAGTAGTGTGCAGTAATGATGCTTGCATGCGCGCGCAGCTGAAGCTGGTTGAGATCGCGTGTTGATGATGAACGAAGGTTACTGAAGGGTGAATGTGAAACGTCAGAACCAATCAATATTCTCAATCAGTTTCAGTTATCAGATTCGGTCATGTCTTATGTTGCTGAACGTGAATTACTACCAAACACGGTCGTGAATGGAATTTTGTGATAGTAAAAATATTTTTGTTTTTCTCATTAATAGCTCTGTTAGTGTTTCGTTAGGTAATGTAATATTTGAAACATTATTTCGTTAATGGAAAATTTGATCGTTAGTCGGCGTTGATTCGATAACGTTTGTGGAGTAACTCGGTATTTGTGGCAGTTGGAGAAATCAAAGATTTCCCCATTCTCGTTGTCATCAGCAGCTTTTTTAATTCCATATTGCCGATTCGAGAGAATATTTGAATTTCTTTCTGCGTAACGTATTCGAGAGTTGGTCGTCTCTCCTTATTTTCGTTTGTTTATTTTCTCTTTTGTGCTCTTACCTGTTGCCATCGTTGTGAAGATCCCGCCGTCGAGATGACGAAATATCACAAACCCGAAGCGAAAGTCGTTCAAGAACTGAAAGATCTCGCTCACAAGCTGCGGATCGACTCGATTAACGCGACGAACGCTTCGAATTCCGGCCACCCGACAACATGCGCGTCCATCGCCGAGATTATGTCCGTGCTCTTTTTTCACGTCATGCGTTACGACCTGAAAAATCCGCGAGATCCGTCGCACGACCGGCTGATTCTGTCGAAAGGACACGCCGCTCCGGTACTGTACGCGGCGTGGGCCGAGGCCGGTCTCTTCCCGACCAGCGACTTGCTCAAGTTGCGTAAAGTGGACAGCGATCTGGAGGGCCACCCGACGCCCAGACTGAATTTCGTGGACGTGGCCACCGGTTCCCTGGGCCAGGGGCTGTCCGTCGCCTGCGGCATGTCGTACGTGGGCAAGTACTACGACAAAGCCTCGTACCGAACCTACTGCATCATCGGCGACGGCGAGAGCGCCGAAGGCTCTATCTGGGAGGCGTTGAATTTCGCCTCGTACTACAATCTGGACAATTTGTGCGCCATCTTCGATATCAACCGTTTGGGCCAGTCGGAGCCGGCTCTGCTGCAGCACAACATGGACGCGTATCGCAAACGCATCGAGAGCTTCGGCTTCCACACGATCGTCGTCGACGGCCACGACATCGAAGAGCTGTGCAAGGCGTTCTTCGAAGCGTCGACCACCAAAGGCAAGCCCACAGCCATCGTGGCCAAAACGTTCAAGGGTAAATTCTTTCCCGAAATCGAAGACCTGGTCGATTGGCACGGAAAGCCGCTGGGCGACAAAGCCGAATCCGTTATTCGCTACCTGCAGGGCTTGATTCGCAATCCCAATCCGACAACCTTGAAGCGCGCCAGCCCCGAAGCGCCGTTCCCGCCGGCGCTTCCAGCCGCCTCCGTCAAGCTCAGCACCCCGCCCGCCTACAAGAAAGGCGAAAAGGTGGCGACGCGGTTGGCGTACGGCACGGCGCTGGCCAAAGTGGCGGCCAGCAACGAGCGCATCATCGGTTTGGACGGCGACACGAAGAACTCGACCTTCTCGGATAAGATCAAGAAGAGCTTCCCGGAGCGCTACATCGAATGCTTCATCGCCGAGCAGAATTTGGTGGGCGTGGCGATCGGTGCGGCGTGCCGCGACCGCACCATTCCGTTCGTCTCGACGTTCGCCACGTTCTTCTCGCGCGCTTTCGACCAGATCCGCATGGGCGCCATTTCGCAGACGAACGTCAACTTCGTCGGCTCGCACTGCGGCGTCAGCATCGGCGAGGACGGGCCCAGCCAGATGGCGCTCGAAGATCTGGCCATGTTTCGCGCCATTCCCGGCAGCACCGTTTTCTATCCGAGCGACGCGGTCAGCACCGAGCGGGCCGTCGAGTTGGCAGCCAACACCAAAGGCGTTTGCTTCATCCGCACCTCCAGACCGAATACGGCCATCCTCTACGACAACGACGAGCAGTTCGCCGTCGGCCAGGCCAAGGTGTTGCGCAGCTCCAACGACGATAAGCTGCTCATCGTCGGCGCCGGCGTCACGCTGCACGAGGCGCTGGACGCGGCCGCCGAGCTGCGCGCCAAACACAACATCAACGCCAGAGTCATCGATCCGTTTACGGTGAAACCGCTCGACGCCCAGCTCATAATCACCAACGCCGAACAGTGCGGCGGAAAGATCATCACCGTCGAGGATCACTACCCGGAGGGAGGCCTGGGCGAAGCCGTCTTGTCCGCCGTCGCCGAGTATGCCAACATTAGCGTGAAGAAATTGGCTGTGAACGATGTACCCCGCTCAGGACCGCCGAACGTGTTGCTCGACATGTTCGGCATTAGCGCCAAAAATATCGTTAAAAATGCCGTCAACTGGGTTTAAAGGCCGGCCAGTGGTCACCGTCGACCCTCGGCCAATATTTAGCGTATGATTTGTGTAGCCGCAGGCGTCTTGTCATTTTATTACGTATCAAATGATTTATTTACATTCTTTAAGGAACGTAATGTTCTGTCGATAGAAATCACTGTCGTGATTTTTTATTGTACTCGTACTCTTTGCAAAGTGTTGATTTTAGTTTTTTAATGCAATATAATTTGATAATTAAGTAACGCCGTTTTTTAAATTGAATTTTTCGACTTCGTAAGCAATCAACTGGCGTGCGCGTGAAGATATAACCATATTTTATCGAAAAACCTTTTTTTTTAATTGATTTTGTTCATTTATTGGTCGCGAAAAGGACACTGCAGTTTTCGACTCCTAATCTGCGCACACGTAACGCTGACGTTCATTTTTCATCATCAATCAGCGAAGAAAAAATCCAATAAAAAAGTGCTTCGTCCGATTGGTTTATTGAAAAAACGCAAAAGAACATTTTAAATAAGACTTTAATATAATCATACTCGAGGAGTTATTATTCTGTCTCTTCCTTTATCCATGTGAAAATAGATTTTAAAAAGATTCGACTGCTTGACTCATGTTGAAATAAGTCAAGTGCTGTCTACTTTTTTTTCGTCTAGTTATAAATTACTTATCTCGATACCTGTTGTTTTTTTTTTCACTTTCGCGATATAAGACAAATAATGGATCTTCAAAACCTAAAAATATTTCAATTTATGAGTTCGATGGAATGTAGTTGTAAAAGTATATTTCGTGCTGCAAATTTTATCGCAAAATTCTTTCCGCATTGAATACATGCATTCTTGTTGGCGACGACCTTCATCGAGTTAATTGTAACTAATTTTCACTTCGTAATAGGTTTGGTATTTCATTTCCTTTTCTGCTTTATGTTTAAAAGTAAATTATTTTTTCCTTGGAAGCGCTATTTGAAGAAAAGTAAAAGATACTGATTTATAGACTTTTCAGTTTCTATTTTCGCGTTTTTCACAAAAGCACAGACGACACTCCTAATTAGATTAATTATTTTATTCCTTATTATTGATATCAATATTTCATTGTTGATTTTGTCGATTTTTTCAGGTATCATTATTTGAGAGGAACTATGCCAAAAATATTGGAATGTCTGGCGTTAAATTCTAGTCATAAAAATATCTAGTCATCAAAATGAAACTTATGAAATTTTATCGAAGCAGCTTTTTTTTTTCTGAAGTAAATGTATAATATGCTTTAGTTATCTACGTTTTTTTTTTGTTCATTATTTAATGGATGTATCGGTTTATTTGCGTTTTTATTTTCATGATTTTAATAATTTCATTTTTCAGTCAAACTTTTCTATCGGAAAGTAATAATTTTCACATACTAGTCTACTCACAGTAGTTATACAATTCTGTATTTTTTATGAAATACAAGATTATTTCAAAATTGCTGCCATTCGTTTTGTGTATCAATAACATAACTTTTTCAGTACCTATGCTGAACCAGTGTGCTGAACACGTTCTTATATCTTGAAATATTTTTAAGTATATTTTTCTCCAAGTTGATAGTTCGTCTCTTTTGCAAGGGAAAAAAAACTAAAAAAGAAGAAAAGCCGATGGCTTTCAACAAGAAACAAATGGAAGGCACGTTAGAGCTGAAAAAGAGCCATTTTCGAAGAAGTAATATGTTTAAGTTTGTGGAAATTTTCGAAGCCTGAAAAATTATAAATGCTCTCAAATATTTGAAGCTACTGCATAAGAGTAGCGACACCTATTGAGTTTTATTTGTGTTAACGGCTTATTATTTTCACCAATAGATGGCAGAACCTTTATTTCCTTTTCGTACTTTTTGTTTGTTTTCCAAGATTTTCCTCAACCCTTGTTATACCCTCCTCTCGTTGTGTGGTTCAGTTCAGTCATTCGAAAGTTTTCCTTCGGCTTCGGGCTTCCTTTTTTTTTTCGTCTTTCACAATTCCTTTCCTCAACCTTTTTTAAAACCGTAAGTATCAAAGGTTTTTTAATTGAAACACCCACTACTTATTTTTCATTCAGAATTCGATCATTGATTAATCATTGTTGTTGATCATGCGTATTTCATTTTACTCACTGTTTCATCTCATTGGCATTGGCATCCTCTACTCTTTAATAATTTATTAATTATTTTCATCCTTTACATCGTTTCGTTAGTGTTAAATGTTTAATTTTGCTGAAGAAATTAAAGTTTCGCTTTCGCTCTTAAGGTAAAATCTCTGAAATATTTCTTTATTATCGTACTAATTACTCATATCGCGATTGAAATTTATGCCATAAACTGGATTTTAATTAACTTGACTAAATTTCAGATTGTACTGTCGTCACAAGTAGTTGATAATCACTTTTCGCAGAAGATGCTTGCGGTTGTTGTTTAAGAGGTTTGAATTTACATAATTGAATTTTTGTTCTTTCAGTATTGTTTAATTTATTATTGCCCCCTCGGTAGTTACAATCGAAATGGATGATGGAAAAATGATCGTCGATGACAGCGATGAAGGCGATATAATCATAAATGAAGTAGACGGCTTACCAGGATTACACGAAACAACTTATAATCCGGATTTAGAATCTATGTTGGAAAATATGGATTCGGCAACTTATGAACAGCTGATCAATGATGAAGACCTACCGACATCGTTAATAGTGACCAGTGTGGATCCTTCAATATTCAATTGCGACAAGCTAAAGGTATTTAGATTGAACTTGAAGTAAAGTATAATACGAATGAAATGAATTAACACGCTGGGTATTTATTTTAATAATGTAGGAAGAATTTGAAAACATGTTCAAGCAATTCGGCGAACCAGTCACTTTTCAGTATTTTAAGAGCTTTAAAAGGATTCGAGTGAATTACGAGTTTCCATCGGCTGCTGCGAGAGCTCGAATTCATTTGCACCATACGAGATTCTGTGATGGTATTATTAATTGTTATTTCGCACAGGTAACAATAATTT
This sequence comes from Parthenolecanium corni, assembly GCA_038050395.1. Lineage (NCBI taxonomy): Eukaryota > Metazoa > Arthropoda > Insecta > Hemiptera > Coccidae > Parthenolecanium > Parthenolecanium corni. The sequence goes on from JBBCAQ010000002.1 coordinate 4,472,804, forward strand.
GAGTACCAATATTCTAGTTGTAAATTCAGTTCTGACTTTTGCGCCCCTGTGATTTATTTTCTAGTCAGTGTCCATTCACTCTTGCCAGTTACTTTGATATTTGTTTTCTAACAATTTATTAATTATATTTTTGTTTCAATGTTGAAAGCCTGTAACTCCGATTGACAACGCTGATCGTCATCTGCAGTTGCCAGCCCCTGTAAAACAGTTCCTGATTTCGCCGCCATCATCCCCTCCCATTGGTTGGGAGCCGCGTGTTGAGTCTGCTCCATTAATCAACTACGATTTGATAGCTGCTATTGCTAGTTTATCTCCAGGTACTATTAAACGATCAAGGATTTACCCAAAAATAAATTTATATAGAAGAAAACGACTTGTTGGAGAAGTTACAATTTTGGCAAATAAAAATCTAAGAAATATTCTGAAGTCATAAGATCTATTCAATATTAAGTCTTGATAAAATTCTGCTATTTTTCTCAGGAATGACTCACGAATTGTTGGCTCCCTCTGGATCTCAACCGGGAATCGTTGTCCACATTTGCGATGATGGTTCAGACAGATCGCAAAGCAAACCGAAAATTTTGCATTCAAAATGTCCACATGCTGGAGACGATTGAATGAAATCTCCAACGTTGAAATTCAGCCTCTGTACATACTATTTTCGTCGCCCTCGTTGTAATTACCTGGTTTATTTTTCCGTACGAAAAAATGGTATGTTTTTCATCTTAACGTCGAGTGCAGTCATACCGTGGGGCAAGTGTCGTGAACATGCAACGTATTTGTCAAGAAATGGTTTATACCATTGTTTTTTTTTTCCTTATTAGTGTTTTTTCCTCCGAACCACTGAGAGTCACGGTGAATCCGACTCGTATACCTATTTTTTTTTTTTTTCTTAGACCAAAGATCTACGATTTAAAAATAACATTGATTGTCATTTCAGGGAAAACATAATTTCTCGTGTATAAAAAATTTAATTTATTTTCAATGTTCCAGTAAATATTCCATTGTTGTTGTTTGCGTGTTCTTTTTTCCCCATTGAAAAAGTTTGTATGCCCCGAGTATTTCTGATTTTTTTACAATACCTTTAGCAAAGACACTATTCAATTCGTCAAAACAACAGTTTTTATTTGAAAATTAAAATTAAAAGGTACTAATTGGCCTACTTTAAATAAACGAGTAATTAAACAAAAAAAGTATTCGAATGAAAAATTTTAAGAAATAAATAATCATTGTTTCAAATTATCGACAAAATTCACAATTAGGTACAAAGAAACGGTATATAAAACGGTCAAACAAAATTTGACTTCCAAATAAAAATGGAAATAATTTAATCTTAGAATACGATTTAAAAAAAGAAAAGGTAACACTTGTATAATATGAAGCGAACATTTTGAAATGAATAAAATTGAGAAATAAAAGTCAGAACTACAGTTGAAATGAAAAAAAAATATTTACTTCGTTTAAATTATGAATTCGTTAACCTTTTTTTGAATTAAATAATAATAGAAGAAAGACGGTGAAAAATGATTATACCCGCTCTCACTTTCGTGTCCGAATAAGAATAGAACAGTCGACGTGTTTTTCGCTTTTTAAAAAGCTATTTTGCTTTGCAGACATTTAAGGAATAACAAACAATTCAATTGTTTGATTAAATTTCATTTTTTACATTCGGATTAGTACCCGTTTCAACTCGTATTAGTTTGAGATCCAAATACAGAAATTGTAAAAAAATACAACGTATTCCTACTTACGCAATGTACAAAAATAAATTAATATCGTCTTCGTCCCTTTTCATGTACCGATGTTCTATCAACCATTCTATTTGTTCTTTGATCATTTTCTTGCTCGGTAAAAACATATTTTTCAAAATATCAATCAACTCGGTTTGTAATTGATTATTCGATATTCTTTTGCGCATCTTCAAAATTTTTATTATCGCTTCCTGTTGGGAAAAACACAGAATATTAATGGATTGTGTAACTTGAATTTTTCATTCAAAATTAAATGAGAATCTCTTCTAGAACGTCGGTATACGAGTAAAAGTACCGCACCATGAACCACGTCGAGAACACCTTTAAACAGGTCGTTCACGTTCACGTTAGTCGAACTTATATTTGTCTCGAATTGCTGGAGTGTTCATTTTGAAATAAATCAAAATGAAAAATCAAATCCCTCCAAGTTTTAAACTTACTCCCCGCTTGAAAGTATTCACTCTTTCTACTCGTATATTAATTAGTTTCGAAATAAATTAAAAATAATCATATCCCAAATTTTGAATTTACGTCTTAAGAAATTTTTACGCGCATAAATTCGTAACTTTTGGTTTAATTTTTGTTCTATTCAAAAATTATAATTCACGTTCTATAACATTCAATTCATGAAAATTATGGTCGTTTCTCAATCTCATTGGGACCTTTGAGTTTTAATTAAAGATTTTAAAGATTACAGTGGCCTAAATAAAACGGAGAGGAAAATTTATTCCAATCATAAAGAGTTTCCAAATTACAAAAAGTAAATTTCGTTCTGTTTAGCGTTATAGAGGTTGATCGATTAATACCATTCATAAACATTTTTTTACACGATACTGAACTAAAAAAGCAAAAAACTGATTAACTCTAGTAATGGACGTTGATAAAATAGTATCTGACTTGAGAAAGAACTATATTTTCTCAATTCGAGTAACTGAGATTCCTACATCGATAAATTCCCACGAGCTCCTAAGAAGAGTGCAGGTAAATGAGAAACTGTCCCAAATATTAGAGGCATTAGAAGAGGTCCAGTTATTGAGGTATAACTGCATATTGAAAAAACAACTTATATACCATATTAGAACTTACTTGAACTCTCAGAATTCTAAGCTGCACAATACTATCGTTATCTTCTTCTTGGCTTTTTTCGGTTGAAAGCTGCAAACGACCGATTAAATTGATACGACCGCGTTTTTGTAATTTGGAATTTTTTATTAAACCGAAATCGTTGTTTATCCAAAACACGGTGTTCTCGTTAAATTCCTTTGGCGACTGCACTTCCGGTTGGTACATGACGATTTGTTTCTTAATTTTCGGGAACGCTACCAACGACCAAAGGGTACGCCTTAGTTCCGGATCCGGTAATTCAGTAGCCAACAGCAGATTTTCATACGAAATTCTATCACAAGGACGCTGGTTCCACGCGAATAAAGTCGCCATTTGGAACGTGGTAACGTCCAAATCGAATTTGCCCACATTGTTCGCGAATGTGATGGTGCCATTCGACATGTGGTGGTACCACTGCAACTTGCGGCCGTTGTGTTTTTTCTTGTAAAAATCTTCAACCTCGGGAATGAAATCCTCTAATTCTAGCGGAAGTGAGACCGTAACTCGTTCGCTACTTCGAGCCCATGCACCGGCGTTTAGTATCTTTATGTTAATGGTATCTGCGTCAAGTGACAAACTAGTAAAAATGTGCTTATACCTTATATCATTCTTGGCGAGAGGGAGCGTTCAATTTTTATACCTGCGATGTTTCCTCTTATATTCCTATACTGTTCTTTGAATTGCTGATTTAAATCTTCGCTAACTTTTATATCTTGGAACATGCGCGCCAACTTCGTAACGTAATCAGCTGGCATACCAACTTCACGTAACCTGACAAGAAACAAGAAGTGTAAATAGATTATAGAAAATTCTCAAAATTTAAAAGCAGATTTTCACCTCAGCAGTACCTAATTTAAATCATACTCAAGTCATACTAAGCGTTCATATCATTTCATACTTTCAACAAAATAATGATATTATGAGGAGCTACGATGTTGGTAGACTAAGACCTCAAGTGCCCAAAACAATGTTTTACGTAAAAATAAAAACGCACTTTTATTCCTTATAGCTTGGAAAATTTTCAAAATGAGAGTTCAACATAATCTTAGATTCTTACCATTCTACCATATTTTCTTCCTTCTCAGAATCAGCTGACGAGTCCAAAATGAGCCTCCTAGTTAAATGAGCTTTATGGAATCGCATGAAAACATCTTTATTTTGGACATATTTCAAGACTAGAAGCTAGAAAAAAGAAGCGATTTCGTTTTTATTTTGACTACACCGCAAGAAACTGAGAAAAGAATAAAACTAGGTATTTGAACATACCACATCGTGTAATTTAGATTCTATTTCGTCAGATGTTAAACGTTTGCTGACTGGAGTCTTTCTCAATAACATATCACAATAGTTAGCAAGAAGTTCGGGGCATTTTGATTCCGGCAGGTATTTGATATTAGCGCACTGAAAAATGAAACACACAAGTATTTTGAATTCAACAGACTGTCAAGGATTAAAGATTTGTTTCAACAAACGCTAAACGTGGGGTAAAAAAAGAAATGAAAAATCCAAAACATAAATTAAAGCACCAATTAGAAATCAATACTGTGATGAGTATTATTTAAAGAAAATAAAGTTTTCTAAAATTCTAAACGACTATTTTACCTGCTTCGTAGTTGGAAGTTCCAGTTTAAAAACGCTGGTATCGTTGACCACAGTCTTAAATGCTTTATCTCTGGCAGTGAGGAATCGAGGATCATTATTGAATGCATCTTTCACTAATTTACTTGATCTGCTGAATAGCATTAATAACTGTTCAACATATTTTTCACAATCCTACAAACAGAAATGAATGAATTAAATTATTTATAAATTTAGTGAAGAAGTTTGATGAAGAATCAAAAAAACCAAACCTGCGTGATAATATTCGCCGCAGCGATCATATCTGCTAATCCGGTATTGGTAATATGCTCTTCTAAATACGTCAGCATTGGATCAATACCTCCTTGAACTCGATCAATTAATCTAAACATTAGTTGTAATTCTAGGTACAAGAAAAAAAAAATACAAATCATTAAAAGGGTCTCTTGTGAAGACAATTGCGGACTTCAAAAGTTTATTTTAAACGATCCTAAGTCTTCCGCTTAAATTTAAATGAGCCATAGCCCACACTTCAGGAAGTGTTCATAAACCTAATTTTTGAAAAATCTTGCGTTCAATTAGCCTTTTGTTAAAAAAAAAAAATTGCAATACTTATAAAATTTGATAAAATCGTAAAAAAGTAAAAGAAAATGAAAAATGGCTTGCACAAAATATAGATCCTAATTTCAATAATTTAATCAATTCCAGCGATGAGAAAATCCATGATCGAATAAAAACATTATTATGTTTTTCAGAAGAAGACTTCAGAATACATCGTGATAAAGTATCTAGAAATAAAGCTCGAAAATTTAATACTACTTTCTTCTAAAGAAAATGAGAAAATTGAGTCAAGAAGATATAAAACTCATTTTCACCAAAAATTAACGTCAAGCTGGGCAAAATTATTAATTTTGAGCATTTAGCCACTAACGAACTTACTTTCTGTATCATTATTTTTTATCATCTGAGGGCATTCGGCTAGAATAGTATTCTTGAATACGCCAACAAGGACTTCAACGCAGCAGTCAATAAGCTAAGGGGAGAAAATTCAATTTTATACATCCGCAGCTTTGATTAGACACAAATAAAAAATGGTAAAATTGGTAACATACACTCTGCACCGAATTACCACCAGCCTCTAAATATTTTTGGGCACGCATTTCTTCTTCTTTGAGTTTGGTTTCAGCATACTTCATATAGCTTTCAACGCCATGAAGTCGAAGGTACTCTGGAGCATTAGTTTTATAAAAACTCTCAGTAGCTTTAATGTACGTTTTCTCGAAATTCTCTCGATAAATATGCAGTTTGTCATCCACGTCGGAACATAAATTAACTGAAACACCAATAAGAAATACAATAAGAAAAGATTCGAATATTAATCATTTCTATCTCGTAAAAAAATTAAACCAAGAATTTCACCGTATGATTCTCTAACGCCAATAACTAACTGCGAGTCAAATGCTTCGCCATTACGTTCTGAATATACTAATTTCATAGCGCAATCCTGTAAACGTTGCTTAATATCTTTGAATATACTATTGTTCCATGTATCCAACATTAACTAATTAGAAAAATACAATTGTATCAATTACTTCTGATGGTACAGTTTAATAAGCTCAGTTCAATTTCTCATACCTTTCGAACAGTCGAATCACTATCTTTCAGTAATTTCTTTCCAGGTAACGGCGCAGCCCTTATATGTAAGCAATTTTCAAGTTGACGGAATGGTGTAGGTAGGTAATCGCACTGAGCAAAAAACTTGCGCCACTCAGAAATGTATGCCTTGAGTAGCGCTTGATCATCCTCATGAGATAAAACCCTCTACAAGAAATTAGTATTTGGAATATGAAATTTATCAATTTCAAGGGTGTACTTAAGAAAATTCCAAACTGAACATTCGTAGAAAATGAAAGTAAAAATTAGGTAATTCAAAATGGAAAAATATTTGATTGAGGCAATCAAAAGCTACTTTGAAGCTTCATTTTCAAAAAAAGTAATTCGAATTTTCAGAATAGACAAACGAAGAATGTTCATTTGACAGAAGCTTAATTTTTGATTTTATTTAAAAGGTATTATGTCGAAAAATATTAGATTCTCATTGCTCCCCAGCTTTATTTGAAGCAAAATTTTTATATTCCGCCAAATGATCATTCTAGGAAATAGAACGATGAACATTTCGCATCAATCGGTGTATAATTGAATGACATGAGCGCATTCCGATAAATGCATATTTTTCAATACGCAGAAACTACACCATTGATTTACATGAATAGTAGTAGATGCAGTCCATACCTGCTGAGCTTGTTTGATAAAATTAGTAATGTCTTCTTTCAGAGCTTCAGTTACTTTAAAGCCACCTTTTTCATCCCAGAGAATTACGGAATGGACAGAAAAAAACAAATCATGCCATTCATTTTGAGTAACTGATTCTTGTTTAAGCAGTTTCAAGACAGTTGGCCTCATATTAGGCCACTTGTCCTCGAATAACAAATTATTTGTTTTATCCTGAAAAAATAACAAACGATATTAATAATACTTTGAATAATTTTACTCGAAAGATGAATACTATTTGTACAGACCAACAATGAACTTTTAACCTGGGACATGGTATAAATGTTTTCAACTTCATTCGTCTAATAAAATTAGTCCATTCAGATATCTTCCAGCGTTTAGATAACTCGTTGAAATGAAAACCAAAACGATGCGGTTATCTGAAAAAGTTCAAAAATAAACTTTCTGAAAGAAAGTATAATTCTACAGACTATCAAATAGTTATGAAGATAGCATAAAATGAAATCAAGAAAAAACCAAACAAAATCTTAAAATCTTCGACGATGAAGGAACAAAAGACTTGAACAAGTTATTCTACTTTCATTTTCAAAAGTTCGGCATAATTTACAGGAATAATTCGAAAGTAAGAAGAAACAGTTTACCAAATACCAAATTAACGTTGAAAAAAACTCCAGGATTCCAGATTTCCAGCACGATTTTCAATTTTTCAAGTTTTTCACGGTTTTCAAAGCTCAACTTCACGTTCGTCAATCTGATTACTTTTTTGACTTTTTCTTATCACTGCACGTACACTGCAAGCAACGCGACTGGCGAAAACATTTCGAAAACTTCGCACTGTCGATATTACAAGATGAATATCGATAGCTTACATCGATGGTGAGAAAAGCTTATCATATTTTTTATTTACAAAAAAAAATAGTAAATAACATTTTAAAAAAAATTTACATCATTAGAATTAGAATTTTTCGTCTCTTTCGAATTGAATTTAACGTTTTAATTATGAATTTCGTATTATTCACTGATTTCTACTATTCAGTTGATGAAAGTTGTTTGTTGAAATTAAACCCCGAATATTCATTTAATTGCCTCAGCATTTAAAAATCCATCATGAATAAACCTGGCCAGTTTTCTTTTAATAAATCATCCGTGAGTCTCTTAAGTCCTTATATTCAGAAGAGAAAGGTAATATTTAACCAATATTCAGTCATCCTTAAGCATGATTTTTTACTTTCAGCTGGTAAGCTTGCAAGCGGAGTTAGCTCGTAAGAAAGAGGAAGCTGTTAATGTCACGAAAAATGTACCTCAAAGTTCGAGTAAATTACAAATCAAACCACATATTCAACAAGAAATTCATTTGAAAAAGGACGTTAGAAAAGAAGTACAAGAAGATGGTGAATCTGAAAACATACCTCAATCTAGCTCAGCCATTGAAGATAAAGTCAAGTAAGATTTCTGTACTTTATTGCAATTTGCAGATGGTATTCACTAAATGGTAATTCCATTTTGTTTCTTGATACGTGATTTTTCTTGCGAGTATTTTTTTTTTACTCTCAGTGTCAGCCTCTTCCATCTAAAGTTCGCCAGAAATAATCTGTTTCATCCTTTTTCAGAGAATCTTTATTAATTAAAACCAAGTTATATGAACAACTCCGCAATAAAGAACTTGTTTGCGAAGATGACGATCGTTTTCTTGTTAATTTCAATGGAGAAAGTGATGAAGTTCCGAAAGAAGAAAGTGGAGATGATTCTGACCCAGAAAGTGAATGGTAAGGCTTCCCTCGTAAGTTTTTAATCTGATTTCAGATATTTATCATTTATGTTGAAACTAAAATGAGCTCTCGGAAAAAAAAAATGGGATCTCTGATAAGTAAGTAGCCTACTTATATTTCTTCAGAGCTAGATCGCTAATAATTTTGACAAGGAGACTGATTATTTTACGTGAAAGCGTGTAGAAGTGCCCCATCTAGTTATCCTAAAAACACAGTATAACGAGTGATTTTAGTTGAATAAATTTTCTAATGAAGCTCACGATTGTTTATAGGGTTACATTTGTTGACGCCCTGGGTAGAAGCAGGACGTGTCTGCGCACAGATCTTGATCATTACAAAAAATTGGACTCTAAACTGAAAGTTGAAGAACATTGTGAAGAACCGCCACAACCGCCAGAAAAATTGGTCGCTCCAGTTTCGGACGAAATAATGCTATGGGACAAGAGAAAAGATGAATTGAGAAAAAAATGGGAAGAAGAAGAGAATCGATTATCAAAGAAACATAATATTCATTATCAAGATATTTTATTCAATGGTAAGTGTGTTTGTAACTTTTCATAAGCAGTCAATTTTTACATTGCTCATTCATTTTGTATTTTGTGTAGAGGCCCGAACGCACGGTGTTGGTTATTATAGTTTTTCTCAAGACGAAAGCGAAAGAACAGTTCAGCAAGAAGCCTTGAAAAAATTGAGGGAGGAAACGGAAAAAAATCAAAAAGTTGCTCTCAGCGTTAAAGAGAGGCGTGATCAGCTTATGAAACAAAGAGTAGCAGCAGCAAAACGAAGAAAACGTCTACGAATGGGTTTGCCTCCTGATGAAGATGAAAAAGACGAAGCTGTTATTCCAGGTTTTGAGTCCTTTTTCATCAGACGACAGCCTTTATTTGGCATTTGAATTCTTAATATTTTTCTTATTGTTACTGAATTGCAGATGATGAAGATCCGAATCCTAAAGAAAAATTGAAATCAAAACAAAATGAACCTCTGGAACAGAAGGTAGATGAATTCCTGAATGTTATGAAACGATCTGCCCATGTTCGCCCCTGGGATGTGGGAAAAGATGGTATCCAAGCTCCTGGTAACTATTTCTTTGTAAAATACTCTTTAAAATTTTGAAATTTCAGTTTTTAATTCGCTTTTCCCTCAGTTTTAACCCAGCATGAATGGAATGATAAACAACGCGCGAAACGATTAACTGAATTTGCTCCGCCTTCTATCTATAAATCAACAGGTCCGATTAATGAATCGCATAGTAGTAGAGCTCCATCTGGGAAGCACACGTTTCAACAATCATCCGCTGATTTTGAAAAGACAACGCCAATCAATTTTGAATATGATGTCAATGAAGATCGTTTTGCTAAAGCTAAACACAGTATTAAACGAGCTGAAATACCTCCTCCCTTGTCCTATGATAAAGGAAAAGAAAAGAAACCAAAGAAGTGCAATATCGAAGAATCTATTGTAGCGGGATTAAATTTTTTGAAAAATTTAGAGCCTAAAAAATCGAAAACGCTGGACGACAAAATACGAGAAGATTATACTTGAACAAGTAAATGAAACAAACTAAATGTGAACATCAATATTTTTTGGAAGTCGATTTTTGTACAATTTCTTACTAATATTAATACGTAATGAACTATTTCGTTACAAAATTAAGAAGCGATACGTTCGGAGATTGATATAAAGTTCAACTTTTTTCATTCTATTAATAAAGGCTAGTGATTCAAGCAATCAAGTAGACGTGTTCTTTGTAAATCATGACATGATCATTCATTTTTTGTTTTTCTTCTTCGCCGGTGTCTGAAAATGAATAAGATGAAAATAATTTGCTAGGGAATCTAAAATTTAGATCAGCGGAAAACTTCTTAGCAACAGAACCTGGCATGCATTATTCTAATTTTCATCCACAATAAACCGTAAAAAATGTTCTTTCTTTCTGGTTAAATTAAATCTTAAAATTGTTGTTTTGCTAAAAGTCACATCTACAAAAACAGAACAATATTTCTGTGAACGATGAACGAAATTTCCAATGTTATTAAGATCTTGTAATTTCAAGAGTATTATACAATAATGGCTTTGAATATAAAGATGGGCGAAGCGTAAGAGACGAAAGGTAAGAACATTATAATTCAGTTTTCCACTAGTGAGACGAAAACGCAATAAAATTCTGAATTGAAATCAAATAAAAATCAAACTACTAGAAGAAAATGGCATAAATTTAAAAAAAGTTTACCTTCTTCTTATTACTTTGACCAGAATTTTTCAGAATGGATTCTACAGGTTCTGAAACATTTTCCGACAATGAAGGCTGAATTTTCGTTTCTGAAGCTGAAGGTATCGAAGTATTTTGAAGCAATAGATTTTCAGATGACGTTGTTTCACCTGCTACCTCGGCTACGGCAGAGCCCTTATTATTTTCAAGCTGTGACACTACATTTTTAAGCTCTGACTTCGTATCCTTAAAATGAGTTGAATCGGTGGAAGATGCTGAAGAGGGTACCTTTTGTTGTTGCGAACATTCCAGAGTATCTGTAATTTTGTTTTCATCATTGACGGCAGTTTCTTCAGCTGAGACACGACTGGAATTTCCAGAAGGCACAGCTTTGACAGAAGAGTCTTGTTTCTTAGATTCTTCAACACCATTGGTTTGAGTAATGGCAGAGTCCAACTCTTTCACCGTAGTGTTTTGACTACCCTCACGTTGCCCTGAAACGGGATGTTTTTTATCTGTTTTTGACTTAGTTTTAGGAACACCTGGAGATTTTTCGGAAGCCTGCGAAGATTTCGTAAGTATTTTTGGTTTGTTGTTCGCATCCTTTTCCTCGGTGTAGTTCTTAGTAACTTGTAAATTTTCATCGATGATTTTTGTCTCCAGTAAATTACTTACATTGGTGACATTAGACGTATTTTCTGTTGTATCATTCTGCGAGGAACCTACAACGCATTAATTAAGATTAATTATGTTACTATCTCATTACTCTCAAAGATATCATTAATATTGTTTTACTTTGTTTGAGCTTCGCTAACAACTGAGTACGTTCGGACTGCAATGTACGGCATAGTTTATGCAGAGTTGCCATTTGTTTAGCTGCTAGAACAATTTCCTGATCTGATTTCTGTTTCTCTGAAGCCATTTCAATCAGTGCTTTTTGGGTTTTTTCCCATCTTAATTTCCAGGCAGCGGTTTCGGACTCTAATTTTACAATTTTATTGGACATCTAACAAAAATGGTAAATTAATAATAGTTATAATACGTAATCACAACAAAAAAAAAATACAACTGAAGAACTCACATTCTCCATTTCACTTTTAAAGCCTCCAAAAACTTCATTGCTTCGAGTAAGTGACTTCTCAAATTCTTCGTATTTATTATTATAGAGAGCAACTTGATTTCGAAGTGTAACCTCTATGTTTTGATACTCTTGAAACTTGGCTTGATATTCGGTCAGAGTCTACAAAGATAAGGAAATTGTTGAGTCACAGCCATTAGAATAAAATGTACTCGAGAATATATTTTACCAATAATAATTGTTGTTTTTCTCGCAGTAAAACTTCTTTTTCCGCAGCAGTTTCCATTTCCAACTTGGCGATTTTAGCCTCGTATAGTTGAGTCTCCAGAGCCATTTGTTTAGTCATTCTCTCCATTTGCTAAATAATTAAGAAGCCTACATATTATAACAAGTTATTGATAATCCATAGATGCTGAATAAATTTATATACCTGTTCTCGAATTTCGTACTGCTCATAAATGGATTTTAATTTGCTGGTCATATCCACATTGTCGTCTCGTAATTTCATAGTTTTATCACTATCCTGCTTCATAAGCTCAGTAATTTCATTCAACGTCGTTTGGAATTTAGACGAGACTTCCTTGCGTTTTTGCTCTTCTTCCCTGATTTTTTGAATACTTTCATCCTGTTGGAACAAAAATTTTCATTTTTCTGTACAATGTTTTTAAAGCGTTGATTTTTAAAACGACCATAGTCCAACATTTTTGAACCCACAAGATGACGAGTATAATTCAGTGGGATCAGAATGAAGCTTTAGACGTTACTTATTTTAGAATAGTTCGAGAATATTTTTAGCCATTATGACTCGACCTTCATCAGCTACTATACTAAATATTTTTCAGCTTTTTTTGAAAAAGTTGTAAAATTGAGTCGTTCTTAAAACCAATTTTTCATTTCAAGATGGATTTAAAATAATTAATTTACCCTTATCTCTCGATTCTGTCGTTGCAACTCTCGACAAAGATTTTCTAATTTATCTTTGGTAAATATTGCTTTCATCAATTCTGAACGTGTGTGATCTTTTTCTTTGGTAAGTGTTCCTATTTGTTTCTGTTGCTCCTTCAGCGTTGCCTGCGTAAGAATTAAAATTAGTAATACTGGAACAAAAAGCTGGTTCTATTTCAAGACAAAGAATATTTACTTGAAGTTTACGATTTTCGTCAAATATGTCAGCATACTTGGCACAAATTGCGGTGAATTTTTCTTCGGAGGTCGAAAAACGATTAAGAGACCGCAACGCTTGCTGAACACACTGATCGTTCTTGCGACACTTTCCCGACTTTGATGATTTTGGTACAGCTACAGACTCTTCGGCATCATTAGAAGACGAGTTCGTAAATTGAAGAGTTTCAGAAGAACTTGGATTCAGTCTTTGTTCTTCAACATGAGCTGTTCCTTCTCCGTCAGGATTCTGATTAACGATACCAAATATTTTAAACGATCAATTATCAGCATTTTAGAAAGCATTATTAAATAGGCACAAGAGGATTAAATTAATACTAACATAATTGTAAAAGAAAAATTATATTTACCGAAGCAGATGTTTTCGGCGAACTCATGGCAGTGAATTTATTTCAAGCTCATGGACAACCAGAAATCATTGGAAGGACCAATTTCTCAGTTGCTAGGATATAAAATTTAAATTAAAAACAGGCGATGCTATAGTATTAAAATAATTATTGATCTGTAAATTGTAATATAAAACTATATTAATCACTTTGAGATTGGAGATAAATAAATTAAAAGGTCAGTTTAAAAATTAAAAAACATAATAAATTAATATACTATGGAAATAAAACTTGAGGTTGGGACTACGAGTTGAGAGCAAGAGCAACTGAAAATTTTAAGGAGCTAAATTTAATAGCATAAATATTTATCAATTTGGTTGTCCTTTTCTTTTTATTTTTTTAAAACTCTTCCCTTCTTCGTTTCGGCTAATCGGCGAGACGGCGATCCTTCGTAACCCTCCCACTCCCCGAGCGGCCCATTGCCAATTTTTTCACTTCTTTCTTTCACGTCTGACGTCACACACCGGTAATCTACGTGACAAATCAATCGTAAAATCGCGCTCAAATCTCCATCTTATGATGTTTGTATTGTTTCATTTCAATAATGATTTCCAACATCCATCATCAAATCATCATTCCATACATGGTTCAATTCAATCGCAGACTCTCCAGCTTCAGCTCATAGTGACAGTGATCAGTGATTCAGTGAAGTGTAGTGTTACACGTGTATATTATTTAGTACAGGATAAGTAATCGGTTTTTTTTCTTGATTATCTGAATAATTCTATCAAGAATATGAGGACTGACAAAATATGATCTGAATTTTCGATGGAGACGAGATGAGCTGCCACATGGAAATTCTGATGAAGTAGATGAAGTTAAATACCGGAAGACTGTTCCTGAAATGAGCGCCAATATGTATGTTATTATTATGTTGTTTCATCCCTCATCTCTTTTCGTTTATTGAAATTCGGAGTCTTCGACCTTCTCTTAGCACAATCCTTCATAATTATATTTAGTACCGGAGATCACCCAATTTCATCTTGGCCAAGGTTCAGATGTTTTTTTTGCCTTGCAAGTTTTTATTCTAGAATTAGAATTGACAAATAACCGTTAAATGCTGAAGTTCGCTTACGAGTCATGATGTGGATCGTTTCAGATATCGATCGACTTTAATCACAATCACCTACCTTTCGTTCTAATCGTAATTCGTAATGTTAAATAATTATCAACATTTATGAGAAAGATGGACAAAACCACATTGCACATTCATGTCATCTAGAAAAAGGGAATTTGATTTATCTCCCTCAAATCCATTCCTCATTTCTTCGCGTTTACTGTTACTCTGTTAGTCTGATTTAGTCAAATGAAAATCAAATGAAAGGCAGTGCCGGATTAACCCGATGGGTCCGAAGAGTCCAAATCCCGGGGCTCGTGGTTTCTGGTGGGCCCCAAGATGAGGCAAAAAAATTTAAGTAACATTAAGTCGACCTTTAGAGGTATATACTTTCATAGAATAATGAAATAAAAATTTGACAAATGATTTTTTTTTCAATTCTAAGCCCCGTTCACAGTGTACTTTCATATTTACTTGTCTTCTGCTTTTGTCTTTTTGCGTTTTCTATTATATGGTTCAAGCAAAAGCCACACTGGTGAACTGGCCCATTTGATTACACTGGTTCTTCTTTAGAAGGCAAAAGCAAAAGATAAAAAACCAAAGTACATTGTGAACGGGGCTGTAGAGGCAAAATTTTTAAACGGGGGAGAGGTGAGCCATCAGTTGATGGTCTCCGGAGTACATGAAACTTTTATCCTGTGCTGATGAAAGGTTCATAATCATAAAAACGATTATAGTCTAATTGTACCTATAGCTTTTTCACAAAATATTCACAATCAGTTACGAAGGATTGAATTGAGTAATATTTTCAAACATTATGTTTATCACATGATTCTCCATATTATAATTTCTCATTTTTCTAGCCCTTATAGCTCGGTTCACACTTCACAATGTCCTTTTGCTTTTGCTTCAACCAATCAAACGAAATGATTTTATTTTTGATCAATTTCTCTTCAGGCTGATTGATTGTATGAATAAAAGCAAAAGTACATGTTGAATTAGGCTTTAGGGCTCCAGGGGTTTCAATATCGACTTGAAAAAAAATTATTTTTGAAAGGCAAGAATCTAACAGTGAAAAGTTACTTACTAATAAATTAGTATTTGGGCCTGTGTTATTTTATACACACGTTACCGGTTACCCTCATGGTTACCCTCATGGTTACCCTCAATAGATTAGGTTTAGAATTAAGCTGCTGATGATAACGCCATCAGAATCTGTAAAAATCATAGCAGCTAAAATGCCAGAAGCTCTCTTCTGGTCGATAGTTAACCAAAGGCTGGCTTATTTTCGTTTTACTGGAAAATAAATTAATTTAAAATCCCCTGTCTGTAGGTAAACCCTTCTTTAAGCTTGGTTTACAATGGAACTCCATTTATTAATCAACCAGGGAGTACGAAGTAAGTTTATTTTGAATTAGCTTTTCTTCATTGTGATTGGTTGATTAATAAAAGCAAAACTCTGCAACAGCATAAGACAAAAGCCAATGTCCATTGTACGCCAAGCTTTAGAAAAAAATCTGTTTAACGAATTAAGATTTTAAATAATATAAACTGGTTATGTATAATATCTAATTTGACCAAAATCAAAAATTTAGCTCTTCCATGAGTTCCCATAGGTAAGAGAATTAGTTTGTCTAATTTCGAGAAATACTTGAGACCGCTAATTTTGTAGTGATCCTCATATTTCTTTCAAAGTTCTCCATTCACTCTTATTATTTACTTTTTTATTAGTACCTTACGACGGTTCTGGTTTTTCAAAAGCTTTTACTCGTATAATTATTTCGTATTTGTGCCTTGAGCGAAATTCTGAAAGACACGTTCATTTCAAACATATGTACGAGCTCTGTGTTTATGAAATACTACAAGCCCAAATTTTAAAATATTAAATAAGATACTATACCTACTTTATTGTAATTCACCACAGTCTGTAAAAGTTTAATCAAACACCAAGAAACTTCTTTTTGGGTAACAATTTTCAAAATTATTTTTATTATTATTGGAAAATAAGAAAGTAATCAAGAAACGAAATAGCTTCCCAGAATAATTATCACCAGCGGAAATAAAATGCGTACAATCTCCCAGAGAGTTTTTCAGTTTGTCGTTGAAACCGAAGAAGCTATTCTTAGAATGAGGAATTCACTGGTGAGCATGTGCGTTCTGTAAAACACATGCTTTTAGAATTCGGCAAATGTTTGAGAGAAATTACATGAAAAGTTTCTCCACGATTGTCATTCGGCCTAGTACAGTTCCTGATAGGGCAGTTTTAAAATAGTGTGCGTAAGCATGCATTTGTGAGAACTGCCAAATTATTACTAAGCTGTGTCATTAGCAGCATTTTTTTTCTTGTTTCTCGAGGGAAAAATTGAAAATGTATTAATTTTAAGATGTGGTGAAAATGAATTAACTAAATAGCAGAAATTTACCTGCTAAATTTAATATTTTTAGCTTGGAACCAAACATTTTTTTCTATGCATTAATTATCCAGGCCGTAAAAACAGAATGCATCGGTAAATGTGTAGAAATCATTTCTAAAACAAAATTAGAGTTCTGTTTTCAGAATCAGATCACCTTAAAAATCAAATCGAAGGTTCGTTTTCTAATTTTGAGCCTAAATTTTTGTTTGGAACCACTTTGTCGTCAAGAAGAATAGTGAGTCAAGTACATCTTATAAAACCAAACGAAATTTGTCATTATATCCACTTAGCAATCAAGCCTTATGGACCCTTCTCAATCGAAAATAGCTTAACTACTATGTTACTTCAAAAATCAGGAAAAGTTTTTCAGTGCTTCGATTCTCACTTTGAAACGCATACATTCTTTTCGTAAACTTCTAGAAATTGCAAGCACAGATTTTTTTCTGAGAAAGGTCTCAAGTTGATCCATTCAAAGATTAATTGTTTAGGTGATAAAAAGTATCGTATAATGC
Source organism: Parthenolecanium corni (assembly GCA_038050395.1). Classification (NCBI taxonomy): domain Eukaryota; kingdom Metazoa; phylum Arthropoda; class Insecta; order Hemiptera; family Coccidae; genus Parthenolecanium; species Parthenolecanium corni. Next base: position 4,490,139 of record JBBCAQ010000002.1, read on the forward strand.
ACAATAAGCTATAATATTCAAGAAAATTTTTCCCTTTGAATATTTTTCATCAGTTTTTAAACCTTTCTTGAGAGCAGTAATTCAGGTTTATCGCATGATAAAAGGTTCAGTGAAATCTGAAATGGTTGAAATTAAGCTCAGATTTTAGGTTTTTTGTGTAAGAAAAATGCCATTAAAAAAATAAAAATGTTTTATGGTTTAGAAATTGGTAATCTAGGGTTTCGTGCGAGCAGTTATGCTTCTCTTTTTTCTCCCCTTTTTTTTTTTTTTTTTTTTTTTTACAATTAGCTTTTCTTTTTTCTGATTCACTTTTCCTGGTAGATACCTCCTATATTTTGATTTCCAACTAATATTTTCAATTTTTTTTTGTAGTAATATAGAACAAATTAAAAAAAAAAAAGCCTGTATGTAGTCTTATTTAAATGAAGTACTCGAAAAGAAAAAGTAGTTCTTTTATCTACTCCTTTTCTCATAAGACTATGAAGCTTACACGAAACAAGAGAAACAAGAGAAAAAAAAAACGAGAAAAAAAACTGATATAAAATAATCGCGAAGAAAACAACGATTAGTTTACGTTAAAGTTCGATTCGATCTTGTCTGCTTTTTCTGACTTTTCTTTCGTATCAAAAGTTTGTCTTTGGTTCCATGAGCTTGCTTCAAGTTCAAAAGTGAAATTCAAATAATAGCTTCAAGCTGGTTTCAGTTTTCCGAATTAATTATTATTTTTCGAGCACCGTTTTTCTGGATGAAATTTTGTTTTTAAATTGATTGTTGTGTGGAGAAATGATTGTATGTGGTTCATAATGGTGTAATTGTGCAAGAAGTATCTACCGATGAATTTTAACAGAGGGTTAAGAATAAATTAATGTCAAAGCCAACGAAAAAAGGAAAATAGTAATAAGATTTTGAGTTAAAGGAAAACATGAGAAACACGTACGATTATTTTTATTAACAAAAATTCGGATTGTGCCAGCTGTATGACGAATTCGACAGAGAATAACTTTGGCGCGAGACATTTGTCTCCTAATCTGCAGATTATCATAACAACATGTTATCTGCTAGGCATCTTTGGCAATACCCTGGCTCTGGTATTCCTTTGCAAAAAAGATACCAGGCCAAGTAATCAAAGGCATCGGATGATGTTGAAATGTTTATCCACAAATGATCTTACCGCCATGCTGGGCATGCTGGTCTTAATGTACATTCAGCTGTATCTGCCGGTTGCGGTGGGAAAAAATGTATGGTTTTGTCGAGTAAGAGTCATCTGGAGGGTTTTTGGACTCGGATCTGGTTGCGTAACAATGGTGATGGCAGTAGAAAGATGGTTCGCTCTAACCAAACCTTTCTTCTATCAAAAAGTGAGTTATAGCTGACGTTTTCTGTTTTACATTTTTATTGGTTTATGGAATCAAGGGTGTGATGAGCGCAGCAAATTCAGTGAAAGAGATGAGTAATAAATGAAAATTCGGTCACACAGGGGTGCTGTGAGAGCACAATTCTTGAGGAGCAACTCCTCGTTGACGATTTTAGGGGGGCCGATTTTTTTTCAAATTTAGAAAAGAATTTTAGAGATGATCGAATACCAACATTTTTTTTTCGCGCATTGGGGGTTTTTATAATTCATAGTTGACCCGGAGAGGGGCACTCCTCGTAAGCCTTGGGGGATCACAACACCCCTGCGGTCACAAAATATTTGAGGAAAGTTAATCTAGGTATTGTATTTTGATTTTGAGTAATGAAATCCAACTTTAAAAGTTGGGACTATCATAGTAGAAAAATGGCTTCTTTTTTCCCAAAGTTCTGAAAATATTCCCTTCCTTTAGAAAATGCTTCGTATTTATATTTATTCATTTTTCAAAGGTGTAAAACTATGCCTACATATAATTGACGAGTGAATGCTTATATGTACTTAATTGTGTAACAGCTAACACAATGAAAGAAAAAGTATCGATAGTTTATTACTTCATTATAATGTGATCGCCTTGTTTATTGTGATATATTCCTGCTGATAAAAAAAGATAAACTCGAAAGCAATGTAATCGAAGAATGGAACGGGTTATTTAAATCTCAAGAAGTTTTTATTATGTCCAAAAATACCTTGAAAAGTTACGAGTTCGTGTGGATAATTTTTAATTGACTTTAATCCTAATTTGTTTCGATGATTGAAGGGGTCATGATGTCAGTTTGGTAGAATTCTCCGAGGAAAACCGTCGGATTAAATTACTCTTATTTTCTGTAAAGTTGAGATCGTTACTACGTATAGGTGCCTGCAGACGTACCTACAATATTATTTTGATCTATAATCTGTTTGTTGAAATAATGATGGATTAGTTAGTTTTGCATGCACACCATGTATGCTTGAGTCACTGTTTTTATACTTCATTGAATAGTCTAGTTCTAATTGTTACTCAACATTTTAGAGATGGAGAAGGGGTCAGTGTTAGTAAATTAGTGGAAACATCATCATAAAGTTACTATACAATTTTTTTTCACTTTTGCATCATTTCACACTTTGAAAAATTGCCAATTCAATGAAATTCAACCGTTTTAATTTTTCCAGGCTACGTTCATGCTAAGCTATTTTCAGGCGATGTTTCAAACTCTCACAACAGCCTAATCAATTTACTCAGTAAAAACTATTACAAGAATATCTAATAATACTTGTCTTTTATAAGTTAGAATGTACTTCTATTCACTTCTTTGGTAGTCGAATTTTTTTAAATTTATTATTTTGTATAATAGTAATTGAGTATTGGTTGTAATTTTAAGAATAGCGTCGTTCTTCAAATTGACTCACTTTTTCCATTCAACTTGTGTGTGATGGTTGTAGGTACTGAAATAAAAAAACAAATCTATCAATTGATAGTCTATAAATTATTTTTTGTAAGGTACAAATTGAATGCGGTTCATCGCACGCGGCGACGACAATTTTCAGTTTAACGAACGATAGCCATTAATCAAATAAAAAATATCCTTTTTCATAAATTGTATCCTAGTCATGTCCAGCGTCCCTTTTCGAGCTTCTCAATGAATTCGAGATTATTTCCTCGCACCCACGCAGCATTTTCCCCTTATACGCTGTAATTTTTGCAACGTCCTCTCGGAGCTGCGACTTAGAAACGCCAATAGGAATTCGGTTAGCCACCCTTGGGAAAATACCTAATTAAAGAAAATTATCGTGATCGCTTTTCACGGATACAAAATAATTTGTTGACAGATTTTCGTAATTATTTTACTCGGTTTCTATGGTTACAACTAGGACAGGTCGCAGTCGTATTAAATTACGAAAAACAAAAAACAAAAAATTCTAAGGAAGAAAGGAAAGGCTAATACTTAATTTGAATAAACAGCGGAAACGTCAATTATGAAGAAAAGAGATATTCAATGTCGAAGAAATATTTTATCAAAATCAATTCAATTATGGGGCCAGATTGACCCTAATCGCATTTAGTTTGATTGTATTTCGATATTGTTTTAAATAATTTAAAAGATCAAATGTCATGTCCGTTGAAAAAAAGAAATAAATAAAAAAATTTTATCAAATTTTCAAATTGCCTGTATTATTAATACTTTAATAGTGACTCGCTGGCTTGGCTCACATTTTCAAACTACTCGGAAATGCTTTGTATTGTGGCCAGTTGTTATAAATTTTTCTGATTACTTTAGAAAATATAGATCTTCGCTTAATCTTGATAGATTTTATTGAAAAGAATTCCCTTGCTAGGTGTGTCATGCAAAATCATAATTGTATTTAGAGTATAGGAAAGCTATTATACATAACCATTTGTCAGTTATTGCTTGTCACCACGGGAAATTAGACTAGAACCTTTGTATCGGAACTATAATTGATCAGTGAAACTCATGTATCTCAAAGTTGGGACTGAAACGTCTGTTACTCTATTTCAAAACTATTTAATATATTATACGAGCAATAATGTTTTTTATGTAGCTAACGGCTCGGTTACCATTTAATTTTTGCAGCATGTAACTGTTGTGCTACTTCGTAGATGTATCTTCGGACTGTGGATTTTGGCTGTTCTTCTGGTCTGCATGCCATTTTTCGGTTTTGGCTTGTATTACCGACATGGCAAACAAGAATGTGCCCGTTACAGAGCCGCAGACAGTGCTACAGATAAGGCTTATGCGTATCTGTACTTTACTTTGGGTACGTATATTTATTCCTGACGGGTTTCCGTGATTTCCAGGCACTAATGCTGAATAGACGGAACTTGACTAAACCTTGTAAGTTCTAGTGTCGAAGTTTTTTGAAAAATAGAACGAACTTAGACTTTGAAAAATTCATCGTTTTTCAAAGACAGTGAAACTTTTTCGATTATTGTAAATGGATTTTGGATAGAATAAATAGGTGTACCTATGCCCCCATAACTTCCCTATGGTCATAAAGATAGCCATTTTTATTTGTGTCGAACAATATTTCAATAGTTGAAAAAATTTTTTTTCAGGTATGCTCCTCTGCTCGTGTATTGTTATCTGTAACGTAGCCGTTATGCGATCTTTGCGACTAAAAAGATTTTATGCGAATATAAATCAAACTGATGGCTGTCGTAAGCCTGTTTCCAAGCTAGAGAAACCAGAGTTGATGCGGAGAATGAGTCGTAGTTGTTCAAAAATGAGTACCAACTCCACTCGTGAGGAAATGGCTTTTGGCCGTCTTATGGGAGTTTTGTGTATAATTTTCCTGGTGTGCTGGATGCCTCAGTTGGTGAGTTAGTTTAAAAAAAATTAAATATAATTAAAATTGGTATGAAAAAAATTTGAAATCTTATGGTCAGTATTAACCGAATAGAAGAACGCTTACTGAGGAAACAGATCAACTGATATTAATGCATTTATAATGTTTCTATGAGACCCGTAGCTTATTATTATACAAATGCAGCCTCCAATGTAAACCAGTTTATAACCACTTAGCTTTTTCACATTCAATATCATGTTTTTATTGGTTGCATCTCAAAATGCAGAAAAGATTCAACTACGCTCACGAAAATTTTTATTTTGCTGTTTTTCCAGCTGACGATACCGTTGGCACAAATAAATCCAGGTAGATCAGGGTGCAGCCTGTTCTACAGAATAGCTGATATACTGATGGCTTTGCATTTTCTTTTTGATCCTTATGTGTATGTCATTCAACGTTTACCGACTATCAGACGATTATCGTCGGGTACAAGATCGAATCAGAATAAATTCAAAAGTTCTATGAGAATTTCGTCTCAAGACAAATCATATTTATCCAAAGTTTGATGGAACTATGGTGCAGCGTGCAGCATTTAAAGCAGAATTCTAGTCTTACTTGTGAACTTTTACTAGTTTTACTTAAATACCTGCGACGCATCTCTATTGAAGAGTTCCTTGAATTTTTTCCCAAAAAAATTTACCAAATCGGACATAATGAAAAAAAATATTGAGAAAAAAACCCCTATTTTTATCAACAGTTATCAACAGCTTTGATGGATAAATTAATGATATTGTAAAATTTAATAAAGTTTTTCAAGAGAAATTTTTTTCAGCTAATAGTAGCTGTCTGATAGGTTCCCTGGGGCCTGGACCCCACAAGTATGCGTAAAGTAGGTAGTTTTATATGTCGGTATAATGGAACAAAAAAATGACGAATTGATTCACAAGTTTAGATTGGACAGAGACACGTTAAAAAATCATCGTTTGGGCTGTTTTAATTTTTTAGTTCTTACAGTTGAAATGACATATAGCGCTGTAACACGACGTCACAAACGAACGAACTTTCGAGCTCCAAGGTTGAACCCACACTTGTCTCGTCTCTGCCTGCCTGTCTCCGCTTCACAGCCTCACACTTCAACTTCAACTACTATTCTACCAAGTGAAGTTTCACTGAAGTGCTGCCAAGCTCAACTACACTTGTCTTGGTCGCCAGACAGTCGACTGTGCGCAGAAAATAATCGCAGATTATTAAACAGGTATCAATCGTGGTATCAAGGGTATCAAGTGAGAGAAAGAAGGGGTTAAAGGCGTGGTTTTGACGTGGAATCGGAAAGGAAAGTGAAACTATGATAATGAAATGAAACAGACAGCGACAGACAGATTCAGACCTCCAGACCAGAATATTTTGAGAAAAATTCGGCCGAAAATCTATAAAATTACCATTTTGTTTCTTTTTGGAAATAATATGTGTTATTTGTTCCTACTGAGATATTTTTTGTACGATTCTGACATTAGTACTCTTCTGATTTAGAGGGATCGTCTGTGTTTGAAATCTTGAATAACGGTTTACAATTTTGAGTTTTATTTTCGTTTACCGGTAAGTTGAAAATGAAGAAATGAGAATAAAATAACTTCATTCATTTTATATATTGTTTCATGTTTTGTGGTTTCGACCCGAACGGATGCCTTTTTGCTTTGTCGACGGGTTGACTGGCGTACAATTTTAGTCGTAGTCATGTGTGAATGTAATGAAGGTCGGTGAAGAGACCTTGCTATAAGAGAACAGCGTTGAATCGACGTGATTTTTTTTAATTATTAAATTGATGTAAATGTTATCTTTTTAAATTAAAGATAAAACAGTACAGATGAAGAATTTGCCCTACTAGAAGTCGGTTCATTTTGGTGATAATACTCGAGTCCAATCCAAAACGATAAAACACAAAACTCAGGTAGGAATAAATTAATTGATATTTCACGCCGATTTGTAAATTTTTATCAGAGTACCTGTGTGTGTGTTGAAATTTTCCACTTTTCCAGTCGATAAGTGCATTTGTGAATTCCGCTTTTTGAATGTCTTTGAAGTTATTTAACTGGAAAATATATAGATTTTTGCTGTTTCAAGTACTTCAACGTGTACTCTGCTTCTTAAAATTACAATTTGATTGCTAAAATTTACTTTTCTTAACGACGACGAAGAAGAATTAGCGCAAATGTTATTTTCTATTTGTTATTGCAGGCCTTGACGAACAACCGAAAATCAGAATGTCAACTCCTTCAAACGATAAAATTTCTTTAGACGCCGAATCGACTAAAACTGGAGTGAATGAAAAATATTCCGGACAGCCTACCGGTAAATTTTTCGAAATTTATTATGAATTTTTATACTCTTTCTGCTTTCCATTCCACTTGAACAATTGTTGGCAAGAAAGAGACATTAAGTCCCATTAATTTAATGAGTTCAGAGCTTCGTAATATAAAATCGAGTCCTATTTAAAGTATAAATATTGTGTCGATTTTAAATTACAACCATGTTTGAGAAAACTGTATTTAACGCCGAGGCGGTTTGCAAAAAAAAAAAAAGAACAAGTCCATTTACGTACCTATTACAAACTCGAATGATGATTTTTGGTCAGTTTTTAAGATTAATATTTTTTTTTTTTATCGTCAATTTTACCAGTTCAGTTTTCAGTTTGACGTCCAATATTATTATCTATTTTACAGATACAGTTTTAGTTGTTTTATTTTGGGTCTGTTTTAAAACCAAAAATCGAAGTTGAATGGAATGTTTTTTTTCGATTTTGCAACTGAAGATTGATTATATTATACAAATATGACTAGCGTGGTCCGAGGGGACTACGCCCTCTCTCCGCTCAAATTTCGCTCATATTCTGCTCAAATTTCGCGTTATAATGAAATAAATAAATGAAAATGCTCCTTTCTGAAGTGTTGTGTCGAATGGAATTCAGTTTTCGAAAATATTTTCATCATTAGTAGTGAAATCAAATCTCTTATCAAAAAGATTTATACATCATCATATTTCCGAGATTTTTCTTTTTCCAATGAGACCAAATTCAGCTTTTTACGTCAAGTAGAAGCTGTGTAATCACAAAATGAAAAATAATTTGTTTACGAATTTCGAGTATGGGACAGACACCCGGACAGTGGATTTTATTACATGGATTAGGTTTTCTAAGAATTTATTCTTCGATTTTCGCTAATTAAGAAGTTAGATTTATATTTTTCCATATTTTATCCTCAGAAATTCTTTCCATGAGCTATTTGTAAAGCCGCATTATGGAATTCGGGCGTCTAGTTAAGCAAACCCTTAATGGTTTTCTTACTTTTTTTCTTCAATCTTTTTATCTCTCTTACCCCAGAAGTGAGATATTATCTTCATATAGTTAGAATATTTTTTCGTGAGTTGAAACTTCGCTCTTATAAACCGAAAATGCGACCTCTTCCTTTTTTGCTTTAGATAGTTCACATGATTCAATTTCTTTCATTTTGTTTTCACTTATTAAACAGTGTCACCGGTTCCATACGGAATTACTCCTCCTGTTGCTTCAGCAGAACCATCCGAGAATGACAAATTTTTAGCTAGCGAAGCTGGCGTATCTTCTGTCCCTAATCAAAGTAAATCTTTCAAATTCTATTTCCGTTAGTTGATTAATTATTACTTATTTTAATGAATTTTATTGTAATATTTTTTTTAAGGTGTCGGACCTGATCAAAATGCCGTCGGAAATCACTATGCTCCGGTGCCCAATTATTCTCCACCTGGATTCAACAATAGTCACTACACCCCTTTACTGCCTGTTTCGAATACACCCTTTTCCAATACATCCACAGAACCTATTGCGCCGCCAGCAATTCCTGGGACTGGTCCAGCTTTTTCCAGTGGTCAACCTGTTTCTACAGTTCCGATTACTGTTCAGCCAACGCCCAGTGGGCCACCTGTCATTGGTTTTGTACCGCCTCCTGGCTACAATGAACCTATCAAATCTCAGCCTTTGCCTACCGGAGGAGCACCTATAAATTATGGAGCACCTATAAATTATGGAGCACCTTTACCGGGTCCTACTGGTAAGTAAACATATGATTTCTACCTTATTTTCATGACCCGTCAGTATTGCAATTTTAAGCGGTCCCTGTTTACAGAAGGCTGGATGGCACCGCCTCCTCTTATTCCTGTCGACTGTCCTCCGGGTTTGGAGTACTTAACCACAATAGATTCTCTTTTCGTCAAACAGAAAGTGGAATTATTAGAAGGTAAGTCATTATGCAGCGAATTTTTTATTCATTCGTATGTAAGTACCTATTTGTTTACATTGAATTCTCGTGAAAATGAATTATACTTTGTCTCTTCAATGTAGCTTTCACCGGGTTCGAAACAAATAATAAATATGCCATTAAAAATCAGAATGGTGACAAGGTGTTTTACGTCATCGAAGATAACGATTGTTGTAATAGATGCTGTTGTGGCGGTTCACGAAGCTTCGTTTTGCGAGTATTCGATAAAAGCGGTACCGAGATTATTCAAATCTGTAGGGATTTGCGTTGTGACTCGTGTTTGTTCCCATGCTGCCTGCAGGCAAGTTTCATTTTATTATTTTTCAATGAATTTTCCCGTACTTACTCGTGCATTTTTGCAGGAATTGCAAGTGTACGCTCCTCCTGGTAATCTCGTTGGCACTGTCGTCCAGCGATGGGCCATTTTTCAACCTTTATTCGACATAAATGACCACGAAGGGAAGACAGTACTCAAAATCGAAGGACCCGTTTGTCCGTGCAGTATGTGTGTAGATGTCGAATTCAATGTAAATATAAAAATCATTTTTTTCACCAAGTTTTATAATTTCGTAGATTGCATTCGTGTAAGTCCTATAATTATTGTAGGTTTTGTCCTTGAATAAAGAAGCTGTTGTGGGGAAAATCTCGAAGAAGTGGAGTGGTTTAGCGCGTGAAATTTTCACCGATGCTGATAATTTTGGTATTTCTTTTCCTCTGGACCTTGCTGTTCGTATGAAAGCCGTAATGATTGGTGCTTGTTTTCTTATCGTACGTGAATAATATTGCGATTTCAGAATTACAGGGAAGGCCTAACCGATCCACGTAAATTTTTACCTGTAGCTTTTTTTCATATTCTCATTGTTTTCCGAGGTTCGATATCTGTCAGTTCACCCCCATTGAGGTTTTAAAGTTTTATAAATTGAGGATTGTTTAAAAATTCATTTAAAAAAATGATCATTGCGTGCCTATTGCATTGTTCAACGAAAAGCTTTCGTCGTAACATGCAGTTGGGTGCTGAACATCATTAATTTGGACCTTGCCATCCAAAATTGTATTTACCTCAAAAAACTGACCAAATGAATGGGCCACAAATTTTCCAAGTTTTTTTTTTGGCATTGCATAATTTATAAACTAAGTCGAATTTCAAAATTGTATTAACTCACATTATTTTTGACATCCTTTGACAATTTCTCATGCCTACTCTAATTTAAATATCTTGAGATTTTCATTTCAACTCATATTATCAATGATAAAATCTTTTTTGCTGTGGACTTGTGTTGGCCTTTATTGCAGAAAATAGTTCAATCGACAAAACATGAAATATTTATTATGTTTTTATTATAATTTTAGGATTTTATGTATTTTGAAGACTCGTCAGGTGATAATCAGCTCGGCGATTTGTGCTCAGCTATCACCAGTTCTCTGAATATTGTAAGTTAATCGGTGAAAATCAATTTCTTATTCAAATTTGTTGTTATGATTTCGTCTCTAATGTGGACAATTTCATTCAGTGTGCACTCACGGGTGGCGGTAGCGGCGGAGGCGGTAGCGGAGATGGCGGTGGCTGTTGTGGTTGTTGTGACTGTTGCGACGGGGGTGACGGTGGCTGTTGTGACGGGGGTGACGGCGGCTGTTGTGACGGCGGTGACGGCGGCTGTTGTGACGGAGGTGACGGCGGCTGTTGTGACGGAGGTGACGGCGGCTGTTGTGACGGAGGTGATGGTGGCTGTTGTGAAGGTGGTGATGGCGATTGCTGTGGAGATGGTGGCGATTGTGGAGATTGTGGCGATTGTGCTGATTGACGTCGAGTATCGATTGAAAGAAATTGTTATCGACATTATCAAATACGTATTTTGCATTATTATGCATTCTACATGTATTATATGAAACAAGTGGGTATCGTACTTACAAAAATTAATAATAATTTAACATGTATTCGACAAAGAATCCTCTGTTAAGAAATTGAAAGAGCTAAAACTTTCGAACTGGTTTGAAACGTGAAAAAAGTTTCATCTTTTCTTAAATTTTTACATAAGTATTTCTTTTTAATGTGGACATTGATTTGGAATTTCATTTTCTTTTTTACATATTTTGCTCTTTGTTGTGGGCGTATATTTGGAATTTCAAAAATCGATTGTTCGTTGGCGACAGTATAATTGAGATAAAATACAAGTTAAAAATGATGATATTGTATCCGTGGGGGGGGGGGGGAATGTCATTAATAGGTCCACAGTCTTATGTACTGTGAGTTGAGGTTCAAATCTAATTTTTCTGACCGATATCACCTAAAAAGTCCTAAAGTTTTTTTTATTAAGGAGGAAAATGTGTAGTTCTAAATATCAGATGACATTTTTCAAAATTAAATCAAGAATTGTGAAAAAAATTATGTTTTTTGCAATCCGGTTTTAGTTTTTTTTTTCTCAGAAATCAGCCAATCTCAAATTTCAGGTCTGAATAAGGACTTTAGAAGAGAGCTTTGAAAGGTTTCTTTGTAGCTCTTTCTTTTTGCGTCAGATATTCTTGAAGCTTTCTCTAATATGTTGACTTAATCGGACGTGTCACAGTGACACACTGAAATTAAGTTTCTTGGTCTTCGACTTTTTGTATCCACGTCATCATTTGTGTGACTTTTCTCTTTTTCTGGTCTTTTTCATACGTTTTCTGGGCATTGAAAATATAGAACAGCAATATCGGTACTATCGATACGAGTCAGGTCAATGACTTGATTCCTCAGTCCTCACCGTGCAAAAACATTGTCCAAGATTAATGTAACTGTTTGGCATCATTATAGTCCATTCTCCGAAGTTGATTGACCAGTCTAAAAATTTTCTCATTTTCATCGTAATCAAATTATCTGGAATAGTACGCGTTCGTAGAGATTACAAAGATCACGTTTAGGGTGCGATTTGATCGATTTTTTTCATTTCTGGGTTGTTCACCAAATCAGTTTTCTTTCTTTGTGTTGAACAAATTGATGGAGAATCGTTTTTGAATACTCATTCTCCTTTTTGTAAAAAAAAGTTTTTACATTTTTTTACTCAATCAAAAATAAACTCAATTCACTATCTTATAAGTATCTATTATAGAAGAAATAATCGATCAAGGGATCTTATATTTCAACTTTTTCTTGTTCGAAAAAGTATTTTTATTTCTGAACTTCCATGGTTCACCGCTCACGAGTTTTTGTTTTACCTCTAAGCTGCTTTCAAGTTATTAGAAACAAGAAACTGTATTGTTGCTCAAATTTATATGAGGACGGAAAACTTTTTCATTCGCAATTACTGGGACCGCACTGAATCAGAAGAAAAAGATGAAATACTTAGTTTAAATCAAATTTCAAACCATTTGTTGTGGTGCCATGTGACAATATGATTTATACTGAAAAATTATTTATTTTATTTTATCGGCTCATTTTTTTGTTTTGGATTTGTTGATATCCCATTATATCCATACGCCTATGTCTTGTTGAGTATTCCTTTTTCTCTTCAATTTTTATTTGGATTTTATAAGGTATATTTTTTAATTTTAATTTTGTATCGATTACGTTGTTTTGTTTTCCTTTGATTACCTAATTGCGATATTTTTAGCTTGTTGAATTTTATTGAATTGGTGGTATTCAGTTTTGTTTTTAAATTCCATTACTTTGGAATGTATATGAAGAGATTAGGAACTGATTGAACTCAGTTGTCAGTTGCAAAAATTTTATTATAATTTTAAACCTTTTTAATGTGTGATATGTGATATTCTACCATAAATTTAACCATTAGTATTCGTAATTACCATGACAAGCTGACACTTTCCATGTTTTTCTTGTCAGTAAGTTTACCATGTTACGAATAATGTACCTACTCGAGCGATAAATGAAGATATGCAAGAAAAGGATAAATCCATTTTTTTTTAAAAACAGATCTTTTAAGGCTCAATCATATGCACTAAGCCGGAAGCCCTACTCACAATAAAAATTTCAACTCCTAAAGTGCAACCAGCGCGGAGAAAACAAACTTCAAAGTTGAGGTGGTCCATAAGAAGGCTTCCCACAATTAAAGTGTTTTTTTGCTCTTCTGTAAAGGACTTATCCCCTTCTTGCATATTACTGTTCAATTATTAAAATGGACATATGGGTACTGCAATTGAAAATTTTGTGAGATGAAACAGAAATTATTTCTTAACAGAAAAATTAATGATAGTTTTTATATTATTTTGTACTTAATTATATCGAAGTGAAACATTTTTTGGATTATTGTTGCTTGGTTTGTTTTGAATTTAGTAAAATAAGTTTATTTTTGATTTTATCGTTTCTTGAAATTACTACCTACTTTTAGTTATTCTCATAGTTTATTTTTTTAACAATTTTCTGACAGTGATTGATGTAAAATTTGAAAAGTTGGCATTGGTCAGTGACTCGATGTTAAACCTAAAACCATACGTTTGAAATTGATTTTCGTCCGTAGATTTCATAGAGCTACATTGTATTATTGGCCAAGTGGAAAACGCGTATTCTGTAAAATGAATTTTCTGTCTTCGCTCAACCCAGTACCCTGGCTACCCATTCTCCGTAGGTCCGGATCCGACGGATTCTTTCTGCTAGAAGAAGAGGAGGATTCTCTTCGTCATAATAGTCCCCGGAGGACTCGTCTTTAGTCGGATCAGATGAATTTGCCGAACTGATGGTTGTCGGGGCAAAGAGCCGAAGATTTACCTGCCCAATTCAAATAAAAACGTTGATTATATTGGAATGACGAATCTATCCGCAAATAATGACAGCAATTCACAAAAATATTTACGTCTCGGTCTTGGTCTAGTCTGATTTGTCTATACAGAAAATTGGTTTGGTTGGACACTGGGTGCAATGCAAGTTCGTGTTTCGTGTAGTTTCAACTCGTCCTTCTAAACAATGTGTCAGTGTTGCCAGACGAAAAACTTTGTGTTGAAGTAATCAAATTTTATGAACGTTTATGGAGAACAGAAGGAAAACGATTGTTTTATTCGACCGTTTTAATACTTTGTATTGCTTTCTATTTTGGAAATTTTGAAATTATCAATTTTTAGCATAGTGAATTTCCAAATTCTAAATTCAAAGCCGTATAAATTTTTACTCGGAAATGTGACCAACTTGTAACCGCTCGAAATCGACGAAATCTCGTTGATGGTCTTCTTGTTTCTAATTTCTATTTTCTTTAATTATCAGTTTCGTCTAATCGCGTCGAATTATTCATTTTTTCACTTAATTTTTGAATTATCAACTGTGTTTGAAAAATTCGTAAATTTATCTAATCGTTACCATCGCTGGACGTGCTGAAATAAGATCCAAGTTGTTATTGTTTGCTAACGGATCTTAAATTTACAAATCTCTTTACTCTGGTATGATTTCCTCAGAATACTTTCGCTGAATACTCTCGTCTTGCATCGTTTTTGTATCTAAATAATTATTTATTCGATTCGACTAATATGACGTTCAATAATGACCATCGGTTTACCTTATCATTAGTTCGAATTATCCTATTTCAGACCATTACGAGCTGGGTATAATTCGTTGGTTTATTCTTGGATACTGACGTTATATGTAACTGTTACCAGTGCCAATTATCTCTATGAATTTCATACACTGTTGAGAATTAGCAACCAGCATGACTGTGGGGATGGTTTTTTTTGTGTATCTTTTTTGATATGAATAACTACCTGGGACGACCAAATGCATCGGTTTCTAGACCTACCTACCTGCATTAATTCGTATACTGTGTCCATTTTGGGTCGAAATAGGATGCTACGAATTGGTGAGACTATTCTTTCATTATATTTTGGGCAAAAGTTTCTTAAAAAATTCATGGAACATTGTCATGCAAAATGCACTCTGTAGAAATTATTTCATATCGGATTATTTTAGTCAGTAAATTTGTCAGCTGTCAATCCAATTTTCATTCTCTTATATCTTTGTACAATTTTTAGATATTTCAGGTCTTTTAATTTAATTGTGAAACTGGATAAAGCCAGAAAGTTGACGATTAATTTTATGATAATTGTGTTTTGTTAATGTGTTTGTAGCGTTTGCAGAATGAAAAATATGACGGAAAACGATGAGCGGATACTGGCCGAATTCACCGAATAGCGTAGTTGATGATATTTATTCGGTCGTGTTAAGACGGACGACGAAAATATTTTGCTGTGCAGACCGTCGCTGTCGTCATGCTGAGTGACGTAGGTGAGCTGGACGGCAGCTCCAGGAACAATGGTGACTCTTTCAACTGCTACGACTGCGAAAACGAGCAGTGCTTTGACTCTTTCAGAGTGTCGTTATGCCAAGGAGCTGTTCAGGTAATGTCAAAGTTACTTTCTCTCACTAATCATCTCGTCCATCCTGACCGCAGTCAGTATATTTCTTAGGGAGCCTCTGTTTGAAGACGTCCCTCTGAATAGTATCTGACGATCTAATCACTTTTAGACATCAAGAAATAGTTTAGTTCGATTGTATAGTTTTATTATTTCGTATAAAAATATTGAAACTAACCAAAAAAATCACGAATTCACTTATTTGGAGAAAAAATGATTCGTTCTTTGCGTAATATCAAACGAATAAAAGTACATAAAACTCACTAGAAGATTGTATTTTCATCTCAAATATTCAATTTACGGGTTTTTACTTCGCTATTTCTAGAACTCGCCCTTCTGTGATATTAATTCATTATTATTGCGGGTTCTTTTATTAATTTTTTTTTTTTTCAATTTATTCCGTTCGATGCAGTGTTACACATCTGTCATCAAGAACACGGATGGCGCACAAAAGTTTCAGCGTGGTTGCTTGCCTCCAGGCAAATTGCAGCTATGTAATCCGTCGACTTCCAAGTTCGTCCGCGAAGGATCATTATCGATATCCTGCTGCAGCAGTGACTTATGCAACAACGCTACATTTCCCGTCTTGTCTTCGCGTTTCAAAGGTACGGAATTAATTTTGTTTTAAATTGAATCTTTTGAATTTTTCACTGTTACTGTTATAAACGCCGTGTACGTAAATACGGATAGAGGGAGTATCAATTGGTAAAGTCTAATGTATGACTTATTATTTGGCATAAAACAGACCAAAAAGAAAAATAAGACTATTGAGAAAGAGATCTGAGTTTTCGTAAGGTGTTGAATGGTTTTTGAACTTGTGTGTTTTGATTCTCCGGTAGAACAAGGGGCTATTTCAGAAGAATTAATAATCTGATCTGCTATAGTGATGAGCTGTAGTCAAAAGATAATGTAAAATAGTGTACATGTGTGAATGCAGAGGCAACCAAGCCCAGAAGACACGAATGTAATGAGGCACTATTTTGATTTTGTTTTTTTTTTCTTTGAGAAAATCAGAGCTTCCAGTTCTTATTCAGCTACAGTCTGGCTATAATATAATCAAAATGTTTTCTTCGTGTCTTTGGGTTTCAAATGTAACATTTGAAATGAGATGTTGATTGCTTATAAATATTTAGTGCAGTTCTAGACTGAGAGCCAGAAAGATACTAGTTGAAATTTTCAATTTTAAAATACCTACTTGATGAAATTTTCTAAGTACATAAGTTTTGTCCATCTTGTGTTCTTTTGGTTTTTATTTTATGAACAGTGAGTTATTATTTTACAAAATTGAGTTTATAGGGTGGAAGTACGTGATGAATCAATTTGTCGAAATGATGTTTTGTTTCTCGGTATCTTTCGTATTATCTGCATTTTATAATCGTTATCGTCGCCCTCATTCGGTTGTTTGTTACAGATGAAAGCGACGATTCGAGTGCTGTGATGAAATTGTGCTGGGGTATTATACTATTCTGCGCATTCTTAGCCGTCCTTTTCGTTTTATACGTGCGGAGACGTCGCCGAAAGCATATACTATCCAGCGAATCACTTTCGTTCGACCTGGACAACTACCCGGAAGAGTTGATTCGAGCGTCCGCTGCTGTCGGTGATAATACTCTAAAGGCAAGTCCGTCTTCGAATATTTGTTCCACGGCGAAGTAGCATTTGCGCTAGACTCTCCTTCAAAACTAATTATTGTAACTTACTCATTGACTGGAAAATACAAGTTGGCGAAATTGTGAAAAGTACGTGCCTGAATTCGGAATCGGAATCACGCAATTATCAGAAGTTGCTCGTTTTTACATAGTAATTTAGAGCAACGATTTCATTTTTTTGCTTGTTTTTTAAACGCTACTTCCCCATAAGTTAACTTATTAGGGTTCAAACAAACTTTTCACTGGAATTATGTAAAAGTGCCTCATGAAAGTTGCTGTTGATGGTCAGACCATTTTGAAAAGTTGCATAAGTCGATGCTGGGCCGCATTCGTTGGAAACTAAACTTTGATATCTACGAAACAGTTTTTCAGTTCCACTAATTAATAACTATAATTTTTTTTCCCGCCAATTTTAGGAATACTTGGAGCATTCTATTACCTCAGGATCGGGATATGGACTACCTTTGTTGATGCAGAGGAGCCTTGCGAAACAGATCTCGTTGGTCGAATTAATCGGTAAAGGGAAGTACGGTGAAGTGTGGAGGGGTACGTGGAATGGCGAAAACGTGGCTGTGAAAATATTCTTATCGAAAGATGAGGCATCTTGGGCTCGTGAGACTGAAATTTACAGGTAAGCTGAAGGCTTCTTCATCTCGGATGTGTCCACTTCATCCTCTGCCGTTTAATAAAGGTGCAAATTTTATTCTATTCTCAGCACGGTGGCTATTCGCCATTCCAATATTTTGACGTACTTCGCTTCGGACATGACGTCGAGAAATTCGACCACTCAGCTGTGGCTGATTACCGAGTATCATGTTTTCGGTTCACTGTACGACTACTTAAATCGTAACGTTCTCGATCCCGAGCAAACGTACAAATTTTGCGGCGGTATTGCCACCGGCATCAATCACCTGCACACTGAAATATTCGGCGTCAACTTCGTACAGGTGAATATCGAAAATTCAATCTTCTGCGCCTCGCTTTAATGGTTTAGTCTAACGTTGCCTTTTTCGAGTGGGGCTCAAACTTGAATATATTTCGAATGGTCAACTCCCAATACTTCTTATTAAAGTTCGGTGAAAATTTCAACTCAATCCGATTAGTAGTTTTACCGTAATTAGCTTTCAAGTTGAAATTTACGATTTACATACAGCTCCCATAATAGAAAGAAAAAAAATAAGGAAACACCAAAATGCGAGATGGTGTTTTTGGAATCGTGAGATCATGAAACGAATAACTATTAGGGTCCCATGCCTCTGTGAAAGTCAAACCAAAATTAATAGAAGGTTTTCTGTCAAAAATATGCTAAAAATGAAACTAGGGTAGGGGAGAATAGCTTCGTCCGTGCGTAGAAAATATGTTCTAGGATAACGTATCCTAATTTGAGCAAATTTGGTGCAAAGTTCAGGGGGAAAAATTGATGAGAGTACTTTCGAGCTAAAAACTGTGAAAATTGTCATTTTGGCGGCCAAAACGCAAATTCGCAATGCTCGCGCAGAAGAAATTGCCTATATTTTGCTTGCATTCAACATTTTCATGCAGTTTTTTAGACATCGATGTCGATTTCGTAGCAAAGCTAATAATTACTGTCCCTCATTCGCATAATTTTACCTCGTCGGGCTTACGTTTGAACTCCACTTGAGTGAGTATTGTACCACTCGCCCTCTGAGAAATATTCTAAAGGTTGAGGACGACATAGCAAAAGCATCTGTCTGCGGTAATATGCGAAATTATTATTCACTCATCTGTTTTATTCGTGTTTGTTTTTTTATTTACGTCAGGCTAAGCCAGCTATAGCCCACCGCGACATAAAGAGTAAGAATATTTTAGTTAAACGAAACGGAGAGTGCGTATTAGCCGATTTCGGTTTAGCGGTCACTTACTACCAGAAGATGGATAGACTGACGATTGCGGCTAATCCGAGGGTCGGCACGAAACGTTACATGGCGCCGGAAATTTTGGACGAAGGGTGAGTGAATGGCTTGGAGAAAAGCTTCGTCTTTCAGGCTTTCACCGAACAACTTCTAATTCGCCTCCTTTTTAGAATGAACATGCGATCGTTCGACTCGTTCAAAAAGGCGGATATCTACGCGTTAGGACTCGTGCTATGGGAAATTTTCCGTCGCTGCTCTTCTGCCGATGGGACCGTCGAGGAATATAAGCCGCCATTTTACGACTGCGTCGGTAGCGATCCGAGCTTCGACGAAATGCGTAAAGTCGTTTGCGGCGATCAACGCCGTCCGGTTACCCCGAATCGATGGTTCACCGATCCCGTGAGTATTCTCGCTGATTCTAGTTTCATATGAAGTAGTATTTCGGCCGAGGAAAGTGAGGATTGGCATGGAAACATTTACATACTCGAGAGTTGTCAGATGTTCTTTATTACCATAATGGAGAGTGTATTATTTGAATTATTTTAGAATTTAGTCCCGGCAAAATTATTGTACTAAAGCGCAGCAGTATCGACTAATTGAAAATTGGTGGGATACTTAATTCTTCGCATGTGCTTATAATTGTTGTGTGCAAATCTGGCGACCCTAACTCTGTTCCACAGAAGATGAAATACGTGATCAGATACTCGAATAAGCGAATGGCCTTTTGCAAAATAAATCAAATTAAGATCTTAAATCATTCGAGCAATGAATCAGAGATTTTGAATCTGAATAAAATCCTTAAACATCAATTTTTTTCCATCTTTTCTCGATAACAATGTCAAGTTTTAGCCTCTATCAGTATTTTTCAATTCGCTACGGCGAATACTGTGAAATTAGAATCCAACTGAATCCAACTGCAGCAAAAGTGTGAATCTAAATCCACTGACGAATGATTCAGAATCGAATTTTGTATCAAAATTTTGAGTCTTATTCTCCATTGTGGATTTAATTCCATTTCTGTACCACTCAGCGTGAAAGAGATCGGTAGACCATTTTTAGCTCGTTTATTGATGAATTTTGCGAATATAATTTGTTGCAGGTTATCAGTCCCTTTATTAATCTTATGGGAGAATGCTGGCATCAAAAATCAAGTGTGAGGCCATCTTCTTTAAGAGTATTGAAAAACATAAACAAACTGAATACGCACGTTCAAGCTTTGTAATTTTTCAACAGTTTGAAATTTTTGTGTTTGTTTTCTACTGTACAGTCCAAGTTTCATATTTATGTTTTTTCATACTGAGCTTCATAATTGTTTTATACTTATCTCTGAAATTTCCTTCAGGTATTTTCTTTTTTGCATCATACGTCGATTGATATTAATGTATTTTACGTTATCTTGTACTTTTTTAACTTGCCAACGAATCTGTAACTTTGTATTATTAGTTATTAGCTTGTATTTATTTTTTTTATGCCTCTGATTTATAGGACGAGTATAATTCGATGAAGGTTTTCATTAATAATAATATTATATAATGCGTTTTTATACTAAAAAGAGAACATGACCAAAAAAAGATTTTAATATTTAAAATTATTTTTCTATTTCTTCATATTTTTATTATTGTTTGTTGGACTCTAGCTTGTATGGAAGTTTCAATTTCGTGTGTGTGAGGATTGGCGAAAGGAAAATAATATTATTTTATGAAGTGGAAAAAGGAAAAAAGAATGGAAATAATTTCGGTATAAGGATATCGATATTTTAGTATCAACTAAAACAATACGCGTCAATGTTCGTCAAGGCGTATGTGTGTGTGCGTATGTGTGTGTGCGTGTGTGTGTGTGTCGACAGTAGCGTAGGTCTGACTGTGTGTATAAACATTTCAATTGGCGCGGTTCTCGTTCTCACATGCGAGATGTAATTTGTTCTATTAGTGGATTTTGTTCCTTCTAAAATCTAAATGAGACAGAGAATTCGGAATTAAATGTATTAAATTGCAAGAATTTCTTCAGAAAAGATTGTTTTTTAGTTGATTATTTCATTCATCTCAATTTAAACGCTAGTGATTCGTTCGTTCCACGTGTTTGACTTTTTTTCTAGTTATGTTTTCTTTGTAGTGTATTTTATAAGATGTCCAAGAACACATTACTTAATTATTTCACCCGATCTCCAGTTGTCAACAAGAGAGAAAACGGTGTTTCTTCTTTGAACAAAGAAAATGAGAAGAACGAGTCGAAGACCGTTAAAAGACAGAAAACCGAAGACAAATCTTCGCAAATCAAATCGGAAAATACATCTCCATTAGCCAGTAAAACAGCCAAGAAAGATGCTTCGAAACTTGAAGCAAATTCAAAAACGCCGAATTCGAGTAAAAAACGGGCCAGGAAAGTTTCTCTTCGAAATTTCAATTCTCCTTCGTCGCATAAAAAGGATGAAGGTAAATTGTTTCGTACCTCATAACTTTCATTTTTTTGCCTCCAAACATTACCCAAAATCCTTACTTTCTTATTTCCAATTAATCACTGTTATTCCCTCTAAATTTTATTTATATTTTTTCAGAGAATGAAGAATCGAATGCAGAAAAAGGAAATGTCTGTGACGACGATGAAAGTCCTCCGTTGAAAAAATGGAAACGAATTAATGTGGAACTTGAAAGTGAAGAAGAAGATTCTGAAGACGATTATGTACCGGGTAATTTTCATATTTTACGTCCTGTTTTTCATTATGCTGTATCGTATACTTGTAGTAACATTGGTAAATTCATTCGCATATATTTTCTTCATCTAGATAAAGAAATTGAATCGTCTGAGGAAGAAGAGTCTGACAAGCCTAGTTCTGAGGGAGAACCCTCAGAAGATTCAGAATCAGAAGAACCAACTCCAGAAAAAGTAAGTTGACTTTTTATCCATTCAGACGTACGAAGGATGTATTATATTTTTTTGATGTTTATTGTAGAAGGTGAAGAAGAAAACCGGACCTGTCAAAACTCAGAACAATTCTAGCGTTTCGGAGAAACCCAAGCTTCCACTTTCGACTTCTGTTAAAGAAGTATACAGTTTATTTCCTGCGTTTCTTTAGCGAGTGTTATAATCTTTTTTAACTGTGAAACAATTTTCTCTCAGAATTCTGCAGATAACGATAGCTGGCCGCATTTAAAGTTACCATTTCTTCAACCTGATAAGATCAAAGATGGAAAGAGGCGTTTGAAAACTGATCCTAACTATGACCCGAAAACATTATACGTTCCTGATGATTTCAAAAACAACCTCACTCCCGTTAGTTTATTGAATCGTTGGTAAATTAGTTTTGATCATACTGTTCCAATTGAAAATTATTATTTTTTTTTTGTAGGGTGTTCGACAATGGTGGGAGCTAAAATCTCGAAACTTCGATGTCGTGTTATTTTTCAAAGTTGGAAAATTCTATGAATTATACCATATGGATGCCGTTCTCGCCGCCAGTGAACTAAATTTAACCTTCATGCGTGTGAGTGGATACAAATATTTTATTTTTCTACTGTATCGAGAAATTTAAATTACAGTTGATTCAAATACCATGTAGGGCGTATAATATGTGTTTTTCTTTTTTAAAAGTCTTTTAGGAAGTACATGAAAATGAAATGTAGTAACTATGTAGTTTCGCAATCGACTTATTTTTTTGAACATTTCTGTTTTGAATTTATCTATTGATTTGTTAAAAATTAATTGAAGGTTTTGTTTGAAGAACAATCTTAGTTTGTGGTGACATGAAATGATATATCTTGGGAAAATGCAACATGCGGACCCGGATGTCAATTCTGAGGTTAAATTAGAACTACCCCTTCAGTTAAAATAATTTTTATGCAATATCATGAACTATGCAACTGATTAATGCAAAATTTTAAACTGGTTTGTCTATGGTTATTCTTGTCTACTGTTCGATTAATATCTTCGCGTAATTTTTGTCATTAGGGTGAATTCGCACATGTTGGATTTCCCGAAATAGCTTATGGCAGATTTTCGGCTACCTTAATTGAAAAAGGATACAAGGTTGCTCGCGTAGAGCAAACAGAAACTCCCGATATGATGAATGAACGTTGTAAAAAAAGTGAGTAAATAAATTTTTTCCTTTCATTACATTCAAAATTGAATATGAGTGATCAGTTTTCTTCTTGCAGTGTCCAAATGTACTAAATTCGATAGAGTTGTGCGTCGTGAAATTTGTCAGATTACATCTCGCGGTACCAGAGTTTTTGGTATTCTTGATGGTGAAACGAAGGAAGCGGAAAGTAATTTTCTCCTTGCAATCGCAGAAAAGGTAATACACACAGTTTTTATTGCTTTAATCGGTATTTAAACATTGAAAAT
This sequence comes from Parthenolecanium corni, assembly GCA_038050395.1. Taxonomy (NCBI): domain Eukaryota; kingdom Metazoa; phylum Arthropoda; class Insecta; order Hemiptera; family Coccidae; genus Parthenolecanium; species Parthenolecanium corni. The sequence goes on from JBBCAQ010000002.1 coordinate 4,513,312, forward strand.
AATCATACGAGGAATAATGATAATTATAAACTACATTTCTTGTTGAAATCTTTGGGCGCCAAATAAATTAAACAAAATACACGTAAGTACACGAGGAAAGTTTCAATTTTTTTGTTAGTTTCAAAGAGAGGAGGAACTCATTTCAATTGTTTCTTTTACTTTGTAATCAAAAAAACTGTTATTACACTTTCGATCTATGGTTCATTCTCTTTCCATTTGTGTCAAGTTCTTTGGTACACCCTTATTAAATTATTGAAACCTTTTCAATAAGTAATACACATTTATACGAGTGAAATTAAAATTAATAGTAAAATATTGATGAATTTTCTAATTGGAATAACAATTCTCATTTAAAAATGCCCTACCTCAGTTTAATTGTTTGAATTTAATTTAAAAGTTGAACCGAGTCTCCCATTATCAGTTGGCGTAATTTGAATTTTGCTAAGCGTCCAGACCAGACATTTCGTGGGTGGCTATGACATTTAAACTCACTGTGTGTTATGAAAATTATATTTCAACCTTTATTTTTGCAGGAGATAAACAACACTTGTTCTCATTATGGTGTTTGTTTCGTGGACACATCTATTGGATTATTTCATATTGGCCAGTTTGAGGATGACCGTCACGCATCTCGTCTTCGAACCCTTGTTGCTCATTACACCCCTGTGCAGGTGAGGTGAATTTCACGTTCTTGCTAATCGTTTACTACTTTCTACTATTCAGTAATGGATTTGGCCTTCGTAGATTTTGACAGAAAAAGGTCAAGTAACAGCCAGAACTCAGTCATTGTTTAACACAGTTCTTTCTTCGGCTTTAAAAGATTCCTTAGCACCTGAAAAAGAATTCTGGTCTTCGTCGAAGACGTTGATTACATTAGTTGAAAACTATTACCCAGATAAAAATTTACCGGCTCTGTTACTCAAATTTCTTGGAGAAGGTAAGCGTCGTTCAGCCTTCAAAATGTACTTGTACGTATCATTAGTTGATTACTTCTTTAACTGGTTTGTTTCTGGCAGAATCTTTGGTAAACATGACCTCAAAGGATGAAAACGAGCTTGGAATTAGGGCGTTAGGTGCTGTAGTTTGGTGTCTTCAGCGTAGTTTAATTGATTATCAACTTTTGACGATGGGTCGATTCACCCTTTATGAACCATTCGATTCGAAGATACCTATACCGTTGTCCTCTGAGAATGATACGATCGATGAATTCACAAATAAACACATGGTTCGCAGATTGTAATACGTATTGCTTTCATTGGACATTTGACTATCTACTAAAGTAATTTTGAGTGCAGGTATTGGATGCCATTACCCTGAAAAATTTGAACATTTTAGAAAATGCGAACGGAAGCATTCAAGGAACACTGTTGCATAAACTGGATAATTGCTGCACCCCATTTGGTAAAAGGTATTGATGCAATTTTATTTCCTCTCATTTCTTTCAAGTTGAATTATTCAGTAATTATACCTGTTTAGTAACCAACCCTTCGAATACGGTTTTATTGTTAAACGTAGAACATTTTTAATGCTTTAATTTAAAATTGTGATTTTTTTCAATCTTCTCATTCATCTTGTTGAACAATATATGAAAATGCACTCTACACCTTGAAATTTTTCATGTTTTAGATTATTATTACGATGGATCTGTAGTCCTCTGGGCAGTATCAGTTCGATTGAAGCTCGTCAAGAAGCGGTACAGTTTTTAATCAATTCGGATATGATTCAGGATATCAGATCAGTTCTATCGCAGCTACCAGATTTGGAACGTCTTTTCTCTCGGTACTATAATCAATATTTTTGCCAGCCGATTGTTTCCAATTTTTTTTCTTTCTAATTCCTTCATTGTTCTAAAGTTAAATTTTTTTCAGTTAATGTTCATTGTTGAACAATAGCTTCGTTTATATTTGTTTGTAGAATTCATTCGCAAGGTTCAAATGGCATCAAAGAGTCTCAGCCAGACACCAGAGCATGTCTCTTCGAAGAAAAGAAATATTCCAAACGAAAGATCGTCGATTTCATTACAACTTTAAATGGATTTAAAGTCGCCACAAAAATGATCGATTTATTTGAAAGTAATTGTCTCGCCGCTATTAATCGTATTTTATTATCGAAGTCTGACTTGAAGAAATTGATACTTGCAAATAGCAAGTAACTAGAAAAAAATTGAAATAATATAAAATTGCAGAAAAATACTGTTAATTTCGTGATAGCCGAACTCCGAGACAATGACATTCAGCTTGTTCCAGTCTCGGATATTTATTCGGTAGAATAATATTTGTTTTTAAGTAAATTTCAAAAGCTTGAACACAGTTGGCCAAACTTCTCAGGAAGCAATTAGGCGAGTAATCCTTTGTTGGCCAATTTTGACTAGGCACTCGAATGTATTCTTCCATTTCGAAATTTCTCTTCAACTATAAACTTGAATTGGCGCGGTATTTTTGTCGTCCCCGCGACACAATTCTTCATCTGCCACTGAGTAAAAATATTCCGACAAAGTGACATGCTCTTTAATGGATATTGGATAGTTTTTCAGTTTCATGACTTGACAACTAAAATTATATGATATGTTCATATATTTTTGTATAAGTTTCTTACTTTTTCTTCTTCCTCTTCTGTTGCCAGAAATTCCGGAAGAAGAAATGCCAAACCTAATTCGTCAATGCTGCACATCAGCATCTCGAAGTGAAAAAGGTTCATACCCCGACTTATCGCATCATTTGCAATTTTTCGAGGTGATTTCACGTATTTGTAACGACCTCCAATGGCTGGCATTGAGTGCGCTTAGCGTGTTCTATGTTTTTTGAGCAATTACTTTGACATTTAACTTTATTATTATTATTTTTTTTGTTACCATCTAAATTTCTTGATTTTATTACTCCTATTGCAGCGAGCGTTTGATCATCAAGAAGCACAAAAAGAGGGCCGTATTTTACCTTCACCAGGAACTGATACGGATTATGATAATGCCATGGAAACATTGAAAGATATTGAAAAAGAATTGAACAAGTACTTGAAAGAGCAGTGCGCTCATTTCGGATATAAAGTTAGTGAATTCTCTTTTTAATGAATTTTGAAAGGTCGGTTTGAAAACCAATCTTGAATGATGGTATAAGGTGCAAAAGCATGAATAAGATCTTCCTTTGAAATGAATTTGTCAGGCTTAAGGACTTGAAATTTCATTCAATGTATTATCCGAAGGCACTTCTTAAATTTGAAAAAATTAAAATAGCGTACAAGTTAGCGAGAGGATCCTGAAAAAGGTACGTCTGTTGTTATACTCCTACAAAAAAAAAAATACAATCTTGTTCGACCACCGACCTTTCGTTGTGTTTTAAATTAACCCTGTAATTTGAAACTTTTATATTATATTTAATCTGCTTATTTATTCAGGTTAATTATTTTGGATCGGATAAGAAACGTTATCAGCTCGAAGTTCCCGAATCAGCTATCAAAAGAGCAAATTCGAAGTACGAATTGGTTGGACAAAGAAAAGGTTTCAAAAGATACGTTACAGAGGAAACAAAGGTAATTTTTAATGTTGCAACGCTGATTATCTATGTAGAGGGTCGAGTTTAAGGAGTGGTTTAAGTGTAAACTGTAAACTTGAAGAGACAGAGATCTAATTTACTAAAAATGGAAACGCTTCTTGTTTTACGCAGGAGCAATAAATGCTCCTCATTTTATGCCTTCTACAAAAAATGCACTTCCATATAATTATGCAGGAGATAGAAACGCTGCTTGTTTTAGGTAGCAGCAATCAATGTTCGTCATTTCGTATCTGAGAAAATAGTGCTTAGCACAATGAATATTATAAGCTGACCCTGCACCGTGCCTTTCTAGTCTTTTATTTTACAAATACGAGTAATTATACCGCACTACTCGAACGGTCAAGTGCCAAAAGGCTCGACGCCACAACTCAGTCATTCTTTTGGAACTCGATTCTCTCTATTAGTTGAAAGTAATATACGAATTATGTAAAATACTCGTTATGTCTCAGTCCTTCTTGGAACGAATGATTGCCGCCGAAGAAGAGAAGATAAATGTTTTGAAAAATCTCCGAGAACGTATATTTTCAAAATTCAGCGAAAAGTAATTTTTCTATCGTTAATTCATTTTGTTTCGCATAAATTATAGTTCGTCTTAAAATTTATGAATTTATTTCAAACAGATTTTCCGATTGGCATGCTGCGATACAATGTTTATCGGTGCTGGATGTATTGACATCTTTTGCAGAATACAGTAGAAACGAAGAAGTTACATGTTTACCAGAATTCGTTGCCATTTCGACCAGTCAGAGTGTAAGTTTTGAATGAAAATTTTCATATTGTGTCGATGTTGGAGGTTTTGATGGTCTCGGTAGTTTTATTTAGCAATTTTCAGAACAGTCTAATTACTGATTTAGCACATTAGGCATTTGCCTACAGATGTTAGCATTTTGGGGGCGCAAGATTTCAAAAGAGTCTCTTGACTAATCGAGTTGAAATGTCAAATATTTTTAGTGCACTGACCTGCTGATGATAATGAAGAATTATTATCATCAACTTTCGTATTTATCTTTCCCCCCCCTGCTTTCCCTCCAAAAATTATTTCAAGAGGTGAACTCCTCGCGCCATGAATTTCTTGCACAAATACACATGTATTAACCAGTTCTGCTTTTTAATCAACCCACCATCCAATGAATCTCAATATTTGAGGCAAGTTTATTTAGCCTTCTTCTAATTTGAAAAGGCCAAATATGAATGAATCTGATGAAATCAGCTATGAACCTACGATTTTTCTTCATTCAAATTAATTTATCATTTAATTTTTTTTAATGAAATAAGTATTTCTATCACCAAAAATTTTAACTCGGCTGAAAAATTTGAAAATCCCTCCTAAGCCACGATTTTATTTTGGTTTTTCTACCTATTTGTATGTGTATTCCATCGTAAATAGGGTGTTCATCGAAAAAGAATACTTGTAATCCTTATTAAAATTTTCTAAAATTTTTTATCTATTAAATAATTTTTCGTATATATAGGTTACCCAATATTTTCTGATCAGATTTTAAAATTACTCTCAATAAAAACTCATTTTTCATTTTTTTTTTTTTTGTACAATTTCTATTTTAGCGTTTTAAAAATTTTTATTCGTAGTTGCTGAAAGTTTTATCTGGTTCGCTGTTTGAAAACATTTTGACATGTTGATTTTTTCCTGACTTCATCAGGTTGAAAATTCATTTTTTTTTGTCCGTCATTACTTGAATTTGAGCTCCTATTTGAAAATCATAATTCTGAACCTCATAACCAAAGTGATTTAATTCGAAATTTTTGCAGTTGAAGTTCTCAAAGTACATCTATTTCACTTATTTTGGATATTATTTTAAGAATGACGAGTTGTTATTTTGGAACACTTGAGTTCACCGGACTCGAATCGCTTTGGTTCTAAGGTTCAAAATTGGAAGAAAAGGAAAAAGCGAATCTTGAAAAATCTGTTCAGAGTGAGATTCTTTCACTCTTGCGTTTCGTTTTGAGAAATTTGTTGTTATTAGCAGGGAGGAGATAAGTCCATTTTTTCAAATTTTACATGGAAAAAAAGCACTTATGCCTCATAGCTCTCTTATGTAACACCTCAAATATAAAATATATTTTCTCATAATATTTTTACTGTAAGTAGGATTTGGTGTCTTCAACCTCAGAAGAATACGTCAAGTTACACCTGTTCTCGCCTATCACTGTTCTTATGTTTATTTTATTTTTAGCCTTTTGTTTTTCTAAATGATGGGCGCTATCCGTGTTCAATTAACGATGATGTTTTCATTCCTAACTCAACGGTCGTTGGTAGTTGTGGCGATGAATCGCATCCGCAACTGGTGTTGGTCACCGGACCTAACATGGGCGGTAAATCAACCCTGATGCGACAGCTTGGTTTGATCGTAATTATGGCTCATATGGTATAAATAGCTCACATTTTCCGTCCAGTTTTGAAAATACTGTATTCGAGGAGTTATAAAGTTGATATTATTCGTGCTGTAGGGTTGCTTCGTTCCTGCTGTTGGTTTGAAACTCAGCCTCGTGGACAGAATTTTTACCCGACTGGGAGCAAATGACGATATAATGGCCGGTGAGAGCACATTTTATGTCGAGCTGTGCGAAACAAGTTCCATTCTGCAGCATGCCTCCAAACATTCGTTAGTTCTCATCGACGAACTTGGTACGTGTGTCGTGTTACAGTTTGCAGAGCGTTATTTTCATACCATAAGCATAACACAATTTCATTTGTTCAAAAAATTTTTGAGAGGAAGCCCATACTTTTCGTGTGACTAGTCATTATGGTGAATCAAAATTAACTCAAATTTAGATGTTTTCTAAATTTTTCAGAATTTGTTCTGTTGTATACGAATTTTAAACTCTGATGCATCGCGTCTTCATTTTTACTACTACCAATTTTTTAATTGGATTTACTATGTTGTGGTTGGTTCTGGAAAGAGTATAACCGTGGGTTACTTCGTATTAAAAATTCATGGAAGCTCATAACCGTACCAAATTTTTCTGACCTAAGAATTCATATTTCAAGCTGTATTCCTCCGATTTAATAAGATTAGGTTTAACCTCTTTTCTTTATTTTTTCCAATAAGTATATCATTTTTACCTTGTATTTTTGACGATTTTCTTTCCACCAGGTCGTGGTACTTCTACTTATGATGGCACCGCTATTGCTTCAGCAGTACTGAAGGAACTTAGTCGTATACAATGCAGAACTCTATTTTCAACTCATTATCACTCGTTGGTTGAGGATTTTAGAAACGACGCCAGTATTGCTCTGGGGCACATGGTTAATACGAATCAAATTTTTTTGGTTGTTTTTGTGACCGTAGATACCCCGTGGTTATTTATATGCCTATCTGTTTTAGGCGTGCATGGTTGAAAACGAAAATGAAGACGAAGAAAATGATTCAGAAGAGACAGTGACATTCCTGTACAAATTTGCTGTAGGAGCATGTCCCAAATCATACGGGTTTAATGCTGCAAGGTTGGCTGGTATGCCACGAAATATTACTAAAGTTGGACAGCAGCGGGCTAAGCAACTGGAAATCGACGTGTGTAAACGTAATAACTTCAAAAAGTTATTCCAAATGGATGTAAACAGCGTGTGTGCATTAATTGCTCAGTTGTGATATTTTTTTTTTTGCTGTAATATTTCTTTGTTCCTATCTCCGTTTTCATATCTGTATGTTTTTTAAATGACGCTTATTGGAAAAAGAAGTTAAACTCCGTTTTTCAGTTCCCTTGAAATATGATGTAAATTTTAAGAAAGCATAACTGCGTAATTGTAACTTAGCTCGGTTGTAAATAAAGTAAATACTGAATCGTTTATTTATCGTGAGAATCGCCATACTTCGTTCCACAGGTGCAAAGTTGAGACAAGTTTGTAGAATCCTAAAATTCGAGAACGCGTAGGTACACATATAGACTAGGAAAATTCGTACAGAATCGAAATTTTGCACGGAAATTTCGATTCTGTTCGTGAAGTTACAAAAAAATCCCGATAGATAGCGCCACGTGTATATGAACCTTCGAAAACTCGATTTTGAAAAATTCATTTTCAAGGGCCAGTATTACAAATGTTCCTATTTTTCACGCATAGCAGTAAGGGCTGGTATTACAAACGTTCCTGATTTTTCTTTGGTAAAAAAATTTTTTTTTATTTCGAACGATATTTTGTATATAGATGATTCGTGCCAAAGTGAACGTGTTATGTCATTTGTGGCTCGAAAAAAGAACAACTCCGTGTATATTATCGAGCCTCCAAGTCCAAATCGTGATTTCGTGAAATTGTAACTGGCAAGGGCAACACAGAAAAACGGATATTCGAAGTTTTTTCATTAGAATTTAATTATTTAGCTGCACTGATATTGGGCTCACGAACTTTTTTCCCTAGAGCCGAGTGCAACACTGTGCCACAAATATTAATTTTGTCTGTTTGCTTTTGTGTTTTTCTCCTACACGAAAAATTCAAAATATTACGAAGGCGGCAAAATCGTTGGGTGAAGTGAGGTTGTGAAGAAAGTCTGTAAAGAAAGTTGAGTTCGGTTTCGTTCAAGTCAAGTCAAATCACACAAGTGCCCATCGGTCAACGGAAAGTTATTAATCATCTTCCCAAGATTACTTTGTAATTTATAATTTATGATTAATTTTATAGTTTATACCTTCTGTAGTCGTTCGTTTGATTTTGGTTTGATCGCATGAACAAGTTACGTTGATCATTAATTCGATAATTTCTCAAAAATTATATAGTATTGTCAACAGCACTGCAAATACTTTTATCCATGGTCGACCGCTGAAATATGTAACTAAGTCATAAGTGAGTGCTTTTGTATTTGTACTATGAACTGTGATTTTAAAACAATCCACAATGTATGTCGACAATCTTGTCTCTGGTTTCTATAACGTAATTGCGAAACAGGTAAATCGTCATTTATTCTCGTTATTAATCTCATCCTCTCGTAATTATATCTGAAACAAATTTTCGCAATTTCTGTTACTCAGAGGGTTCTGATTCTTGTTCATTACGATATCGATGCCATATGTGCGGCGAAAATATTGCTCACTATTTTTCGTTATGATGCTGTGTCTTACACAATGATTCCCATTACCACTGTTACCGACTTAGTTTCCGCTTATCAGGAACACAAACAAGATGTAAGTTTTTCCGTACAAAGAAATCATAGTCTATAAATTATTATCATCTATCATGTCACATTTGTAGATTAAATATGTTATTCTAATCAATTGTGGAGGAACCATCGATGTCGTGGAGAATCTAGAACCAGAAGAACATGTTGTTTTCTTCATCGCTGATAGCCATAGACCCACTGATGTGTGCAATATTTACAGCTTGAATGACCAGGTTTGTTAGAACATATTTCACTCGTAGGTAGAAGACGTTTTATTTTACGTTCAAGTTAAACTAAACCTGTACTTTCAGATTCGACTACTCTGTAAAGCTGATCCAGAGGAAAAAGTTCCGGAATTCTATGATATTTTTAAGGACGACGATGATGATGACGAATCGATTAATGTAAGTTCTGACTTATAGTCTTGCTACCTAACTGTAGGTTCTAAATTTCTTTTTTGCTTCATCAATTTCGTTTTAAATCAGCTCGATGAAGAAATCTCAGACGAAGACGACGAAGACAATGTCAACGCTGAAAGTCGTGCTGCAAAAAGACTTAGAATGGACGAACATGCTCTCAATAAACGTGCATGGGAGAAAACACGTAGAAGATTATTATTTGAATATATGCAGTTTTCATATTATGGTCGATCGGTTAGTGACTCAGTATTTCGTGTTCATTTCAGCTTTCAATTTTCAATTTTAATCATAATTATTGTATCCTAGGCTGCTATTTTAATGTACGAATTGTCCTGGCAATTACATCGAGACAACGTCGACTTGCTGTGGTAAGTAGAATTAAATTTTGTAACTAAGAAATGCTTTGAGAATTCTTATCTTTTTTTGTTGTAGGTGGGCTATCGTAGGTGTTGTCGAACAATTTATTTTAAATAGAGTTGAAATTCTCCAATATCTTAACGAAGTTGAAAAAATTTCTGCTCATATCGGAAGACTGTGTCCAAATGTTCAGAATAACAGCGATAATTCTTCTCAAACCTCATTTATAACTTCGCAGCAAAATAATTCTGCTCCTACTTTGAGAATTAATTGTGAGAAAGAGTACGTTTCCAGTTCAGTTTTAAATTATCGTCTGCTAGAATAACTTTGAAAAATATTATTCCGTTTTTGTTTTTTCGTGTCAACAGCTTACAGCTAGCTTTATATCGACACTGGACAGTGGAGAGTAGTTTGAAGTATACCATGTTTACTGCTGTCGCCTTAAAACTATGGGCCATCAAAGGAGAAAAACGATTACACCAGTTATTAGCAGAAATGGGGTTTGTTATTTGTCGTTTTTACTTTTGTTGATACTTCTTGAAATGTGCTTTTATTCAACAGTCTACTCGCACATTATTTGGTGTTGACCCATGAAATGCTACATTCGTAGTGCATTGTGAATTCTTATATTGTGAATGATTTCCGCGCTTATTGGGTTCCGCTTTAGTTCGCCAAAAATACTACTTCCTATAAATCGTTTCTACCTACTTGCATATGCCACCACAAAAAACATGTGTTTGATACAGGAAAAATGTTGTGTTACCTTTGACAATACGGTGAATGGGGATGTGTTATTATTTTGTACATTCGGTTTGTATTTCGTTTTATAATATTTGAGGCCTAATGTACTCAGCTTTTGTAAACTGAATAACTCAAAATTAGAATCTCCTTTGAGAAATTTTAATGAAAAATGGTATCTAAGAAATCTAAACAATTCCATTCTAGAATCTAGTATGATTCAGATTACCACTGTTGTAAAAAATATATTCCGTGGCCAAAGAATTGAATTCAAACTTTCTACGAGTTTTTCTTAATAGCATGTAATCGTGTAGAATACTACGAGTATATTCGTAGAATATAAAGTTTCTCATGTGAATGTTTTAGTATAATAACTAATTATTCTACCCTCGATTCTGATCTATGTGATCACGGACGTAAGACCGAAGAAACCCTTTCATGAAATCCCATACTAAAGCGGCACTCAAAAAAGTGTGAAGATGAAGGAACTAGATTAGTACTCGATATTTTTGAAGCGAATCTGAATTATGATACGAGTAAAATAATTGGATTTATATTAAATAACGAACAATGGTCATTCGTTAAGGAAAGGTCGTGCTTGGAAATGAGGTTATTCTGTTCAAAGATCTGCAAAACGTAATTACAAAATTTTTTAAGATCTAAAGAAATTTGAATTTTTTGCGAAAAATATGTTTTGCTCTGTTTGTAGTTTTAGATTATATTGACAACATTACACTTGAACCTTAAATTCTTGCCGATAAAGAAACAAATCACTTTTTATTCCAAATCGTACGTTTTGAATTTTTGGAGTCTTTGAAAATCGGTCTATACTTTTTTATCTGGTTTAACAAACGCTTTTGAATTTAAAATAAAGATACCCGGACTCTTCGATTCTATTCTATTTTTCTTTGTTATATCGAAGACAATTTGATGGTCGTTAGTGAAAAGAAAATTATAAAATGTGTGAGTATGATTTTATATATAATCTGTTTACTCCTTGGTTTTCTTCAGTATAACATAATATTTGAAAGGTTAGTTGCTGAAAAGATCATAGTTCCTGATTTTTTGTGTCACATTTTTTGTGTATCTACCTAAATTAATCGATTACAGCATACTGACATTGTCTTGGTAGACTGAGTTAAGACATCAGATCTGAAGAAAAGATAACTTTCGAATAATTTCTGGTATTATAATCTCCGCCAGATGCTTAAAACTGAGCAGCTTTGTATAAGTTGTTTATGTGAACTATAGTTTTTACAACCTACTCTTCGATGGATCGAGTGATAATTGTATTCCTAAACTTTATATAATAAATTTATTCTTTCCAAATCGTTTTCAGTTGAATGAAAGCGTCTCTTTTCAGAAATAACATTCATTTACTTAATTTTTTCGTTTAGATTACCACTAGCTGAAAGTCGGCAGCAGTATTATTCCATGGACTTGACGTTGAGAAAGGAATTTCATAGTATGATAGAAAAATTGTCTGATAGTCGGAACCTGACGCATATAATATACCCGTCATTTACTCTGTTGCAAGGATTTCGCACCAAGTATCAGGCAGCTGATTACGTTTATTCACTGTTAGCCTTACTATCTAATAATGTTAGTATTTTTCAAATATTTTATTTACTTTTTCTTATGTGCAGTGGAAAACTTAGAAAAATGTGACAAAATACGAGTTAAATTTGTGTTTATTCTCTTCCCTTTCGAAGCTTCAGTGAAATTAGCCTCGTTGTGTAAAAGAATTTTAATTGAATTCTCCAAAATTTAACGCTTCAGCCGAACATGAACTTACTTGTGACAGCCGGGTCATATTCCGCTACCTTCCTCCTACCTGATGACCAGAAAAGTTGGCGAAAGCCTGAAGCTTTATAAAATACACTCGAAACTCCGAGTATAAAACCCCCAAGAAAATACCTCGTCTCTTGCTCCAGCTCCAGTTTTCCCCTATAACCAGAGTCATAGTGCTCTATATTCATGTTGGAGCTAGTATTAGAGTTCTAAAGTCATCCGGAGTCTTTCAAATCACCTCTTCTTTGTTGTTTTTCACAGCTTTGAAAAGTTTTATTTTTTTTTGCAGACTCGTGGAAAAAGTATACGGGATTGTTTCTACGACGCAATGGATGCCTTATCAAGGTAATTTTGCAGACTCCTCGAGTGTTGCAAAACCTTTTGCGCTTCATTTTAGTAATCCAAATATTTTCCATTTTGCAGGTCAAAAAAAGATCTCCTAGTTGATGGTATTGAAAAATCGAAAAAGTTTTTAACGATTATGTTTAAACACGTTCAAAACGCTCTTGATATGAAACAAATTGTCTTAGCTGGACCATTTTATTACTACGTTATTCAAGAGGTAATATTAGTTTTTCGAAATTTTTTGTTGGCTGTCTTTGCGAAGGCACTCATTTATTTGTGCATATATTTTTAGGGTACACTAAATGCAAGGTATTATTCTAATCCGGATTGCTTATGGTTGATTGCCACATTTGCTCTTAGAGCGTACGTTGCTGCTTCTCGTAAAAGTCGAGCTGCTCGATTACCTTTAATTGCGTCTGCTCCTCTGGAAGAGGGTTTTTGTCTACTTCTTGGTGTGCCTCCGGTTGCTGAGACTGTGCCCAGAAGGTAAAATTGAACGTAACGAGTTCACGCTATTTTTTAATGCTTCATGTCCTCAAAAGAGGATCGTTAATATTTATGTTGTGGTGATGATTATTTTGTCATTGGTTTTCAAGCTGATACAAATCTCCAAGTGTGCTACTGTGAAACATTTTGTCTGAAAATAGGAAGATTATGCTGATATGACCGAAAAATATTCTTTCTTTTTTTTAACGTTAAAAAAGCATTTTATAGCTCCTTGAATGTTGAGACCTCGGTCGTATCCTAAAACGGCCAGTAATAGTGTACTCCTTAGTTGGTTTGTCCTTTAATGGTCAAAAGAACAAATTTAATTTGAAGATTTAATTGCGTGTATTATTATCCTTACTTATTTGATAAATAAAGTAAAAATTTTTTGAAGCGCTTCATTTCGCAGCATAACAGTCAGGGTTCAGATCCTGCCTTGATCCTTTTTTTTTCACTTCAATTCAGAATTAATTATTCCACTTTCTGCCGAATGAGCTTCAGCCCTTGGCACCTGCAATGTATTGTATTAATTTGTATTTAAACTTTTCAGCTTTTTTGGCAAAGCTTTTGAACAAGTAGCTGAAAAAACAGGCTGCATGGTCAAAGCGGACTTCTTCGACTCTACTGGTGAGTTCAATATTGCTCATGCTTAAAATCGTAGTTTTTCCTGAAGATTATTTGGTTGTTTTTTTTTCCCAACTTTTTCTAGTTGTAAAAATACACGTCGCCGATAGACCTAAAATTTTCGATGCTCTTGCGGTACTGTTAAGTTAACATAAGCCCACGGTTTATGCAACAAATCGTGGATTATGATTTTCATTTTGTTCATTTCATGAAATTGAAAGGATAAAAGAATAACTTCTGAGATTATGCTGGTGCCGAACTGGAGCATTGCCTATCATATTTCATTGAAATGGTTTACAAAGACGCTGTTTGAAGTTTTTCATTTATTTTTGTAGGAACGTGAAATTTATTCTTCAAGTATTTGTTAACCATGCTGCTTGGTAAGGCTCAGTTTACTTCGAACATTATAATTACGTCTATAGCAGACTGATTTTATTGACCTTAATTTTGAATGTTGTCGTAGTCTTGATTTTTCTATTGTTCATTGTGTAAATGTATAAAACTTTTGTGTTCATGTTTTGAATAAGTTTATGAATTGCTAATCCTGAAGCGTCAAATGTGCTACTCTCTCGGGTTAAATAGAACTTTTTGTGTAACATTTTTATTTAGTATAATATATTGAGAATTTTCTCACTAATCAATTTACAGCACCGTAGATCACGTTCTTTGATCGCGGCGAAATGAAAAAAAGTGAAAAAATTCATGATTAAAATAAGAGTATTACGAAAATGTTGGAACAAAAAATAACTTAAGAATTGAAAATTTTTGCATTTTTCAGTTTATCAGAGAGAAAATAATACGAAAAAAATCGGAATTTTGAGATTTTTAATTAGCTATACCGGGTTTTGAACTTGGCAAAAATGTACTACTTATTGGGAATTATTTTTTGTTCCTGAATTTGCTTTTTAGAAACGAAAGTACTGAAAAACGTGTTTGAGAAGGTTAATTAAAGCTGAAAATCAAAAATCCATTCTGAATTTACAGTGTGATGAATTCACCTGTAGCACAGTATGCTACAGGGAATTTGGCCAACAGGAACTTTCCGTACTTTCATAAAATGTTACCATTTTAGATGAAAATTCTAGCGTGATATTGTCATTTTACATAATCAATACTGAAAGACAAATCCCATAAAAGAAAAAAACATACTATTGAATTAAACAAAAACAATTTCAAGTTTCGTCATGTTATCTGGGCCAAACAACAATAAGTTAGGTACGAAACTATCAAGTAAATCAGTCAGGTACTTGGATGACAAGAACAAATTAATTTTCATTTATTGTGCAGAACAAATAATAAATTCTTCACCACGAACCCAACATTAACAGTTCACTGACGAGATACAAGTTAACCAAAACATAAATTCAACGCATTAGAATTTAATTTACCTAAATATTACTTCCACAGGAAATCTATTGACTCATAAAAAATTGCAATTATTATTACTCCAGCCTAGTATTGACTACTGATTGTAAGTATATTCAAATGATGGAACTTGGAAAATGCACATGCCATAAACGGTGAAACTAAACACCAATGTCTCAATAATGTTCATCAACTTACCTATAATTTTCATAAATGAAATTAATAATTTATTCAAACTGTTCAAGAGAATACAACTTGTAAATCGTTTTACTAATGGTGGGCCCTATATTACGATTTGTTAATCCATACTGTAGATTCGATAATAACATTTCCGGATTTTCCGATTTTTTAAAAGCAGCTATCAAATCACGAGGGGTTGGGTATTTTTGTGTAATAGCAACAGCCTTCTCAGCGGATAAACCTTTTAACTGAACCAATTGTTTGATGAACATTTCATGAATTTTCAAAGTCTGTGAAAAAAGAAAACGCAAAAATGAATTTCCGAGTAGACAGTAATCATCATGAATTCTATTTTATATTCTAGAAGTGTGTTGTGATTAAATGCATTTTGCAGAAGGTTTTTCGGGGAGTAGAAAAAAAAAAATTATAATTTACAGAACAGCTTTTGAGAATATACTAAAAGTTTCTCACTTTATTTTTCACTGATGATTTGGAAAATTCTGCAAAAGTCATTAGTGATATAATATCTTCCTTGATGTTGAACGGAGGCAAATCATTTTTGGAACATGAAATTAAAGTTTTATCCTGAAACATTGAAAATGGCACATTATTTTCAACTAAAGGAACAAAAGGATTTCAGAAAAATGTAATTTGAAAGATTCTTGAAAGTACTGTAGAAAAATGTACCTTGAAAGATTCTATGAGTAATCTTGTAAATACAGATAAGTAATTCATTGAATGCGAATGTTTACAGGTAACTTTGACAAAGAATGAATCAACGAGTTGAGTATTAACTACGGCTTGATGTAAAGTATTAATGGGTAACCCGAATCCAATTTCTTTGCCATATTTTTCGATTAAATAAGTGACATTTTTCAAACTGCATTGTCGCAATCGAAACTGAAATATAATTCAAAAACATTTGAATTTTTTAAATAAACTAATAAAACATCTAAGTAAAAACAGAAACCCAAAATGTAGGCTTTCAAGAAAAACCAAGAAAAATATTGAAAATACTTCAACTCACTCATTTTTGAAGGCTATATTTTCACTTTTATCGAATTTATTTTTAATAATAATAAAAACTTCAGCTCTCTTTCTGGCAAGACCATCAGAAGATTTAAGTTTTGTAAAACCTATTTACAAATTCACTTTACAATAGTCAGACGTATGAAAAAACAAAATACTCGTACATTAAAATTTTGATTCACTGAATCTAGATTGGAGTACGAGGATTTGAAAAAAATGGTCAAGTAATATTTCACACAATTCAGACGTTTCATGACAGCAGGGTTCAAAGAAAATTCTTCTTTTTAGAATTCTATAATAAATATTAGAGCTTGAATACAATTATTTATAAACCTTTCTGTTGCCGATGAGAATAAAAAATTCGTATAATATAAAAATACATAAAAACATGAACTGTTTTATTACTTTTTGTTCGTGAAATCTACCATCCTTTATACTTGAACCAAGATCGTCCATTCTTTTTCTTTCAACTATATAAGGAAGCAACAATTCTTTTCCACTTTGATCACGAGCAATCCAGACAAAATCACCAACGCTTAGCTGTCTCGTTTCAAATTTAGTTTTTAAATTAGTCAGCACGCGTATAGTATCATCACTCATCGGATTTTTCGTTTTCCCCCTGCAAAGTTAAAATAATATTAATAAATATAATAAACAGCTACTTAACATCGACTGTTTTTAAAACACGATGACGGATTAAAATTAATTACTAATAATAACTATTTTTGATTCATTAGTTCTCATTTCAAAAGAATAATGCAGGGTATATTACTCTAAGCTGAAAAATGTTCTTAAAATTAAAAATAAAATATTTTGATAACAATTTTTGCATTTTAAAAAAAATGTTATAAGACGTAAACGATAGCTGCTTCAACCAGCATGTCGATATTATTAAAAAAATTTTTCGAAAAAAGAAATTCTATGAAATTTTTCAGATTCTTTCACGACAACAAAAGCGAAAAAAGCAATTGAACAATTATGTCTAGTATTCGGATCTATTTGAAAGATTATACTCACGAAGTTTCTCGGATATCAACAAGTAGAATTATTTCAAACTCTCCTGGCATAAAAATGATCTGCTCGAAAGTTTCAGAGGCTGAGTCACAATTTTTATTTTGAATAGTTGAACTAGAAGATGCAGAGGCGCAATCATCATAAGAAAGTCGATTACTAGCAGAATTGTTCTCCAACTAAAATCAGAATGAACCAATGAAAATAAAAAAACAAGAATACAAAAAGTTTCGATCGATTAGATTTACTAGATTTACTCACGTCATCGTCTTCGGTTAAATCAATACAATTCGGTTTTTCATTTGTATCGCTACAAATTAATTTGGGTGGTGAAGAAACTAAACCTTTATCACATAAATTAAATGATGACGAACTGCTCGATTCAGTTGATGAACTTGGTAATTTTACAGGAGAAGTCGCGGAGGAATACCGAGAGGAAAATCCCGTTACAGTATTTTTGGAGGAATTTTTATCTTCATTTGTAGAAAATGTACTGCAGGGTTTAAATTTAGAAGACAGAGGGGATTTTCTTTCGTCATGCGACAGTTTGGCAGCTAAATCTTCGCCCTCTTCTGTTAATGAAAACCTTAGCAACAAGAAATACTTGATGAGTACAACAAATTATTTAATAGTTGAAATCAAATATTAGAACCTACTTTGCAGGACATCCTGTTCTAGATACTAATCCTTTTTTTATCAACGTGGACATAGAACTCCATGCAGTGTAATAATTTGCGTTTTCTGATTTCGTGAACGAGACGTCAGAGAATTCTTGAGCTTTTTCAATCAAATCTTGTTTTCGTAGAAATGCTGAAAAAATTGAAAAACGTTATACAGACGAGAATAGGATATTGATGATAGTTTGAAATGCATGTTAAACCTTCGTTAGGTTCTCTTCTTTTGTGTTGAAGAAGAGCAGTCAAGATTGCATAGCCGCCGGATCCAGCACTCGGCAAATAAGCCTTTTTTTTACGAGGGGATGTAATTCCATTCTGAATGGATGATGCCTGTTAAAAACAATACAACACTTTTAATAACGTTGATAAAAACATGTTGATAAATTATTTTTCAAAGAAAATATTTACAATACCGATGGAGATTCTACTTTTCTCTTGTTTCCCTTGACTGTTTTTTTTCGAATTGGAGAAGTCGAGGGAGCGATAGGGACTGATTGAACGTCTGTCAACAACGGCTCTATGGTTGAAATGAAATTATTAACAAATTGAAATATTAGCAAAATAAACAAAATAAGTAAAATTTACAGACTCGAATCATTTTGTCGGTATTCGGCTAATTTTTTGTCCAGTTTTACACATAATTTATTACCGAAATTCTTCAGAATAAGGCATTCCGCTCCACTGTTCAATTTTAAAGGATATTTGCGGAGAGAAATCAAAGCCTGAAAAAATAATCTACCATTTTTTCTAAAACACCAGCGAAATAAAAATCATAACGTATTTTAAAATGAATGTACTTACGTTTTTATAGCAGTATTGCAATTCGGAATTTTTGTTAGCTGCTTCGAGTCTCCATTCTTCAAGCCACTGCTCAAAAAGAGGATTGGGTGAATTCTTCGGTTTAACAGTCTTTCGACGTTGAATTTTATCCATACTATTAACTTCTTACGTGAATTAGTTTAAAATGATCTGTATGGGAGGTTTTGAATTTGACTACATTTCACGTTATAACTGAGATAGCGATTTGAGATTCAAATAATGAAAGATTAAAATTAAGGTAAAGAACAAGTTGAAGTTGCCTCGGGCAAAACAAAATTCGAATAATATCAAAAAACTCAAATTTCCCACCAGTTCATACCGGGTTCAATTTCAAAAACAGAGTTCAAAAATATTTATTTCTATTTCTGATTTCACAAATATCATGGAAGTACCCAGAAGCACCACTCGCCGAAAACAAACATAAAAACACAAACACAACGAAGCCGAAGCGAAAAAAAGAGAAAGAAGTCAAAAAATAAAAAAATAATAGCGCCAAATCTGCGCCGAATATGTTTTCTCTGGTTTTCTCCAGTTTTCTCTCTCACTCATTATGATTTTACGCTTGCCCAGTTCAGCGCATGCGCTGCGCATGAGACGAAAAGGAAAGACAAGGACAACTTGTTCCTCGCAGGTCTTCTTTTTTCGCGTCTTCTCTATGTTTTACTTTGCTTCATCACCAGAGTCTTGACTCTTGGGACTGTAGCTGCTGTAGCCCTATAAGACCTGTTGTTGATACGATAAAGTCTGTCGTAACTCGTAAGTTGACCTAATTAGCAGATTTTAGGTGGTTTTCTAGTGAAATTATATAATTATATGAAAAGAAAATCTAGTTTTCAAAAACTGTATTTTACGAATAGGTACATATATTTTATTGACAACGAAAATTTGATATATATGTTTTAAGTAGCTAAAAGGAATTAAGCTAATAATAAAGAGAGAAAAAAATATAAGAAAATTAATGAAAATATTATTGAAATTATAGACAACAGAATTTAATGCCGGAAAATTTAAAAACTACTAACAAAAACTTGATCAAAAGGCAGACTTTTAAAAATACACACGAAGACTATAAATTGATTTACAAATTCATTCGGGTAAATTCTTGGACTTTGTCGAGTGTTAGCTTATTGAAAGCAAGAATTTCCCTGTTGATGGGAAATTCCCTCTCACCGTTCGACAAATTTTACATTCGTTTTTTATGTTGCCTTCTTTTGAGCAATAAATTGAAATTAATCTGAACTTTGTTTTTTTTTCATCAAGATTAACAATAATAATACAGATTGAATAATTAGAAGAATGTAAAAATAGAAACGTGTGAATGATTAGTGTTTCTTAATCTAAAAACTTGAAATCCATAAGCAGAAATTAATTTTTATTTAGGCTATTTTTCTTTCAATTTTCTTTTTTATCTTTTTGTTTTTGTTTCATGCTCATATTATTATAGAAGTTTAATTTTATCGCATGCCTATTTAGATAAAACTTAATTAATGACAGTTTTATGTTTTACGTGAAGAAGAAATGAAGTTTAAGGGGAAAAAAATTCTTAATCAAGGAATCCTGTATTGACTAATTTTTCCAGGAAGAACTTCACGTCTCCTAGTTCTGAGTCCTTTATGCCTAAACTTTTGAGCATACCGATGTCTCCATTTTCAACTGCAATGAAAACTGAACGCAAATGCTCCAAGTCCGATCTCATCAAATGAAGAGCCGCTCCAAAATCCTCAATTGTTTGTGATTCTAAAAATAAAATTTAGAAACAGTTGTTTTTAAATGAAAAAGAAAACGAAAATAATTCTATAGCAGAGAACCAGAGTGATCCAAAACCAAATTTATAGTGATAAAGTGAGGTCACGAGGACATTTTGACTGTTTTCTAAGTAGTTACCTACTTTATCACGCATTTTCATCCTATGAACTGAGTGTTTCAAAATAACCACATCATTGTCCTTGTAAGGAAAACCAGAATGACTCGAAGCAAGGAAAATGCAGACGTGTATATTTTGAAAATGTCGCAGCATTTTTCTCAAAACTACAATTTTGGATTATCATTGAACTTGCAGTATAACTTACCTGATAGTGTTATTGCCACTTTGTCGACACCTCCCAAAGGTTCGAGAGCATCTCTTGCTTTGTTGCCAAATAATTTTTCTAGATAGTTCGGACCGTGACTTGCAATCAGTGACTGAAGAAAACTAGATGTTTCTTCAACAGGTGGACGTTTTGCTGCGAATACAAGAGAACATATTTTATCAGTAAGAACTTGAAGAAATATGTTAAACCTTTCAACTATATTTATAAAATATAATACCAGCTGTGCACAATCGAGGATCTTCATCATATCCATCAGGACAGTCTGCCGCTCCGTCGCATAAATATTGGATGGAAATACACGTCGGCACTCCAGGACATTTGAATGGTTCGTATGGATGGCAAACTTTATCTCCACCTGTGAACAGAGAAACTAAAAGAATTAAACGTAATAGGCGGAATAGTTTTGGTGAAAACAGCTCTGCTCTAGCTAATGTCGAACTGAAAAACCTTTAGTTGAAATAGACCCAAAAATACAACACCGGCCTAAATCCAGAAACTACAAATCCCAACAAAATGATTGCTCAATTTTTGACTGATTCAGCATTGCCAGGGACTAAAACATCGAAACTTGAAAAAAAAAAGGGGATAGTTTTTTTTGAATCTTGGAAGGTTTAAATGTTACTGCTGAACAAACAAAGATGAAGGCCTAGACGTTAAATTTTTTTACTTATCTCAGGGCTATCCTTCTTTTTCTAGGTTTTGCTGGATTTTCGTCCTACTCAATATTGCCGTGAAAAATCTGCTGGAATTCATAAAATCGTGAAAATTAGTTTAATTCTCCAAAATTTGTTGGTGTTTGTGTGAGTGTAGGTCTATTTAGTCTGAGCAAACAGCTAGTCACTAGGTGGGCGTTTCAGCAATTTGGCCAGCAAAATTTGTAAAACAAATGAGCGAGTAGAATGAAGGCGTATAATTAATGGATATTATTATACGATCGGTGGAGTTTACACTTCATTAAATGCTTTACCGACAATCAAAACAAATCCAAGTGTTTTGTTTTTATTTTCGAAGGCGATATGACGTCTTAACTACTGTATTTGTGATTTGAAATTTTGTTGTTGAGTAATTCAGCACCTCTTATACCTACTGTCTGTCAAACTTATAAGAGAACACATGGAACTTTTTTGCTTACATTTGTATGGTAAGTACCCACTACTACAGCCATAAAGTACTACCCAAGCACACTCAAATATCCTGTTCAACAAATACTAGAAGGTATAGCACTCCTGTCAAAAATAAATTTTGCCAAGAACATATCAGTATGATAAATTTCATGAAGCTGTATAAGATGAAATAAATTTCAAAATCTGATCCGCTATAAAAGAATCAAAAAAATGATGGCAAGTAATAAAACGAATTATCCGTTTATGGTAATGGTTGAATTTATTATACCATCGAGTTTTGCAAATATTACGACCGATGAAGGAAAACCTGAGCATGCGAAAAAATTTTCAGCTCGAGTAAAAGCGAAGGCGTACATAGCCTATATTTATTTTAGCTCCATTCTGCGAGCAATCCACAGCTTTTATCTCATTCACCGCATAACACAGCATCCAGCAACCCCATTATGAATAAACCACCCGGGAGTAATGGTAGCAAAGTTTATATTTTCGTCGATTCCAACAATAAAGGGAAAAAAAATGAAAATAAAATAGCGTATATGGAAAAAAATGAAAATCCCCCAGAATTACAGTCTGGCTGTTTTTCTAGAGGATTTTAGTGTTAATGTAGAAAGTGACAATTCGCACACGGCTTAAGGGAGACAGGAAGAGAATAGGGAACTGATGGGGCGAGGGGACGTACATTCAGCAACTTGAAAAAAATGTTGGTTTTGCGCGAGTTAAAATTTAATGTAATAATTTTCGCTTTTTTTCTCTAGTTCGAAAAATGTTTCGAAAATGGAATTTTCCCAATGGAGCTACGTCGTGAATATCCTCCTGAATTCGAAATTAATTCCGAGATAACTTATTTATCTTCTCTTTTCTCGCCCATTTTCTTTGGTCGACAATTTTTTGTCTTCTTCCGTGTCTATCTGTTTTTTTTTCTCGAAAAATTCATAATTCTCTTTTCAAAAACGAAAATATAGCGACGAAAACTGAAAAATATGTATTTATATTATTTTTCTGTTGAAATTAGTTGATTTTACCAGTTCATGCAGCACAGCAGACTATACACTGGAAAAAATGAATCGTCATTTTCACATTTTTCTGTGAGGATATATAATGTAACCAAAATGAGACAATTTATCGATATTATAGTAGAAATTACTGAACAAAATAATTATAGTGATAAATCTCATGAATATAGTAATTTTTACTATAATCTTTGAATTAATTACCTACTAGGTCCTTTCTGTTAATCAAAAATATTAAAAATCAGGCTACTGTTTATTTTTTCAGAAAACTATAAAATACCTACAACTCATTCCATGTACTTAAAAAATCTTTTTGTATCCTTTTTGTTTCTTTTAACACTAATTTTCGTGGGCTGATTTAGACCTGAAATGATGGAGAAAGTTTCAAGAATATTATTACATCTTATCTATTATACAATTGGTATGCAGTATGCACATACCTACGGTTCAAAAGTGTAGCAAACAACGCAGTTGAAAATAAGTTAATTTAATTGAAAAAATTAAAATTTAACAACATAAATATAATTACAAGGTGCATATAAAGTTGAAAGGTGCATCAGTGCATAAATACTCGACTACGGTGCATTTTCTTTTGGCAATTCGGCAAACCACTCACCAGCACGTTTTACTTCATTATGATTGTGAAATCGATTTAAATCAACAGCAACAGCTGATTTCGACCAAATTATATGAAGGCTTAAACTTAAAATTGCTAATTCTGAATTCATATTGAATTTACCCATCGCTTTGTGCGTATGGGCATATATATATCTGAGTGAATTTTAAACCGATTGAGGAGATTTTTGAATCAAATTAATCTGAATTTATTCCCCCATTAAAAGCATTTATAAGCTGAAAAATAATTCTTCTGAACTAAGGTACGGTTTTATAAATCACATCACTAATGGAGAAAATACTAAAACAAATTTTCACAGCTCACGGATGCGTTTAAGTAACGAATAAAAAAAAATGCCTACGAGTTGATAGAGTACACCTACATATAAGACTTGGATTTGGACGTGAAACTTGGAAATCAAGACCAAAATAAAAAGTAGATGTGCTATAAATTTACATTAAAAACCCAAATTTTTGGAATTTAAAAAAAAAAAATCAACACGAAAAATTTCTGTTTGTTGCTGTTGCTTTGTTTTGGCTGTACGCTAAACTATACCGAGTATAAACAAGAACTTTACGGAACCGTTTCGACGAAAGCTCATGTACGAAATGGGAGCCGAACTTTCGTCATTTGTGGGGGTGAACTGAGGGGCAAGTTGGCAACGGAGCAAATTCATGCGCTTCTGGCTGCCTGGAAATGACCAATCAAAGAAACATGTAGCAGCAACCTGGCAGCACACCTTAGTCACCCTTTGCCGCACAGGTTCTCACCCCCTTGCGACGTAATTGTGGCCGGGGGGTTGCCGCCATCGTCATTTCTTTTCGCCTACATTCGGTGCACAGCTCCAAAATAATGAGTTTCCCGCATGAAATTCCCTTTCCTTCGCTCACTCTGTCTCCTTTTATGTCGCTGCTTCTCTTCCTCTGCAGAGTGAAATGAGGAAAAACGACACCATTTAGCCGCAATGATTACCATCGGTTGTCGAGTTGAAGTTGCTGTTGCTCTTATACTGCCCTTATATATATTTCTAAAGTTAAATATACGATATTGTCTTTCTTCACCCGCCATTCAAGTTCTCACTTTGTTAGCTTTTTTTGCCTGTCATCCTTTTTTAGAGACACGCGACAGCTAATACCGCCAAAGTATTTTCATTTTTTCAAATCCAATTTCTTTGTCACATTTTATGGGTACGGCAAAAGTGTAAAATAATGAAGTTCATTTACCTGCGAAAGTCTAAAGTCGTTTTCTTTTCGACTTTCATTTACTTTAATTGAGAAAACATATTTAGTATTATCTTTCTAAAATTTTGAATTTCCTCACTTTACCCTTAACGGGTAATATTTTTCTTTAGATATAAGAGTCAACATATGTATTTGTAAATTGAAGGATTTTATTTTAAGTGGGTAGCTCGTGAAAGAAATCGCACTGCATTAGCCCCTTTTCCTTTAATACTTTATTTTAGAACCCCTTATTATTGTGCTGGTGTGTAAATTTTACACGTGTTACTTTTAGTATAAAGTGTCATAATATATTATTGTTTGTAATTAAGATAATTTATACTTCTTAAGGGTTACACATATATACCATTTGTCCGAAGGAAACTATATTCAACTTTATTCAGTAACTTGAGGGAAACATTTGAAAAAGAAAGAAAAAGTTTGGAAAATTCTTACAGAAAAACTTACATCCACAACTAGAAGCCAAAGATATGAAACTTTTTTTTTAAGTCTTAAATGTTATTTTCGCCAAGTCAGAAACAAAATGGGAAGATGATCTCGTGCAAAAGAAGTTCAGATAGATGCTGTACGTAGGCAATAATTTAATTCACGTGGTCTATGCGGTTGCCTGAAGCTACTGCAGTACAAAACTTGAGAAAAAATCCCTGAAAAATAATTTGTTTTGCAACTTAGACTCATTACTGAAGTGGGTAGGTAGTTTTCTCTTTTTAGTTTCCTTATCTTGGTTTCTGTTTTCTTTTAAGACATAGCAAACAGATCTATCCATAAATAATAATACAAATCAATAAAAGTTTTTAGGATCTTCATGTGCACTGTTTTTATGTTCGTATTACAGGCATTTAACTGACAATTGACAAATCATAAAATAATACTATTTATTACTTTTAATCAAGGGTAACTGTGCAGGCAACACCATGAAAATGTAAGTCAAAATTTGAATTAAAAATTTATTTTTGTTTGTAACTTTATTTGATACCCCATAAAAGTTTGCTGAAAATAGTGAAAATGAATGAAAAGATTTTCCTAGCAGCGAATTGAATTATTTTAATGGTAACTATAAAGACATCCTTAAGTGTCACCACAGTAAACCTGCTTTTGACTAGCATACTTCTCCAAGAACATTTTCATTATTATAATTTACTTTCGTATACATATAAAGGAAAAAATTGTATAATTAATAGTCTTATCATTACCAGGCATTTTATAAAATGCTTGAACAGATCATTGAATTATGAGTCACATATTTTCCTGTAATATTAATTAATTTATCGACGTATAAACCTCGTTGCACCACTTACTTTTAAAAAGTTCCCTTTTAAGCCTAGTATCACGAACATTGGTTTAATTACTTCTTCAACAGACGCTTACAACAGAAAATCAGGGGGTAATTTTGTAATACATGGACCCATATATAATCGGATGAAATCTTTGAGGCTTGGAGCTAGGTTAAATTTTCAGACTATTCTTGACACCAAGCTGAGGCAAATCCAGCAAACCTACTATATACTCATTTATTTTTGATCAATCGTATCTTCTAAAATTGGCTGCACTTGATTCTCCTTTGACTGAGACAGTCTGATTATATTAGATAAAAGTTGAGCCAAGTACCTCCTTCGAATAACTTGACTATAACGAGTTCACTGACCAGTTAAAATTGAGCCACTTTCTATGTTAGACAGTTCTCTGTAAATAAAATCTAGTTCTTGACTGAATAGTTGCAATTTTTTGGCAATATCTGCTCGATTTCGAGAAATTCCATACTTTGGCTCTGTCCTCGAAGACACTTTCAATAAAATTAATCGTTTTAATTCAGCTGGAAGCTCTGTATTTTTTTTATCAAAAGGTCTGTTCGGGTGTATCAAGTATATACTGGGAATATTTCTATGCTCTGTTATCCACGCTTTAATATTTTGAGGCAACGAATCCAATAAATTTTCATTGTACACTAAGCTTTCCAACATGTAGAGGAAATCTATTTGTTTGGCTCGAATTTTTGATAGACTTTGAGCTTGAAGTGTTGTAACGTCGCTGACAGCCAATCCAACCATCAAATTTATTACAACTATGGCAATCAATACGACGAAGAGCAGAAATAAACAACGGCCTATCACATCACGAAAAAGATTGCCCGATTTGTGAAAAGTGTCCGAGTATTCAAATTCCGATACCATGACGATTGTTCGCACAAAAGCCTCTGGTAATGTGTAAAATGGAGATTCAGCCTCGTGTTTGAAAAAAATGTGAAATGAAAACATGAAGCCCAAAATTAACGGCGAGAAAGTACAGAATACCTGCAGAAAGAAAAAAAAAAGTTTCAAGATTTTTAAAATAATAAAATAACATTACCGACCTATAACTATTATCCCAAACAGCGACTGCCAACTCGAGTTCAAAATTTTTTCACTCTTAAAATTTTAAAATTTTACAAAACGATCAATAAATATCCGTATTTTAGGCTCTATTAGCTTAAAATGCAATTTTGAAGAGGGTTAATTTAACTTTTGGTAGTGTTTTATGAAATAATCTTTATTCTTACTAAGTTTATGAGAAATTTAATTTTCAATTTTTTTTTTTAGACTTAGATGATTTTGGTCTTAGCCAGGGATGTGATACGTCAATGAATTAGAGAGTTTGGGGTTAAATCAAAAAACTGAAATAAAAGGAGAGGAGAAAACTTTTAAATTGGAAAAATTATTTTTTGTGTTATAATCAACTGAAAAAATGAACTAAAGTTTCAGTTAATCACTGTTACATCTTTTAATAGATTCAATTTAAAAACTTGGAATAATAAAAATTGGAAAATCAGTTTAAAACGAAATCAGTGAAAGTTCTAGAATTTGTTTTTTAGTGCAGTAGATTACTGAATAAGCTGCTACTATAATTTGTAGTAATTCATTACCTACCTTCACTACATCCAATGCTACTCGGAAAAACATTAATATGCAGAATCCCCAAGTTGGATAACGTGAAAGCACCAATAAAGCTTCAATCCAAGCAAATAGAACTGGTATTACAATAATATCGTTCCAGTGAGAATGACTGTAACCAGAAACAGCCAAGTATGCGGCACGACTTCCAATGAAAATTGTCATCCCATAAGTAAACCATTTTAACCAAGATTCTAGACCTTTCACATAATATCTCTGAAGCTTTCTGGCGTGTAGTACTTCCTAGAAAAAAAATTGCATAATGATCTCATAGCCATCTCATTAAAATTGTACCTATAATTGTTTTGTGCCTATTTCATAGATTATAGCTAAGAGGAAAATGTTTTCTTTCTAAACCTAAAACACTAATCAAATTGCTAGCCCAAGTTCAAAATTTACTAAGTTTCAAAAAACTTTACCCCCATCAAAATGTGCACCTATTCCCTATAGACGTAATATTAATAATATTGTTAGATTTGAACTTACCACGACAGAAAGTGGAATTAAACTGGCCAGCATCAAGACTAAAATCACATTCGTGGTTGTGGTGGGACGTTCGTCCACATATATTGCAAATAAATTCAAAGTGACGAGGAAAAAGGCGTACAAAAGGGTAGTAAAATTGAAGAAAGGACGCAGTTTTTTCCACTTCAAATACAAAAATGTTTCGATTAGCGGATGCAGCAGCACTTGCCTTTGAAAAGGTTCATCCTCATTGTTGAGCAAAGCATTTAGCACCTTCATTTGTTTGCGACCGCTGCCATTTGGAGTTAGTGAATCGAATTTAAGCGAAATACAGCTATCCAGATGAGTCAAAGGTACATCATTTCTTTCAATATAACTATCGAAAACTCGTTCCAAAAATAGACTAGGATCTGTAAACGTGTGTGAGAGAATATCAAAACTCGATCTCAACGAACCATCAGCATAGGGTACCCGATAGGATAAATTGGCTCCATGTGCGATGAGAAAATCTGCGCACTCGGCGTTATTAAAATACATGGCTACGTGTAAGGGGAACCACTTATTTGCATTGGCTATATTGACCAAATCCTTATTGCTGTCGACCAGAGCCTGGATTATGGGTAGATGACCTTTCCAAGCTGCGTAATGTAATGCAGTGCCTCCAAAATCGAATTTCTCGTCGAATGACAAAGAGACAGGCATAGTGATAGTTGTTTCGCAGCACCCTATGCTCAACAAGTACTGAACACAGTCTAGATGGCCTCCTTTGGCAGCCAAATGTAAAGTAGTTTCGTTGTCGTCGGTTTTCGCCTCCTTCAAATCCAAATCTTCGGTTAGAATCAATTTCAAAATTCGCGAGAAGCCATTTTCAGCAGCCACGTGGGCCAAGGTTTTGCTTTGTCGGCCAGTAAGCCTCAAGCATACACCGAATTTTATTAGTTTTCGCACACAGGCCGCGTTATTAGACACGACTGCAACCATTATCGCTGTTTCTTCGTTGTTGTTTTTATAATCTTTTATCTGAAAATTGAAAAAAGTCGAAAGGGGAAAAAAAAAATAGTTGTAGTCTGTCTCAACTATAAGAAAGGATGTAACTGCAATTTCCACTATACTAATATTCTATGCGAGTTTCAAAATTGAAAACATGTAAAAAAGTTGTAGCCAAAAAGATGAAACATGTTTTTAAAACATTTCATAAACTCCCAGGGGAGGGGGTATCGGTCGAGGTAGGGACCTGAAAATTCGGCTAAAATAGTTTTATATCACGACTAACTTGACTTATAAGTTTCAATATAGCTTGAAATTGAGAAGGGTCATTTCAGCTATTTTATTTTGCTAAACTCTTATAGGAAAAAATTTAATTAGAAGTTTGACAATAAGAAAATGCTTGGAGAAAATAAAAAACATAGATTTTGTTCTTTGATGATAGGTGTTATAAAAACCAAGTACTTGTAACTTTGTTTTTTACCTTTTCTGTTTCAGGATATGTAAATAATCCGTCCATAATGCAGGTAGTCGTTGTTCTTGCAGCACAGTGCAAAGCTGTATTTCCATCATTGGTCACTGCAGTGACACTTGCACCACTTTCAAGCAATGCACTGGTACCATCGATCCACATACAAGAGATTGCAATCAGCAACGGCGTTTTAAATTCGCTGTCCTTCATTTCGAGTATAGATTTTATGTTTTCCGACTTTAGAAAAGTGAATAATGATCGCTTAAGACGATGCCTTACTGCAAAGTGTAAAGCAGTATCGCCATTTTCATTTTGAATCGATAAATCGACGTTTTTAGCCAGCAGAATTTTCAACAATTTTTCATTTTGGGTAATGGTGGCCGGAAATAAAAATGACTTACACTTTCCACTCATGGACGCGGCAGCCTTGAATTTAGAGTCGTAATCAATGAGCGTAGAGATAATTTTGGTCGCATCATCCGACTCCATTTTGATATCTACAAAATCGTGCAATGGACGTCGATTAAAATCTGCTATTGTAACCGACGAGGCGCAAGATTTCGTTATGTCTGAGGCTGATTTTTTTAAACTTTCATTGGCAGCCATAATGACTTCATAGACCACATCCAGAGGTGTCATTCCTCGACCATCCACAGCTTCGGTATCAGCTTTTGCCTCTAGTAGATATTCGGCACAACGATAATTTAGTTTCTTGCAAACAATGTGGAGTGGAGTGCATTTCTCGTATGCGGGAGGCATCTGAAAATGTTTTCGTATTGAGGTTAAATTGTGTTCAATGTGGATCTCGATAACTAATAATGGAAATCAAATTATAGGCCAGTGTACGCTGCTGGGCGAACAGCAAAATCACGTCTTGTATTTACGGCGGGTTGTGTATGCAACCCGCTAGACACGTGAACATAAAAACATGCCACGAAAGGAGCATAGCATTTTGTTAATTACGAGTATTAAAATGTATATAAATAACCTCATACTGTGTAAACATTCATGTGCATTGGAAGTTAGCTCCATCTGAGAGTAAATAGGACTTACCATGTAAGGAGCTGACTCATACAAACTTGCTCGTAGATTCTTTTCGAAGTATACAAATGGTACACACGAAAAGTATAGGAGCTTCCTTTCGCCATTTTTACTGTTTTGTTTTTTGTTTTGAATGTTTTTATTTATTCGAAGCCCTCCAAAACAAGCTTTGAAAGCAGAGTGCACTTTTTCTGGGAAGCTGACTTTTAGACCTTTCTTTCTCGCATAGATGCAGATGTTAGAAAAGAAAGAAACCTCTGAGTTGAGCACTTTATGATGATGATGCCACGAGTCTAAAATTGATTGACTGACTGATGTAATGTCGCATAGAACAGTTGAAGACGGTGCGGAAGTATTCGAACGAGTGTTATTAACGAGCATTTTCAAACAGTTTAAACATTCTTTCCACGCTGCCACATGTATGGGGAGATAGCCATTTTGCCACGACGAAAATGAATCGTTACCCCCTGCTTTTAGTAATTTTTCCAGCAAATGGCACCGGTCGCATAACACTGCCACGTGACATGCCGATAAGCCCGTTTCTCGGCAAATTGTACTTGGATTGGCTCCTTCCTGAAGACACCTGGAAAGTTATGAAAAACAACCTTGTCTCAACTTCTAAGGCAGAAGGTATGTAGAGGTCAGCTGTATATCAGACGATTTTAAAAATAATATTTCTCGAACAAAAAGCAGATTTTAAAGGAGCCATAGAGAAGATTTAAAAAATAAATAAAATTATTAGCTTAATTTTTCCACAAAATTTTAACATATTTTTGAAACAAAATTTCAGGCTAGGTTTAGGTTATCTGGTGAAACTTTATCTTAACTACCTACTGAAGAATGTGCCTATTTTGCTTAATACGGTTTTGAATATTTTAATTGAAAAACCTGGCAAATGTCTCCGTATCATCTTGCTGAATGGAACTCAATAATTCCGAATTTAGTTTCTGAACATGGCGGTCCTTTGGAGCGACGTGTTTTTTGAAAATTAAGTTTTCAATGGAAGTTTGCAGTTCTTCATTGGTATCTTCGTCGTCTACAATTCCTTCGGTTTCGACCTCGTCCTCATCACTAACACCAACATCGAATTCAGTTTTATTCAAAATTTCATAAGACATTTTTCTTACTTCACTAAAAGTTTGTATAAGTTATCTTCATCAAATTTTCTATTCACACACTTTGTAACATAAAGTTCATTTTTGTAGATATAGCCAAGCCTACAGTAGCTTTACCAACTAACTGTGACCGTGTGTACATGTATAGATGTATCTGATATATGCCAATATCTCCTTATATTAAGTGGTACTCGAGAGAATAGGTATTTGTCATACAAGTACGTATTTCAACAGAATATTTCGTATTCTTATTTTTTTGGTTGGGCGAGGGGGTCGCAGCTACTTCGACTATTTGCCCAGAAATTCGTCTTCTTTATCTTTATATACCTGCCTATAGTATCATTGAATAAACATTGGTGTTTTAGTATTGTCTGGTAATTAGAAGGCGCACTAATTCTTCACAAAGTAGGGTAGTTGCGTGCGCAGAATAAATCTAATTGCTTGGAAGGACGATTTTATTTTAATGAAAATATGAGAAGCAAATGAAAATAAAAAAAATTCGGAGAACCCCTTAAAAACGTATCGTATTCGTATTTTACTCTCAAAGAAAATTTAATCAAAATATTATTACTAGCTCAAGTTCAAAATCCGTTGACTGAAAATTGGTGAATTTTATTAAAAGTAGACAAAAACAACCGCATACTGAGTGTTATTAGCCCATTACTACTCTTCTGTACAATGTCATTTTGAAGGGGTTCAAAAAATATAAGAATGAATAAACGTAAACTAAATTATGCTTTTTCGAACAATAATAACGCTATCTCGTCCACAGCTCACACTAATAAACAAATTATGAACAATTTATACTTTCAACGTCGAAAGGTAATTTTTAATGCTCATTAAAATTTTACTGAGCCACAAATAAAATAATCATTATCAGCCGTAAGTATTGAGATAAGATAGCTTAATGAAAACTAAATAAACCTTCTATAGATGTAACCTATAAAGGGTAAGAAAGGTAGAAAATTAAACTTTCATTTTTTTCCTGTTGAAGCCCTTTTAATAATAGGGGTTTGCTTTTATCTTTTGCTTCTGTTTTTACGAATTGATCCGTCAATCAGAGTGACAACCTGACAACAAACTAATCAGAAATAATATTACCTCGTACTAATTTGATTAATGAAAGCTAAATATGAAAGAAAATTCCCAACGCAAACCAAGCTTTAAGGTAACAAGTACAAAACATTACGCCTTCCTCACTCCTCAGTCCATACTGTTTACCCATTCATTAAAGGTGACGAGTAAAAAATTACATTCGAGCCCAGCTTGGTGGAAAATTTCATTAGTGCATAATTCTTGCACAATATTTTACCTTTGATGATACTCATTTTTAAAAAAAAAAGCTTCGTTTTGGAACCCTGACAATTTTTCTTTTGAATAGTTTTTTACACATGTTATTATTGATAAAATGATTTGATTTGTGTCACCTTAAAAGTTCAAACTGTAACTGTAGTTCAAACCAATGATAATGAAAAATGTTACTATAATTACTATTTAAGGGTTAAAGAAGAATTAATGCATCAGCTAGAAAAATAAAATAAAAAGAGAAATATCTCACACGAATAGCAGTCATTTTAATGAAAGACTCGAGTACAAACTGACTTGAAAAGAAAAAAAAACTTAAAAGAAAAAGAAAATCAGAAAAATTTGATTCGAAAAATATGAATTTCGGTTTTCCCAAACGACAACACTGGCTACGTTCGCACGACGCAGACGCACACCATCGTCCATCGCACACAGTTCGCAACAGGCAACACAAAAGTTCGCAGCTTTCACTTTCGCCAAGATTCGACGCAGATTCAAGTTTGTTATTTGACGTCATTTTTCTTACAAAAGTCTGGCAGGTGACAGCAGCGCGGCTGGCAGCCAAGTCAATGTCATTTCCCTCCCTCTAAATATCTATATAAGAGACCATGAAACACGTTCAATTCGGCTTCTCTGTACTGGGTGTTCCCATTGCAGAATGCCGAAGTCCGCTTTCTTGAGAAGTGATTATAGTGAATCTCGTGAATCTTCATAACTTTTACTCTTTCCAGTAGTTCCTAGTTCGTGATTTCCCGTTGAAAAATGGCTTTCTTATCTCACAATAACCAAACGCCAGTGGTAAGTTTCAGTTCACATATCGTACTTAATATTTTGCGATGCCAGCTCAGCATAATTATTCAAATGACAAAACCGACCCAATGAACTTACAAGTCCACCTGTAGTCGATACACTCGTCAATTTAAATTAATATACAGCTTCGTAAATTATGTAAACTCGAAAGTAGTTTGAGCATATTTGTTCCTTTTTTTCCAACTCGACTTTATAGTTGTGTTCTATTATCTCCTTATGGTTTAGACTATCATAAATGAAAATACTAATCTCTGTAATTCATAGGTGAAATTTTATTCAGCCATTATGGATGATGTTCTGGCTGGTGTAAGAGAAGCATTTTTAGATGAAGGCGTTGACGAACAAGTTGTACAAGATTTACGACAAATGTGGGAAGCCAAAGTTATTGCCAGTAAAGTAGTTGATCCTCCAGAAGTTGTTGAACCACCACCATCACCTATACAGCTACCTGAACAATTTGAAACTCCGAAGACTGCTCAACAAAAACAATGTAAGAAACAAAATCATTTTCAGAAAGTTTCTTAGTGTTATGTTACCGTCATTTTTTTATGTATAAATATTATTTAAAAATTAGAGTTGATCCCATCGTTGATTGAATATCGGCAACTTTTTTTTGCTAATTATACAATTGTTTAGCTAATGGCGTTAATTCACAGTCGCAACAAGTGAAGCAAAAACTCAGTACTGTAATCAATCAGCCTTCTACTACAAAACCTTATAACCCGCCTCAATCCAACTCCGTTTCCAGTACTACAGTGGTCCATGACTTGAATACCAAAATGGTGCCTATACAGTTGACATTACCTGCTCCTGTTGGTTCTCAAGATACTCAACCTCGAATTATTAGCATTCAAGTACCAGCCTCAGCCTTAGCGAGTAAACTACATTTTATATTATGTACTTTTTTGTTGATAATTGTGTTTGGACGTGCCTTAATCCTCATATTCTCTGTTGGATCATTTTTTAGCGAATCAGTTACAGCGAATTCTAACAGCTCCTTTAATTCAAGCGGTTATGGCTTCGCCCATCAACGTTGCCTCTACTCTTTTGCAACAGCATGTGACTGCAACTTTGCAAGGTCAAGCTTGTTCAGTTCAACTTGACCCTAACAATTCAATCGGTGAGGAAACGTTTTGGTTTTCCGTTCATTTGGTTTTATTTAATTTCTGCGCATTGTTATGATTTTCGATTTTTTTTTAAAATCAGGCAGTGAAATGCACTTAGATAGTGGCCAAGAAACGTTCCCAGAAAATTCAAGTAATCAAGCATTTTCTCAAATGCATCATCAGCAAGTACGTATGTTTATAGTAAATCTTTCTGTCTGTTTTTTAGTACCTGTATAAAATGCTCTGTGATGATAATAATATGTTATCCTTGCTCGCATATTCGCTTCAGCGAAAATGACGAAACCTTTTGGCCGTCTGTAACTTCTGAGAAGTTACAGATCTGAGAGCTCCCAGCTACTATTGAAATATTTTAACTAATCGTAATCGAGTTGTATTGGTCGCATATCTTTTTCGATCTAACGATGGAAATAAAATATTGGTTTGTCTTTAGATGTCTGGAAATATTTCTCAAATAGATGGCACTTGCAATTTATCGGATGACGAGAGTTGGTCTCGTAATTCAGAAAACGATCAGTCAGTTTCAAATGTTTCTGATTCTCTTAGCATTATTGCGTTAAAAGATTTACCGTTTCAAGTCGATGGAATATTTGATACATCGGACGATGAAGATGACGATGAAGAAGATGATGATATGGACGATGACGACGAGGAAGATGAAGATAACGATGACAAAGTAGATGAAAATGATGAGGCTGAAAACGGCGTTGAGGAAGTTCGTATATTGGTTAATTGTGTTGTTCATACTTGAGTCG
Source organism: Parthenolecanium corni (assembly GCA_038050395.1). Lineage (NCBI taxonomy): Eukaryota > Metazoa > Arthropoda > Insecta > Hemiptera > Coccidae > Parthenolecanium > Parthenolecanium corni. The sequence continues at coordinate 4,548,885 of JBBCAQ010000002.1, forward strand.
ACCAAAGTTAATTATTATTGATTCCATAGGATCCTTTAAATTCGGAAGATGATGTCAGTGAAGGCGATAATAATGATTTATTTGAAACAGAAAACGTCGTCGTTTGTCAGTTTGATAAGGTGAGTATAAATCTATAAAATACCTGATTTCGTCTATTTATTTCTTTATTTGCATGATTATATTCGTGTAGTTCCAAGTTTAAAGGAACCATTTTCTAAATATTAGAAAACAAAAAAGGAAAAAATCAGACAAAGATAGCAATTTTATAATAGTTTTGGATTTCACTAACCTGTCGAGATTCTACCCAAAATATAATTTTAAAAAATGTGTACATTTTCAAAATTAGTAAAAAGTACTCTCATATTTCAAGAAGGGTCGAATTGCTTCGTGTCAAATTCTAAGATCTTGTAATTATAAATGTGCTGTAATCATTTTGATCGCTTTCAACAAAGTATGCAAGCTAGTGAAACTGCCTGGAGCTTAAGAGGTCTTGGTAATTGACCCCTTGAAGCCTTTAGAAAATTCTGTAGCATCAATTTCATTTGAAAATACCAGAAAATTATTAGAACCCTTTTTTACTGTATCACTTTTTTTTTTTGGCCAGTTTTACAAACCAAGAGATTTTGAGGCTGTAGATGATACACATCCTTGTTAATTTTAAATTAATGGATCTTATCAATTTTAGATTTTCAGTTTCTGTTTTCTTTTGTACTATCAGTTTGTTTATAAATTTTAGATAAATCGATCTCGCAATAAATGGAAATTTTATTTGAAAGATGGAATTATGAATTTGGCTGGAAGAGATTATATTTTTCAAAAGGCTAATGGAGATGCAGAATGGTAATTCTGTCAGTTTCATTACTATTTATTTATTTTACCATTGGCAATGCCAGATGTTTTTTCTTGTTGACTCGTCAATTTCAAAGGAAATCTTTAATTTTTATACGTTAAAAAAGTGTTGCGTGAACAAAATTCACCCTTGTATACTCAAATGTTACTAATAAACTTTTTATTTTGTTTTCTTAAGATCTTGATTATTTTGTCTGTTTTCTCTGTTCATTTCACTTGTAGCTTTTGCGATTCAAGTTATTTTGCTTGTCTTTATATGATAGGTATATTAAATTTTTATAAAATAATGCAGGTATAAGATCTTACTGTTTCGGAAACGAGGTAATTTTAATTGAACCTTATCGAATCCGTACGAAAAACAGGCTATTTCGCCAGAAGGATACGAATTGATATTTTATATTTGAAGCATTCGCAGTTGAAGTTTTTAAATTAATAATATGTTTTGTGGAAATTTTCGTTCATTTTTTATTTTTATTTTTATTATAACGAAAAGCCGTGCGAGCGCCAACTTATACAAGATGCGAATAGTTTTTTGCTTCTCCTACTTGGTAACACTGATTTACAAAAAGTTTTTCCAATACCCTCCCGCTACAGCCCATTTGTAAACAGATAAAACGAAATTAAAACGAATCCATTTTTATTTAACGTATTTTTCAAACGTTTCATATTCCTTTTCTCGAGTTCTGTTCTAAATCAAATCTCAATTTTCAAGGATGTTCATGACAAAACCATCATTTCATTTTAAAATATATGCTTTTTAATTGATGTAACTTATATTAGTCGAGTGTTAATTTTTAGAAGAATTGAACATTTCTTATTAACGACTTTCGACCTCTTAATCCGTCATCTCAAACACTGCCCTAGTTTTAGGATACAGAAGTTCTGCAGAGAAAATTATGTTACATGGATGATACATTCGTCTTTTATCCTTCATTTTAATTGGGTACGTATTGTATTAATTTCTCTCGATTTTATCAAATCCAAGAGTATCCTAAATCTACGTAATATTGCTGATCACTTGACATCATTTATTATTCATTATCAAATTTAAAGTTTTCTTCGAACATGAAGCTGAAAGCTTCAATTACTGGTTTCATGAGCCGAAGTTATGAATTAAGTATTGTTGTCAGTCGTATTAATTTGTTTCGAGTCTTAAGGTGCAATAAACTCATTTTTAATACTTCTGTTAGGTCCTATTTTATAACCGTTCAGCTCTCGGAATCGTAGCATCCTTTTTAGTAGACTATTGATCAAGCTTCACTTTTTTCAATTTTCCAGGAAAACGAGTATCATGAGAGTTTTACCTTCATTAGAGAGTACTGGATCGGTTGACTGTTTTTGTTTTTCTTCAAATGAACAGTTGTCCATATGTATTAAAGTCATAGTCGAATCCAGCGATAAATTGGAAATCGTAAGTCATTTTCATTTTGTTTCATTTTCTGAACCATCTATTTTAGCTTTATCTGTTCCGTTTGCTTACTTGTGCACGCTTTGCTTCAGTTTTGTTTCACTAACATTAACGTTGGTTCCTTGCTGATTTTCTTTTCCATTTTGTTTTCAAATTTATGTGTGCCTGAATGTGAATGTTTGCCTACAAATTCGATGGGTATTTCATTTTGAATTCATTTCTTCAACTATGATCATCATTGATTCACAAATCTTGACAATTTCCTCGATCTGTGCTATTTAAAAAAATGAAAAGTACAAAATGAATGGAAATATTTCTAACTAATATGAAGTTCTCAGGACTCGCATTTGTGTCGTACTGAGTGATAACTGATTATTGACAATCTGCAAATGATCGGTTTTATTTTGTTACAGAGTGAAGTACCTATCCTTCTGCTAATAACGGGACTCTAGACAACGTCTAATGATGGACAGCTGATTTCTTGTACTTACTGATTAATTACGATTTTAAAAGAAAAATTAATTTTTATTTGACGAAACCTTAAGGGCTAATAGAATAAAAATTGAAAAAATGGAGAATTTTGAATGTCTTACATTACAAAACATCTCTAAAATGGATATAAATCAGGATGTGAGTAATTTATCTAATGTCGCACAATTTATTTTTATTAATTAAGAAGTCATTTAATGGCTTTAGTTTCGACTTTGATCATTTCCATTCATTTAAACTCATCTACGCGATGACCATAACGTTGCTTGAGATCTGCTGTCATTTGGCATTGTGCTTTTTGGAAGGGAGAAAAACTTTATTTAAAGTATGTTTCTTTTAGGAATCTTCATGGTATCTGGTGATAGATTCGAAACATAATTCTTGTTGCAATCGCATGATTTTCTACACTGGCGGTTTGTTAAGAAAAAAAAACTTTTTCTCCTTGTATCACAAATTATTTCAAGTTGTATTTCAAAATTCATTACTTCAGCAAAATAATTTTTGAGAATGTAGTTTTGTTAGTGCTCTGTCCTTGAGTAGAATAGATCTATTTTTCAGTAAAATGACGATTAGACTATAATTTTTTATTTTAGTGTGGTTTACTGAATTTAAAAAGTATAAATTCAAATTTTTAGAGATTATTTGTGTTCTTCCTTTGTGTGTCTGTCAGAATAGATAGCATGAAACTACAAAAAATCTTTGTTCGATTTCATGTTCTAAAAAATCGTTTTCTACTGCTCTGCAAGATAATGAGAAAAATTCATTAAAAAATTTAATTAATTCGTTTTTTACGAGTTTTTAAGATTATCATGCGTTGAAAGTTTACCCTCTTCAATATACTGAATTAATTTTCAAATTTTTCACATCTTCATCCACAAGCCATAAATCATCGAATTTATTTTCGACTACCAACTTATTGCCTTTCACAATCATGTGATTCATTTATAAATGTGTTCTTTTCTTTTATTCTTTTTGATAAAACTGTGATCTTGTTTGACAATATGTCTGGAAGCAGGAGAAATTTGCTAACATGTTTTCCTTGAAAATAAGAATGGGAAAAAACTGGTGTTTGGAAAATTATAACTCATTTTGAGGATACTTATTGGGAAAAAATGAATGATGTTCTTGTTAACTGTATCCGATTATTTTTTAGAAATTTTATTTTATTCGTTATTAAAAAAGATACATAACACAAAACTGATCAGTTAAATAATCTATTCAAATATGTCTATACAACAACCCCTCATGTAGTTTTTTGTTTTTGTTTTTTTCAAATAAGTGAATGTGCATTCAATTGTTACGATAATTATAGTTACTTTTGTTTGTATAAAGAAGCATTTTGATTAGCTATAGTTGCAGATTTTGGATTGCATCAATGTGTATGCTTAGCTGCCTCTGTGATTGTCTTATTTTGATGGATTATAATTCTGGACCTGAGAATTAGACGGGCTAAAGGCAGAATTTAATTATAATAAGGCGATATCGAATACATTGTCCAGTTAACTTGGTATTTTAATCCTACTAACTCAGCTTTGGTAAATAACCACTCATTGTCTTTGAGGTGAAAATTACGAAGATCTAAATTTGAAGAAATTAATGCCGGAAGACTTCAACTGCCAGTATCTTAAAATTCTATATTTACGCTCCCGAATTTCAGGTCCTCAATTAAGTAATTCAGTCACTTGTTTAACGCACCAATTATGAAAACGATTGTACTAAAATTTTTAAACAAAAGTTATTTCGTTTTCTGCCAGATGACTTTTAACTTGCAGCAGTCGAGGTATTATTGAGTTGAAAAATATTTTGTTGAAATTTTTTACTCCCCACATTTGTCATTGAATCTCGCTTTTTTTTTACATTGGGTTTTAAATTTATTTCTCACCATTTGTCTTTGCTTTTATTTTCAATCTGAGTAAAGAGTATCTTAAAATCACTATCTTTAATCATTCAATGCGGTTATTATTGATTTTATTAAGCTGGAAATTATTTTCGAAAATTTTTACATGGTATTTGACATGCTTTGATCAAATTATTGGTGTTAGAATGTTTTGAATTTTTTTTTTTCTTCCATTTCTGCTCATCATAATTGATATTTGACTATATTTTTGTATATTTTTTGGGTCAAAAACTCAGCAACGTGAATGGAACGCTTGTTTTTTTCTCTTCGTTTGTTATTTTGTATGAATATTATTATAAGTCGATGTTTTATTTTTATGTTTTGTTTTTATTTTTTTCTAATTTTGAATTCTTTCAGTTGAGTTTATCGTTTTTGTTTAATTTTTTGCTTCGAAATACTCCGAGTATATTTTTTCTATGAAAATGTATCATTCTGATTTTTCTAAATTTGTTAGAATATTGGTGTTTGTGATATGCGCAGCGAATAATTAATTTTTTGTATTTGTAGTTTGCCCAAAAATATTTGGAATATTTAGTGTCGTTGATGAGACAGAACAAGCCGATTGATTTCATTCAAGCGGCGCTGGTTATGCAAACGCTGTCATCGGTATTTGCAAAAAAAGTAGATCATTTACAAGAGCAGATACTCGCGTTCACTATTGTATTTCGTAAACTCGAGTGCGTGATTGGCGTGAATTTTATTTACTGTATCGTTAGAAAATCGTATTAATGCGAGTTCATTAACCCTGTAGATTGGGAGCTCAGAGTGAAAACGAAGATGGCAGTGAAAATAACGATGGACCAGAACGCGGGAAAGCAGTTAGGAAGAAAAATACTGACAAAGAGAATATTTTGCACGTTTTCGAGAATATTTGCACCGCCACTAATATACGTGAGTGTGATTCGGCCATTAATTTCGACATTTTCAATTACTGCTGAGCTAATCTCTAGTGACTTTATTTGCGTAGGTAAAAGTTGCATCAAAAAATGGACCGAAAAGGACATCAAAAAAGTGGATCCATATTCTATTCGTAATAAAATAAACGAGTGTCCGAAACTAAAAACGAAGGAAATATTCTCATGTTACATATATGACAGTAAATTGGACAATTTGGGCAAGAAAGAAGAATTTGGGTAAGCATACAACGATTTATCGTCTAATTCGCCATTTTTCATAAATTAATCGCATTGTATTCCTCCAAACGCTCTAATTTTCATGACTATTGAAAGTATTTAACCTCGGTACTGTTTGTGTTACAGATGCAACGGTATCATGTGTGATGATTTAATTCCAAAAGATAATTTCTGTCTTTCCTGCTCGCATTCTTGGAATTTGTCAAGTTATAATGGTAGGGTCTCTCTACGCTGCGTGTTGTTTGTTCAGAGTTTAGATTTGATCTGATTATTGTTATATTTCAAAAATAGAAACTGTTAATGGATCAGCCACAGCTATGGACGTTGAACCCCCTGTTGAGCCACCTGACATTTTTCAAAATGAACCGGAACCTTTGGACGTAGCGTTACCATCGCCCATTTCTCATGCGAATGAGCATAGTTATCAGGAGGTAGTAGAGGAGTTTTTCAACAAATCCATGGATAAAGATGATTCGGTGTCCGAGCACATATATTTCGAACGCATCAAGTGAGTTATTTAAAAGAATTTTATTTTATTAACAGAATAAGATTATTCTTTTGGAATTTAATATGCCGAAAAAAAAGTGAAACAGTACATGAAAGCATCAAATGGCGTGGTAAATATCAGTTGGGTGAAAAAATATGATATCTTGCCATTGGATTAAAGTTGAAAAAACATAAGCCCATATTCGGCGTTGAGGTTAGAAGCTTCATTCAAAAATTCACAACTCTGTTAATCGTATTCCCCATAAAAGCTGATGGCTAGTGGGGGACTTCTGCCCCTCTGGCCTCCCTTGGATGAGCTACTGGGTTTATTATATTATACAGCGACATGTTTTCTAAGACTTTGATACTTCATGGTGTACTCTTTTCTGCACAGTTCTCAAAATGTTGAACTTATCCTCTTTTGAATTTTTCATTCGAAATTTTAATTGCTACTCAAAAAGGCGATAAGTCTCTCCAGTCGAAGTATTTTTGCTAGGATGTGCTCCCAAGGATTAACCCTCTAACATTATATGTACACCCGAACATGTGCTAGCTCAGCTCAGTGCAAAGGGATTTGAGATGAAAGTGTTTTTTTATTCTCCTGTAAAATTAAAAAAATCTTGTATAGCAGTGTTCAAATAATTTAAATTGTATACCTCCGTCGTGAGAACAATTTGTATTCTATTAGTACGGCTTTGATTCTAATTTTTCTTCTACAATTGCAGTAGAGTTCAAGAAGCACTGGTGGATATTGGAGGAATTTACGATATCTTATGGTCGCCTATCAGTGATGATAACAAATTGTTGGAAAGAAAAATAAAAAAGAAAAACGTCAAAATGTCCGTCGATGGCGACAAAACAGTAAGTGCTGCAAGTAATCTCATATTTGTAATGTCGTTGTTTTGGATAATGGGCTTGACCGATTCCTCTTAGAATTTTATGAAATTTTCTCTTTTATAACCGCCCTGTCCATTTATATTACAGGATGAAAATACAAGTCAGTCGAAAACACCTTACCCCACGGACTACGTTCTAGCCGATTTAATGTTAGCTGTTTTTAAATTGAAATCAAATGTTCCTTTGCATCCACATTTCAGCAACAGTTTACGGTTAGAGAAAGAATTTAGAAATAAACACATCAACAAAAAGACGGGGAAAAGTAAGTAATTTTTTACTGAAAATCTGTTATTATAAAACTCGTCTTCCTAAAAAGAAAACACTTTTCTTCTAGGACTGAAAAACGTGGCTACCAATCCAAAAAATGCTGGTAAGCTTTCATTTTTAGTTTATTTTCTTGCAGAAAGACCATTCCCAAAACGAGAGCTTGTATTAAAATGATATTTTTGTGAACAGATTTCAGAGGATTCAATGAATTTGGTGATGATAATATTGATAATCAAGGTGAGTGTACTTTATTTTTCTTATTTTATATTTGTCGTGAATCTGTTTATTCAGTCGTCGATTACTAGTTTTATTGTGAGCGTTTGAGGTGAAATCAGAGACCTGCCCTTTTTCATGTCTGGGCTCTTTCAATCTCGCTGTAATGCTTGTACAATTTTCGTAGTTCTTGCATTCGATTTGATTTTTGCTTTTAGATTTTGAACACGAACACGATGTATTGAACGATATGATGGATCCAGCGTCGGATGACGCGAATGGACCTAACAACGATGATAACTACATGCAAGAGGCAATTCAGCATATCCGTGAATATCAACAAGGCTTTATGCAAAATCAGCATGTAAATTTAGTAAAACTATTGTTTTATCCTTATCCCAACTTTTCGTTCATTTTAAAGTTATTTTACTGTCTCTTCAGGACGATACGATAAATGAAATCGCTGTTAAAGTATCCGCTTGGCACGACAGCATAAGACCTCATCTGGAACGAGAAGAGGGACGTACGAATTTCGATATTCACGAATATGGTTCAAAGATTTTACAGACGTTCCCAGCAAATAATGCCAAAACGAGCCTGACTTTTGGCGAGTGCGTTCAAAACGAAGCACGTGATGAAATTCCTCGATACTTCTTATCGTCTCTTCTTCTCGTGAGTTTCAATTTATATTTATTTTTCAAGTATAAAAACGGAGTTGATTACATTCCAACCGCTCCAGGACAAACCACTGAACCAATAGGGTTGAAAGTTGCACCAGAGGTCTTTCCCGACGAGTTTCAGCCTTTTAGGTCTGATAGAAATTTTATGACGTTACGTTTTGCGGTTCACTAGAAATTCAGCGAAAATGCAGCCAAAACCGATGAATTTCGATGAGATTTTGAAGAAACGGTTTCCTTCGAATTTCAATCGAATTTTTTTTTACCGTTGAATAATTAAGAAAACTGTCCCCAACGATGTCCCGATTGTGAAAAATTTCCTGGCAGCCATTTACAAAATGGTCGCTAAGAAATAATTTTTTTTTTCATTTTATGCTTTCAAAAAATCGGGCCAACTGTCCCTATCCTTTTTACAGAATCCTAAAACGTATAATTTATGTGGTTCATGACACCCCTGTACTATCAATCGAAAACCAGCTTTTCTAGTGGGGCTTGCTTCGCTGTGCTAGAATTTCTTTTGTAAAGCTCGCTATATTCTACGAATTTTTATTTTATAATTTTCTTTTTCAGGCCAATTCTTATAATGTAGAAATAACTAAAAGCAATCCCGATGAATTGTCAGTGAACGACATGATGTTAACGTTACTCAGTAGGGTTCGTCAACACGAACTACTGGACGAAGGAATGAGAAAAGAATTTTCCTAGAAGTAAGTTCAATGGTGACTAGCATCGTTCGCATGCATTTCATCATTCTGGTTTTAATGAAGTTGAAAATTGCGTTTATTGTTAGATCGTTCCTGCTCATATCCAATGATCTCACCGCAATATATTCTTATTCATCGGAAATGTGTGAAACGAAGTGTGCCTTCTGACATTGTTACCTTCGTTTTATTTAGTAACTATTTTTTTGTGTACAAAGTTTTTGAAATTTCAACAAACGAATGAATCGGATCGTTCGCCGAGTGTGTTTTAATTATTATCTTACTCGGAAAGTTTTTCGTAGTATTGTTTAATTATTTTGGACTTTCTAACTTTTTTTATATAGAATTTTTTCGTTTACTCGTTGTACTTTGTTTATTTTGTAAACATATTTTCTTAAGTGTATAGTTTGGGGGAGAAACATTTTATAATATAATTATGCAACGCTTACGAAATAATTTTTATCCTTATGAAAAATTATCCTAGTACTTCGTACAAATTTTTCTATTTTCCTTGAGTACTACGAAGTATTCTTAATTGAAGAGTACTCGTCTCAATAAAGTATAAAATTTTTGATATTACGTGCTAAAGTATTTAGGATGCTTCTAGTCACTATTTTTGAATTTTTAATTCTTAGTAATTGTCTAGGTACCATGTTAATTATTATTTTAATTAAATTAGGTTATATTTGTTAAATGATTTAGTGAGATTTTAATGCATCACACATGTACAAAGGTTAATAGGAGCGAATATTTCATATTAAAAGGGCAAATTAAACGTAAAGAAATCGTATATTATGAAATTATTACAATTAGGTACATTATTTTTAACAAGTAAAAATAATAAAAACAACTTTTCTCAAAACGATAAACGTTTTCATAAAATTTTCGTAGCTTCAATTTATTATTCAATGTAAAGAAATAAGATTGAAACAAAAAGGTGAGAGTATAGAGAAGATCGATTTACTTATTTTTCTATTTTTTGCACACAATAAAATAATCATTCTGTCTGATTATCGCCGACGATCGTGAATACCATCCATTTGGATTGGACTGACAAACTCATAAATTTACACGATATATCCAGTTTTCATTTTCAATTAATCTACAAAACTTTGTTCGACGCACATTCGTACCCTCTTTTCGTACTCCCTTCTATTTTCTTTGTACAATTGAGCAGCCATCGAGTTGGCCGGCGAATTCGGATTCGGATCACTAAGTAAAGACTGAAAACAAACAAAATGCAAACTTGATTACTACAGTTATGGGAGTAAAACTTGTGATCTTCAACATAATATACCTAATTATTTGAACTACAGGATTGAACAGGAAGTTTTAAAATTATAAATAAATCTTCAGAATATTATACGTGACTATAATCTACAATTAATTCTGATTGAAGTGCTGGTAGGATAGTAAAAACCATCGAAGACTTGCGACAGTTGGCAAGTTTCATACAGATGTTTTAATCACCTTTGACTCATTTTGCAAATTTCTGACACATTCGATAATTTGGTGTACCTTGTGCTTACTCAGCCTTCCATCAATCTAATAACACATTTCACAGCTAAACTTTAGTACTGACGACTAGCTAAAAACCATAGCTTAGCCACTGCCCATTTTTCTTTTCAAATGTAAGGTATTCATATTCAATAATTTTAAAATACATCAATTTAGCAGTAACATACTAATTAAATAGAAAATTTCCAAGGTAGTGGTACTCGAGCTTCTTCGTTTTTATGATCTATTCCTGTTTTAATAATCATTTACTTTGGCAAAAAATACTTAACTTAGTGCAGCACGGAACTTAAGTCTTACTGGCGACTACGAAGAAGAGAGACGTTTATTATTTACAGTGCTCAAACTTTTAATTCGAAAACACAGACTACGAAGAGTGAATAAGTTCATTCGAATAAGAATAGGACATACTTGAATTGAAGTCAGAATTGCAGAAACATCATAAGTAGGACTCCACCTATTTTGCAAAATATCTAAACAAATGCCTCCATCAGCATATACATTAGGATGGAACATCTTGGATACGAATCTAACAGTAGGTGCTTTGTTAGGATATTCCTCCGTAAATTCAATAGTCAATTTGAAAGTTCCATCTTCAAATGGCGTATCGTGAGGCCTGTTGAATCGCATAAAAATTGAATAAAACAATACTAATGCGATAAAGAAACACGAAATGAGATTACTCACCCAAATATGACAGCATTCCAAATCATTATATTGTTATCGGTTGGGGCTCCGCTGACACCAGTGGGAGGGTCTTCTTGGAGTCTGTAAGCAATGATTATAAATTTACAGTTAGGTTTCCGAGCGAAAATTATATTCATAAACAAGTGAAGAGTTTAAGTTCTATTCACTATGACGCGCCCAAACAAAAGAAGTTGTCCAATAATGGTCTGAGATGACATCATAACGCTTTTCTAGAAATGACTGAAATTTATTTCGAATTAGAATGCTAAGGGCTTACCTTTTAAAATCTCTCATCAGTCTACGTCTAGCTGGAGTAGACATAATTATTCAGTGCTAATAGAAAAAGAATTAGGGCAGATAATCACAAATTAAAAACAAAATTACAATAATAGCAATGAAAAATTATTGGAAAAGATTCTAAACGTAGAAGTGATATGAAATTAACAGAAAGTTCAACTTTCAACGAATCTGCGAATGTTATCAACTTTTACGCTATAAATTATTAATAATTATATTATCACACCAACGACTTGCCAAAATGACAATGTTCTATTTTTTTTTATAAATTCGCTTTGTAACAATTTTCGATGATTTGAATTCGGATTGGAGAATTGACAAGACACAACAGAAGAGACAAGACGCAGACAATCACAAGATGAAGATGTTGCTTTTTCAAGAACTCGTCTTTGGATTTTTTGGTAAACAAGGCCAAGCCAAAGTTGTAGTACACAAGAAGTTATTGGCTTGTTGCTCGCATGCTGATTGCTGGTCGCTAGAAATAGACCGATGTCGCCAGCATGTTCGCTACTTGAATTTTCCCATCCGAAATTCGAATCCTGTCGGATCGCGAAATTTGTTGCAAACATGTTGGCGACATCAGTTCCAAAATCATCAACATCAAAATGCTGTGTAGGCTCCTGTAGGCTCCCAATAGATAGCGCAGAGACAGCACAATTGGTCGTGTTCCCCCCGTGTTCGTGTCGTGATGATGATAAGTGGAATGAGATGCCTGTGCGCACTGTGCGGCAAAGTGCGGGACCATAGGAAGTTTGAGATGGGCGGTGTGAGGGACGTACGCGTATATTTTTGTTTTGTTTTTGTAATGTAAATTTTGTACTTGTCTTGTAGTTGTCTGTTGTGTTAGTTCTATTTCTACTTCTATATTCGTGTATCTTGTGAATTTTGTAGTACTTCAATTTTTAATTTTACCGTCTAAATAATCTGTAATTAATATTTTACTTATACTCCTCCTCATTCACACACATTCATGACTTGAAAGTTGCTTTGATAGTTGCGTCTTTGGAGAATTGAAATCAGATTGAAATATTGCTGTGACAGTTTGTAGCGTCGAACTCTGGTTTAACTTTTGAGGGTTGAGATTTTCACACTCGACTACTCAAATTTTGTTTCACGAACAATAGAGAAGTTCAACATTCATCATCTTTACTTTGCATAGGTAATAATTTTCAACATTTTAGTGTACATACGATTGTACCCTTCCACCCACAGTTGAATTACCTTCCAATTTCCTTAAATGGATGAGAGCAATCGTCATTTCCGCTCAGCGTTGCCCAAGTCAACTCTTATCACTTGATTTTGTATTTTCTTATAATCTTACATATTCCTAAAATTTTGATTTTCTGTAATATGATCTGAAAACTTGAAATAGATACTATAAAAAGTTGATTGATGGAATTAAAACTATTTTTACAGGTTTTCAACATGGGCTTGACAGGATGTTACGCTGTTTTGAAATACATTGTGTTTTTACTAAATCTAGTCTTCTGGGTATGTCTTATTTCAAAAATAATTGTTATAAAATTATTTTTATTATCTGTCATTTGAATTTCTTTTTGCCCGAATGCTCCAATTTATTTAATTTCTCAGGTAACTGGTTTAACAGTCATATTTTTGTCAGTATGGATGTTATTCGATCCAACCTTCTATATTAGTATGGCTCAAGATGAATCTAGCTATTATTCGGGCGTATGCATTCTGTTTCTGGCTGGAACTTTGCTCTTCGTTGTAGGCTTCCTTGGTTGTTTCGGTGCTTATAAAGAATCGCCAAAGTTGCTTATATTAGTGAGTTTTAATTTTAAAGTGAAAGATTTTGAAAATTTTTCAACGTCTATATTTTCTGTTGTCTTTTTATTATAGTTTTTCTGCGGATTATTACTGATTTTGGTTGCTCAAATATCAGCCGGTATCTGGGCATACTCCAATAAAGACAAACTTCAACAATTACTTCGTTATTCTGTTCGTTACACAATCGAAAATGAGTATGGCAAACCTGATTCCCAACAAAGGACCGCGTCTTTTGATGCCATTCAAAGAGAAGTATGCTGTTGAAAAAATATTTTGAATATTGTAAAGTAATGACGTCCACCCTGAAGCCTTGATTATATTTTGAGTTTAGTTAATTTGCCACAAAAGCTGACTGGTATCACTCTCAAATCTACGTATCCATATGTATATTAGTGCTGTATTGTAACGAAGTTTAGCATTTAATTTCAACTATGGCTGACTACAATGTTGAACACTTTTACTCGACTTGTGAGTTGAAGGTTTGGGTTTTGAGTTTTTGTTTTTATGTAGTTTTACTCTTTTTATCCAACCTTTTTGTTTGCATACAGTCGAAATCTTGTAAGTTGTAATTTAAAATTCAGTTCTAAGATTTATTTAACTCTCTAACTGTGGCAAGTAGAAAAAAGCTAGTATGTCGTCTATAGTCGGTTCAGAATAAAAATTACCGCAGACAACCCTCAATAACTTGTATGTTGAAGATACATTTAGCCAAAGATACTCATTATATCGTATTTTTAGTTGAAATGTTGCGGTGCTTATGGTCCGGAAGATTGGCGATCTAGCTCTTGGAAAGACGAAGAAATTATTCTGAAATTATCTCCCACCACCAATGTGAAACATTACCAAATTCCCAAAAGTTGCTGCAAACCAGAGTTTAATGAAGCAGTGTGTGACAAAGAAGCAATCATTCATGGGACGTCTTCAGTATCAACTGAAGTTATTTATTCAAAGGTATGTTGAATTCGCATATTTTCTACTTCTATTTACTTGTGGTCCATTGAAAAAATGTTTTATAAATTTATTCAGGGTTGTTACAAAGAATTATCCAAGAAAATTGAAGAATATATGAATACCGTTGTGGTTTTAACTGTGGCAATTGGATTTATTGAATTTTTTGGCCTCATTATAGCGATTATATTGTGCTGTGCAATAAGAGCAGTGACTAAATACAAGTAAACTTACGTATTCAAAGTATTCGTCATGTCTGAATCATCCACGGAGTCAAAAATCTGAATGTCTTCACATATTTTACTAATCTTTCATTTGCATTTTTTAAATTTGTTTTATATTTTTTCGTTGTAATATACTTCCATTTATTTATTTATACTCTCAACATAACGTTGAATTATTGTAGGTCATCTCCCACGTAAACCAATAGTTGAGACTGTGTAACAATACAGTAAAATCTGATAGCGTTTTTGAATTTTTCTGTCTCTCACAATCTCTAGTTGAGTTATTTTTTCGACAGACAATTTCATTTGCTGTTTTCTTCAAACTCGGTTGCTCAAAAGTAAAGAAAATCGATTAATTTGTATTAGTTTTTGTAACATTTTTTCAAACATTGAAATACTGCTTTTATAAATTTTAGATTTATATCTTTGTACTAGTCACTATTTGAACTTCTTTTTTTTAGTCATTATTCATCTACTAACAAACTTTTGTTTACTTTCAATTGTAAATCGTGCAATATTGTCTTCATAATTTATAATTTCAATTACTTAATGCTCTCTATATTAATTGAATGTTCATCAGGAGAATTATTCCACTGTACAATTAGTCTTAAGAAAATAATATAAAAAATTTAACATAATGGTTGAAGATAATTTCCTTGCCTCTAAATGGAATAAAGCAAGACACGCTTTTTATTGGCATTTTTGTACGCTTCTCTCACAAATTTCTTTCAGTGGAATAATTTTTCAGCGAACTTGAAGAAACTTTTTCTGTTTTCTGTGTGTGCTGAGTAAATTTTTTAACATTAACAATTAAAATTTTTATTTGATTTTTAAAATATAGGTACATCCCGTTTGTATCAAATTATTTTTGAATTCATTGGTACGGATTCTTATTTGAAATGATTCGATAGAAAAATTTAAACTACAGATCCTCAGTCATTTGTATTTTATGTTGAGTGAGAATAGCAATGTCGAGCATTGATTCCGGATTTAATAGTTCGCTGACCTGAAAAACAAAATTAGAATGTAATAGTAAAATAATACGAGTAATAGTAATATTGATACAAGTAATTAACGAACGGTCTTCAAAAAGTGTCGCCATATGGAAACTCTGCTCCGTTAAGTTAGTCTGATTTATTTCTAATAGAATTTTTTCCCAAAATGAGAAATATCTATTGCTAGCCAATTAATAACTGCAATACTTTAAGAGGATTTTTTTTTTTTAATTTTCAAAGCCTAAGAAAGTCAACGCAGGCAAAAGTTGCTCATATTTCATTTTTTCAAAATCGAATCAAGTCCAAAAAAGATGTAATGATTTTTCATTTTCAGAATCTAATCAAGTCCCTCCAATTAAACGCACTTAGATACATCTATAAGACAGTATCAAAATTGTTTTTCAAACATTTAATTGTACATATTAGTTCAAGGTTTGGAAAAATAATTTTTCAAATCTCATTTCTCCCTAATCATTCAATTTCGGAGATTTTGTATGAGGAAACATTATTGCACGGAAGTTTGATCTCGCTACGATTCACATTTTACGGAGAATTATTCTCACAGGTTCATTTTAAACCGATTTTCTCGGTTTTCTTACAATTTTAGTTATGATTAAGCTATTACGTGTTTCTTAGCATGTTACGTACAAATTATTTTGTACTCTGTACTTACAAGATATTTCTCCGATTCTTCAAAAGCATGCAAGATACTTGTACTATACAAGGGAATTTTATTAGTTGCTAAGGCCAGAACACAATTTCGGAGTCGAGCGATCACTTCTCTGTCTGCTTTACCAACTTTCTATTAAATGAAAAGGAAAGAAGTTACAATTCTGAAATGTTAACAGCGTATCGTAGTAAAATAATATATTTACTTGATCTAAATTCTGAGCAAAGCCACCACTACTATTGGAGTCAGCGGTAGTTGGTGAAATCCAAACAAATCCATTTTTCCCCAAAATAATACTAGCACCGCACGGCAAATTATGAAAATGCGTTTTACTTCGTTTAATTAAGGCTGGACATACTTTAATCAGGATTCCTTGTGACAGCTTAAAAAAAGTCAATGAAAATGTAACCACTCTTTTTTGAATGCTTGGTAAATTACCAAAAAATATAATAAATTCAACAAAAAGCAGGAAGAAATTTGTTTTTAAAATAGCTCTCGCTTCATCATTTTTGAAGAATTTCAGTTTCATTTTCCAAAAAACATTCTCAAGTCATGAAAAAGAGTATATGCAAAATTCCTCATTAGTGTATAGGATGTTGACAATTTTGATTTTAAAATAAAGTTGTCTCAAAACTTGAACTCAGAGAATGGAATTTAGTCATTTGAACTCTTCAATAGTACAAAAAAATAAACTTACTTTCCCATACGTGAAGCTACGGGTATGCAAAGATAAAGACCCATCAGCATAAATGCTTTGAACTTCAGCACTAATTAAATCACCTTCGATAAGATATTTTCTCATCATTTGCTCGTCTTCTGCGCTTCTCCGTCTCTAAAAAGAAAAAATTCCTCGTGTAAGAGATTGTGTGTAACTTAAATACTGAAAATAAAATAAAATATAAAACGCACCCGGCGCCAAAAAATGAACTTGAAAATAACATTTTTTGAAAGTTTGTTGATACATTCATACTTCCAAGTCTCATTTTTGAATTACTTCCAGGTCAATATCAAATCAATAGCTTTATGTGCAAACACACCGGAGCTCGTGAGATTTTTGTTTTATACAAATCGATGTCATTGGCATTTACAGCCTTTGACATTTCGAAGTTAGAATAGGAATTTATTTTTAAAGATTTACCAATTCTCCGCCGGGTAGATTAACCGAACTAAGAAGTAGAATTGAATCTAATCTCGAATTGGTGTCGACTTTCCATCGTTTTTGAGTAACCTCTAAAATTCTACCGACAACTACATCTCCAACTTCTCCATTATAGCGTGACTTTAAAGGTTTAATAGATATAAGTCGTCCAATCTGCTCCATTACGCCAGCAACGGATGCTTTGAGAACGTCATCTTCCGGATATGTACCATGACCCCTATATGCCATAGTATTAGCATCTTCACAACGTACAAATAGGACTACTTGAATGATCAATTACCGCATAAAATCGCTTTGGGGAAAAATAATTTCTCCGGGTGAAAACAGTTTACATAGTTGACCCCTTGGTGGAACTGAACTGCTGACTCGCTGAACAGCTAAACTTATGCAGATATTCTCAGCCATTACAAATGCATTAAGTTTCGAATTACTGGATAAGAATATATTCACATCTCATGCCAAAATGAAAGTAACACCTGAAATACTCAACGTTAATTTTCTTTTTTTTTTTAACTAAAGATAATTAAAATAATACATACTTGATACAGCACTTTTGCTTTATAATTTCTTTTCCAGGTTCAGACTTTATACTCTTACCAAAGAGAATAAACTAAAACAAAATTCATTTAATGTAGTTACATATTTCATAAATAAAAACTGAAAATTAAAAGCACCGAACAAATAATATTTATTTGAAATTTTTGGCCGGGTTTCGGATATCAAATCAATTTTTCTCGTCGCAACTCTCTCTCAAGCAGAATTTCAAATTTCTCTCTCTCGCTCTCAACCAGACGCATCGAGTGCGTTCAGAGTGGACTACCAGAATACAACTGAATCATCCGAAAAGTTCGGAGTGACTCGTTCGAATTCATGGTACTCAGTTGTACACCCTGACCGTTCAGAACGAGAACTCAGCTAGTCAGTTGACGATTGACGGAATCAAGATCCAAGAAAATGTACAAGAAAAGAATGCATGCTGAATGCATATCCCTCCCTCCCTCCCAGAACCTTCGACAAATCTTCACAGGTTGAACCCGGCACCTTTGTAATCATTTGGTAATTTATCATCTAATTATCTTTTTTCTGATATCAAAATATTTTTCAACTTTCAACTTCAACTTTCAAGCTTCAAGTTATATCTTCCCTCGTCGAATAATACGTGTCTTTCATCGTTCATTTTTGAACTTTGATTTTTCTGACAATACTGCTCGCTTGTTATTCACAAGGGATTCGTGTTTAAATGAAAAGTTCTTACAATGGGAGACAGCATTGATACCAAGGTAGGTTTCAGTACTTTTGATTTTGATTCCTGCAGATCGTTATTTTATTAATTATTTATTTTCATTAACCTCATTTCTGTTTTTTTATTGCAGGAAAGTGAAGAACACCCATCAAAACTAATACCAGAATTGTGTCGTTTATTTTATAATGCCGGTTGGGTCACTGGAACCGGTGGAGGAATTAGCATTAAATTAAAGTAAATAATTTTATTAAACTTTACACATTTTCATAAATCTGTAAGGCGTATTATTTTTCTATTGCACAATATTAGATTATTACAAATAAAACTTGAAAAAACCGAGGTAAAGACGTTCTAAGGTAAAAAAGTTCTGAATATCCCTCTTTGAACGAAATTGAAATTGTTTTAAAACGTTTTATACCTTCTAAAAATCCCTTATAAATGTATGTCTACTTTAGAGTTTGGATATTAAGAATTAATATGTTGTTCTCACCCTTGAAGCAGGTATTGAAAATTAATTTTCACTCTACTTTTTGTCTAAATAGATTGAAATTTATTCAAGATTTCATTAATGGCCATCGTAAAAAAAATCATCTTTTTCTTCTGAATAATGTTTTTCAAAATTTCATTTTTATTTGCATTTTGACTGCTCATGTTTTCTCATTCGCTTATTTAAATCCAAAGGAATGAAATATATATTGCCCCTTCCGGTGTACAAAAGGAAAGAATCAAAGCTGATGACCTTTTCATTCAAGATATAAATGGAATCGATCTAAGAACTCCGCCTCCAGAAAAGAAATTGAAAAAAAGTCAGTGTACGCCATTGTTCATGTGCGCTTATCGAGGTTTGACATAATACATTTTCACTGTCTTCTTCATCCATCGAACCATTGCCCGCCTGACTATTTATTTTATTCACTTCAATAGCTAGGAACGCTGGGGCTGTAATTCACCTTCATTCTAAAGCTGCGGTACTGGTTTCGTTATTGTTTTCGGGTAAAGAATTTCGTGTATCTCATTTAGAAATGATTAAGGTACCCTGAACGAATTTTATTTATCTTATAAATTCGTCTTTTCATTCAGAAATAACATAAAAGTATTTTCTTTCTAATTTTAGGGGATTAAAAATCAAAGAGATGGTAGATACTATCGATACGATGAAGAACTTGTTGTGCCGATTATCGAGAATACTTGTTTTGAATGTGATTTAGAAGAGAGTATGGCAGAAGCCATTGAAAAATATCCCGAAACTACAGCCATCATTGTGCGGCGTCATGGTATCTATGTTTGGGGCGACACTTGGCAGGAAGCAAAAACCCAGTAAGAAATTATTAAGGACTAAACCAAACTTCATTTCCAAATATCAAAATTGTTTAAATTTTCTTCGCAGAATTTATTCCAGATTTTTAACATTGTAAGTTTTATGCTAAAAATTTGTTCTATTTACTTCACAGATGTGAATGCTATGATTATCTGTTCGATGTTGTTGTGCAGGCCAAATCCTTGGGTTTAAATCTTCAAGCCTCTTAATCGGTATGGAAATAGTTATATTTCACAGATATTGTTTGAATACATTTTTCAGTTACCAAAATTGATATTTTTCTTTAAAATTTATGCGGGTGAGTTTTTCAACCTATATGAAAACTTTGTACCTCAAGATTTATCTGAAATATCGCCAAAATTATGTAATTTCATCATTTCAAATTCATTTATTAAGATTATTTTTCTGCAGAAAAATCAATAGAGAAAGGATTACGTGTAGTATGGAAAATTCTGCACCATTGAAAGACTTTTCAGAAGAAAAGTTGATTTTAAGACAGTCAAATAAGGGAGATTAACTTTATTTTTTTGAAAAATGGGATTTTCAACTTATGCTGTTTCTCTTTCGTGCCTTAGAATTTGGATTTTGAAGTTGACTTGAAAATGAAATTCCTTAATTTTGGCATTTAAAATATACGTCACGTAACTCTTTAATTTGTCTATCATTGATTATTGAGATAATGATGTATTAAGCTCTGACAATAATTACAATGAATGACTGTCAAAGAATGTGGTACCTTATCCTCTTCTTCTGTAATTTATCCGAATAAATGATTTTTGTATTTTACAAGTCCTGTCGGCTTTATCTACATTTTTTTCGATTAGTGAATTCTGTTCCAACTTAGTTTTCACCTGAGCTTCTCCGTCAAGAAATCATAAGAACAGTGTCTATTTATTTCTGTTACGAAAATTTAAAGGGAAAAAATTTACAAATATAAAAGTATAAAACTATTGGAAAAAGTGGAATATAAAATACTTTGAACTTCGGAAGAAAAAGAAAAAAAAAATATTCGTATCATTTATCAGTGTAACCATCCAACGAAAAGAAAAAAAGTTGAAAAAAGTAATCATGCTCATGACGTCATGCATGGGTGAAATAGTGCCGAAATTTCCTGGTTACGAAGCTAATAAACATTCCGGTGTCAGATAGTGATTAATTTTTAAAACAGCAGAAATTTTTTCAACGAAATCACGAGTTACGAATAATTCTTCTGTTAGTTAAAATTGTTATTCATCGTATTAGAAGTTGAAATTTTCATTTTAAGATCGAAACTATCTATCCTTCTTTCGTCTTCGTGATTTTCATTTTATCATCATGGCTCTCCACGTTCCGAAAGCACCAGGATTCGCCCAGATGTTGAAAGAAGGGGCTCGGGTTAGTATCCTCAACAATATGATTTGATTACTGAATATAATTGTTTTTTCGACCATTATTTCTTCTTTAGAAACACTTTTTCACATTCTACATTCTGGAAATATAAAGAAAATTCAACCCAGCCTAGTTTCTTACTGAAATTATTAGTCTTCACGCACAGAATTACTGCACCATGACTGCACCTCTCAAGATACATTCACTCCTCGTGAGTGTTATTCAATTATTCGACATCACGATTAATTTTGTTCCATTTTCAGCATTTTTCTGGTTTGGAAGAAGCAGTTTTTCGTAATATAACTGCGTGTAAACAATTTGCTGATACTGTTCGAACCGCTTATGGACCTAATGGAATGAATAAAATAATAATCAATCATATAGAAAAATTATTTGTTACTAATGACGCAGCAACGATTATTAAAGAATTAGAGGTAAATTTCACCATCTTGTATTTGCTGAATCGGATAGTTTCACTTTTCCGCAGTAACATAGACAACTTGAACTGACGTATAACGCCTTTTTATTTTCATCTTACGTAGGTTGAACATCCAGCAGCAAAAATTATAATTTTAGCTTCTCAGATGCAAGAACAAGAAGTTGGTGATGGTACTAATTTCATTATCATCTTAGCCGGAGCTCTTCTTCATGAAGCCGAAGATATGCTAAGAATGGTAATTGAAACACTTTTTTTCAGTTTTAGCTCGCTATCTTTGATGTTAATTATTCCATTCTCTTACCCGTCCTTGTCCATCAAACTACGTCATTTAGAATCATCTGAACTAACAGTTTGCAAAACTGTATATTAAAGAATTTAGTATTACCCCGACGTAGTTTTGCCATACTTTTCAGTCCACTCAGATAGCTATTGTTAAACTTTGGCTGTGCCCTTGCCTTATTCTATAATCTAAAATTTTCTTTTAGGGTTTGACACCTACAGAAATTGCATTAGGATACGAATTAGCTGTCGAAAAAGCTTTGGAAATTTTACCAACTTTGACTTGTTACGAAGTCAAAGATTTTAGGAATAAAAATGAAGTTCTTAAAGGTATTAAAACAGCTATCATGAGTAAACAGTACGGAAATGAAGATATGTTGTCAAATTTAATAGCAGATGCTTGCAGTAAGTATCGGTACCTCGCTTTTTTTTCCTTATGAATTAAGATTTTCACCTTTCATCATTTTTTCAGTTTCTATTTTACCTGAGGATGGTTCCTTTAACGTCGATAATGTTCGAATTTGTAAAATTCTGGTAAATATCGTTCAATTTACAAACATTCTATAATTGCTGTCTCTAACGAGTAAAAATGAGAATATTATTATTGGATTTTGAAATTCCAGGGTTCTGGATTAAGTAGTTCAGTTGTTGTGCATGGCATGGTCTTCAAAAAGAATGTTGAAGGAGTAGTAACGAAGAAAACTCCTGCTAAAGTCGCAGTTTTCACCTGTCCAATTGATGTTGCCACTACTGAGACTACGGTAATATAAATTGTTTTCAAATTAATTGCGGAGAGAAGTGTTCTTTCTGTATCATAATCGCGGTTGTTTAGGGTACCGTATTGATCAAAACTGCGGACGAGCTCATGAACTTCAGCCGTGGAGAAGAAAATCTCCTAGAAGAACAAATAAAAGCACTGAAAGACGCGGGCGTTGACGTTGTTGTTTCAGGAGCTAAGTTCGGTGATTTGGCTCTTCATTACATGAATAAATACGATATGATGGCTGTACGACTTCAGAGTAAATTTGATGTGAGACGTGTTTCGAGAACTGTGAATGCCACAGCACTGCCTAAATTGGTAATTGTTTCATCATTATTTAATTTTTTTTCCTCTACATTTTTCGTCTAGAATTTAAATATTGGTGAATGTATTTTCCATTTCAACTTTAGATTTGTCCCAACAAAGAAGAAATTGGTTATGCTGATTGTGTTTACATTGATGAGCTGGGAGACACTCCTGTAGTTGTTTTCAAACAGGAAGGTGCAGATACTCGTGTTTCTACGATTGTCATTAGAGGTGCTACGGATAATTACATGGATGATATTGAACGTGCTATAGATGATGGTGTCAACACCTTCAAAGGAATCACTAAGGTTTGGAATAAAATATCTCTTTAATATCTGCGAAAGCTTAAGACAGTATGAATATTTTTCGAAAAATGTTTTTTTACATTCGAGTGAAAGGATTCGATAATTAGACTAGTTAAGCAAGTGACCTGGGAAACTCGAAAAAGTGTGGCCAGAGGAGTTAAGTCTAAGGAGCAACACGCATCAAAAAATAATTATTGTCGATTATTCTGAATTATTTTTTACTTTAGGATGGCAGATTTGTTCCTGGAGCTGGTGCCGTTGAAATAGAATTAGCTCATAGGATAGCGCAGTACGGTGATTCACTGCCAGGTTTGGAGCAATATGCTGTAAAGAAATTCGCTACTGCATTAGAGTGGTTTGTGAAAACGCTGGCAGAAAATACTGGCGTTAAAGCTAAAGAAGTCATTTCTAAATTGTACGCTGTCCATAACGAAGGCAAGACCAATTTCGGATTCGATATCGAGGTTTGTGTAATTTGTATTTTTGTTTCAAGTTGCGGAACTAGACGAGAAAGTGGTGGTTGGGGTTTTTAAAACTTCCTGTTACTGTGTTACTGTTTTCAGAATGAAGATTGTAATATCATTGATGCCGCAGAGGCTGGAATTATCGACTTGTTTGTAACCAAGTACTGGGGATTGAAATATGCCACTCAAGCTGCTTGCACCGTCTTACAAGTCGATCAGATCATCTTAGCGAAGAGAGCTGGTGGTCCCAAACCGCCTCAAAATGCTATGGATGATGATTAAATTTTACATTATTTTGTTGTCATTTTTCTTCGTTCCCTTAATTTTGTAATTTTTTCTCCCGATTTCATATTTAATATAATTTTACGATTTATAATGCTAACCAGCTTTTTACTATTAAATTTTTTCACGTGTGATTATTGATCGTTGATCGTATGTGAACATACTAAACTAATTTTTTTGATTTTTGATTTTATTAAGAATTTGTCAGTTTTTCATAACTGGGTTTTTTCACCTATAAATTTTGTTCTTTCCAAAAACAATAGTTTATTTTCGATTAAATAACTTCCTGTTACCGATATTGAGGTGTCCATGAAAGACAGTTTTATAACAGTGAAGATTTAATGATGAACTGGCAAACTTACTAAATCTATTTTTTTGGTTATTATTCCTGAAAAAAGCCTCTAATTTCATGACACTTGAAAGATGGCATTCTATTATGGAAAATGCGTTCATAATGAGCAATCGTGTGACGGTTACGGTTGACAACTCAAGTGCATTAACGTCACATTGAGTTGGTAACTCTGGAGTCTGGTTGGTAAAATATTGTCACGTGACTTGACAATTTCTGTAGTATGCGTCCAGCTCCAGCCAGTCGTCCACGTGTCTGCACTTATTTATGAATTGCGGTTTTGATTATTTCGGCTTGTCCAGTCTTAGAAAATTGATTTTATTTTAATTTTGTCCTTAATTCCTTATTTTATTTTTAATATTGAAGTTTTCGTTGTCAACCGTTGTTCACAATATACCTATTTATACATTTTGCAAAACTTTTAAAAGAAATGTTTGCCAGGTACTCGTAATTGTAAAATGTCAATCGTATCTTCTCTAAGTGATCTAATTTCTTCGGCGAAAGATCAAGATCTTCTCACTGTGGAAGCAACTGTGGACACAGGTTTCGAGCAAATAGCTGAACAAGAATGTCGAGAAAAACTTGGAGCAGAATTATCCCTCCTTCAGTCTCAAGGCAGAGTTTATTTCAACGCCGATAAATCCAAATATCCTATTGTAAGTTTTTTGAAATAATTTTTGGGATAAAAACTGGAAGTGTGATTTTTCTTGATTTACTATTTTCCATCAATCCGTGTTTATAGATTCAGTCGTTACGATCAGTTAATAATATATCCTTCGTCGTCGATTATTTCACGCATGTTGGATTCCATCCCCCTGGAGAAGACAATTGTGAGGTATTTAGTAAACCAAGTGCAGTTGCCATTTCTATAACTTAGCACAAAGTAATACATTATTCTTATTGCAGGATCTAAACATAGGAGCCATTCAACTCCTTGCCGACAAAGTTACATGGGGAAAATATCTCGATGTATGGAAGAATTTAACTAAATTCCATGGGATACTCTATCCAACTAGAGAAGAATACGAATTAGCACGCTCCAAATCCGACACGGTTGTGAAAGATGCCGAAGACAAAGAAGAAAAAAGTCGTATAAATCGTGAAAATAATGAAAATACAATTCTTCATTTTCGTGTTACTTGTTACCGTTCCGGAAAACACTCTTTTGGGTCCCAAGATGCTGCTTGGCATTTCGGAGGAAGATTACAAGATCAGTTTAATTGGGTTGTTGATTTGAGTAATTACCATTTGGAAGTTGTCTTGGGTATACGTGATGGTAAGTACGACTTTTTATTTTTCGGTGGGATATCTTCATTCTCTTATTCTACTGTTGTTTTTTTTCTAATCGCTAGATGATGTTCGAGTATTATTATCTGTCACAGAAGAATCCTTACATAAACGAAATTTATCGCATTTTGGTATAACAACTTTGAGATCCACAATATCATACAATTTATTACAAGTCGCTAAACCTGAAGTGGGTGATCTAATTTTGGATCCTTTATGCGGAAGTGGCTCTATTCCAATTGAGGTAGGTATTGTCGCCTTGTGCCCATAATTGTTTCGATTTTTAATCGGTAGATTAATAGTAACTAAAATTGTGCGTTTCAAAATGATTCAAGTCCGAAATAGCTTTGTTTTTAATTATCAATTGGGGCTTGTAGATTTTTGGAGATGCTAGATCTTACGGTCATGTCAGAACTGTCCGATGTGACCTTATTATAGTTGTGCTGCTTCATCGAATTCTTGAAATACTAGAAGTATGACTAATAGAAAACAAAAATTAGTTCATGAATAATTTATGTATACGAACACTGATTTACAAGAAGAGGATAAGTACTCTATTTTAAATCTTGCTAGAGCAATAAACCACTCTCATGTTTCATTGCCTTCTTATGTAGCACCTTAACTTTGATGTTTACTTTCTTTGCAATGGTTGCATTTTGGAACATGAACTGTAAGTTGGGCTTGGTGTGTATTACTGAACCTTATGAGGACGAAATTTTTGAAGAAATGCGGACTTATCTCTATCTTGCATATCGCTGTTATAATATTGTCTTCATGTGGAGTATTTTTTGTAGGGCGCTTCTGGTATTGTTGGCAATTTTTACTTGTGTGGCGATAATCATGCCAAATCTATCAACCTGACAAAACTTAACAAATCAGATTACTTCGAGAAACATGCGAAAAATTTACTTGTTGATCCGCATATCTGGGATACTTGTGCACTTCCATTGAAGAACTCCTGTATCGATGTTGTTACCACCGATTTGGTGAGTTGCTTTGTATTTCCTATTAATCTTAAACAACTCATCTGACACAATTATCTATATTTCAGCCTTTTGGCAAGCGTGTAGGCTCCAAGTTTAATAATAAAACTCTTTATCCTGGGCTTATGAAAGAATTAGCTAGAATTGTGAGACCAACTTCCGGACGAGTTGTGTTATTAACCACTGATAGGACATCGTATAATTTAGTAAGTATTTTTTTTTGCACGTTTTTTCATTTGCCATCATAGTAAAACATGGAACTGATAATATTCTGTCTCCTCAGGGGTTACAACGGACTAAAGTTTATTGGAAACAAATGAAGCAAATGATGGTAAAAATAGGTGGACTCAAAGCTTGCGTTTATTTATTGAACAGGACATCGGCTATTTTTAA
Source organism: Parthenolecanium corni (assembly GCA_038050395.1). NCBI lineage: Eukaryota > Metazoa > Arthropoda > Insecta > Hemiptera > Coccidae > Parthenolecanium > Parthenolecanium corni. Next base: position 4,575,961 of record JBBCAQ010000002.1, read on the forward strand.
ATGATACCTGATTTGGTAAGCAATCACTGATGTTTAGCAATCATGATATTTCAATATGTTTCTAATAAATGTTTAAATTTCTTTAGTAAAGCCTGGTTGGTAATTGAATAAAATTAAAAATACCTTTAATCATTTTTGGTAAACACTTATTCAAGTGTTGTCCGAGAGGCTTCGCCCCATTCATCCCACTCACCCTCCCTAAATTGCTAGCCTTCGTTCCAACTGAAAAATAAATTTAATGAGTACTTGCTCCTTTCACTCGCATTTTATACTTATTTTATCAGATCAAGATTGAATCTAGTTTAGTATATTGCGACTCGTCTTGTCAATCGTTTTTCGATGACTGCTGTTGAAATTTTCCTCCCTTTCCCTTCCCCTTCCATCTACTACTTTGAGCACTTGACGTTGTTGAAAGGATAGAAATAAGCCAGTTCATTGTACCCGTCTTTGCTACGTATCATTATTTTTCAATCTATATAGCATTTTTGCAAAATCTTTCTGTATCTTTCTACTTTTTGATTTTTCTCTGATTTTTTTATCCATTCACTCTATTAATAAGATGAGATGAAAATATTTATGTGATAATAACCATTCAAAGCTCAAAAAAATAATTCTTGGTAAAACCAGGTAAACTAAGTTGGCTCATTTATGCCCAAGCCATGCGATTGAAATTATTCTGGTTTCCCAGTACTAGATAAAGGTGTATCTATTGCCGATAAATGGAAGATTGTTTCGTGCGCCTCTGATTTAATTACATAATATGCGTGTTTTGCTGTATTGACACGACGAATAATAAAATTACAGTATTTTGCAAATTTTTTAAAATGTAAGATAATGAACTTTCGAACTGTTTGAGTGTGGAATAACCAAAAACTTTTAAACTTCACGTAAAATTCTCTGCTCTTAATCAGATTCTCTTTTTGGCTACACTGAGAGCTGTGTTTATGTACTTATGTTAGGGTCATTCTCTATTTATCCTGTCAGCCAGTGTTGTGCCTCGTTGTTTCGCCATTTCACGTTAAGCTTGAGAGAGATGTAGGAAAACGATTCTATTTTTGAATTAGTCTCGTCTCATCTTTGTTAAAATTACTCGTGTGAAATAAGTGGCGAGGCTCATTATGGAAGTATAATAATCATGTCAAATTCGATTGTAAATTTACGAAAACCTATTTCATTGCGAAAAATCAATTCAGACGAGGACATGAAAGTAAGACATGCTTATTTTTGCCAATATTTTCTAAAATAATATGCTTCTTGTTGAATAATTTGGTCGATTCAGTTTTGCTACCGATTAATAAATTCTTTCATCTTTTTTTCTGTCTCTCTCTCTCTCTCTCTAGTCAACGCGTAAATATCGTTAGACAAAATGCCGTGAAAAATGTTCCTCACATTCAATAAGAAATATTTTTTCTATTACTTCTCAGAAAATTTATGACTAGGCCCCCATGGGTATATGTTGCAATTTCTCAGTTTCTCTCCTTCGTTTTATTTTTATTAAGTTTTAAAATACTTTTTTTAAATGTCCAAGTATTAAAAAATTTTATCGAATTTTGTTCAAAAAGTGTACTAGTTTATTTTTAAAAACTGAAAATCTGTTGCCTATTTCTTTCTCAAAATAAGAAAGTAAGTTATATTTTGTAATTTACAATCATTTACATAAAAAACAGCTCAATCTTATTTTAGTCGTTTTGTGTTTTTTTTTTTGTTTTTGTTTGTGTTTTTTTGTTTTTTTAAATAAATCGAAACTGTTACGGTCATCAAAATGGCGGGGCTAAAATATGACCAGTATTTAATTTCATTCTCAAAAAAGATGTCGTACTTCAGGATAACATTAAAGTAATGAATCTGCTGTGAAATACTCTCTGCTTCACGATATGTCTCCCAGTTTTTGTTAAAGGCCGAAATTGTTGAATATTATACAGAATAATGTATCTGTTTCGTCGTGAAATTTTTCTACTTTTCCTTTTTAAATCCGTTTTTTTTTTCTTTTTAGTCGTACTTATTTATTTGGGTCGCAATAACCTAGTTATTCACTTTCTAGGAATATGCGGAAACGGCTATGAATGAATTACTTGGCTGGTACGGTTATGATAAATTGAATAAAGTTGACTCTCAGGCTTTGAATTTGTGTCTTTTCTCCTCTCAATCTCCTGCGTCGTTTACTTCCGCCAAAAAACAAAATACTGATGCTAGCGAAGTTACTCTCTATCAACCGTCCGAATCTTTATCCTCGTTATTCTCCTCTTCATCGTCAGTCTCGTCAGATGAAGCAACGGCGTATCTAAATTCTAAAATCGATTCTGAAAAAAACAATCTGATGGAATCCTCCCTGAGTGTGACAAAAAATAAGGGTAAGTTTATTGATTTGACTGATAATATTATATGCCTCGGATAGGCGATCGTGACCTGTGAGCTAGATTTTGTTTGCCACTTTATTTACATGATTCCACATTGCGCATATTTTTAAATTTTTCAATATTGCAATTTATCATCTTTGGAATTAGAGGGCTACGGTTGGCAGCACTATACTGCCAGTATTTAACCCTTTCAAACCGTAACATCCATCTTTTTATGAGGCCTTCTTAATCACTTCCAGGTTTAATTGAGGCGAACCCTTCCAGGGATTAATGGGTAATGTCAAAGCACCCCTTTTTATTTTACCGTTTAAAAACATTTTTTTTTTTTTCATCCTAATTATCTCGGACAATTTTCTTGAATAGAGAGAGAGAGAGAGAGAAAAAAGAGAAAAGCGTATACATCAAAGAAAGAAGAAAAAAACCTATAAGGCTGGCTGCAGTTTTTCCCTTGGAGCTCTTTATAGCCAATCTTGAGATGGTACTTAGAGTATCTTAAACTGTAGCTCTTCAAATATGCTAAAAATTATTTTAACCAGCCTATTACTTGAACATTTTAAATAACCTTTGTCTTCAGTTCTGTTTTATGAATAATTGAGAATCTACTGGTGATAATTTCAATGGCCGAGTAATATTTATTTACTTGATAATATCATCTTCAAGTAATGACCTGTCATTTGGTATAATCTTATCCTTTGTCTTTATTCAACTTATTGTAAATAGATAGCCCACCTATGCTCATTTTGAAAGCAACGAAGCTGAAGTATTCCGGTCTTAATTTCTAAACAAAATCATATAATTTTTTCGGAATTTCGGAGGAGAAATAGTTTTCCATGAAATTTTTTCTCTATTTCAGTCGTAATTTATGATAAACTAATTTGCTCAAAAACTAGACAAGAGAAATTAATTTCAGTAATAGCCATCTGAACACTAATTTGCCAGGAGAGGATAAGTCCACTGTTTTCAAAAATTGAGTTCTTTCAAAATTCAATCGTATACACCAAGTCCTACTGAGTAAAAATATTTTGTCTTAAAATGCAAACATCGCTGAGAAAATAGATTTCAAAGTTGAGGTGCTACGTAAGATGGCTAAGTGACATGATCGTGTTTTTTTGGCACTTCTGTAAAATTTGAAAAAGTCCAATTATCGCCTTCTTGCATATCCCTGTTCGAATTTTGTGGAAGATAAATTGAATAATAAATGTTCGCGGGGGGGATATTAGAAGATAGCATTTTAGAGAAGTGAATTGGCTGTCGAGAACCAGCTGGGAATCTCCCGAATCGACTCGTAAAAATTGATCCATCATTTTTCTTGATTTCTTTTTTCGCAACTCAACTCGAATACAACATTCTCAAGTCGTCTCGTCTAACCGTGAATCCCCCCCCTCTCAGCCTTAATTCGACGTTGACCAAATGTAGGCTGTACTCGTCGATTTCAATTCCCGTCAATAGTGGTTAATATATTTTTACTAAAGTCGAGTCAAAAAATTAAAAATTTCGAAATAATCACAATGGATACCAAAAATCGAGAATTTTGTTCAAGTATACGAAATCGGAGAATAGTGTGAGCTGAAGTCGGTCGCACACGGGCACTTTCTGAGCTAACAGTTATTTTCGTCGACCTTTAAAAATAAAATTCCGTACCGAGAAAGAGAGAATATATGTTCTTAATTTTCTTTTCGTTACATCGTTTGCATGTATATTGTCGGCTGGGGTTGAAATTCGATAATAGACAAGCTGCCAAAGTTATAGCATCAACGCCAGATTCTCATTTCTCTCTTCATGCTGTTTTAGATGTTCTTTTACCAGATCCCATATCATAATGCAATCAAATTTTCTTACTGGGTGTTATTTTTCTTTCGTTTCTTCGATCATCTCAAATTCATTAGAATATTTCCTTGCCTATGAATAATTACGGAAGCTCAGTTTTTATTACGCGTTACGATTTTTTTTTAATACTTTTTTTGTTTTTTATTTTGTCGCTCCTCCCTTTTATTCGAACAAAATTATTATGCGTCCTTCTGTTATCTCACTCGTTCTTTCTTTTTTTCCCTTCTGAGTTTCGCTTTTCTTCGTCAAGGGACACGAACATTAGAAATATATTGGCAAAGTGACAATAACGTTTTATATTTTTTTTTTTTTGTTTCAAGTATTTTATATTATGTCATAATTTACCAAAATTTTGATCATTTTGAACATGTGCAAAAATTTCGAACTCGGTCAATTCTCTAGAAATCTGTACCTTTAGCTGGAGAGGAAAAACATTCTAGTCTTTTGGTACGTTTCTTGTGCCAACCACTCTACCAAAATTTTGGTTTTCATTTCCAAAAATTTTTGTCCAGGTAAATTCATGAAATTAAATTTTTTATTTCGTCTTGAAAAGAAATGTTTCAGTCTTTGTTTTTGTTTTCATGAATTTTTATTCTAGCAATCTTGTACACTGCCCAACAGAAATGTTTCGTATGAATTACTGAAAATTTGACTCGAACCTTTTTTTCTTTTTTTTTTGTGGGAGATGAAGAGGGAGGGATTTTCATTACGTTTACCACTCGAGCTACTTTCAATTGACTTTTTTTAAATTTTTTAATAATTGAATTTTTCAATAATAATTTCATTATGTAGGTACTATGCTCATTGGTTTGATCAATTTTTGTTATTCCAAATCTGTAAATCATCCAAAATTTTTTCCCTCAGCCGTTTGAAATTAAATTAACTCGAATGGTCAACAAATAACCGAGTTTTCAGCTTTTAAAATCTCATTTCTTTTAAAATTCCATGTTTTTAATTTTTCCTAAGTACAATTATCTTTGATATCACGGACCACCCAACTTCAGCTTTATACAATCCTTTTTTCTGCAAAAATTTTTGTTTGAAAAATGAAATTTCTTTTGAAATATTGGAAAATGTCTTCAGTTGACTGATTTATCCGTGCAACAACTTTTTAAAATATATTTTCAACAGTGAAACTTCAAGCAAATATAATTATTTTTCATCTCGAAAATAGCGTATTTTAAAGGGTACCTGTATTTACTCCTCTTGCAATAAACTTTACAAAGACTCGGTGAATTTCTCATCTTCCATAGAATATATCTGTTTATTTAAGAAATCACATTGATTTATTTTCCGTGCAAAACGTCAATTTGAAATTATTTATGCAACATTATTAAAGTATTCACTGAGTATCTTCAACTCAATTAATCTGTATTTTTTCTTTAATTTTATTCGGGTCAAATGTATAGTTATTCATTTTCTAGGAGTGTGAATGGATTTGATTTTTCGAAGTATAACACCATTATTGGTATAGAAATCTTGGGGTCCTTTTTTTTTTATTAACAATGCCAATGCCAAAAAAATGTGTGTGTCTATTTTTCTTGGAAAATTTAATGTGGACGGCTTCACATACCTCCTTTTCGTATTATTGTACGGATGTTAATATCTTGTTCGATTTTATTCTCATCGATTGTTTAAATCCATCAATAATTCATGAATTTATTGTTCCCCATCAGCTTCTAATTTTTCTGCAGAATCACCTCATTGTGCGTTGTGCAAAAAAGATGCACTCGTCAAAAATTTTTCGACAAAACTGGCAATCGGTGACGAAACATTTTGCTCGGATCAGTGTTTCACTCAATACCGTCAAGCAAATCCTAAACGAAGTAAAACCTGTGATTGGTGTCGCCATGTTCGACATTCGGTGACTTACGTAGATTTGCAAGACGGTGATAGGCAGTACCAATTTTGCAGGTAATTTAATATTCGCAATATTATAAATAACTATTTGTAATTCAAGATTTTAAATCACTCGCTCAAGAATTAAATTAATCATGCTCTTGAATTTTCTTTCCAAGTTCTTATAATAATGTCAGTTTATTTGGTACTCGGCAAATTTTTTCAACTTTTTTCTCTTCGAACTTGGAGTAGAAAAATAAGAAACAAGTGGAAACATAAATTTTTTAAAGGGCATGCGTTTGTTTTTCTGATGAAAAGTGGCTCAAAATCATGAAAAAATTTGTATTGAAGAAACATGTCGTCGGTGATTCGTTTAAAACCTCCCATGTTCAAATTAGGTACATAAAAGTAAGGTCCTCGGACTCTTTGAATTTTTCTGGACGATGTATTGGACAATAAAATTTCAAAAAAATTTTCTTAAAATTTTTTCCGTTTCTAAAAAATGACCGGCAACCAATTTTGAACTTACGACTGCACATCTATCGAGCTGAATGCCAAAATTCGATTCAAATTAGTATTAGCTAATGAAAATTTAAACTGTTATCCCTTCCGTTATGGAATCTAGAATCTAACGTTGGATATAATTTTTTTGAATTCCAGTGATAAATGTCTGAACCAATTCAAATTAGATATTTTTTGTCAAGAAACGAAAGAACATTTGGAAATACATCCTTACCACCACGAGCAACTGGACGATATAAAAAATAGTCCCTTATCGTCGTCATTAATTACGCCGGATTTGTGGCTGAAGAACTGTGAATCTCCTAGTAGTTCGGACAAATCTCGATCATCAACGCCCGTTCACATGTTCGCTCTTTCATCGAATGCAGAAATCACCCTTACCAAAACTAATCCTCCTGAAGAAAGGCCTTCAGCTGGTGACTGCGCATCTGAATTGAGAACCGAATCGAAAAAAAGAAAGATGCAACGTAGCTACGACATTGATATTTTTAACGTTGACAATGACGTCGTTCGGCCCGAAGGTATAGCGCTGCAAAGCAAAAGTTGCAAATTCGAAAACAACTCGGTTCGGACACCGTTACAACCTTGTGGATCTGCAACTTTGACACCCTTACACCAGCTAAACGAACAACGACCTCTACGACGTTATCGCCATCGTCAGCGTCAGCACCGCCTTCTCGCGGAGCCACTATCGTTTGCCAGATTCCCTTCGACCTACAAAAGCGCTACTGCCTCTCGCGAATATTCCGGCCAGAGTATCCCTAGCACCTCTACTCCCATTCGCAGTTCTTCGAATATGCAGATTCCACCTTTACTGCCAATATCGAAATCATCATACGCTTTTCACGAGTCGAAAGATTCTCAAGGTTCTTCGAACGAGCCGCCACAAACTTCCACGAAAAATTCTTCACCTTCTGAGACGACGTCCTCATTTTTTAAAACTCTTCTTCCCCCAGCTACAGTTTTATTACCATATCCAATCGTCTTACCTATCCCCATACCCATACCGATCCCAATACCCATACCAATTCCTGTGCCTACGAGTAATCGATCTCAAGACAATTCCAGTGGTGCGAATCAAACCACTAAAGTAACTTCTTTGCCGGATAACGAGGAACAACAGAATGCAACGACTTCAAAGTTCTGCGTCACAAGCGACGAATCCGAAAGAAAAAGCCAACCACAATGTAATAATAATAATGTTCACGGAAATACTTATTCCTCATCCAGTAGCGATACTTCGAAGTCGTATTCGCGTAATGTTTTATTCACTAAGAAGAAAGAGAAGAGAAAGAAAAGAGTTGACGTACACGCGCCATCGCTGTAAAGTGTAAACCTATGGTAACAGTATAATATTGTTTTTCCACTTTTCAAAAGCCATTGGGGAGAATAGTGTAGAACTAATAAATAATTGTGTTATGCCTAAGGAAAAAAAATTACTGCCTGATAGGAGTGTGATGCAGTTTTTCACTTTTGTATTTCTGAGGTGATAATTTAAGAAACATATCGTACTAGGTGTTAATTCAGGTTCGTTAACTAAAAACTTTGTTTGAATGTTTCGAGTTGAAAAAACCTAGACTGTAATATAAAAGTGGTTCCCCCGTCTGAGAAGTGAAAAAGAACCTAACCCGAAATCAGTTCAATGAGGTGAGTGAATAAAAAATTTCTGTAGGAGAAAAAAGACAACGTGTTTCATTAAAGAATGTTTTTACTTTTTTTTAAATTATACAAATAGAATCTTTACAGAGTGCATTTGAAAAATTGTATCTATGTTACCGAAGTGCAATATAATAATATTATAATCTGCGAAAATGAGTACTCACTTCAAACAAAATATGTTTACTAATAGTTAGTGTATCAGTCTGAAAAAATCACCCATTTAGTTTTTTGTCATTTTTTTATTTTCTGAGTATATGAGAGTCCCATCCTCTTCGTCGCCTTCATTTTTATTCGCATCCGGAACCCACTGACCAGAATCCACACACCGTTTCATTTGATAAGTTGCTTCTTCGGGTTTGATTTTTGCATTGGTTTCTTTCAGTAGAGGGATGTCTCTTTCATCAAAGCATTTTTGTAACTCTTGAAAACATGATGAAAGAAATTTAATGACGAGCAACATAGAGAAAAGAAAAAAGATGGAAACTAAAATCTGTTAGACTAACCGGTTGTAATGATTCGTATACTTCGTCAGGATCCAAACCACCAGGACCTAATCGATTTTGGTTTTCCGTTTCTTCGATTTCCTTTATGGCAGCATCCAACTTTTCTTGGGCCCGTCTGACTATTTTTTCTTTGAAACTTTTCAGCTCTTCTTCGAATTCGTTTTTGTTTTCTTCTCCAGCTGTTTGTATCCTAAACATGAAGTTTTACGAGTGAATAGTCTTTAGCAAAAAACAAGAGTAAGTCAATTTCTGCACAAATGCATATTTTCCAGAAGCGCCATAATAACTAATTTACGTCATGCTCGTTGATCTTAGACACTTTTTTTTTTTAATTGCTCAGAAAATGAGATTTATTATTATTCTGTGAGAAACTGATATTTTGGGTAATGAAATCACTTCTCCATTTTATCGACTTACTTTGTAATAATGTTCACGGAAATAATTATTCGTCAATCGTCATTCAGTAGCCATACTTCAAAGTCGTATTCGCGTAATGCTTTATTCGCCAAGAAGAAAGAGAGGATAAAGAAAAAAGTTGACATACATGCGCCATCGCTGTAAACCTTTGGTAACTGGTAACAGTATATTAATTGTTTTTCAACGTTTTAGAAGCCATTAGGGAGAATAATGTGAAACTAATAAATATTTTGTGTTCTGCATAGGGGAAAGGATTTACTGCCTAATAGGAGTGTGATGTCGTTTTTCACTATCGTCTTTCTGAGGTGATGATTTTAGAAAAATATCGTACGAAGTGTTAATTCGGGCTCCTTTACTAAAAATGTTGTCAAAATGTTTCGAGTTTAGAAAACCTAGACTGTAATAAGAAATTAGCTCCACCGTCAAAGAAGTGAAAAAGAAGCTAACCCGAAATCGGTTCAATGAAGTAAGTGAAACAAATTTCTAGAATGGAAAAAAGACAACGGGTTTCATTAAAAAGTGTTTTTATTTTTTCAACATAATACACATAGAATCTTAGCTGAATGCATTTGAAAAATTGTATCTTTGTTACCGAAATGCAATATAATAATATTATAATTTGCGAAAACGAGTACTCACGTAAAACAAAAAGATATTTACTAATAGTTAATGTACAAGTCCGTAAAAATTACTCGTTTAGTTTTCTGTGGTTTTTCCATTTTAAGGAGATCAGACGCTAAATTCTGAGCATATGAGACAAATCACAGCCGCAGAATGGCAACTAATTTTACTGGCTTTTTTGAGTGATAATTAAATAGAATTCTCACAATTCACACAGCTGAATTCTTCAACGCAATTACTACAGGAAAAGATTTAAAAATCAAATTAAAATCAAAATATGGGTTATTCGAAAAGTAATGGCAATATGAGGAAAAACAAGAATATTGATCATTTCGTCATTTACTATTCAACAACTTAATATCACGATAAGTAGTTGAAAATACCTTATTCAACTTTCCTCATCGACAGCTTCGTAAGTTTCTTCACTTTCGTCCTCCTCGTCGCCTTCCTTTTTATTCGCATCCGGAACCCACAGCCCAGAATCCACACACCGTTTCATATGATAAGTTGCTTCTTCGGGTTTCATTTTTGCAATGGTTTCTTTCAGTAGAGGGATGTCTCTTTCATCAAAGCATTTTTGTAACTCCTAAAAACATAATGAAAAAATTTAATGACGAGCAACATAAAAAATAATAAAAAGATGGAAACATAAAAATCGTTAGACTAACCAGTGGTAATGATTCGTATACGTCGACAGGATCCAAACCTCCAGGACCTAATCGATTTTGCTTTTCCGTTTCTTCTATTTCCTTTATGGCAGCATCCAACTTTTCTTGGGCCCGTCTGACTATTTTTTCTTTGAAACTTTTCAGCTCTTCTTCGAATTCGTTTTTGTATTCTTCTCCAGCCATTTGTATCCTAAACATGGATTTTTACGAGTAAACAGTCTTTGGAAAAAAACGAGTAAGTCTTGCACATGCATATTTTCCAGAAGCGCCATTGATTTTAGACACTTTTTATTTTAAAATTGCTCAAAAAATAAGATTTATCGTTTTTTCGGGGGAAACTGTTTGAGATTTTGGGTAGTAAAATCACTTCTCTCTATTTTATCGACTTACCTTGTAAAAAATGACGATATACAACTTCTGGGATCAACCTCTAATGCTTTTGATAATTCTAAAATAAACTGCGTACAAATGCATTGATGAGCAACATGTTCCATCAAGTTATGTTTCTGAGAATAGAAAATGAAATATTACATAGAAAACCTGATCAATTTCAAGCGTAAAATAACGAAAGACAAAAATCGTTGACATACTTCTTCCATTTCCAAATTAATACACCAGTAGACTAAATAATTAGCAGTATCCTCACAGGCCAACTGAGGATAGTCCAAGAGGAATCGTTTACTATCGTCATATTTTTTCAACATACCAAATTTCTTTAATAATGACTCATTTTCCTTAATAAATGATTTAAATTTCTTCTCCTTTTCCTCTTCGGATAATTCATCTTTTTTGCGTGGAGCAGGTTTGTTGACAACGGTTTTAGTAAATCCTGGCTGACTAATTGTATCAACATTCCAAGGAGTGACCTATAATGAACATAAAAATTACAATCAACTCAAAAGATAATACTCGAAATATTATTTCTTCTCAGATGGAAAAAAACACATTGCTAGCCTTTTCTTTATGCTGAAGTTCTTCCTCTTGCTTTTTCAATACTTCTTTTTCTTTTTCCAATTTTTTTAGAGTAGCTTCCACCTCCGATGCATTAGGATTATCATTATTCAGAGTCTTGAGTTTTTCAACAGTTTCTTCGTAAAGTTTCTGGTGCCTAAAAAACATTGAAAATATAGTAACAGTTAGATGAACTTCCCTGTAAGATAGTCACAAGAGTAAACTCATTTTGCAGGCAAGGCTAAGGCAGCAAGAAGTTACTAGGGACCGAAAAGTTCATCTGTATAATGTAAATTCAAAATAAATTTCTACATGTAGACACTAAAGCGATTAGTTCATAACTTGAATCTTGCATAGTTCAAATATAATACTTTATATTTTCGGGTAACCAAAGGTAAAATTTCTAATGGGTTCTAACGAAGTAATTTGAAAACTCATGTTCTTATCAAGTTATTGTTTCATGAAGGGAAATGAACCAGGTGAGGCCCGAACAGTTGCCAATATGTTGATAAAAATATTGCTTTTATCATCTATGAATCTATTTCTGGCATTAGAAAGTAGGTACAGACTGTTTTTTCTTTTTTTCCAATGCTTCTTTATCTCGTCTCTGCTCTTCCATGCGTTCCATTCTTGCTTGATGTCTCCATCTAAAAAGAGATGGTGTATCAATATTTGGATGCGTTTCGTCTTCATCGTCAGATATCTGCAAAATATATTTAACATTACAATTGCTAGTCGACCCTGATTTCATTTAGTTATCACAATATAGGGTTAATATGAACCAACTAAACCAGAATTAAAGATATTTACAAATACCAACCTCAATATTTTTCCATTTACTGTAGTCAACCATGATTGTATGTATCACTTATCTCCGATGTAAGTGGTAAATGTCAAAAAATATAAATTCTGTTAAAAGGTGGCGAAGAAGAGCTTCACAATCACACGCAGTGGTATAAAATTTGGCAATAGAATGTAACACAACCGTGAATTATTCGGAAATAATAAGACAAAATAGGGCTTTCTAATAATTTTTTACATTCGTTTTAATAATTTTCAAAAAAGACGTCAGCGGTTTTCCTGTTTTGGACATGTTTTTTTTAATTATTTGCGTTGATAGCGATTAGCAATGTTTTCACAATTCCAAGTTTTATACAAAAGGTCTATACTTCAAGATCAAAGTCAAACTTTGAGTTTTATAATTGCTCACGGTAGCTCGAGTCGCCCGAAAGCCTGACAGATCGCGCAACAGTAGGGTTAGTTTTTAGATTCCAAATACGTGTGTGTGTGTGTGTGTGTGTGTGCGCGTGTGTTTGCAAAGGGTGCCGGTGTAGTGTCGTTATCGAACGAGTGCCGGAGACTCGGGAGTCGGGATTGGAGAAGAGAACATTGCGCTTCGAGTGAGAAAAGTTTTCATGAATGCAATTATTTATTGATTTCCGAATTTCAATTTACATTATACAAATCTTCGATTTTGACGGTATAAAAGTAAATAAGATAAGAAACTGTGAACTTTGATGTGAACTGTGTTTTCCTCCTCGTCTTTTCCTGTTGTGTGTGTGCAAACGAATTACGAAAATAGTTGTTGCTATTTAATTTGCCAATTCAAAATTATTTTGGGGTCATCTTTCTTTTGTCATGAATTAATTTCAATTTGGCAGTGGTTAATCTCATATCGAATTAAACGTAAAGACTCGTATACTCTAGCCGATATTGTATTGTTGAAAATTGAAGGTAAGTGAAAGCTACTTTCAACGTTATATTTTTATTGTCCATATTTGCCCACATTTTTCTTTCAACTTCTATTCTTGCAGAATCATGACGTTTAATAAATTTCACTCGTTGGCTTCTACTAACTCTTATTTCAATTCTACAAAACCGATTGTAGCATTTTTTACTGACGATTTATCCCTATCTGCTCTCAAAATTTTCTTATTTACGATTACTGCGACCACATAAATGTTTCTGATTCTATTGCTCCGCTACCCCCGCATTCAATGTCGTATTTAGAGATAATTCAGGTAATTGCTCTACATCATACCATATTCTGTAGAAGTAAGCTCGCCAACTACGTTTCCAGTTTAAACCTGACCGGTTTCATTTTGAAATTGATCAGATCCGGAGTTTCGTTACGGTAACATTTTATTATCTCCTTTGTACTGATCGTGTATGTGAATTTATCTCGGGTATTCTAGAATAATTATACTCGAGCTATTATAATTCTAATTATCGTAATTTTCATGTCATGAATAAATTTTCATTCTTCAATACCGGGGTACGAGTAGACTGGAAATAATAATTATTATGTGTAATGTAGCAGAACTACATGTTGAGAAAATCTCTCTTGGAATTGAGAGTTTTATTAAACTCGTAGAATTACTATTCTCATTTTTTAAATGAAATCCATTAAACATATTATGATAAGCAGTTAACAACCTCGATTTCCCTTTATTAACTGGTTTTCCCTGAAGCAATGTGACGTGTAAAAAAAAGATCTCTTTTATTACTTGACCAAAGTATTTATCAGGATTAAGGATGGTAAAATAATTTAATTTGAAACTAATTCGCGAACCCATTTGCGGCTAACTTGTTGAATTATTGTTTTTGAAGGCGAAGAAATTCGCGTAAACTCGAAATGAATTTTTCTTTCATTTTCAGAGCATGTTTTGGATTGTGAATTGAATCAAGTGCTTTGAAAAAGTGCAGTATTCTAGAAAATGGTTTTTGGATGGATAGCTACTTACTTGGCGAACCAAGCGAAAGTAGTTGATAAACTCGCGGCTTCATATCCAGTCAGAAGAGCTGCCCAGTTGGTTATCTATTTATTGATTAGAAAACCTACCCCTACTGCTCAAAAATTTATAAAAGGAGATGCTTTTGAGGGTCCAATTAAAAAAATGAAACAACGTCTGAAAAAACAATTAGAAAAGTAGTATAAAAATTAATTCCCCAGTTCGTAGCTTCTAAAGTTTAATGCTTGATCGAATGTAGTAACAATGAATAATTCCGTAGCCGTTGTTAATTTATCTTTGAACGATACTCATTTTGGTAGTAAAAAAAGAAATTGTGATTTCGTATTGGAAACAATCACCGAACCCATAATGAAGCTGCCTAAACGAATTATATTTTCATTCATGCCACCGCTTCTTCACAACAGACAGTACATGTTTACCGATTTTCTAGGACCAACGTTATCGACATTAATGTTAGTTTCGTTGTTGCAATACGGATACAGTTGTAAAAAAACGCAGCAGTATAATTTTTCAGCAATTAACGCCGTTTCGACGGTTTTAATTTACTATTTAATGGTTTCATTTTTCATATTCATCGCTGCGTCAATAGTTAAAGTGAAATTAAAAATTTTAGACGTGCTCACGTTAATCGGATATAGTTTCTACGGCTTTATTTTCACTTTACTTATTCCCTTCATTCTGAATGAATACGTATACGAGTACATATTTTATCTATCACTGGCCCTGTTCGGAGGCCTTAGCTGTTTCCGAGTACTTCTGATTTTGTTATTTGCTGTTGATGTACCGGTTGCTCGATTTTTAATTTGTAGTTTCATTGGAAATGTGCACTTATTGTTTGTTATTTATTTATACTATTTTTATATGCATCCCACATATAAATTCAAAGAACCCATAGGAAGATTATAATTTTTTTAGTGAAAAATTTTATCTTACAGAGAATACATCGACGTAAATAATCTTCGTACAACATTTAAAATGTTTCGTCTTATGACTTTCCAGCAGTTATTCTTGTTTTTGTTTTTGTTTTCCTAATGGTGGCGGATTTTTATTACACATTTACAAAGTGTAAGATTATTCACTGTAAATTGTAACATAAATAATTGTACATAAAAACTTCTTGAGAAGAAAAATACGTTATTTATTGAAAAACAATCATCAGTTAAGGACGGCATCGTCCCAAAAATCGTGGATATAAACAAACATCACGAATATGGTCTCTTTTCAATAACCAGCATAAAAATCGTTCTAATCCTAAGCCGAAACCACCGTGTGGACAAGATCCGTACTTTCTCTGAAAAAACGAAAACAGAAAACGTTTATATACAATTTTCAGGTAAAATTATTGGTGAAAATTCCTATGCATTTCTTAGTATCATTTTATTCGACATATTCAAACCTCGAAGAGACCTTACATTTATGAAGCATAATTATTATTAGACTATCATTTTGTTTCTGAATTGCCGGAAGCAAAATTACTGAGGTTACTCAGCTATTTCAAGCAATTATTCAAACTTATATGATCGAGATGAGTGTGGATTTATAAGGGTTTAAACGATTGTATAATTTTTTTCTCACTACCATCTTAAGTTGCATAAGGTATACGGTATCAGAGCAAATCTCACCTGGTCAGTATACCAGTAGTATGGTTCTGGATCGATGCCTGATTTCGGAAATGCTGAAAGAAGTTCTTCATAATTCCAAATACGCATAGAACCTCCGACAATTTCTCCAACACCAGGTAATAGAACATCAACCTGCGGAATAATTCATTGAAAATATGAACTGTTTTGGTAAAAAAACAGACGAGGAAAAAATGAATAAAATATAAACTTCTTACAGATTCAGTTAATTCGTTATTTTCAGGGCATCTGGACATGTAAAAGGCTTTAATTCCAGCAGGAAATCTACATAACATGATAGGTTCATTGATCATGTCAGTCATTTTACGTTCCGGCATTTCAGGAATGTCTTCACCAAATTCATAAAAACTTCCGTCTTCTTTGGTTATATTGTTCGCTTTAAGAAATTCTATAGCTTCCGAGTAATTCATCCTTTTGAAAGGCTTTTTGGGGGGAACAAAATTCTGCAAGCATAAAATTTCAGGTTATATTCAGATTATAAATTCACTTATTTTCATGACCCTAACATTATTATCTTTCAACGTATAAGTCGAACCAGCGTAGAGGGGAACTGCTTGGAGCTTGAAAATTTGTCCATTACAGACAGGTTTACGTCGAATTGAAAGATGAAATTATTCATTAAAGGAGCGATATACGTACTGGATTCAACTCCGATACTATATGTCCGCAAGGAGAACTGAGAACTCTGTCAACTACGTCACAAATTAGGTCTTCAATTTTATCTAATAATTCATCGAAAGTGATGAAAGCATATTCTGCTTCGACATGAGCATATCTAACAAATATTCATTTAATTTAGTAGTAAAATGAATTCAAGAAAGGAGAAAGGACAGTAAAGGAAACATACTCCGATAAATGCCTTCTAGTTCTGCTCTGTTCGGCGCGATAACTTTGAGCAATACAATAAGCATCACCAAGCGAAGCTAGACACGTCTCCAAATATAACTGAGAACTTTGCGTCAAGAAAGCTTCTTCTCTGCGAAATTTGAGAATAATAAATTTAAAATAAACAAAATAAAACATATCCGTTGTAATTGAAGCAATGTAGGAACTCCACAAACCCGAAATAATCCAGTTTAAATAATGTCGCACCTCCTTCAACTTGTGTTTGAACCAAACTGGGCGGGTGAACTTCAGTCACACGATGACTGTCGAAATGATCACGAAAAGCTTGTGACACTACTGAACGCATACGTAACACTCGAGATGTCTACAAATAACATGAAAAATATCATATATTTGTCACGGACGCTTAAGGAGGCGGTATTTCGAAGTTATGCTGAATTACATTTTCGCCTCTGATCATAATATGCCGGTTATCTAGTTGCACATCGGGAAGAGCATCCTCGTTCAAAATAGTGTCTGCTCCACCAGGCGGCGACTCTCCTATTATTTGAAAAAAATCCACTTGTAATTCTACACCTCCAGGAGCCTAAAAGTAATATTACTCCACAGTTACGTAACGAATTTCTCGAAAAGATAATTGAGAGCCAAATTATCGACATAATTATTATACTCACTACTTTCCCTTCAGGAACTTTGGTGATAGTACCATATAATACAACGCTAGTCTCGGTATTCAAAGTAATTGCTTCGTACGTTTTACTCAATTTTTCATTCAAAATTGATTGAAGAAATCCTGTTCCATCTCTCAAAGTGACGAAAATTAAAGCTTCTACAATAAATTTCAATACCAATTTTAAAAAATCCTCAAAATACTCAACGAATAAATTTTTTTAACAAGATTGTAGAAGAAATGAAATATCAGTAATCTTACTAACTTTGTTTTCTCATTCTATGAATCCATCCAAATATTTTCACACGAATATTTTCGAACGATTTACCATCGATTATTTTTATGCACTTTGCTGGAGACAGAGATTTGTCTTCCTCCAAAACATTCTTTTTTGCTTCCTCCAAGTTTTTCTGGCGTTTTTGAACATCTTCTTCTTCCTTTTTTGTTTTATCAGAAATTTTGAACTGTTCTCTTTGCCAAAGTTTATGAATCTTTTTGTACTGCGACTTAGCTACCGGTTCAAATATCTGTAAGAAAAATATATATGCTCCATTAATTAAATGTGATTACTTCTCTACTACATTTTCTCCCGAGCTGCATAAAATTTAAAGAAAAAAATCATTATTAAATTCTTATGAGGATGCCTTCAAATTAGGGTAACCATTGTGATTCTGTAGCAACCCTTTCCTCATGAAAAGAGATGTTCCATAAATAATATTAAAGCGTATATAAGAAACTTAAACAATAGTGATTGAAGACTTACTTTTCCTTCAGTCTTCGCGTCGACATATATGGGTGGAAAAGGTTCCACCGAAAGAAATCGCATAGCTTGAAGGACAGTTTTGAACGGTTTGTCTTCAGAACCGTCGCCGGCATCATCATTACCAAATTTTTCCGACGTGTAAATTTCTGAAGCAGGACAGCAATTCGAATATGAAAGAAAATTTAAAACATCAACTTGTAAAACAAGAGTTTACCACGTAATCAAGTCAGAGAGAGTTAAGATTAGATTCCACTTACCAGAAATTTTGCTTTCCATGCTTTCAATGTATTTTATAGTGATAGATTGTTGAAAGTAAAATAAAATAATGGCAAAAGATGGAAATTTGATGAAATCTTACATCATTCATAAACAGAAAATTGAATATTCTTACACTTTTTTTTATCCACGTTCACTTCGGTCATGAGTGGCGAGTCGATTGATTATCTCTTATCACAGTCTCTTATTTCAAATTTTCATAAAAAATCAAAACAAAAATAAAAAGGATTCATCAACACTCTACTTGTGATTTCCACGATTTCCCCCGAAGAGTAGAGGAAAGAGCCCAGAGAGTACTCTGCGAGTTCAGGAATACCTTTTCTTCACCTCTCCTGTCCAGTGTCCACAGGGCTATAAAGGCATGGTCTTCCACGTTTCGTGTGAGTGCGAGAGAGAAAAAATCCAAGACCTTGGGCAATGGGCCCTAAATTATTTCTCTCGTATTCATTGGCGTTGTCGTTGGAGCCGTTGTAAATTTTTAAATAATTTTTTGATTGTTGATATTCCGTATTCGTGAATGTATTGTTGCTTTGTGGTGGATAATTTGATTTTTGAATTTTGAAGACAAAATTCTTGCCTCCACGGACCACGGTCCACGAGACCACGACTCCGCGAGCAATCTGCGCTAGCAGAGCGGATGCGGGATGCTCTGTGTGGAAGTAGAAAATTATATAAAAGGTACGTTGTGTTTTCTTGTGTTTTCTGTTTTCGTCTACATTCTTATGTTTGAATTTTAGACTTTGGCGGTCATTGGTAAGAATTCCAATTTCTTTTTACTATTCACCGTATGTAGCTTATATACAGATCAAATTCTTCTGCTTATTTTCATGTATCATGTTCATGTAACATCACTGGGATATTTCTTGTATAGATTTGTCTTCTGTCTTCTTCGACTTCCTCTATAAAGATTCAACTTTAAAGGAACATTATCAATTTTTGCTATTATAATATAATTATTATTGTAGATGCGTGGAATTCGAAGATCAGATTTTTGTGGTCTCTTTGGATGAATATTGAATTTGAATATTTTCATTGCGTACATTGACTGATGTATGACTGTTTTTTCAATCGGATTAGCTCACTGATATGCCGATCGTACAAGAAATTAATTCGGAGGTAGGAGCACTATTCGTTCGAAAATAATTTTCATTTCCTTAACGAATGATTAATTTTTGCCTCTTTTTTTTTTGCAGGATGCGAGTGCCAGAAATATTATCATTATACATCCTGGGTCATACTACGTACGCATTGGACGAGCTTCGGATGTAAATCCCACAACAGTTCTTCATGCGGTAGCTAGAAAACGATTTCCTGGAGGACATGTATATGTAGATTCCTTTCTTCCTACTACTTCTCATAAGGTATATCTTTGGATCGCTATATTTCAAATTTTTGAAAATCATTTTCAACAATTATTTAATTTTTATGTTGACGTAAAGAATACAGAATGTATGAAAGAAGTAGAAGAAGCGCGATTACAAGTTTCGCGTTTCTTACAATCGCAAAATCAATCATCAGGGCGTAGAAGATATGTGACGCCTCCTCAACAGATTGCGGCTTTCAACAGGTTCATCCTCATAGCATTACTTTCTATTCGTTGTCATTTTTGGCATTTAATATCGATTACTGTGTAGGAGAGTCACTGGTCAAGTAATTAATCCATCTGGAGGTGACTGGTATCACACTAACGAAGACGTTGTGATAGGAGATGAGGTTAGTTTTTTGTGTAAATCATCTCCAGAGATTTTTTCCAATTTAAAATATCTTTGAGATGAATTTAAACATGTTTTTGTCTATAGATTCTAAATTTAGATCCCGAAGCTCCGTATAATGTCCACTTTCCCATTCGGAGAGGAGAATTGAATTTGCATAAAAACATTGGCGGGAGTTTAATGAGTGTCCTGGAGAATTTGTGTACAATCTGGTCGCATGTAATTCAATCCCATTTAGGAATCAATGCCAAAAATTTAAAGGTAAAACGTCACTGAAATGATGTTTTTTGTGAGAACAATTATGTGCCTCTAAAGATTTTTTCTTTTTTAGGATTACAGATGTGTTCTCGTCGTGCCAGATATTTTCAATCGAAGTCACGTTAAAGATTTGATGAATCTCACTTTGAATATCATGAAATTTGGCTCTTGTTTTATGGTTCAGGTAATTTTTATTTTTTAAATTACAGATTCTTAATAATGATTTCATTTTTCGTCAGGACTGTACTACGTGTCTCCTACTACTTACAGTATACTAATCAATTTTATGTCAATGAATGAAAAACTATTGCTGTGCGAGGAAAATTGACAAAAATTCCATGATACATACGTAAAATATTGATAGCTCTTTGAATCAGCTAATTGACCACCCCTGTGTTTTCGCTAGAACTTGTCTATTTAGCTTGAAATGAATGGGTTTTTGAATTTCTGAATTATAATAGGACCATGTAGCAGCTACATTTGGAGCTGGTTTGAGCTATGCTTGTGTCGTCGATGTTGGTCACGAAAAAGTATCCATTGGCTGCGTGGAAGATGGAATATCATTACCGAATACAAGAGTTCGATTAGGATATGGAGGTGCGGATATTACTCAAACATTCCATTGGCTTCTGCAAAAATGTGCATTTCCTTACATTCAATGCGATCCATTCAAATCGAGATTAGACGCTTTTTTAATGCAAAAATTGAAACACGATTTTTGTCATCTTCATTTCGACGTTTGTGGTTGCTACGAGAAATCATTTGTTATTCGCCAATCCAAAAAACCTGTACAACGCTTTACTATTCAGGTATTTAACTCATTAAGGATTACGGACGTAATGGATTGAATCGGGTCATTTGAAATTAATTTTTTTTTCACTAGGTTGGAGATGAATGCATTATTGGAGCCTTATCCATTTTTTATCCGGAATTACTCGGCATTAGTTCATCAAAAACTGTTGTCACCCAGATACGTACACAGTCGCAGTTTGAGGATCCATTCGATGCCGAATATCTTCGCGAAACTAGCGTAAATAGATTTTAAAAAATTTTGGAACTCAGTTCTTGATAAATGATAATATTAGTCGTTGAAAATGCCATTTTGTAGCGTCGGACTGCCAAAGAATCATTAGATCCAATCGTTGGCGAATCATTTGTTGAAAATAATGCAGTCACCTCTCAAATCCCTGGGGAAGAAGAATTGGCAGTAGAAGGTATTATCGAAAATGTACAGCCAGCGAGTTCGACTTCGGATTATGTAGGAGAAAATGGATCACCTGTAGGAATCGATGTAGCCATAGTTCGCTGCATCGAACGATATGGTAAATGAATTTTGAAAATGGAGCGTTTGTATTTTAGAGTTTTAATTTTTATCTTGATCTTCAACAGGTTCCGAAGAGCTACGAAAAAAATTTTATACTTCAATTTTAGTGGTTGGAGGTGGTATTAAATTTCCAGGCATCGTTGAGTTTTTAGAAACACGGGTATCGAAATTGATTTCAGCACCTCACCAAACTGGTACGTTTTGAAAATAATTTTGAAACTTTTATTTATTATGTTGCTATGCAGTTTTGAAGTGAGAGAAACTAAACATCGAAATCTGCGTATGTTCTTAACTTGAACATAATTTTTATTACTCTCTGTTCAAAATTAAAAAGAAACGGTGCCCCTTGGACACTGATGACAGCACCTCTTTTTGATTTCTCTTCATTGCTGATTATGAAAGGTGATCGACTTCTTTGTCGGAAATGGTATTCCTTTCTAGTTTTGAACAGATCGTAATAGCATTTTCTTTTTTTACTGACCATAATTTTACTAACTAAAAGATTCGTGCGTGCGCAAATGCTCATTATTATATTATTAGAAATGTTCAACATGAAATTTGTAAAATGTTTTCTAGAAAGAGTGGAAGTGATCATGTCAAATAAAGAAATCGATTCTGAAAATACTACTTGGAAAGGTGCTGCTGTAATGGCCCATCTCGAATCAGCTTTCGAATTATGGATTTATGCCCAAGAATGGGAAAAATATGGTGCTCGTTTACTGCGAGAAAAATCAGTTTTTATTTGGTGATCACATTCTCAGCCGAATCAGTTTTCTTTCCCTGCAAGTTTTTGTCAACATACTTTTGCAGATGATACAATTTTTATTGTGAAGAAAGAGAAAATCTAGATGACGTGATATTGAACGGTTCATTCTTCCAAAATACATGAATGGCTGGATAAAAATATGATTGATGAGTTTCAATCACAATCAGTTATGATTAGAATATTAAAGAACTGCTGTTCGGATGACTATTGACTTATCCAGAAAATAAGAATGTAATAAAATTGATAGCCCGAAGCAAAAAGACGTCAGTTGCACATTTGAAGTTATTTTTATATTTTTATTTCTTTTTCTCAAAATTTGAAATATTATGAAGAACCATCCAAATACAAATAGGTATAAAATAGTGTAGTTGATGCCTTTTTGCTTGCTGTAGTTCTTCGAAGTATGGTTTAAAAATAACGATTTTTTTTCGGTATTAGAATTTAGAACAAACAATCCCCATAATATTTCTACTAAATGAATACGGGACGGAAAACTAAGTACTGACCCCGTGGGCGTATCATATTTTTCGGAATATTAGTGTGCAATTCATTCGTGAAAACCAATCCGGAAGAAAATTTTTACGAAGTACCTAATGAATAAAATTTTTTCCAAGTTATAATTTTTTTTATTTTTAATTTTTAATTTTGTTTTTTTTTTCTTTTTGCTTTTATGATTTGTCACAATTTTTTAGTTCGAACGTATGAACTATGAATCCACGCATTTCTCATCATCATTGGTAATAAGTCTGATCAAATTCTATGAATTTTGTTCCCTGTTTAGTGCTGAAAACTGTTGAATGAAACATATGAAAAATGCCTCATTCATAAAACTTGTATAAAATGAGAATGAACCCGGTCTTGAGAGGTCTGTTGAATGCGTACTTAATATTTTGGATTTGCTGTTGATGAAGCTAAATGAAGGGATTGTTAGTGGAACATAATACGATCGTAGTTCTGCTGATGGTCGTCACAAACATCTTCTATCAGATACGTTTATTACAATTTTTTGTATAATAGACTAGTTAATGATAGTTGATAGTAGTACCCATGAAGTGCGTTCTCAAAAGGCAACTCAGTGACGGTTGATTTACAAGATTGAACATCATGTGACCGAATATTCATTCTGAACGTAATCAACCGATAGTTCGATCACCTTTGTTTTTCTATATAACTTTGATTTGTTTTGTTGCGTGTTATTACCATTCGCTGTTGTTGAAGAGGAACAGGGAAGATTGTGAATGAGATAAGTGAGAAGTGATAGGTAATAAAAAAAGATCAATGATCAATTCTTCATTTCATCGCTCATCGGGATTCTCAAAAAGTCGGCTGAGTAATATTTTCAAATAACTTTCATTCGTTGATCGTGAATTAAATTGTTGTTTCTCATTTTCAATCATATATTGAGTGTGATGAATCATTTCTAATCAATTCCGCTCCATCATCGATTTCCGTGATCGTTCAATTCTTTCGTCTTCAGATCGTTTCGAGGAGATAAATAAACATGGTTGACACTACAGCAGATGCCACTCGAAGACTCAACGTAAAAAAGCAGACTCTGGATGATGCTTATGCCGTACCTGCTAATTTCTTAGAGATTGACGTGATTAATCCAATCACCCACGGAGTAGCCAAAAAACGGTACACCGATTATGAAGTGAGAATGAAGGTACGTGTACATTTATCTTATCCAACTGCTATCGTGAATTTTCATAACCGGACGTAATTATGACCACTGACTCACCAACGTTATGTGATTATCTACCGAAATTTTTTCTAAACTGATCCGTATTATTCCTGTCGATGGTTATCTACTTTCGAAATATCAAGGATTGTAATGTTGAGTAGCAATAATTTGCTGAATTTGATTAATTCATCAGTTAGGTACTTATCTTTCATTTCATTTACTATTTCATCCATTCTAGATTGTAAACGTATGAAGAGATGAAATTCTTTGATTTTTATGCATTTGATGGTTGCAGTCTTCCAATTTTTTCCAAACTTCATTTTACTTGAATCGTGGTTTCGTTCCCTAATGCAAGTTTCTGCTATCATTTTCAGACAAATTTGCCGGTTTTCAAAGTAAAAGAATCCAGTGTTCGAAGAAGATACAGTGATTTTGAATGGCTTCGATCAGAATTGGAGCGCGATAGTAAGGTTAGTAACTTTCAATTTTGGTTTCCTTTCAAAGATTTAACTGCGTTGCTTCCTCTCCTTCTGCTCTCGCCCAACTCGTATCTCTATCGTTAATAATAAGTTGTGACCTGGAATTCATCATTTATTTTCCAAAGAAACATCTACTTATTCATTTTTATTTAGTAGATTCGTGGATAGCACCCACTTATTAATAATGTTTTCAATTTTTCATATTGACTAGATTGTTGTTCCACCCCTACCCGGAAAAGCATGGAAAAGACAAATGCCTTTCAGGGGTGATGATGGAATTTTCGAGGAAGATTTTATCGAAGAACGTCGTAAAGGTTTAGAAAGTTTTATCAACAAGTAAGTTGAGTAAACTTTACATTCATTATTTTCTACACTGCCGTTTGGTTATTCGAGAAAAAAAATTATTCTCTTTCGAGATTTTCTTAGGTATGAAAGAATTATTTTTTGGTATATTTTCAATTGTTGTCTAATTAAGAGATCTCTCGATGAAGAATCAACCTAAACCCTAAAACAAGATGTCTGATGTAAAAAAAAACAAAAAAAAAACAGAAATTTCAGTTCATCAAATTGTTATATTTATTGTGTCAACATCTTCATAGTATTTGAATACTCTTTGAAACTACTTAAAAAATACTCGTTCCTTTTATCCAGCGAAATTTCTGAATGTCAAGTCTCTTGGCTCTTCTTTCTTGTTTTTCTTACTTGTTCACACTTCGGAACTTCTATATTCCAGTTCTCGATTGTTCCGCTCCGTTCTAAAAAACGAAGTCGTTAACTTATTACTGAAACTATTCTCTAGAAAATTCGAATTAATTAGCATCGTTGTGCTCACAATAATTCTTGCACATGCATTAAATTTTTTAAAAACTTGATCTTCCTTTGGATGTGTACTTTTTAAGAATATTCAGCTTGAACGTCAAAATTTCATAAATGCGTTGTGAATGAAAACTTATTGTAAAAAATTGATAGGATCGTTTAGTGTCGAAAATTTATTAGAAGATGTCGATTTCTTGCGAAGATGAGAAAACTGACGCAATTTATTTTGTTATCTATTCTGTTTAATGGTCCTGTTGAGTAATTTTATCAAGTGTTGAAGTTTTCTGCATTTCGTAAGTCCGAATTTTCTGAACAAAATTATTTCTGAGCTGCTGGATCAATTCTATCTAAACTTAGTCAAATCAAAAATTCAAGCGTTGCATTTTTCCGACCATTTAATGACGTAAAAGCTTACGTTACTTGGTTACTACGAGTATGATATCTATTTTTTTTGATAATCTGTATGGGGATGTGGAATTTCTGCTTATCGCTAAAACATGTGCGTAGGCTTGTGAGTTGCGTGTGTGTAATATTTTATTTGTCTTTTACAAGGAAGAGAAAAAATTAACTCGAAAAATGTAGAATAAATTAGTTACTGGTTGTGTAAAGAAATCAACGAATAAATTAATGTCGAAATGAATTTGCATCTGCATCTGTGCTGGGATCTGATTTTTTTTCGAAATTATAATAATAATTTGTATGTAGTGCATTTCTTCTGCTAATTTCAAAATAGTTGTAGTAGGTATTTCCTAACTGAATTTTGAAGTGGTGGATTAATAATTACGCATTGTCGTCGATATCAACATTGAATACCCCATTTTCAAAGTCGAGTATCTGCAGATCTTGTATAGCGTGCTGTATTCTATATTTCTATTATTGCATATTTTTAAACTTGTATCGATCAAGTTTCAATAATTATGATTATGGAAGGTTTTTTGCAAGATCACGTTTGATTTCAGAGTGGCAGGACATCCATTAGCACAAAATGAGCGATGTCTACACATGTTTTTGCACGAACCTGTCATTGATAAAAATTACGTACCTGGTAAAATTCGAAGTACCTGTTAAAATCGAATATAATTTTCAGCGGATCATTGTCCTTAACCATTAAATAATTTCATTAAATTATATGAATTGAATTCATATTTATTATAATTTTTTTTAAACATTTGTTTTGTACAGAATTACCTTGTATTTATTGTTATGTTTTATACTTAATTTTTATTCCTTTTTTTTCGTCTTTGTTAAATACCTCCAACATAAAAATCATGAACATTTTCGACGGTAAATTATTTTACCAAGTCGTTGAACGTGATTTTTCGTAAAGAAACAATATGCTAAGGTTTGATTATTTTAGGAAACAAAATGAATTCGTCTAGATCTTATATAATATCTTTTATTTTCTGTTTCGCGCATTTAACTAGTTTAGATTTATGTAGGATCCACTAATTTGCATGAAGGTTTAAATCTCTTTATTTTATAGGAAATATAATTAGTTGTCACTATTAATCCATGTATATAGTACTAACGTAACCACGCGTATGCGTGTATCTCATTCCCTATCGTATTTATTAGTATCAGATTACGTTTAGCCTTAATTTATTTGAAAATGTACTCGAAGTAGCGACGTAACTTTTCGATATCATTCGTTTAGAAAGTATTCCTCTATTTTAAACGATTCGTCTGCTTTATATTTTTTAATTTATCGAATTAAAATTATTTCACGTCATTTTTTCATCGATATTTTCCAACCGATGCTCTCGAAAAAAAAAAGACAATACCTTTTGAAAAAACAATTTATTAAGAATAAAATAAATTTAAGAAGAGATCATCATAGCAACAAAATAATATTATAAACTTCTCGGTCATTTTGAAGAAATCTTATCTGACTAGAAATCTTTTTTTTATTGATACTCAAAACGAGTAGGGGGAAAGCTTCCAACCACGACAGTAATTCTCATAAACCACGGTAGCAGTTTGCAGTTTGAAGAAGGAAAAAACGAATAGCAATCTCTGAAATTGATTCGAACATAGTAATTTTAATTATACAAATATGTAATAAGAAAATGGCATCTAATTAGCTCAGGTAACTCTGCCACAAACGCAAGAATCAAGAATCGAGTAGAATTGCAGTTTTACTACATTATTGTTATCGGAAAAAAAATCAATTTTGTTTTCGTGATATGTTTTTACTTTCATGAAAGGAAGGTAATTTTTTTTTTAGTGAGATGATATTCTGATTATATATTAGAGTTTTTCTCAAAAACGTTGAAGAAAAATTGAAGAAGGAAGAAAGTTGGTAGAAAGAACGATGACAGAGAGCTTGAAGAAATATGAAAATGGGTGTTGTTGATGCTTAGTCGTAACATTAAATACATGCATCTTTATAAAATTTCGTAAAAACAAATTCTCAGCACATTTTATACTTTGAATAACTACCAATTATATTTTTTGCAGCGAAATCTGCAAGTTATTTTCCAGTCTTTCCATGTACTTAATTTCTTACTCTTAACTCAGATTAAACAATGATGAAACTATGATGAAAAATCGAAGAAATGATTTGAAAGTTACAAAATCGGAAAAATTATAAAAAATGTATCATTAAAAAGGCTGTTGAAATGATTAATTACTAAATTAAAAACTTTAAAAAGAAAAACTAAAACTTCAAAATCAATGACTTAAAAAAAAGAGGAAATGGTCGTTTCACGATGCTATCATACGGGTTTGAACAACATCTTCTAATTTATATAAAGTATCACATAAATTATAATTTTTGATGCACTTATACAGAGAATAATAAGTACAAATGAGCATCATGCACGAAGATAAAACATGGTTCCACTGTGACGAAAGCAACAGAAAAACGAACTGTAAACATACGACACAAATTTCTAATCCTAGCCACCAATAAATTAAAGATCCTGGTTTGGCGAAACAACACTGTAAACAAGAAAAATTGCAAAATAATTCTTGAAAAAAGGTAAATTTACTATGTCAGCTATTGGATAAAAGTTACTAACATAGAAATATTCGTGAATTTTGTTTCCTGGTTCCGCAGACGTGATTAAACTCTCTGCTCTATACACGAGACCATTATGTTTTACCACAATACCTTTGTACCAAAATGTACTATCGACCCAACTGAAATTAAATTTTGCAGTCAACGAAAAGAAGAGAGATTTGTAGAAAAACTATTTGACAAATATGGTCACTTACGCATAGCATGGTGCAAATTTACCATTCACCTTGGTCCATTTTCCGAGATGTAAGGCAGCGCGATGACACGCGTCATAGTAGCTAGAAAATTGAAGAGTGATATGAATTTTGTTTCTTTCCAATGGAATGAAAAGTCAAAATTAAGTATTTTACTTGAACGGAAAATATCTTGTAAGGTAAACACAGATGCACGTGAACCATACTAAAATTATGTAATATGATACCCAATTGTCCTCAAAATAGAGAAAACCCTACGAAAAAAAATTATACGTACAAAAATGTTGACATAAATTATTGACCAATTTTACAGATACGATATTAACGACAAAAATACAAAGACGGAAGTTATGTAAAATAATATTTTCTATAATAAAAAAGCGGCTTTTTAAATTAAATGATTTTTCGAACACCACCACTGTTTTTTTTATTTTGAAAAATCATTCCAGCTGAGAGTTGGGAAGTGATATTTGGTTACATAAAGTTCTTAGGTCTTTTTTAACTTTAGGAGGAAAATTTCGGAAGTGACTGGGTAATGAGGCATTTAAGAAAAAAAAAAAAATACTGACATAATATTCATAAAATTTTGGTTACCGGCAATTAAACATAAAAATTGTAACATTCGGTAAGTCATACCTGAGAGTAGCACGCTGGTATGTACACACAATAATATGAACTTGAAAATGAATTAAATAACAGACACTTCATACGAGCATTGAAGTCTGCACGCAGAAAATCAACTTCATCTCGACTCCTTTGAGATGAT
Source organism: Parthenolecanium corni (assembly GCA_038050395.1). Classification (NCBI taxonomy): domain Eukaryota; kingdom Metazoa; phylum Arthropoda; class Insecta; order Hemiptera; family Coccidae; genus Parthenolecanium; species Parthenolecanium corni. The sequence continues at coordinate 4,605,291 of JBBCAQ010000002.1, forward strand.
GTTGCACATCGGTGTATGAGGATGCCTACGAATTAAATTTAAAAAATTCAAAGATGGGCCGCAAATTCATTTATTCAAATGAACTGCTATTTACCTTTTAGAAATCCAGCTGATGGAAAGGGAACAATGTTCAAATCGAAGAAGTCTCGGATATTTTTATTGTAAACATAAATATAGAGAATCCAACTGAAAGCAATAAATAACAAAATTGAAATTTCAAGTGGGGCGCAGGTGGGGAAGAACTCATTTATTGAAATACTCACGGAAGATACATTATGAGAAGCATTATGAAACCATAAATCCACCAAAAGTAAACTCCACAGTACATACCATAACTTATGACGAAAGTAGCTAATACTAGTCTAATTTTAAAACAGATAAGAATCATTCAAAAATTCATCAGAACTTCATAATTCTTGAGAGGACTGTTGCATGACTTACCTCAGACAAGGGCTAAAGTTTCGATTATTCTCGAACCTATTGACTAGTTTCATAATATATTTTCGAACAACGGTAAAAATGAAGGGTCTTAATGTCATTGCAACGATGAACTGTACTACAAACCAGTCTATCAGATGAGAATTCTGAAAAAAGTATGTTTTCAATCTGCAAGACAGTACCATAACGTGAAATTTGATTTAGATTAAAAATATACCAGTCCAAAATGTGAATTCGGTAACCACCATGAGCTTTGATATACATTGAAATACTGGATAAATCCACATAGAAAGCTGAAAGCAGCAATCAAAATTTCGGTTACAATAAAACATTCCGAAGCCGTCACTGGAACAGGAATATGAACTGGTACAACATCACATAAGTGTTCACTAATGCAAGTGGAACAAATTTTCCTGCAAAGCAAATTATACTCAACTGTCAAATTAGAGTCATTAAGGGTAAATAAGTTCAAGGAAAAGCTTCATCTACCTTAATTTTTGAGATTCATCAGTAATTGATCCTGCCAAGCCGGACGATGGTATCCGAGTTGGATGCAAGTTTGACCGAGAAAAGTGTCTCTTGCCCGGAGGCATTTAGAGAGAATTCGTTACATCCACCAAATGAAAAGAAAGCGAGACACACTCGAGGAATTTACATGACAATTTTCTCCTGACAAGTGTTTCAGGAGGAAAATGAGAATTATAAAAAATTAAATTGAACAGAACTACTCAACAAGAAGATCACATGTATAGGTTCTTTTTAAATGAATTAATCTCTTACTCTTTACTTCTCTAGTTAAATGTGGAAGATGAAAGTCTGGAAACTGTAGTCTACAAGGAAGCAGGAACTGGCTAGTCAGTAGCAACTAGCAAGTAGCAACTCGGAACGCGATGATCTGAGTCAGCATCACAAGTGCGTTCAGAATAAACGGTCAGGTGACAACTGGAATAATTAGTTCTCTGCGGTTGTCCGTCCTCTCAGACTTTAGTACGGTTGTACCCAAGCAGCTATAGTTGACTGTAGGCGTGGTCAACTCCTCGTGAAGTCGAAATCAAAACAAAAGTTGTGGACAGTGGAGACTTCTGTTTTTCTTTTTGGAACTTGGAACTTGGAACTTGGAAGCGAATTCACAATTCATCAAACATTTGATTGAAAGATGAAATGAAAACCACAAAACTGGCATAAAGATAAAGGTAAGTGGTCTTTTTGAATTGGATTTTCCTAAAATCTATTAATTCTCGTCTCGCTATTGTTTGATAAATTATAAGAAAAATTGTTTGAAATTGAATCATCAATTTCCTGTATTTTCTCGTCTCGACGTTACTTTCTTTTGATCCATCATTTTGTGTTGACTGAAGAGTGAAATACATTCAATTTTTCAGAGAAATGAATTCCAAAACTCGAAGAAGTGAATGAAACTGTGTATTCTTTACGAACATTTATATTGTATGCTGAAATTTTGTTTCAAAGTAGGTAACAAATGGACCATTACCTTAATTAATTTTATTCGAGAATACCTATTTCATATTTTCCTCGATATTTTTGTTAAAGAGGAGACCTTTGACTTGCCTTTGAGTTGTCTCTGTGTCAAAATGAATTCGATCACAATATCTGTTGTTCGCCCGAAGACGAGTATTTTGGACAGAACCCTAAGCAAAGGAAAAGGTGAAGTTAGTTTGACTTCGTTTGCTCTTCTGTTCTTGGAAATCATTCAGTACTGTCAAAATCGTTCACACAGTATTCCAGAACTTCAAAACAAGTAATGTATCAATTTAGTAATCCTTAAAATTGCAATGAAACTAGCGTATTTAATTTCATGATCCTGATATTTTCTAAGTATTACCTATTTTGAAGTAGGATGGTGTTGTTATTGATTCATACTTCCAATTTCAGTTTTATTTCGATCATGAGCCTCTTCCAATGAGCTTCGAAAATTTTTGTTTAAATAAACATTGTAATAATGGGCTCAGGCACCATATTCTTGAATCAATTTCAAAAATTAATTACTCGTGTTTTGATTCAAGACTTTCAGAATTTGGTGAAAGCGTTGGTTCCAAATTGATTGATATTGTTTTTATGCGCCGTGAAAAGAACTACAAAAGAGAAATAAAATTATTAGACCTGTTGATCTTCATTAAATCAACATTCTGGAAGGTTTGTTTCAATTCGTTCATTAGTGAGAGGGAACTTATCCATGTTTTTATTCTCGACTATTATTTTCAAGGCGTAAAATATGTTCATGCTCATGGTTGGATTTTCCCTGTCCTCCCTAGGTAACGAAGTGCCTGATTAGAAATTGTTGTTTTATTCTGTAGCGCCTCCACCCACGCGAAAATTTTAATTTTCTTGTAAAGGTGGAGGAGGCGTTGCCTCCCCCGGGAAATCCATTTTTGCATATATCTGGGAATACAGTATAATTCTTTATTATCCGTTCAAGTTGAGAAGTGAGTATGACATGACAGCAATTTGGAAAATGAGATTAGAGAGAGAACGAAAATATTGTCCTACCATTCATGAGCGCAGAGTTTCATATTGCAATGCTTAGTAAGAACATAATACAAAGAATGCGCATTTACTTTCAAATACTATCACTGGTATCGTATAAATTTTTTCTTTTGTTTTGCTATTGAATATTCGATTATGGATACGTTCCCTTTTAATAACGAAATGTTTTTATTTATAATTCCAATTAGTACATACTCATAATTCTTATTGACTTGGTTTAGAGCCTCTTTGGCAAAGAAGCTGATAAGTTAGAGCAAGCAAATGACGATGAATATTATTTGAAGGAGAAAGATCCGATAGTCAATAAATTCATTTCGGTACCGAAAGATAAATCGGCACTGAATTGCGCTGTATTCACTGCTGGTATCATCGAGGCAGTTCTCAATTCATGCGGCTTTGTGAGTTCATTTCTTTATTTTACGTAAATTATAGCTTCAATCTCGAATTGTTCTTGTCTAGTTGGCAGTGCATTGAATGCGCTTTCTTTTTTTCATTGAAATGTGTATTGATGAACCATAGACTTCATTAAGGTTGCTCTCTATGCATCTCAAGTCTACTGAACATTTTGACTGTTTTTTCGATTCCTTTAAATCCGATTAGTTTTTAAAAAGAAAATCAAAGGTCAGATACCCAGATATGAACCTAAATGAACACATTCGAAGTTATTATTACTTTCTCCCTATTTCTTCGTTTTTGCAGAATTCGAAAGTTACAGCTCACTGGTATAACGGTACTACCCTATACATGATGAAATTTGAAGATTCAGTAATCGCCAGAAACAAGCAACTAGATGATAGATAAATAGCAAAAATGTTTTTTCATTGATAAAGTTAAAAATTACAATAACAATAAATAATTATTTTATTAGAAACCGAGTTTATTTACTCGACTTTAATACATAGATTATAAACCATTTTAACAGCAGAACTGATCCAACATAGATCGATCTGCACTATTCTAATGCGAGTCTTCATGTACGAATGCAGTAATTATTTATCCTTCTTCGAGAATTTAGATTTCAAGTAGAAAAATAAACCGATGCCGAACATTGTGCCCAGATTAATATATGAAGCCTGTTGAAATAAACAAAATGTTTATTAATGTAAAAAAAGTGATTAAATTTTTTTACTAATAGGTTAGTAGGTTCACTTAAAATTACTTTACAAGAGGTGAAAAGAAAAGAGTTTTGATGAGTTTTATAGAAATAAAATTTTGATTCAATCAGACTGAAATTTATAACAAAAATAAATGTTGCAATAGAAACAAATCTACCAAAGTTCCTTCAAACTTCTCACAGTGGTTCGTCTAAAACTAATTAAAGATTTTGGTAATGGAAATGAAGTGAGGATCGTACTAGGACCATCCACAATTTCGTTCCCTCGGATGCATCTGGTTTGTCTTCGTTAACTAGTGGCAAGACATAATTTTAAAAATACAACTCTCGACAGTTTTTTACAATAAATAAATCACAGAAATCTCAATTGGTCAATTTCAGGGGTAATTAGACACTTTTCTCCTCACGAGTGTCTAGCATAGCCACGTAAAGCCTCTTTACGTCGTTCAAAAAGAATTAATCACATAAGCGTATACTTACGCCAGCACGTCCCCTCGGAGTTTCGTTATTGTAGTACCTCCAAAAGCCTTTGTATTTAGATTCATCGTACGGATAATCAGCAGCACTACGACCACCTTCACCTCCAGCCATCTGAAAAAATAACAGAATGTCATGAAATCTCAAATCCAATTTTAAAAATGCAGCGTGTAATGTAACATGAATACTATAAGTGAAATGGTTGGTACAGTAAGAAGGAGAAAAGCGTAAAAGTTGATCCGCAGAATCATGAGTTACGATTAACAAAGCAATGAAAATTGAAGTTTTCATTTCTCCAACCTATGAGATAAAAATGGGAATAATTCGAACGTACCTTCTTGCAGCAAGATTTTAGCGAGTGTGAACTTTCGGAAAAAAGTTAGCTGTATTTCTTCGTACTAGCGGTAAGAATCAAACTTCGTTCTTTCTTCGTAAATATGAAATTCGGAGCTTTGATTCAAACGTTGCTCGAGAATTTAGATCGGACTTGGAAAATAAGCAAGCTCAACTTTGATTCGAAACTACAAGAAACTTCCATACACTTGAAGAAATTTCTATAAAAATTTCTCAATGACCTCGAATAGCCTTGAAATCTTTTGATAAAATAGATGAGATGAGAACTGAGAGTGAAAAGCTGTGCCGGGAAATATGTTATAACATTTGATCAATTTTAATACAAGTTGTTGCTATCTTAGCACTACCTAGTGACGGACGTTGGAAGTTTCGATTTGTAAAAGCCAAAACTTTTGCCGGGTCAAATTGGTCGATAAGGAGCCTCGATGCTTTGTAAATTCCAAATTCATGATAAGAAGTTGAACGAAAACAAAAAGGACTTGCGGGAACGCGGGAAGTCAAGGCTACGGCGCTACGGCCATAATGTAATGTTGAAGTTGGTAAAATTTACTACACCAATACACTTCTGTTTCTGTGTTATGTTTCCCTATTATTGTTGAAAATTAAGATCTCTCGAACGCTCTTTTGAATATTCAATCATGAACTTTTGATCTGTTCTGTTTTCTCGTGAAAATGGTTAAATCGAAATTCCCTGGCAAACCATCGAAGATAATTCAAAGAAGTCTTGTCCGAGCTTATTCCGTCACTGTTACATCTTGTGATTCCAGTGTAGTATCGGAGGAGGTGTTTCTTGGCTTGTCAGTTTTCGACCAGACGTTTGGAGCTAAAGATGAGGTACAGATTATTCCTTCTCTAACCATCTTCTGTTTGTTATCGAAACCCTAATTCCGTAAATCTCGTATTTCAGATTTCAAGTTTCAAAGGTTTTAGTGCCGTTGAAATTGATGAATCTTTCGCGAAGAAAGAGGAATTTGTCAATCAAGTTCGAGAAAAATTTGCCCAGCGAGGCGTTAGTCTCACTTCATCATCGCAAACTAAACGGTGCATTCCCATCACTAGTATCTGCTCCGAAATTACCGTTCCGCAGTCACTTAATGAAACTCCTAAATCAGATGTCGAATTTCCTCCGATTAGTTGTAAAAGAGAACGTCGTAAGTGCGGAAAACTATGGTTACTGAATAAGAAAGGAAGCCGTTATCATACGAAAATCCCAGTCAGACATAATTTCAAAACTTTAAGCAAAAATAGTTTGATGAGATTTAAGCACAAATCATCTAACTATCTTTCTGATAAATATTGTCGTAAATTTGTGTTGCCATCGCGTAGCGTACATTCATCGCGTGTTATAAAACCTAACAAACGTTTCGTTGATGGTGATAAAAATTCGAAATCGAAGCTTTTGTTGAAAAATTTCAAAACACATAAGTACGAAACTGATGCTAAATCGTATGTTACCGACTCCGTTGACAAATCGCAAGGTAATGGTGCCAATGTGATAACAAGTAAAGTAATTATACGAGAAGCAAGACTGAATATTACCACGGAATCCGCAATTGCTGGTCCTTTTTCCGCCAAAAAAGCTATATCCTTCGAAAAAGGTCGGTACTTGATTGCATTTTTAATAAAAATCACCAACGCCGTAGGTCTAACATCACTACTTTTATTTCAGACAAGTTTAAATCAGGATTCATAACTTGTGGTATTTGTGGGGTTGTTCGCCATTACAAGTACATCTTACAAACCAAAAAATTTGGCATTTACAGCTGTGAACCTTGTCGTAGATTTATCCTAAAAATGATCAAACTATCAAAGCAATCTTATTGTGAGATTTTAAAGTGTAGAGCTGAACATGGTATTCATATTTTTCTATTACTTATGAATTATGATTTTCACTTCGATCTCCGTATATACTTATTTATTCATTTTTTTTAAAGGCATCGGCAAATGTGTAATCAGTTCGGGGGCTATGTGCCAGCAAAAGCTTCCAATTGAGGAATCACCGACAAAAAGTTCTCGTTGTCAGGCTTGTTGGCTTATGTTATGCTTGCAGAAATACCTCATGCCGAGTGCTTTGCGAAAAACTCTAATTAAATTAATACCCGAAGAACTGAGAATATTCTCAACTTGTATCATGTCTATAGATCTTACAAAAAAATCGTCAGTTTGCGAACCCGGTCAGTATTCTATGAAATATTCGGTGTATATCTAACGGGCTGATCTAATTTTGATTACCGTTGCAGATAATTCAATATTTTGCGAACGAAATGAATTAGAGGACAGTAACGATACTCTAAAAAAAAGGTTACGAGTAAATCATTTTTCTAAAGCTTGCCTGTCTGGAAGAAGGCTTTTGGAGAAAACTGATCCCACTTCAACCAAATCGCGAACGTTTCTCGTTAAAAAAAGTGAGGAACAATGCAATAACAACCCCTAACCTGGCCTAAATCCAAAATCCGCTCCTTGAAAATTCGTAGATTTTACGTAGCTGCCTTAATAGTATATACGAATACATTCACTTATTGGGTTCAGTTCTGTAAAATGTTAGATTGAAGAGGTTAATTCAACTTTTGGACGGCTTGTTTATATTGAAATTGATGTATGGATTTACGAGTATCTGCCAAATCAGCGAGAAAATTAATTTTCATTTCTTAAATTTTAGCAGGTTTTAGAATTGAGCCGTGGATATTTTACGTGTTATATGTATATTATTAACGTCTTTTCTATTTTTGCAGACTCGTCAAATCATAAACTGAACGTGAAAAATAACAGGATTGCCGTAAATTCCTCCAGGGAACGAAATGAAAAAGAGCTTCAAATACCTCGTGGACCACGTATTAAACACGTTTGTCGTAGCGCTTCATCCGTATTAAGAACATCGCTGGTTACTTTAAATGACTTGGAAGAAGAAGATGAAGGTATTTTAATCGAGTTTTCGAATAACTAAAAAGTTTTTCGTGTTATACATTTATGTTTTTATGTTTATGGCTGAGTTTATATATTTTTTGGTAGAAAATCGCCGCGTGTCTGCAGAATCGGAAATGAATATCGCAGAATATACCGAGTAGGTGCATTTTGCCAAAACTTTCTGCTTTTTTTTAAGTATTTATTTATTTTTTGTTCGAATACAAGGGTTTTTGATGTATTCTTTTGCATTCAATATGTTCTTTTAGAAACGAAAATTATAAAAGTGAAAAACATGAAAGTGATGATAAATGCTCTTATGGTGAAAATCTTGAAAATAATGAATGTTCTTTAAAAAAATATGGGGTAAGAACTTCGATCTTTTCTTTTTAAATCATTTTCTAGACTTAATTGAGAATTTCTTGGTTGTAGGCTCGAACGTTGCAAGATTTTTGCAAAGAATCGCACGAAAAAGCTGACGAAAAAGAGGATAAACTGATATCTATTGATTTTTGGGAAGCGTATGATCCTGACGAAATTTTTAAAATGGGTTTTCCTCTCATTGGCACGGAGGCGACCAACGTGAGAGCGTTGTGTTTTTTATGCGGCAGCGCAGGACTGGAGAAGGTAAAACGAAAACTCTATTTGTTACAGTACGAAATAGGTGTATTTGGTCTAATTTTCCTTGCTTTCAGTTACTGTACTGCGTTTCTTGTTGTGAGGCATATCATTGGTATTGTGCCGAAGGACCTTCGGCATTTAGAGAAGAAGCTGAATTAGAAAAATGCCGCGTTAATTGGGTGTGTAGAAAGTGCAAAGTGTGCTCAACGTGTGGCGAAAGGAACGCTGGTGCCTTGATTTCGTGTCAGCGATGCCGTTGCTCCTATCATCCCGAATGTTTGACGAATAAAGCTTTAAATAAACGTTTATTTAATTCAGATCGCCCTTGGGTGAGTAAATCGTTCGTAATTTCGTTTTCTATTAAATTTTTATTTTCTTAATCAGTAGTATTATTTTAAAACTTTTTATTTTCTGTAGGTTTGCCCATCTTGCCTGAAGTGTAAGAGTTGCAATGTTAGTTCCGTTTTCACCTTCGTCGGAAACGTTCCTTTATGCTCACAATGTTTTCAACTACGTCAAAAAGGAAATTATTGTCCTTTATGCCAGGGTTGCTATGAAGATGAAGACTACAATGTACAAGTAAGAAATTTTGTTTCTTAATATTTATTCGTATTTTTCTTTGAACTTGGAAAATTTATCGAGAAATTGAAACTCGTGAAGAATTTTGGTATTTTTAGTAATAATGCTCCAAATCGTGTTACTTGTATACGAGCAACACGATTTGAAGAATATTTTGGTTTTTTGAACTTTAGTATTTTTCGTGACTGTAAAAATACAAATAAAAATTCGACTGAGCTTGCAATTTTTTTCAATTTTTTCTCTAATAAGAGATATAACATCGTTGAAATGAAAATATAGATGTCCGAATAAATAAATAGTTATAGTTGAAATTACTTCACAGACCGGTTCTCGTGTGTAATCAGTTCAGTCTTCAGTGAATTAATTTTTTCATCTGTGTCCACCAAAATCGTTATGAATTCGCCCCTATTAAATGTAGTAAAAAAGTTGTGAACATTGCGATGAAATAAATGTCTCCAAATGGGAAAAATTTAATTTCATTATTTATTATTTTCTTACATTTTTCAATTATTTATCAAGATTTTGGAGTGGAAACATTTTTTCCTGTTCTGAAACTATTAAACAAGTATTGAAAACTACATGTTAGAGTGAACATATATTTTTATGTTTCAGATGATGGAATGTGGTATGTGCAAATCTTGGATACATGCAAGGTGTGAGGGATTGTCCGACGAGAAATATCAAATTCTCAGTTTCCTACCGGAGAGTATCGAGTTCGTTTGCAAGTGAGTACATAATTAGCTGACAGAAGCCGTTAGAAGCTATTTTATTTCATGGAACATTGTGTGACTCTTTCAGATTATGCTGTCCAATCCCTCCTGCTCAATGGTGGTTAGCTGTGGAAGACGAATTAAAGGCTGGTTATCTTGGCATTTTGAAAAACCTGTGCAAAAATAAACAAATTAACGAACTATTCAAAGAAAGTCCTCGGAAAAGTTCTTGCCAATGTGGGCAACTACAACTTCGGGAACCGTCTCGTTCTATTATTGACTTGCCGCAATCTTCCAATCCTAACGCGAATAAACAGGACGCCGAGGTGACCAAACGATGTCTGAATTTTGCCGATGAAACTTACGAGCAAATTAATAATGATGAAGCTGTTCAACCAAAGAGCGATGTTACTGTTGCCACTGTAGATAGTAATCGCCTTGAAAAATCAGCAGACCTTGAAAAGCCACTTGAACATACGATTATCAAAAATTGCGAAGTATGTTCATCCTCCAGTGAACTGAGCACTAGAGTTAATGACGGTTTGCTTTCTGTAAAAAGTAATGTGCATAATGGTCGATACGCATCTTTATCTGCATTTCACAATGATCTCGAAAAGGCGATTGCGCAGATCGACGAAGGACGTCTTCTGCAGATTTACCACGATACACTCCGAACATTTTTTCCTTGGTTTGATGTGGAGAATGCGTCTTGTCAAAATCAACCGGATAATCCTATGGCTGATTCTCACTTAAATGATGCTGCATCCAGTGGTGGTGAATTCGACGAACTCACTAGTATCTCTGAAGAGGAGCACTACGAACAATTGCGTCGTTTAATGGCTGCTGATGATTACCCTTATGAGAGTTGTAGAATGCTCGATGTTCGCATTTGCATTTTGTGCAAGGCGATGGGCGAGGCTGCACCAACTGAAGGTGGTCGACTTATATACTGCGGGCGAAATGAATGGATTCACTCGAACTGCGCCCTCTGGTCGTCGGAAGTGTTCGAAGAAATTGATGGGTCATTACAAAATGTACATAGTGCCATCACTCGTGGACGTCAGATTCGATGCTCCTTGTGCGAGAAAAAAGGTGCCAGCATCGGATGCTGCTTTAAAAATTGCGGACTGACTTATCATTTTGTTTGTGCCAGAAAAGCTCGGTGTAAATTCTTTCACAATAAAACTATATACTGTCAGACACACGATACACCATCAGAAGATCCGGCGTTTTCTTTGCTAGCCAATGAAAAAGACTTTGAAATATTGAGGCCAGTGTACATAGAGATGGACCGCAAAAAGAAACGTCTCGAATGTCACGCAAATGTAAAAGTACGCATTGGGTCTTTGCTAATCGAATCTCTTGGTAAAATTGATCCGCATCTTTCTGATAATGCAAAACGCATAATTCCGATGCAATTTCGATGCACTCGTTTATTTTGGTCGACCATCAAACCATGGAAGATCGTACAGTATTGCTTACAGATCAAAGTTCGGTACTCGTACGATACTACTTCGGCCGAATCGGAAGTGAATTATACGATCGAACATCTAACAAACGAAGAGATTGTTCAGCAAGTACTCGAGGAGCTTGTTAGAAAAGTCTGTTCAGTGGATGAATGTCGCTCGTGTGAAGCGAACAATGTGAATGGTCATTCTGATCTACTGTTTCCTGAATTACAAGATGCTATTTACAAAGATCTGCCCACTGATGTTTTGAATGACCATACGCTGCAGGATATTTGGAATAATTACGATAATGCCAGCAGCATGGAAACATTTAATGCAGTAGAAGACGCTAATGCGGACGTTGACACGGATAATGAGAGGAACGATGTATCTGGTAGCAAAAATTCGTCACTATTTCATCGGAAATCGAAATGTCTTGAAAAACGAGATTTAAAATCTATGAAATCAAGAATGGGTCAATATCTAAACGGCAAATATCTGCGTGATAAAAATAATGTTATTCGTGATTCAGCCAAACAAAATCACATGACCAGTCATTGGTTCAAATTACGTGGACGAGTGAAACGAAAAATGAATTTTGAAAACTCGTCTCAGACTGCTAGAAAAAGAAAATACGAAAATTACATCAGTCCTTCCAAACTGGACGATGCGTTGCAATTCTATTCGTCTTACGAAAACATCTTACAGCTGGACGGCATGGTGGAGATTTACAATGAAGAGGAACCAGTGAAATGTGTTCAGTGCCACCGAACCTATCGTACTACGCATAGTTTCGAACGCCATTTGGAAACATGCAACGCTGATTTTAGCGATTTTATGATCTCATCTTGCGAAAGTGATTCTGCTTCGAGTGAAGAGGACAAGTACTATACCAGTACCGACTTCGTGAATGTTACCAATAGTGAAAATATTCTTTCAGCAGGTTCTGCCAATGTTGACGAGTATACTATGACGTCTCAGCTTCAAGATAATCCATTTGCTGCCAAATACGCCTCTAATGTTTGCACCGCCACATATATCGTGAACAATACTGAAAAAATGACGCCTGCTCAGCCTTATAATGGAACTACTAATTTATGCGCCAATGTTGCCTTCAATGGTGTTTATCCTGCCTACACCACAGCTTCTTATCAAGACACTCAGCTCGTGGAAAATAGCTGCGGGAACATCATTCAAAATAACTCAATTCCATTACAAACGTTGTTACAATCTGCTGTGAAACAAGAACCAGTGACCGCCGTTGTTTCGTCGCCTTCTATTGCCCTCCACACAGTTGAACCATCTACCATGAAATTCAACTTCGTCAGTAATGGCAATGGGCTGGTTGTCAGCAAAGCGTGCACCGATTACATTACCACCCCTCAGTTTGCATTCGCTAGCACCAACCTACCCTCTCAACAGTATGAAATACAGAATTTGGCAGCCCCTGCTTACGTTATTCACCAGTCGTATCCTAAAACTGATATTATTCCAACGTATGTCGCAGTTGACAATTCCACCATTAACGAAGCTTCGGCTTATTTATCGCAGCCCGCAGCGACTGCTACGTTACAGCTACAGCAAATACCTGCTGCTTCGGTCAACTTCCAGCCCATTATGCCCACTATTTTGGGAACCATTGTGCAACCGAGTATCGTTGAAACTCCTACCTACATTGTGAATACCGCTGCACCTCCAACAACAGTTCCTGCGCAGACGTTTGCTGCTGCTGCTGCTGCTGCACCGCAGTCCAATATTATCCTTCCCAATCAACCGGTATTGTTTGGGCTGGAAACCGTCGTCAGCAACACCATCATGTCTTCTAGTCAGTTTTTAACTCAGTCACCGACTGGGAATGTTGGTGCATCAACTATGTACTCGTCGACCACAACGCAGGTATTTCAAGCCGCGAAACCCATGGCTCAGCCTGATTTATCATCCAGTTATTTTGTGCTAAATCCTTCGTCATCTGTTTCATCTACACCTGCCATATTGCACGCGAACGTATCCCAGCCCACGACCATAGCTACTTCTTCTGTCATGCCAACTGCCAAACAACTTGACCCAGTTGTTACGTCATGTCCATCGAATGTTGAAACGTACATGTACGTTCACGTGAATCAGTCTCCCGTTCCAGCGAGCAATGTCATCACTAACGCTTCTCAAATGAGAGTCGAGCGCAAGAAACCTCCAGTAATTATGAAACCTGTCAAGCAGTCGCCTGTTCAGACGAAGAAGTCCGTTAAGATTATGAAAGTGAAAAATAATCGACCTGTGAGCATAGAGGTGAAACAAATATCCGCAACCACTGATATAAAACCTGCGTTGCAGTTGTCAAGTTTTTCCGACGAAAAAGCAAAAAAATTACAAATCAAAACGACGGATAAAGCAATCAAGCTAGGACAACCGGTTAATCGAATCCAGCCTGTTCCCAGTTACCAGCTCACAGATCTTGGAATGTGCCCCAAAAATGGTGTACGTTACTCTCCGTGTTATAAAACCGCCATCGTCTCCGAAAAGTCACCCCAGATAATTAATGCAGACCTAAAAGTTGCACCCCAGTTGGCCGAAACCAGTATGGTTGCGTTCAAATCGGAACCTGCGCCCAAAAACGCCGACTCTAATGGTCCACCGGCTGAGATTGTCGTGCCGACGGTTCTTTCTCAGAACAGTCAAGCTGAAATCGATGTAAAAGAAGAACGTGTCAGTCTTGTCAAACCGGCTGGTCGTAGTTATCTTGCGTTATCTTCGGTAACCAACAAAGTTGAGAGCGTACCGACAAAATTAGAACCTCAACCATTATCGGCGTCTCAAGTCGACACTCAGCTAAACATAAAAAAAGATGAGACCAAAGAGTTGGTATCAAAGCAGCTGTCAACTTCGACCCAGTCACCGCCTAATACCTCCTCAAAATCGTCGAATAAATCGGTCCATTCGAATACGCCAAATAACGAACTCATTTGTGAGCGTCGAAATGCAAGAGCCGATGCGCAAAGTGAAACTGAGCGCCTGTTCGACGAACTGATGCGACAGCATCTCGAGAACGAGCAACGTCGCAAGCAACGAATAACCGAAGTAGCGGCGGAATCGTCAAAGACGACTCTTCCAGCAACTGAGAGTTCACCTCCTGCTGTGCCGCTTAAGGCGGCGTCCATGCCCATCCTCGACGAGGAAAAGCCGTACGAGTCTGAGAAAACAGAATGCCAATCCTCGAACAACGTGCCTTCATCTGCGTCGTCGTCGACGTCCGCACAACCATCAGCGTCGTCGAAAAACGCACCTCTCAAATTTACGCTGCTAAAAAGTAAATATAAACCCCGTCTACAGCCTCGCTTAGCCGACGATGGCAGCATTCCGAGTAACGTTGCCGATAAAAAGACAGCCACCGCTTCATCTACTGCGGCCGCTGCCAAAAAGCTTAACAAAAGTCCCGAAAAAGAGAACAAAGAAATTCGGGCCGGTAACCTGGACGCTGCCGGCCATAAAGCGTGGAAAACGGCGTCCATATCGTTCGAAGTGAGCGCCGATGACGGCTTCTCATATAAAACCAACGATCTGTTAGACTTGTGGAATAAGATTTTGGAATCGGTGCAACAAAGTCGAGCCAAGTACAAGTTACCTTTGTTGCCGAAAAATGCGTCGAAAAATGCGGAGTCGGTCTATAGTTTGCTGGGATTCGAGAATAACGCCTCCAAATACCTGATGGAGCAGTTGCCGGACGCGTGGAAATGTATATTCTACAAGCCGGTGTTTCATAAGCCGCCAGGGAAAAGCGGCAAAACTCCGTCGGTGGAGAATAAAACGGGATGCGCGCGTTCCGAGCCGTTTGCCTCTTCGCACAAGTACGACATGTTCGGATGGCTGACCTCCGAGCATCGGGACCCGCCCAAGTTTATTATGAATTCGGATTCGGACATCGTTAATGGTAACAGGTAAATATCGACTAACCTTGCGCGTTGGATTTTATTTCGCCGTCTCTCGATTAACGTTTTTATTGATTTTTCTCAGACGAGTAACCAGTCCTAATCTGCCGATGACAATGCGATTCCGAAATCTGAAGGAGAATGCTAAAAAAACCGTCGGTGTATTTCGATCTGATATCCACAGTCGAGGACTGTTTTGCCTTCGCGATATCGACGCCGAGGAAATGGTCATCGAATACGCTGGCGAAGTAAGTAATTCGTCGAGTACTCGCTTAGTCCATGTTTTGAATTTTGCTTTAGTCTTTATTATATTCTCATTTTTGCAGGTTATACGATCTACCTTGACTGATAAACGTGAAAAATATTATACTTCCAAAGGTATCGGCTGTTATATGTTCCGCATTGACGACAGATATGTGGTGGATGCAACCATGTGTGGCAATGCCGCTCGATTTATTAACCATTCTTGCGATGTAAGTTATTTATTTTTCACGTTGGTGCACTCGGAGCCGTAGTTACGGTGGCAGGGGGCAGTGCCCGCCTCAAAGTCATTTGCCTCCTCCACTGAGAAAATTTTTCCCTAGAACGGTGCGAGAGATGGGTCCATTTTCCTTTTTACGCACATTTGAATAGTCCGCTAGTAATTGGATTTTCCCTCCCCCGCCCCCCAAGTATTTTGCTCCAGCTGCAGATTTACGTATACTGGTTGAGTTGTGGAGAAGTACTTGTATGTATTTGAATCGGTGATTTTAAAAACTGCTCACGTACGGTCTCTAGATTGATGAAAAACTTATATTTTCACCAATATCTGCTTCTAGGAAGGATCTCAGGCTTTCTAAGTCACTTCTGTGGTGTCAGCTCCTATTATTTTACTGTGTAACAAGTTAATCAAATTGTGTTTTTTTTTACCTTTAAATGAGTTATGAAAACGAAGCTCACTTTCTCCACAGAATGGACCGAGCTGACTTGTGTACTTGTCAACTGTTCAGCTCAAATTTTGTGCGTGTTTTTGTACTAATAATAACAGAAGTTTGAAGTTAATTTAGTTGAAAAAATATGTTTACTCGTCGAAGTGCAAGATCCTTTCATAGCTGTCTGTTTCTATCGGAGGCATTATTTAGTTTATTACTTTTCGAAGCTTTTACTAAAATATTGGCATAACAGTGCGTAGCATCTTCATTTCTAAATTATTCTGGCTTACCAGTCGGTATTTTGATTTTAATTAGATAATTTGAACTCTAAATTAATTAAAGTTTAGGTACATGTTTTTGCCCTTTTGCCTATGTCTATTCGTGTACATAAGCATTTCACGACTCCAAAAAAAAAAAAAAAAAAAGGCTTCAAAAGACGAATATTAAAAGCAGGTGACTGATTTTCCGTTTCAGCCTAATTGCTACTCGCGTATCGTGGACATTCACGGAAAGAAACATATTCTCATATTTGCGCTTAAACGAATTACAAAGGGCGTCGAGTTGACCTACGATTATAAATTTCCGCTGGAAGATGAGAAAATCGATTGTCATTGCAAATCTAGTAAATGTCGCAAGTATTTAAATTAGTATTACTTTTTAAACGTAAAGATTTTTTATTTTGTTGTTGACTTCGTTCTTTTTTTAAAATTATTAATAATATACTCGTACGTAATAATTAAGGGTGTGTTATGTGCACGAAGCACAATAATGTTTGTATGTGTGTCATAATTTTTAATTTTTCCACGTGAATTACTGATCCACGACGTTAAATGCTTTTATTCGACATAGTGGTCAACTATTTATCAAGCATGAGTTGTTGATGGCATTTAATCAATACTGAGGCTATCCAGTATTGTTTTTTCAATTCTTATTTTCGTTTTTCGTTTGATTCCTCCGATCCTTATGAAATAATTTCTAAAACTTGACCAGTTGCGCACCCAGTAATTTACTAAGCGAGGGGCTGAGTCTTTTATGCTCGAAAAATATAAATCATGTGAAAATTCCGCGTGAGACGCGAAATTTCTTTTTATTAAACCTTTTTTTTTAATTTATGAAATTTGAGGCCTTCAGCCCCTCCTTGGGTGCGCCACTGAATTTGACGTATGTTGGTGATTATCGAAAGAAAACTTTAGTGAGCTTCGACGTTTTAATGTAGTTGGAAGGCGGGTTAACTTAGGAAGTTTTATAATCAAAACCCATCGAAATGTAAAATTGAAAAAAATTAATTTATGTTTTCAAGTTTTTTGTTTCGAGTCCTTCCTATCATGTGATTGAATTTTTTTGTGTAGGATAGTGAAGTAAGTCTATCGAATCAGGGTGTGTAAGCAGAATTTGTTTCTTTTTCAATCATAATGAAATTCCTATTTTTTAATGTTTATTTTATTGCTATTTGATTGTATGTTGAATTTTTTCGGTAGCAGTTCTGGAAATATTTTTCAGTTGTAGGCAGCATTTTATTCTTCGTTATTCATAAGGAAATTCAAGGTCGATACTGCGCTTTTTCGATAATTTCGGTCGAAGCCTTTAAAATATTCTTACAACTAAATTGAAAAGCTCTCCTGGTATCTTTTCTTAATTTCTGCTGGCGGTTTTATAAATGAACGTTTGTTATTCGAAAAAGCGAGTCGAACGTTTCGATTTTTTTTTTCCCATATCTTGGTACGTAATACTCTTGATTGACTCAAATTTTTTTTTACTTATTTTATTGGATTACTTAGTTCGTTCGATTTTTTCGAAAATATTTTTGTTTCTCTTAGCTTACTTTCGGGGGGTTCTGTTTTCTTATCCCCTTATTACTACAATTGTGGCTGTAAGTGTGTATTTCGTTTTTCTCATAACTGCTATGCTCTATTCATCCTAAAAATACCTCAAATTTCATTTCATAAACGCATTCGATCGCGAGACTTCTCATTGAAATTCTCTTCGGTCATTGCAAAACAAACAGAAAAAAAATTTGGGACTCGTAAATGAATACGCCATTTCTTATTTTACGTTTGTGAATAATCACTTTTTTTTCTCTTTACTTAGTATCGTAACAAAAGAACAAATGGTTTCTCCATGCTGAGTTGCCTTAAAATATCGTCCCTGTTCTTGTAAAACCGCGTAAGTCAAAATTAAATTGTTGGGAAATTGAAGAAACGTTTTAAGAATTCAAAACGCGGTATTTAATCAAACTTTTGTGTTTTTAATTATCATTAGGTGTATAGAGATCGAGTCTTATCAATTCAAAATTGTTTTCCCCCTTCACTGTATTTTAAAGGGAATTTTCCGACTTAGTGGTACGTTTTTTGATTTTCTGTTCTCTGTCGAATGACTTACGTGGTTTTCCAATATCAACTTTTTTCGGCTTCTGATTTTAGTCTGGGCCGATTTATCGATTTTTTCTGCTTAGGAATCTACAAAAACATGAAAATCGTCCAAAATTGGACTTACACGGTCGTACAAGAACAGAGACGATATGGGTTTGAAGATTGGAGAAAACTGAAAATTTTACCTTCCCACGTCTAAAACTTCGTAAAATTCGGTTTCTTCTTGTGATGATGAACTTTGAAGGCACTCTTGGGATGAATAGCTTACACTTATTTACTTTTCCAATTTCCTTTTTTCTTCCATAAAGTTGTATTTTTTCAATAATCGAATTGCCTTAAATTCTTTTATATTTTGTTGATGATCAAGATTGCATTCATTTGTGCCTATTATCGAAATCGATGTACGAAGAAGAATTTAGAGTTTCTTTTTCTTGTCCATCACATTAGAATTTTGGAAATTGTTTTTTTTAATTTTATTCGTAAAACTTCTGTTTATTGGTACAAAGATATCATGCAGTGTTTAAATTAGATTAGTTACCAGATTCTTATTCGTATTCTACAAGTCTTCGTGATGTGCTTCAGTTATCCTAAATTGAATCAAAGAAATTTAACGTTCGGGGGTATCTCGGTGAAAATGGAATTGAAATTTTTTCATGTCTAGTATTACCATATTTTTTGACTTTTTTTTTTTTTTTTTTTTTTAAATCCTGTGAAAAAAGTTTCAATGTTTTTACTGTGATACTCATTCCTAATCGGAGTTGTTTTTGAATCAAGCATTTTTTTGTCGTATGTTACTATGAATACAGAAGAAACCTATTTTAACTAAGCCTTTATTGTAGTGTATTTTATTTTAGTTTTTTTTCACATTCGTGTTTTCTTCTGTGATCTTCATCATTACAGTACTTGCATTTAATGCATCGGAGCACGTATCTATGTAATTTTAAAATTTTATAGTCTTTTCAGTCATTTTGAGTTTGTAATATTTTGTATTAAAAATATTCTGTAAAAATGAAAGATTTTATGTACAGAAAGAAAAAATCAAAAATAATCATGCATAATGTTACCCTTTTTTCTTCTTTCTTTTTATAAGATTTATGCTAAGTTGAAGTTATTTGTATTTTTGTAATATTCATTCTTAGAATTTAAGCTTGCGTTGAAATATATTTTCTTGGAAAAATAATTTATTTTCTTTTTATATTATGTTCCTGCTGATATCGATTATTTATATTTGTTAATTAGTTTTTTTTTATTCGCAGGATAATCGTAATTATTTGTTTTAGAGTCGTATAGTTTAGCTTTTTAAATATCACTCGAATGGTGTCTGTAAACATGTAAGGGGAAAAAACTAAATTTTCAACTGTTTTTTCTATATTGTTTTTTCTTCCTTCAACGTTTTATTTAAAATTACAGGCGTCTGGTGAAATGGGATATGGGAAAATCTGTGTTCTAAAATATAATTAATATTCTATAGGACACAAAATATACGTCATTCTTTAAATTTTGTATTATGGAAATTCTTTTTTTTTTCCCCATAAATTATTGTTACATGAATTTTTCTCGCGACAATGAATATTTTGAGTGCCTCCTGATGAAAATACAGACATTAGCATGTTGGGAAGAGAAAATTATCTAAAAAAATTTTCCATTTCACTAAAATTATCTTTCCCTAACGATTTTCTGACAGTTCCTCTTTTATATTGGAGAAACATCCATCTATTTATTTTTAATTTCTAAAATTACAAGTGTTAATTTTTTTATTCGAAATCAATGAAGGCAAAACCAAAAAAAATTGTATTATGTAATATGTACTGCGAATTGCTATGAAATGGGGAGAACCGATGAATAAGTCGTACGATTTGCATTATTCTCTTTTCTTTACCTCTCTACAGTTCTATTTGATTCGATTTTAAATTAAATGCGTATCGAAAAATCAACCACTGAGAGAGCAACACGCACATATTGATTTCTGTTTTTTGTTTGATCTTTGATTTTAGTGATTCACCCACGTTATGCACGTATTTGCAGTGTCAACTCGTAACTGCGGGTAAAAATTTGGGGGGAAATGAAAACCTTTACTCGAAGATGAAAAACCACCAGTACAGAGGAAAGATCGAGTCGAAAAATCCGTGTATTTGTAGTGGTATTTGTGTGCTGAAAAAGTGGAGTGCGCTGCTCTGCTCTCTTGTGGTGTAGCGTTTCGTTTCGGCCGGGGATAATCCCATTCACTTGTGTCCAAAGTGTTATCAATTTTCCTCTTTCCTCACTCCTTGCGGATTTGTTTTTCTTGCAAGTTGGAAGTTAAAAGTTAGCCACAGTTTCAAAATAAATATAAGTAAATCAATTTTTTGTTTTTCAAATTAGTTCTAACGATAATTCTTCGGTGAATCTTATATTAAATAACATTTTCAATTTTTCTTTCTTCAGAATATTTCTTCGAAGGAACTCGATCAATATGCCATTTTCTTGAGTAGAATTTTCTTTGATCATCGCTGTCGTTTGACATGGTCCACTTTTATTCTTATCTGTAAGTTGCATTTTAACTTTCTATAAAACGTTCAATTATATGTTTTAATTGCATATTATTGCTATGCTATGACTCGACAGTGATATGTATTAATCTTTTTCTCTCTCCAAAAGTTGTGCTATTAATATTTCTTATTTTATAGATTATCTTCCTCATGGAGGAAAATGAAGTAATTGTTGCAGTACTCGATTTAATATACGATTAGTTTTACTTTTCTCCTGTAATGTTTCATTACATGAAGTTATATGTGGTGTTAATAATCACCTGCTTCGTTAACGGAGGTTATAAAAGTAATTTTTTATTCGAGGTAAGTTCTTTTTATCATGAAAATATACATTATCTCATTGATTTTTCAGTATAAATCAGTTTTTAACTTTCTGTAATTGATTATTCTAACTGATTTGTTTCAGTTGACGGGAAAAATAAACGACTGCAGCTGTGATATCGATGTCGTAGACGAATTCAACAATGCTAAGATTTATCCCAGAATCAGTAGCCTTGTTCTGAAAGATTTCTTCAGATTTTATAAGGTTTGTTTCCCATTCTTTATTTGCCAACTAAAATTAGTATGTACGAAAATCTCAACACAGGAGGCGCGTTTAAAAAAAATGAACATAGTATTGTAATAAACCAAAACTGAGCTCAATTTTTCTTCTTAATCAATGGCTTCTGGCTTCTTTACTACTGTCATTTGTTACAAGGATTCACATTATTGGAAAGTATCGTGTGTTGACTTCAAATTCTATTGAATAATATTTCTCTTTTACTGTTACCTTTTACTGTTACTTGAATAAGTCAAATTTTTTCCCTTTTTTTACAATAGTTTACTTTTCAGGATCAGATAGGACGTAGGTACATATTACTAAATCGGACACCTACATTAAGCTTAATTCCGTTATTTGTGAGATTCGGTATTAATACTTTGATTAACAAATTTATCGAAAATATTCAATTCTGAGAAAAATATCAAGTACCTATACTTACAAACTTGATGCTAATTTTTTGAAGCTCTGTTACGACTGGACTTAATTCGAATAGTGAATCGAAAATCTAATATAATATTATTAGTTCAGCATCTAATTTTCAAACGCCACGTTGTAGGTACTCTTTATTTTTTATTTATTCATTCTATTTATTTTTTTTTGGAAAAAGAAAACTATTTCAGGGATAAGATGAAGACACCTCAACTTATTGTTCTTTTGGTTATGATGAAACAAACTTTGAATTGTTGTTATTCATGTACTCTTACAATGCTGTATTGTTAACGCAAAAATTCCAAAATGAAGAAATATTTCGGTCCTATCTAACAATCAGTTATTGTTTTCTTCAGTTATCGTCAACGTAAAATAATATTGGCAAATAACTGCATTGTTCCGAGTCATTAAAATGTTTATAGTTCTCTGATTTCATCAATGTGATGTGTTTTTTCGTTGTGTGGCTGTTTATTTTCCTCGCTTTTACCTAAAACATTTTATGGGAAGCTCTTTACTAGCTGCGTTGCGTCATGTTTATTTTGAGTTGACTGCTTTTTCGTTCCCTGTTTCACAATGGCTCTAAAAGATTTTGTTTGATTAACGGTTTGCTGATAATAGAAATTCATTTCAGTATCTAAAAGTAGGTAATAAATTTAATATTCTGGTTTGAAAAGCTGGTGAAAAATTAATTTTGTGACGAAATTTTTCTTGAAAATTTCATTACTTCAGTCGTCTATTCTTGAGGGTACTTTTTGGGTGTTTCGCCTTGAAATTTATTTACTCATTTACTGAGCTGTAAGTTTTGAATGACTTACAAGAACTCGGGTTTTACAAGTCATGACAATAAACAATTTTTTCTTTCAATTTTTCAGGTAAATCTGAGGAGAGAATGTCCATTCTGGAAAGACAGCAGTCATTGTGGCATAAGATACTGTCAAGTTGAATCCTGTAATGAAGTAAGTTTGGCTTGATGAAATAAAATTGAACAAAAAGGAGAACTTGCAGAAAATTTAGATGAAATCTCGAAAATTTTCAACCACAATAATAATATGTATTGTTTTAATATTTTATATTCGAGCAAAATAAGTGAATTCAGCTATGGAGGTGGAAACGAAAAAAGATGAAAAAAATTGCGAATTTTCATAATTGAAAATTGTTTTATGAAAACAAGAATTTTAAATTGTCAAGAAGTTGTAGCTTTGTATTCTAAATCCCCAATCATGAAAATTATTTCGACTGGCGCATTAATTTTATGTTTATTTTAGTATTAATTTGAGTTCTATTTCTAGGAATCAGTTCCGCTCGGCATAAAGTTAGGTCGAAAATCACATCATGAAAATGAGAATAAGTCGTTAAAGGTAAATATCTGAATGATTATCTATTTTTATTTATTCAATTTCACTCACTATTTTGTACTTGAAACCTGGAAGAATCTAGTCCGAATTTGGCGATTAGGAGAAATGAATATTTTCTTGGTAGTTTACGATAGTACTCGTATTTACATTTTATGAACTCTCGCCTCTCGGTGTTGCATAATGACCACTCATTGTTCTTAAAATGAAAGTTAGTGTAGCCTCTATACTGAAAATGAGGACTTGAATCCCTCTAGTTCTCAGGTTCTGAATTTAAGTTTTTTTTAATGTTTGCAGTACACCGAAGCTGCACAAGAATTTGACTGTGAAGAAACGCCCCATCAAGATCTGGGTTACTTGAATACAACCATTAGGTTAGTAATTTCATTTATTATCTTGTAAGGTAATTGCGCTGGCTTCTGGGGAGAAATTGAAACGTATTCATGAGTTGAGAAAAAAATTTATATTTCAGGAATTTTAATACTAGTAGGTACGTAAGTAAATTTACAAAATTGAATTTTTCGAGAAGTTCGGGAGAAAGTTTTGCTGAGATGGCAATAATCGAAACTGTGTTCTGCGCCACTTAGTCATTCAATAAATTTAATATATAATTTTGGTTGATTTCTGTTTTCTAGTGTTTCTTCTCTCGAAGATTTTGCGTTGTGGCAAGCCTACGACGATGCCCAGGATCTATTCTGTAGACTTCCAGACGAAGATGGAGATGCTCAGTACGTCGACTTGCGGTTAAATCCGGAACGCTACACTGGATTCAAAGGAAAAAATGCCCATCGGATATGGCACGTGATTTACAAAGAAAATTGTTTCAGGTAAATCACTGTAATATTACGAGTACTTTTGTTTATTCTTTGAAAAATGCCTGTTTTCGTACGTACGTAATTAATTTAAAAATGGGTTTATTACTCTGAAACTTGGAGCTGTAAAATATCCGTAAAAATTGTTGACACGTTTGACTTTCTGACATGGTCGGAAGGGCCAAAATGGCCTGATTTTAGGAACGATCTTAGCGAATGCTAACATGATTTTCATTTTTCTGGAAACTGTCATGAAAAAAATTGAATTACTTTTTTGCATCGAGCCATTAATTTGAGACGTGGACTCTCTCTCTCTCGTCTTGAGTCTCATAGTGGAAGAGAAATTCGCATATTGTCATACCTCGTTATACTGGATAAAAATGAAAATGTTGATCGGTGAAAGGAGAGAAAATAAAATATTTTAATAGAATGTCAATGAACCTTTTTCTGAATTTCGATGAACCACGTCTAATAAAATTTTCTGATGACGTAAAATAAGTTTAATTTCTTTTTAATTACGTCCAAGGTTGGTGAATACATTTCTGAATTCTTATTGAAATAATTTAATTGTCACGACAATTGGAAATAATTTTTTTTTTTTCAATTTGTTTTCAGGCCTGAAAACATTTACGAAGTTTATATTCGCTCGTCGAAACTAACAGGTAATTTACCATACAGATTTATTAATTTTCTTTATTTTTTTGTGACTCGATTCGACCGTAAATGTGTTTAATTTTTTCATATTCATTAATTTGGTGATATTAATGATCGATGTGATGAAGTAGGAGAGTGCTGCGATATGTGTTGATTACCACTAATTGTTGTCTCCATCTTGCAGGTATGTGTTTGGAAAAGCGTGTCTTCTATCGAGTCATTTCCGGCCTCCATGCTAGTATTAACATACATCTGAGTGCGAAATACTTGTTATCAGGTGCGAATTCGCATTGTCTCATGAATCAAACGAAACCTTTAACTAATTAATTTACTCATCTGCGCAATCATTATTTGTATATATTGCAGATAAAAATTCAAATTTACTAAGTCAATGTGGTACCGGACTGTGGGGACCAAATATCGAAGAACTAAATCGCAAATTTGCTCCTGAATTCACGAATGGCGAAGGGCCTCAGTGGATACGTAATCTTTACTTCTTATATCTGCTGGAATTACGCGCTCTTGTGAAAGCCTCGGCGTATTTGGAGCAAGAAGAATATTATACTGGAAATGAAAAGGAAGATGCGGAGACCCGAAAAGCAATTAACAACTTTTTAATGATCGCCAAGTACGTAACATAATTTTAAAGAATCATTTTGGTACCCAAATTAACAAATAATAGTTTGAATATGTTTAAAAAAAAAAAAATGAATTTACTAACTCAATTATGCTCTGATTGATTCTGAAATTAAAAAAATCGAATTTGTATTCCATTTAATGAGATGCAACCGAATAAAAAATTTCCTATCTACGAAGATTGAGAGATTCAGAAACATGTAATTTTCGACAACTACATTCCAATAGTGTATCCAGGATGCTCGTTTAGCGGAACTTGAAAATTTTGCGTCTAATAAATTGCAGGGGCTGTAAAATTGGACGGGTTTTTGGGATAATAAACTCGTAAACAAAATCAAACTCCTCGCAACGAGCACCCTGTTGGTATGCTTTGAGAACAGAAAATTGGTGAGAAATTCAGATCAATCGCTGCATAATCAAGTGAAACAAGTGCATTCCCATAAATGCACTTTTCTCCATTAAAGCTAAAAAAATTCCACCCAAAAATGCGAATCTTTTTTTATTTTAAATGAAACATCGAAGTGGCCTTTTGTCAAAATATTTCTTCATTTTAAATCATCTAATTTGCACTTTCATTTTTCACTATTGTTGAGTGTGGAATTTCCAGAATTATACATAAGACGATCGCTCCTAAAAAAAACTCTTAAATTATCTTTCGTAACAATAATTTAGTAGAAAATGTTGAAGATATATGTTCTCATTGTGATTGATTTAAAATTAGAATTGATCCGAACAAAAAACAGTGCTCCCAAAATTTTGATTTGCCATAAATATTTGTTCGGATTTCTCAAAAATCTTGATTTTTGCTTAGTTCTCGAGTATTACTGTAATTTGTACCAGACATGGTCTGACGCGAAAAAATGAAGCTTCGGTAATTTTCAAATCTAAAATTCTAAATAAAGAAATCGAACATTTATTTCGAACTTATTCATATTATATTTTGTTGGTGCGTGAATGAGTCAGTTTCGTTACCTTATAAAGAATTATAGTTTCTCTCAGAAAATTATTCAGATCTGGTGATACTCATTCTGGAATCTAATTCTTAAGAATATTATCGATGTTTTTAGAGAATTTCAATTTCATTTCAATGAAAGCGTCATGTTTCAAGAGACAACATTGGACGGAAAATCATTGAAGGAAGAATTTCGTCAACATTTTCGCAATATTTCCTCCATCATGGACTGCGTTGGCTGTGATAAATGTAAACTTTGGGGAAAACTTCAGGTGGTTAATATGAAAGTGTTTTTTTTCCGCCCTCAATAATTATAGAGAAATTTAAAAGTAACTTCTGCGTCGATCTTAACGTTCCAGATTCAAGGTCTTGGTACGGCTTTGAAAATTCTGTTTTCCGAAAGAGTGGATAAATTACTCTCTTCAGACATATCGTTGAATAGAAAAGGTTTCCAGTTGGAAAGAAGCGAGATCGTTGCTTTATTTAATGCTTTCGCCAGGTAAGTTTCATATCACAATTGAAGTTCCCAAATTTTGAAAATAGCCGGTTTGAAAAAAGGCCAACACCAGCGCTCATCGATTTTTGCAAATACAACTTTAGATTCTCAGCCCTCGAATCTGTGCAAACTTGGTTTAAATTTACGCGACGTGACATAAAAGCTTATTCGTACAAATGACGAATATTCAGCCATTGTTTCTGATTATTTAACTTTTATTTCTTCTTTCCAGATTATCCACTAGTATTTACGAGCTCGAAAAATTTAGAAACTTGATGAGGTAAAATTTGCACCAATGGATTATTAGGCATCACCTTTTTAGGTTTAAGTCGGGAAAAGTGTTATCATCGATTGGTGATCTTTGAATTTTTATTTTTATTCGTCCTATTTTATTTAATTTTATGGTGTTCGATGGTTTGTTTTCATGTATAATTTTAGATTCAATGATGAAACATATAAAAATACCATGACAATCGAAAACTATAGAAAAAGTTATGTAACTGTAGTCGAGTGGTGTTTTGTAACATAATTTCCAATTAATACTCTTGGGGTTCTTTTTTTTTCTCCTTACGTTTCTTTCCTCTCTTTTCAGTTTTATTTGTTTTATTTGTTTTGTATTCTGCGTGTTTTTTATGTATCTCTAGTACCTACTTCGGATTGCGCTTTTTATTTATTTATACTTTACTGTGGTTTATTGCTGAAGTAAAAATAAAAATAAAAATCTCCTAATTTGAATTTTTTTTTTACCTTGTAAATCCCAATTGTCAAGTCTTGCCAATTGGTGATCATATGGTCATATAAATGAATGTTTTCACGTGCATAATGTTTCAGTTAAAATCATGCACTTATGTTAGTTACTTTTGAGTTTGGACCTTGATTTTCTTTTCAGACCCCTTCTTTGGAGATTTATAATGGCCAAACCGGCAGATGAGAGGAGTGGTCCCTGATTATTTTACAATTTATCTTTGAAAACTGTTATTAAGTTTTGAAAGTCGCGATTCATTTTATTTCAAATTTGTTAAGTTTTGGTTTTGTGATTTTTTTCTCATTCTGTGTCAGTAAAACGGATTTTTTGGTATTGTGTTTCGATGTAATGCAATGTGAGTTTACAAAGTATTTCTATTTCATTGTACATATTTTTGAGTTAGTTTGGCTTTTTTGTCTTTTTTTTTTTTTTTCCAAAAAATAAATTTTGATGGAAATTTTGGTGATTTCCAACAAATGTGACTGTGAGAGCGAAAACCTGTCGAAAACATATCTTCGGCCTTCGGGTGAACAAAAAATTAGTAATGCGAATTTCAGTGTTACACCTTCATTGTAAACACCAAAAATCGCATTTTCAATTTTTTTTTTTACCCGAAGACGTGTTTTCGCTTTGTATGTTTAATTTTTTTTAAATAATTCATGACAAGGCAGCAGTATTTAGCACTGTTCATCTTCATACCATAGTTTTTTCATTCACATGCTCATACACGTTTCAAAAACGTGATTCAAATCTTATCAAAATGATGTTATATCCAAATCCAAGTAGTGATAATGATAAATGGTTGAACTTGAGTAGCTGCTGAGCAGTTGTTACAGTTGTGTTGAAAAATTCCGATGTTTAAACTCGTTCAGAACGGTTGTAAGATAAAGATGTCATCGTCAAATATAAGTGAGTATAATGAAACTTGTTTGGTAAAGTTATATGATCCGAACCTCAATCCCTTTTAAATATCTGTGTGCTTTTATAATTCTCTTATAACGTCCGATTTCTTTTATAGGTTTTAAGGTAGCGCTGATACAGCTGAATGTCACTGCTGATAAACCTACAAATATTGATAGAGCTCTAAAATACGTCCAGACAGCGAAGGAGAATTCTGCAGAGATTGCCATTCTTCCTGAATGTTTCAACAGTCCTTATGGCACAAGTAATTATCAATAAGTTCAATGTGTTTTTATGATGAATTTTACGTCTTTCAGAATTTCTTTACGGAATCCATTTCACGTAAAGTTCACTATACAGTCTTGATAAGTAAAAAGCGTGTATTGATCCTATTCAGCCGTCGAACCATTTTCTGCCTGCAAAATATCTCACCCAGACCCACCTGCATTCTTCTCTAATTTATACTGATTCTTGATCGAGAATTCTGTCTATGAAACGGTGGTACCAGCAATTCACGAAAAAATATTCTTAAATTATTCTTGCGCATTTGTTTTCATTTTTGGTTTTTAGTCTTGGTTTAAGAATTTTTTGGCAAAAAAAAATTGGAATAGTGCAGGATAAAGTTCTAAATCGAGTTGAATTGTATCATTTTATTTTTCATCGCTTATAACTGCATTTCTAAACTTATTAATTAACATATGATCAATTTTCATCTTGTAGAATTTTTCCCCAAGTATGCTGAAAAAATTCCTTCCGGCGAAACATGTCGATGTTTATCAGAATGTGCCAAAAAATTGAGCATTTACATTGTCGGTGGTTCGATACCAGAAATCGAAAGTGGTCGTCTTTATAACACATGCACTGTTTGGGATCCTCAAGGAAAATTAATAGCGAAGCATCGAAAGGTAAATAACCGCTGAATATTGTTATAATTTATCGGATGTTTTCTGATCCATTCTCTCGAGAAATTCTGGAGAAAATTATCTTTTCCTATGATACTAAAACTGAGCAACTTTTGCAGATGCATTTGTTCGATATCGATATTCCTGGTAAGATAACCTTCAAGGAATCAGATGCATTGAGTCCTGGAAATGATATAACCACTTTTGAGACTGATAAATGTAAAATAGGTGTAGGAATATGTTACGATGTACGGTTTCCTGAATTGGCTAATATCTACCGAAAGTTGGGTAATTCATTTTATATTTCTTACTATGCGAACAATTTTATTTATTTTATTCAGCTAAAGTTTGAAATTCTTTATTCATGGATATAATTTCGAAAAAAACTGTTTCCATCAGAGGGAAAGTCACAATGTTCTAGAGCTGGTCTTTCAAAACTCGAAAAATATTTTCATTCTAAATGTAAAAAAAGTTCAAGGGAGAGTTCGATTATTTTCAATCATTTTTTTGTGAATTTTTCCATTAATTTTCATCGTATGAGACTGAATTAAATTTGTGAAATAACTTAATTTTCCATTTTCAGTAATCCGTAGACAGACATATCTTTGAGCTGACTCACTCCTTGAAAAAGAATCATGACTTGTTTTCATTCTTTTCCCATTTGCATTGGCTTGTAAATATCCTTCAGGAATGTCGTAATTAATTTTGTTGACAAGACTTATTTCTGTGCATCCTTTTTTTTTATTCTTACCGTTCCGTCATTTTTTGTTTTATTTTTTTTAGCATGTGGTCCGTCCCATCAACTTAATAAGCCATCTTCCCTCCTTGTGCTATTACACCTATTTCGCGGACTAGCCTTGATTTTTTTCTCTGGTCTCCAGCAACTACTTCGCAGTGTTTGTAACGAGTAACGAGACTCATTAATGATTTTATTCAGTTATTGGTCTTGGTAGCTTAAAAAATTTTATTGAAAAAATGAGTTGTAATTAATGGTAATACATATTGTATAATATTTTTTATACAGAATTTCTTCAAGTCCATGGATGTTTTATTCAAAACCTCTGGAGAAATCCATATTTCTCTAGTGTTTAGATCTAAAGTTTAGGAAAATCAGACATCAATTGGTATTAATATTGTTTTTTCCCCCTTTAATCAGGTTGCAGCTTAATAGTATATCCAGGAGCGTTCAACATGACTACTGGTCCACTTCACTGGGAACTCCTATTCAGAGCTCGAGCTTGCGATAATCAACTCTTTGTGGCTGGCGTATCTCCTGCTCGTGATTTAACTGCTGATTACCATGCATGGGGACACTCCATCTTTGTGAATCCGGTGGCTCAAGTGGAAGCTCAGGCAGAACACGAAGAAACGATCATTTACGGGATCGTCGGTGAGTATAGAATTTTATTGAATAACCTTAGTTGAATATTTTGTCTGAGGAAATTAATTTCGCAGATTTAGCGAAAATAGCTGAAACGAGGCAGAATATACCAATTTTGAAGCAACGAAGGACCGACGTGTACGATATATCTCATCATCACTTGTAACGAAGAGCAGAATTACTCGTATTATTACCTATGTAAAACGATACCATGTCTACTCAAAATAAGAGCTGTTGAAAACCCTATCATAACAAAAAAGTCATTTCCAAAACTCACTTTTGACTTCGTGTTTTCATCTCATTTTCTTGTTTTATTTATTCGATGAGGATGTATTATTTTTTTTCTGTTAATGAAATGTTATATGTAAAATGCGAACGTTTGCCTAAAGTATCTCTGAAACATTCAAGATTGATTGTGAACGAAATTTGAAACAATATTATGAAAAAATGAACCGCAGAAATTACTATTTTTACACTTCAATAAGCTTTTTGTTTTAGTTTGAAATGTAAAATACGAGTATTGCAAATGAAGTACAATGCGTATTCAAAATTTTTTGAAGTACTGAATCATTTAAGCATTTCGGCTACATTATTTTCCTGTCTATGACATGGACAACGTATAGCTGAATTTGAACTAATTTCAGAAAATTTTGAAGATGGACAACATTCAGCTACATTTAAACTGATTTCAGAAATTTTCAAAAATGGACCGCATGGAGAAAAAGTATTCGAGTCAGAGAAGTTTTACTTTCGATTGTACAGGGCGTCTCAGTGTATGCTAGACTGCTGGCACAAGTGAATAATTATAGAAGTCACTGAAACAAAGTTTTTCGCTCGAAACTCAAAACTGAGGCGACTACTATGAAGTTGAAAAATTCCGTGTTTTAGTCAACTTAATTTTTGGAAAGTTATATGATTTTAATTATTTTTTTGAAAGTGAAGTAGAAATAACGCATCCAGATTAATCAAACCTGTTATATTTTGCCTAATCTTGGAACTGAAAGGGCCATAATAGCAATATTCTAAAAAATAAATCGAGCCAGAATAAGGCTTTGTAATATCAAAGTTGATGGGAATAAATTCGTAATTGTTTTTTTCACTTCAATGTTTTAATAACTGATTTTCGCTTACATATTCAAATGAAAATTCTTCTTTCTTCGTGATCGTTACATAAAAAAAAAGAAAACTTAAAATTAAAAATAACAAAACAAAAAACGAAAAAATGAACAAAATCAAAATGATTTCAAGTATTTTTTGAAGTTTTTAAACGCTTAAGTGGTGACTGCACTTCATTAGGTTCACGTTCTTCGACTTCACGAATTAATGTAGCTCTGTCGGTAGTTGAAGATGTAACCTCAAGATGGCCTCCTAAACCATCAGAGCACTGCGGACTAGAAGTTTGAGCTTTTAAAACAATTCTAGTTTTATTCAATATAGCTAGGCAACGAGTAAATGACTTACTCAACAGCCCATCGGCTCAATACTGAATTCAATGTCCGGTCTATTTCTGCAAAACTCGATAATTTTTCTTTAATTTTTCGCAGCTGAATTCGCGTGTATTCATCTTTTTTAGCTCCGTCCCTACAAATGAAATCATAAATTGTTATGAATAAATTACCAATGAAATGTGAAATGGTTTTTAGTACTGATGCAAGAACACAGAGTATTGATATCCTAATTTTTCACCGAAACCAGTTGTTTTATAGCTTGCTGAGCTGTTCCTTTTAGGATCTCAATACTAAACGAAAAACAAAGGTCAATTTTATATGCAACTACAATCTTTAGAATAACAAATAGTATATACCTTTCAGACTGTTCTAGCATCGCTACCAATTCAGCACTCTTCAGTTTGTCGTCGGATAGTTTCTTCAATTGTGACTTCATAACTTTATTCTCACCTCTGAGACTTGTTATAAGAGTTTCATGATTTTTGATTTTTTCTTCATTTTCTTCAACTTCATTTCTACACAAATAAAAAGTTATTAAAAACATAAATGAAATCGTTCAAACAATGTGAGAATTACCTTAAACGATTTGCTTGATTTTTATATTTCTTAGTTGCCTCGTTCAGGTTCTTAATATCCTGAGTTTGCAGAAGTAATTTTAATTTCAAGTTGAGCAACTCCTGCAGAGACAGCGAATCAGAATCAATTCTAAAATATAACTTGATGGTTTGGGTCTCGGAAACTTCCGCTTGACATTGAGGACAAGATTTCGATCTGCGAAGTTATTTTACATAATCACAGTAATGATAAGGTTATAAAAAATTTTAATGAAGCAAAATCATGTGCTGATGAGATATTTTACCTTTGAAGCCATTCAATAAGGCACACGTAATGGAAAAGATGTCCACAAGGCGTAGAGTGAATATTTTCATCAAGATTACCGGTGAATATTTCAGTGCAAATATTACAAGCTGCGTACATAATGACGAGTTTTGTGAAGATATCTACTTACATTTGTTTCAACGAAAAACTGAATACTGGGTGCTCGACTGCTCGTACGAGAAAATGTGGCCTGTGCGAACGGACAACAGGGAAAAACGCCGAATCGATTTAATATCGAATTCGATCGGCCGAATACAGCGGTACCAACCACCACCTTTTTGCATCATTGAAATTCTCTTTCACCGTTGGTTTTTTTTTCGTCAATTTCGGCGGCACGGTGAAAGAGAATTTCAATAATGCAAAAAGGTGGTGGTTGGTACCGCTGTATTCGGCCGATCGAATTCGATATTAAATCGAGTCGGCGTTTTTCCCCATGTTTTTCCCCGATGCCCATCAGACAATTATCATAGATATACATGTGCCGCATGTGAGAACGAAACAACGAAAACAGGACTATTATTAGAGTATGGTGAAGTTGCCTTAGTTCTAGTGATTAATGAGATTTACATGAAAGCTGGCATATTGCATCGCATTATTCATTAATCCATTTTAAACGTTTTGCCTGATTTTCGTATTTCGTTATACCGTCTTGCTCTCGTAAGTTGAACTTTACCTTTATAAAATTTTGGGCAATTGACTGGTACCTGCCACAACATCTCAGACATAATGATGCAGTCAGACCATATTCTGTTGAGACCGGATTCATATATTGGTAATTCTTAGTTTTTATTATAATGTTATTGGTTACATTCTTCATCACATTTATGACACATTTGATCCTAGGATTATTCTGAGTCACAATATTTATATCAAAAATATGCTCTGAAAAAATGAAATATGTGTATACCCTCATTAGTATGAATAACCAATTGTAGGATGGCTGACATTCGATGATATAAAATTATAAGCCACAAATCGCATATCTGGAAATATTCTCACAATAATTTTAATCACTAATGACTAATTTGCTTAGGTGTACCGGAACTGATTGATGCCAATGATGCTGGAACCAACTAGAATTCTATTGACTGTACGTTAATCATGACTGAAGGAGATGCAGCCAAATCGCTAGCTGTGTCCGGGTTGAGTGTTATCGACCGAAATAGATACGGTGTATTTCCACTTCATGGTAAACTGTTAAATGTTCGCGAATCATCTAAGAAACAGGTACCTAAATAAGTGCATGCTTAAAATTTAATGATTCACTGATGTATTGATCGAAAGAACTTTGTTTGCTTTACATCATGTAATACTTAATTTGACCCTTTCGAAGTAATACTCGTAGTACGAGTATATTAATGAATTGAATTACAGTTATAAATTCATGCAGTGAGAGTTTCCCAGTTGGCTGGTTCAGTTGCTGAGCACGCGGCTTATGATCGCAGTGAAACGACCATCATAAATTTAGCTCAGAAATTTGTGGGCAGCAATAACATTAATCTGCTCATGCCTATTGATCAGTTCGGCACTCGACTGCAAGGTGGTGAAGATGCGGCTATTCCACATCATATTTCCACCATGTTAAGGTTAGTAATTGGTTTTTGATGGTTGATGAATACTAAAATTTCCAATAATACTGCGGTATTTTTGTAGTCCCTTGGCAAGATATATATTTCACCCTAAAGACGATCCGTTGCTGTCGTATTTACGCGATGGTAATCTTAAAATTGAACCGGTCTGGTACCTGCCAATTATACCTATGGTTCTAGTGAACGGTGCCGAGGGTATTGGCTCCGGATGGAAAACGAAGATTCCCAATCATAACCCGAGAGAAATTATTGATAATTTATTGCGAATGATTAAAGGAGAAGAGCCTTTACCAATGGTGAGTATCGAAAGTGAAAAAACTGGATGGATCGTTATTGACTTTATTGTATCGTTGAAATGGCGAGTAAAAGTAAACGTTGTACTTGTGTAGTATTCCATTAACAATAGAAAATGTGCCTGTTTTATGTCACAATAATGGGCTAAAGAAAAATTTTAATTTCAAGTTTCTCAAAAGTATTTGAGTATTGAATTAACAAATTTGTCATTCTATTGGAAAAATTTTATTACTTATCAGTGTTACGAATCAGTTGTTATCTGTATATGTCATCCTGTCTATTAGTAATCTCTATCTTCGTAGCGTAGGCCTACGTATCAATATTCTTTGAAAGATTTCATCTTGTACACATTATGTCATTTTATTATAAATTCACGGTACCCATTCATAAAATGAATTTGCTTGAAATTATTTGATTTAATCAATAGAACGGTCGTTATCAAAATTATTTGTCTAAGTTACTTTTCCGTCTCGATTTTTGAAGTTTTTGACTATTCATTTCTGTATTGTTTGCATTCATTTTTTTTATTCTTGATTATCCTTTCAGAAACCGTGGTATAAAAACTTCGAGGGTGACATCGAAAAATGCGGCGAACTCAGATATGTTACCAGTGGCAAAGTTAGTGTGTTGAACGACGAAAAATTGGAAATCTCTGAACTGCCAGTCGGTGTTTGGACGCAGTCCTACAAAGAATCCGTGTTAGAAGCAATGCTGGGCGGCGGTGCCGGTGAAAAAGGCGATAAACGCCACTTATTACGTTAGTATTATGCAAACTACCGTTTTTTAATTTTACGTTTTTCTCCGATTGCAAAATATGATTTATCTTACCTTATATTCAGATAAAATCAAAAGATAAGTTATAGAGTCACAATATAACTTGCAGTCATTTAAGGCAGACAAATTCATTCACCTAGACCCCTTGCTGTTCTGAAAATAGAGAGGGTGGGGAGAAGAGGTACAATATTAACCAAAAAGGGTTCAAACTTGAACCAGGTTCGAGACAAAAAATGGATATTGAAAATTTGAGGTGGAATCTATTTTAAGTTTGAACCTCTTTTAGGACACTCGTGATCACTAAGTCTTACCGACCGAATCGTCAATCTGAACTTGATTGAAGTTGCACTGAATTTCTTTACGACTAAATTTCATTGTAAATAGTTATTTTACTATTTTATCTGATGAGCTACGCTGCCGAATTAGTGAATATTCATTTAAGTCAACTTCAGCGTTCATTTTTGTGACTTTTTGCTAAATTCAACTACTTATTCATAAATCTTAATGTTGCCCACAGTGATTACAAAGAGTACAACACCGATACAACCGTCAAATACCAAGTCACGATGCTGGAAGATGAGTTCAAAAAAATCGAACTGGAAGGGTTTCACGAAGTATTCAAATTGCAGTCAACGTTGACGCTTACGTCTATGGTAAATTGAATACGTGGCTGAATTTTATTTCCTAAATTAAAAAAAAAAAAATTGAATGGTAATGAGTTTTTTCTTTCTATATTCTACAGTGCGCTTTCGATAAAGACGGTATACTCCGACGATATGATTCGGCTTCACAAATTTTGAAAGAATTCTTCGATGTACGTCTTGAATTCTACAGTAAACGTAAGAAATATTTGGAACGTGAGCTCGAAGTCAAAGCTGAAAAACTATTCAATTAAGCAAAGTCAGTATAATTTTATTTTTTATATTAAATTTTCTTTGAGAAAACGTTGTAACGAGACTTGTCGAATGAACTTTAGATTCATTCAGGAAAAATGTAACGGTTATTTGAGAATTGAAAATCGTGAGCAGAAAGAAATGATCGAAGAATTAATTCGACGTGGTTATCCTAGCGATCCTGTTAATACCTGGAAGATGAAAATGGATAGAGAAGCTGCTTTGGTGAGTTTATATATTTTTTATTTATAATATTGTTGACTCGAAAAATTTTTTGTTTGTTATTCCATAACTGTGGAACTATTTGTTCAAGTTTGAAGAAATTTTCTTTCCGAATTCGTTACTTTTAGGGCTCGGCTTGAATCTACCAATAGCCGTCTATGTCTATCTCAGACAAAATTTTATGATCTTTGAACCTCAGTCGTTTTGTAACATTTTTAAATTGAGGAAGTATTATTTTTTGTAACATTTCAAAGAAAAGAAAAAAAAAAAAAAAAGAAAGAAAGAAAGATCTGAACATTTCCAGGAATTTGATAAATTAAGGTCCAACTCGTATTCGATGCTTCATTACTGACATTCGATTCTTCTGCATTCTCACCAATCAACTATTTTTGTAAGACTATCTTTATCTTGGTTCAATTTATTATTAATTCGTTTTAATATCTTTCATGCATTTCTTATGAAGAATTTCGTATCCAATTTTGGTTTATTGTAATGAGAATATTTTACGGTGCAGGAAGAAACTGTCGCAGCTGCCCATACCGAAGACAAAGATGCCACTGCAACTAATGGCCCTGAAACGGACTACGATTATCTGCTCGACATGGCGTTGTGGTCGCTGACAAGGGAGAAGCAAAATCAGTTGCTGAAAAAACGCAATGAAAAAAAAGCCGAGTTGGAGGTACTGAAGAAGCGAGTTCCATCCGATTTGTGGATTGTAGATTTGAATGCTCTCTCAGAAAAGGTAGGAGCACAATATAGTCGATTAATATTGCCTATAACTAGCAAGTTTTCGAGTGTGTGGCTTTTGTGTTTTTTTTTTTCAATTCAACTTTCTGGACTAATGCTCCAATCTTTAAAGTCTGGCATAGACTTTTATTTTGATAGGGTGATGCGATGCTCGATTTCTATTGAAATATGTTCCGCTTTCATTTATTTTACGTTTTGAACTTTTTCTAACCATGTCATTCCGAGTCAAATGACACTATTTTCGTATTTCTATTTATTCTGGGTACAAGTATTTTCTAGCGTATTCTTCATGATTTGAGCGTGTAGTTCTAAATATGTCGAAAAATGCTATTACGGGAGTACTCTTCAATAACTTAGTCCTGCACGGTTTATCGGAGACTCTAAAATAGTCTAATCGAGGGATGTCAGCATCCAATTCTCTCGTTTGGTAGAATTTTGCAATTTTACTTCAATTTTTTTATTATGACGTAAAAATAGCATTTTTCAGTGTAGCTTAGTTCTTGAACTAATTCAAATTTTATAGAACCTATTGTGGTGGTAGGGGAGAAACTTAAGATTAATTCTTATAATTAATGTTTGTTTTACGTCGCAAGGACTATAAAGTTGAAGTCGTGTTTCAACACTGTCTTTCGTTTTCACAATAACAGTGAAGCTGCCGTTCGACGACGGCAGAGTTGCATGTTGCGCAAGCGCAACAGCTCGCAGGTGGGAGAGAGACGGGAGTATACTCCCTTCTCCCCCCCGCGATACTGGGGGCGGTGCCAGATCTGGCACCTCCAGGTGCTGGAAAGTTTCCAGGTAGGAGCAGGTGTAGGACAAAGTCCTGACAGCTGCGAACTAGAATGAGTACCTAGCCCTTCCAATCCTAAGCAATGTCCCTCAGAGTGAGTGGATAGTGCTTTAATTGTTTAATTGGTTTCCCAGGTAAACGAGCTCGTTGTAGAGCAGTGTCGATTGTCCTTGTGGTCCTGAGTCAAAGAAAAAGTCAATGTTCTGTGAGATAAACGTATATTACAAGAAATTAGGAAACAGTCAAACTTAATTTGAAAAAAAATATATGACTAGCGACACCACGTAAAAATTTAGTAAAAAAAATAAAAATAAAGGAACTTCTGAATATTTTGTGGGTCCCAAAAATTAAACTCTTAGAAAAACAAAAAAAATTAACAAAAAGTTGTCTTTATGGTTGATTGTCTGCGTAAAGGTCGGATTCTGTAAAGGAAAAAATGTACACGATTAGTAGAGGAAAGAGCAGCAAAATAAAGAAATCAAGAGTCAAATAGTATTTGAAACAGAAATCGATTTTTCAAATATTATTATTTTGAAAAAGGGTATTATTTCTTTAAAATTGATTTGCTGTTGTGCGCGGCGCTTCCTACTGCCTGACTAGTGAACCGAGAGGTTGTTAACCGTTGATTATCGTATCGAGGTTATTGACCTACTCGCCTAGTAGATTATCAGCATTTGACAGAAGAGGCTGATTGAACCATGAGGGCAGGTGTGGTGACTGATGAAATTGACTGCAATGAGTACAAAAATTTTCATTCTGGAGGTACCTGGCGGACTAATCGACTATTTATTTAGCAACTAAATCAACTGGGGACGAAAGGGCATAGAGTTTTTCGCAGAAAAGGTCTCGATGCGTTTTTTTGTATGTACTGCTTGTAAGTTTTCAAGTCATGAAATGCAGTGATGAAATTTTTCTTGAAAATTTTGGAAGTTATGAAATGTTTTTTGCACGAAGGCAGAAAAATTGTTTGAGAATATTGATATATTGGTCTGACGTTGTGTCAGTCATTTCTAGAGGGGCTAGAAATTTCAGTGGTCTTTCTGATATAAAACCTTTGGCGAATTGAATTTTTACGTGGCAAATAGCGCCATTGCAAGATGCTACAAGATCTATGATCTTAGCTAATTTATACACTCCTGGTTGCAATTGGTAGTCCAAGACATGCACCAATTCGCCAATCTTGGGCCAGCTGGTGGCCGTCCGATATGCGTTGGGTAGTGGTTTTGGGATCTTATTTCTCAGGTGGGTCAGGTAAAGTTGCCGCCAGCATTTCCAGATCTGGTCTGTATATTGTTTGTTCTGTCTGACAAAACGGTTTAGTTGCTGGGCTGTTGGCGTCTGATCACTTGAGAGTAGATTTGGGTTGAACTGGTATGTTCCTAAATTTCCTTGCAGGAAATGTGAGGGCGACTTGTTCGGCGTCATCAGCTGACAGGCAGAGAGGCCGTTTGTTTAGCATAGTTTGTATGCTTTTGAATGGTGACTTTGTGGAAGGGGTTAACGAAAAATCTTGACTGCTTGTTGTGGTTTGGTTGTTGTTTGGTAAAGAGAGGGTGTAATCTTGTGAATTGGGTATCAGGGAAAAATGTGTTATTTTTTGGCTAGTCGATTTGTGATAGGGCAAATGTTTTGCTGTTATTGTGGTATCGCAGAATGCTGATTTTTCAATTGGCATTTCAGCTTGGATTTGAGGGCAAGCATGTAACTGGACTCGAAGAGTGGCTCCTACAAAAGTTTGGTCTGGAAAGTCAGAATCTGGCTTTTCAGGGAGGATGTGTAGATCCGTGATTGGCCTATGATCGACGGATTGGTGCAGCCAGTTTGGACCCAACCACCACAGTGACCAAGCCAATTCTGGGGCCGTTGATTTTTGAAAATTTTCAAATTTAGTGCACGTGTACGCATTGTCAATTTGTGAGAATTTGCAAACTTGGTGCACGTGTCTGTACACAATGTCAATTTTTGAGAATTTGCAAATTTAGTGCACGGGTCTGTACACAATGTTGATTTTTGAGAATTTGCCAATTTAATGCACGTGTCTGTACGCAATGTCAATTTTTGAGAAGCTGCAAATTCAGTGCACGTGTCTATACGCAATTTTGATTTTTGAGAATTTCTAAATTCAAGGGGTTCCATTTGTTTGAGGCGCTCATTTTCTTCTGGGTCGGTTGAATTGTCTGAATCATCGGATTGGATAAGGTTTGCATGGAGCGT
This sequence comes from Parthenolecanium corni, assembly GCA_038050395.1. NCBI lineage: Eukaryota > Metazoa > Arthropoda > Insecta > Hemiptera > Coccidae > Parthenolecanium > Parthenolecanium corni. The sequence continues at coordinate 4,645,819 of JBBCAQ010000002.1, forward strand.
ATCAACGATCACTTTTTCCGTATATTGCCGATTAAAAAACTTCATCTTCAAGAGAGAATTAAAGTTGAACGTTTCCAAATGTTAGCGCTCCGAATTACAGCTTGAAATGAAATACTTTTTTATTATAAATGCAATTTCATAGCTCAAGCAAGTATCATACGATCAAATATATATTAAACAGCCACACAACGAAAACACACATCACATTGATGAAATCAGAGAACTATAAACATTTTAATGACTCGGAACAATGCAGTTATTTGCCAGTATTATTTTACATAGACGATAACTGAAAGAAACAATAACTGATTGATAGATAGGACTGAAATATTTCTTCATTTTGGAATTTTTGCATCAACAATACAGCATTGTAAGAGTATATGAATTACAATTCAAAGTTTGCATGGATCGGCCTAAAATTTGGATGGTATATGAGCTCGATTTTCAAATATTTTGAATTCAAATATTTCTGAATTTCTTCCACGTAAATACAAAAAAGTTAAAGGGAAAAGTGGGCGTGCTAGAATTCTCAAAATCTATTATTCACATTTTTACATAGATACTTCAAATAAAAATCAACAGTTCATCTCAACAATTGACAGAAAATAAATATTGTAATAAATGAAACAGCTTCACGAATAAAGAATTTAAAAAGAAAAATAATTCATAAACACCGTTTTCAATTGTATATACAAAAATAAAGTTAATGTAAATATATACATAAAAAAAAGTGGAAGGAAAAATATCTGCTTTTGTACCTACACGACACATTAATAACTCTCATAATTAAATCAACAGTTCATCTCAACAATTGACAGAAAATAAATATTGTAATAAATGAAACAGCTTCACGAATAAAAAATTTAAAAAGAAAAATAATTCATAAACACTGTTTTCAATTGTATATACAAAAATAAAGTTAATGTAAATATATACATAAAAAAAAGTGGAAGGAAAAATATCTGCTTTTGTACCTACACGACACATTAATAACTCTCATAATTCTCATCTGAATCCACAATTCTCTTCTTCTTAGTTGGACGATTACTCACTGATTTGGCAGCTGCTTTTGTACCTACACAACACATTAATAATCAGATAATGGCACAAAGACATTCATCTATTTCTGTTCAAAATGATCAGCAAGTGAATCAAGTACAAATAGGAATGAGAAAAACAGATGAAATTTTACTGCCTGAATTCAATTTTAATATTTTCTTAGAATATTAGCAACGTTTAAAAAATGCAATGCTTAAAAAATGCAATGCTTACATTTGACGAGTTTTCTTGAGGGCATGAAGTCATTTTCCGAGTCACTATTCGAACTCGAAACTGCTTTACCTTTTTTTGTATTGACATTCGAATCAGACATGAAGTACTGATCGTCTTCGTCGACGTCCATACTGTTGACGGCTAAAAAAAAAAATTCTACCTTCAAAGGTCCACAACTCTTCAGAAAAATATTCAACTAAGAAATAAAAATTTCAACTCACAATGGCATTTTGCCCCCAAATTAAAAAAACATCATCCTGAACAAAGCTAAGAAAACTGAGGAGCTTCAAAAGTTATTTTATACCAGTACATAGCTTCTCTGTTCATTCTTTCAAGTTATTCAACTTCATTTTCAGGGGGCTTTGAAAGGGATTAGGCTTTTCCAAAGATGTAAACACATTCAAATGTAACAGCAATGTGCTGAAACTTTTTTGACTGCATTATTAGAGCAAAATGCGAGTATTTTTAATAAGAAACAGACCAATGCAGACTTCCCAAAAATACTAACGTAACTAAATAGAAAAATTGCTCACCAGCTCTCTTTTCAACGGCAATAATAGGTACGTAATTATCAAAATTGCTTTCTTTGGCGCTCTTACTTGATGATTTATCTCTATAACATAAACAGAAAATGGCAAAAAATACTTAATTTTCAACAGACCATTTTCCACAAGTATTAAAAAAAATGAAAGAAACTTCCACCTAAATTCCACACTACCATAAAAAGAATAAAAATGGTATTTGAATGTACTCAAACCTACCATTTGACATTTGCCCTTGTTCCGTTTCTTTTTGTCAGCTTTCTCAGCTTTTTTTTTTCGTAATCTCACCGTATTTAGGGACAATACAAATGGCGTCCTCTGATGGTAAAAAATTGCTGGCCACAACTGCAATGTCTCGTTCTCTTTGCTCCACTTGGTCCAGCTGAAATAAAGCACGCAAGTATGTGTTGTACATAATTTGCAAAATCAATAACTGTTTTATTTCTGAATTATTCATGAATTAGCAGTAAAAATTGTGAGGTGTAATTTGAAAATAAAAATGGGCTGAAGACACGAGATTTTTGATGGTATGGTGGGCAACGTGATGGCGATTGTAATTTCTTTGAGTATCGCTGCCCTTATGTCTTCTATAAACGCTGGATGCACTTTGGTCGTGACTAGTGCCCGTGGTGATGAAGTGAGTCGTACAGAGGTGGCGCAGTTTGTGCACTGTAAACAAATCGCACGCAAGGGGATGGAGGTTGAGCTTCCGGGTTGGTTTTGGTATTGAAACTGGACAGGTTAAGGTGTGCGGCAGGTTGTGGTACAAATTGCACGGGTGGCGGCGAGCGCACTATTACCGGATGGTGATAATGGCGTGGCGCAACGTCGGGTACACGCTGCAAAAGATTTGCAGATTGTTCGTGAGACACTACCAAATGAGCGTATGGACCAACGACGTGTTCTAATGCCCACAGTAAAAGGTTAAGTGCGCAGATGAACAATAATGTGATTAGTGTAAAGAAAAGGGCACAAGCACCTAGGTGGTGCGGCCGCATCAGGCCTCACAATTTAGAGGCCCCATCAGATGGGGCCTCACCAAAATATGCAACTAGAGTTTTATTTAGACACATGTACCAACACGTGAGGATTTCAATTTAGTAACGGATTGCAAATATAATGCACGTGTCTGTACGCAATATCAATTTTTGAGAATTTTCAACTTTAGTGCACGTGTGCATATGCATTGTCAATTTTTACAAATTTTCAAATTTACTGCACGTGTACGCCATGTCAATTTTTTAGAAGTTGCAAATTTAAAGCACGTGTCTGTACGCGATGTCCATTTTTGAGAATTTTCAACTTTAGTGCACGTGTTCATACGCATTGTCAATTTTTGCAAATTTTCAAATTCAGTGCACGTGTACGCTATGTCAATTTTTTAGAAGTTGCAAATTTAGTGCTGTGTCCTTACGCAATGTCCATTTTTGAGAATTTTCAACTTTAGTGTACGTGTGCATACGCATTGTCAATTCTTGCAAATTTTTCAGTTTAGTGCAGGTGTACGCAATGTCAATTTTTGAGAAGCTGCAAATTCAGTGCACGTGTCTGTACACAATTTTGATTTTTGAGAATTTCTAAATTCAAGGGGTTCCATTTGTTTGAGGCGCTCATTTTCTTCTGGGTCGGTTGAATTGTCTGAATCAACGGATTGGATAAGGTTTGCATGGAGCGTATCAACGATCACTTTTTCCGTATATTGCCGATTAAAAAACTTCATCTTCAAGAGAGAATTAAAGTTGAACGTTTCCAAATGTTAGCGCTCCGAATTACAGCTTGAAATGAAATACTTTTTTATTATAAATGCAATTTCATAGCTCAAGCAAGTATCATACGATCAAATATATATTAAACAGCCACACAACGAAAACACACATCACATTGATGAAATCAGAGAACTATAAACATTTTAATGACTCGGAACAATGCAGTTATTTGCCAGTATTATTTTACATAGACGATAACTGAAAGAAACAATAACTGATTGATAGATAGGACTGAAATATTTCTTCATTTTGGAATTTTTGCATCAACAATACAGCATTGTAAGAGTATATGAATTACAATTCAAAGTTTGCATGGATCGGCCTAAAATTTGGATGGTATATGAGCTCGATTTTCAAATATTTTGAATTCAAATATTTCTGAATTTCTTCCACGTAAATACAAAAAAGTTAAAGGGAAAAGTGGGCGTGCTAGAATTCTCAAAATCTATTATTCACATTTTTACATAGATACTTCAAATAAAAATCAACAGTTCATCTCAACAATTGACAGAAAATAAATATTGTAATAAATGAAACAGCTTCACGAATAAAGAATTTAAAAAGAAAAATAATTCATAAACACTGTTTTCAATTGTATATACAAAAATAAAGTTAATGTAAATATATACATAAAAAAAAGTGGAAGGAAAAATATCTGCTTTTGTACCTACACGACACATTAATAACTCTCATAATTCTCATCTGAATCCACAATTCTCTTCTTCTTAGTTGGACGATTACTCACTGATTTGGCAGCTGCTTTTGTACCTACACAACACATTAATAATCAGATAATGGCACAAAGACATTCATCTATTTCTGTTCAAAATGATCAGCAAGTGAATCAAGTACAAATAGGAATGAGAAAAACAGATGAAATTTTACTGCCTGAATTCAATTTTAATATTTTCTTAGAATATTAGCAACGTTTAAAAAATGCAATGCTTAAAAAATGCAATGCTTACATTTGACGAGTTTTCTTGAGGGCATGAAGTCATTTTCCGAGTCACTATTCAAACTCGAAACTGCTTTACCTTTTTTTGTATTGACATTCGAATCAGACATGAAGTACTGATCGTCTTCGTCGACGTCCATACTGTTGACGGCTAAAAAAAAAAATTCTACCTTCAAAGGTCCACAACTCTTCAGAAAAATATTCAACTAAGAAATAAAAATTTCAACTCACAATGGCATTTTGCCCCCAAATTAAAAAAACATCATCCTGAACAAAGCTAAGAAAACTGAGGAGCTTCAAAAGTTATTTTATACCAGTACATAGCTTCTCTGTTCATTCTTTCAAGTTATTCAACTTCATTTTCAGGGGGCTTTGAAAGGGATTAGGCTTTTCCAAAGATGTAAACACATTCAAATGTAACAGCAATGTGCTGAAACTTTTTTGACTGCATTATTAGAGCAAAATGCGAGTATTTTTAATAAGAAACAGACCAATGCAGACTTCCCAAAAATACTAACGTAACTAAATAGAAAAATTGCTCACCAGCTCTCTTTTCAACGGCAATAATAGGTACGTAATTATCAAAATTGCTTTCTTTGGCGCTCTTACTTGATGATTTATCTCTATAACATAAACAGAAAATGGCAAAAAATACTTAATTTTCAACAGACCATTTTCCACAAGTATTAAAAAAAATGAAAGAAACTTCCACCTAAATTCCACACTACCATAAAAAGAATAAAAATGGTATTTGAATGTACTCAAACCTACCATTTGACATTTGCCCTTGTTCCGTTTCTTTTTGTCAGCTTTCTCAGCTTTTTTTTTTCGTAATCTCACCGTATTTAGGGACAATACAAATGGCGTCCTCTGATGGTAAAAAATTGCTGGCCACAACTGCAATGTCTCGTTCTCTTTGCTCCACTTGGTCCAGCTGAAATAAAGCACGCAAGTATGTGTTGTACATAATTTGCAAAATCAATAACTGTTTTATTTCTGAATTATTCATGAATTAGCAGTAAAAATTGTGAGGTGTAATTTGAAAATAAAAATGGGCTGAAGACACGAGATTTTTGATGGTATGGTGGGCAACGTGATGGCGATTGTAATTTCTTTGAGTATCGCTGCCCTTATGTCTTCTATAAACGCTGGATGCACTTTGGTCGTGACTAGTGCCCGTGGTGATGAAGTGAGTCGTACAGAGGTGGCGCAGTTTGTGCACTGTAAACAAATCGCACGCAAGGGGATGGAGGTTGAGCTTCCGGGTTGGTTTTGGTATTGAAACTGGACAGGTTAAGGTGTGCGGCAGGTTGTGGTACAAATTGCACGGGTGGCGGCGAGCGCACTATTACCGGATGGTGATAATGGCGTGGCGCAACGTCGGGTACACGCTGCAAAAGATTTGCAGATTGTTCGTGAGACACTACCAAATGAGCGTATGGACCAACGACGTGTTCTAATGCCCACAGTAAAAGGTTAAGTGCGCAGATGAACAATAATGTGATTAGTGTAAAGAAAAGGGCACAAGCACCTAGGTGGTGCGGCCGCATCAGGCCTCACAATTTAGAGGCCCCATCAGATGGGGCCTCACCAAAATATGCAACTAGAGTTTTATTTAGACACATGTACCAACACGTGAGGATTTCAATTTAGTAACGGATTGCAAATATAATGCACGTGTCTGTACGCAATATCAATTTTTGAGAATTTTCAACTTTAGTGCACGTGTGCATATGCATTGTCAATTTTTACAAATTTTCAAATTTACTGCACGTGTACGCCATGTCAATTTTTTAGAAGTTGCAAATTTAAAGCACGTGTCTGTACGCGATGTCCATTTTTGAGAATTTTCAACTTTAGTGCACGTGTTCATACGCATTGTCAATTTTTGCAAATTTTCAAATTCAGTGCACGTGTACGCTATGTCAATTTTTTAGAAGTTGCAAATTTAGTGCTGTGTCCTTACGCAATGTCCATTTTTGAGAATTTTCAACTTTAGTGTACGTGTGCATACGCATTGTCAATTCTTGCAAATTTTTCAGTTTAGTGCAGGTGTACGCAATGTCAATTTTTGAGAAGCTGCAAATTCAGTGCACGTGTCTGTACACAATTTTGATTTTTGAGAATTTCTAAATTCAAGGGGTTCCATTTGTTTGAGGCGCTCATTTTCTTCTGGGTCGGTTGAATTGTCTGAATCAACGGATTGGATAAGGTTTGCATGGAGCGTATCAACGATCACTTTTTCCGTATATTGCCGATTAAAAAACTTCATCTTCAAGAGAGAATTAAAGTTGAACGTTTCCAAATGTTAGCGCTCCGAATTACAGCTTGAAATGAAATACTTTTTTTATTATAAATGCAATTTCATAGCTCAAGCAAGTATCATACGATCAAATATATATTAAACAGCCACACAATGAAAACACACATCACATTGATGAAATCAGAGAACTATAAACATTTTAATGACTCGGAACAATGCAGTTATTTGCCAGTATTATTTTACATAGACGATAACTGAAAGAAACAATAACTGATTGATAGATAGGACTGAAATATTTCTTCATTTTGGAATTTTTGCATCAACAATACAGCATTGTAAGAGTATATGAATTACAATTCAAAGTTTGCATGGATCGGCCTAAAATTTGGATGGTATATGAGCTCGATTTTCAAATATTTTGAATTCAAATATTTCTGAATTTCTTCCACGTAAATACAAAAAAGTTAAAGGGAAAAGTGGGCGTGCTAGAATTCTCAAAATCTATTATTCACATTTTTACATAGATACTTCAAATAAAAATCAACAGTTCATCTCAACAATTGACAGAAAATAAATATTGTAATAAATGAAACAGCTTCACGAATAAAGAATTTAAAAAGAAAAATAATTCATAAACACCGTTTTCAATTGTATATACAAAAATAAAGTTAATGTAAATATATACATAAAAAAAAGTGGAAGGAAAAATATCTGCTTTTGTACCTACACGACACATTAATAACTCTCATAATTAAATCAACAGTTCATCTCAACAATTGACAGAAAATAAATATTGTAATAAATGAAACAGCTTCACGAATAAAAAATTTAAAAAGAAAAATAATTCATAAACACTGTTTTCAATTGTATATACAAAAATAAAGTTAATGTAAATATATACATAAAAAAAAGTGGAAGGAAAAATATCTGCTTTTGTACCTACACGACACATTAATAACTCTCATAATTCTCATCTGAATCCACAATTCTCTTCTTCTTAGTTGGACGATTACTCACTGATTTGGCAGCTGCTTTTGTACCTACACAACACATTAATAATCAGATAATGGCACAAAGACATTCATCTATTTCTGTTCAAAATGATCAGCAAGTGAATCAAGTACAAATAGGAATGAGAAAAACAGATGAAATTTTACTGCCTGAATTCAATTTTAATATTTTCTTAGAATATTAGCAACGTTTAAAAAATGCAATGCTTAAAAAATGCAATGCTTACATTTGACGAGTTTTCTTGAGGGCATGAAGTCATTTTCCGAGTCACTATTCAAACTCGAAACTGCTTTACCTTTTTTTGTATTGACATTCGAATCAGACATGAAGTACTGATCGTCTTCGTCGACGTCCATACTGTTGACGGCTAAAAAAAAAAATTCTACCTTCAAAGGTCCACAACTCTTCAGAAAAATATTCAACTAAGAAATAAAAATTTCAACTCACAATGGCATTTTGCCCCCAAATTAAAAAAACATCATCCTGAACAAAGCTAAGAAAACTGAGGAGCTTCAAAAGTTATTTTATACCAGTACATAGCTTCTCTGTTCATTCTTTCAAGTTATTCAACTTCATTTTCAGGGGGCTTTGAAAGGGATTAGGCTTTTCCAAAGATGTAAACACATTCAAATGTAACAGCAATGTGCTGAAACTTTTTTGACTGCATTATTAGAGCAAAATGCGAGTATTTTTAATAAGAAACAGACCAATGCAGACTTCCCAAAAATACTAACGTAACTAAATAGAAAAATTGCTCACCAGCTCTCTTTTCAACGGCAATAATAGGTACGTAATTATCAAAATTGCTTTCTTTGGCGCTCTTACTTGATGATTTATCTCTATAACATAAACAGAAAATGGCAAAAAATACTTAATTTTCAACAGACCATTTTCCACAAGTATTAAAAAAAATGAAAGAAACTTCCACCTAAATTCCACACTACCATAAAAAGAATAAAAATGGTATTTGAATGTACTCAAACCTACCATTTGACATTTGCCCTTGTTCCGTTTCTTTTTGTCAGCTTTCTCAGCTTTTTTTTTTCGTAATCTCACCGTATTTAGGGACAATACAAATGGCGTCCTCTGATGGTAAAAAATTGCTGGCCACAACTGCAATGTCTCGTTCTCTTTGCTCCACTTGGTCCAGCTGAAATAAAGCACGCAAGTATGTGTTGTACATAATTTGCAAAATCAATAACTGTTTTATTTCTGAATTATTCATGAATTAGCAGTAAAAATTGTGAGGTGTAATTTGAAAATAAAAATGGGCTGAAGACACGAGATTTTTGATGGTATGGTGGGCAACGTGATGGCGATTGTAATTTCTTTGAGTATCGCTGCCCTTATGTCTTCTATAAACGCTGGATGCACTTTGGTCGTGACTAGTGCCCGTGGTGATGAAGTGAGTCGTACAGAGGTGGCGCAGTTTGTGCACTGTAAACAAATCGCACGCAAGGGGATGGAGGTTGAGCTTCCGGGTTGGTTTTGGTATTGAAACTGGACAGGTTAAGGTGTGCGGCAGGTTGTGGTACAAATTGCACGGGTGGCGGCGAGCGCACTATTACCGGATGGTGATAATGGCGTGGCGCAACGTCGGGTACACGCTGCAAAAGATTTGCAGATTGTTCGTGAGACACTACCAAATGAGCGTATGGACCAACGACGTGTTCTAATGCCCACAGTAAAAGGTTAAGTGCGCAGATGAACAATAATGTGATTAGTGTAAAGAAAAGGGCACAAGCACCTAGGTGGTGCGGCCGCATCAGGCCTCACAATTTAGAGGCCCCATCAGATGGGGCCTCACCAAAATATGCAACTAGAGTTTTATTTAGACACATGTACCAACACGTGAGGATTTCAATTTAGTAACGGATTGCAAATATAATGCACGTGTCTGTACGCAATATCAATTTTTGAGAATTTTCAACTTTAGTGCACGTGTGCATATGCATTGTCAATTTTTACAAATTTTCAAATTTACTGCACGTGTACGCCATGTCAATTTTTTAGAAGTTGCAAATTTAAAGCACGTGTCTGTACGCGATGTCCATTTTTGAGAATTTTCAACTTTAGTGCACGTGTTCATACGCATTGTCAATTTTTGCAAATTTTCAAATTCAGTGCACGTGTACGCTATGTCAATTTTTTAGAAGTTGCAAATTTAGTGCTGTGTCCTTACGCAATGTCCATTTTTGAGAATTTTCAACTTTAGTGTACGTGTGCATACGCATTGTCAATTCTTGCAAATTTTTCAGTTTAGTGCAGGTGTACGCAATGTCAATTTTTGAGAAGCTGCAAATTCAGTGCACGTGTCTGTACACAATTTTGATTTTTGAGAATTTCTAAATTCAAGGGGTTCCATTTGTTTGAGGCGCTCATTTTCTTCTGGGTCGGTTGAATTGTCTGAATCAACGGATTGGATAAGGTTTGCATGGAGCGTATCAACGATCACTTTTTCCGTATATTGCCGATTAAAAAACTTCATCTTCAAGAGAGAATTAAAGTTGAACGTTTCCAAATGTTAGCGCTCCGAATTACAGCTTGAAATGAAATACTTTTTTTATTATAAATGCAATTTCATAGCTCAAGCAAGTATCATACGATCAAATATATATTAAACAGCCACACAATGAAAACACACATCACATTGATGAAATCAGAGAACTATAAACATTTTAATGACTCGGAACAATGCAGTTATTTGCCAGTATTATTTTACATAGACGATAACTGAAAGAAACAATAACTGATTGATAGATAGGACTGAAATATTTCTTCATTTTGGAATTTTTGCATCAACAATACAGCATTGTAAGAGTATATGAATTACAATTCAAAGTTTGCATGGATCGGCCTAAAATTTGGATGGTATATGAGCTCGATTTTCAAATATTTTGAATTCAAATATTTCTGAATTTCTTCCACGTAAATACAAAAAAGTTAAAGGGAAAAGTGGGCGTGCTAGAATTCTCAAAATCTATTATTCACATTTTTACATAGATACTTCAAATAAAAATCAACAGTTCATCTCAACAATTGACAGAAAATAAATATTGTAATAAATGAAACAGCTTCACGAATAAAGAATTTAAAAAGAAAAATAATTCATAAACACCGTTTTCAATTGTATATACAAAAATAAAGTTAATGTAAATATATACATAAAAAAAAGTGGAAGGAAAAATATCTGCTTTTGTACCTACACGACACATTAATAACTCTCATAATTAAATCAACAGTTCATCTCAACAATTGACAGAAAATAAATATTGTAATAAATGAAACAGCTTCACGAATAAAAAATTTAAAAAGAAAAATAATTCATAAACACTGTTTTCAATTGTATATACAAAAATAAAGTTAATGTAAATATATACATAAAAAAAAGTGGAAGGAAAAATATCTGCTTTTGTACCTACACGACACATTAATAACTCTCATAATTCTCATCTGAATCCACAATTCTCTTCTTCTTAGTTGGACGATTACTCACTGATTTGGCAGCTGCTTTTGTACCTACACAACACATTAATAATCAGATAATGGCACAAAGACATTCATCTATTTCTGTTCAAAATGATCAGCAAGTGAATCAAGTACAAATAGGAATGAGAAAAACAGATGAAATTTTACTGCCTGAATTCAATTTTAATATTTTCTTAGAATATTAGCAACGTTTAAAAAATGCAATGCTTAAAAAATGCAATGCTTACATTTGACGAGTTTTCTTGAGGGCATGAAGTCATTTTCCGAGTCACTATTCGAACTCGAAACTGCTTTACCTTTTTTTGTATTGACATTCGAATCAGACATGAAGTACTGATCGTCTTCGTCGACGTCCATACTGTTGACGGCTAAAAAAAAAAATTCTACCTTCAAAGGTCCACAACTCTTCAGAAAAATATTCAACTAAGAAATAAAAATTTCAACTCACAATGGCATTTTGCCCCCAAATTAAAAAAACATCATCCTGAACAAAGCTAAGAAAACTGAGGAGCTTCAAAAGTTATTTTATACCAGTACATAGCTTCTCTGTTCATTCTTTCAAGTTATTCAACTTCATTTTCAGGGGGCTTTGAAAGGGATTAGGCTTTTCCAAAGATGTAAACACATTCAAATGTAACAGCAATGTGCTGAAACTTTTTTGACTGCATTATTAGAGCAAAATGCGAGTATTTTTAATAAGAAACAGACCAATGCAGACTTCCCAAAAATACTAACGTAACTAAATAGAAAAATTGCTCACCAGCTCTCTTTTCAACGGCAATAATAGGTACGTAATTATCAAAATTGCTTTCTTTGGCGCTCTTACTTGATGATTTATCTCTATAACATAAACAGAAAATGGCAAAAAATACTTAATTTTCAACAGACCATTTTCCACAAGTATTAAAAAAAATGAAAGAAACTTCCACCTAAATTCCACACTACCATAAAAAGAATAAAAATGGTATTTGAATGTACTCAAACCTACCATTTGACATTTGCCCTTGTTCCGTTTCTTTTTGTCAGCTTTCTCAGCTTTTTTTTTTTGTAATCTCACCGTATTTAGGGACAATACAAATGGCGTCCTCTGATGGTAAAAAATTGCTGGCCACAACTGCAATGTCTCGTTCTCTTTGCTCCACTTGGTCCAGCTGAAATAAAGCACGCAAGTATGTGTTGTACATAATTTGCAAAATCAATAACTGTTTTATTTCTGAATTATTCATGAATTAGCAGTAAAAATTGTGAGGTGTAATTTGAAAATAAAAATGGGCTGAAGACACGAGATTTTTGATGGTATGGTGGGCAACGTGATGGCGATTGTAATTTCTTTGAGTATCGCTGCCCTTATGTCTTCTATAAACGCTGGATGCACTTTGGTCGTGACTAGTGCCCGTGGTGATGAAGTGAGTCGTACAGAGGTGGCGCAGTTTGTGCACTGTAAACAAATCGCACGCAAGGGGATGGAGGTTGAGCTTCCGGGTTGGTTTTGGTATTGAAACTGGACAGGTTAAGGTGTGCGGCAGGTTGTGGTACAAATTGCACGGGTGGCGGCGAGCGCACTATTACCGGATGGTGATAATGGCGTGGCGCAACGTCGGGTACACGCTGCAAAAGATTTGCAGATTGTTCGTGAGACACTACCAAATGAGCGTATGGACCAACGATGTGTTCTAATGCCCACAGTAAAAGGTTAAGTGCGCAGATGAACAATAATGTGATTAGTGTAAAGAAAAGGGCACAAGCACCTAGGTGGTGCGGCCGCATCAGGCTTCACAATTTAGGGGCCCCATCAGGTGGGGCCTCACCAAAATATGCAACTAGAGTTTTATTTAGACACATGTACCAACACGTGAGGATTTCAATTTAGTAACGGATTGCAAATTTAATGCACGTGTCTGTACGCAATATCAATTTTTGCAAATTTTCAAATTTAGTGCACGTGTACGCTATGTCAATTTTTTAGAAGTTGCAAATTTAGTGCACGTGTACGTATAGTCCATTCCAAATAAGAAACGCCGTTTTTTTGAAGGTGCAACAAGGTGCGTCCACCTGAAAAAATTTTACGTTCGTTGATTTGCGTTGACTTCTTATCACTAATGAAAATAATACAAGTCGGCGTAATGTTTTCCTTATCAATATCAACGTGAACCACATTCGCAAAATTCTCTTTATGTCTTCGTCTCTTATATTTGTGCTGTGATTGGATGAAATTTGTGTAATGCGGATTGCCAACGGCGTTTCTTATTTGGAATGGACTATAATGTCAATTTTTTAGAAGTTGCAAATTTAGTGCACGTGTCGGTACACAATTTTGATTTTTGATAATTCTCAAATTTTGTGCACGTGTCTGTACGCAATGTCTATTTTTGAGAAGTTGCAAATTTAGTGCACGTGTCTGTATGCAATGTTGATTATTTAGAATTTGCAAATTTAATGCACGTGTCTGTACGCCACTTATTACGTTAGTATTATGAAAACTACTGTTTTTTGATTTTACGTTTTTCTCCGATTGCAACATATGATTCAACTTATCTTATATTCAGATAAAATCAAAAGATAAGTTATAGAGTTACAATATAACTTGTGTTGTAACCCTGATTGTGTCGATTTATCTAGTCTTTGTGATAGGGTAACACTGTCTTCATTTTCGTTTCGTCTATCCACAGTCTTATATTCTTGTCTCATTATTGTGTAACCAGTTGAGTTAAGAATACAGTTACGTGGTAAGGTCTAATTTGTTATATTATTGCTGCTTTTGAAAGTATTATTTTGCTGCGGAAAATGTAATTTGTAATTGGAAAATGCATGTAAGTTTATTGATGAAAATGGAAATATTGCTGCTGTATCGTGTAAAATTGTAAAATTGCTGCCTATTATGTGAAATGTATTGTTTTATTATTGAAAGATTTCTGCCATGTAATTGTAATGTAATTGATGTGCTTATTGACTTGGATATGTTTAAATCTGTAAGTATTCCTTTTACCCTTAGGGGAAAAGGGTGTTGTAACCCTGATTGTGTCGATTTATCTAGTCTTTGTGATAGGGTAAGACTGTCTTCATTTTTGTTTCGTCTATCCGCAGTCTTATCTTCTTGTCTCATTATTGTGTAACCAGTTGAGTTAAGAATACAGTTACGTTTTGTCATGTACTTGTTTCATTTGTCTTTTCTCCTTTTTTTATGCACAATGCAAATGCTAGCTAATTGAGAAAAACTTGCAGTCATTTAAGGCAGACAAATTCATTCACCTAGACCCCTTGCTGTTCTGAAAATAGAGAGGGTGGGGAGAAGAGGTACAATATTAACCAAAAAGGGTTCAAACTTGAACCAGGTTTGAGACAAAAAAAGGATATTGAAAATTTGAGGTGGAATCTATTTTAAGTTTGAACCTCTTTTAGGACACTCGTGATCACTAAGTCTTACCGACCGAATCTGAACTTGATCGAAGTTGCACTGAATTACTTTATGACTAAATTTCATTGTAAATAGTTATTTTACTATTTTATCTGATGAGCTACGCTGCCGAATTAGTGAATATTCATTTAAGTCAACTTCAGCGTTCATTTTGGTGACTTTTTGCTAAATTGAACTCCTTATTTATAAATCTTAATGTTGCCCACAGTGATTACAAAGAGTACAACACCGATACAACCGTCAAATTCCAAGCAGCGTTGTCAGATGTACGGCTAAAGCCGGATTCTTACCGCTTTTCAATAGGGAAAACTGTGTACGGACTGACTTAGGGCCATACACGAAAAGTGTATGACTTTCGACTTTCTTACTTTTTTTTATTTTTTCCCACAAAAACAACACTGACTTGGCTTTCTTCAATGCTTTTCTGTAAGTACCTATAGATTATAGAAACACTTTCCATCTTTGACCTAATTTGCAGACCTAGTAAGTGCCTGAAAAAAAAAAAAAAAAAAAAAAAAATGTCAACAATTACGAAATTGGTGAAATTCTTTGTTAAAAAAATGGTACGGTTTTTTCACCCAATATACGGCTATTTTATGGCCAACCTGGTTTGAAAATCTGACAACGCTGATTCCAAGTCACGATGCTGGAAGATGAGTTCAAAAAAACCAAACTGGAAGGGTTTCACGAAGTATTCAAATTGCAGTCAACGTTGACGCTTACGTCTATGGTAAATTGAATACGTGGCTGAATTTTATTTCCTAAATTTAAAAAAAAAAAAATTGAATGGTAATGAGTTTTTTCTTTCTATATTCTACAGTGTGCTTTCGATAAAGACGGTGTACTCCGACGATATGATTCGGCTACACAAATTTTGAGAGAATTCTTCGATGTACGTCTTGAATTCTACAGTAAACGTAAGGAATATTTGGAAGGTGAGCTCGAAGCCGAAGCTATAAAACTATTCAATCAAGCAAAGTCAGTATAATTTTATTTTTTCTATTAAGTTTTCTTTGAGAAAACGTTATAACGAGACTTGTCGAATGAACTATAGATTCATTCAGGAAAAATGTAACGGTTATTTGAGAATTGAAAATCGTCTTGCAGATGAAATGGTGAAAGCGGTTTTGCTCAGCGAGATATGGCCGAATGAAAATGAAAAATGGTCGAAAATGGACTTAAATTGCGACGTAGAGCAAAATGGGCTGCAGATTCGGATTTGGCATGAAAAACTACATACTGTGCATATGTCTCCAGGTAAATTTCAAAAATGGTCAATTTTTGTAAAAATGGAGAGGCTTATTTTTTCAATTTTTTTTCAATAAATTTGTTTCGAGGTTAGCGTGGATATGGGGGTTTTTGAGATCGCTGAAGCCGC
The DNA here is from genome assembly GCA_038050395.1 of Parthenolecanium corni. Taxonomy (NCBI): domain Eukaryota; kingdom Metazoa; phylum Arthropoda; class Insecta; order Hemiptera; family Coccidae; genus Parthenolecanium; species Parthenolecanium corni. The sequence goes on from JBBCAQ010000002.1 coordinate 4,661,910, forward strand.
ATCCGACTTTAGATTTTGGCGCCGACTCTCGCCGAGCGAGATATGGCCGAAAAAAAAAATGAAAAATGGTCCGAAATGGACCAAAAATGGGACGTAGAATGAAATGGACCGCAAATTCGGATTCGGCGTGAAAAATTACATACAGTACATTCAAAATTTTCTGCCATTCAGTTAGTTTTGAGTCTCTTATTGAGATTTCTGAAATCCACTAAATTGCGTTTATTTCTTCTTGCAGATGAAATGATGAAAGCGGTTTTTCTCGGCCAGATATGGCAAAGTGAAAATGAAAAAACGTAGAAAATGGACTTAAATTTCGACGTAGAGCAAAGTGGGCTGCAGATTCGGATTCGACGTGAAAAACTACATACTGTGCATATGTCTCCTGGTAAATTTCAAAAATGGTCAATTTTTGTAAAAATGGGCAGGCTCATTTTTTCGACTTTTTTTCAAAAAAGTTTTTTCGAGTTTGGCTAGGATATGGGGGTTTTCGAGGTCGCTGAAGCCGAATCCGACTTTAGATTTTGGCGCCGACTCTCGCCAAGCGAGATATGGCCGAAAAAAAATGAAAAATGGTCCGAAATGGACCAAAAATGGGACGTAGAGTAAAATGGACCGCAAATTCGGATTCGGCGTGAAAAATTACATACAGTACATTCAAAATTTTCTGCCATTCAGTTAGTTTTGAGTCTCTTATTGAGATTTCTGAAATCCACTAAATTGCGTTTATTTCTTCTTGCAGATGAAATGATGAAAGCGGTTTTTCTGGGCGAGATATGGCAAAATGAAAATGAAAAATGGTCGAAAATGGACTTAAATTGCGACGTAGAGCAAAGTGGGCTGCAGATTCGGATTCGGCGTGAAAAACTACATACTGTGCATATGTCTGCTGGTAAATTCTCAAAAATGGTCAATTTTTGAAAAAATGGGCAGGCTCATTTTTAAAATTTTTTTTTTAAATTTTTTTCGAGGTTAGAATGGATATGGGGGTTTTCGAGGTCGCTGAAGCCGAATCTGACTTTAGATTTTGGCGCCGACTTTCGCCAAGCGAGATATGGCCGAAAAAAAATGAAAAATGTTCCGAAATGGACCTAAAATGGGACGTAGAGTAAAATGGACCGCAAATTCGGATTCGGCGTGAAAAATTACATACAGTACATTCGATATTTTCTGCCATTCAGTTAGTTTTTAGTCTCTTATTGGTATTTCTCAGATCCACTAATTTGCGTTTAATTCTTCACATAAAACCTGAATTGTTCCAAAGTTAGTCTGCTGCATACTAGGTAATTCTTAATATTTTTTCTCTGAGTGTTCCGAGACTTTGATCCTTCGTAATAAATTTTGTTCTGAATTACTCCAAGTTTAGAACTTGTCTCTTTTTTGTTTTTTACAGAAGCTCTTTCAATTTATACGCAAAAAGGGAACAAGTCCTTTCATTCTACCAATCTTTTTATCCTTCTTGCTCGACTTGATGCTTGAATACTTACTCATTGGACCTATTTAGGTGCATTTACTAAAGGGCTGGGAAAGGCGCCTTTCAAAAAATTAAATCGGCTCCTCAGCGAATATGAATTTTTTTAGAAAGAGATGGAGAGGGGATGAAAAAATTTGGGCGAAAAATTTCATGTCCTCTAGTCTGTAACTTTTCCAAAGACTCCAAAGACAAAAAAAAAAGTCCACCTGTGGTTGTACCTGTACCCTTATTTACCCAAACATGTGCTTAGAATTTCGTATGAATGTGTTTTTTTGCTCTCCAGTAAAATTTAAGAAAGTGGACTTAATCCCGCTCTTGCAAATCATTGTTCTTACGGTAAATAGCTATTCGAATTCTCACGCACAGTGGCTAATGTTTGACAAATATTTCGTGAGCTTCTGAGAAGGTCTTCTTGAGTGTTTTTCCTTTCGAGACTTTTTAGTATTTCACGAATTGTTCCCTGACCATTTAAGTAAAAAAATTTTCTGCAAAAATACGTTTACACTTGTACCTACTGCATAATATACAAAATGTCTATTTATTAGCTTTTCTTTCTTTCTGGTAAACCCGCAATTTTGCAGTAATAGATGGTCGAATACTTCCACATAAATGTTGATTTTATGACTTTCTCATTTCCATTTTTCGTTTCTTTTGCAGGTCCAGGAAAACGGAAAGAGGAAGTCACCCCACCGTCGAGTAACAGTAATAATTCTTCGACCCCAAAGAAACCTCGTTTAGTGTTCACGGATCTCCAAAGACGTACATTGCAGGCCATTAGCCGATATGTATGTTTTTCATGCTGACCATGCTGACTAAAAAATGCATCTGAAGATGCTGAAATATGCAAAACTATTTTCCAAAAGCATCAAGTATGGAGTTGATGTGCAGAAATATTCTCTTGAAGGGAGAAAAAATGTATTAATTTTAGTTAGTTGAATTTTTTTAATTTTTGAGAAAATGCGAAGATCATAATAGGCTTGTTTTACTTTAAACTGAAAGAAGTCAACCTTCTTGATATGTATGGTTGATGAAGTATACATACGAGTACGAAAGTGTTTTTTTATTTCTAATTTTTTGAAATACCTTACTCTCTTCCTCTCTTCGCACATGTTTTATAAATGGGGTCAATTGTAAGGAAGATGGGGTAGATTTTTCGTCTAATTTTCATGGACTACCTAGTTGACCAATTTTTTCAAAATTTGATTTTGGTAGTTTGTAAACTATTTTTACGGACTCGACAAATATTTTGAAGAACAATTGTGCGCTGCGGCATGGATATATTATGTTACTCTATATCGATGTAGCACCATCTTAACGTCCCATTAAGACTCTTATCTCTTGCAAGTAATTTTCATTTTACTCGAATCTCTGGGTTTACTAATAGAATACGTGATATTGAATTTCTCATGAAATTACAGAACTTTAATTTCATGAAGTGACATAGGCTGCGATAACAAAGTTGACCTTGTTCTTAGACTACGTATATTTAATTAGAAAATATGAGGAGTTTTTTCGATAGTATCCAGAAGAAGATTAATTCAGTATTTGGTGCTCATATTCTGATAATCGTATTAAATTCAAATTAAGTAATAAACTACGGCTACGTGCAGTTTACTCGTTCATCATTAAGAGTCACATAAGTAGGTACCTAATTCGACATTTTCGTTTGAACGAATACCTTGTTAATAAATCAAAACATGAATGGTATAACATCTGATGAGACGACAGATAGGAAGATACTCTAAAACAAAAACTCCAGGTAACTGGTACAATATGGTACCCATTCATAGAGGAAAATTCAAAATTGTTTACTTCAAAATGTAAATCCATGTCTTGTATTAGTCATATCATACTCCCCCCCCCCCTGGGCAAAACGAAAAACAAACACAACCTTTACAAAAATCTCTCAACCAAGCAGATTCGTCTAAATTCTTCGTCACTGATTCGACTCAGCCCGCCCACTTTTTGATGTAAATCCAAGTCTTGATCATACTATACCCCCCTCTGGGCAAAACGAAAAACAAAAACAACGTTTACAAAAATCTCTCAACCAATCAGATTCGTCTAAATTCTTCTTCACTGGTTCGACTCAGCCCACCCACTTTTTGAGTTTATTGAAACTAAAAAAAAAAAAAAACGAAAATCCACCCCTCGCTCGTACCCTGGTACCTATTGTTCCGAAATTTTTTGAAGTTTTATTTACCACTTTTCTTTCAAGTTCTTCTACCACGGGCCCCTCCCCTTTTGATGAGCCCTTTTTTTTCGACCAATCAAAATCGAGGTCATAGTACATCAATGTATTTTGGGATGACTAATTTATCTGTTCTTTTATTCATTATCTTTCCTTTGTTATTGTGACAAACAACTTTTGAGCAAGTTTATGAGTGCTCAGAGCTTAGTTCTCATTCAACCTTCAACCTGTCAACATATCTTTATGAAATGGGCAGCGTAATTTGTTTCTAGAGGTCTGAAAGGACAGTATGTTTGTTCGTCTTCAAGTATTCGTGCTTAATTTTTTTAATGGTGCATCTTAACGTACTTAATTTCTTTTTCTTAGATTTTTCTAATTTAATTTTGAATTCGCTTGTTTCTTAATTTATTAATTGTGTAATTTGAAAATGCCGACAGCACATCAGGTAAGAAATTTTATTTTACTTTGCATGATTTTGGAAGTTTTTTCGATTGGTGTTATATCATGTAAACAGTAATTTTTCATAAAAATTTTTTTTTGTGTCGGAATATTTTTGTGTTGGAAATTTTTTCGATAGGTGTTATAGTAGCCAGTAATTTTTCATCAAAATTTAGAGTATGTTATGAGCACTGTGTTCGGGCGCAACCAGGATTACCAGTTTTTGGGGAAAATGAGGTCTTGGTAAATTTTCAGCCATTTTTGAAGAAACCGAATGTCAGCTACAAGTATTATGTTCGCAAGCCGGAGGTCGCTAGATCAAATCCAGGTGGAGATGAAAATTTTTCAATTTTTTTTCAATTTGTTTCGTTTTGTTGAGGCATAGTTTGGCAGTGGCACCCACGGTAGGGTCCAAGTGGGGCGGCTGCCCCACTTGATTTGGGGTGGGTGGTAGCTGAGAGGAGTAGTAGGTAGGGAAAATTTGAGGAAAAATAGAATTTTTTCAAAAATAAAAATCGTCTTGCATCATAGGGGAAATAAGCTATTAATTTTAGGTCAAAATTGGGTGGTCAGTTTGAGGTTTTGCCCCACTTTATTTAAAATACGTGGGCGCCACTGCAGTTTGGAGTATAATGACATTTAGACCGACAAAAATGATGACCAGTACATTTTTTGTAAATTGAGAACAACTGATCATTGTAAAGATACAAAAAATTTATAGTTGTCATCATTTTCATCAGTCTGAAAACTCTGAATGTCATACTCCAAATTACGCCCAAATAAATCGAAAAAAATTGAAAAAAAATTAAAAAATTTTTGTCTTCACCCGAATTCGATCCAGCGACCTCCAGCTTGCGAACGTATTACTCCTTAGCTGACATTCGGCTCATTCGGCTATCTTCGGCAGATTGTCTGTATTTCCGAAAACACCCGAGAATTTGTCAACGTATTGGTTCGTAACGTTCGTTTTTAATTTGAATTTCTCTATTTTTGTTAACTTATTAGTTATTTTTCCTGCGACGCATTTATTAATGAATAAGGACGCGATTAACTGAATTTTGCGTTTATTCACATGAAAAACTAAAATCAGTAAAATTAATTTTCATTTACCTGTATGCAAGATAAATAAACATGGAGATATCAAAAAGATTGAGTCGTTTTTTATTCTGTCGTTATTCTTGTGCTGATCTAGTGATCGAATTTGTGTTTCACGAAAGACTTAATGTTGAATACAGATGTAAAACTTTGCAAGCTCTCCTATTTGTCGTGGTTTCCGGAACAGTTCCTCTAAAATCTCTGGTCAAAGTGTCGCCGAAAGCTGCCGTCTCCTTCTTAAAGTTACCGAGTCTTCTGCTGCTGTGAAAACGAACGGTTTGGTCAAAAAAATGGATTCGAGCCTGCCAAAGGTATAGTTTTTCTGTTATTATTCTTGTGCTGATCTTTAGTGATCGAATTTGTGTTTCACAAAAGACTTTAGTCGTCTTTTGAAACGTGCCAAATTTCTGTAAAATTTTACTTCTATCTATTCAATGTAACAAAGATACATTTAGGTTGTCTGTACATTCAGCCAAGAGTTGAGTTTCTCCACTTTCTGAAGGTTTAATTTTGAATTTTCTCATTTTTACTAATCATTTTCACTGTGAAAAAGTTAAACGTGAATTTGATGTTGACAATATCATGTACGAGTACTTATAATAAGTTTTTCGCCTGATTTTCTTTTATTTACGCACTCGAGTAACTGCACGTTTTTAGTTTCGTTTGTGGCATTCATTTCTATGTTTAGTATTTGAATACCTTATAAACGTTTTATTTTTGGTAGTTGTGGATTAATTCGTTGATTATTCTTTTCAGGATGTAACGAATAATGTTTTCTTGGAATCACATCCGTCGATTACTTGCGAATACATGAACGCGTAGCCAGAAATTTCAACGGATAGGTCAACCTCAACCAGATCGTATTCCGTCGTATTTGTTTGGAAATCCTTGTAGGTATTTTGAAAATAGTTTGTTATGATTTATGAAACTTCGAAAGTAAATGGCATGTATACTATGTGCAACAACAGTCAATTTGAGCCAATGTTTCCTTTAATAGCACTTACAGTCTACTTTTATGCGAGAGTATTTTTTTCCGGCAATTACAGCCCGGATAGTAAGCTGGAGTATTTTTATTTTTAAGCTAATATGGCCACTAATTGTAGTAGAATATCACCTTCAGTAACTACATTTAAGTTTGTAGAATGTTTTTTGGAGCAATCACAGCCCCTTGTTATGCGGAAGTATTCTTAATTTTAAGTCAAGTATGGGCCATGAATCATAGATAATTTATTTAGCAACTGCAGCCTATTCTGCCAAATTTTCCATTTTTCAGTAAATAAGGCCCATTATTTCTAAAGGAGAATTATATATCCAGCAACTACAGTCTATTTAAGCCAATGTTTTCTTCTTGAACAGTTACAGTCCACTTTTATGTTCAAGTATTTTTTTGCAGCAATTACAGCCCGGAAAATACGCTAAAGTATTTTTATTTTTAAGCAATATATGACCGTTGATTGTAGCAGAATATTAATCTCAGTAACTGTAGTTAAGTTTGTGGAATATTTTTTGGAGCAATCACAGCTCCATGTTATGCGGAAGTATTTTTATTTTGAAGCAAATGATGGCCCATGAATCATAGCAGATAATCTAGTTGACAAGTGTGGATTGCAGACTGCATAGCTGACGCATATTTTCCGATCCCATTCCTCGAATAATTTTATTATTAATTTTATTATTTTTGTATTTTTTATTGTTAGCATAATGGAACGAGAGCGAGCGTGACTGACAATGAGCCCATTGAGGAAGAGCTCGTCAGTCGTCTATCGCATTCGCAGAATCGCAACGTTCGCATGTTGCGTTGCACCCTCTAATACTAGAAATCGATAATTTTGAGAAGTTTGGAAAGAAATACTTGATTTAGCTTTCTTTCAAGAATCCATACAATCCAATACCGTGTGTTTTAATTTAATTGACCATGTATGTGTCGTCTTTTATGTAGCTGTATGTCGGATGAAAAAATGCCGCACGAATTACGAGCATCGTTGTAAATTCGGATTTAGCGTGAAAAATTACATACTGTGCATTCTAAAGTTTATGTCATTCAGTTAGTTTTTAGTCTCTTATTCGTATTTTTGTGATCTGCTAAAATTTAATAAATTTTTCTTGCAGATGAAATGATGTAAGCGGTTTTGCTCTGCGGTTTGTTTCGAATTTGAGTTTTCATTTTCCAGTTGGCTTTGGGAACATGATAGCCGGATGGAAGATAGGTACCTAATTATTCGTGTAGCTGTATATTTTAAAATTTTTCTGTCTCATCACTGTCGCATTATTTCATTTCATAATCCATAAACGTGAAGCCAGTTTGAATTTTCAATTTCCATCCTGCAGCTCGTTTTTAGTCATTTTTTTTTTCCAAAATTTTTTTTAGATTAGCTGCGATATGGGGGTTTTTGAGGTCGCTGAACAAAAATCCGGAAGCTATTTTCTGCTTCGGCCTTCGTCAAGCGAGATATAGCCAAAAAGAAAGAAAAATGGTCCAAAATGACCAAAAAAAAAAGAAAAATGGTCCAAAATGGACTTGAATTGCGACGTAGAGTAAAATGGGCTACTGATTCGGTTTCGGCGTGAAAACTATATTCCTGGCACGTTTCCTGAAAATTTTCTAAAATCGTCAAGTTTTGTAAAAATGACCAAGTTTTAAACCGTTGGTGTTTTTTCGATTTTTTTTTCAAAAATTTTTTTCGAGATTAGCATTTATTTGGGGGTTTTTGAGGTCGCTGAAGACGAATCCTACTATTCAGGTCGTGACTGGCACGCCAAATTCCCCTACGAGACTCCACTGAACACTACTTTGAGCAGTACGAACCAATAGATACATCCGCGATTTTGAATTTGACTGGTAAAGAGAACTTGAGAATGAACTTGGATAGCAACGGTTTGGAGTCAACAATTGGAAACATGGTAAACGTTTGATTTTTTTTAATTGATTTGAAAAATTCTTCTTTTTTGCATGTTTTAATTTTTTTTCAAAGTTTGTATTGAAAATTTACAACTTCTTCGTGAATTTAAAACTGCAAAGTGCCCTCTCAATAGTATGTTTTAATTTTTTCAAACTTTGTATTGATAATTTTCTCCAATATTTTTTCTCGAAGTCCTACAATTTTTAAAATACATAATTGTTAATTCGCCTGTTCTAGTGCTCTTATAACTTGACTAATATTCATTTTGATTTTTTTTGCTGACGAGTTATTCTCGTGTCTTTTTTCAAAAATTTTAATTGTATTTGCAAATTAACTAATATTTGTCTGTGTTTTGTTCCAGCGGACGAGTTTGAGTCCCCAGTCTGAGGATATTCGTAATTCAAAACTCATGCTGGACTTATCTCTCATCAAAAGTTCAGTGTCCTCGCCTTTCAGTGACTGTAGCATTAGTACCGGCAGCTCGAATTCGGACATGAGTTTATTCCCAAACAGTATTCAGACGTGTAGATCAGATTCTCCTAATTCAGAGACGAGTAGCCATAGTGCCAAAAGTGTATCAACTCATACAGTAAGTTTTTTCTTTATAGTTTTTTACAATTTTCCTCTCATTAACCCAAGATTTAAATGTTTTTTCATTATTATTATTATTTTTTTATTTTTTTTTAACGGAGTGGAACGCTTCCTCAACTTACTGAACAGGAATTTCCTAACTTGCAGAATCTTCATGTTATTAATTGCATGTCTTAACATGTCGAAGAAACAGTTTAAGCAGACGATAAATGTGCTTCACTCTGTTCTACAATATCAGAGTGCTCCCATTGTTGAAAATAATGCGTTGGAATTGCAAGCAAAATACCACCGATCAGCTGCAGGTTAGTATAATTTTTTTTTGTCGAATTTTTTTTTCATTTGTGTAATTAATTGAAAATACATATAAAATTTTAAAGTAACGCTGAGGCCCAATTTACATGGAGTGGTAAACTACCCAAACGTTCTTTCAAACGAGGACCGTACTCTAGCAAAGTAAGTGTGAAAAACTTCTCATTACTGTACATTTTTTTCTGTATTTATTGTCTTAACAATTTTTTCTTTTCTCAGGTTTTCCTGGGCGGAGTTTCACGGGACATTACGGAAGAAATGTTTATTTGTTCTTTTCATCGGTTTGGAAATGTAAAAGTTGAGTTGCTTGGAAAGGATTCGATCGCTCAGCCTAAGGGATACGCCTACATAATATTTGAAAATGAAATGCAGGTAATTTATCAATCTTTAATCGTTTTCTCAAATTTTAAATTAACATTTTACTGATTTTTTTTCGATTTTTGCTGGATTTTTATATATCTGTTGCTAACTTAGGTGAAATTGTTGCTGGAATCGTGCAGAGAAGGAGTTGACGAAAATGAAGACAGCTTTTACTACATAATACCACTCGCCGCACCCGACCAAAGGAGGTACAGGTTATTCCTAGGTCAACAGCAACTATTCGGTGAAGACGTTTCAGAAGCTGGATCCATCGAAAACAATTTTTTATAAACTTCTCATTACTGTACATCGTGAGTTTTTTCCTATTTGACGATATTTGAAAATTTTCCAATTTCTACTTTCTTCCTCGTTTGATTTTGTAATCTGAACGAAATTTTCTGATATTTTTCCCCCTAGGTGCAACTTGATCCGTATTTAGAAGAGACACCGTGAAGTCCATGCCACATCCAATTGGGTCCGTACTTTTGCCGCGAAAATTGATGTTTCTGGTATTTCTGCACAAACTGTTGGTCCTTGCTACACACGTCATTGAAATCTCATAAGCCGCTGATGAGGAATTCCGAACACGGAGGCCTTATGAATGCAATGCCATTATAAATTAAGATTTTTTATTTCTTCAGAGAAGAATTTTGTTTTCAGTTTTATATATTTTTTTGTCGTTCCTTACGTTGTACCAGTTGAACACTCAAATAAATTTTTTGAGGTGAGTTTATTTTTAGGCTGTCATTGTCACATGACCAAGGACTGAGAATTGTTCCTTGGTCCAATAATGCAGCCAACAGCCCTATACTTTTAATTTTGAGATGGACTACTCGAAGGAACAATATTTTGAGAAACCCTGACTTGTGTCATACGACGCCACCTGATCTTTGGAGGTTATTCTTGTGGCGTCGTATATGACGCCACCTGATCCTTTGAAGTAATCGAGTAAAACCTGGTTTTTCTAGTGTTGAATAATTGAGGTATTTTAATTTTTGATCTTGCCCGATTGTACCTTTTAATACAATACTTTCACACATGAAATTAATACTGATAGCAACTACGTAATTACGAATATCGTTCAAAATTTTCCTTTATTATAGAAACTTATTAAGCGTTTTAACCTTTTATTACTACGCCGATTTGAAAAATACCGCATGAAAAGTTTTTGGTGTTGAGTTGTTTTTACTCCATGTGTTTAGAATCATAGCTTGAGTTTTTACATTTCTCGTAATTTTATGTATTTCACATTTTCGCAACAGAATCACAATTTTTAAGATCTACGTTCGTTTCAATTTTTAAAAGATCTAAGTTCATTTGAAAAATAACCCCAGATCTTACTGCCAGTATAGATACAACTATAGTCGCATTTATTAGTGAATTTTCATTTTGGAAACTGGTTTTCATTTTTCATTGTTTTAAAGGTACAATATGGCTCTCGTTTTGAACGGATTGTGGTTCGTCTTCGTACATCGTGCTTTCTGAAGTACAAAAGAATGGAATGGTCATCTAACACGTTCGAATAAATTTTTATCGGTGCAAAATTACGACTTTTCTAATTTTTTTACATCTATTAACATCCAAATGGTATCTTTTGATTTTTTTTCGACTTCTTTTGCTCATTTATTCATGTGATTGTACTTCGGTAGCTTCGGTTTCGTTAATTTTTAATTTCAATTACAGATAATTATATTAAAACAAAATGGGCAAGATATCACGTGAACGATTACTACTTCCACTTCTTCGACTAATTGCAGTTATGATTTCGACTATGTGCAGTGATGTCTTCATAAATACATGTTGCTTTTCTATGCATCATGAGTAAGAACATTTTTATTTTCGGATTCTTTGTCACGTGCGTTTGGAATTTAGTTTGTAAGTATGCATATTGTATGGTATAGTTATGTTTTGAAAAAAACAAAACATTATGATTGGAATTTGGGTGATTCTACTTGTAATGTTAATGTCTCAGCTACATATCTTGCCAATTTCGAGAGCTAGGGAATTTGCTCTTTTTAGTATTGTTCCTAAAGCTTGACTTTTTTTCACACCTCTTCGTATAGAGGTACATTCAACATCGAGAAGGCCAGATGTCAATTATTGTTTTCAGTGTGAAGCCATTTCGAATTTTCAATTTCTATCCTACAGTTCGTTTTTGGACAATTTTTTTTTTTTCAAAAGATATTGTCCGAGATTAGCATTGGCAACGGGATTTTCGAGGTCGCTAAACACGAATCCGGAAGCCATTTTTGGCGGCGGCTCTCGCCAAGCGGGATACGGCAAAGAAAAAGGAACATACTTGAAATTGAGAAAAAAATTGAAAATAGTCTAAAATGGACTTAAATTGGAGAAACTACATACTGTGCATATGTCTCCTGGTAAATTTCGAAAATCGTCAATTTTTGTAAAAATGGTAGGGCTAACCCCTTTGCATTTTTTTGATTTTTTTCGAGGTTAGCGTGTATATGGGGGTTTTCGAGGTCGCTGAACCCGAATCCGACTTTCGATTTTGGCGCCAACTCTCGCCAAGCGAGATATGGAAGAAAAAAAAATTGAAAATGGACCTAGATTGGAATGTAGAGTAAAATGGACCGCAAATTCGGATTCGGCGTGAAAAATTACATACAGTACATTCGATATTTTCTGCCATTCAGTTAGTTTTGAGTCTCTTATTGGTATTTCTCAGATCCACTAAATTGTGTTTATTTCTTCTTGCAGATGAAATGATGAAAGCGGTTTTTCTGGGCGAGATATGGCAAAATGAGAATTGAAAATGGTCGAAAATGGACTTAAATTGCGACGTAGAGCAAAGTGGGCTGCAGATTCGGATTCGGCGTGAAAAACTACATACTTTGCTTATGTCTGCTGGTAAATTCTCAAAAATGGTCAATTTTAGAAAAAATGAGCAGGCTCATTTTTTCGATTTTTTTTTAAAATTTTTTTCGAGGTTAGAGTGGATATGGAGGTTTTCGAGGTCGCTGAAGCCGAATCCGACTTTAGATTTTGGCGCCGACTCTCGCCAAGCGAGATATGGCCGAAAAAAAATGAAAAATGGTCCGAAATGGACCAAAAATGGGACGTATAGTAAAATGGACCGCAAATTCGGATTCGGCGTGAAAAATTACATACAGTACATTCGAAATTTTCTGCCATTCAGTTAGTTTTGAGTCTCTTATTGAGATTTCTGAAATCCACTAAATTGCTTTTTTTTCTTCTTGCAGATGAAATGATGAAAGCGGTTTTTCTCGGCCAGATATGGCAAAGTGAAAATGAAAAATCGTCGAAAATGGACTTAAATTGCGACGTAGAGCAAAGTGGGCTGCAGATTCGGATTCGGCGTGAAAAACTACTTACTTTGCATATGTCTGCTGGTAAATTCTCAAAAATGGTAAATTTTTGAAAAAATGGGCAGGCTCATTTTTTCGATTTTTTTTTTTTAAATTTTTTTCGAGGTTGGCGTGGATATGGGGGTTTTCGAGGTCGCTGAAGCCGAATCCGACTTTAGATTTTGGCGCCGACTCTCGCCAAGCGAGATATGGCCGAAAAAAAATGAAAAATGGTCCGAAATGGACCAAAAATGGGACGTAGAGTAAAATGGACCGCAAATTCGGATTCGGCGTGAAAAATTACATACAGTACATTCGAAATTTTCTGCCATTCAGTTAGTTTTGAGTCTCTTATTGAGATTTCTGAAATCCACTAAATTGCTTTTTTTTCTTCTTGCCATAAAGGGAACGCAGTACCAAGTGGACCCAGTCGCGAATTGACAACAGGTCCACTCTGTATCAAACTTCGTCTTTGTATTTTTGAGTGCTGTAACAGAATATTGCGTCAAGTGGACCAGTCCACTTGGTACTAATTTCAATTCTGAATGGTCCATTTTGTATCAATAATACTTTGGTCCGTTTATGACAGTCCACTTGGTAGAAAAAGTGATTTTGAAGGTCCACATTGCATGAAAAATTATCCTAACAGTCAACTTTATATTTATTAATAATATTCAGGTCCACTTTACATGAATTTCATTTTATAATAGTCCTCTTGGTAGGAAAATCAGTTTTGAAGGTCCAAATTGCATCAAATATTATTTGAACTGGTCCACTTTGTACAAAAAACAATTTGAAAGGTCCAAATTGTATCAAAAATCATTTCAACTGGTCCACATTGTATTTAATAAAAATAACTAGGTCCACTTTGCATGAATTTCAGTTCATAATGGTCCACTTGGTAGGAAAATCAGTTTTAAAAGTCCAAATTGTATCAAAAATTATTTCAATTGGTCCACATTGTATAAGATCAAAATATATAGATCCACTTTGCATGAATTTCAGTTTATAATGGTCCACTTGGTAGGAAAATCAGTTTTGACGGTTCTAATTGCATGAAATATTTACTGAACTGGTCCACTTTGTAAATAAAAAAATTATACAAGTCCACTCTGCATAAATTTTGGTTTATAATGGTCCACTCTGCACAAAAATCAATTTGAAAGGTCCAAATTGTATCAAAAGTTATTTCAACTGGTCCACTTTGAATTTGATAAAAATATCTAGGTCCACTTTGTATAAATTTCAGTTCCTAATGGTCCACTTTGTAGGAAAATCAGTTTTGAGGGTCCAATTTGTATCAAAACTTATTTCAACTGGTCCACTTTGCATAAATTACAGTTCATAATGGTCCGCTTTGTAGGAAAATCAGTTTTAAAGGTCCAAATTGTATCAAAATTCATTTCAACTGATCCACATTGTATTTAATTAAATTATCCAGGTCCATTTGTCATGAATTTCAGTTTATAATGGTCCACTTGGTAGGAAAATCAGTTTTAAAGGTCCAAAGTGTATTAAAAATTATTTCCACCGGTCCACATCGTATTTAATTGAATTATCCAAGTCCACATTGCATGAATTTCATTTTATAATGGTCCACTTGGTAGGAAAATCAGTTTTAAAGGTCGAAATTGTATCAAAAATTATTTCAACTGGTCCACATTGTATTTATTTAATTTGACCAGGTCCACATTGCATGAATTTCAGTTTATAATGGTCCACTTGGTAGGAAAATCAGTTTTAAAGGTCCACAGTGTATTAAAAATTATTTCTACTGGTCCACATTGTATTTAATTAAATTGACCAGGTCCACATTGCATTAATTTCAGTTTATAATGGTCCACTTGGTAGGAAAATCAGTTTTAAAGGTCGAAATTGTATTAAAAATTATTTCAACTGGTTCACATTGTATTTAATTAAATTGACCAGGTCCACATTGCATGAATTTCAGTTTATAATGGTCCACTTGGTAGGAAAATCAGTTTTGAAGGTCGAAATTGTATCAAATATTATTTCAACTGGTCCACATTGTATTTAATAAAAATATCTAGGTCCACATTGCATGAATTTCAGTTTATAATGGTCCACTTGGTAGGAAAATCAGTTTTAAAGGTCCAAAGTGTATTAAAAATTATTTCCACTGGTCCACATTGTATTTAATTAAATTATCCAGGTCCACATTGCATGAATTTCAGCTTATAATGGTCCACTTTTCGAGGTCGCTGAAGCCGAATCCGACTTTAGATTTTGGCGCCGACTCTCGCCAAGCGAGATATGGCCGAAAAAAAATGAAAAATGGTCCGAAATGGACCAAAAATGGGACGTAGAGTAAAATGGACCGCAAATTCGGATTCGGCGTGAAAAATTACATACAGTACATTCGAAATTTTCTGCCATTCAGTTAGTTTTGAGTCTCTTATTGAGATTTCTGAAATCCACTAAATTGCTTTTTTTTCTTCTTGCAGATGAAATGATGAAAGCGGTTTTTCTCGGCCAGATATGGCAAAGTGAAAATGAAAAATCGTCGAAAATGGACTTAAATTTCGACGTAGAGCAAAGTGGGCTGCAGATTCGGATTCGGCGTGAAAAACTACATACTGTGCATATGTCTCCTGGTAAATTCTCAAAAATGGTCAATTTTTGTAAAAATGGGCAGGCTCATTTTTTCGAGTTTTTTTCAAAAAATTTTTTTCGAGGTTGGCGTGGATATGGGGGTTTTCGAGGTCGCTGAAGCCGAATCCGACTTTAGATTTTGGCGCCGACTCTCGCCAAGCGAGATATGGCCGAAAAAAAATGAAAAATGGTCCGAAATGGACCAAAAATGGGACGTAGAGTAAAATGGACCGCAAATTCGGATTCGGCGTGAAAAATTACATACAGTACATTCGAAATTTTCTGCCATTCAGTTAGTTTTGAGTCTCTTATTGAGATTTCTGAAATCCACTAAATTGCTTTTTTTTCTTCTTGCAGATGAAATGATGAAAGCGGTTTTTCTCGGCCAGATATGGCAAAGTGAAAATGAAAAATCGTCGAAAATGGACTTAAATTGCGACGTAGAGCAAAGTGGGCTGCAGATTCGGATTCGGCGTGAAAAATTACTTACTTTGCATATGTCTGCTGGTAAATTCTCAAAAATGGTAAATTTTTGAAAAAATGGGCAGGCTCATTTTTTCGATTTTTTTTTTTTTAATTTTTTTCGAGGTTGGCGTGGATATGGGGGTTTTCGAGGTCGCTGAAGCCGAATCCGACTTTAGATTTTGGCGCCGACTCTCGCCAAGCGAGATATGGCCGAAAAAAAATGAAAAATGGTCCGAAATGGACCAAAAATGGGACGTAGAGTAAAATGGACCGCAAATTCGGATTCGGCGTGAAAAATTACATACAGTACATTCGAAATTTTCTGCCATTCAGTTAGTTTTGAGTCTCTTATTGAGATTTCTGAAATCCACTAAATTGCTTTTTTTTCTTCTTGCAGATGAAATGATGAAAGCGGTTTTTCTCGGTCAGATATGGCAAAGTGAAAATGAAAAATCGTCGAAAATGGACTTAAATTTCGACGTAGAGCAAAGTGGGCTGCAGATTCGGATTCGGCGTGAAAAACTACTTACTTTGCATATGTCTGCTGGTAAATTCTCAAAAATGGTAAATTTTTGAAAAAATGGGCAGGCTCATTTTTTCGATTTTTTTTTTTAAATTTTTTTCGAGGTTGGCGTGGATATGGGGGTTTTCGAGGTCGCTGAAGCCGAATCCGACTTTAGATTTTGGCGCCGACTCTCGCCAAGCGAGATATGGCCGAAAAAAAATGAAAAATGGTCCGAAATGGACCAAAAATGGGACGTAGAGTAAAATGGACCGCAAATTCGGATTCGGCGTGAAAAATTACATACAGTACATTCGAAATTTTCTGCCATTCAGTTAGTTTTGAGTCTCTTATTGAGATTTCTGAAATCCACTAAATTGCTTTTTTTTCTTCTTGCCATAAAGGGAACGCAGTACCAAGTGGACCCAGTCGCGAATTGACAACAGGTCCACTCTGTATCAAACTTCGTCTTTGTATTTTTGAGTGCTGTAACAGAATATTGCGTCAAGTGGACCAGTCCACTTGGTACTAATTTCAATTCTGAATGGTCCATTTTGTATCAATAATACTTTGGTCCGTTTATGACAGTCCACTTGGTAGAAAAAGTGATTTTGAAGGTCCACATTGCATGAAAAATTATCCTAACAGTCAACTTTATATTTATTAATAATATTCAGGTCCACTTTACATGAATTTCATTTTATAATAGTCCTCTTGGTAGGAAAATCAGTTTTGAAGGTCCAAATTGCATCAAATATTATTTGAACTGGTCCACTTTGTACAAAAAACAATTTGAAAGGTCCAAATTGTATCAAAAATCATTTCAACTGGTCCACATTGTATTTAATAAAAATAACTAGGTCCACTTTGCATGAATTTCAGTTCATAATGGTCCACTTGGTAGGAAAATCAGTTTTAAAAGTCCAAATTGTATCAAAAATTATTTCAATTGGTCCACATTGTATAAGATCAAAATATATAGATCCACTTTGCATGAATTTCAGTTTATAATGGTCCACTTGGTAGGAAAATCAGTTTTGACGGTTCTAATTGCATGAAATATTTACTGAACTGGTCCACTTTGTAAATAAAAAAATTATACAAGTCCACTCTGCATAAATTTTGGTTTATAATGGTCCACTCTGCACAAAAATCAATTTGAAAGGTCCAAATTGTATCAAAAGTTATTTCAACTGGTCCACTTTGAATTTGATAAAAATATCTAGGTCCACTTTGTATAAATTTCAGTTCCTAATGGTCCACTTTGTAGGAAAATCAGTTTTGAGGGTCCAATTTGTATCAAAACTTATTTCAACTGGTCCACTTTGCATAAATTACAGTTCATAATGGTCCGCTTTGTAGGAAAATCAGTTTTAAAGGTCCAAATTGTATCAAAATTCATTTCAACTGATCCACATTGTATTTAATTAAATTATCCAGGTCCATTTGTCATGAATTTCAGTTTATAATGGTCCACTTGGTAGGAAAATCAGTTTTAAAGGTCCAAAGTGTATTAAAAATTATTTCCACCGGTCCACATCGTATTTAATTGAATTATCCAAGTCCACATTGCATGAATTTCATTTTATAATGGTCCACTTGGTAGGAAAATCAGTTTTAAAGGTCGAAATTGTATCAAAAATTATTTCAACTGGTCCACATTGTATTTATTTAATTTGACCAGGTCCACATTGCATGAATTTCAGTTTATAATGGTCCACTTGGTAGGAAAATCAGTTTTAAAGGTCCACAGTGTATTAAAAATTATTTCTACTGGTCCACATTGTATTTAATTAAATTGACCAGGTCCACATTGCATTAATTTCAGTTTATAATGGTCCACTTGGTAGGAAAATCAGTTTTAAAGGTCGAAATTGTATTAAAAATTATTTCAACTGGTTCACATTGTATTTAATTAAATTGACCAGGTCCACATTGCATGAATTTCAGTTTATAATGGTCCACTTGGTAGGAAAATCAGTTTTGAAGGTCGAAATTGTATCAAATATTATTTCAACTGGTCCACATTGTATTTAATAAAAATATCTAGGTCCACATTGCATGAATGTCAGTTTATAATGGTCCACTTGGTAGGAAAATCAGTTTTAAAGGTCCAAAGTGTATTAAAAATTATTTCCACTGGTCCACATTGTATTTAATTAAATTATCCAGGTCCACATTGCATGAATTTCAGCTTATAATGGTCCACTTTTCGAGGTCGCTGAAGCCGAATCCGACTTTAGATTTTGGCGCCGACTCTCGCCAAGCGAGATATGGCCGAAAAAAAATGAAAAATGGTCCGAAATGGACCAAAAATGGGACGTAGAGTAAAATGGACCGCAAATTCGGATTCGGCGTGAAAAATTACATACAGTACATTCGAAATTTTCTGCCATTCAGTTAGTTTTGAGTCTCTTATTGAGATTTCTGAAATCCACTAAATTGCTTTTTTTTCTTCTTGCAGATGAAATGATGAAAGCGGTTTTTCTCGGCCAGATATGGCAAAGTGAAAATGAAAAATCGTCGAAAATGGACTTAAATTTCGACGTAGAGCAAAGTGGGCTGCAGATTCGGATTCGGCGTGAAAAACTACATACTGTGCATATGTCTCCTGGTAAATTCTCAAAAATGGTCAATTTTTGTAAAAATGGGCAGGCTCATTTTTTCGAGTTTTTTTCAAAAAATTTTTTTCGAGGTTGGCGTGGATATGGGGGTTTTCGAGGTCGCTGAAGCCGAATCCGACTTTAGATTTTGGCGCCGACTCTCGCCAAGCGAGATATGGCCGAAAAAAAATGAAAAATGGTCCGAAATGGACCAAAAATGGGACGTAGAGTAAAATGGACCGCAAATTCGGATTCGGCGTGAAAAATTACATACAGTACATTCGAAATTTTCTGCCATTCAGTTAGTTTTGAGTCTCTTATTGAGATTTCTGAAATCCACTAAATTGCTTTTTTTTCTTCTTGCAGATGAAATGATGAAAGCGGTTTTTCTCGGCCAGATATGGCAAAGTGAAAATGAAAAATCGTCGAAAATGGACTTAAATTGCGACGTAGAGCAAAGTGGGCTGCAGATTCGGATTCGGCGTGAAAAATTACTTACTTTGCATATGTCTGCTGGTAAATTCTCAAAAATGGTAAATTTTTGAAAAAATGGGCAGGCTCATTTTTTCGATTTTTTTTTTTTAATTTTTTTCGAGGTTGGCGTGGATATGGGGGTTTTCGAGGTCGCTGAAGCCGAATCCGACTTTAGATTTTGGCGCCGACTCTCGCCAAGCGAGATATGGCCGAAAAAAAATGAAAAATGGTCCGAAATGGACCAAAAATGGGACGTAGAGTAAAATGGACCGCAAATTCGGATTCGGCGTGAAAAATTACATACAGTACATTCGAAATTTTCTGCCATTCAGTTAGTTTTGAGTCTCTTATTGAGATTTCTGAAATCCACTAAATTGCTTTTTTTTCTTCTTGCAGATGAAATGATGAAAGCGGTTTTTCTCGGTCAGATATGGCAAAGTGAAAATGAAAAATCGTCGAAAATGGACTTAAATTTCGACGTAGAGCAAAGTGGGCTGCAGATTCGGATTCGGCGTGAAAAACTACTTACTTTGCATATGTCTGCTGGTAAATTCTCAAAAATGGTAAATTTTTGAAAAAATGGGCAGGCTCATTTTTTCGATTTTTTTTTTTAAATTTTTTTCGAGGTTGGCGTGGATATGGGGGTTTTCGAGGTCGCTGAAGCCGAATCCGACTTTAGATTTTGGCGCCGACTCTCGCCAAGCGAGATATGGCCGAAAAAAAATGAAAAATGGTCCGAAATGGACCAAAAATGGGACGTAGAGTAAAATGGACCGCAAATTCGGATTCGGCGTGAAAAATTACATACAGTACATTCGAAATTTTCTGCCATTCAGTTAGTTTTGAGTCTCTTATTGAGATTTCTGAAATCCACTAAATTGCTTTTTTTTCTTCTTGCCATAAAGGGAACGCAGTACCAAGTGGACCCAGTCGCGAATTGACAACAGGTCCACTCTGTATCAAACTTCGTCTTTGTATTTTTGAGTGCTGTAACAGAATATTGCGTCAAGTGGACCAGTCCACTTGGTACTAATTTCAATTCTGAATGGTCCATTTTGTATCAATAATACTTTGGTCCGTTTATGACAGTCCACTTGGTAGAAAAAGTGATTTTGAAGGTCCACATTGCATGAAAAATTATCCTAACAGTCAACTTTATATTTATTAATAATATTCAGGTCCACTTTACATGAATTTCATTTTATAATAGTCCTCTTGGTAGGAAAATCAGTTTTGAAGGTCCAAATTGCATCAAATATTATTTGAACTGGTCCACTTTGTACAAAAAACAATTTGAAAGGTCCAAATTGTATCAAAAATCATTTCAACTGGTCCACATTGTATTTAATAAAAATAACTAGGTCCACTTTGCATGAATTTCAGTTCATAATGGTCCACTTGGTAGGAAAATCAGTTTTAAAAGTCCAAATTGTATCAAAAATTATTTCAATTGGTCCACATTGTATAAGATCAAAATATATAGATCCACTTTGCATGAATTTCAGTTTATAATGGTCCACTTGGTAGGAAAATCAGTTTTGACGGTTCTAATTGCATGAAATATTTACTGAACTGGTCCACTTTGTAAATAAAAAAATTATACAAGTCCACTCTGCATAAATTTTGGTTTATAATGGTCCACTCTGCACAAAAATCAATTTGAAAGGTCCAAATTGTATCAAAAGTTATTTCAACTGGTCCACTTTGAATTTGATAAAAATATCTAGGTCCACTTTGTATAAATTTCAGTTCCTAATGGTCCACTTTGTAGGAAAATCAGTTTTGAGGGTCCAATTTGTATCAAAACTTATTTCAACTGGTCCACTTTGCATAAATTACAGTTCATAATGGTCCGCTTTGTAGGAAAATCAGTTTTAAAGGTCCAAATTGTATCAAAATTCATTTCAACTGATCCACATTGTATTTAATTAAATTATCCAGGTCCATTTGTCATGAATTTCAGTTTATAATGGTCCACTTGGTAGGAAAATCAGTTTTAAAGGTCCAAAGTGTATTAAAAATTATTTCCACCGGTCCACATCGTATTTAATTGAATTATCCAAGTCCACATTGCATGAATTTCATTTTATAATGGTCCACTTGGTAGGAAAATCAGTTTTAAAGGTCGAAATTGTATCAAAAATTATTTCAACTGGTCCACATTGTATTTATTTAATTTGACCAGGTCCACATTGCATGAATTTCAGTTTATAATGGTCCACTTGGTAGGAAAATCAGTTTTAAAGGTCCACAGTGTATTAAAAATTATTTCTACTGGTCCACATTGTATTTAATTAAATTGACCAGGTCCACATTGCATTAATTTCAGTTTATAATGGTCCACTTGGTAGGAAAATCAGTTTTAAAGGTCGAAATTGTATTAAAAATTATTTCAACTGGTTCACATTGTATTTAATTAAATTGACCAGGTCCACATTGCATGAATTTCAGTTTATAATGGTCCACTTGGTAGGAAAATCAGTTTTGAAGGTCGAAATTGTATCAAATATTATTTCAACTGGTCCACATTGTATTTAATAAAAATATCTAGGTCCACATTGCATGAATTTCAGTTTATAATGGTCCACTTGGTAGGAAAATCAGTTTTAAAGGTCCAAAGTGTATTAAAAATTATTTCCACTGGTCCACATTGTATTTAATTAAATTATCCAGGTCCACATTGCATGAATTTCAGCTTATAATGGTCCACTTTTCGAGGTCGCTGAAGCCGAATCCGACTTTAGATTTTGGCGCCGACTCTCGCCAAGCGAGATATGGCCGAAAAAAAATGAAAAATGGTCCGAAATGGACCAAAAATGGGACGTAGAGTAAAATGGACCGCAAATTCGGATTCGGCGTGAAAAATTACATACAGTACATTCGAAATTTTCTGCCATTCAGTTAGTTTTGAGTCTCTTATTGAGATTTCTGAAATCCACTAAATTGCTTTTTTTTCTTCTTGCAGATGAAATGATGAAAGCGGTTTTTCTCGGCCAGATATGGCAAAGTGAAAATGAAAAATCGTCGAAAATGGACTTAAATTTCGACGTAGAGCAAAGTGGGCTGCAGATTCGGATTCGGCGTGAAAAACTACATACTGTGCATATGTCTCCTGGTAAATTCTCAAAAATGGTCAATTTTTGTAAAAATGGGCAGGCTCATTTTTTCGAGTTTTTTTCAAAAAATTTTTTTCGAGGTTGGCGTGGATATGGGGGTTTTCGAGGTCGCTGAAGCCGAATCCGACTTTAGATTTTGGCGCCGACTCTCGCCAAGCGAGATATGGCCGAAAAAAAATGAAAAATGGTCCGAAATGGACCAAAAATGGGACGTAGAGTAAAATGGACCGCAAATTCGGATTCGGCGTGAAAAATTACATACAGTACATTCGAAATTTTCTGCCATTCAGTTAGTTTTGAGTCTCTTATTGAGATTTCTGAAATCCACTAAATTGCTTTTTTTTCTTCTTGCAGATGAAATGATGAAAGCGGTTTTTCTCGGCCAGATATGGCAAAGTGAAAATGAAAAATCGTCGAAAATGGACTTAAATTGCGACGTAGAGCAAAGTGGGCTGCAGATTCGGATTCGGCGTGAAAAATTACTTACTTTGCATATGTCTGCTGGTAAATTCTCAAAAATGGTAAATTTTTGAAAAAATGGGCAGGCTCATTTTTTCGATTTTTTTTTTTAAATTTTTTTCGAGGTTGGCGTGGATATGGGGGTTTTCGAGGTCGCTGAAGCCGAATCCGACTTTAGATTTTGGCGCCGACTCTCGCCAAGCGAGATATGGCCGAAAAAAAATGAAAAATGGTCCGAAATGGACCAAAAATGGGACGTAGAGTAAAATGGACCGCAAATTCGGATTCGGCGTGAAAAATTACATACAGTACATTCGAAATTTTCTGCCATTCAGTTAGTTTTGAGTCTCTTATTGAGATTTCTGAAATCCACTAAATTGCTTTTTTTTCTTCTTGCAGATGAAATGATGAAAGCGGTTTTTCTCGGTCAGATATGGCAAAGTGAAAATGAAAAATCGTCGAAAATGGACTTAAATTTCGACGTAGAGCAAAGTGGGCTGCAGATTCGGATTCGGCGTGAAAAACTACATACTGTGCATATGTCTCCTGGTAAATTCTCAAAAATGGTCAATTTTTGTAAAAATGGGCAGGCTCATTTTTTCGAGTTTTTTTCAAAAAATTTTTTTCGAGGTTGGCGTGGATATGGGGGTTTTTGAGGTCGCTGAAGCCGAATCCGACTTTAGATTTTGGCGCCGACTCTCGCCAAGCGAGATATGGCCGAAAAAAAATGAAAAATGGTCCGAAATGGACCAAAAATGGGACGTAGAGTAAAATGGACCGCAAATTCGGATTCGGCGTGAAAAATTACATACAGTACATTCGAAATTTTCTGCCATTCAGTTAGTTTTGAGTCTCTTATTGAGATTTCTGAAATCCACTAAATTGCTTTTTTTTCTTCTTGCAGATGAAATGATGAAAGCGGTTTTTCTCGGCCAGATATGGCAAAGTGAAAATGAAAAATCGTCGAAAATGGACTTAAATTTCGACGTAGAGCAAAGTGGGCTGCAGATTCGGATTCGGCGTGAAAAACTACATACTGTGCATATGTCTCCTGGTAAATTCTCAAAAATGGTCAATTTTTGTAAAAATGGGCAGGCTCATTTTTTCGAGTTTTTTTCAAAAAATTTTTTTCGAGGTTGGCGTGGATATGGGGGTTTTCGAGGTCGCTGAAGCCGAATCCGACTTTAGATTTTGGCGCCGACTCTCGCCAAGCGAGATATGGCCGAAAAAAAATGAAAAATGGTCCGAAATGGACCAAAAATGGGACGTAGAGTAAAATGGACCGCAAATTCGGATTCGGCGTGAAAAATTACATACAGTACATTCGAAATTTTCTGCCATTCAGTTAGTTTTGAGTCTCTTATTGAGATTTCTGAAATCCATTAAATTGCTTTTTTTTCTTCTTGCAGATGAAATGATGAAAGCGGTTTTTCTCGGTCAGATATGGCAAAGTGAAAATGAAAAATCGTCGAAAATGGACTTAAATTTCGACGTAGAGCAAAGTGGGCTGCAGATTCGGATTCGGCGTGAAAAACTACATACTGTGCATATGTCTCCTGGTAAATTCTCAAAAATGGTCAATTTTTGTAAAAATGGGCAGGCTCATTTTTTCGAGTTTTTTTCAAAAAATTTTTTTCGAGGTTGGCGTGGATATGGGGGTTTTCGAGGTCGCTGAAGCCGAATCCGACTTTAGATTTTGGCGCCGACTCTCGCCAAGCGAGATATGGCCGAAAAAAAATGAAAAATGGTCCGAAATGGACCAAAAATGGGACGTAGAGTAAAATGGACCGCAAATTCGGATTCGGCGTGAAAAATTACATACAGTACATTCGAAATTTTCTGCCATTCAGTTAGTTTTGAGTCTCTTATTGAGATTTCTGAAATCCACTAAATTGCTTTTTTTTCTTCTTGCAGATGAAATGATGAAAGCGGTTTTTCTCGGCCAGATATGGCAAAGTGAAAATGAAAAATCGTCGAAAATGGACTTAAATTTCGACGTAGAGCAAAGTGGGCTGCAGATTCGGATTCGGCGTGAAAAACTACATACTGTGCATATGTCTCCTGGTAAATTCTCAAAAATGGTCAATTTTTGTAAAAATGGGCAGGCTCATTTTTTCGAGTTTTTTTCAAAAAATTTTTTTCGAGGTTAGAGTGGATATGGAGGTTTTCGAGGTCGCTGAAGCCGAATCCGACTTTAGATTTTGGCGCCGACTCTCGCCAAGCGAGATATGGCCGAAAAAAAATGAAAAATGGTCCGAAATGGACCAAAAATGGGACGTATAGTAAAATGGACCGCAAATTCGGATTCGGCGTGAAAAATTACATACAGTACATTCGAAATTTTCTGCCATTCAGTTAGTTTTGAGTCTCTTATTGAGATTTCTGAAATCCACTAAATTGCTTTTTTTTCTTCTTGCAGATGAAATGATGAAAGCGGTTTTTCTCGGCCAGATATGGCAAAGTGAAAATGAAAAATCGTCGAAAATGGACTTAAATTGCGACGTAGAGCAAAGTGGGCTGCAGATTCGGATTCGGCGTGAAAAACTACTTACTTTGCATATGTCTGCTGGTAAATTCTCAAAAATGGTAAATTTTTGAAAAAATGGGCAGGCTCATTTTTTCGATTTTTTTTTTTAAATTTTTTTCGAGGTTGGCGTGGATATGGGGGTTTTCGAGGTCGCTGAAGCCGAATCCGACTTTAGATTTTGGCGCCGACTCTCGCCAAGCGAGATATGGCCGAAAAAAAATGAAAAATGGTCCGAAATGGACCAAAAATGGGACGTAGAGTAAAATGGACCGCAAATTCGGATTCGGCGTGAAAAATTACATACAGTACGTTCGAAATTTTCTGCCATTCAGTTAGTTTTGAGTCTCTTATTGAGATTTCTGAAATCCACTAAATTGCTTTTTTTTCTTCTTGCAGATGAAATGATGAAAGCGGTTTTTCTCGGCCAGATATGGCAAAGTGAAAATGAAAAATTGTCGAAAATGGACTTAAATTTCGACGTAGAGCAAAGTGGGCTGCAGATTCGGATTCGGCGTGAAAAACTACATACTGTGCATATGTCTCCTGGTAAATTCTCAAAAATGGTCAATTTTTGTAAAAATGGGCAGGCTCATTTTTTCGAGTTTTTTTCAAAAAATTTTTTTCGAGGTTGGCGTGGATATGGGGGTTTTCGAGGTCGCTGAAGCCGAATCCGACTTTAGATTTTGGCGCCGACTCTCGCCAAGCGAGATATGGCCGAAGAAAAATGAAAAATGGTCCGAAATGGACCAAAAATGGGACGTAGAGTAAAATGGACCGCAAATTCGGATTCGGCGTGAAAAATTACATACAGTACATTCGAAATTTTCTGCCATTCAGTTAGTTTTGAGTCTCTTATTGAGATTTCTGAAATCCACTAAATTGCTTTTTTTTCTTCTTGCAGATGAAATGATGAAAGCGGTTTTTCTCGGTCAGATATGGCAAAGTGAAAATGAAAAATCGTCGAAAATGGACTTAAATTTCGACGTAGAGCAAAGTGGGCTGCAGATTCGGATTCGGCGTGAAAAACTACATACTGTGCATATGTCTCCTGGTAAATTCTCAAAAATGGTCAATTTTTGTAAAAATGGGCAGGCTCATTTTTTCGAGTTTTTTTCAAAAAATTTTTTTCGAGGTTGGCGTGGATATGGGGGTTTTCGAGGTCGCTGAAGCCGAATCCGACTTTAGATTTTGGCGCCGACTCTCGCCAAGCGAGATATGGCCGAAAAAAAATGAAAAATGGTCCGAAATGGACCAAAAATGGGACGTAGAGTAAAATGGACCGCAAATTCGGATTCGGCGTGAAAAATTACATACAGTACATTCGAAATTTTCTGCCATTCAGTTAGTTTTGAGTCTCTTATTGAGATTTCTGAAATCCACTAAATTGCTTTTTTTTCTTCTTGCAGATGAAATGATGAAAGCGGTTTTTCTCGGCCAGATATGGCAAAGTGAAAATGAAAAATCGTCGAAAATGGACTTAAATTTCGACGTAGAGCAAAGTGGGCTGCAGATTCGGATTCGGCGTGAAAAACTACATACTGTGCATATGTCTCCTGGTAAATTCTCAAAAATGGTCAATTTTTGTAAAAATGGGCAGGCTCATTTTTTCGAGTTTTTTTCAAAAAATTTTTTTCGAGGTTGGCGTGGATATGGGGGTTTTCGAGGTCGCTGAAGCCGAATCCGACTTTAGATTTTGGCGCCGACTCTCGCCAAGCGAGATATGGCCGAAAAAAAATGAAAAATGGTCCGAAATGGACCAAAAATGGGACGTAGAGTAAAATGGACCGCAAATTCGGATTCGGCGTGAAAAATTACATACAGTACATTCGAAATTTTCTGCCATTCAGTTAGTTTTGAGTCTCTTATTGAGATTTCTGAAATCCACTAAATTGCTTTTTTTTCTTCTTGCAGATGAAATGATGAAAGCGGTTTTTCTCGGCCAGATATGGCAAAGTGAAAATGAAAAATCGTCGAAAATGGACTTAAATTGCGACGTAGAGCAAAGTGGGCTGCAGATTCGGATTCGGCGTGAAAAACTACTTACTTTGCATATGTCTGCTGGTAAATTCTCAAAAATGGTAAATTTTTGAAAAAATGGGCAGGCTCATTTTTTCGATTTTTTTTTTTAAATTTTTTTCGAGGTTGGCGTGGATATGGGGGTTTTCGAGGTCGCTGAAGCCGAATCCGACTTTAGATTTTGGCGCCGACTCTCGCCAAGCGAGATATGGCCGAAAAAAAATGAAAAATGGTCCGAAATGGACCAAAAATGGGACGTAGAGTAAAATGGACCGCAAATTCGGATTCGGCGTGAAAAATTACATACAGTACGTTCGAAATTTTCTGCCATTCAGTTAGTTTTGAGTCTCTTATTGAGATTTCTGAAATCCACTAAATTGCTTTTTTTTCTTCTTGCAGATGAAATGATGAAAGCGGTTTTTCTCGGCCAGATATGGCAAAGTGAAAATGAAAAATTGTCGAAAATGGACTTAAATTTCGACGTAGAGCAAAGTGGGCTGCAGATTCGGATTCGGCGTGAAAAACTACATACTGTGCATATGTCTCCTGGTAAATTCTCAAAAATGGTCAATTTTTGTAAAAATGGGCAGGCTCATTTTTTCGAGTTTTTTTCAAAAAATTTTTTTCGAGGTTGGCGTGGATATGGGGGTTTTCGAGGTCGCTGAAGCCGAATCCGACTTTAGATTTTGGCGCCGACTCTCGCCAAGCGAGATATGGCCGAAGAAAAATGAAAAATGGTCCGAAATGGACCAAAAATGGGACGTAGAGTAAAATGGACCGCAAATTCGGATTCGGCGTGAAAAATTACATACAGTACATTCGAAATTTTCTGCCATTCAGTTAGTTTTGAGTCTCTTATTGAGATTTCTGAAATCCACTAAATTGCTTTTTTTTCTTCTTGCAGATGAAATGATGAAAGCGGTTTTTCTCGGTCAGATATGGCAAAGTGAAAATGAAAAATCGTCGAAAATGGACTTAAATTTCGACGTAGAGCAAAGTGGGCTGCAGATTCGGATTCGGCGTGAAAAACTACATACTGTGCATATGTCTCCTGGTAAATTCTCAAAAATGGTCAATTTTTGTAAAAATGGGCAGGCTCATTTTTTCGAGTTTTTTTCAAAAAATTTTTTTCGAGGTTGGCGTGGATATGGGGGTTTTCGAGGTCGCTGAAGCCGAATCCGACTTTAGATTTTGGCGCCGACTCTCGCCAAGCGAGATATGGCCGAAAAAAAATGAAAAATGGTCCGAAATGGACCAAAAATGGGACGTAGAGTAAAATGGACCGCAAATTCGGATTCGGCGTGAAAAATTACATACAGTACATTCGAAATTTTCTGCCATTCAGTTAGTTTTGAGTCTCTTATTGAGATTTCTGAAATCCACTAAATTGCTTTTTTTTCTTCTTGCAGATGAAATGATGAAAGCGGTTTTTCTCGGCCAGATATGGCAAAGTGAAAATGAAAAATCGTCGAAAATGGACTTAAATTTCGACGTAGAGCAAAGTGGGCTGCAGATTCGGATTCGGCGTGAAAAACTACATACTGTGCATATGTCTCCTGGTAAATTCTCAAAAATGGTCAATTTTTGTAAAAATGGGCAGGCTCATTTTTTCGAGTTTTTTTCAAAAAATTTTTTTCGAGGTTGGCGTGGATATGGGGGTTTTCGAGGTCGCTGAAGCCGAATCCGACTTTAGATTTTGGCGCCGACTCTCGCCAAGCGAGATATGGCCGAAAAAAAATGAAAAATGGTCCGAAATGGACCAAAAATGGGACGTAGAGTAAAATGGACCGCAAATTCGGATTCGGCGTGAAAAATTACATACAGTACATTCGAAATTTTCTGCCATTCAGTTAGTTTTGAGTCTCTTATTGAGATTTCTGAAATCCACTAAATTGCTTTTTTTTCTTCTTGCAGATGAAATGATGAAAGCGGTTTTTCTCGGCCAGATATGGCAAAGTGAAAATGAAAAATCGTCGAAAATGGACTTAAATTTCGACGTAGAGCAAAGTGGGCTGCAGATTCGGATTCGGCGTGAAAAACTACATACTGTGCATATGTCTCCTGGTAAATTCTCAAAAATGGTCAATTTTTGTAAAAATGGGCAGGCTCATTTTTTCGAGTTTTTTTCAAAAAATTTTTTTCGAGGTTGGCGTGGATATGGGGGTTTTCGAGGTCGCTGAAGCCGAATCCGACTTTAGATTTTGGCGCCGACTCTCGCCAAGCGAGATATGGCCGAAGAAAAATGAAAAATGGTCCGAAATGGACCAAAAATGGGACGTAGAGTAAAATGGACCGCAAATTCGGATTCGGCGTGAAAAATTACATACAGTACATTCGAAATTTTCTGCCATTCAGTTAGTTTTGAGTCTCTTATTGAGATTTCTGAAATCCACTAAATTGCTTTTTTTTCTTCTTGCAGATGAAATGATGAAAGCGGTTTTTCTCGGCCAGATATGGCAAAGTGAAAATGAAAAATCGTCGAAAATGGACTTAAATTTCGACGTAGAGCAAAGTGGGCTGCAGATTCGGATTCGGCGTGAAAAACTACATACTGTGCATATGTCTCCTGGTAAATTCTCAAAAATGGTCAATTTTTGTAAAAATGGGCAGGCTCATTTTTTCGAGTTTTTTTCAAAAAATTTTTTTCGAGGTTGGCGTGGATATGGGGGTTTTCGAGGTCGCTGAAGCCGAATCCGACTTTAGATTTTGGCGCCGACTCTCGCCAAGCGAGATATGGCCGAAAAAAAATGAAAAATGGTCCGAAATGGACCAAAAATGGGACGTAGAGTAAAATGGACCGCAAATTCGGATTCGGCGTGAAAAATTACATACAGTACATTCGAAATTTTCTGCCATTCAGTTAGTTTTGAGTCTCTTATTGAGATTTCTGAAATCCACTAAATTGCTTTTTTTTCTTCTTGCAGATGAAATGATGAAAGCGGTTTTTCTCGGCCAGATATGGCAAAGTGAAAATGAAAAATCGTCGAAAATGGACTTAAATTTCGACGTAGAGCAAAGTGGGCTGCAGATTCGGATTCGGCGTGAAAAACTACATACTGTGCATATGTCTCCTGGTAAATTCTCAAAAATGGTCAATTTTTGTAAAAATGGGCAGGCTCATTTTTTCGAGTTTTTTTCAAAAAATTTTTTTCGAGGTTGGCGTGGATATGGGGGTTTTCGAGGTCGCTGAAGCCGAATCCGACTTTAGATTTTGGCGCCGACTCTCGCCAAGCGAGATATGGCCGAAAAAAAATGAAAAATGGTACGAAATGGACCAAAAATGGGACGTAGAGTAAAATGGACCGCAAATTCGGATTCGGCGTGAAAAATTACATACAGTACATTCGAAATTTTCTGCCATTCAGTTAGTTTTGAGTCTCTTATTGAGATTTCTGAAATCCACTAAATTGCTTTTTTTTCTTCTTGCAGATGAAATGATGAAAGCGGTTTTTCTCGGTCAGATATGGCAAAGTGAAAATGAAAAATCGTCGAAAATGGACTTAAATTTCGACGTAGAGCAAAGTTGGCTGCAGATTCGGATTCGGCGTGAAAAACTACATACTGTGCATATGTCTCCTGGTAAATTCTCAAAAATGGTCAATTTTTGTAAAAATGGGCAGGCTCATTTTTTCGAGTTTTTTTCAAAAAATTTTTTTCGAGGTTGGCGTGGATATGGGGGTTTTCGAGGTCGCTGAAGCCGAATCCGACTTTAGATTTTGGCGCCGACTCTCGCCAAGCGAGATATGGCCGAAAAAAAATGAAAAATGGTCCGAAATGGACCAAAAATGGGACGTAGAGTAAAATGGACCGCAAATTCGGATTCGGCGTGAAAAATTACATACAGTACATTCGAAATTTTCTGCCATTCAGTTAGTTTTGAGTCTCTTATTGAGATTTCTGAAATCCACTAAATTGCTTTTTTTTCTTCTTGCAGATGAAATGATGAAAGCGGTTTTTCTCGGCCAGATATGGCAAAGTGAAAATGAAAAATCGTCGAAAATGGACTTAAATTTCGACGTAGAGCAAAGTGGGCTGCAGATTCGGATTCGGCGTGAAAAACTACATACTGTGCATATGTCTCCTGGTAAATTCTCAAAAATGGTCAATTTTTGTAAAAATGGGCAGGCTCATTTTTTCGAGTTTTTTTCAAAAAATTTTTTTCGAGGTTGGCGTGGATATGGGGGTTTTCGAGGTCGCTGAAGCCGAATCCGACTTTAGATTTTGGCGCCGACTCTCGCCAAGCGAGATATGGCCGAAAAAAAATGAAAAATGGTCCGAAATGGACCAAAAATGGGACGTAGAGTAAAATGGACCGCAAATTCGGATTCGGCGTGAAAAATTACATACAGTACATTCGAAATTTTCTGCCATTCAGTTAGTTTTGAGTCTCTTATTGAGATTTCTGAAATCCACTAAATTGCTTTTTTTTCTTCTTGCAGATGAAATGATGAAAGCGGTTTTTCTCGGCCAGATATGGCAAAGTGAAAATGAAAAATCGTCGAAAATGGACTTAAATTTCGACGTAGAGCAAAGTGGGCTGCAGATTCGGATTCGGCGTGAAAAACTACATACTGTGCATATGTCTCCTGGTAAATTCTCAAAAATGGTCAATTTTTGTAAAAATGGGCAGGCTCATTTTTTCGAGTTTTTTTCAAAAAATTTTTTTCGAGGTTGGCGTGGATATGGGGGTTTTCGAGGTCGCTGAAGCCGAATCCGACTTTAGATTTTGGCGCCGACTCTCGCCAAGCGAGATATGGCCGAAGAAAAATGAAAAATGGTCCGAAATGGACCAAAAATGGGACGTAGAGTAAAATGGACCGCAAATTCGGATTCGGCGTGAAAAATTACATACAGTACATTCGAAATTTTCTGCCATTCAGTTAGTTTTGAGTCTCTTATTGAGATTTCTGAAATCCACTAAATTGCTTTTTTTTCTTCTTGCAGATGAAATGATGAAAGCGGTTTTTCTCGGTCAGATATGGCAAAGTGAAAATGAAAAATCGTCGAAAATGGACTTAAATTTCGACGTAGAGCAAAGTGGGCTGCAGATTCGGATTCGGCGTGAAAAACTACATACTGTGCATATGTCTCCTGGTAAATTCTCAAAAATGGTCAATTTTTGTAAAAATGGGCAGGCTCATTTTTTCGAGTTTTTTTCAAAAAATTTTTTTCGAGGTTGGCGTGGATATGGGGGTTTTCGAGGTCGCTGAAGCCGAATCCGACTTTAGATTTTGGCGCCGACTCTCGCCAAGCGAGATATGGCCGAAGAAAAATGAAAAATGGTCCGAAATGGACCAAAAATGGGACGTAGAGTAAAATGGACCGCAAATTCGGATTCGGCGTGAAAAATTACATACAGTACATTCGAAATTTTCTGCCATTCAGTTAGTTTTGAGTCTCTTATTGAGATTTCTGAAATCCACTAAATTGCTTTTTTTTCTTCTTGCAGATGAAATGATGAAAGCGGTTTTTCTCGGCCAGATATGGCAAAGTGAAAATGAAAAATCGTCGAAAATGGACTTAAATTTCGACGTAGAGCAAAGTGGGCTGCAGATTCGGATTCGGCGTGAAAAACTACATACTGTGCATATGTCTCCTGGTAAATTCTCAAAAATGGTCAATTTTTGTAAAAATGGGCAGGCTCATTTTTTCGAGTTTTTTTCAAAAAATTTTTTTCGAGGTTGGCGTGGATATGGGGGTTTTCGAGGTCGCTGAAGCCGAATCCGACTTTAGATTTTGGCGCCGACTCTCGCCAAGCGAGATATGGCCGAAGAAAAATGAAAAATGGTCCGAAATGGACCAAAAATGGGACGTAGAGTAAAATGGACCGCAAATTCGGATTCGGCGTGAAAAATTACATACAGTACATTCGAAATTTTCTGCCATTCAGTTAGTTTTGAGTCTCTTATTGAGATTTCTGAAATCCACTAAATTGCTTTTTTTTCTTCTTGCAGATGAAATGATGAAAGCGGTTTTTCTCGGCCAGATATGGCAAAGTGAAAATGAAAAATCGTCGAAAATGGACTTAAATTTCGACGTAGAGCAAAGTGGGCTGCAGATTCGGATTCGGCGTGAAAAACTACATAGTGTGCATATGTCTCCTGGTAAATTCTCAAAAATGGTCAATTTTTGTAAAAATGGGCAGGCTCATTTTTTCGAGTTTTTTTCAAAAAATTTTTTTCGAGGTTGGCGTGGATATGGGGGTTTTCGAGGTCGCTGAAGCCGAATCCGACTTTAGATTTTGGCGCCGACTCTCGCCAAGCGAGATATGGCCGAAGAAAAATGAAAAATGGTCCGAAATGGACCAAAAATGGGACGTAGAGTAAAATGGACCGCAAATTCGGATTCGGCGTGAAAAATTACATACAGTACATTCGAAATTTTCTGCCATTCAGTTAGTTTTGAGTCTCTTATTGAGATTTCTGAAATCCACTAAATTGCTTTTTTTTCTTCTTGCAGATGAAATGATGAAAGCGGTTTTTCTCGGTCAGATATGGCAAAGTGAAAATGAAAAATCGTCGAAAATGGACTTAAATTTCGACGTAGAGCAAAGTGGGCTGCAGATTCGGATTCGGCGTGAAAAACTACATACTGTGCATATGTCTCCTGGTAAATTCTCAAAAATGGTCAATTTTTGTAAAAATGGGCAGGCTCATTTTTTCGAGTTTTTTTCAAAAAATTTTTTTCGAGGTTGGCGTGGATATGGGGGTTTTCGAGGTCGCTGAAGCCGAATCCGACTTTAGATTTTGGCGCCGACTCTCGCCAAGCGAGATATGGCCGAAGAAAAATGAAAAATGGTCCGAAATGGACCAAAAATGGGACGTAGAGTAAAATGGACCGCAAATTCGGATTCGGCGTGAAAAATTACATACAGTACATTCGAAATTTTCTGCCATTCAGTTAGTTTTGAGTCTCTTATTGAGATTTCTGAAATCCACTAAATTGCTTTTTTTTCTTCTTGCAGATGAAATGATGAAAGCGGTTTTTCTCGGTCAGATATGGCAAAGTGAAAATGAAAAATCGTCGAAAATGGACTTAAATTTCGACGTAGAGCAAAGTGGGCTGCAGATTCGGATTCGGCGTGAAAAACTACATACTGTGCATATGTCTCCTGGTAAATTCTCAAAAATGGTCAATTTTTGTAAAAATGGGCAGGCTCATTTTTTCGAGTATTTTTCAAAAAATTTTTTTCGAGGTTGGCGTGGATATGGGGGTTTTCGAGGTCGCTGAAGCCGAATCCGACTTTAGATTTTGGCGCCGACTCTCGCCAAGCGAGATATGGCCGAAAAAAAATGAAAAATGGTCCGAAATGGACCAAAAATGGGACGTAGAGTAAAATGGACCGCAAATTCGGATTCGGCGTGAAAAATTACATACAGTACATTCGAAATTTTCTGCCATTCAGTTAGTTTTGAGTCTCTTATTGAGATTTCTGAAATCCACTAAATTGCTTTTTTTTCTTCTTGCAGATGAAATGATGAAAGCGGTTTTTCTCGGCCAGATATGGCAAAGTGAAAATGAAAAATCGTCGAAAATGGACTTAAATTTCGACGTAGAGCAAAGTGGGCTGCAGATTCGGATTCGGCGTGAAAAACTACATACTGTGCATATGTCTTCTGGTAAATTCTCAAAAATGGTCAATTTTTGTAAAAATGGGCAGGCTCATTTTTTCGAGTTTTTTTCAAAAAATTTTTTTCGAGGTTGGCGTGGATATGGGGGTTTTCGAGGTCGCTGAAGCCGAATCCGACTTTAGATTTTGGCGCCGACTCTCGCCAAGCGAGATATGGCCGAAAAAAAATGAAAAATGGTCCGAAATGGACCGAAAATGGGACGTAGAGTAAAATGGACCGCAAATTCGGATTCGGCGTGAAAAATTACATACAGTACATTCGAAATTTTCTGCCATTCAGTTAGTTTTGAGTCTCTTATTGAGATTTCTGAAATCCACTAAATTGCTTTTTTTTCTTCTTGCAGATGAAATGATGAAAGCGGTTTTTCTCGGCCAGATATGGCAAAGTGAAAATGAAAAATCGTCGAAAATGGACTTAAATTTCGACGTAGAGCAAAGTGGGCTGCAGATTCGGATTCGGCGTGAAAAACTACATACTGTGCATATGTCTTCTGGTAAATTCTCAAAAATGGTCAATTTTTGTAAAAATGGGCAGGCTCATTTTTTCGAGTTTTTTTCAAAAAATTTTTTTCGAGGTTGGCGTGGATATGGGGGTTTTCGAGGTCGCTGAAGCCGAATCCGACTTTAGATTTTGGCGCCGACTCTCGCCAAGCGAGATATGGCCGAAGAAAAATGAAAAATGGTCCGAAATGGACCAAAAATGGGACGTAGAGTAAAATGGACCGCAAATTCGGATTCGGCGTGAAAAATTACATACAGTACATTCGAAATTTTCTGCCATTCAGTTAGTTTTGAGTCTCTTATTGAGATTTCTGAAATCCACTAAATTGCTTTTTTTTCTTCTTGCAGATGAAATGATGAAAGCGGTTTTTCTCGGTCAGATATGGCAAAGTGAAAATGAAAAATCGTCGAAAATGGACTTAAATTTCGACGTAGAGCAAAGTGGGCTGCAGATTCGGATTCGGCGTGAAAAACTACATACTGTGCATATGTCTCCTGGTAAATTCTCAAAAATGGTCAATTTTTGTAAAAATGGGCAGGCTCATTTTTTCGAGTTTTTTTCAAAAAAGTTTTTTCGAGGTTGGCGTGGATATGGGGGTTTTCGAGGTCGCTGAAGCCGAATCCGACTTTAGATTTTGGCGCCGACTCTCGCCAAGCGAGATATGGCCGAAGAAAAATGAAAAATGGTCCGAAATGGACCAAAAATGGGACGTAGAGTAAAATGGACCGCAAATTCGGATTCGGCGTGAAAAATTACATACAGTACATTCGAAATTTTCTGCCATTCAGTTAGTTTTGAGTCTCTTATTGAGATTTCTGAAATCCACTAAATTGCTTTTTTTTCTTCTTGCAGATGAAATGATGAAAGCGGTTTTTCTCGGTCAGATATGGCAAAGTGAAAATGAAAAATCGTCGAAAATGGACTTAAATTTCGACGTAGAGCAAAGTGGGCTGCAGATGCGGATTCGGCGTGAAAAACTACATACTGTGCATATGTCTCCTGGTAAATTCTCAAAAATGGTCAATTTTTGTAAAAATGGGCAGGCTCATTTTTTCGAGTTTTTTTCAAAAAATTTTTTTCGAGGTTGGCGTGGATATGGGGGTTTTCGAGGTCGCTGAAGCCGAATCCGACTTTAGATTTTGGCGCCGACTCTCGCCAAGCGAGATATGGCCGAAGAAAAATGAAAAATGGTCCGAAATGGACCAAAAATGGGACGTAGAGTAAAATGGACCGCAAATTCGGATTCGGCGTGAAAAATTACATACAGTACATTCGAAATTTTCTGCCATTCAGTTAGTTTTGAGTCTCTTATTGAGATTTCTGAAATCCACTAAATTGCTTTTTTTTCTTCTTGCAGATGAAATGATGAAAGCGGTTTTTCTCGGCCAGATATGGCAAAGTGAAAATGAAAAATCGTCGAAAATGGACTTAAATTTCGACGTAGAGCAAAGTGGGCTGCAGATTCGGATTCGGCGTGAAAAACTACATACTGTGCATATGTCTCCTGGTAAATTCTCAAAAATGGTCAATTTTTGTAAAAATGGGCACGCTCATTTTTTCGAGTTTTTTTCAAAAAATTTTTTTCGAGGTTGGCGTGGATATGGGGGTTTTCGAGGTCGCTGAAGCCGAATCCGACTTTAGATTTTGGCGCCGACTCTCGCCAAGCGAGATATGGCCGAAAAAAAATGAAAAATGGTCCGAAATGGACCAAAAATGGGACGTAGAGTAAAATGGACCGCAAATTCGGATTCGGCGTGAAAAATTACATACAGTACATTCGAAATTTTCTGCCATTCAGTTAGTTTTGAGTCTCTTATTGAGAATTCTGAAATCCACTAAATTGCTTTTTTTTCTTCTTGCAGATGAAATGATGAAAGCGGTTTTTCTCGGCCAGATATGGCAAAGTGAAAATGAAAAATCGTCGAAAATGGACTTAAATTTCGACGTAGAGCAAAGTGGGCTGCAGATTCGGATTCGGCGTGAAAAACTACATACTGTGCATATGTCTTCTGGTAAATTCTCAAAAATGGTCAATTTTTGTAAAAATGGGCAGGCTCATTTTTTCGAGTTTTTTTCAAAAAATTTTTTTCGAGGTTGGCGTGGATATGGGGGTTTTCGAGGTCGCTGAAGCCGAATCCGACTTTAGATTTTGGCGCCGACTCTCGCCAAGCGAGATATGGCCGAAGAAAAATGAAAAATGGTCCGAAATGGACCAAAAATGGGACGTAGAGTAAAATGGACCGCAAATTCGGATTCGGCGTGAAAAATTACATACAGTACATTCGAAATTTTCTGCCATTCAGTTAGTTTTGAGTCTCTTATTGAGATTTCTGAAATCGACTAAATTGCTTTTTTTTCTTCTTGCAGATGAAATGATGAAAGCGGTTTTTCTCGGTCAGATATGGCAAAGTGAAAATGAAAAATCGTCGAAAATGGACTTAAATTTCGACGTAGAGCAAAGTGGGCTGCAGATTCGGATTCGGCGTGAAAAACTACATACTGTGCATATGTCTCCTGGTAAATTCTCAAAAATGGTCAATTTTTGTAAAAATGGGCAGGCTCATTTTTTCGAGTTTTTTTCAAAAAATTTTTTTCGAGGTTGGCGTGGATATGGGGGTTTTCGAGGTCGCTGAAGCCGAATCCGACTTTAGATTTTGGCGCCGACTCTCGCCAAGCGAGATATGGCCGAAGAAAAATGAAAAATGGTCCGAAATGGACCAAAAATGGGACGTAGAGTAAAATGGACCGCAAATTCGGATTCGGCGTGAAAAATTACATACAGTACATTCGAAATTTTCTGCCATTCAGTTAGTTTTGAGTCTCTTATTGAGATTTCTGAAATCCACTAAATTGCTTTTTTTTCTTCTTGCAGATGAAATGATGAAAGCGGTTTTTCTCGGTCAGATATGGCAAAGTGAAAATGAAAAATCGTCGAAAATGGACTTAAATTTCGACGTAGAGCAAAGTGGGCTGCAGATTCGGATTCGGCGTGAAAAACTACATACTGTGCATATGTCTCCTGGTAAATTCTCAAAAATGGTCAATTTTTGTAAAAATGGGCAGGCTCATTTTTTCGAGTTTTTTTCAAAAAATTTTTTTCGAGGTTGGCGTGGATATGGGGGTTTTCGAGGTCGCTGAAGCCGAATCCGACTTTAGATTTTGGCGCCGACTCTCGCCAAGCGAGATATGGCCGAAGAAAAATGAAAAATGGTCCGAAATGGACCAAAAATGGGACGTAGAGTAAAATGGACCGCAAATTCGGATTCGGCGTGAAAAATTACATACAGTACATTCGAAATTTTCTGCCATTCAGTTAGTTTTGAGTCTCTTATTGAGATTTCTGAAATCCACTAAATTGCTTTTTTTTCTTCTTGCAGATGAAATGATGAAAGCGGTTTTTCTCGGTCAGATATGGCAAAGTGAAAATGAAAAATCGTCGAAAATGGACTTAAATTTCGACGTAGAGCAAAGTGGGCTGCAGATTCGGATTCGGCGTGAAAAACTACATACTGTGCATATGTCTCCTGGTAAATTCTCAAAAATGGTCAATTTTTGTAAAAATGGGCAGGCTCATTTTTTCGAGTTTTTTTCAAAAAATTTTTTTCGAGGTTGGCGTGGATATGGGGGTTTTCG
The DNA here is from genome assembly GCA_038050395.1 of Parthenolecanium corni. Taxonomy (NCBI): domain Eukaryota; kingdom Metazoa; phylum Arthropoda; class Insecta; order Hemiptera; family Coccidae; genus Parthenolecanium; species Parthenolecanium corni. Next base: position 4,701,131 of record JBBCAQ010000002.1, read on the forward strand.
AGGTCGCTGAAGCCGAATCCGACTTTAGATTTTGGCGCCGACTCTCGCCAAGCGAGATATGGCCGAAGAAAAATGAAAAATGGTCCGAAATGGACCAAAAATGGGACGTAGAGTAAAATGGACCGCAAATTCGGATTCGGCGTGAAAAATTACATACAGTACATTCGAAATTTTCTGCCATTCAGTTAGTTTTGAGTCTCTTATTGAGATTTCTGAAATCCACTAAATTGCTTTTTTTTCTTCTTGCAGATGAAATGATGAAAGCGGTTTTTCTCGGTCAGATATGGCAAAGTGAAAATGAAAAATCGTCGAAAATGGACTTAAATTTCGACGTAGAGCAAAGTGGGCTGCAGATTCGGATTCGGCGTGAAAAACTACATACTGTGCATATGTCTCCTGGTAAATTCTCAAAAATGGTCAATTTTTGTAAAAATGGGCAGGCTCATTTTTTCGAGTTTTTTTCAAAAAATTTTTTTCGAGGTTGGCGTGGATATGGGGGTTTTCGAGGTCGCTGAAGCCGAATCCGACTTTAGATTTTGGCGCCGACTCTCGCCAAGCGAGATATGGCCGAAGAAAAATGAAAAATGGTCCGAAATGGACCAAAAATGGGACGTAGAGTAAAATGGACCGCAAATTCGGATTCGGCGTGAAAAATTACATACAGTACATTCGAAATTTTCTGCCATTCAGTTAGTTTTGAGTCTCTTATTGAGATTTCTGAAATCCACTAAATTGCTTTTTTTTCTTCTTGCAGATGAAATGATGAAAGCGGTTTTTCTCGGTCAGATATGGCAAAGTGAAAATGAAAAATCGTCGAAAATGGACTTAAATTTCGACGTAGAGCAAAGTGGGCTGCAGATTCGGATTCGGCGTGAAAAACTACATACTGTGCATATGTCTCCTGGTAAATTCTCAAAAATGGTCAATTTTTGTAAAAATGGGCAGGCTCATTTTTTCGAGTTTTTTTCAAAAAATTTTTTTCGAGGTTGGCGTGGATATGGGGGTTTTCGAGGTCGCTGAAGCCGAATCCGACTTTAGATTTTGGCGCCGACTCTCGCCAAGCGAGATATGGCCGAAGAAAAATGAAAAATGGTCCGAAATGGACCAAAAATGGGACGTAGAGTAAAATGGACCGCAAATTCGGATTCGGCGTGAAAAATTACATACAGTACATTCGAAATTTTCTGCCATTCAGTTAGTTTTGAGTCTCTTATTGAGATTTCTGAAATCCACTAAATTGCTTTTTTTTCTTCTTGCAGATGAAATGATGAAAGCGGTTTTTCTCGGTCAGATATGGCAAAGTGAAAATGAAAAATCGTCGAAAATGGACTTAAATTTCGACGTAGAGCAAAGTGGGCTGCAGATTCGGATTCGGCGTGAAAAACTACATACTGTGCATATGTCTCCTGGTAAATTCTCAAAAATGGTCAATTTTTGTAAAAATGGGCAGGCTCATTTTTTCGAGTTTTTTTCAAAAAAGTTTTTTCGAGGTTGGCGTGGATATGGGGGTTTTCGAGGTCGCTGAAGCCGAATCCGACTTTAGATTTTGGCGCCGACTCTCGCCAAGCGAGATATGGCCGAAGAAAAATGAAAAATGGTCCGAAATGGACCAAAAATGGGACGTAGAGTAAAATGGACCGCAAATTCGGATTCGGCGTGAAAAATTACATACAGTACATTCGAAATTTTCTGCCATTCAGTTAGTTTTGAGTCTCTTATTGAGATTTCTGAAATCCACTAAATTGCTTTTTTTTCTTCTTGCAGATGAAATGATGAAAGCGGTTTTTCTCGGTCAGATATGGCAAAGTGAAAATGAAAAATCGTCGAAAATGGACTTAAATTTCGACGTAGAGCAAAGTGGGCTGCAGATTCGGATTCGGCGTGAAAAACTACATACTGTGCATATGTCTCCTGGTAAATTCTCAAAAATGGTCAATTTTTGTAAAAATGGGCAGGCTCATTTTTTCGAGTTTTTTTCAAAAAATTTTTTTCGAGGTTGGCGTGGATATGGGGGTTTTCGAGGTCGCTGAAGCCGAATCCGACTTTAGATTTTGGCGCCGACTCTCGCCAAGCGAGATATGGCCGAAGAAAAATGAAAAATGGTCCGAAATGGACCAAAAATGGGACGTAGAGTAAAATGGACCGCAAATTCGGATTCGGCGTGAAAAATTACATACAGTACATTCGAAATTTTCTGCCATTCAGTTAGTTTTGAGTCTCTTATTGAGATTTCTGAAATCCACTAAATTGCTTTTTTTTCTTCTTGCAGATGAAATGATGAAAGCGGTTTTTCTCGGCCAGATATGGCAAAGTGAAAATGAAAAATTGTCGAAAATGGACTTAAATTTCGACGTAGAGCAAAGTGGGCTGCAGATTCGGATTCGGCGTGAAAAACTACATACTGTGCATATGTCTTCTGGTAAATTCTCAAAAATGGTCAATTTTTGTAAAAATGGGCAGGCTCATTTTTTCGAGTTTTTTTCAAAAAATTTTTTTCGAGGTTGGCGTGGATATGGGGGTTTTCGAGGTCGCTGAAGCCGAATCCGACTTTAGATTTTGGCGCCGACTCTCGCCAAGCGAGATATGGCCGAAGAAAAATGAAAAATGGTCCGAAATGGACCAAAAATGGGACGTAGAGTAAAATGGACCGCAAATTCGGATTCGGCGTGAAAAATTACATACAGTACATTCGAAATTTTCTGCCATTCAGTTAGTTTTGAGTCTCTTATTGAGATTTCTGAAATCCACTAAATTGCTTTTTTTTCTTCTTGCAGATGAAATGATGAAAGCGGTTTTTCTCGGTCAGATATGGCAAAGTGAAAATGAAAAATCGTCGAAAATGGACTTAAATTTCGACGTAGAGCAAAGTGGGCTGCAGATTCGGATTCGGCGTGAAAAACTACATACTGTGCATATGTCTCCTGGTAAATTCTCAAAAATGGTCAATTTTTGTAAAAATGGGCAGGCTCATTTTTTCGAGTTTTTTTCAAAAAATTTTTTTCGAGGTTGGCGTGGATATGGGGGTTTTCGAGGTCGCTGAAGCCGAATCCGACTTTAGATTTTGGCGCCGACTCTCGCCAAGCGAGATATGGCCGAAGAAAAATGAAAAATGGTCCGAAATGGACCAAAAATGGGACGTAGAGTAAAATGGACCGCAAATTCGGATTCGGCGTGAAAAATTACATACAGTACATTCGAAATTTTCTGCCATTCAGTTAGTTTTGAGTCTCTTATTGAGATTTCTGAAATCCACTAAATTGCTTTTTTTTCTTCTTGCAGATGAAATGATGAAAGCGGTTTTTCTCGGTCAGATATGGCAAAGTGAAAATGAAAAATCGTCGAAAATGGACTTAAATTTCGACGTAGAGCAAAGTGGGCTGCAGATTCGGATTCGGCGTGAAAAACTACATACTGTGCATATGTCTCCTGGTAAATTCTCAAAAATGGTCAATTTTTGTAAAAATGGGCAGGCTCATTTTTTCGAGTTTTTTTCAAAAAATTTTTTTCGAGGTTGGCGTGGATATGGGGGTTTTCGAGGTCGCTGAAGCCGAATCCGACTTTAGATTTTGGCGCCGACTCTCGCCAAGCGAGATATGGCCGAAGAAAAATGAAAAATGGTCCGAAATGGACCAAAAATGGGACGTAGAGTAAAATGGACCGCAAATTCGGATTCGGCGTGAAAAATTACATACAGTACATTCGAAATTTTCTGCCATTCAGTTAGTTTTGAGTCTCTTATTGAGATTTCTGAAATCCACTAAATTGCTTTTTTTTCTTCTTGCAGATGAAATGATGAAAGCGGTTTTTCTCGGTCAGATATGGCAAAGTGAAAATGAAAAATCGTCGAAAATGGACTTAAATTTCGACGTAGAGCAAAGTGGGCTGCAGATTCGGATTCGGCGTGAAAAACTACATACTGTGCATATGTCTCCTGGTAAATTCTCAAAAATGGTCAATTTTTGTAAAAATGGGCAGGCTCATTTTTTCGAGTTTTTTTCAAAAAAGTTTTTTCGAGGTTGGCGTGGATATGGGGGTTTTCGAGGTCGCTGAAGCCGAATCCGACTTTAGATTTTGGCGCCGACTCTCGCCAAGCGAGATATGGCCGAAGAAAAATGAAAAATGGTCCGAAATGGACCAAAAATGGGACGTAGAGTAAAATGGACCGCAAATTCGGATTCGGCGTGAAAAATTACATACAGTACATTCGAAATTTTCTGCCATTCAGTTAGTTTTGAGTCTCTTATTGAGATTTCTGAAATCCACTAAATTGCTTTTTTTTCTTCTTGCAGATGAAATGATGAAAGCGGTTTTTCTCGGTCAGATATGGCAAAGTGAAAATGAAAAATCGTCGAAAATGGACTTAAATTTCGACGTAGAGCAAAGTGGGCTGCAGATTCGGATTCGGCGTGAAAAACTACATACTGTGCATATGTCTCCTGGTAAATTCTCAAAAATGGTCAATTTTTGTAAAAATGGGCAGGCTCATTTTTTCGAGTTTTTTTCAAAAAATTTTTTTCGAGGTTGGCGTGGATATGGGGGTTTTCGAGGTCGCTGAAGCCGAATCCGACTTTAGATTTTGGCGCCGACTCTCGCCAAGCGAGATATGGCCGAAAAAAAATGAAAAATGGTCCGAAATGGACCAAAAATGGGACGTAGAGTAAAATGGACCGCAAATTCGGATTCGGCGTGAAAAATTACATACAGTACATTCGAAATTTTCTGCCATTCAGTTAGTTTTGAGTCTCTTATTGAGATTTCTGAAATCCACTAAATTGCTTTTTTTTCTTCTTGCAGATGAAATGATGAAAGCGGTTTTTCTCGGCCAGATATGGCAAAGTGAAAATGAAAAATCGTCGAAAATGGACTTAAATTTCGACGTAGAGCAAAGTGGGCTGCAGATTCGGATTCGGCGTGAAAAACTACATACTGTGCATATGTCTCCTGGTAAATTCTCAAAAATGGTCAATTTTTGTAAAAATGGGCACGCTCATTTTTTCGAGTTTTTTTCAAAAAATTTTTTTCGAGGTTGGCGTGGATATGGGGGTTTTCGAGGTCGCTGAAGCCGAATCCGACTTTAGATTTTGGCGCCGACTCTCGCCAAGCGAGATATGGCCGAAAAAAAATGAAAAATGGTCCGAAATGGACCAAAAATGGGACGTAGAGTAAAATGGACCGCAAATTCGGATTCGGCGTGAAAAATTACATACAGTACATTCGAAATTTTCTGCCATTCAGTTAGTTTTGAGTCTCTTATTGAGATTTCTGAAATCCACTAAATTGCTTTTTTTTCTTCTTGCAGATGAAATGATGAAAGCGGTTTTTCTCGGCCAGATATGGCAAAGTGAAAATGAAAAATCGTCGAAAATGGACTTAAATTTCGACGTAGAGCAAAGTGGGCTGCAGATTCGGATTCGGCGTGAAAAACTACATACTGTGCATATGTCTTCTGGTAAATTCTCAAAAATGGTCAATTTTTGTAAAAATGGGCAGGCTCATTTTTTCGAGTTTTTTTCAAAAAATTTTTTTCGAGGTTGGCGTGGATATGGGGGTTTTCGAGGTCGCTGAAGCCGAATCCGACTTTAGATTTTGGCGCCGACTCTCGCCAAGCGAGATATGGCCGAAGAAAAATGAAAAATGGTCCGAAATGGACCAAAAATGGGACGTAGAGTAAAATGGACCGCAAATTCGGATTCGGCGTGAAAAATTACATACAGTACATTCGAAATTTTCTGCCATTCAGTTAGTTTTGAGTCTCTTATTGAGATTTCTGAAATCCACTAAATTGCTTTTTTTTCTTCTTGCAGATGAAATGATGAAAGCGGTTTTTCTCGGTCAGATATGGCAAAGTGAAAATGAAAAATCGTCGAAAATGGACTTAAATTTCGACGTAGAGCAAAGTGGGCTGCAGATTCGGATTCGGCGTGAAAAACTACATACTGTGCATATGTCTCCTGGTAAATTCTCAAAAATGGTCAATTTTTGTAAAAATGGGCAGGCTCATTTTTTCGAGTTTTTTTCAAAAAATTTTTTTCGAGGTTGGCGTGGATATGGGGGTTTTCGAGGTCGCTGAAGCCGAATCCGACTTTAGATTTTGGCGCCGACTCTCGCCAAGCGAGATATGGCCGAAGAAAAATGAAAAATGGTCCGAAATGGACCAAAAATGGGACGTAGAGTAAAATGGACCGCAAATTCGGATTCGGCGTGAAAAATTACATACAGTACATTCGAAATTTTCTGCCATTCAGTTAGTTTTGAGTCTCTTATTGAGATTTCTGAAATCCACTAAATTGCTTTTTTTTCTTCTTGCAGATGAAATGATGAAAGCGGTTTTTCTCGGTCAGATATGGCAAAGTGAAAATGAAAAATCGTCGAAAATGGACTTAAATTTCGACGTAGAGCAAAGTGGGCTGCAGATTCGGATTCGGCGTGAAAAACTACATACTGTGCATATGTCTCCTGGTAAATTCTCAAAAATGGTCAATTTTTGTAAAAATGGGCAGGCTCATTTTTTCGAGTTTTTTTCAAAAAATTTTTTTCGAGGTTGGCGTGGATATGGGGGTTTTCGAGGTCGCTGAAGCCGAATCCGACTTTAGATTTTGGCGCCGACTCTCGCCAAGCGAGATATGGCCGAAGAAAAATGAAAAATGGTCCGAAATGGACCAAAAATGGGACGTAGAGTAAAATGGACCGCAAATTCGGATTCGGCGTGAAAAATTACATACAGTACATTCGAAATTTTCTGCCATTCAGTTAGTTTTGAGTCTCTTATTGAGATTTCTGAAATCCACTAAATTGCTTTTTTTTCTTCTTGCAGATGAAATGATGAAAGCGGTTTTTCTCGGTCAGATATGGCAAAGTGAAAATGAAAAATCGTCGAAAATGGACTTAAATTTCGACGTAGAGCAAAGTGGGCTGCAGATTCAGATTCGGCGTGAAAAACTACATACTGTGCATATGTCTCCTGGTAAATTCTCAAAAATGGTCAATTTTTGTAAAAATGGGCAGCCTCATTTTTTCGAGTTTTTTTCAAAAAATTTTTTTCGAGGTTGGCGTGGATATGGGGGTTTTCGAGGTCGCTGAAGCCGAATCCGACTTTAGATTTTGGCGCCGACTCTCGCCAAGCGAGATATGGCCGAAGAAAAATGAAAAATGGTCCGAAATGGACCAAAAATGGGACGTAGAGTAAAATGGACCGCAAATTCGGATTCGGCGTGAAAAATTACATACAGTACATTCGAAATTTTCTGCCATTCAGTTAGTTTTGAGTCTCTTATTGAGATTTCTGAAATCCACTAAATTGCTTTTTTTTCTTCTTGCAGATGAAATGATGAAAGCGGTTTTTCTCGGTCAGATATGGCAAAGTGAAAATGAAAAATCGTCGAAAATGGACTTAAATTTCGACGTAGAGCAAAGTGGGCTGCAGATTCGGATTCGGCGTGAAAAACTACATACTGTGCATATGTCTCCTGGTAAATTCTCAAAAATGGTCAATTTTTGTAAAAATGGGCAGGCTCATTTTTTCGAGTTTTTTTCAAAAAATTTTTTTCGAGGTTGGCGTGGATATGGGGGTTTTCGAGGTCGCTGAAGCCGAATCCGACTTTAGATTTTGGCGCCGACTCTCGCCAAGCGAGATATGGCCGAAGAAAAATGAAAAATGGTCCGAAATGGACCAAAAATGGGACGTAGAGTAAAATGGACCGCAAATTCGGATTCGGCGTGAAAAATTACATACAGTACATTCGAAATTTTCTGCCATTCAGTTAGTTTTGAGTCTCTTATTGAGATTTCTGAAATCCACTAAATTGCTTTTTTTTCTTCTTGCAGATGAAATGATGAAAGCGGTTTTTCTCGGCCAGATATGGCAAAGTGAAAATGAAAAATCGTCGAAAATGGACTTAAATTTCGACGTAGAGCAAAGTGGGCTGCAGATTCGGATTCGGCGTGAAAAACTACATACTGTGCATATGTCTCCTGGTAAATTCTCAAAAATGGTCAATTTTTGTAAAAATGGGCAGGCTCATTTTTTCGAGTTTTTTTCAAAAAATTTTTTTCGAGGTTGGCGTGGATATGGGGGTTTTCGAGGTCGCTGAAGCCGAATCCGACTTTAGATTTTGGCGCCGACTCTCGCCAAGCGAGATATGGCCGAAGAAAAATGAAAAATGGTCCGAAATGGACCAAAAATGGGACGTAGAGTAAAATGGACCGCAAATTCGGATTCGGCGTGAAAAATTACATACAGTACATTCGAAATTTTCTGCCATTCAGTTAGTTTTGAGTCTCTTATTGAGATTTCTGAAATCCACTAAATTGCTTTTTTTTCTTCTTGCAGATGAAATGATGAAAGCGGTTTTTCTCGGTCAGATATGGCAAAGTGAAAATGAAAAATCGTCGAAAATGGACTTAAATTTCGACGTAGAGCAAAGTGGGCTGCAGATTCGGATTCGGCGTGAAAAACTACATACTGTGCATATGTCTCCTGGTAAATTCTCAAAAATGGTCAATTTTTGTAAAAATGGGCAGGCTCATTTTTTCGAGTTTTTTTCAAAAAATTTTTTTCGAGGTTGGCGTGGATATGGGGGTTTTCGAGGTCGCTGAAGCCGAATCCGACTTTAGATTTTGGCGCCGACTCTCGCCAAGCGAGATATGGCCGAAGAAAAATGAAAAATGGTCCGAAATGGACCAAAAATGGGACGTAGAGTAAAATGGACCGCAAATTCGGATTCGGCGTGAAAAATTACATACAGTACATTCGAAATTTTCTGCCATTCAGTTAGTTTTGAGTCTCTTATTGAGATTTCTGAAATCCACTAAATTGCTTTTTTTTCTTCTTGCAGATGAAATGATGAAAGCGGTTTTTCTCGGTCAGATATGGCAAAGTGAAAATGAAAAATCGTCGAAAATGGACTTAAATTTCGACGTAGAGCAAAGTGGGCTGCAGATTCGGATTCGGCGTGAAAAACTACATACTGTGCATATGTCTCCTGGTAAATTCTCAAAAATGGTCAATTTTTGTAAAAATGGGCAGGCTCATTTTTTCGAGTTTTTTTCAAAAAATTTTTTTCGAGGTTGGCGTGGATATGGGGGTTTTCGAGGTCGCTGAAGCCGAATCCGACTTTAGATTTTGGCGCCGACTCTCGCCAAGCGAGATATGGCCGAAGAAAAATGAAAAATGGTCCGAAATGGACCAAAAATGGGACGTAGAGTAAAATGGACCGCAAATTCGGATTCGGCGTGAAAAATTACATACAGTACATTCGAAATTTTCTGCCATTCAGTTAGTTTTGAGTCTCTTATTGAGATTTCTGAAATCCACTAAATTGCTTTTTTTTCTTCTTGCAGATGAAATGATGAAAGCGGTTTTTCTCGGTCAGATATGGCAAAGTGAAAATGAAAAATCGTCGAAAATGGACTTAAATTTCGACGTAGAGCAAAGTGGGCTGCAGATTCGGATTCGGCGTGAAAAACTACATACTGTGCATATGTCTCCTGGTAAATTCTCAAAAATGGTCAATTTTTGTAAAAATGGGCAGGCTCATTTTTTCGAGTTTTTTTCAAAAAATTTTTTTCGAGGTTGGCGTGGATATGGGGGTTTTCGAGGTCGCTGAAGCCGAATCCGACTTTAGATTTTGGCGCCGACTCTCGCCAAGCGAGATATGGCCGAAGAAAAATGAAAAATGGTCCGAAATGGACCAAAAATGGGACGTAGAGTAAAATGGACCGCAAATTCGGATTCGGCGTGAAAAATTACATACAGTACATTCGAAATTTTCTGCCATTCAGTTAGTTTTGAGTCTCTTATTGAGATTTCTGAAATCCACTAAATTGCTTTTTTTTCTTCTTGCAGATGAAATGATGAAAGCGGTTTTTCTCGGTCAGATATGGCAAAGTGAAAATGAAAAATCGTCGAAAATGGACTTAAATTTCGACGTAGAGCAAAGTGGGCTGCAGATTCGGATTCGGCGTGAAAAACTACATACTGTGCATATGTCTCCTGGTAAATTCTCAAAAATGGTCAATTTTTGTAAAAATGGGCAGGCTCATTTTTTCGAGTTTTTTTCAAAAAATTTTTTTCGAGGTTGGCGTGGATATGGGGGTTTTCGAGGTCGCTGAAGCCGAATCCGACTTTAGATTTTGGCGCCGACTCTCGCCAAGCGAGATATGGCCGAAGAAAAATGAAAAATGGTCCGAAATGGACCAAAAATGGGACGTAGAGTAAAATGGACCGCAAATTCGGATTCGGCGTGAAAAATTACATACAGTACATTCGAAATTTTCTGCCATTCAGTTAGTTTTGAGTCTCTTATTGAGATTTCTGAAATCCACTAAATTGCTTTTTTTTCTTCTTGCAGATGAAATGATGAAAGCGGTTTTTCTCGGTCAGATATGGCAAAGTGAAAATGAAAAATCGTCGAAAATGGACTTAAATTTCGACGTAGAGCAAAGTGGGCTGCAGATTCGGATTCGGCGTGAAAAACTACATACTGTGCATATGTCTCCTGGTAAATTCTCAAAAATGGTCAATTTTTGTAAAAATGGGCAGGCTCATTTTTTCGAGTTTTTTTCAAAAAATTTTTTTCGAGGTTGGCGTGGATATGGGGGTTTTCGAGGTCGCTGAAGCCGAATCCGACTTTAGATTTTGGCGCCGACTCTCGCCAAGCGAGATATGGCCGAAGAAAAATGAAAAATGGTCCGAAATGGACCAAAAATGGGACGTAGAGTAAAATGGACCGCAAATTCGGATTCGGCGTGAAAAATTACATACAGTACATTCGAAATTTTCTGCCATTCAGTTAGTTTTGAGTCTCTTATTGAGATTTCTGAAATCCACTAAATTGCTTTTTTTTCTTCTTGCAGATGAAATGATGAAAGCGGTTTTTCTCGGTCAGATATGGCAAAGTGAAAATGAAAAATCGTCGAAAATGGACTTAAATTTCGACGTAGAGCAAAGTGGGCTGCAGATTCGGATTCGGCGTGAAAAACTACATACTGTGCATATGTCTCCTGGTAAATTCTCAAAAATGGTCAATTTTTGTAAAAATGGGCAGGCTCATTTTTTCGAGTTTTTTTCAAAAAATTTTTTTCGAGGTTGGCGTGGATATGGGGGTTTTCGAGGTCGCTGAAGCCGAATCCGACTTTAGATTTTGGCGCCGACTCTCGCCAAGCGAGATATGGCCGAAGAAAAATGAAAAATGGTCCGAAATGGACCAAAAATGGGACGTAGAGTAAAATGGACCGCAAATTCGGATTCGGCGTGAAAAATTACATACAGTACATTCGAAATTTTCTGCCATTCAGTTAGTTTTGAGTCTCTTATTGAGATTTCTGAAATCCACTAAATTGCTTTTTTTTCTTCTTGCAGATGAAATGATGAAAGCGGTTTTTCTCGGTCAGATATGGCAAAGTGAAAATGAAAAATCGTCTAAAATGGACTTAAATTTCGACGTAGAGCAAAGTGGGCTGCAGATTCGGATTCGGCGTGAAAAACTACATACTGTGCATATGTCTCCTGGTAAATTCTCAAAAATGGTCAATTTTTGTAAAAATGGGCAGGCTCATTTTTTCGAGTTTTTTTCAAAAAATTTTTTTCGAGGTTGGCGTGGATATGGGGGTTTTCGAGGTCGCTGAAGCCGAATCCGACTTTAGATTTTGGCGCCGACTCTCGCCAAGCGAGATATGGCCGAAGAAAAATGAAAAATGGTCCGAAATGGACCAAAAATGGGACGTAGAGTAAAATGGACCGCAAATTCGGATTCGGCGTGAAAAATTACATACAGTACATTCGAAATTTTCTGCCATTCAGTTAGTTTTGAGTCTCTTATTGAGATTTCTGAAATCCACTAAATTGCTTTTTTTTCTTCTTGCAGATGAAATGATGAAAGCGGTTTTTCTCGGTCAGATATGGCAAAGTGAAAATGAAAAATCGTCGAAAATGGACTTAAATTTCGACGTAGAGCAAAGTGGGCTGCAGATTCGGATTCGGCGTGAAAAACTACATACTGTGCATATGTCTCCTGGTAAATTCTCAAAAATGGTCAATTTTTGTAAAAATGGGCAGGCTCATTTTTTCGAGTTTTTTTCAAAAAATTTTTTTCGAGGTTGGCGTGGATATGGGGGTTTTCGAGGTCGCTGAAGCCGAATCCGACTTTAGATTTTGGCGCCGACTCTCGCCAAGCGAGATATGGCCGAAGAAAAATGAAAAATGGTCCGAAATGGACCAAAAATGGGACGTAGAGTAAAATGGACCGCAAATTCGGATTCGGCGTGAAAAATTACATACAGTACATTCGAAATTTTCTGCCATTCAGTTAGTTTTGAGTCTCTTATTGAGATTTCTGAAATCCACTAAATTGCTTTTTTTTCTTCTTGCAGATGAAATGATGAAAGCGGTTTTTCTCGGCCAGATATGGCAAAGTGAAAATGAAAAATCGTCGAAAATGGACTTAAATTTCGACGTAGAGCAAAGTGGGCTGCAGATTCGGATTCGGCGTGAAAAACTACATACTGTGCATATGTCTCCTGGTAAATTCTCAAAAATGGTCAATTTTTGTAAAAATGGGCAGGCTCATTTTTTCGAGTTTTTTTCAAAAAATTTTTTTCGAGGTTGGCGTGGATATGGGGGTTTTCGAGGTCGCTGAAGCCGAATCCGACTTTAGATTTTGGCGCCGACTCTCGCCAAGCGAGATATGGCCGAAGAAAAATGAAAAATGGTCCGAAATGGACCAAAAATGGGACGTAGAGTAAAATGGACCGCAAATTCGGATTCGGCGTGAAAAATTACATACAGTACATTCGAAATTTTCTGCCATTCAGTTAGTTTTGAGTCTCTTATTGAGATTTCTGAAATCCACTAAATTGCTTTTTTTTCTTCTTGCAGATGAAATGATGAAAGCGGTTTTTCTCGGTCAGATATGGCAAAGTGAAAATGAAAAATCGTCGAAAATGGACTTAAATTTCGACGTAGAGCAAAGTGGGCTGCAGATTCGGATTCGGCGTGAAAAACTACATACTGTGCATATGTCTCCTGGTAAATTCTCAAAAATGGTCAATTTTTGTAAAAATGGGCAGGCTCATTTTTTCGAGTTTTTTTCAAAAAATTTTTTTCGAGGTTGGCGTGGATATGGGGGTTTTCGAGGTCGCTGAAGCCGAATCCGACTTTAGATTTTGGCGCCGACTCTCGCCAAGCGAGATATGGCCGAAAAAAAATGAAAAATGGTCCGAAATGGACCAAAAATGGGACGTAGAGTAAAATGGACCGCAAATTCGGATTCGGCGTGAAAAATTACATACAGTACATTCGAAATTTTCTGCCATTCAGTTAGTTTTGAGTCTCTTATTGAGATTTCTGAAATCCACTAAATTGCTTTTTTTTCTTCTTGCAGATGAAATGATGAAAGCGGTTTTTCTCGGCCAGATATGGCAAAGTGAAAATGAAAAATCGTCGAAAATGGACTTAAATTTCGACGTAGAGCAAAGTGGGCTGCAGATTCGGATTCGGCGTGAAAAACTACATACTGTGCATATGTCTCCTGGTAAATTCTCAAAAATGGTCAATTTTTGTAAAAATGGGCAGGCTCATTTTTTCGAGTTTTTTTCAAAAAATTTTTTTCGAGGTTGGCGTGGATATGGGGGTTTTCGAGGTCGCTGAAGCCGAATCCGACTTTAGATTTTGGCGCCGACTCTCGCCAAGCGAGATATGGCCGAAGAAAAATGAAAAATGGTCCGAAATGGACCAAAAATGGGACGTAGAGTAAAATGGACCGCAAATTCGGATTCGGCGTGAAAAATTACATACAGTACATTCGAAATTTTCTGCCATTCAGTTAGTTTTGAGTCTCTTATTGAGATTTCTGAAATCCACTAAATTGCTTTTTTTTCTTCTTGCAGATGAAATGATGAAAGCGGTTTTTCTCGGTCAGATATGGCAAAGTGAAAATGAAAAATCGTCGAAAATGGACTTAAATTTCGACGTAGAGCAAAGTGGGCTGCAGATTCGGATTCGGCGTGAAAAACTACATACTGTGCATATGTCTCCTGGTAAATTCTCAAAAATGGTCAATTTTTGTAAAAATGGGCAGGCTCATTTTTTCGAGTTTTTTTCAAAAAATTTTTTTCGAGGTTGGCGTGGATATGGGGGTTTTCGAGGTCGCTGAAGCCGAATCCGACTTTAGATTTTGGCGCCGACTCTCGCCAAGCGAGATATGGCCGAAGAAAAATGAAAAATGGTCCGAAATGGACCAAAAATGGGACGTAGAGTAAAATGGACCGCAAATTCGGATTCGGCGTGAAAAATTACATACAGTACATTCGAAATTTTCTGCCATTCAGTTAGTTTTGAGTCTCTTATTGAGATTTCTGAAATCCACTAAATTGCTTTTTTTTCTTCTTGCAGATGAAATGATGAAAGCGGTTTTTCTCGGTCAGATATGGCAAAGTGAAAATGAAAAATCGTCGAAAATGGACTTAAATTTCGACGTAGAGCAAAGTGGGCTGCAGATTCGGATTCGGCGTGAAAAACTACATACTGTGCATATGTCTCCTGGTAAATTCTCAAAAATGGTCAATTTTTGTAAAAATGGGCAGGCTCATTTTTTCGAGTTTTTTTCAAAAAATTTTTTTCGAGGTTGGCGTGGATATGGGGGTTTTCGAGGTCGCTGAAGCCGAATCCGACTTTAGATTTTGGCGCCGACTCTCGCCAAGCGAGATATGGCCGAAGAAAAATGAAAAATGGTCCGAAATGGACCAAAAATGGGACGTAGAGTAAAATGGACCGCAAATTCGGATTTGGCGTGAAAAATTACATACAGTACATTCGAAATTTTCTGCCATTCAGTTAGTTTTGAGTCTCTTATTGAGATTTCTGAAATCCACTAAATTGCTTTTTTTTCTTCTTGCAGATGAAATGATGAAAGCGGTTTTTCTCGGTCAGATATGGCAAAGTGAAAATGAAAAATCGTCGAAAATGGACTTAAATTTCGACGTAGAGCAAAGTGGGCTGCAGATTCGGATTCGGCGTGAAAAACTACATACTGTGCATATGTCTCCTGGTAAATTCTCAAAAATGGTCAATTTTTGTAAAAATGGGCAGGCTCATTTTTTCGAGTTTTTTTCAAAAAATTTTTTTCGAGGTTGGCGTGGATATGGGGGTTTTCGAGGTCGCTGAAGCCGAATCCGACTTTAGATTTTGGCGCCGACTCTCGCCAAGCGAGATATGGCCGAAGAAAAATGAAAAATGGTCCGAAATGGACCAAAAATGGGACGTAGAGTAAAATGGACCGCAAATTCGGATTCGGCGTGAAAAATTACATACAGTACATTCGAAATTTTCTGCCATTCAGTTAGTTTTGAGTCTCTTATTGAGATTTCTGAAATCCACTAAATTGCTTTTTTTTCTTCTTGCAGATGAAATGATGAAAGCGGTTTTTCTCGGTCAGATATGGCAAAGTGAAAATGAAAAATCGTCGAAAATGGACTTAAATTTCGACGTAGAGCAAAGTGGGCTGCAGATTCGGATTCGGCGTGAAAAACTACATACTGTGCATATGTCTCCTGGTAAATTCTCAAAAATGGTCAATTTTTGTAAAAATGGGCAGGCTCATTTTTTCGAGTTTTTTTCAAAAAATTTTTTTCGAGGTTGGCGTGGATATGGGGGTTTTCGAGGTCGCTGAAGCCGAATCCGACTTTAGATTTTGGCGCCGACTCTCGCCAAGCGAGATATGGCCGAAGAAAAATGAAAAATGGTCCGAAATGGACCAAAAATGGGACGTAGAGTAAAATGGACCGCAAATTCGGATTCGGCGTGAAAAATTACATACAGTACATTCGAAATTTTCTGCCATTCAGTTAGTTTTGAGTCTCTTATTGAGATTTCTGAAATCCACTAAATTGCTTTTTTTTCTTCTTGCAGATGAAATGATGAAAGCGGTTTTTCTCGGTCAGATATGGCAAAGTGAAAATGAAAAATCGTCGAAAATGGACTTAAATTTCGACGTAGAGCAAAGTGGGCTGCAGATTCGGATTCGGCGTGAAAAACTACATACTGTGCATATGTCTCCTGGTAAATTCTCAAAAATGGTCAATTTTTGTAAAAATGGGCAGGCTCATTTTTTCGAGTTTTTTTCAAAAAATTTTTTTCGAGGTTGGCGTGGATATGGGGGTTTTCGAGGTCGCTGAAGCCGAATCCGACTTTAGATTTTGGCGCCGACTCTCGCCAAGCGAGATATGGCCGAAGAAAAATGAAAAATGGTCCGAAATGGACCAAAAATGGGACGTAGAGTAAAATGGACCGCAAATTCGGATTCGGCGTGAAAAATTACATACAGTACATTCGAAATTTTCTGCCATTCAGTTAGTTTTGAGTCTCTTATTGAGATTTCTGAAATCCACTAAATTGCTTTTTTTTCTTCTTGCAGATGAAATGATGAAAGCGGTTTTTCTCGGTCAGATATGGCAAAGTGAAAATGAAAAATCGTCGAAAATGGACTTAAATTTCGACGTAGAGCAAAGTGGGCTGCAGATTCGGATTCGGCGTGAAAAACTACATACTGTGCATATGTCTCCTGGTAAATTCTCAAAAATGGTCAATTTTTGTAAAAATGGGCAGGCTCATTTTTTCGAGTTTTTTTCAAAAAATTTTTTTCGAGGTTGGCGTGGATATGGGGGTTTTCGAGGTCGCTGAAGCCGAATCCGACTTTAGATTTTGGCGCCGACTCTCGCCAAGCGAGATATGGCCGAAGAAAAATGAAAAATGGTCCGAAATGGACCAAAAATGGGACGTAGAGTAAAATGGACCGCAAATTCGGATTCGGCGTGAAAAATTACATACAGTACATTCGAAATTTTCTGCCATTCAGTTAGTTTTGAGTCTCTTATTGAGATTTCTGAAATCCACTAAATTGCTTTTTTTTCTTCTTGCAGATGAAATGATGAAAGCGGTTTTTCTCGGTCAGATATGGCAAAGTGAAAATGAAAAATCGTCTAAAATGGACTTAAATTTCGACGTAGAGCAAAGTGGGCTGCAGATTCGGATTCGGCGTGAAAAACTACATACTGTGCATATGTCTCCTGGTAAATTCTCAAAAATGGTCAATTTTTGTAAAAATGGGCAGGCTCATTTTTTCGAGTTTTTTTCAAAAAATTTTTTTCGAGGTTGGCGTGGATATGGGGGTTTTCGAGGTCGCTGAAGCCGAATCCGACTTTAGATTTTGGCGCCGACTCTCGCCAAGCGAGATATGGCCGAAGAAAAATGAAAAATGGTCCGAAATGGACCAAAAATGGGACGTAGAGTAAAATGGACCGCAAATTCGGATTCGGCGTGAAAAATTACATACAGTACATTCGAAATTTTCTGCCATTCAGTTAGTTTTGAGTCTCTTATTGAGATTTCTGAAATCCACTAAATTGCTTTTTTTTCTTCTTGCAGATGAAATGATGAAAGCGGTTTTTCTCGGTCAGATATGGCAAAGTGAAAATGAAAAATCGTCGAAAATGGACTTAAATTTCGACGTAGAGCAAAGTGGGCTGCAGATTCGGATTCGGCGTGAAAAACTACATACTGTGCATATGTCTCCTGGTAAATTCTCAAAAATGGTCAATTTTTGTAAAAATGGGCAGGCTCATTTTTTCGAGTTTTTTTCAAAAAATTTTTTTCGAGGTTGGCGTGGATATGGGGGTTTTCGAGGTCGCTGAAGCCGAATCCGACTTTAGATTTTGGCGCCGACTCTCGCCAAGCGAGATATGGCCGAAGAAAAATGAAAAATGGTCCGAAATGGACCAAAAATGGGACGTAGAGTAAAATGGACCGCAAATTCGGATTCGGCGTGAAAAATTACATACAGTACATTCGAAATTTTCTGCCATTCAGTTAGTTTTGAGTCTCTTATTGAGATTTCTGAAATCCACTAAATTGCTTTTTTTTCTTCTTGCAGATGAAATGATGAAAGCGGTTTTTCTCGGTCAGATATGGCAAAGTGAAAATGAAAAATCGTCGAAAATGGACTTAAATTTCGACGTAGAGCAAAGTGGGCTGCAGATTCGGATTCGGCGTGAAAAACTACATACTGTGCATATGTCTCCTGGTAAATTCTCAAAAATGGTCAATTTTTGTAAAAATGGGCAGGCTCATTTTTTCGAGTTTTTTTCAAAAAATTTTTTTCGAGGTTGGCGTGGATATGGGGGTTTTCGAGGTCGCTGAAGCCGAATCCGACTTTAGATTTTGGCGCCGACTCTCGCCAAGCGAGATATGGCCGAAGAAAAATGAAAAATGGTCCGAAATGGACCAAAAATGGGACGTAGAGTAAAATGGACCGCAAATTCGGATTCGGCGTGAAAAATTACATACAGTACATTCGAAATTTTCTGCCATTCAGTTAGTTTTGAGTCTCTTATTGAGATTTCTGAAATCCACTAAATTGCTTTTTTTTCTTCTTGCAGATGAAATGATGAAAGCGGTTTTTCTCGGTCAGATATGGCAAAGTGAAAATGAAAAATCGTCGAAAATGGACTTAAATTTCGACGTAGAGCAAAGTGGGCTGCAGATTCGGATTCGGCGTGAAAAACTACATACTGTGCATATGTCTCCTGGTAAATTCTCAAAAATGGTCAATTTTTGTAAAAATGGGCAGGCTCATTTTTTCGAGTTTTTTTCAAAAAATTTTTTTCGAGGTTGGCGTGGATATGGGGGTTTTCGAGGTCGCTGAAGCCGAATCCGACTTTAGATTTTGGCGCCGACTCTCGCCAAGCGAGATATGGCCGAAGAAAAATGAAAAATGGTCCGAAATGGACCAAAAATGGGACGTAGAGTAAAATGGACCGCAAATTCGGATTCGGCGTGAAAAATTACATACAGTACATTCGAAATTTTCTGCCATTCAGTTAGTTTTGAGTCTCTTATTGAGATTTCTGAAATCCACTAAATTGCTTTTTTTTCTTCTTGCAGATGAAATGATGAAAGCGGTTTTTCTCGGTCAGATATGGCAAAGTGAAAATGAAAAATCGTCGAAAATGGACTTAAATTTCGACGTAGAGCAAAGTGGGCTGCAGATTCGGATTCGGCGTGAAAAACTACATACTGTGCATATGTCTCCTGGTAAATTCTCAAAAATGGTCAATTTTTGTAAAAATGGGCAGGCTCATTTTTTCGAGTTTTTTTCAAAAAATTTTTTTCGAGGTTGGCGTGGATATGGGGGTTTTCGAGGTCGCTGAAGCCGAATCCGACTTTAGATTTTGGCGCCGACTCTCGCCAAGCGAGATATGGCCGAAGAAAAATGAAAAATGGTCCGAAATGGACCAAAAATGGGACGTAGAGTAAAATGGACCGCAAATTCGGATTCGGCGTGAAAAATTACATACAGTACATTCGAAATTTTCTGCCATTCAGTTAGTTTTGAGTCTCTTATTGAGATTTCTGAAATCCACTAAATTGCTTTTTTTTCTTCTTGCAGATGAAATGATGAAAGCGGTTTTTCTCGGTCAGATATGGCAAAGTGAAAATGAAAAATCGTCGAAAATGGACTTAAATTTCGACGTAGAGCAAAGTGGGCTGCAGATTCGGATTCGGCGTGAAAAACTACATACTGTGCATATGTCTCCTGGTAAATTCTCAAAAATGGTCAATTTTTGTAAAAATGGGCAGGCTCATTTTTTCGAGTTTTTTTCAAAAAATTTTTTTCGAGGTTGGCGTGGATATGGGGGTTTTCGAGGTCGCTGAAGCCGAATCCGACTTTAGATTTTGGCGCCGACTCTCGCCAAGCGAGATATGGCCGAAGAAAAATGAAAAATGGTCCGAAATGGACCAAAAATGGGACGTAGAGTAAAATGGACCGCAAATTCGGATTCGGCGTGAAAAATTACATACAGTACATTCGAAATTTTCTGCCATTCAGTTAGTTTTGAGTCTCTTATTGAGATTTCTGAAATCCACTAAATTGCTTTTTTTTCTTCTTGCAGATGAAATGATGAAAGCGGTTTTTCTCGGTCAGATATGGCAAAGTGAAAATGAAAAATCGTCTAAAATGGACTTAAATTTCGACGTAGAGCAAAGTGGGCTGCAGATTCGGATTCGGCGTGAAAAACTACATACTGTGCATATGTCTCCTGGTAAATTCTCAAAAATGGTCAATTTTTGTAAAAATGGGCAGGCTCATTTTTTCGAGTTTTTTTCAAAAAATTTTTTTCGAGGTTGGCGTGGATATGGGGGTTTTCGAGGTCGCTGAAGCCGAATCCGACTTTAGATTTTGGCGCCGACTCTCGCCAAGCGAGATATGGCCGAAGAAAAATGAAAAATGGTCCGAAATGGACCAAAAATGGGACGTAGAGTAAAATGGACCGCAAATTCGGATTCGGCGTGAAAAATTACATACAGTACATTCGAAATTTTCTGCCATTCAGTTAGTTTTGAGTCTCTTATTGAGATTTCTGAAATCCACTAAATTGCTTTTTTTTCTTCTTGCAGATGAAATGATGAAAGCGGTTTTTCTCGGTCAGATATGGCAAAGTGAAAATGAAAAATCGTCGAAAATGGACTTAAATTTCGACGTAGAGCAAAGTGGGCTGCAGATTCGGATTCGGCGTGAAAAACTACATACTGTGCATATGTCTCCTGGTAAATTCTCAAAAATGGTCAATTTTTGTAAAAATGGGCAGGCTCATTTTTTCGAGTTTTTTTCAAAAAATTTTTTTCGAGGTTGGCGTGGATATGGGGGTTTTCGAGGTCGCTGAAGCCGAATCCGACTTTAGATTTTGGCGCCGACTCTCGCCAAGCGAGATATGGCCGAAGAAAAATGAAAAATGGTCCGAAATGGACCAAAAATGGGACGTAGAGTAAAATGGACCGCAAATTCGGATTCGGCGTGAAAAATTACATACAGTACATTCGAAATTTTCTGCCATTCAGTTAGTTTTGAGTCTCTTATTGAGATTTCTGAAATCCACTAAATTGCTTTTTTTTCTTCTTGCAGATGAAATGATGAAAGCGGTTTTTCTCGGTCAGATATGGCAAAGTGAAAATGAAAAATCGTCGAAAATGGACTTAAATTTCGACGTAGAGCAAAGTGGGCTGCAGATTCGGATTCGGCGTGAAAAACTACATACTGTGCATATGTCTCCTGGTAAATTCTCAAAAATGGTCAATTTTTGTAAAAATGGGCAGGCTCATTTTTTCGAGTTTTTTTCAAAAAATTTTTTTCGAGGTTGGCGTGGATATGGGGGTTTTCGAGGTCGCTGAAGCCGAATCCGACTTTAGATTTTGGCGCCGACTCTCGCCAAGCGAGATATGGCCGAAGAAAAATGAAAAATGGTCCGAAATGGACCAAAAATGGGACGTAGAGTAAAATGGACCGCAAATTCGGATTCGGCGTGAAAAATTACATACAGTACATTCGAAATTTTCTGCCATTCAGTTAGTTTTGAGTCTCTTATTGAGATTTCTGAAATCCACTAAATTGCTTTTTTTTCTTCTTGCAGATGAAATGATGAAAGCGGTTTTTCTCGGTCAGATATGGCAAAGTGAAAATGAAAAATCGTCGAAAATGGACTTAAATTTCGACGTAGAGCAAAGTGGGCTGCAGATTCGGATTCGGCGTGAAAAACTACATACTGTGCATATGTCTCCTGGTAAATTCTCAAAAATGGTCAATTTTTGTAAAAATGGGCAGGCTCATTTTTTCGAGTTTTTTTCAAAAAATTTTTTTCGAGGTTGGCGTGGATATGGGGGTTTTCGAGGTCGCTGAAGCCGAATCCGACTTTAGATTTTGGCGCCGACTCTCGCCAAGCGAGATATGGCCGAAAAAAAATGAAAAATGGTCCGAAATGGACCAAAAATGGGACGTAGAGTAAAATGGACCGCAAATTCGGATTCGGCGTGAAAAATTACATACAGTACATTCGAAATTTTCTGCCATTCAGTTAGTTTTGAGTCTCTTATTGAGATTTCTGAAATCCACTAAATTGCTTTTTTTTCTTCTTGCAGATGAAATGATGAAAGCGGTTTTTCTCGGCCAGATATGGCAAAGTGAAAATGAAAAATCGTCGAAAATGGACTTAAATTTCGACGTAGAGCAAAGTGGGCTGCAGATTCGGATTCGGCGTGAAAAACTACATACTGTGCATATGTCTCCTGGTAAATTCTCAAAAATGGTCAATTTTTGTAAAAATGGGCAGGCTCATTTTTTCGAGTTTTTTTCAAAAAATTTTTTTCGAGGTTGGCGTGGATATGGGGGTTTTCGAGGTCGCTGAAGCCGAATCCGACTTTAGATTTTGGCGCCGACTCTCGCCAAGCGAGATATGGCCGAAGAAAAATGAAAAATGGTCCGAAATGGACCAAAAATGGGACGTAGAGTAAAATGGACCGCAAATTCGGATTCGGCGTGAAAAATTACATACAGTACATTCGAAATTTTCTGCCATTCAGTTAGTTTTGAGTCTCTTATTGAGATTTCTGAAATCCACTAAATTGCTTTTTTTTCTTCTTGCAGATGAAATGATGAAAGCGGTTTTTCTCGGTCAGATATGGCAAAGTGAAAATGAAAAATCGTCGAAAATGGACTTAAATTTCGACGTAGAGCAAAGTGGGCTGCAGATTCGGATTCGGCGTGAAAAACTACATACTGTGCATATGTCTCCTGGTAAATTCTCAAAAATGGTCAATTTTTGTAAAAATGGGCAGGCTCATTTTTTCGAGTTTTTTTCAAAAAATTTTTTTCGAGGTTGGCGTGGATATGGGGGTTTTCGAGGTCGCTGAAGCCGAATCCGACTTTAGATTTTGGCGCCGACTCTCGCCAAGCGAGATATGGCCGAAGAAAAATGAAAAATGGTCCGAAATGGACCAAAAATGGGACGTAGAGTAAAATGGACCGCAAATTCGGATTCGGCGTGAAAAATTACATACAGTACATTCGAAATTTTCTGCCATTCAGTTAGTTTTGAGTCTCTTATTGAGATTTCTGAAATCCACTAAATTGCTTTTTTTTCTTCTTGCAGATGAAATGATGAAAGCGGTTTTTCTCGGTCAGATATGGCAAAGTGAAAATGAAAAATCGTCGAAAATGGACTTAAATTTCGACGTAGAGCAAAGTGGGCTGCAGATTCGGATTCGGCGTGAAAAACTACATACTGTGCATATGTCTCCTGGTAAATTCTCAAAAATGGTCAATTTTTGTAAAAATGGGCAGGCTCATTTTTTCGAGTTTTTTTCAAAAAATTTTTTTCGAGGTTGGCGTGGATATGGGGGTTTTCGAGGTCGCTGAAGCCGAATCCGACTTTAGATTTTGGCGCCGACTCTCGCCAAGCGAGATATGGCCGAAGAAAAATGAAAAATGGTCCGAAATGGACCAAAAATGGGACGTAGAGTAAAATGGACCGCAAATTCGGATTTGGCGTGAAAAATTACATACAGTACATTCGAAATTTTCTGCCATTCAGTTAGTTTTGAGTCTCTTATTGAGATTTCTGAAATCCACTAAATTGCTTTTTTTTCTTCTTGCAGATGAAATGATGAAAGCGGTTTTTCTCGGTCAGATATGGCAAAGTGAAAATGAAAAATCGTCGAAAATGGACTTAAATTTCGACGTAGAGCAAAGTGGGCTGCAGATTCGGATTCGGCGTGAAAAACTACATACTGTGCATATGTCTCCTGGTAAATTCTCAAAAATGGTCAATTTTTGTAAAAATGGGCAGGCTCATTTTTTCGAGTTTTTTTCAAAAAATTTTTTTCGAGGTTGGCGTGGATATGGGGGTTTTCGAGGTCGCTGAAGCCGAATCCGACTTTAGATTTTGGCGCCGACTCTCGCCAAGCGAGATATGGCCGAAGAAAAATGAAAAATGGTCCGAAATGGACCAAAAATGGGACGTAGAGTAAAATGGACCGCAAATTCGGATTCGGCGTGAAAAATTACATACAGTACATTCGAAATTTTCTGCCATTCAGTTAGTTTTGAGTCTCTTATTGAGATTTCTGAAATCCACTAAATTGCTTTTTTTTCTTCTTGCAGATGAAATGATGAAAGCGGTTTTTCTCGGTCAGATATGGCAAAGTGAAAATGAAAAATCGTCGAAAATGGACTTAAATTTCGACGTAGAGCAAAGTGGGCTGCAGATTCGGATTCGGCGTGAAAAACTACATACTGTGCATATGTCTCCTGGTAAATTCTCAAAAATGGTCAATTTTTGTAAAAATGGGCAGGCTCATTTTTTCGAGTTTTTTTCAAAAAATTTTTTTCGAGGTTGGCGTGGATATGGGGGTTTTCGAGGTCGCTGAAGCCGAATCCGACTTTAGATTTTGGCGCCGACTCTCGCCAAGCGAGATATGGCCGAAGAAAAATGAAAAATGGTCCGAAATGGACCAAAAATGGGACGTAGAGTAAAATGGACCGCAAATTCGGATTCGGCGTGAAAAATTACATACAGTACATTCGAAATTTTCTGCCATTCAGTTAGTTTTGAGTCTCTTATTGAGATTTCTGAAATCCACTAAATTGCTTTTTTTTCTTCTTGCAGATGAAATGATGAAAGCGGTTTTTCTCGGTCAGATATGGCAAAGTGAAAATGAAAAATCGTCGAAAATGGACTTAAATTTCGACGTAGAGCAAAGTGGGCTGCAGATTCGGATTCGGCGTGAAAAACTACATACTGTGCATATGTCTCCTGGTAAATTCTCAAAAATGGTCAATTTTTGTAAAAATGGGCAGGCTCATTTTTTCGAGTTTTTTTCAAAAAATTTTTTTCGAGGTTGGCGTGGATATGGGGGTTTTCGAGGTCGCTGAAGCCGAATCCGACTTTAGATTTTGGCGCCGACTCTCGCCAAGCGAGATATGGCCGAAGAAAAATGAAAAATGGTCCGAAATGGACCAAAAATGGGACGTAGAGTAAAATGGACCGCAAATTCGGATTCGGCGTGAAAAATTACATACAGTACATTCGAAATTTTCTGCCATTCAGTTAGTTTTGAGTCTCTTATTGAGATTTCTGAAATCCACTAAATTGCTTTTTTTTCTTCTTGCAGATGAAATGATGAAAGCGGTTTTTCTCGGTCAGATATGGCAAAGTGAAAATGAAAAATCGTCGAAAATGGACTTAAATTTCGACGTAGAGCAAAGTGGGCTGCAGATTCGGATTCGGCGTGAAAAACTACATACTGTGCATATGTCTCCTGGTAAATTCTCAAAAATGGTCAATTTTTGTAAAAATGGGCAGGCTCATTTTTTCGAGTTTTTTTCAAAAAATTTTTTTCGAGGTTGGCGTGGATATGGGGGTTTTCGAGGTCGCTGAAGCCGAATCCGACTTTAGATTTTGGCGCCGACTCTCGCCAAGCGAGATATGGCCGAAGAAAAATGAAAAATGGTCCGAAATGGACCAAAAATGGGACGTAGAGTAAAATGGACCGCAAATTCGGATTCGGCGTGAAAAATTACATACAGTACATTCGAAATTTTCTGCCATTCAGTTAGTTTTGAGTCTCTTATTGAGATTTCTGAAATCCACTAAATTGCTTTTTTTTCTTCTTGCAGATGAAATGATGAAAGCGGTTTTTCTCGGTCAGATATGGCAAAGTGAAAATGAAAAATCGTCTAAAATGGACTTAAATTTCGACGTAGAGCAAAGTGGGCTGCAGATTCGGATTCGGCGTGAAAAACTACATACTGTGCATATGTCTCCTGGTAAATTCTCAAAAATGGTCAATTTTTGTAAAAATGGGCAGGCTCATTTTTTCGAGTTTTTTTCAAAAAATTTTTTTCGAGGTTGGCGTGGATATGGGGGTTTTCGAGGTCGCTGAAGCCGAATCCGACTTTAGATTTTGGCGCCGACTCTCGCCAAGCGAGATATGGCCGAAGAAAAATGAAAAATGGTCCGAAATGGACCAAAAATGGGACGTAGAGTAAAATGGACCGCAAATTCGGATTCGGCGTGAAAAATTACATACAGTACATTCGAAATTTTCTGCCATTCAGTTAGTTTTGAGTCTCTTATTGAGATTTCTGAAATCCACTAAATTGCTTTTTTTTCTTCTTGCAGATGAAATGATGAAAGCGGTTTTTCTCGGTCAGATATGGCAAAGTGAAAATGAAAAATCGTCGAAAATGGACTTAAATTTCGACGTAGAGCAAAGTGGGCTGCAGATTCGGATTCGGCGTGAAAAACTACATACTGTGCATATGTCTCCTGGTAAATTCTCAAAAATGGTCAATTTTTGTAAAAATGGGCAGGCTCATTTTTTCGAGTTTTTTTCAAAAAATTTTTTTCGAGGTTGGCGTGGATATGGGGGTTTTCGAGGTCGCTGAAGCCGAATCCGACTTTAGATTTTGGCGCCGACTCTCGCCAAGCGAGATATGGCCGAAGAAAAATGAAAAATGGTCCGAAATGGACCAAAAATGGGACGTAGAGTAAAATGGACCGCAAATTCGGATTCGGCGTGAAAAATTACATACAGTACATTCGAAATTTTCTGCCATTCAGTTAGTTTTGAGTCTCTTATTGAGATTTCTGAAATCCACTAAATTGCTTTTTTTTCTTCTTGCAGATGAAATGATGAAAGCGGTTTTTCTCGGTCAGATATGGCAAAGTGAAAATGAAAAATCGTCGAAAATGGACTTAAATTTCGACGTAGAGCAAAGTGGGCTGCAGATTCGGATTCGGCGTGAAAAACTACATACTGTGCATATGTCTCCTGGTAAATTCTCAAAAATGGTCAATTTTTGTAAAAATGGGCAGGCTCATTTTTTCGAGTTTTTTTCAAAAAATTTTTTTCGAGGTTGGCGTGGATATGGGGGTTTTCGAGGTCGCTGAAGCCGAATCCGACTTTAGATTTTGGCGCCGACTCTCGCCAAGCGAGATATGGCCGAAGAAAAATGAAAAATGGTCCGAAATGGACCAAAAATGGGACGTAGAGTAAAATGGACCGCAAATTCGGATTCGGCGTGAAAAATTACATACAGTACATTCGAAATTTTCTGCCATTCAGTTAGTTTTGAGTCTCTTATTGAGATTTCTGAAATCCACTAAATTGCTTTTTTTTCTTCTTGCAGATGAAATGATGAAAGCGGTTTTTCTCGGTCAGATATGGCAAAGTGAAAATGAAAAATCGTCGAAAATGGACTTAAATTTCGACGTAGAGCAAAGTGGGCTGCAGATTCGGATTCGGCGTGAAAAACTACATACTGTGCATATGTCTCCTGGTAAATTCTCAAAAATGGTCAATTTTTGTAAAAATGGGCAGGCTCATTTTTTCGAGTTTTTTTCAAAAAATTTTTTTCGAGGTTGGCGTGGATATGGGGGTTTTCGAGGTCGCTGAAGCCGAATCCGACTTTAGATTTTGGCGCCGACTCTCGCCAAGCGAGATATGGCCGAAAAAAAATGAAAAATGGTCCGAAATGGACCAAAAATGGGACGTAGAGTAAAATGGACCGCAAATTCGGATTCGGCGTGAAAAATTACATACAGTACATTCGAAATTTTCTGCCATTCAGTTAGTTTTGAGTCTCTTATTGAGATTTCTGAAATCCACTAAATTGCTTTTTTTTCTTCTTGCAGATGAAATGATGAAAGCGGTTTTTCTCGGCCAGATATGGCAAAGTGAAAATGAAAAATCGTCGAAAATGGACTTAAATTTCGACGTAGAGCAAAGTGGGCTGCAGATTCGGATTCGGCGTGAAAAACTACATACTGTGCATATGTCTCCTGGTAAATTCTCAAAAATGGTCAATTTTTGTAAAAATGGGCAGGCTCATTTTTTCGAGTTTTTTTCAAAAAATTTTTTTCGAGGTTGGCGTGGATATGGGGGTTTTCGAGGTCGCTGAAGCCGAATCCGACTTTAGATTTTGGCGCCGACTCTCGCCAAGCGAGATATGGCCGAAGAAAAATGAAAAATGGTCCGAAATGGACCAAAAATGGGACGTAGAGTAAAATGGACCGCAAATTCGGATTCGGCGTGAAAAATTACATACAGTACATTCGAAATTTTCTGCCATTCAGTTAGTTTTGAGTCTCTTATTGAGATTTCTGAAATCCACTAAATTGCTTTTTTTTCTTCTTGCAGATGAAATGATGAAAGCGGTTTTTCTCGGTCAGATATGGCAAAGTGAAAATGAAAAATCGTCGAAAATGGACTTAAATTTCGACGTAGAGCAAAGTGGGCTGCAGATTCGGATTCGGCGTGAAAAACTACATACTGTGCATATGTCTCCTGGTAAATTCTCAAAAATGGTCAATTTTTGTAAAAATGGGCAGGCTCATTTTTTCGAGTTTTTTTCAAAAAATTTTTTTCGAGGTTGGCGTGGATATGGGGGTTTTCGAGGTCGCTGAAGCCGAATCCGACTTTAGATTTTGGCGCCGACTCTCGCCAAGCGAGATATGGCCGAAGAAAAATGAAAAATGGTCCGAAATGGACCAAAAATGGGACGTAGAGTAAAATGGACCGCAAATTCGGATTCGGCGTGAAAAATTACATACAGTACATTCGAAATTTTCTGCCATTCAGTTAGTTTTGAGTCTCTTATTGAGATTTCTGAAATCCACTAAATTGCTTTTTTTTCTTCTTGCAGATGAAATGATGAAAGCGGTTTTTCTCGGTCAGATATGGCAAAGTGAAAATGAAAAATCGTCGAAAATGGACTTAAATTTCGACGTAGAGCAAAGTGGGCTGCAGATTCGGATTCGGCGTGAAAAACTACATACTGTGCATATGTCTCCTGGTAAATTCTCAAAAATGGTCAATTTTTGTAAAAATGGGCAGGCTCATTTTTTCGAGTTTTTTTCAAAAAATTTTTTTCGAGGTTGGCGTGGATATGGGGGTTTTCGAGGTCGCTGAAGCCGAATCCGACTTTAGATTTTGGCGCCGACTCTCGCCAAGCGAGATATGGCCGAAGAAAAATGAAAAATGGTCCGAAATGGACCAAAAATGGGACGTAGAGT
Organism: Parthenolecanium corni; assembly: GCA_038050395.1. Classification (NCBI taxonomy): domain Eukaryota; kingdom Metazoa; phylum Arthropoda; class Insecta; order Hemiptera; family Coccidae; genus Parthenolecanium; species Parthenolecanium corni. Next base: position 4,730,030 of record JBBCAQ010000002.1, read on the forward strand.
AAAATGGACCGCAAATTCGGATTTGGCGTGAAAAATTACATACAGTACATTCGAAATTTTCTGCCGTTCAGTTAGTTTTGAGTCTCTTATTGAGATTTCTGAAATCCACTAAATTGCTTTTTTTTCTTCTTGCAGATGAAATGATGAAAGCGGTTTTTCTCGGTCAGATATGGCAAAGTGAAAATGAAAAATCGTCGAAAATGGACTTAAATTTCGACGTAGAGCAAAGTGGGCTGCAGATTCGGATTCGGCGTGAAAAACTACATACTGTGCATATGTCTCCTGGTAAATTCTCAAAAATGGTCAATTTTTGTAAAAATGGGCAGGCTCATTTTTTCGAGTTTTTTTCAAAAAATTTTTTTCGAGGTTGGCGTGGATATGGGGGTTTTCGAGGTCGCTGAAGCCGAATCCGACTTTAGATTTTGGCGCCGACTCTCGCCAAGCGAGATATGGCCGAAGAAAAATGAAAAATGGTCCGAAATGGACCAAAAATGGGACGTAGAGTAAAATGGACCGCAAATTCGGATTCGGCGTGAAAAATTACATACAGTACATTCGAAATTTTCTGCCATTCAGTTAGTTTTGAGTCTCTTATTGAGATTTCTGAAATCCACTAAATTGCTTTTTTTTCTTCTTGCAGATGAAATGATGAAAGCGGTTTTTCTCGGTCAGATATGGCAAAGTGAAAATGAAAAATCGTCGAAAATGGACTTAAATTTCGACGTAGAGCAAAGTGGGCTGCAGATTCGGATTCGGCGTGAAAAACTACATACTGTGCATATGTCTCCTGGTAAATTCTCAAAAATGGTCAATTTTTGTAAAAATGGGCAGGCTCATTTTTTCGAGTTTTTTTCAAAAAATTTTTTTCGAGGTTGGCGTGGATATGGGGGTTTTCGAGGTCGCTGAAGCCGAATCCGACTTTAGATTTTGGCGCCGACTCTCGCCAAGCGAGATATGGCCGAAGAAAAATGAAAAATGGTCCGAAATGGACCAAAAATGGGACGTAGAGTAAAATGGACCGCAAATTCGGATTCGGCGTGAAAAATTACATACAGTACATTCGAAATTTTCTGCCATTCAGTTAGTTTTGAGTCTCTTATTGAGATTTCTGAAATCCACTAAATTGCTTTTTTTTCTTCTTGCAGATGAAATGATGAAAGCGGTTTTTCTCGGTCAGATATGGCAAAGTGAAAATGAAAAATCGTCGAAAATGGACTTAAATTTCGACGTAGAGCAAAGTGGGCTGCAGATTCGGATTCGGCGTGAAAAACTACATACTGTGCATATGTCTCCTGGTAAATTCTCAAAAATGGTCAATTTTTGTAAAAATGGGCAGGCTCATTTTTTCGAGTTTTTTTCAAAAAATTTTTTTCGAGGTTGGCGTGGATATGGGGGTTTTCGAGGTCGCTGAAGCCGAATCCGACTTTAGATTTTGGCGCCGACTCTCGCCAAGCGAGATATGGCCGAAGAAAAATGAAAAATGGTCCGAAATGGACCAAAAATGGGACGTAGAGTAAAATGGACCGCAAATTCGGATTCGGCGTGAAAAATTACATACAGTACATTCGAAATTTTCTGCCATTCAGTTAGTTTTGAGTCTCTTATTGAGATTTCTGAAATCCACTAAATTGCTTTTTTTTCTTCTTGCAGATGAAATGATGAAAGCGGTTTTTCTCGGTCAGATATGGCAAAGTGAAAATGAAAAATCGTCGAAAATGGACTTAAATTTCGACGTAGAGCAAAGTGGGCTGCAGATTCGGATTCGGCGTGAAAAACTACATACTGTGCATATGTCTCCTGGTAAATTCTCAAAAATGGTCAATTTTTGTAAAAATGGGCAGGCTCATTTTTTCGAGTTTTTTTCAAAAAATTTTTTTCGAGGTTGGCGTGGATATGGGGGTTTTCGAGGTCGCTGAAGCCGAATCCGACTTTAGATTTTGGCGCCGACTCTCGCCAAGCGAGATATGGCCGAAGAAAAATGAAAAATGGTCCGAAATGGACCAAAAATGGGACGTAGAGTAAAATGGACCGCAAATTCGGATTCGGCGTGAAAAATTACATACAGTACATTCGAAATTTTCTGCCATTCAGTTAGTTTTGAGTCTCTTATTGAGATTTCTGAAATCCACTAAATTGCTTTTTTTTCTTCTTGCAGATGAAATGATGAAAGCGGTTTTTCTCGGTCAGATATGGCAAAGTGAAAATGAAAAATCGTCGAAAATGGACTTAAATTTCGACGTAGAGCAAAGTGGGCTGCAGATTCGGATTCGGCGTGAAAAACTACATACTGTGCATATGTCTCCTGGTAAATTCTCAAAAATGGTCAATTTTTGTAAAAATGGGCAGGCTCATTTTTTCGAGTTTTTTTCAAAAAATTTTTTTCGAGGTTGGCGTGGATATGGGGGTTTTCGAGGTCGCTGAAGCCGAATCCGACTTTAGATTTTGGCGCCGACTCTCGCCAAGCGAGATATGGCCGAAGAAAAATGAAAAATGGTCCGAAATGGACCAAAAATGGGACGTAGAGTAAAATGGACCGCAAATTCGGATTCGGCGTGAAAAATTACATACAGTACATTCGAAATTTTCTGCCATTCAGTTAGTTTTGAGTCTCTTATTGAGATTTCTGAAATCCACTAAATTGCTTTTTTTTCTTCTTGCAGATGAAATGATGAAAGCGGTTTTTCTCGGTCAGATATGGCAAAGTGAAAATGAAAAATCGTCGAAAATGGACTTAAATTTCGACGTAGAGCAAAGTGGGCTGCAGATTCGGATTCGGCGTGAAAAACTACATACTGTGCATATGTCTCCTGGTAAATTCTCAAAAATGGTCAATTTTTGTAAAAATGGGCAGCCTCATTTTTTCGAGTTTTTTTCAAAAAATTTTTTTCGAGGTTGGCGTGGATATGGGGGTTTTCGAGGTCGCTGAAGCCGAATCCGACTTTAGATTTTGGCGCCGACTCTCGCCAAGCGAGATATGGCCGAAGAAAAATGAAAAATGGTCCGAAATGGACCAAAAATGGGACGTAGAGTAAAATGGACCGCAAATTCGGATTCGGCGTGAAAAATTACATACAGTACATTCGAAATTTTCTGCCATTCAGTTAGTTTTGAGTCTCTTATTGAGATTTCTGAAATCCACTAAATTGCTTTTTTTTCTTCTTGCAGATGAAATGATGAAAGCGGTTTTTCTCGGTCAGATATGGCAAAGTGAAAATGAAAAATCGTCGAAAATGGACTTAAATTTCGACGTAGAGCAAAGTGGGCTGCAGATTCGGATTCGGCGTGAAAAACTACATACTGTGCATATGTCTCCTGGTAAATTCTCAAAAATGGTCAATTTTTGTAAAAATGGGCAGGCTCATTTTTTCGAGTTTTTTTCAAAAAATTTTTTTCGAGGTTGGCGTGGATATGGGGGTTTTCGAGGTCGCTGAAGCCGAATCCGACTTTAGATTTTGGCGCCGACTCTCGCCAAGCGAGATATGGCCGAAGAAAAATGAAAAATGGTCCGAAATGGACCAAAAATGGGACGTAGAGTAAAATGGACCGCAAATTCGGATTCGGCGTGAAAAATTACATACAGTACATTCGAAATTTTCTGCCATTCAGTTAGTTTTGAGTCTCTTATTGAGATTTCTGAAATCCACTAAATTGCTTTTTTTTCTTCTTGCAGATGAAATGATGAAAGCGGTTTTTCTCGGTCAGATATGGCAAAGTGAAAATGAAAAATCGTCGAAAATGGACTTAAATTTCGACGTAGAGCAAAGTGGGCTGCAGATTCGGATTCGGCGTGAAAAACTACATACTGTGCATATGTCTCCTGGTAAATTCTCAAAAATGGTCAATTTTTGTAAAAATGGGCAGGCTCATTTTTTCGAGTTTTTTTCAAAAAATTTTTTTCGAGGTTGGCGTGGATATGGGGGTTTTCGAGGTCGCTGAAGCCGAATCCGACTTTAGATTTTGGCGCCGACTCTCGCCAAGCGAGATATGGCCGAAGAAAAATGAAAAATGGTCCGAAATGGACCAAAAATGGGACGTAGAGTAAAATGGACCGCAAATTCGGATTCGGCGTGAAAAATTACATACAGTACATTCGAAATTTTCTGCCATTCAGTTAGTTTTGAGTCTCTTATTGAGATTTCTGAAATCCACTAAATTGCTTTTTTTTCTTCTTGCAGATGAAATGATGAAAGCGGTTTTTCTCGGTCAGATATGGCAAAGTGAAAATGAAAAATCGTCGAAAATGGACTTAAATTTCGACGTAGAGCAAAGTGGGCTGCAGATTCGGATTCGGCGTGAAAAACTACATACTGTGCATATGTCTCCTGGTAAATTCTCAAAAATGGTCAATTTTTGTAAAAATGGGCAGGCTCATTTTTTCGAGTTTTTTTCAAAAAATTTTTTTCGAGGTTGGCGTGGATATGGGGGTTTTCGAGGTCGCTGAAGCCGAATCCGACTTTAGATTTTGGCGCCGACTCTCGCCAAGCGAGATATGGCCGAAAAAAAATGAAAAATGGTCCGAAATGGACCAAAAATGGGACGTAGAGTAAAATGGACCGCAAATTCGGATTCGGCGTGAAAAATTACATACAGTACATTCGAAATTTTCTGCCATTCAGTTAGTTTTGAGTCTCTTATTGAGATTTCTGAAATCCACTAAATTGCTTTTTTTTCTTCTTGCAGATGAAATGATGAAAGCGGTTTTTCTCGGCCAGATATGGCAAAGTGAAAATGAAAAATCGTCGAAAATGGACTTAAATTTCGACGTAGAGCAAAGTGGGCTGCAGATTCGGATTCGGCGTGAAAAACTACATACTGTGCATATGTCTCCTGGTAAATTCTCAAAAATGGTCAATTTTTGTAAAAATGGGCACGCTCATTTTTTCGAGTTTTTTTCAAAAAATTTTTTTCGAGGTTGGCGTGGATATGGGGGTTTTCGAGGTCGCTGAAGCCGAATCCGACTTTAGATTTTGGCGCCGACTCTCGCCAAGCGAGATATGGCCGAAAAAAAATGAAAAATGGTCCGAAATGGACCAAAAATGGGACGTAGAGTAAAATGGACCGCAAATTCGGATTCGGCGTGAAAAATTACATACAGTACATTCGAAATTTTCTGCCATTCAGTTAGTTTTGAGTCTCTTATTGAGATTTCTGAAATCCACTAAATTGCTTTTTTTTCTTCTTGCAGATGAAATGATGAAAGCGGTTTTTCTCGGTCAGATATGGCAAAGTGAAAATGAAAAATCGTCGAAAATGGACTTAAATTTCGACGTAGAGCAAAGTGGGCTGCAGATTCGGATTCGGCGTGAAAAACTACATACTGTGCATATGTCTCCTGGTAAATTCTCAAAAATGGTCAATTTTTGTAAAAATGGGCAGGCTCATTTTTTCGAGTTTTTTTCAAAAAATTTTTTTCGAGGTTGGCGTGGATATGGGGGTTTTCGAGGTCGCTGAAGCCGAATCCGACTTTAGATTTTGGCGCCGACTCTCGCCAAGCGAGATATGGCCGAAGAAAAATGAAAAATGGTCCGAAATGGACCAAAAATGGGACGTAGAGTAAAATGGACCGCAAATTCGGATTCGGCGTGAAAAATTACATACAGTACATTCGAAATTTTCTGCCATTCAGTTAGTTTTGAGTCTCTTATTGAGATTTCTGAAATCCACTAAATTGCTTTTTTTTCTTCTTGCAGATGAAATGATGAAAGCGGTTTTTCTCGGTCAGATATGGCAAAGTGAAAATGAAAAATCGTCGAAAATGGACTTAAATTTCGACGTAGAGCAAAGTGGGCTGCAGATTCGGATTCGGCGTGAAAAACTACATAGTGTGCATATGTCTCCTGGTAAATTCTCAAAAATGGTCAATTTTTGTAAAAATGGGCAGGCTCATTTTTTCGAGTTTTTTTCAAAAAATTTTTTTCGAGGTTGGCGTGGATATGGGGGTTTTCGAGGTCGCTGAAGCCGAATCCGACTTTAGATTTTGGCGCCGACTCTCGCCAAGCGAGATATGGCCGAAGAAAAATGAAAAATGGTCCGAAATGGACCAAAAATGGGACGTAGAGTAAAATGGACCGCAAATTCGGATTCGGCGTGAAAAATTACATACAGTACATTCGAAATTTTCTGCCATTCAGTTAGTTTTGAGTCTCTTATTGAGATTTCTGAAATCCACTAAATTGCTTTTTTTTCTTCTTGCAGATGAAATGATGAAAGCGGTTTTTCTCGGTCAGATATGGCAAAGTGAAAATGAAAAATCGTCGAAAATGGACTTAAATTTCGACGTAGAGCAAAGTGGGCTGCAGATTCGGATTCGGCGTGAAAAACTACATACTGTGCATATGTCTCCTGGTAAATTCTCAAAAATGGTCAATTTTTGTAAAAATGGGCAGGCTCATTTTTTCGAGTTTTTTTCAAAAAATTTTTTTCGAGGTTGGCGTGGATATGGGGGTTTTCGAGGTCGCTGAAGCCGAATCCGACTTTAGATTTTGGCGCCGACTCTCGCCAAGCGAGATATGGCCGAAGAAAAATGAAAAATGGTCCGAAATGGACCAAAAATGGGACGTAGAGTAAAATGGACCGCAAATTCGGATTCGGCGTGAAAAATTACATACAGTACATTCGAAATTTTCTGCCATTCAGTTAGTTTTGAGTCTCTTATTGAGATTTCTGAAATCCACTAAATTGCTTTTTTTTCTTCTTGCAGATGAAATGATGAAAGCGGTTTTTCTCGGTCAGATATGGCAAAGTGAAAATGAAAAATCGTCGAAAATGGACTTAAATTTCGACGTAGAGCAAAGTGGGCTGCAGATTCGGATTCGGCGTGAAAAACTACATACTGTGCATATGTCTCCTGGTAAATTCTCAAAAATGGTCAATTTTTGTAAAAATGGGCAGGCTCATTTTTTCGAGTTTTTTTCAAAAAATTTTTTTCGAGGTTGGCGTGGATATGGGGGTTTTCGAGGTCGCTGAAGCCGAATCCGACTTTAGATTTTGGCGCCGACTCTCGCCAAGCGAGATATGGCCGAAGAAAAATGAAAAATGGTCCGAAATGGACCAAAAATGGGACGTAGAGTAAAATGGACCGCAAATTCGGATTCGGCGTGAAAAATTACATACAGTACATTCGAAATTTTCTGCCATTCAGTTAGTTTTGAGTCTCTTATTGAGATTTCTGAAATCCACTAAATTGCTTTTTTTTCTTCTTGCAGATGAAATGATGAAAGCGGTTTTTCTCGGTCAGATATGGCAAAGTGAAAATGAAAAATCGTCGAAAATGGACTTAAATTTCGACGTAGAGCAAAGTGGGCTGCAGATTCGGATTCGGCGTGAAAAACTACATACTGTGCATATGTCTCCTGGTAAATTCTCAAAAATGGTCAATTTTTGTAAAAATGGGCACGCTCATTTTTTCGAGTTTTTTTCAAAAAATTTTTTTCGAGGTTGGCGTGGATATGGGGGTTTTCGAGGTCGCTGAAGCCGAATCCGACTTTAGATTTTGGCGCCGACTCTCGCCAAGCGAGATATGGCCGAAAAAAAATGAAAAATGGTCCGAAATGGACCAAAAATGGGACGTAGAGTAAAATGGACCGCAAATTCGGATTCGGCGTGAAAAATTACATACAGTACATTCGAAATTTTCTGCCATTCAGTTAGTTTTGAGTCTCTTATTGAGATTTCTGAAATCCACTAAATTGCTTTTTTTTCTTCTTGCAGATGAAATGATGAAAGCGGTTTTTCTCGGTCAGATATGGCAAAGTGAAAATGAAAAATCGTCGAAAATGGACTTAAATTTCGACGTAGAGCAAAGTGGGCTGCAGATTCGGATTCGGCGTGAAAAACTACATACTGTGCATATGTCTCCTGGTAAATTCTCAAAAATGGTCAATTTTTGTAAAAATGGGCAGGCTCATTTTTTCGAGTTTTTTTCAAAAAATTTTTTTCGAGGTTGGCGTGGATATGGGGGTTTTCGAGGTCGCTGAAGCCGAATCCGACTTTAGATTTTGGCGCCGACTCTCGCCAAGCGAGATATGGCCGAAGAAATATGAAAAATGGTCCGAAATGGACCAAAAATGGGACGTAGAGTAAAATGGACCGCAAATTCGGATTCGGCGTGAAAAATTACATACAGTACATTCGAAATTTTCTGCCATTCAGTTAGTTTTGAGTCTCTTATTGAGATTTCTGAAATCCACTAAATTGCTTTTTTTTCTTCTTGCAGATGAAATGATGAAAGCGGTTTTTCTCGGTCAGATATGGCAAAGTGAAAATGAAAAATCGTCGAAAATGGACTTAAATTTCGACGTAGAGCAAAGTGGGCTGCAGATTCGGATTCGGCGTGAAAAACTACATACTGTGCATATGTCTCCTGGTAAATTCTCAAAAATGGTCAATTTTTGTAAAAATGGGCAGGCTCATTTTTTCGAGTTTTTTTCAAAAAATTTTTTTCGAGGTTGGCGTGGATATGGGGGTTTTCGAGGTCGCTGAAGCCGAATCCGACTTTAGATTTTGGCGCCGACTCTCGCCAAGCGAGATATGGCCGAAGAAAAATGAAAAATGGTCCGAAATGGACCAAAAATGGGACGTAGAGTAAAATGGACCGCAAATTCGGATTCGGCGTGAAAAATTACATACAGTACATTCGAAATTTTCTGCCATTCAGTTAGTTTTGAGTCTCTTATTGAGATTTCTGAAATCCACTAAATTGCTTTTTTTTCTTCTTGCAGATGAAATGATGAAAGCGGTTTTTCTCGGTCAGATATGGCAAAGTGAAAATGAAAAATCGTCGAAAATGGACTTAAATTTCGACGTAGAGCAAAGTGGGCTGCAGATTCGGATTCGGCGTGAAAAACTACATACTGTGCATATGTCTCCTGGTAAATTCTCAAAAATGGTCAATTTTTGTAAAAATGGGCAGGCTCATTTTTTCGAGTTTTTTTCAAAAAATTTTTTTCGAGGTTGGCGTGGATATGGGGGTTTTCGAGGTCGCTGAAGCCGAATCCGACTTTAGATTTTGGCGCCGACTCTCGCCAAGCGAGATATGGCCGAAGAAAAATGAAAAATGGTCCGAAATGGACCAAAAATGGGACGTAGAGTAAAATGGACCGCAAATTCGGATTCGGCGTGAAAAATTACATACAGTACATTCGAAATTTTCTGCCATTCAGTTAGTTTTGAGTCTCTTATTGAGATTTCTGAAATCCACTAAATTGCTTTTTTTTCTTCTTGCAGATGAAATGATGAAAGCGGTTTTTCTCGGTCAGATATGGCAAAGTGAAAATGAAAAATCGTCGAAAATGGACTTAAATTTCGACGTAGAGCAAAGTGGGCTGCAGATTCGGATTCGGCGTGAAAAACTACATACTGTGCATATGTCTCCTGGTAAATTCTCAAAAATGGTCAATTTTTGTAAAAATGGGCACGCTCATTTTTTCGAGTTTTTTTCAAAAAATTTTTTTCGAGGTTGGCGTGGATATGGGGGTTTTCGAGGTCGCTGAAGCCGAATCCGACTTTAGATTTTGGCGCCGACTCTCGCCAAGCGAGATATGGCCGAAAAAAAATGAAAAATGGTCCGAAATGGACCAAAAATGGGACGTAGAGTAAAATGGACCGCAAATTCGGATTCGGCGTGAAAAATTACATACAGTACATTCGAAATTTTCTGCCATTCAGTTAGTTTTGAGTCTCTTATTGAGATTTCTGAAATCCACTAAATTGCTTTTTTTTCTTCTTGCAGATGAAATGATGAAAGCGGTTTTTCTCGGTCAGATATGGCAAAGTGAAAATGAAAAATCGTCGAAAATGGACTTAAATTTCGACGTAGAGCAAAGTGGGCTGCAGATTCGGATTCGGCGTGAAAAACTACATACTGTGCATATGTCTCCTGGTAAATTCTCAAAAATGGTCAATTTTTGTAAAAATGGGCAGGCTCATTTTTTCGAGTTTTTTTCAAAAAATTTTTTTCGAGGTTGGCGTGGATATGGGGGTTTTCGAGGTCGCTGAAGCCGAATCCGACTTTAGATTTTGGCGCCGACTCTCGCCAAGCGAGATATGGCCGAAGAAAAATGAAAAATGGTCCGAAATGGACCAAAAATGGGACGTAGAGTAAAATGGACCGCAAATTCGGATTCGGCGTGAAAAATTACATACAGTACATTCGAAATTTTCTGCCATTCAGTTAGTTTTGAGTCTCTTATTGAGATTTCTGAAATCCACTAAATTGCTTTTTTTTCTTCTTGCAGATGAAATGATGAAAGCGGTTTTTCTCGGTCAGATATGGCAAAGTGAAAATGAAAAATCGTCGAAAATGGACTTAAATTTCGACGTAGAGCAAAGTGGGCTGCAGATTCGGATTCGGCGTGAAAAACTACATACTGTGCATATGTCTCCTGGTAAATTCTCAAAAATGGTCAATTTTTGTAAAAATGGGCAGGCTCATTTTTTCGAGTTTTTTTCAAAAAATTTTTTTCGAGGTTGGCGTGGATATGGGGGTTTTCGAGGTCGCTGAAGCCGAATCCGACTTTAGATTTTGGCGCCGACTCTCGCCAAGCGAGATATGGCCGAAGAAAAATGAAAAATGGTCCGAAATGGACCAAAAATGGGACGTAGAGTAAAATGGACCGCAAATTCGGATTCGGCGTGAAAAATTACATACAGTACATTCGAAATTTTCTGCCATTCAGTTAGTTTTGAGTCTCTTATTGAGATTTCTGAAATCCACTAAATTGCTTTTTTTTCTTCTTGCAGATGAAATGATGAAAGCGGTTTTTCTCGGTCAGATATGGCAAAGTGAAAATGAAAAATCGTCGAAAATGGACTTAAATTTCGACGTAGAGCAAAGTGGGCTGCAGATTCGGATTCGGCGTGAAAAACTACATACTGTGCATATGTCTCCTGGTAAATTCTCAAAAATGGTCAATTTTTGTAAAAATGGGCAGGCTCATTTTTTCGAGTTTTTTTCAAAAAATTTTTTTCGAGGTTGGCGTGGATATGGGGGTTTTCGAGGTCGCTGAAGCCGAATCCGACTTTAGATTTTGGCGCCGACTCTCGCCAAGCGAGATATGGCCGAAGAAAAATGAAAAATGGTCCGAAATGGACCAAAAATGGGACGTAGAGTAAAATGGACCGCAAATTCGGATTCGGCGTGAAAAATTACATACAGTACATTCGAAATTTTCTGCCATTCAGTTAGTTTTGAGTCTCTTATTGAGATTTCTGAAATCCACTAAATTGCTTTTTTTTCTTCTTGCAGATGAAATGATGAAAGCGGTTTTTCTCGGCCAGATATGGCAAAGTGAAAATGAAAAATCGTCGAAAATGGACTTAAATTTCGACGTAGAGCAAAGTGGGCTGCAGATTCGGATTCGGCGTGAAAAACTACATACTGTGCATATGTCTCCTGGTAAATTCTCAAAAATGGTCAATTTTTGTAAAAATGGGCAGGCTCATTTTTTCGAGTTTTTTTCAAAAAATTTTTTTCGAGGTTGGCGTGGATATGGGGGTTTTCGAGGTCGCTGAAGCCGAATCCGACTTTAGATTTTGGCGCCGACTCTCGCCAAGCGAGATATGGCCGAAGAAAAATGAAAAATGGTCCGAAATGGACCAAAAATGGGACGTAGAGTAAAATGGACCGCAAATTCGGATTCGGCGTGAAAAATTACATACAGTACATTCGAAATTTTCTGCCATTCAGTTAGTTTTGAGTCTCTTATTGAGATTTCTGAAATCCACTAAATTGCTTTTTTTTCTTCTTGCAGATGAAATGATGAAAGCGGTTTTTCTCGGTCAGATATGGCAAAGTGAAAATGAAAAATCGTCGAAAATGGACTTAAATTTCGACGTAGAGCAAAGTGGGCTGCAGATTCGGATTCGGCGTGAAAAACTACATACTGTGCATATGTCTCCTGGTAAATTCTCAAAAATGGTCAATTTTTGTAAAAATGGGCAGGCTCATTTTTTCGAGTTTTTTTCAAAAAATTTTTTTCGAGGTTGGCGTGGATATGGGGGTTTTCGAGGTCGCTGAAGCCGAATCCGACTTTAGATTTTGGCGCCGACTCTCGCCAAGCGAGATATGGCCGAAGAAAAATGAAAAATGGTCCGAAATGGACCAAAAATGGGACGTAGAGTAAAATGGACCGCAAATTCGGATTCGGCGTGAAAAATTACATACAGTACATTCGAAATTTTCTGCCATTCAGTTAGTTTTGAGTCTCTTATTGAGATTTCTGAAATCCACTAAATTGCTTTTTTTTCTTCTTGCAGATGAAATGATGAAAGCGGTTTTTCTCGGTCAGATATGGCAAAGTGAAAATGAAAAATCGTCGAAAATGGACTTAAATTTCGACGTAGAGCAAAGTGGGCTGCAGATTCGGATTCGGCGTGAAAAACTACATACTGTGCATATGTCTCCTGGTAAATTCTCAAAAATGGTCAATTTTTGTAAAAATGGGCAGGCTCATTTTTTCGAGTTTTTTTCAAAAAATTTTTTTCGAGGTTGGCGTGGATATGGGGGTTTTCGAGGTCGCTGAAGCCGAATCCGACTTTAGATTTTGGCGCCGACTCTCGCCAAGCGAGATATGGCCGAAGAAAAATGAAAAATGGTCCGAAATGGACCAAAAATGGGACGTAGAGTAAAATGGACCGCAAATTCGGATTCGGCGTGAAAAATTACATACAGTACATTCGAAATTTTCTGCCATTCAGTTAGTTTTGAGTCTCTTATTGAGATTTCTGAAATCCACTAAATTGCTTTTTTTTCTTCTTGCAGATGAAATGATGAAAGCGGTTTTTCTCGGCCAGATATGGCAAAGTGAAAATGAAAAATCGTCGAAAATGGACTTAAATTTCGACGTAGAGCAAAGTGGGCTGCAGATTCGGATTCGGCGTGAAAAACTACATACTGTGCATATGTCTCCTGGTAAATTCTCAAAAATGGTCAATTTTTGTAAAAATGGGCAGGCTCATTTTTTCGAGTTTTTTTCAAAAAATTTTTTTCGAGGTTGGCGTGGATATGGGGGTTTTCGAGGTCGCTGAAGCCGAATCCGACTTTAGATTTTGGCGCCGACTCTCGCCAAGCGAGATATGGCCGAAGAAAAATGAAAAATGGTCCGAAATGGACCAAAAATGGGACGTAGAGTAAAATGGACCGCAAATTCGGATTCGGCGTGAAAAATTACATACAGTACATTCGAAATTTTCTGCCATTCAATTAGTTTTGAGTCTCTTATTGAGATTTCTGAAATCCACTAAATTGCTTTTTTTTCTTCTTGCAGATGAAATGATGAAAGCGGTTTTTCTCGGTCAGATATGGCAAAGTGAAAATGAAAAATCGTCGAAAATGGACTTAAATTTCGACGTAGAGCAAAGTGGGCTGCAGATTCGGATTCGGCGTGAAAAACTACATACTGTGCATATGTCTCCTGGTAAATTCTCAAAAATGGTCAATTTTTGTAAAAATGGGCAGGCTCATTTTTTCGAGTTTTTTTCAAAAAATTTTTTTCGAGGTTGGCGTGGATATGGGGGTTTTCGAGGTCGCTGAAGCCGAATCCGACTTTAGATTTTGGCGCCGACTCTCGCCAAGCGAGATATGGCCGAAGAAAAATGAAAAATGGTCCGAAATGGACCAAAAATGGGACGTAGAGTAAAATGGACCGCAAATTCGGATTCGGCGTGAAAAATTACATACAGTACATTCGAAATTTTCTGCCATTCAGTTAGTTTTGAGTCTCTTATTGAGATTTCTGAAATCCACTAAATTGCTTTTTTTTCTTCTTGCAGATGAAATGATGAAAGCGGTTTTTCTCGGCCAGATATGGCAAAGTGAAAATGAAAAATCGTCGAAAATGGACTTAAATTTCGACGTAGAGCAAAGTGGGCTGCAGATTCGGATTCGGCGTGAAAAACTACATACTGTGCATATGTCTCCTGGTAAATTCTCAAAAATGGTCAATTTTTGTGAAAATGGGCAGGTTCATTTTTTCGAGTTTTTTTCAAAAAATTTTTTTCGATGTTGGCGTGGATATGGGGGTTTACGAGGTCGCTGAAGCCGAATCCGACTTTAGATTTTGGCGCCGACTCTCGCCAAGCGAGATATGGCCGAAGAAAAATGAAAAATGGTCCGAAATGGACCAAAAATGGGACGTAGAGTAAAATGGACCGCAAATTCGGATTCGGCGTGAAAAATTACATACAGTACATTCGAAATTTTCTTCCATTCAGTTAGTTTTGAGTCTCTTATTGAGATTTCTGAAATCCACTAAATTGCTTTTTTTTCTTCTTGCAGATGAAATGATGAAAGCGGTTTTTCTCGGCCAGATATGGCAAAGTGAAAATGAAAAATCGTCGAAAATGGACTTAAATTTCGACGTAGAGCAAAGTGGGCTGCAGATTCGGATTCGGCGTGAAAAACTACATACTGTGCATATGTCTCCTGGTAAATTCTCAAAAATGGTCAATTTTTGTAAAAATGGGCAGGCTCATTTTTTCGAGTTTTTTTCAAAAAATTTTTTTCGAGGTTGGCGTGGATATGGGGGTTTTCGAGGTCGCTGAAGCCGAATCCGACTTTAGATTTTAGCGCCGACTCTCGCCGAGCGAGATATGGCCGAAGAAAAATGAAAAATGGTCCGAAATGGACCAAAAATGGGACGTAGAGTAAAATGGACCGCAAATTCGGATTCGGCGTGAAAAATTACATACAGTACATTCGAAATTTTCTGCCATTCAGTTAGTTTTGAGTCTCTTATTGAGATTTCTGAAATCCACTAAATTGCTTTTTTTTCTTCTTGCAGATGAAATGATGAAAGCGGTTTTTCTCGGCCAGATATGGCAAAGTGAAAATGAAAAATCGTCGAAAATGGACTTAAATTTCGACGTAGAGCAAAGTGGGCTGCAGATTCGGATTCGGCGTGAAAAACTACATACTGTGCATATGTCTCCTGGTAAATTCTCAAAAATGGTCAATTTTTGTAAAAATGGGCAGGCTCATTTTTTCGAGTTTTTTTCAAAAAATTTTTTTCGAGGTTGGCGTGGATATGGGGGTTTTCGAGGTCGCTGAAGCCGAATCCGACTTTAGATTTTGGCGCCGACTCTCGCCAAGCGAGATATGGCCGAAGAAAAATGAAAAATGGTCCGAAATGGACCAAAAATGGGACGTAGAGTAAAATGGACCGCAAATTCGGATTCGGCGTGAAAAATTACATACAGTACATTCGAAATTTTCTGCCATTCAGTTAGTTTTGAGTCTCTTATTGAGATTTCTGAAATCCACTAAATTGCTTTTTTTTCTTCTTGCAGATGAAATGATGAAAGCGGTTTTTCTCGGCCAGATATGGCAAAGTGAAAATGAAAAATCGTCGAAAATGGACTTAAATTTCGACGTAGAGCAAAGTGGGCTGCAGATTCGGATTCGGCGTGAAAAACTACATACTGTGCATATGTCTCCTGGTAAATTCTCAAAAATGGTCAATTTTTGTAAAAATGGGCAGGCTCATTTTTTCGAGTTTTTTTCAAAAAATTTTTTTCGAGGTTGGCGTGGATATGGGGGTTTTCGAGGTCGCTGAAGCCGAATCCGACTTTAGATTTTGGCGCCGACTCTCGCCAAGCGAGATATGGCCGAAGAAAAATGAAAAATGGTCCGAAATGGACCAAAAATGGGACGTAGAGTAAAATGGACCGCAAATTCGGATTCGGCGTGAAAAATTACATACAGTACATTCGAAATTTTCTGCCATTCAGTTAGTTTTGAGTCTCTTATTGAGATTTCTGAAATCCACTAAATTGCTTTTTTTTCTTCTTGCAGATGAAATGATGAAAGCGGTTTTTCTCGGTCAGATATGGCAAAGTGAAAATGAAAAATCGTCGAAAATGGACTTAAATTTCGACGTAGAGCAAAGTGGGCTGCAGATTCGGATTCGGCGTGAAAAACTACATACTGTGCATATGTCTCCTGGTAAATTCTCAAAAATGGTCAATTTTTGTAAAAATGGGCAGGCTCATTTTTTCGAGTTTTTTTCAAAAAATTTTTTTCGAGGTTGGCGTGGATATGGGGGTTTTCGAGGTCGCTGAAGCCGAATCCGACTTTAGATTTTGACGCCGACTCTCGCCAAGCGAGATATGGCCGAAGAAAAATGAAAAATGGTCCGAAATGGACCAAAAATGGGACGTAGAGTAAAATGGACCGCAAATTCGGATTCGGCGTGAAAAATTACATACAGTACATTCGAAATTTTCTGCCATTCAGTTAGTTTTGAGTCTCTTATTGAGATTTCTGAAATCCACTAAATTGCTTTTTTTTCTTCTTGCAGATGAAATGATGAAAGCGGTTTTTCTCGGCCAGATATGGCAAAGTGAAAATGAAAAATCGTCGAAAATGGACTTAAATTTCGACGTAGAGCAAAGTGGGCTGCAGATTCGGATTCGGCGTGAAAAACTACATACTGTGCATATGTCTCCTGGTAAATTCTCAAAAATGGTCAATTTTTGTGAAAATGGGCAGGTTCATTTTTTCGAGTTTTTTTCAAAAAATTTTTTTCGATGTTGGCGTGGATATGGGGGTTTACGAGGTCGCTGAAGCCGAATCCGACTTTAGATTTTGGCGCCGACTCTCGCCAAGCGAGATATGGCCGAAGAAAAATGAAAAATGGTCCGAAATGGACCAAAAATGGGACGTAGAGTAAAATGGACCGCAAATTCGGATTCGGCGTGAAAAATTACATACAGTACATTCGAAATTTTCTTCCATTCAGTTAGTTTTGAGTCTCTTATTGAGATTTCTGAAATCCACTAAATTGCTTTTTTTTCTTCTTGCAGATGAAATGATGAAAGCGGTTTTTCTCGGCCAGATATGGCAAAGTGAAAATGAAAAATCGTCGAAAATGGACTTAAATTTCGACGTAGAGCAAAGTGGGCTGCAGATTCGGATTCGGCGTGAAAAACTACATACTGTGCATATGTCTCCTGGTAAATTCTCAAAAATGGTCAATTTTTGTAAAAATGGGCAGGCTCATTTTTTCGAGTTTTTTTCAAAAAATTTTTTTCGAGGTTGGCGTGGATATGGGGGTTTTCGAGGTCGCTGAAGCCGAATCCGACTTTAGATTTTGGCGCCGACTCTCGCCAAGCGAGATATGGCCGAAGAAAAATGAAAAATGGTCCGAAATGGACCAAAAATGGGACGTAGAGTAAAATGGACCGCAAATTCGGATTCGGCGTGAAAAATTACATACAGTACATTCGAAATTTTCTGCCATTCAGTTAGTTTTGAGTCTCTTATTGAGATTTCTGAAATCCACTAAATTGCTTTTTTTTCTTCTTGCAGATGAAATGATGAAAGCGGTTTTTCTCGGCCAGATATGGCAAAGTGAAAATGAAAAATCGTCGAAAATGGACTTAAATTTCGACGTAGAGCAAAGTGGGCTGCAGATTCGGATTCGGCGTGAAAAACTACATACTGTGCATATGTCTCCTGGTAAATTCTCAAAAATGGTCAATTTTTGTAAAAATGGGCAGGCTCATTTTTTCGAGTTTTTTTCAAAAAATTTTTTTCGAGGTTGGCGTGGATATGGGGGTTTTCGACGTCGCTGAAGCCGAATCCGACTTTAGATTTTGGCGCCGACTCTCGTCAAGCGAGATATGGCCGAAGAAAAATGAAAAATGGTCCGAAATGGACCAAAAATGGGACGTAGAGTAAAATGGACCGCAAATTCGGATTCGGCGTGAAAAATTACATACAGTACATTCGAAATTTTCTGCCATTCAGTTAGTTTTGAGTCTCTTATTGAGATTTCTGAAATCCACTAAATTGCTTTTTTTTCTTCTTGCAGATGAAATGATGAAAGCGGTTTTTCTCGGTCAGATATGGCAAAGTGAAAATGAAAAATCGTCGAAAATGGACTTAAATTTCGACGTAGAGCAAAGTGGGCTGCAGATTCGGATTCGGCGTGAAAAACTACATACTGTGCATATGTCTCCTGGTAAATTCTCAAAAATGGTCAATTTTTGTAAAAATGGGCAGGCTCATTTTTTCGAGTTTTTTTCAAAAAATTTTTTTCGAGGTTGGCGTGGATATGGGGGTTTTCGAGGTCGCTGAAGCCGAATCCGACTTTAGATTTTGGCGCCGACTCTCGCCAAGCGAGATATGGCCGAAGAAAAATGAAAAATGGTCCGAAATGGACCAAAAATGGGACGTAGAGTAAAATGGACCGCAAATTCGGATTCGGCGTGAAAAATTACATACAGTACATTCGAAATTTTCTGCCATTCAGTTAGTTTTGAGTCTCTTATTGAGATTTCTGAAATCCACTAAATTGCTTTTTTTTCTTCTTGCAGATGAAATGATGAAAGCGGTTTTTCTCGGCCAGATATGGCAAAGTGAAAATGAAAAATCGTCGAAAATGGACTTAAATTTCGACGTAGAGCAAAGTGGGCTGCAGATTCGGATTCGGCGTGAAAAACTACATACTGTGCATATGTCTCCTGGTAAATTCTCAAAAATGGTCAATTTTTGTAAAAATGGGCAGGCTCATTTTTTCGAGTTTTTTTCAAAAAATTTTTTTCGAGGTTGGCGTGGATATGGGGGTTTTCGAGGTCGCTGAAGCCGAATCCGACTTTAGATTTTGGCGCCGACTCTCGCCAAGCGAGATATGGCCGAAGAAAAATGAAAAATGGTCCGAAATGGACCAAAAATGGGACGTAGAGTAAAATGGACCGCAAATTCGGATTCGGCGTGAAAAATTACATACAGTACATTCGAAATTTTCTGCCATTCAGTTAGTTTTGAGTCTCTTATTGAGATTTCTGAAATCCACTAAATTGCTTTTTTTTCTTCTTGCAGATGAAATGATGAAAGCGGTTTTTCTCGGTCAGATATGGCAAAGTGAAAATGAAAAATCGTCGAAAATGGACTTAAATTTCGACGTAGAGCAAAGTGGGCTGCAGATTCGGATTCGGCGTGAAAAACTACATACTGTGCATATGTCTCCTGGTAAATTCTCAAAAATGGTCAATTTTTGTAAAAATGGGCAGGCTCATTTTTTCGAGTTTTTTTCAAAAAATTTTTTTCGAGGTTGGCGTGGATATGGGGGTTTTCGAGGTCGCTGAAGCCGAATCCGACTTTAGATTTTGGCGCCGACTCTCGCCAAGCGAGATATGGCCGAAAAAAAATGAAAAATGGTCCGAAATGGACCAAAAATGGGACGTAGAGTAAAATGGACCGCAAATTCGGATTCGGCGTGAAAAATTACATACAGTACATTCGAAATTTTCTGCCATTCAGTTAGTTTTGAGTCTCTTATTGAGATTTCTGAAATCCACTAAATTGCTTTTTTTTCTTCTTGCAGATGAAATGATGAAAGCGGTTTTTTCTCGGCCAGATATGGCAAAGTGAAAATGAAAAATCGTCGAAAATGGACTTAAATTTCGACGTAGAGCAAAGTGGGCTGCAGATTCGGATTCGGCGTGAAAAACTACATACTGTGCATATGTCTCCTGGTAAATTCTCAAAAATGGTCAATTTTTGTAAAAATGGGCAGGCTCATTTTTTCGAGTTTTTTTCAAAAAATTTTTTTCGAGGTTGGCGTGGATATGGGGGTTTTCGAGGTCGCTGAAGCCGAATCCGACTTTAGATTTTGGCGCCGACTCTCGCCAAGCGAGATATGGCCGAAAAAAAATGAAAAATGGTCCGAAATGGACCAAAAATGGGACGTAGAGTAAAATGGACCGCAAATTCGGATTCGGCGTGAAAAATTACATACAGTACATTCGAAATTTTCTGCCATTCAGTTAGTTTTGAGTCTCTTATTGAGATTTCTGAAATCCACTAAATTGCTTTTTTTTCTTCTTGCAGATGAAATGATGAAAGCGGTTTTTCTCGGCCAGATATGGCAAAGTGAAAATGAAAAATCGTCGAAAATGGACTTAAATTTCGACGTAGAGCAAAGTGGGCTGCAGATTCGGATTCGGCGTGAAAAACTACATACTGTGCATATGTCTCCTGGTAAATTCTCAAAAATGGTCAATTTTTGTTAAAATGGGCAGGCTCATTTTTTCGAGTTTTTTTCAAAAAATTTTTTTCGAGGTTGGCGTGGATATGGGGGTTTTCGAGGTCGCTGAAGCCGAATCCGACTTTAGATTTTGGCGCCGACTCTCGCCAAGCGAGATATGGCCGAAGAAAAATGAAAAATGGTCCGAAATGGACCAAAAATGGGACGTAGAGTAAAATGGACCGCAAATTCGGATTCGGCGTGAAAAATTACATACAGTACATTCGAAATTTTCTGCCATTCAGTTAGTTTTGAGTCTCTTATTGAGATTTCTGAAATCCACTAAATTGCTTTTTTTTCTTCTTGCAGATGAAATGATGAAAGCGGTTTTTCTCGGCCAGATATGGCAAAGTGAAAATGAAAAATCGTCGAAAATGGACTTAAATTTCGACGTAGAGCAAAGTGGGCTGCAGATTCGGATTCGGCGTGAAAAACTACATACTGTGCATATGTCTCCTGGTAAATTCTCAAAAATGGTCAATTTTTGTAAAAATGGGCAGGCTCATTTTTTCGAGTTTTTTTCAAAAAATTTTTTCGAGGTTGGCGTGGATATGGGGGTTTTCGAGGTCGCTGAAGCCGAATCCGACTTTAGATTTTGCCCCTGACTCTCGTCAAGCGAGATATGGCCGAAGAAAAATGAAAAATGGTCCGAAATGGACCAAAAATGGGACGTAGAGTAAAATGGACCGCAAATTCGGATTCGGCGTGAAAAATTACATACAGTACATTCGAAATTTTCTGCCATTCAGTTAGTTTTGAGTCTCTTATTGAGATTTCTGAAATCCACTAAATTGCTTTTTTTTCTTCTTGCAGATGAAATGATGAAAGCGGTTTTTCTCGGTCAGATATGGCAAAGTGAAAATGAAAAATCGTCGAAAATGGACTTAAATTTCGACGTAGAGCAAAGTGGGCTGCAGATTCGGATTCGGCGTGAAAAACTACATACTGTGCATATGTCTCCTGGTAAATTCTCAAAAATGGTCAATTTTTGTAAAAATGGGCAGGCTCATTTTTTCGAGTTTTTTTCAAAAAATTTTTTTCGAGGTTGGCGTGGATATGGGGGTTTTCGAGGTCGCTGAAGCCGAATCCGACTTTAGATTTTGGCGCCGACTCTCGCCAAGCGAGATATGGCCGAAGAAAAATGAAAAATGGTCCGAAATGGACCAAAAATGGGACGTAGAGTAAAATGGACCGCAAATTCGGATTCGGCGTGAAAAATTACATACAGTACATTCGAAATTTTCTGCCATTCAGTTAGTTTTGAGTCTCTTATTGAGATTTCTGAAATCCACTAAATTGCTTTTTTTTCTTCTTGCAGATGAAATGATGAAAGCGGTTTTTCTCGGTCAGATATGGCAAAGTGAAAATGAAAAATCGTCGAAAATGGACTTAAATTTCGACGTAGAGCAAAGTGGGCTGCAGATTCGGATTCGGCGTGAAAAACTACATACTGTGCATATGTCTCCTGGTAAATTCTCAAAAATGGTCAATTTTTGTAAAAATGGGCAGGCTCATTTTTTCGAGTTTTTTTCAAAAAATTTTTTTCGAGGTTGGCGTGGATATGGGGGTTTTCGAGGTCGCTGAAGCCGAATCCGACTTTAGATTTTGGCGCCGACTCTCGCCAAGCGAGATATGGCCGAAGAAAAATGAAAAATGGTCCGAAATGGACCAAAAATGGGACGTAGAGTAAAATGGACCGAAAATTCGGATTCGGCGTGAAAAATTACATACAGTACATTCGAAATTTTCTGCCATTCAGTTAGTTTTGAGTCTCTTATTGAGATTTCTGAAATCCACTAAATTGCTTTTTTTTCTTCTTGCAGATGAAATGATGAAAGCGGTTTTTCTCGGTCAGATATGGCAAAGTGAAAATGAAAAATCGTCGAAAATGGACTTAAATTTCGACGTAGAGCAAAGTGGGCTGCAGATTCGGATTCGGCGTGAAAAACTACATACTGTGCATATGTCTCCTGGTAAATTCTCAAAAATGGTCAATTTTTGTAAAAATGGGCAGGCTCATTTTTTCGAGTTTTTTTCAAAAAATTTTTTTCGAGGTTGGCGTGGATATGGGGGTTTTCGAGGTCGCTGAAGCCGAATCCGACTTTAGATTTTGGCGCCGACTCTCGCCAAGCGAGATATGGCCGAAAAAAAATGAAAAATGGTCCGAAATGGACCAAAAATGGGACGTAGAGTAAAATGGACCGCAAATTCGGATTCGGCGTGAAAAATTACATACAGTACATTCGAAATTTTCTGCCATTCAGTTAGTTTTGAGTCTCTTATTGAGATTTCTGAAATCCACTAAATTGCTTTTTTTTCTTCTTGCAGATGAAATGATGAAAGCGGTTTTTTCTCGGCCAGATATGGCAAAGTGAAAATGAAAAATCGTCGAAAATGGACTTAAATTTCGACGTAGAGCAAAGTGGGCTGCAGATTCGGATTCGGCGTGAAAAACTACATACTGTGCATATGTCTCCTGGTAAATTCTCAAAAATGGTCAATTTTTGTAAAAATGGGCAGGCTCATTTTTTCGAGTTTTTTTCAAAAAATTTTTTTCGAGGTTGGCGTGGATATGGGGGTTTTCGAGGTCGCTGAAGCCGCATCCGACTTTAGATTTTGGCGCCGACTCTCGCCAAGCGAGATATGGCCGAAGAAAAATGAAAAATGGTCCGAAATGGACCAAAAATGGGACGTAGAGTAAAATGGACCGCAAATTCGGATTCGGCGTGAAAAATTACATACAGTACATTCGAAATTTTCTGCCATTCAGTTAGTTTTGAGTCTCTTATTGAGATTTCTGAAATCCACTAAATTGCTTTTTTTTCTTCTTGCAGATGAAATGATGAAAGCGGTTTTTCTCGGTCAGATATGGCAAAGTGAAAATGAAAAATCGTCGAAAATGGACTTAAATTTCGACGTAGAGCAAAGTGGGCTGCAGATTCGGATTCGGCGTGAAAAACTACATACTGTGCATATGTCTCCTGGTAAATTCTCAAAAATGGTCAATTTTTGTAAAAATGGGCAGGCTCATTTTTTCGAGTTTTTTTCAAAAAATTTTTTTCGAGGTTGGCGTGGATATGGGGGTTTTCGAGGTCGCTGAAGCCGAATCCGACTTTAGATTTTGGCGCCGACTCTCGCCAAGCGAGATATGGCCGAAGAAAAATGAAAAATGGTCCGAAATGGACCAAAAATGGGACGTAGAGTAAAATGGACCGAAAATTCGGATTCGGCGTGAAAAATTACATACAGTACATTCGAAATTTTCTGCCATTCAGTTAGTTTTGAGTCTCTTATTGAGATTTCTGAAATCCACTAAATTGCTTTTTTTTCTTCTTGCAGATGAAATGATGAAAGCGGTTTTTTCTCGGCCAGATATGGCAAAGTGAAAATGAAAAATCGTCGAAAATGGACTTAAATTTCGACGTAGAGCAAAGTGGGCTGCAGATTCGGATTCGGCGTGAAAAACTACATACTGTGCATATGTCTCCTGGTAAATTCTCAAAAATGGTCAATTTTTGTAAAAATTGGCAGGCTCATTTTTTCGAGTTTTTTTCAAAAAATTTTTTTCGAGGTTGGCGTGGATATGGGGGTTTTCGAGGTCGCTGAAGCCGAATCCGACTTTAGATTTTGGCGCCGACTCTCGCCAAGCGAGATATGGCCGAAGAAAAATGAAAAATGGTCCGAAATGGACCAAAAATGGGACGTAGAGTAAAATGGACCGCAAATTCGGATTCGGCGTGAAAAATTACATACAGTACATTCGAAATTTTCTGCCATTCAGTTAGTTTTGAGTCTCTTATTGAGATTTCTGAAATCCACTAAATTGCTTTTTTTTCTTCTTGCAGATGAAATGATGAAAGCGGTTTTTCTCGGCCAGATATGGCAAAGTGAAAATGAAAAATCGTCGAAAATGGACTTAAATTTCGACGTAGAGCAAAGTGGGCTGCAGATTCGGATTCGGCGTGAAAAACTACATACTGTGCATATGTCTCCTGGTAAATTCTCAAAAATGGTCAATTTTTGTAAAAATGGGCAGGCTCATTTTTTCGAGTTTTTTTCAAAAAATTTTTTCGAGGTTGGCGTGGATATGGGGGTTTTCGAGGTCGCTGAAGCCGAATCCGACTTTAGATTTTGGCGCCGACTCTCGTCAAGCGAGATATGGCCGAAGAAAAATGAAAAATGGTCCGAAATGGACCAAAAATGGGACGTAGAGTAAAATGGACCGCAAATTCGGATTCGGCGTGAAAAATTACATACAGTACATTCGAAATTTTCTGCCATTCAGTTAGTTTTGAGTCTCTTATTGAGATTTCTGAAATCCACTAAATTGCTTTTTTTTCTTGTTGCAGATGAAATGATGAAAGCGGTTTTTTCTCGGCCAGATATGGCAAAGTGAAAATGAAAAATCGTCGAAAATGGACTTAAATTTCGACGTAGAGCAAAGTGGGCTGCAGATTCGGATTCGGCGTGAAAAACTACATACTGTGCATATGTCTCCTGGTAAATTCTCAAAAATGGTCAATTTTTGTAAAAATGGGCAGGCTCATTTTTTCGAGTTTTTTTCAAAAAATTTTTTTCGAGGTTGGCGTGGATATGGGGGTTTTCGAGGTCGCTGAAGCCGAATCCGACTTTAGATTTTGGCGCCGACTCTCGCCAAGCGAGATATGGCCGAAGAAAAATGAAAAATGGTCCGAAATGGACCAAAAATGGGACGTAGAGTAAAATGGACCGCAAATTCGGATTCGGCGTGAAAAATTACATACAGTACATTCGAAATTTTCTGCCATTCAGTTAGTTTTGAGTCTCTTATTGAGATTTCTGAAATCCACTAAATTGCTTTTTTTTCTTCTTGCAGATGAAATGATGAAAGCGGTTTTTCTCGGCCAGATATGGCAAAGTGAAAATGAAAAATCGTCGAAAATGGACTTAAATTTCGACGTAGAGCAAAGTGGGCTGCAGATTCGGATTCGGCGTGAAAAACTACATACTGTGCATATGTCTCCTGGTAAATTCTCAAAAATGGTCAATTTTTGTAAAAATGGGCAGGCTCATTTTTTCGAGTTTTTTTCAAAAAATTTTTTTCGAGGTTGGCGTGGATATGGGGGTTTTCGAGGCCGCTGAAGCCGAATCCGACTTTAGATTTTGGCGCCGACTCTCGCCAAGCGAGATATGGCCGAAGAAAAATGAAAAATGGTCCGAAATGGACCAAAAATGGGACGTAGAGTAAAATGGACCGCAAATTCGGATTCGGCGTGAAAAATTACATACAGTACATTCGAAATTTTCTTCCATTCAGTTAGTTTTGAGTCTCTTATTGAGATTTCTGAAATCCACTAAATTGCTTTTTTTTCTTCTTGCAGATGAAATGATGAAAGCGGTTTTTCTCGGCCAGATATGGCAAAGTGAAAATGAAAAATCGTCGAAAATGGACTTAAATTTCGACGTAGAGCAAAGTGGGCTGCAGATTCGGATTCGGCGTGAAAAACTACATACTGTGCATATGTCTCCTGGTAAATTCTCAAAAATGGTCAATTTTTGTAAAAATGGGCAGGCTCATTTTTTCGAGTTTTTTTCAAAAAATTTTTTTCGAGGTTGGCGTGGATATGGGGGTTTTCGAGGTCGCTGAAGCCGAATCCGACTTTAGATTTTAGCGCCGACTCTCGCCGAGCGAGATATGGCCGAAGAAAAATGAAAAATGGTCCGAAATGGACCAAAAATGGGACGTAGAGTAAAATGGACCGCAAATTCGGATTCGGCGTGAAAAATTACATACAGTACATTCGAAATTTTCTGCCATTCAGTTAGTTTTGAGTCTCTTATTGAGATTTCTGAAATCCACTAAATTGCTTTTTTTTCTTGTTGCAGATGAAATGATGAAAGCGGTTTTTTCTCGGCCAGATATGGCAAAGTGAAAATGAAAAATCGTCGAAAATGGACTTAAATTTCGACGTAGAGCAAAGTGGGCTGCAGATTCGGATTCGGCGTGAAAAACTACATACTGTGCATATGTCTCCTGGTAAATTCTCAAAAATGGTCAATTTTTGTAAAAATGGGCAGGCTCATTTTTTCGAGTTTTTTTCAAAAAATTTTTTTCGAGGTTGGCGTGGATATGGGGGTTTTCGAGGTCGCTGAAGCCGAATCCGACTTTAGATTTTGGCGCCGACTCTCGCCAAGCGAGATATGGCCGAAGAAAAATGAAAAATGGTCCGAAATGGACCAAAAATGGGACGTAGAGTAAAATGGACCGCAAATTCGGATTCGGCGTGAAAAATTACATACAGTACATTCGAAATTTTCTGCCATTCAGTTAGTTTTGAGTCTCTTATTGAGATTTCTGAAATCCACTAAATTGCTTTTTTTTCTTCTTGCAGATGAAATGATGAAAGCGGTTTTTCTCGGCCAGATATGGCAAAGTGAAAATGAAAAATCGTCGAAAATGGACTTAAATTTCGACGTAGAGCAAAGTGGGCTGCAGATTCGGATTCGGCGTGAAAAACTACATACTGTGCATATGTCTCCTGGTAAATTCTCAAAAATGGTCAATTTTTGTAAAAATGGGCAGGCTCATTTTTTCGAGTTTTTTTCAAAAAATTTTTTTCGAGGTTGGCGTGGATATGGGGGTTTTCGAGGCCGCTGAAGCCGAATCCGACTTTAGATTTTGGCGCCGACTCTCGCCAAGCGAGATATGGCCGAAGAAAAATGAAAAATGGTCCGAAATGGACCAAAAATGGGACGTAGAGTAAAATGGACCGCAAATTCGGATTCGGCGTGAAAAATTACATACAGTACATTCGAAATTTTCTTCCATTCAGTTAGTTTTGAGTCTCTTATTGAGATTTCTGAAATCCACTAAATTGCTTTTTTTTCTTCTTGCAGATGAAATGATGAAAGCGGTTTTTCTCGGCCAGATATGGCAAAGTGAAAATGAAAAATCGTCGAAAATGGACTTAAATTTCGACGTAGAGCAAAGTGGGCTGCAGATTCGGATTCGGCGTGAAAAACTACATACTGTGCATATGTCTCCTGGTAAATTCTCAAAAATGGTCAATTTTTGTAAAAATGGGCAGGCTCATTTTTTCGAGTTTTTTTCAAAAAATTTTTTTCGAGGTTGGCGTGGATATGGGGGTTTTCGAGGTCGCTGAAGCCGAATCCGACTTTAGATTTTAGCGCCGACTCTCGCCGAGCGAGATATGGCCGAAGAAAAATGAAAAATGGTCCGAAATGGACCAAAAATGGGACGTAGAGTAAAATGGACCGCAAATTCGGATTCGGCGTGAAAAATTACATACAGTACATTCGAAATTTTCTGCCATTCAGTTAGTTTTGAGTCTCTTATTGAGATTTCTGAAATCCACTAAATTGCTTTTTTTTCTTCTTGCAGATGAAATGATGAAAGCGGTTTTTCTCGGTCAGATATGGCAAAGTGAAAATGAAAAATCGTCGAAAATGGACTTAAATTTCGACGTAGAGCAAAGTGGGCTGCAGATTCGGATTCGGCGTGAAAAACTACATACTGTGCATATGTCTCCTGGTAAATTCTCAAAAATGGTCAATTTTTGTAAAAATGGGCAGGCTCATTTTTTCGAGTTTTTTTCAAAAAATTTTTTTCGAGGTTGGCGTGGATATGGGGGTTTTCGAGGTCGCTGAAGCCGAATCCGACTTTAGATTTTGGCGCCGACTCTCGCCAAGCGAGATATGGCCGAAGAAAAATGAAAAATGGTCCGAAATGGACCAAAAATGGGACGTAGAGTAAAATGGACCGCAAATTCGGATTCGGCGTGAAAAATTACATACAGTACATTCGAAATTTTCTGCCATTCAGTTAGTTTTGAGTCTCTTATTGAGATTTCTGAAATCCACTAAATTGCTTTTTTTTCTTCTTGCAGATGAAATGATGAAAGCGGTTTTTCTCGGCCAGATATGGCAAAGTGAAAATGAAAAATCGTCGAAAATGGACTTAAATTTCGACGTAGAGCAAAGTGGGCTGCAGATTCGGATTCGGCTTGAAAAACTACATACTGTGCATATGTCTCCTGGTAAATTCTCAAAAATGGTCAATTTTTGTAAAAATGGGCAGGCTCATTTTTTCGAGTTTTTTTCAAAAAATTTTTTTCGAGGTTGGCGTGGATATGGGGGTTTTCGACGTCGCTGAAGCCGAATCCGACTTTAGATTTTGGCGCCGACTCTCGTCAAGCGAGATATGGCCGAAGAAAAATGAAAAATGGTCCGAAATGGACCAAAAATGAGACGTAGAGTAAAATGGACCGCAAATTCGGATTCGGCGTGAAAAATTACATACAGTACATTCGAAATTTTCTGCCATTCAGTTAGTTTTGAGTCTCTTATTGAGATTTCTGAAATCCACTAAATTGCTTTTTTTTCTTCTTGCAGATGAAATGATGAAAGCGGTTTTTCTCGGTCAGATATGGCAAAGTGAAAATGAAAAATCGTCGAAAATGGACTTAAATTTCGACGTAGAGCAAAGTGGGCTGCAGATTCGGATTCGGCGTGAAAAACTACATACTGTGCATATGTCTCCTGGTAAATTCTCAAAAATGGTCAATTTTTGTAAAAATGGGCAGGCTCATTTTTTCGAGTTTTTTTCAAAAAATTTTTTTCGAGGTTGGCGTGGATATGGGGGTTTTCGAGGTCGCTGAAGCCGAATCCGACTTTAGATTTTGGCGCCGACTCTCGCCAAGCGAGATATGGCCGAAAAAAAATGAAAAATGGTCCGAAATGGACCAAAAATGGGACGTAGAGTAAAATGGACCGCAAATTCGGATTCGGCGTGAAAAATTACATACAGTACATTCGAAATTTTCTGCCATTCAGTTAGTTTTGAGTCTCTTATTGAGATTTCTGAAATCCACTAAATTGCTTTTTTTTCTTCTTGCAGATGAAATGATGAAAGCGGTTTTTTCTCGGCCAGATATGGCAAAGTGAAAATGAAAAATCGTCGAAAATGGACTTAAATTTCGACGTAGAGCAAAGTGGGCTGCAGATTCGGATTCGGCGTGAAAAACTACATACTGTGCATATGTCTCCTGGTAAATTCTCAAAAATGGTCAATTTTTGTAAAAATGGGCAGGCTCATTTTTTCGAGTTTTTTTCAAAAAATTTTTTTCGAGGTTGGCGTGGATATGGGGGTTTTCGAGGTCGCTGAAGCCGCATCCGACTTTAGATTTTGGCGCCGACTCTCGCCAAGCGAGATATGGCCGAAGAAAAATGAAAAATGGTCCGAAATGGACCAAAAATGGGACGTAGAGTAAAATGGACCGCAAATTCGGATTCGGCGTGAAAAATTACATACAGTACATTCGAAATTTTCTGCCATTCAGTTAGTTTTGAGTCTCTTATTGAGATTTCTGAAATCCACTAAATTGCTTTTTTTTCTTCTTGCAGATGAAATGATGAAAGCGGTTTTTCTCGGTCAGATATGGCAAAGTGAAAATGAAAAATCGTCGAAAATGGACTTAAATTTCGACGTAGAGCAAAGTGGGCTGCAGATTCGGATTCGGCGTGAAAAACTACATACTGTGCATATGTCTCCTGGTAAATTCTCAAAAATGGTCAATTTTTGTAAAAATGGGCAGGCTCATTTTTTCGAGTTTTTTTCAAAAAATTTTTTTCGAGGTTGGCGTGGATATGGGGGTTTTCGAGGTCGCTGAAGCCGAATCCGACTTTAGATTTTGGCGCCGACTCTCGCCAAGCGAGATATGGCCGAAGAAAAATGAAAAATGGTCCGAAATGGACCAAAAATGGGACGTAGAGTAAAATGGACCGAAAATTCGGATTCGGCGTGAAAAATTACATACAGTACATTCGAAATTTTCTGCCATTCAGTTAGTTTTGAGTCTCTTATTGAGATTTCTGAAATCCACTAAATTGCTTTTTTTTCTTCTTGCAGATGAAATGATGAAAGCGGTTTTTTCTCGGCCAGATATGGCAAAGTGAAAATGAAAAATCGTCGAAAATGGACTTAAATTTCGACGTAGAGCAAAGTGGGCTGCAGATTCGGATTCGGCGTGAAAAACTACATACTGTGCATATGTCTCCTGGTAAATTCTCAAAAATGGTCAATTTTTGTAAAAATGGGCAGGCTCATTTTTTCGAGTTTTTTTCAAAAAATTTTTTTCGAGGTTGGCGTGGATATGGGGGTTTTCGAGGTCGCTGAAGCCGAATCCGACTTTAGATTTTGGCGCCGACTCTCGCCAAGCGAGATATGGCCGAAGAAAAATGAAAAATGGTCCGAAATGGACCAAAAATGGGACGTAGAGTAAAATGGACCGCAAATTCGGATTCGGCGTGAAAAATTACATACAGTACATTCGAAATTTTCTGCCATTCAGTTAGTTTTGAGTCTCTTATTGAGATTTCTGAAATCCACTAAATTGCTTTTTTTTCTTCTTGCAGATGAAATGATGAAAGCGGTTTTTCTCGGTCAGATATGGCAAAGTGAAAATGAAAAATCGTCGAAAATGGACTTAAATTTCGACGTAGAGCAAAGTGGGCTGCAGATTCGGATTCGGCGTGAAAAACTACATACTGTGCATATGTCTCCTGGTAAATTCTCAAAAATGGTCAATTTTTGTAAAAATGGGCAGGCTCATTTTTTCGAGTTTTTTTCAAAAAATTTTTTTCGAGGTTGGCGTGGATATGGGGGTTTTCGAGGTCGCTGAAGCCGAATCCGACTTTAGATTTTGGCGCCGACTCTCGCCAAGCGAGATATGGCCGAAGAAAAATGAAAAATGGTCCGAAATGGACCAAAAATGGGACGTAGAGTAAAATGGACCGAAAATTCGGATTCGGCGTGAAAAATTACATACAGTACATTCGAAATTTTCTGCCATTCAGTTAGTTTTGAGTCTCTTATTGAGATTTCTGAAATCCACTAAATTGCTTTTTTTTCTTCTTGCAGATGAAATGATGAAAGCGGTTTTTCTCGGTCAGATATGGCAAAGTGAAAATGAAAAATCGTCGAAAATGGACTTAAATTTCGACGTAGAGCAAAGTGGGCTGCAGATTCGGATTCGGCGTGAAAAACTACATACTGTGCATATGTCTCCTGGTAAATTCTCAAAAATGGTCAATTTTTGTAAAAATGGGCAGGCTCATTTTTTCGAGTTTTTTTCAAAAAATTTTTTTCGAGGTTGGCGTGGATATGGGGGTTTTCGAGGTCGCTGAAGCCGAATCCGACTTTAGATTTTGGCGCCGACTCTCGCCAAGCGAGATATGGCCGAAAAAAAATGAAAAATGGTCCGAAATGGACCAAAAATGGGACGTAGAGTAAAATGGACCGCAAATTCGGATTCGGCGTGAAAAATTACATACAGTACATTCGAAATTTTCTGCCATTCAGTTAGTTTTGAGTCTCTTATTGAGATTTCTGAAATCCACTAAATTGCTTTTTTTTCTTCTTGCAGATGAAATGATGAAAGCGGTTTTTTCTCGGCCAGATATGGCAAAGTGAAAATGAAAAATCGTCGAAAATGGACTTAAATTTCGACGTAGAGCAAAGTGGGCTGCAGATTCGGATTCGGCGTGAAAAACTACATACTGTGCATATGTCTCCTGGTAAATTCTCAAAAATGGTCAATTTTTGTAAAAATGGGCAGGCTCATTTTTTCGAGTTTTTTTCAAAAAATTTTTTTCGAGGTTGGCGTGGATATGGGGGTTTTCGAGGTCGCTGAAGCCGAATCCGACTTTAGATTTTGGCGCCGACTCTCGCCAAGCGAGATATGGCCGAAAAAAAATGAAAAATGGTCCGAAATGGACCAAAAATGGGACGTAGAGTAAAATGGACCGCAAATTCGGATTCGGCGTGAAAAATTACATACAGTACATTCGAAATTTTCTGCCATTCAGTTAGTTTTGAGTCTCTTATTGAGATTTCTGAAATCCACTAAATTGCTTTTTTTTCTTCTTGCAGATGAAATGATGAAAGCGGTTTTTCTCGGTCAGATATGGCAAAGTGAAAATGAAAAATCGTCGAAAATGGACTTAAATTTCGACGTAGAGCAAAGTGGGCTGCAGATTCGGATTCGGCGTGAAAAACTACATACTGTGCATATGTCTCCTGGTAAATTCTCAAAAATGGTCAATTTTTGTAAAAATGGGCAGGCTCATTTTTTCGAGTTTTTTTCAAAAAATTTTTTTCGAGGTTGGCGTGGATATGGGGGTTTTCGAGGTCGCTGAAGCCGAATCCGACTTTAGATTTTGGCGCCGACTCTCGCCAAGCGAGATATGGCCGAAGAAAAATGAAAAATGGTCCGAAATGGACCAAAAATGGGACGTAGAGTAAAATGGACCGAAAATTCGGATTCGGCGTGAAAAATTACATACAGTACATTCGAAATTTTCTGCCATTCAGTTAGTTTTGAGTCTCTTATTGAGATTTCTGAAATCCACTAAATTGCTTTTTTTTCTTCTTGCAGATGAAATGATGAAAGCGGTTTTTTCTCGGCCAGATATGGCAAAGTGAAAATGAAAAATCGTCGAAAATGGACTTAAATTTCGACGTAGAGCAAAGTGGGCTGCAGATTCGGATTCGGCGTGAAAAACTACATACTGTGCATATGTCTCCTGGTAAATTCTCAAAAATGGTCAATTTTTGTAAAAATGGGCAGGCTCATTTTTTCGAGTTTTTTTCAAAAAATTTTTTTCGAGGTTGGCGTGGATATGGGGGTTTTCGAGGTCGCTGAAGCCGAATCCGACTTTAGATTTTGGCGCCGACTCTCGCCAAGCGAGATATGGCCGAAGAAAAATGAAAAATGGTCCGAAATGGACCAAAAATGGGACGTAGAGTAAAATGGACCGCAAATTCGGATTCGGCGTGAAAAATTACATACAGTACATTCGAAATTTTCTGCCATTCAGTTAGTTTTGAGTCTCTTATTGAGATTTCTGAAATCCACTAAATTGCTTTTTTTTCTTCTTGCAGATGAAATGATGAAAGCGGTTTTTCTCGGCCAGATATGGCAAAGTGAAAATGAAAAATCGTCGAAAATGGACTTAAATTTCGACGTAGAGCAAAGTGGGCTGCAGATTCGGATTCGGCGTGAAAAACTACATACTGTGCATATGTCTCCTGGTAAATTCTCAAAAATGGTCAATTTTTGTAAAAATGGGCAGGCTCATTTTTTCGAGTTTTTTTCAAAAAATTTTTTCGAGGTTGGCGTGGATATGGGGGTTTTCGAGGTCGCTGAAGCCGAATCCGACTTTAGATTTTGGCGCCGACTCTCGTCAAGCGAGATATGGCCGAAGAAAAATGAAAAATGGTCCGAAATGGACCAAAAATGGGACGTAGAGTAAAATGGACCGCAAATTCGGATTCGGCGTGAAAAATTACATACAGTACATTCGAAATTTTCTGCCATTCAGTTAGTTTTGAGTCTCTTATTGAGATTTCTGAAATCCACTAAATTGCTTTTTTTTCTTGTTGCAGATGAAATGATGAAAGCGGTTTTTTCTCGGCCAGATATGGCAAAGTGAAAATGAAAAATCATCGAAAATGGACTTAAATTTCGACGTAGAGCAAAGTGGGCTGCAGATTCGGATTCGGCGTGAAAAACTACATACTGTGCATATGTCTCCTGGTAAATTCTCAAAAATGGTCAATTTTTGTAAAAATGGGCAGGCTCATTTTTTCGAGTTTTTTTCAAAAAATTTTTTTCGAGGTTGGCGTGGATATGGGGGTTTTCGAGGTCGCTGAAGCCGAATCCGACTTTAGATTTTGGCGCCGACTCTCGCCAAGCGAGATATGGCCGAAGAAAAATGAAAAATGGTCCGAAATGGACCAAAAATGGGACGTAGAGTAAAATGGACCGCAAATTCGGATTCGGCGTGAAAAATTACATACAGTACATTCGAAATTTTCTGCCATTCAGTTAGTTTTGAGTCTCTTATTGAGATTTCTGAAATCCACTAAATTGCTTTTTTTTCTTCTTGCAGATGAAATGATGAAAGCGGTTTTTCTCGGCCAGATATGGCAAAGTGAAAATGAAAAATCGTCGAAAATGGACTTAAATTTCGACGTAGAGCAAAGTGGGCTGCAGATTCGGATTCGGCGTGAAAAACTACATACTGTGCATATGTCTCCTGGTAAATTCTCAAAAATGGTCAATTTTTGTAAAAATGGGCAGGCTCATTTTTTCGAGTTTTTTTCAAAAAATTTTTTTCGAGGTTGGCGTGGATATGGGGGTTTTCGAGGTCGCTGAAGCCGAATCCGACTTTAGATTTTGGCGCCGACTCTCGCCAAGCGAGATATGGCCGAAGAAAAATGAAAAATGGTCCGAAATGGACCAAAAATGGGACGTAGAGTAAAATGGACCGCAAATTCGGATTCGGCGTGAAAAATTACATACAGTACATTCGAAATTTTCTGCCATTCAGTTAGTTTTGAGTCTCTTATTGAGATTTCTGAAATCCACTAAATTGCTTTTTTTTCTTCTTGCAGATGAAATGATGAAAGCGGTTTTTCTCGGTCAGATATGGCAAAGTGAAAATGAAAAATCGTCGAAAATGGACTTAAATTTCGACGTAGAGCAAAGTGGGCTGCAGATTCGGATTCGGCGTGAAAAACTACATACTGTGCATATGTCTCCTGGTAAATTCTCAAAAATGGTCAATTTTTGTAAAAATGGGCAGGCTCATTTTTTCGAGTTTTTTTCAAAAAATTTTTTTCGAGGTTGGCGTGGATATGGGGGTTTTCGAGGTCGCTGAAGCCGAATCCGACTTTAGATTTTGGCGCCGACTCTCGCCAAGCGAGATATGGCCGAAGAAAAATGAAAAATGGTCCGAAATGGACCAAAAAGGGGACGTAGAGTAAAATGGACCGCAAATTCGGATTCGGCGTGAAAAATTACATACAGTACATTCGAAATTTTCTGCCATTCAGTTAGTTTTGAGTCTCTTATTGAGATTTCTGAAATCCACTAAATTGCTTTTTTTTCTTCTTGCAGATGAAATGATGAAAGCGGTTTTTCTCGGTCAGATATGGCAAAGTGAAAATGAAAAATCGTCGAAAATGGACTTAAATTTCGACGTAGAGCAAAGTGGGCTGCAGATTCGGATTCGGCGTGAAAAACTACATACTGTGCATATGTCTCCTGGTAAATTCTCAAAAATGGTCAATTTTTGTAAAAATGGGCAGGCTCATTTTTTCGAGTTTTTTTCAAAAAATTTTTTTCGAGGTTGGCGTGGATATGGGGGTTTTCGAGGTCGCTGAAGCCGAATCCGACTTTAGATTTTGGCGCCGACTCTCGCCAAGCGAGATATGGCCGAAGAAAAATGAAAAATGGTCCGAAATGGACCAAAAATGGGACGTAGAGTAAAATGGACCGAAAATTCGGATTCGGCGTGAAAAATTACATACAGTACATTCGAAATTTTCTGCCATTCAGTTAGTTTTGAGTCTCTTATTGAGATTTCTGAAATCCACTAAATTGCTTTTTTTTCTTCTTGCAGATGAAATGATGAAAGCGGTTTTTCTCGGTCAGATATGGCAAAGTGAAAATGAAAAATCGTCGAAAATGGACTTAAATTTCGACGTAGAGCAAAGTGGGCTGCAGATTCGGATTCGGCGTGAAAAACTACATACTGTGCATATGTCTCCTGGTAAATTCTCAAAAATGGTCAATTTTTGTAAAAATGGGCAGGCTCATTTTTTCGAGTTTTTTTCAAAAAATTTTTTTCGAGGTTGGCGTGGATATGGGGGTTTTCGAGGTCGCTGAAGCCGAATCCGACTTTAGATTTTGGCGCCGACTCTCGCCAAGCGAGATATGGCCGAAAAAAAATGAAAAATGGTCCGAAATGGACCAAAAATGGGACGTAGAGTAAAATGGACCGCAAATTCGGATTCGGCGTGAAAAATTACATACAGTACATTCGAAATTTTCTGCCATTCAGTTAGTTTTGAGTCTCTTATTGAGATTTCTGAAATCCACTAAATTGCTTTTTTTTCTTCTTGCAGATGAAATGATGAAAGCGGTTTTTCTCGGCCAGATATGGCAAAGTGAAAATGAAAAATCGTCGAAAATGGACTTAAATTTCGACGTAGAGCAAAGTGGGCTGCAGATTCGGATTCGGCGTGAAAAACTACATACTGTGCATATGTCTCCTGGTAAATTCTCAAAAATGGTCAATTTTTGTAAAAATGGGCAGGCTCATTTTTTCGAGTTTTTTTCAAAAAATTTTTTCGAGGTTGGCGTGGATATGGGGGTTTTCGAGGTCGCTGAAGCCGAATCCGACTTTAGATTTTGGCGCCGACTCTCGTCAAGCGAGATATGGCCGAAGAAAAATGAAAAATGGTCCGAAATGGACCAAAAATGGGACGTAGAGTAAAATGGACCGCAAATTCGGATTCGGCGTGAAAAATTACATACAGTACATTCGAAATTTTCTGCCATTCAGTTAGTTTTGAGTCTCTTATTGAGATTTCTGAAATCCACTAAATTGCTTTTTTTTCTTCTTGCAGATGAAATGATGAAAGCGGTTTTTCTCGGTCAGATATGGCAAAGTGAAAATGAAAAATCGTCGAAAATGGACTTAAATTTCGACGTAGAGCAAAGTGGGCTGCAGATTCGGATTCGGCGTGAAAAACTACTTACTTTGCATATGTCTGCTGGTAAATTCTCAAAAATGGTAAATTTTTGAAAAAATGGGCAGGCTCATTTTTTCGATTTTTTTTTTTAAATTTTTTTCGAGGTTGGCGTGGATATGGGGGTTTTCGAGGTCGCTGAAGCCGAATCCGACTTTAGATTTTGGCGCCGACTCTCGCCAAGCGAGATATGGCCGAAAAAAAATGAAAAATGGTCCGAAATGGACCAAAAATGGGACGTAGAGTAAAATGGACCGCAAATTCGGATTCGGCGTGAAAAATTACATACAGTACATTCGAAATTTTCTGCCATTCAGTTAGTTTTGAGTCTCTTATTGAGATTTCTGAAATCCACTAAATTGCTTTTTTTTCTTCTTGCAGATGAAATGATGAAAGCGGTTTTTTCTCGGCCAGATATGGCAAAGTGAAAATGAAAAATCGTCGAAAATGGACTTAAATTTCGACGTAGAGCAAAGTGGGCTGCAGATTCGGATTCGGCGTGAAAAACTACATACTGTGCATATGTCTCCTGGTAAATTCTCAAAAATGGTCAATTTTTGTAAAAATGGGCAGGCTCATTTTTTCGAGTTTTTTTCAAAAAATTTTTTTCGAGGTTGGCGTGGATATGGGGGTTTTCGAGGTCGCTGAAGCCGAATCCGACTTTAGATTTTGGCGCCGACTCTCGCCAAGCGAGATATGGCCGAAGAAAAATGAAAAATGGTCCGAAATGTACCAAAAATGGGACGTAGAGTAAAATGGACCGCAAATTCGGATTCGGCGTGAAAAATTACATACAGTACATTCGAAATTTTCTGCCATTCAGTTAGTTTTGAGTCTCTTATTGAGATTTCTGAAATCCACTAAATTGCTTTTTTTTCTTCTTGCAGATGAAATGATGAAAGCGGTTTTTCTCGGCCAGATATGGCAAAGTAAAAATGAAAAATCGTCGAAAATGGACTTAAATTTCGACGTAGAGCAAAGTGGGCTGCAGATTCGGATTCGGCGTGAAAAACTACATACTGTGCATATGTCTCCTGGTAAATTCTCAAAAATGGTCAATTTTTGTAAAAATGGGCAGGCTCATTTTTTCGAGTTTTTTTCAAAAAATTTTTTTCGAGGTTGGCGTGGATATGACGGTTTTCGAGGTCGCTGAAGCCGAATCCGACTTTAGATTTTGGCGCCGACTCTCGCCAAGCGAGATATGGCCGAAGAAAAATGAAAAATGGTCCGAAATGGACCAAAAATGGGACGTAGAGTAAAATGGACCGCAAATTCGGATTCGGCGTGAAAAATTACATACAGTACATTCGAAATTTTCTGCCATTCAGTTAGTTTTGAGTCTCTTATTGAGATTTCTGAAATCCACTAAATTGCTTTTTTTTCTTCTTGCAGATGAAATGATGAAAGCGGTTTTTCTCGGTCAGATATGGCAAAGTGAAAATGAAAAATCGTCGAAAATGGACTTAAATTTCGACGTAGAGCAAAGTGGGCTGCAGATTCGGATTCGGCGTGAAAAACTACATACTGTGCATATGTCTCCTGGTAAATTCTCAAAAATGGTCAATTTTTGTAAAAATGGGCAGGCTCATTTTTTCGAGTTTTTTTCAAAAAATTTTTTTCGAGGTTGGCGTGGATATGGGGGTTTTCGAGGTCGCTGAAGCCGAATCCGACTTTAGATTTTGGCGCCGACTCTCGCCAAGCGAGATATGGCCGAAAAAAAATGAAAAATGGTCCGAAATGGACCAAAAATGGGACGTAGAGTAAAATGGACCGAAAATTCGGATTCGGCGTGAAAAGTTACATACAGTACATTCGAAATTTTCTGCCATTCAGTTAGTTTTGAGTCTCTTATTGAGATTTCTGAAATCCACTAAATTGCTTTTTTTTCTTCTTGCAGATGAAATGATGAAAGCGGTTTTTTCTCGGCCAGATATGGCAAAGTGAAAATGAAAAATCGTCGAAAATGGACTTAAATTTCGACGTAGAGCAAAGTGGGCTGCAGATTCGGATTCGGCGTGAAAAACTACATACTGTGCATATGTCTCCTGGTAAATTCTCAAAAATGGTCAATTTTTGTAAAAATGGGCAGGCTCATTTTTTCGAGTTTTTTTCAAAAAATTTTTTTCGAGGTTGGCGTGGATATGGGGGTTTTCGAGGTCGCTGAAGCCGAATCCGACTTTAGATTTTGGCGCCGACTCTCGCCAAGCGAGATATGGCCGAAAAAAAATGAAAAATGGTCCGAAATGGACCAAAAATGGGACGTAGAGTAAAATTGACCGCAAATTCGGATTCGGCGTGAAAAATTACATACAGTACATTCGAAATTTTCTGCCATTCAGTTAGTTTTGAGTCTCTTATTGAGATTTCTGAAATCCACTAAATTGCTTTTTTTTCTTCTTGCAGATGAAATGATGAAAGCGGTTTTTTCTCGGCCAGATATGGCAAAGTGAAAATGAAAAATCGTCTTAAATTTCGACGTAGAGCAAAGTGGGCTGCAGATTCGGATTCGGCGTGAAAAACTACATACTGTGCATATGTCTCCTGGTAAATTCTCAAAAATGGTCAATTTTTGTAAAAATGGGCAGGCTCATTTTTTCGACTTTTTTTCAAAAAATTTTTTTCGAGGTTGGCGTGGATATGGGGGTTTTCGAGGTCGCTGAAGCCGAATCCGACTTTAGATTTTGGCGCCGACTCTCGCCAAGCGAGATATGGCCGAAGAAAAATGAAAAATGGTCCGAAATGGACCAAAAATGGGACGTAGAGTAAAATGGACCGCAAATTCGGATTCGGCGTGAAAAATTACATACAGTACATTCGAAATTTTCTGCCATTCAGTTAGTTTTGAGTCTCTTATTGAGATTTCTGAAATCCACTAAATTGCTTTTTTTTCTTCTTGCAGATGAAATGATGAAAGCGGTTTTTCTCGGCCAGATATGGCAAAGTGAAAATGAAAAATCGTCGAAAGTGGACTTAAATTTCGACGTAGAGCAAAGTGGGCTGCAGATTCGGATTCGGCGTGAAAAACTACATACTGTGCATATGTCTCCTGGTAAATTCTCAAAAATGGTCAATTTTTGTAAAAATGGGCAGGCTCATTTTTTCGAGTTTTTTTCAAAAAATTTTTTCGAGGTTGGCGTGGATATGGGGGTTTTCGAGGTCGCTGAAGCCGAATCCGACTTTAGATTTTGGCGCCGACTCTCGTCAAGCGAGATATGGCCGAAGAAAAATGAAAAATGGTCCGAAATGGACCAAAAATGGGACGTAGAATAAAATGGACCGCAAATTCGGATTCGGCGTGAAAAATTACATACAGTACATTCGAAATTTTCTGCCATTCAGTTAGTTTTGAGTCTCTTATTGAGATTTCTGAAATCCACTAAATTGCTTTTTTTTCTTCTTGCAGATGAAATGATGAAAGCGGTTTTTCTCGGCCAGATATGGCAAAGTGAAAATGAAAAATCGTCGAAAATGGACTTAAATTTCGACGTAGAGCAAAGTGGGCTGCAGATTCGGATTCGGCGTGAAAAACTACATACTGTGCATATGTCTCCTGGTAAATTCTCAAAAATGGTCAATTTTTGTAAAAATGGGCAGGCTCATTTTTTCGAGTTTTTTTCAAAAAATTTTTTTCGAGGTTGGCGTGGATATGACGGTTTTCGAGGTCGCTGAAGCCGAATCCGACTTTAGATTTTGGCGCCGACTCTCGCCAAGCGAGATATGGCCGAAGAAAAATGAAAAATGGTCCGAAATGGACCAAAAATGGGACGTAGAGTAAAATGGACCGCAAATTCGGATTCGGCGTGAAAAATTACATACAGTACATTCGAAATTTTCTGCCATTCAGTTAGTTTTGATTGAGATTTCTGAAATCCACTAAATTGCTTTTTTTTCTTCTTGCAGATGAAATGATGAAAGCGGTTTTTCTCGGCCAGATATGGCAAAGTGAAAATGAAAAATCGTCGAAAATGGACTTAAATTTCGACGTAGAGCAAAGTGGGCTGCAGATTCGGATTCGGCGTGAAAAACTACATACTGTGCATATGTCTCCTGGTAAATTCTCAAAAATGGTCAATTTTTGTAAAAATGGGCAGGCTCATTTTTTCGAGTTTTTTTCAAAAAATTTTTTTCGAGGTTGGCGTGGATATGGGGGTTTTCGAGGTCGCTGAAGCCGAATCCGACTTTAGATTTTGGCGCCGACTCTCGCCAAGCGAGATATGGCCGAAGAAAAATGAAAAATGGTCCGAAATGAACCAAAAATGGGACGTAGAGTAAAATGGACCGCAAATTCGGATTCGGCGTGAAAAATTACATACAGTACATTCGAAATTTTCTGCCATTCAGTTAGTTTTGAGTCTCTTATTGAGATTTCTGAAATCCACTAAATTGCTTTTTTTTCTTCTTGCAGATGAAATGATGAAAGCGGTTTTTCTCGGCCAGATATGGCAAAGTGAAAATGAAAAATCGTCGAAAATGGACTTAAATTTCGACGTAGAGCAAAGTGGGCTGCAGATTCGGATTCGGCGTGAAAAACTACATACTGTGCATATGTCTCCTGGTAAATTCTCAAAAATGGTCAATTTTTGTAAAAATGGGCAGGCTCATTTTTTCGAGTTTTTTTCAAAAAATTTTTTTCGAGGTTGGCGTGGATATGGGGGTTTTCGAGGTCGCTGAAGCCGAATCCGACTTTAGAATTTGGCGCCGACTCTCGCCAAGCGAGATATGGCCGAAGAAAAATGAAAAATGGTCCGAAATGGACCAAAAAT
This sequence comes from Parthenolecanium corni, assembly GCA_038050395.1. Taxonomy (NCBI): domain Eukaryota; kingdom Metazoa; phylum Arthropoda; class Insecta; order Hemiptera; family Coccidae; genus Parthenolecanium; species Parthenolecanium corni. The sequence goes on from JBBCAQ010000002.1 coordinate 4,771,417, forward strand.
GGGACGTAGAGTAAAATGGACCGCAAATTCGGATTCGGCGTGAAAAATTACATACAGTACATTCGAAATTTTCTGCCATTCAGTTAGTTTTGAGTCTCTTATTGAGATTTCTGAAATCCACTAAATTGCTTTTTTTTCTTCTTGCAGATGAAATGATGAAAGCGGTTTTTCTCGGCCAGATATGGCAAAGTGAAAATGAAAAATCGTCGAAAATGGACTTAAATTTCGACGTAGAGCAAAGTGGGCTGCAGATTCGGATTCGGCGTGAAAAACTACATACTGTGCATATGTCTCCTGGTAAATTCTCAAAAATGGTCAATTTTTGTAAAAATGGGCAGGCTCATTTTTTCGAGTTTTTTTCAAAAAATTTTTTTCGAGGTTGGCGTGGATATGGGGGTTTTCGAGGTCGCTGAAGCCGAATCCGACTTTAGATTTTGGCGCCGACTCTCGCCAAGCGAGATATGGCCGAAGAAAAATGAAAAATGGTCCGAAATGGACCAAAAATGGGACGTAGAGTAAAATGGACCGCAAATTCGGATTCGGCGTGAAAAATTACATACAGTACATTCGAAATTTTCTGCCATTCAGTTAGTTTTGAGTCTCTTATTGAGATTTCTGAAATCCACTAAATTGCTTTTTTTTCTTCTTGCAGATGAAATGATGAAAGCGGTTTTTCTCGGCCAGATATGGCAAAGTGAAAATGAAAAATCGTCGAAAATGGACTTAAATTTCGACGTAGAGCAAAGTGGGCTGCAGATTCGGATTCGGCGTGAAAAACTACATACTGTGCATATGTCTCCTGGTAAATTCTCAAAAATGGTCAATTTTTGTAAAAATGGGCAGGCTCATTTTTTCGAGTTTTTTTCAAAAAATTTTTTTCGAGGTTGGCGTGGATATGGGGGTTTTCGAGGTCGCTGAAGCCGAATCCGACTTTAGATTTTGGCGCCGACTCTCGCCAAGCGAGATATGGCCGAAGAAAAATGAAAAATGGTCCGAAATGGACCAAAAATGGGACGTAGAGTAAAATGGACCGCAAATTCGGATTCGGCGTGAAAAATTACATACAGTACATTCGAAATTTTCTGCCATTCAGTTAGTTTTGAGTCTCTTATTGAGATTTCTGAAATCCACTAAATTGCTTTTTTTTCTTCTTGCAGATGAAATGATGAAAGCGGTTTTTCTCGGCCAGATATGGCAAAGTGAAAATGAAAAATCGTCGAAAATGGACTTAAATTTCGACGTAGAGCAAAGTGGGCTGCAGATTCGGATTCGGCGTGAAAAACTACATACTGTGCATATGTCTCCTGGTAAATTCTCAAAAATGGTCAATTTTTGTAAAAATGGGCAGGCTCATTTTTTCGAGTTTTTTTCAAAAAATTTTTTTCGAGGTTGGCGTGGATATGGGGGTTTTCGAGGTCGCTGAAGCCGAATCCGACTTTAGAATTTGGCGCCGACTCTCGCCAAGCGAGATATGGCCGAAGAAAAATGAAAAATGGTCCGAAATGGACCAAAAATGGGACGTAGAGTAAAATGGACCGCAAATTCGGATTCGGCGTGAAAAATTACATACAGTACATTCGAAATTTTCTGCCATTCAGTTAGTTTTGAGTCTCTTATTGAGATTTCTGAAATCCACTAAATTGCTTTTTTTTCTTCTTGCAGATGAAATGATGAAAGCGGTTTTTCTCGGCCAGATATGGCAAAGTGAAAATGAAAAATCGTCGAAAATGGACTTAAATTTCGACGTAGAGCAAAGTGGGCTGCAGATTCGGATTCGGCGTGAAAAACTACATACTGTGCATATGTCTCCTGGTAAATTCTCAAAAATGGTCAATTTTTGTAAAAATGGGCAGGCTCATTTTTTCGAGTTTTTTTCAAAAAATTTTTTTCGAGGTTGGCGTGGATATGGGGGTTTTCGAGGTCGCTGAAGCCGAATCCGACTTTAGATTTTGGCGCCGACTCTCGCCAAGCGAGATATGGCCGAAAAAAAATGAAAAATGGTCCGAAATGGACCAAAAATGGGACGTAGAGTAAAATGGACCGCAAATTCGGATTCGGCGTGAAAAATTACATACAGTACATTCGAAATTTTCTGCCATTCAGTTAGTTTTGAGTCTCTTATTGAGATTTCTGAAATCCACTAAATTGCTTTTTTTTCTTCTTGCAGATGAAATGATGAAAGCGGTTTTTCTCGGCCAGATATGGCAAAGTGAAAATGAAAAATCGTCGAAAATGGACTTAAATTTCGACGTAGAGCAAAGTGGGCTGCAGATTCGGATTCGGCGTGAAAAACTACATACTGTGCATATGTCTCCTGGTAAATTCTCAAAAATGGTCAATTTTTGTAAAAATGGGCAGGCTCATTTTTTCGAGTTTTTTTCAAAAAATTTTTTTCGAGGTTGGCGTGGATATGGGGGTTTTCGAGGTCGCTGAAGCCGAATCCGACTTTAGATTTTGGCGCCGACTCTCGCCAAGCGAGATATGGCCGAAAAAAAATGAAAAATGGTCCGAAATGGACCAAAAATGGGACGTAGAGTAAAATGGACCGCAAATTCGGATTCGGCGTGAAAAATTACATACAGTACATTCGAAATTTTCTGCCATTCAGTTAGTTTTGAGTCTCTTATTGAGATTTCTGAAATCCACTAAATTGCTTTTTTTTCTTCTTGCAGATGAAATGATGAAAGCGGTTTTTCTCGGCCAGATATGGCAAAGTGAAAATGAAAAATCGTCGAAAATGGACTTAAATTTCGACGTAGAGCAAAGTGGGCTGCAGATTCGGATTCGGCGTGAAAAACTACATACTGTGCATATGTCTCCTGGTAAATTCTCAAAAATGGTCAATTTTTGTAAAAATGGGCAGGCTCATTTTTTCGAGTTTTTTTCAAAAAATTTTTTTCGAGGTTGGCGTGGATATGGGGGTTTTCGAGGTCGCTGAAGCCGAATCCGACTTTAGATTTTGGCGCCGACTCTCGCCAAGCGAGATATGGCCGAAGAAAAATGAAAAATGGTCCGAAATGGACCAAAAATGGGACGTAGAGTAAAATGGACCGCAAATTCGGATTCGGCGTGAAAAATTACATACAGTACATTCGAAATTTTCTGCCATTCAGTTAGTTTTGAGTCTCTTATTGAGATTTCTGAAATCCACTAAATTGCTTTTTTTTCTTCTTGCAGATGAAATGATGAAAGCGGTTTTTCTCGGCCAGATATGGCAAAGTGAAAATGAAAAATCGTCGAAAATGGACTTAAATTTCGACGTAGAGCAAAGTGGGCTGCAGATTCGGATTCGGCGTGAAAAACTACATACTGTGCATATGTCTCCTGGTAAATTCTCAAAAATGGTCAATTTTTGTAAAAATGGGCAGGCTCATTTTTTCGAGTTTTTTTCAAAAAATTTTTTTCGAGGTTGGCGTGGATATGGGGGTTTTCGAGGTCGCTGAAGCCGAATCCGACTTTAGATTTTGGCGCCGACTCTCGCCAAGCGAGATATGGCCGAAAAAAAATGAAAAATGGTCCGAAATGGACCAAAAATGGGACGTAGAGTAAAATGGACCGCAAATTCGGATTCGGCGTGAAAAATTACATACAGTACATTCGAAATTTTCTGCCATTCAGTTAGTTTTGAGTCTCTTATTGAGATTTCTGAAATCCACTAAATTGCTTTTTTTTCTTCTTGCAGATGAAATGATGAAAGCGGTTTTTCTCGGCCAGATATGGCAAAGTGAAAATGAAAAATCGTCGAAAATGGACTTAAATTTCGACGTAGAGCAAAGTGGGCTGCAGATTCGGATTCGGCGTGAAAAACTACATACTGTGCATATGTCTCCTGGTAAATTCTCAAAAATGGTCAATTTTTGTAAAAATGGGCAGGCTCATTTTTTCGAGTTTTTTTCAAAAAATTTTTTTCGAGGTTGGCGTGGATATGGGGGTTTTCGAGGTCGCTGAAGCCGAATCCGACTTTAGATTTTGGCGCCGACTCTCGCCAAGCGAGATATGGCCGAAAAAAAATGAAAAATGGTCCGAAATGGACCAAAAATGGGACGTAGAGTAAAATGGACCGCAAATTCGGATTCGGCGTGAAAAATTACATACAGTATATTCGAAATTTTCTGCCATTCAGTTAGTTTTGAGTCTCTTATTGAGATTTCTGAAATCCACTAAATTGCTTTTTTTTCTTCTTGCAGATGAAATGATGAAAGCGGTTTTTCTCGGCCAGATATGGCAAAGTGAAAATGAAAAATCGTCGAAAATGGACTTAAATTTCGACGTAGAGCAAAGTGGGCTGCAGATTCGGATTCGGCGTGAAAAACTACATACTGTGCATATGTCTCCTGGTAAATTCTCAAAAATGGTCAATTTTTGTAAAAATGGGCAGGCTCATTTTTTCGAGTTTTTTTCAAAAAATTTTTTTCGAGGTTGGCGTGGATATGGGGGTTTTCGAGGTCGCTGAAGCCGAATCCGACTTTAGATTTTGGCGCCGACTCTCGCCAAGCGAGATATGGCCGAAAAAAAATGAAAAATGGTCCGAAATGGACCAAAAATGGGACGTAGAGTAAAATGGACCGCAAATTCGGATTCGGCGTGAAAAATTACATACAGTACATTCGAAATTTTCTGCCATTCAGTTAGTTTTGAGTCTCTTATTGAGATTTCTGAAATCCACTAAATTGCTTTTTTTTCTTCTTGCAGATGAAATGATGAAAGCGGTTTTTCTCGGCCAGATATGGCAAAGTGAAAATGAAAAATCGTCGAAAATGGACTTAAATTTCGACGTAGAGCAAAGTGGGCTGCAGATTCGGATTCGGCGTGAAAAACTACATACTGTGCATATGTCTCCTGGTAAATTCTCAAAAATGGTCAATTTTTGTAAAAATGGGCAGGCTCATTTTTTCGAGTTTTTTTCAAAAAATTTTTTTCGAGGTTGGCGTGGATATGGGGGTTTTCGAGGTCGCTGAAGCCGAATCCGACTTTAGATTTTGGCGCCGACTCTCGCCAAGCGAGATATGGCCGAAAAAAAATGAAAAATGGTCCGAAATGGACCAAAAATGGGACGTAGAGTAAAATGGACCGCAAATTCGGATTCGGCGTGAAAAATTACATACAGTACATTCGAAATTTTCTGCCATTCAGTTAGTTTTGAGTCTCTTATTGAGATTTCTGAAATCCACTAAATTGCTTTTTTTTCTTCTTGCAGATGAAATGATGAAAGCGGTTTTTCTCGGCCAGATATGGCAAAGTGAAAATGAAAAATCGTCGAAAATGGACTTAAATTTCGACGTAGAGCAAAGTGGGCTGCAGATTCGGATTCGGCGTGAAAAACTACATACTGTGCATATGTCTCCTGGTAAATTCTCAAAAATGGTCAATTTTTGTAAAAATGGGCAGGCTCATTTTTTCGAGTTTTTTTCAAAAAATTTTTTTCGAGGTTGGCGTGGATATGGGGGTTTTCGAGGTCGCTGAAGCCGAATCCGACTTTAGATTTTGGCGCCGACTCTCGCCAAGCGAGATATGGCCGAAGAAAAATGAAAAATGGTCCGAAATGGACCAAAAATGGGACGTAGAGTAAAATGGACCGCAAATTCGGATTCGGCGTGAAAAATTACATACAGTACATTCGAAATTTTCTGCCATTCAGTTAGTTTTGAGTCTCTTATTGAGATTTCTGAAATCCACTAAATTGCTTTTTTTTCTTCTTGCAGATGAAATGATGAAAGCGGTTTTTCTCGGCCAGATATGGCAAAGTGAAAATGAAAAATCGTCGAAAATGGACTTAAATTTCGACGTAGAGCAAAGTGGGCTGCAGATTCGGATTCGGCGTGAAAAACTACATACTGTGCATATGTCTCCTGGTAAATTCTCAAAAATGGTCAATTTTTGTAAAAATGGGCAGGCTCATTTTTTCGAGTTTTTTTCAAAAAATTTTTTTCGAGGTTGGCGTGGATATGGGGGTTTTCGAGGTCGCTGAAGCCGAATCCGACTTTAGATTTTGGCGCCGACTCTCGCCAAGCGAGATATGGCCGAAAAAAAATGAAAAATGGTCCGAAATGGACCAAAAATGGGACGTAGAGTAAAATGGACCGCAAATTCGGATTCGGCGTGAAAAATTACATACAGTACATTCGAAATTTTCTGCCATTCAGTTAGTTTTGAGTCTCTTATTGAGATTTCTGAAATCCACTAAATTGCTTTTTTTTCTTCTTGCAGATGAAATGATGAAAGCGGTTTTTCTCGGCCAGATATGGCAAAGTGAAAATGAAAAATCGTCGAAAATGGACTTAAATTTCGACGTAGAGCAAAGTGGGCTGCAGATTCGGATTCGGCGTGAAAAACTACATACTGTGCATATGTCTCCTGGTAAATTCTCAAAAATGGTCAATTTTTGTAAAAATGGGCAGGCTCATTTTTTCGAGTTTTTTTCAAAAAATTTTTTTCGAGGTTGGCGTGGATATGGGGGTTTTCGAGGTCGCTGAAGCCGAATCCGACTTTAGATTTTGGCGCCGACTCTCGCCAAGCGAGATATGGCCGAAAAAAAATGAAAAATGGTCCGAAATGGACCAAAAATGGGACGTAGAGTAAAATGGACCGCAAATTCGGATTCGGCGTGAAAAATTACATACAGTACATTCGAAATTTTCTGCCATTCAGTTAGTTTTGAGTCTCTTATTGAGATTTCTGAAATCCACTAAATTGCTTTTTTTTCTTCTTGCAGATGAAATGATGAAAGCGGTTTTTCTCGGCCAGATATGGCAAAGTGAAAATGAAAAATCGTCGAAAATGGACTTAAATTTCGACGTAGAGCAAAGTGGGCTGCAGATTCGGATTGGGCGTGAAAAACTACATACTGTGCATATGTCTCCTGGTAAATTCTCAAAAATGGTCAATTTTTGTAAAAATGGGCAGGCTCATTTTTTCGAGTTTTTTTCAAAAAATTTTTTTCGAGGTTGGCGTGGATATGGGGGTTTTCGAGGTCGCTGAAGCCGAATCCGACTTTAGATTTTGGCGCCGACTCTCGCCAAGCGAGATATGGCCGAAAAAAAATGAAAAATGGTCCGAAATGGACCAAAAATGGGACGTAGAGTAAAATGGACCGCAAATTCGGATTCGGCGTGAAAAATTACATACAGTACATTCGAAATTTTCTGCCATTCAGTTAGTTTTGAGTCTCTTATTGAGATTTCTGAAATCCACTAAATTGCTTTTTTTTCTTCTTGCAGATGAAATGATGAAAGCGGTTTTTCTCGGCCAGATATGGCAAAGTGAAAATGAAAAATCGTCGAAAATGGACTTAAATTTCGACGTAGAGCAAAGTGGGCTGCAGATTCGGATTCGGCGTGAAAAACTACATACTGTGCATATGTCTCCTGGTAAATTCTCAAAAATGGTCAATTTTTGTAAAAATGGGCAGGCTCATTTTTTCGAGTTTTTTTCAAAAAATTTTTTTCGAGGTTGGCGTGGATATGGGGGTTTTCGAGGTCGCTGAAGCCGAATCCGACTTTAGATTTTGGCGCCGACTCTCGCCAAGCGAGATATGGCCGAAAAAAAATGAAAAATGGTCCGAAATGGACCAAAAATGGGACGTAGAGTAAAATGGACCGCAAATTCGGATTCGGCGTGAAAAATTACATACAGTACATTCGAAATTTTCTGCCATTCAGTTAGTTTTGAGTCTCTTATTGAGATTTCTGAAATCCACTAAATTGCTTTTTTTTCTTCTTGCAGATGAAATGATGAAAGCGGTTTTTCTCGGCCAGATATGGCAAAGTGAAAATGAAAAATCGTCGAAAATGGACTTAAATTTCGACGTAGAGCAAAGTGGGCTGCAGATTCGGATTCGGCGTGAAAAACTACATACTGTGCATATGTCTCCTGGTAAATTCTCAAAAATGGTCAATTTTTGTAAAAATGGGCAGGCTCATTTTTTCGAGTTTTTTTCAAAAAATTTTTTTCGAGGTTGGCGTGGATATGGGGGTTTTCGAGGTCGCTGAAGCCGAATCCGACTTTAGATTTTGGCGCCGACTCTCGCCAAGCGAGATATGGCCGAAAAAAAATGAAAAATGGTCCGAAATGGACCAAAAATGGGACGTAGAGTAAAATGGACCGCAAATTCGGATTCGGCGTGAAAAATTACATACAGTACATTCGAAATTTTCTGCCATTCAGTTAGTTTTGAGTCTCTTATTGAGATTTCTGAAATCCACTAAATTGCTTTTTTTTCTTCTTGCAGATGAAATGATGAAAGCGGTTTTTCTCGGCCAGATATGGCAAAGTGAAAATGAAAAATCGTCGAAAATGGACTTAAATTTCGACGTAGAGCAAAGTGGGCTGCAGATTCGGATTCGGCGTGAAAAACTACATACTGTGCATATGTCTCCTGGTAAATTCTCAAAAATGGTCAATTTTTGTAAAAATGGGCAGGCTCATTTTTTCGAGTTTTTTTCAAAAAATTTTTTTCGAGGTTGGCGTGGATATGGGGGTTTTCGAGGTCGCTGAAGCCGAATCCGACTTTAGATTTTGGCGCCGACTCTCGCCAAGCGAGATATGGCCGAAAAAAAATGAAAAATGGTCCGAAATGGACCAAAAATGGGACGTAGAGTAAAATGGACCGCAAATTCGGATTCGGCGTGAAAAATTACATACAGTACATTCGAAATTTTCTGCCATTCAGTTAGTTTTGAGTCTCTTATTGAGATTTCTGAAATCCACTAAATTGCTTTTTTTTCTTCTTGCAGATGAAATGATGAAAGCGGTTTTTCTCGGCCAGATATGGCAAAGTGAAAATGAAAAATCGTCGAAAATGGACTTAAATTTCGACGTAGAGCAAAGTGGGCTGCAGATTCGGATTCGGCGTGAAAAACTACATACTGTGCATATGTCTCCTGGTAAATTCTCAAAAATGGTCAATTTTTGTAAAAATGGGCAGGCTCATTTTTTGAGTTTTTTTCAAAAAATTTTTTTCGAGGTTGGCGTGGATATGGGGGTTTTCGAGGTCGCTGAAGCCGAATCCGACTTTAGATTTTGGCGCCGACTCTCGCCAAGCGAGATATGGCCGAAGAAAAATGAAAAATGGTCCGAAATGGACCAAAAATGGGACGTAGAGTAAAATGGACCGCAAATTCGGATTCGGCGTGAAAAATTACATACAGTACATTCGAAATTTTCTGCCATTCAGTTAGTTTTGAGTCTCTTATTGAGATTTCTGAAATCCACTAAATTGCTTTTTTTTCTTCTTGCAGATGAAATGATGAAAGCGGTTTTTCTCGGCCAGATATGGCAAAGTGAAAATGAAAAATCGTCGAAAATGGACTTAAATTTCGACGTAGAGCAAAGTGGGCTGCAGATTCGGATTCGGCGTGAAAAACTACATACTGTGCATATGTCTCCTGGTAAATTCTCAAAAATGGTCAATTTTTGTAAAAATGGGCAGGCTCATTTTTTCGAGTTTTTTTCAAAAAATTTTTTTCGAGGTTGGCGTGGATATGGGGGTTTTCGAGGTCGCTGAAGCCGAATCCGACTTTAGATTTTGGCGCCGACTCTCGCCAAGCGAGATATGGCCGAAAAAAAATGAAAAATGGTCCGAAATGGACCAAAAATGGGACGTAGAGTAAAATGGACCGCAAATTCGGATTCGGCGTGAAAAATTACATACAGTACATTCGAAATTTTCTGCCATTCAGTTAGTTTTGAGTCTCTTATTGAGATTTCTGAAATCCACTAAATTGCTTTTTTTTCTTCTTGCAGATGAAATGATGAAAGCGGTTTTTCTCGGCCAGATATGGCAAAGTGAAAATGAAAAATCGTCGAAAATGGACTTAAATTTCGACGTAGAGCAAAGTGGGCTGCAGATTCGGATTCGGCGTGAAAAACTACATACTGTGCATATGTCTCCTGGTAAATTCTCAAAAATGGTCAATTTTTGTAAAAATGGGCAGGCTCATTTTTTCGAGTTTTTTTCAAAAAATTTTTTTCGAGGTTGGCGTGGATATGGGGGTTTTCGAGGTCGCTGAAGCCGAATCCGACTTTAGATTTTGGCGCCGACTCTCGCCAAGCGAGATATGGCCGAAAAAAAATGAAAAATGGTCCGAAATGGACCAAAAATGGGACGTAGAGTAAAATGGACCGCAAATTCGGATTCGGCGTGAAAAATTACATACAGTATATTCGAAATTTTCTGCCATTCAGTTAGTTTTGAGTCTCTTATTGAGATTTCTGAAATCCACTAAATTGCTTTTTTTTCTTCTTGCAGATGAAATGATGAAAGCGGTTTTTCTCGGCCAGATATGGCAAAGTGAAAATGAAAAATCGTCGAAAATGGACTTAAATTTCGACGTAGAGCAAAGTGGGCTGCAGATTCGGATTCGGCGTGAAAAACTACATACTGTGCATATGTCTCCTGGTAAATTCTCAAAAATGGTCAATTTTTGTAAAAATGGGCAGGCTCATTTTTTCGAGTTTTTTTCAAAAAATTTTTTTCGAGGTTGGCGTGGATATGGGGGTTTTCGAGGTCGCTGAAGCCGAATCCGACTTTAGATTTTGGCGCCGACTCTCGCCAAGCGAGATATGGCCGAAAAAAAATGAAAAATGGTCCGAAATGGACCAAAAATGGGACGTAGAGTAAAATGGACCGCAAATTCGGATTCGGCGTGAAAAATTACATACAGTATATTCGAAATTTTCTGCCATTCAGTTAGTTTTGAGTCTCTTATTGAGATTTCTGAAATCCACTAAATTGCTTTTTTTTCTTCTTGCAGATGAAATGATGAAAGCGGTTTTTCTCGGCCAGATATGGCAAAGTGAAAATGAAAAATCGTCGAAAATGGACTTAAATTTCGACGTAGAGCAAAGTGGGCTGCAGATTCGGATTCGGCGTGAAAAACTACATACTGTGCATATGTCTCCTGGTAAATTCTCAAAAATGGTCAATTTTTGTAAAAATGGGCAGGCTCATTTTTTCGAGTTTTTTTCAAAAAATTCTTTTCGAGGTTGGCGTGGATATGGGGGTTTTCGAGGTCGCTGAAGCCGAATCCGACTTTAGATTTTGGCGCCGACTCTCGCCAAGCGAGATATGGCCGAAGAAAAATGAAAAATGGTCCGAAATGGACCAAAAATGGGACGTAGAGTAAAATGGACCGCAAATTCGGATTCGGCGTGAAAAATTACATACAGTACATTCGAAATTTTCTGCCATTCAGTTAGTTTTGAGTCTCTTATTGAGATTTCTGAAATCCACTAAATTGCTTTTTTTTCTTCTTGCAGATGAAATGATGAAAGCGGTTTTTCTCGGCCAGATATGGCAAAGTGAAAATGAAAAATCGTCGAAAATGGACTTAAATTACGACGTAGAGCAAAGTGGGCTGCAGATTCGGATTCGGCGTGAAAAACTACATACTGTGCATATGTCTCCTGGTAAATTCTCAAAAATGGTCAATTTTTGTAAAAATGGGCAGGCTCATTTTTTCGAGTTTTTTTCAAAAAATTTTTTTCGAGGTTGGCGTGGATATGGGGGTTTTCGAGGTCGCTGAAGCCGAATCCGACTTTAGATTTTGGCGCCGACTCTCGCCAAGCGAGATATGGCCGAAAAAAAATGAAAAATGGTCCGAAATGGACCAAAAATGAGACGTAGAGTAAAATGGACCGCAAATTCGGATTCGGCGTGAAAAATTACATACAGTACATTCGAAATTTTCTGCCATTCAGTTAGTTTTGAGTCTCTTATTGAGATTTCTGAAATCCACTAAATTGCTTTTTTTTCTTCTTGCAGATGAAATGATGAAAGCGGTTTTTCTCGGCCAGATATGGCAAAGTGAAAATGAAAAATCGTCGAAAATGGACTTAAATTTCGACGTAGAGCAAAGTGGGCTGCAGATTCGGATTCGGCGTGAAAAACTACATACTGTGCATATGTCTCCTGGTAAATTCTCAAAAATGGTCAATTTTTGTAAAAATGGGCAGGCTCATTTTTTCGAGTTTTTTTCAAAAAATTTTTTTCGAGGTTGGCGTGGATATGGGGGTTTTCGAGGTCGCTGAAGCCGAATCCGACTTTAGATTTTGGCGCCGACTCTCGCCAAGCGAGATATGGCCGAAAAAAAATGAAAAATGGTCCGAAATGGACCAAAAATGGGACGTAGAGTAAAATGGACCGCAAATTCGGATTCGGCGTGAAAAATTACATACAGTACATTCGAAATTTTCTGCCATTCAGTTAGTTTTGAGTCTCTTATTGAGATTTCTGAAATCCACTAAATTGCTTTTTTTTCTTCTTGCAGATGAAATGATGAAAGCGGTTTTTCTCGGCCAGATATGGCAAAGTGAAAATGAAAAATCGTCGAAAATGGACTTAAATTTCGACGTAGAGCAAAGTGGGCTGCAGATTCGGATTCGGCGTGAAAAACTACATACTGTGCATATGTCTCCTGGTAAATTCTCAAAAATGGTCAATTTTTGTAAAAATGGGCAGGCTCATTTTTTCGAGTTTTTTTCAAAAAATTTTTTTCGAGGTTGGCGTGGATATGGGGGTTTTCGAGGTCGCTGAAGCCGAATCCGACTTTAGATTTTGGCGCCGACTCTCGCCAAGCGAGATATGGCCGAAGAAAAATGAAAAATGGTCCGAAATGGACCAAAAATGGGACGTAGAGTAAAATGGACCGCAAATTCGGATTCGGCGTGAAAAATTACATACAGTACATTCGAAATTTTCTGCCATTCAGTTAGTTTTGAGTCTCTTATTGAGATTTCTGAAATCCACTAAATTGCTTTTTTTTCTTCTTGCAGATGAAATGATGAAAGCGGTTTTTCTCGGCCAGATATGGCAAAGTGAAAATGAAAAATCGTCGAAAATGGACTTAAATTACGACGTAGAGCAAAGTGGGCTGCAGATTCGGATTCGGCGTGAAAAACTACATACTGTGCATATGTCTCCTGGTAAATTCTCAAAAATGGTCAATTTTTGTAAAAATGGGCAGGCTCATTTTTTCGAGTTTTTTTCAAAAAATTTTTTTCGAGGTTGGCGTGGATATGGGGGTTTTCGAGGTCGCTGAAGCCGAATCCGACTTTAGATTTTGGCGCCGACTCTCGCCAAGCGAGATATGGCCGAAAAAAAATGAAAAATGGTCCGAAATGGACCAAAAATGGGACGTAGAGTAAAATGGACCGCAAATTCGGATTCGGCGTGAAAAATTACATACAGTACATTCGAAATTTTCTGCCATTCAGTTAGTTTTGAGTCTCTTATTGAGATTTCTGAAATCCACTAAATTGCTTTTTTTTCTTCTTGCAGATGAAATGATGAAAGCGGTTTTTCTCGGCCAGATATGGCAAAGTGAAAATGAAAAATCGTCGAAAATGGACTTAAATTTCGACGTAGAGCAAAGTGGGCTGCAGATTCGGATTCGGCGTGAAAAACTACATACTGTGCATATGTCTCCTGGTAAATTCTCAAAAATGGTCAATTTTTGTAAAAATGGGCAGGCTCATTTTTTCGAGTTTTTTTCAAAAAATTTTTTTCGAGGTTGGCGTGGATATGGGGGTTTTCGAGGTCGCTGAAGCCGAATCCGACTTTAGATTTTGGCGCCGACTCTCGCCAAGCGAGATATGGCCGAAGAAAAATGAAAAATGGTCCGAAATGGACCAAAAATGGGACGTAGAGTAAAATGGACCGCAAATTCGGATTCGGCGTGAAAAATTACATACAGTACATTCGAAATTTTCTGCCATTCAGTTAGTTTTGAGTCTCTTATTGAGATTTCTGAAATCCACTAAATTGCTTTTTTTTCTTCTTGCAGATGAAATGATGAAAGCGGTTTTTCTCGGCCAGATATGGCAAAGTGAAAATGAAAAATCGTCGAAAATGGACTTAAATTACGACGTAGAGCAAAGTGGGCTGCAGATTCGGATTCGGCGTGAAAAACTACATACTGTGCATATGTCTCCTGGTAAATTCTCAAAAATGGTCAATTTTTGTAAAAATGGGCAGGCTCATTTTTTCGAGTTTTTTTCAAAAAATTTTTTTCGAGGTTGGCGTGGATATGGGGGTTTTCGAGGTCGCTGAAGCCGAATCCGACTTTAGATTTTGGCGCCGACTCTCGCCAAGCGAGATATGGCCGAAAAAAAATGAAAAATGGTCCGAAATGGACCAAAAATGAGACGTAGAGTAAAATGGACCGCAAATTCGGATTCGGCGTGAAAAATTACATACAGTACATTCGAAATTTTCTGCCATTCAGTTAGTTTTGAGTCTCTTATTGAGATTTCTGAAATCCACTAAATTGCTTTTTTTTCTTCTTGCAGATGAAATGATGAAAGCGGTTTTTCTCGGCCAGATATGGCAAAGTGAAAATGAAAAATCGTCGAAAATGGACTTAAATTTCGACGTAGAGCAAAGTGGGCTGCAGATTCGGATTCGGCGTGAAAAACTACATACTGTGCATATGTCTCCTGGTAAATTCTCAAAAATGGTCAATTTTTGTAAAAATGGGCAGGCTCATTTTTTCGAGTTTTTTTCAAAAAATTTTTTTCGAGGTTGGCGTGGATATGGGGGTTTTCGAGGTCGCTGAAGCCGAATCCGACTTTAGATTTTGGCGCCGACTCTCGCCAAGCGAGATATGGCCGAAAAAAAATGAAAAATGGTCCGAAATGGACCAAAAATGGGACGTAGAGTAAAATGGACCGCAAATTCGGATTCGGCGTGAAAAATTACATACAGTACATTCGAAATTTTCTGCCATTCAGTTAGTTTTGAGTCTCTTATTGAGATTTCTGAAATCCACTAAATTGCTTTTTTTTCTTCTTGCAGATGAAATGATGAAAGCGGTTTTTCTCGGCCAGATATGGCAAAGTGAAAATGAAAAATCGTCGAAAATGGACTTAAATTTCGACGTAGAGCAAAGTGGGCTGCAGATTCGGATTCGGCGTGAAAAACTACATACTGTGCATATGTCTCCTGGTAAATTCTCAAAAATGGTCAATTTTTGTAAAAATGGGCAGGCTCATTTTTTCGAGTTTTTTTCAAAAAATTTTTTTCGAGGTTGGCGTGGATATGGGGGTTTTCGAGGTCGCTGAAGCCGAATCCGACTTTAGATTTTGGCGCCGACTCTCGCCAAGCGAGATATGGCCGAAGAAAAATGAAAAATGGTCCGAAATGGACCAAAAATGGGACGTAGAGTAAAATGGACCGCAAATTCGGATTCGGCGTGAAAAATTACATACAGTACATTCGAAATTTTCTGCCATTCAGTTAGTTTTGAGTCTCTTATTGAGATTTCTGAAATCCACTAAATTGCTTTTTTTTCTTCTTGCAGATGAAATGATGAAAGCGGTTTTTCTCGGCCAGATATGGCAAAGTGAAAATGAAAAATCGTCGAAAATGGACTTAAATTACGACGTAGAGCAAAGTGGGCTGCAGATTCGGATTCGGCGTGAAAAACTACATACTGTGCATATGTCTCCTGGTAAATTCTCAAAAATGGTCAATTTTTGTAAAAATGGGCAGGCTCATTTTTTCGAGTTTTTTTCAAAAAATTTTTTTCGAGGTTGGCGTGGATATGGGGGTTTTCGAGGTCGCTGAAGCCGAATCCGACTTTAGATTTTGGCGCCGACTCTCGCCAAGCGAGATATGGCCGAAAAAAAATGAAAAATGGTCCGAAATGGACCAAAAATGAGACGTAGAGTAAAATGGACCGCAAATTCGGATTCGGCGTGAAAAATTACATACAGTACATTCGAAATTTTCTGCCATTCAGTTAGTTTTGAGTCTCTTATTGAGATTTCTGAAATCCACTAAATTGCTTTTTTTTCTTCTTGCAGATGAAATGATGAAAGCGGTTTTTCTCTGCCAGATATGGCAAAGTGAAAATGAAAAATCGTCGAAAATGGACTTAAATTTCGACGTAGAGCAAAGTGGGCTGCAGATTCGGATTCGGCGTGAAAAACTACATACTGTGCATATGTCTCCTGGTAAATTCTCAAAAATGGTCAATTTTTGTAAAAATGGGCAGGCTCATTTTTTCGAGTTTTTTTCAAAAAATTTTTTTCGAGGTTGGCGTGGATATGGGGGTTTTCGAGGTCGCTGAAGCCGAATCCGACTTTAGATTTTGGCGCCGACTCTCGCCAAGCGAGATATGGCCGAAAAAAAATGAAAAATGGTCCGAAATGGACCAAAAATGGGACGTAGAGTAAAATGGACCGCAAATTCGGATTCGGCGTGAAAAATTACATACAGTACATTCGAAATTTTCTGCCATTCAGTTAGTTTTGAGTCTCTTATTGAGATTTCTGAAATCCACTAAATTGCTTTTTTTTCTTCTTGCAGATGAAATGATGAAAGCGGTTTTTCTCGGCCAGATATGGCAAAGTGAAAATGAAAAATCGTCGAAAATGGACTTAAATTTCGACGTAGAGCAAAGTGGGCTGCAGATTCGGATTCGGCGTGAAAAACTACATACTGTGCATATGTCTCCTGGTAAATTCTCAAAAATGGTCAATTTTTGTAAAAATGGGCAGGCTCATTTTTTCGAGTTTTTTTCAAAAAATTTTTTTCGAGGTTGGCGTGGATATGGGGGTTTTCGAGGTCGCTGAAGCCGAATCCGACTTTAGATTTTGGCGCCGACTCTCGCCAAGCGAGATATGGCCGAAGAAAAATGAAAAATGGTCCGAAATGGACCAAAAATGGGACGTAGAGTAAAATGGACCGCAAATTCGGATTCGGCGTGAAAAATTACATACAGTACATTCGAAATTTTCTGCCATTCAGTTAGTTTTGAGTCTCTTATTGAGATTTCTGAAATCCACTAAATTGCTTTTTTTTCTTCTTGCAGATGAAATGATGAAAGCGGTTTTTCTCGGCCAGATATGGCAAAGTGAAAATGAAAAATCGTCGAAAATGGACTTAAATTACGACGTAGAGCAAAGTGGGCTGCAGATTCGGATTCGGCGTGAAAAACTACATACTGTGCATATGTCTCCTGGTAAATTCTCAAAAATGGTCAATTTTTGTAAAAATGGGCAGGCTCATTTTTTCGAGTTTTTTTCAAAAAATTTTTTTCGAGGTTGGCGTGGATATGGGGGTTTTCGAGGTCGCTGAAGCCGAATCCGACTTTAGATTTTGGCGCCGACTCTCGCCAAGCGAGATATGGCCGAAAAAAAATGAAAAATGGTCCGAAATGGACCAAAAATGGGACGTAGAGTAAAATGGACCGCAAATTCGGATTCGGCGTGAAAAATTACATACAGTACATTCGAAATTTTCTGCCATTCAGTTAGTTTTGAGTCTCTTATTGAGATTTCTGAAATCCACTAAATTGCTTTTTTTTCTTCTTGCAGATGAAATGATGAAAGCGGTTTTTCTCGGCCAGATATGGCAAAGTGAAAATGAAAAATCGTCGAAAATGGACTTAAATTACGACGTAGAGCAAAGTGGGCTGCAGATTCGGATTCGGCGTGAAAAACTACATACTGTGCATATGTCTCCTGGTAAATTCTCAAAAATGGTCAATTTTTGTAAAAATGGGCAGGCTCATTTTTTCGAGTTTTTTTCAAAAAATTTTTTTCGAGGTTGGCGTGGATATGGGGGTTTTCGAGGTCGCTGAAGCCGAATCCGACTTTAGATTTTGGCGCCGACTCTCGCCAAGCGAGATATGGCCGAAAAAAAATGAAAAATGGTCCGAAATGGACCAAAAATGAGACGTAGAGTAAAATGGACCGCAAATTCGGATTCGGCGTGAAAAATTACATACAGTACATTCGAAATTTTCTGCCATTCAGTTAGTTTTGAGTCTCTTATTGAGATTTCTGAAATCCACTAAATTGCTTTTTTTTCTTCTTGCAGATGAAATGATGAAAGCGGTTTTTCTCGGCCAGATATGGCAAAGTGAAAATGAAAAATCGTCGAAAATGGACTTAAATTTCGACGTAGAGCAAAGTGGGCTGCAGATTCGGATTCGGCGTGAAAAACTACATACTGTGCATATGTCTCCTGGTAAATTCTCAAAAATGGTCAATTTTTGTAAAAATGGGCAGGCTCATTTTTTCGAGTTTTTTTCGAAAAATTTTTTTCGAGGTTGGCGTGGATATGGGGGTTTTCGAGGTCGCTGAAGCCGAATCCGACTTTAGATTTTGGCGCCGACTCTCGCCAAGCGAGATATGGCCGAAAAAAAATGAAAAATGGTCCGAAATGGACCAAAAATGGGACGTAGAGTAAAATGGACCGCAAATTCGGATTCGGCGTGAAAAATTACATACAGTACATTCGAAATTTTCTGCCATTCAGTTAGTTTTGAGTCTCTTATTGAGATTTCTGAAATCCACTAAATTGCTTTTTTTTCTTCTTGCAGATGAAATGATGAAAGCGGTTTTTCTCGGCCAGATATGGCAAAGTGAAAATGAAAAATCGTCGAAAATGGACTTAAATTTCGACGTAGAGCAAAGTGGGCTGCAGATTCGGATTCGGCGTGAAAAACTACATACTGTGCATATGTCTCCTGGTAAATTCTCAAAAATGGTCAATTTTTGTAAAAATGGGCAGGCTCATTTTTTCGAGTTTTTTTCAAAAAATTTTTTTCGAGGTTGGCGTGGATATGGGGGTTTTCGAGGTCGCTGAAGCCGAATCCGACTTTAGATTTTGGCGCCGACTCTCGCCAAGCGAGATATGGCCGAAGAAAAATGAAAAATGGTCCGAAATGGACCAAAAATGGGACGTAGAGTAAAATGGACCGCAAATTCGGATTCGGCGTGAAAAATTACATACAGTACATTCGAAATTTTCTGCCATTCAGTTAGTTTTGAGTCTCTTATTGAGATTTCTGAAATCCACTAAATTGCTTTTTTTTCTTCTTGCAGATGAAATGATGAAAGCGGTTTTTCTCGGCCAGATATGGCAAAGTGAAAATGAAAAATCGTCGAAAATGGACTTAAATTACGACGTAGAGCAAAGTGGGCTGCAGATTCGGATTCGGCGTGAAAAACTACATACTGTGCATATGTCTCCTGGTAAATTCTCAAAAATGGTCAATTTTTGTAAAAATGGGCAGGCTCATTTTTTCGAGTTTTTTTCAAAAAATTTTTTTCGAGGTTGGCGTGGATATGGGGGTTTTCGAGGTCGCTGAAGCCGAATCCGACTTTAGATTTTGGCGCCGACTCTCGCCAAGCGAGATATGGCCGAAAAAAAATGAAAAATGGTCCGAAATGGACCAAAAATGAGACGTAGAGTAAAATGGACCGCAAATTCGGATTCGGCGTGAAAAATTACATACAGTACATTCGAAATTTTCTGCCATTCAGTTAGTTTTGAGTCTCTTATTGAGATTTCTGAAATCCACTAAATTGCTTTTTTTTCTTCTTGCAGATGAAATGATGAAAGCGGTTTTTCTCGGCCAGATATGGCAAAGTGAAAATGAAAAATCGTCGAAAATGGACTTAAATTTCGACGTAGAGCAAAGTGGGCTGCAGATTCGGATTCGGCGTGAAAAACTACATACTGTGCATATGTCTCCTGGTAAATTCTCAAAAATGGTCAATTTTTGTAAAAATGGGCAGGCTCATTTTTTCGAGTTTTTTTCAAAAAATTTTTTTCGAGGTTGGCGTGGATATGGGGGTTTTCGAGGTCGCTGAAGCCGAATCCGACTTTAGATTTTGGCGCCGACTCTCGCCAAGCGAGATATGGCCGAAAAAAAATGAAAAATGGTCCGAAATGGACCAAAAATGGGACGTAGAGTAAAATGGACCGCAAATTCGGATTCGGCGTGAAAAATTACATACAGTACATTCGAAATTTTCTGCCATTCAGTTAGTTTTGAGTCTCTTATTGAGATTTCTGAAATCCACTAAATTGCTTTTTTTTCTTCTTGCAGATGAAATGATGAAAGCGGTTTTTCTCGGCCAGATATGGCAAAGTGAAAATGAAAAATCGTCGAAAATGGACTTAAATTTCGACGTAGAGCAAAGTGGGCTGCAGATTCGGATTCGGCGTGAAAAACTACATACTGTGCATATGTCTCCTGGTAAATTCTCAAAAATGGTCAATTTTTGTAAAAATGGGCAGGCTCATTTTTTCGAGTTTTTTTCAAAAAATTTTTTTCGAGGTTGGCGTGGATATGGGGGTTTTCGAGGTCGCTGAAGCCGAATCCGACTTTAGATTTTGGCGCCGACTCTCGCCAAGCGAGATATGGCCGAAAAAAAATGAAAAATGGTCCGAAATGGACAAAAAATGGGACGTAGAGTAAAATGGACCGCAAATTCGGATTCGGCGTGAAAAATTACATACAGTACATTCGAAATTTTCTGCCATTCAGTTAGTTTTGAGTCTCTTATTGAGATTTCTGAAATCCACTAAATTGCTTTTTTTTCTTCTTGCAGATGAAATGATGAAAGCGGTTTTTCTCGGCCAGATATGGCAAAGTGAAAATGAAAAATCGTCGAAAATGGACTTAAATTTCGACGTAGAGCAAAGAGGGCTGCAGATTCGGATTCGGCGTGAAAAACTACATACTGTGCATATGTCTCCTGGTAAATTCTCAAAAATGGTCAATTTTTGTAAAAATGGGCAGGCTCATTTTTTCGAGTTTTTTTCAAAAAATTTTTTTCGAGGTTGGCGTGGATATGGGAGTTTTCGAGGTCGCTGAAGCCGAATCCGACTTTAGATTTTGGCGCCGACTCTCGCCAAGCGAGATATGGCCGAAAAAAAATGAAAAATGGTCCGAAATGGACCAAAAATGGGACGTAGAGTAAAATGGACCGCAAATTCGGATTCGGCGTGAAAAATTACATACAGTACATTCGAAATTTTCTGCCATTCAGTTAGTTTTGAGTCTCTTATTGAGATTTCTGAAATCCACTAAATTGCTTTTTTTTCTTCTTGCAGATGAAATGATGAAAGCGGTTTTTCTCGGCCAGATATGGCAAAGTGAAAATGAAAAATCGTCGAAAATGGACTTAAATTTCGACGTAGAGCAAAGTGGGCTGCAGATTCGGATTCGGCGTGAAAAACTACATACTGTGCATATGTCTCCTGGTAAATTCTCAAAAATGGTCAATTTTTGTAAAAATGGGCAGGCTCATTTTTTCGAGTTTTTTTCAAAAAATTTTTTTCGAGGTTGGCGTGGATATGGGGGTTTTCGAGGTCGCTGAAGCCGAATCCGACTTTAGATTTTGGCGCCGACTCTCGCCAAGCGAGATATGGCCGAAAAAAAATGAAAAATGGTCCGAAATGGACCAAAAATGGGACGTAGAGTAAAATGGACCGCAAATTCGGATTCGGCGTGAAAAATTACATACAGTACATTCGAAATTTTCTGCCATTCAGTTAGTTTTGAGTCTCTTATTGAGATTTCTGAAATCCACTAAATTGCTTTTTTTTCTTCTTGCAGATGAAATGATGAAAGCGGTTTTTCTCGGCCAGATATGGCAAAGTGAAAATGAAAAATCGTCGAAAATGGACTTAAATTTCGACGTAGAGCAAAGTGGGCTGCAGATTCGGATTCGGCGTGAAAAACTACATACTGTGCACATGTCTCCTGGAAAAGTTCGAAAATCGTCAATTTTTGTAAAAATGGGAAGGTTAACCCCTTTGCATTTTTTCAATTTTCAGTCCAAAAATTATTTTCGAGATTAGCGTCGATATGGGGGTTTTCGAGGTCGCTGAACCCGAATCTGAAGTTGGTTTTTGGCGGCGGCTCTCGCCAAGCGAGATATGGCCAAAAAAAAATGAAAAATGGTCGAAAATGGACTTAAATGGCGACGTAGAGTAAAATGGGCTGCAGATTCGGATTCGGCGTGAAAAACTACATACTGTGCACATGTCTCCTGGAAAAGTTCGAAAATCGTCAATTTTTGTAAAAATGGGAAGGTTAACCCCTTTGCATTTTTTCAATTTTCAGTCCAAAAATTATTTTCGAGATTAGCGTCGATATGGGGGTTTTCGAGGTCGCTGAACCCGAATCTGAAGTTGGTTTTTGGCGGCGGCTCTCGCCAAGCGAGATATGGCCAAAAAAAAATGAAAAATGGTCGAAAATGGACTTAAATGGCGACGTAGAGTAAAATGGGCTGCAGATTCGGATTCGGCGTGAAAAACTACATACTGTGCACATGTCTCCTGGAAAAGTTCGAAAATCGTCAATTTTTGTGAAAATGGGAAGGTTAACCCCTTTGCATTTTTTCAATTTTCTGTCCAAAAATTATTTTCGAGATTAGCGTCGATATGGGGGTTTTCGAGGTCGCTGAACCCGAATCTGAAGTTGGTTTTTGGCGGCGGCTCTCGCCAAGCGAGATATGGCCAAAAAAAAATGAAAAATGGTCGAAAATGGACTTAAATGGCGACGTAGAGTAAAATGGGCTGCAGATTCGGATTCGGCGTGAAAAACTACATACTGTGCACATGTCTCCTGGAAAAGTTCGAAAATCGTCAATTTTTGTGAAAATGGGAAGGTTAACCCCTTTGCATTTTTTCAATTTTCAGTCCAAAAATTATTTTCGAGATTAGCGTCGATATGGGGGTTTTCGAGGTCGCTGAACCCGAATCTGAAGTTGGTTTTTGGCGGCGGCTCTCGCCAAGCGAGATATGGCCAAAAAAAAATGAAAAATGGTCGAAAATGGACTTAAATGGCGACGTAGAGTAAAATGGGCTGCAGATTCGGATTCGGCGTGAAAAACTACATACTGTGCACATGTCTCCTGGAAAAGTTCGAAAATCGTCAATTTTTGTGAAAATGGGAAGGTTAACCCCTTTGCATTTTTTCAATTTTCAGTCCAAAAATTATTTTCGAGATTAGCGTCGATATGGGGGTTTTCGAGGTCGCTGAACCCGAATCTGAAGTTGGTTTTTGGCGGCGGCTCTCGCCAAGCGAGATATGGCCAAAAAAAAATGAAAAATGGTCGAAAATGGACTTAAATGGCGACGTAGAGTAAAATGGGCTGCAGATTCGGATTCGGCGTGAAAAACTACATACTGTGCACATGTCTCCTGGAAAAGTTCGAAAATCGTCAATTTTTGTAAAAATGGGAAGGTTAACCCCTTTGCATTTTTTCAATTTTCAGTCCAAAAATTATTTTCGAGATTAGCGTCGATATGGGGGTTTTCGAGGTCGCTGAACCCGAATCTGAAGTTGGTTTTTGGCGGCGGCTCTCGCCAAGCGAGATATGGCCAAAAAAAAATGAAAAATGGTCGAAAATGGACTTAAATGGCGACGTAGAGTAAAATGGGCTGCAGATTCGGATTCGGCGTGAAAAACTACATACTGTGCACATGTCTCCTGGAAAAGTTCGAAAATCGTCAATTTTTGTGAAAATGGGAAGGTTAACCCCTTTGCATTTTTTCAATTTTCAGTCCAAAAATTATTTTCGAGATTAGCGTCGATATGGGGGTTTTCGAGGTCGCTGAACCCGAATCTGAAGTTGGTTTTTGGCGGCGGCTCTCGCCAAGCGAGATATGGCCAAAAAAAAATGAAAAATGGTCGAAAATGGACTTAAATGGCGACGTAGAGTAAAATGGGCTGCAGATTCGGATTCGGCGTGAAAAACTACATACTGTGCACATGTCTCCTGGAAAAGTTCGAAAATCGTCAATTTTTGTGAAAATGGGAAGGTTAACCCCTTTGCATTTTTTCAATTTTCAGTCCAAAAATTATTTTCGAGATTAGCGTCGATATGGGGGTTTTCGAGGTCGCTGAACCCGAATCTGAAGTTGGTTTTTGGCGGCGGCTCTCGCCAAGCGAGATATGGCCAAAAAAAAATGAAAAATGGTCGAAAATGGACTTAAATGGCGACGTAGAGTAAAATGGGCTGCAGATTCGGATTCGGCGTGAAAAACTACATACTGTGCACATGTCTCCTGGAAAAGTTCGAAAATCGTCAATTTTTGTGAAAATGGGAAGGTTAACCCCTTTGCATTTTTTCAATTTTCAGTCCAAAAATTATTTTCGAGATTAGCGTCGATATGGGGGTTTTCGAGGTCGCTGAACCCGAATCTGAAGTTGGTTTTTGGCGGCGGCTCTCGCCAAGCGAGATATGGCCAAAAAAAAATGAAAAATGGTCGAAAATGGACTTAAATGGCGACGTAGAGTAAAATGGGCTGCAGATTCGGATTCGGCGTGAAAAACTACATACTGTGCACATGTCTCCTGGAAAAGTTCGAAAATCGTCAATTTTTGTGAAAATGGGAAGGTTAACCCCTTTGCATTTTTTCAATTTTCAGTCCAAAAATTATTTTCGAGATTAGCGTCGATATGGGGGTTTTCGAGGTCGCTGAACCCGAATCTGAAGTTGGTTTTTGGCGGCGGCTCTCGCCAAGCGAGATATGGCCAAAAAAAAATGAAAAATGGTCGAAAATGGACTTAAATGGCGACGTAGAGTAAAATGGGCTGCAGATTCGGATTCGGCGTGAAAAACTACATACTGTGCACATGTCTCCTGGAAAAGTTCGAAAATCGTCAATTTTTGTGAAAATGGGAAGGTTAACCCCTTTGCATTTTTTCAATTTTCAGTCCAAAAATTATTTTCGAGATTAGCGTCGATATGGGGGTTTTCGAGGTCGCTGAACCCGAATCTGAAGTTGGTTTTTGGCGGCGGCTCTCGCCAAGCGAGATATGGCCAAAAAAAAATGAAAAATGGTCGAAAATGGACTTAAATGGCGACGTAGAGTAAAATGGGCTGCAGATTCGGATTCGGCGTGAAAAACTACATACTGTGCACATGTCTCCTGGAAAAGTTCGAAAATCGTCAATTTTTGTGAAAATGGGAAGGTTAACCCCTTTGCATTTTTTCAATTTTCAGTCCAAAAATTATTTTCGAGATTAGCGTCGATATGGGGGTTTTCGAGGTCGCTGAACCCGAATCTGAAGTTGGTTTTTGGCGGCGGCTCTCGCCAAGCGAGATATGGCCAAAAAAAAATGAAAAATGGTCGAAAATGGACTTAAATGGCGACGTAGAGTAAAATGGGCTGCAGATTCGGATTCGGCGTGAAAAACTACATACTGTGCACATGTCTCCTGGAAAAGTTCGAAAATCGTCAATTTTTGTGAAAATGGGAAGGTTAACCCCTTTGCATTTTTTCAATTTTCAGTCCAAAAGTTATTTTCGAGATTAGCGTCGATATGGGGGTTTTCGAGGTCGCTGAACCCGAATCTGAAGTTGGTTTTTGGCGGCGGCTCTCGCCAAGCGAGATATGGCCAAAAAAAAATGAAAAATGGTCGAAAATGGACTTAAATGGCGACGTAGAGTAAAATGGGCTGCAGATTCGGATTCGGCGTGAAAAACTACATACTGTGCACATGTCTCCTGGAAAAGTTCGAAAATCGTCAATTTTTGTGAAAATGGGAAGGTTAACCCCTTTGCATTTTTTCAATTTTCAGTCCAAAAATTATTTTCGAGATTAGCGTCGATATGGGGGTTTTCGAGGTCGCTGAACCCGAATCTGAAGTTGGTTTTTGGCGGCGGCTCTCGCCAAGCGAGATATGGCCAAAAAAAAATGAAAAATGGTCGAAAATGGACTTAAATGGCGACGTAGAGTAAAATGGGCTGCAGATTCGGATTCGGCGTGAAAAACTACATACTGTGCACATGTCTCCTGGAAAAGTTCGAAAATCGTCAATTTTTGTGAAAATGGGAAGGTTAACCCCTTTGCATTTTTTCAATTTTCAGTCCAAAAATTATTTTCGAGATTAGCGTCGATATGGGGGTTTTCGAGGTCGCTGAACCCGAATCTGAAGTTGGTTTTTGGCGGCGGCTCTCGCCAAGCGAGATATGGCCAAAAAAAAATGAAAAATGGTCGAAAATGGACTTAAATGGCGACGTAGAGTAAAATGGGCTGCAGATTCGGATTCGGCGTGAAAAACTACATACTGTGCACATGTCTCCTGGAAAAGTTCGGAAATCGTCAATTTTTGTGAAAATGGGAAGGTAAACCCCTTTGCATTTTTTCAATTTTCAGTCCAAAAATTATTTTCGAGATTAGCGTCGATATGGGGGTTTTCGAGGTCGCTGAACCCGAATCTGAAGTTGGTTTTTGGCGGCGGCTCTCGCCAAGCGAGATATGGCCAAAAAAAAATGAAAAATGGTCGAAAATGGACTTAAATGGCGACGTAGAGTAAAATGGGCTGCAGATTCGGATTCGGCGTGAAAAACTACATACTGTGCACATGTCTCCTGGAAAAGTTCGAAAATCGTCAATTTTTGTAAAAATGGGAAGGTTAACCCCTTTGCATTTTTCAATTTTCAGTCCAAAAATTATTTTCGAGATTAGCGTCGATATGGGGGTTTTCGAGGTCGCTGAACCCGAATCTGAAGTTGGTTTTTGGCGGCGGCTCTCGCCAAGCGAGATATGGCCAAAAAAAAATGAAAAATGGTCGAAAATGGACTTAAATGGCGACGTAGAGTAAAATGGGCTGCAGATTCGGATTCGGCGTGAAAAACTACATACTGTGCACATGTCTCCTGGAAAAGTTCGAAAATCGTCAATTTTTGTGAAAATGGGAAGGTTAACCCCTTTGCATTTTATCAATTTTCAGTCCAAAAATTATTTTCGAGATTAGCGTCGATATGGGGGTTTTCGAGGTCGCTGAACCCGAATCTGAAGTTGGTTTTTGGCGGCGGCTCTCGCCAAGCGAGATATGGCCAAAAAAAAATGAAAAATGGTCGAAAATGGACTTAAATGGCGACGTAGAGTAAAATGGGCTGCAGATTCGGATTCGGCGTGAAAAACTACATACTGTGCACATGTCTCCTGGAAAAGTTCGAAAATCGTCAATTTTTGTGAAAATGGGAAGGTTAACCCCTTTGCATTTTTTCAATTTTCAGTCCAAAAATTATTTTCGAGATTAGCGTCGATATGGGGGTTTTCGAGGTCGCTGAACCCGAATCTGAAGTTGGTTTTTGGCGGCGGCTCTCGCCAAGCGAGATATGGCCAAAAAAAAATGAAAAATGGTCGAAAATGGACTTAAATGGCGACGTAGAGTAAAATGGGCTGCAGATTCGGATTCGGCGTGAAAAACTACATACTGTGCACATGTCTCCTGGAAAAGTTCGAAAATCGTCAATTTTTGTGAAAATGGGAAGGTTAACCCCTTTGCATTTTTTCAATTTTCAGTCCAAAAATTATTTTCGAGATTAGCGTCGATATGGGGGTTTTCGAGGTCGCTGAACCCGAATCTGAAGTTGGTTTTTGGCGGCGGCTCTCGCCAAGCGAGATATGGCCAAAAAAAAATGAAAAATGGTCGAAAATGGACTTAAATGGCGACGTAGAGTAAAATGGGCTGCAGATTCGGATTCGGCGTGAAAAACTACATACTGTGCACATGTCTCCTGGAAAAGTTCGAAAATCGTCAATTTTTGTGAAAATGGGAAGGTTAACCCCTTTGCATTTTTTCAATTTTCAGTCCAAAAATTATTTTCGAGATTAGCGTCGATATGGGGGTTTTCGAGGTCGCTGAACCCGAATCTGAAGTTGGTTTTTGGCGGCGGCTCTCGCCAAGCGAGATATGGCCAAAAAAAAATGAAAAATGGTCGAAAATGGACTTAAATGGCGACGTAGAGTAAAATGGGCTGCAGATTCGGATTCGGCGTGAAAAACTACATACTGTGCACATGTCTCCTGGAAAAGTTCGAAAATCGTCAATTTTTGTGAAAATGGGAAGGTTAACCCCTTTGCATTTTTTCAATTTTCAGTCCAAAAATTATTTTCGAGATTAGCGTCGATATGGGGGTTTTCGAGGTCGCTGAACCCGAATCTGAAGTTGGTTTTTGGCGGCGGCTCTCGCCAAGCGAGATATGGCCAAAAAAAAATGAAAAATGGTCGAAAATGGACTTAAATGGCGACGTAGAGTAAAATGGGCTGCAGATTCGGATTCGGCGTGAAAAACTACATACTGTGCACATGTCTCCTGGAAAAGTTCGAAAATCGTCAATTTTTGTGAAAATGGGAAGGTTAACCCCTTTGCATTTTTTCAATTTTCAGTCCAAAAATTATTTTCGAGATTAGCGTCGATATGGGGGTTTTCGAGGTCGCTGAACCCGAATCTGAAGTTGGTTTTTGGCGGCGGCTCTCGCCAAGCGAGATATGGCCAAAAAAAAATGAAAAATGGTCGAAAATGGACTTAAATGGCGACGTAGAGTAAAATGGGCTGCAGATTCGGATTCGGCGTGAAAAACTACATACTGTGCACATGTCTCCTGGAAAAGTTCGAAAATCGTCAATTTTTGTGAAAATGGGAAGGTTAACCCCTTTGCATTTTTTCAATTTTCAGTCCAAAAGTTATTTTCGAGATTAGCGTCGATATGGGGGTTTTCGAGGTCGCTGAACCCGAATCTGAAGTTGGTTTTTGGCGGCGGCTCTCGCCAAGCGAGATATGGCCAAAAAAAAATGAAAAATGGTCGAAAATGGACTTAAATGGCGACGTAGAGTAAAATGGGCTGCAGATTCGGATTCGGCGTGAAAAACTACATACTGTGCACATGTCTCCTGGAAAAGTTCGAAAATCGTCAATTTTTGTGAAAATGGGAAGGTTAACCCCTTTGCATTTTTTCAATTTTCAGTCCAAAAATTATTTTCGAGATTAGCGTCGATATGGGGGTTTTCGAGGTCGCTGAACCCGAATCTGAAGTTGGTTTTTGGCGGCGGCTCTCGCCAAGCGAGATATGGCCAAAAAAAAATGAAAAATGGTCGAAAATGGACTTAAATGGCGACGTAGAGTAAAATGGGCTGCAGATTCGGATTCGGCGTGAAAAACTACATACTGTGCACATGTCTCCTGGAAAAGTTCGAAAATCGTCAATTTTTGTGAAAATGGGAAGGTTAACCCCTTTGCATTTTTTCAATTTTCAGTCCAAAAATTATTTTCGAGATTAGCGTCGATATGGGGGTTTTCGAGGTCGCTGAACCCGAATCTGAAGTTGGTTTTTGGCGGCGGCTCTCGCCAAGCGAGATATGGCCAAAAAAAAATGAAAAATGGTCGAAAATGGACTTAAATGGCGACGTAGAGTAAAATGGGCTGCAGATTCGGATTCGGCGTGAAAAACTACATACTGTGCACATGTCTCCTGGAAAAGTTCGGAAATCGTCAATTTTTGTGAAAATGGGAAGGTAAACCCCTTTGCATTTTTTCAATTTTCAGTCCAAAAATTATTTTCGAGATTAGCGTCGATATGGGGGTTTTCGAGGTCGCTGAACCCGAATCTGAAGTTGGTTTTTGGCGGCGGCTCTCGCCAAGCGAGATATGGCCAAAAAAAAATGAAAAATGGTCGAAAATGGACTTAAATGGCGACGTAGAGTAAAATGGGCTGCAGATTCGGATTCGGCGTGAAAAACTACATACTGTGCACATGTCTCCTGGAAAAGTTCGAAAATCGTCAATTTTTGTAAAAATGGGAAGGTTAACCCCTTTGCATTTTTCAATTTTCAGTCCAAAAATTATTTTCGAGATTAGCGTCGATATGGGGGTTTTCGAGGTCGCTGAACCCGAATCTGAAGTTGGTTTTTGGCGGCGGCTCTCGCCAAGCGAGATATGGCCAAAAAAAAATGAAAAATGGTCGAAAATGGACTTAAATGGCGACGTAGAGTAAAATGGGCTGCAGATTCGGATTCGGCGTGAAAAACTACATACTGTGCACATGTCTCCTGGAAAAGTTCGAAAATCGTCAATTTTTGTGAAAATGGGAAGGTTAACCCCTTTGCATTTTATCAATTTTCAGTCCAAAAATTATTTTCGAGATTAGCGTCGATATGGGGGTTTTCGAGGTCGCTGAACCCGAATCTGAAGTTGGTTTTTGGCGGCGGCTCTCGCCAAGCGAGATATGGCCAAAAAAAAATGAAAAATGGTCGAAAATGGACTTAAATGGCGACGTAGAGTAAAATGGGCTGCAGATTCGGATTCGGCGTGAAAAACTACATACTGTGCACATGTCTCCTGGAAAAGTTCGAAAATCGTCAATTTTTGTGAAAATGGGAAGGTTAACCCCTTTGCATTTTTTCAATTTTCAGTCCAAAAATTATTTTCGAGATTAGCGTCGATATGGGGGTTTTCGAGGTCGCTGAACCCGAATCTGAAGTTGGTTTTTGGCGGCGGCTCTCGCCAAGCGAGATATGGCCACAAAAAAATGAAAAATGGTCGAAAATGGACTTAAATGGCGACGTAGAGTAAAATGGGCTGCAGATTCGGATTCGGCGTGAAAAACTACATACTGTGCACATGTCTCCTGGAAAAGTTCGAAAATCGTCAATTTTTGTGAAAATGGGAAGGTTAACCCCTTTGCATTTTTTCAATTTTCAGTCCAAAAATTATTTTCGAGATTAGCGTCGATATGGGGGTTTTCGAGGTCGCTGAACCCGAATCTGAAGTTGGTTTTTGGCGGCGGCTCTCGCCAAGCGAGATATGGCCAAAAAAAAATGAAAAATGGTCGAAAATGGACTTAAATGGCGACGTAGAGTAAAATGGGCTGCAGATTCGGATTCGGCGTGAAAAACTACATACTGTGCACATGTCTCCTGGAAAAGTTCGAAAATCGTCAATTTTTGTGAAAATGGGAAGGTTAACCCCTTTGCATTTTTTCAATTTTCAGTCCAAAAATTATTTTCGAGATTAGCGTCGATATGGGGGTTTTCGAGGTCGCTGAACCCGAATCTGAAGTTGGTTTTTGGCGGCGGCTCTCGCCAAGCGAGATATGGCCAAAAAAAAATGAAAAATGGTCGAAAATGGACTTAAATGGCGACGTAGAGTAAAATGGGCTGCAGATTCGGATTCGGCGTGAAAAACTACATACTGTGCACATGTCTCCTGGAAAAGTTCGAAAATCGTCAATTTTTGTGAAAATGGGAAGGTTAACCCCTTTGCATTTTTTCAATTTTCAGTCCAAAAATTATTTTCGAGATTAGCGTCGATATGGGGGTTTTCGAGGTCGCTGAACCCGAATCTGAAGTTGGTTTTTGGCGGCGGCTCTCGCCAAGCGAGATATGGCCAAAAAAAAATGAAAAATGGTCGAAAATGGACTTAAATGGCGACGTAGAGTAAAATGGGCTGCAGATTCGGATTCGGCGTGAAAAACTACATACTGTGCACATGTCTCCTGGAAAAGTTCGAAAATCGTCAATTTTTGTGAAAATGGGAAGGTTAACCCCTTTGCATTTTTTCAATTTTCAGTCCAAAAATTATTTTCGAGATTAGCGTCGATATGGGGGTTTTCGAGGTCGCTGAACCCGAATCTGAAGTTGGTTTTTGGCGGCGGCTCTCGCCAAGCGAGATATGGCCAAAAAAAAATGAAAAATGGTCGAAAATGGACTTAAATGGCGACGTAGAGTAAAATGGGCTGCAGATTCGGATTCGGCGTGAAAAACTACATACTGTGCACATGTCTCCTGGAAAAGTTCGAAAATCGTCAATTTTTGTGAAAATGGGAAGGTTAACCCCTTTGCATTTTTTCAATTTTCAGTCCAAAAATTATTTTCGAGATTAGCGTCGATATGGGGGTTTTCGAGGTCGCTGAACCCGAATCTGAAGTTGGTTTTTGGCGGCGGCTCTCGCCAAGCGAGATATGGCCAAAAAAAAATGAAAAATGGTCGAAAATGGACTTAAATGGCGACGTAGAGTAAAATGGGCTGCAGATTCGGATTCGGCGTGAAAAACTACATACTGTGCACATGTCTCCTGGAAAAGTTCGAAAATCGTCAATTTTTGTGAAAATGGGAAGGTTAACCCCTTTGCATTTTATCAATTTTCAGTCCAAAAATTATTTTCGAGATTAGCGTCGATATGGGGGTTTTCGAGGTCGCTGAACCCGAATCTGAAGTTGGTTTTTGGCGGCGGCTCTCGCCAAGCGAGATATGGCCAAAAAAAAATGAAAAATGGTCGAAAATGGACTTAAATGGCGACGTAGAGTAAAATGGGCTGCAGATTCGGATTCGGCGTGAAAAACTACATACTGTGCACATGTCTCCTGGAAAAGTTCGAAAATCGTCAATTTTTGTGAAAATGGGAAGGTTAACCCCTTTGCATTTTTTCAATTTTCAGTCCAAAAATTATTTTCGAGATTAGCGTCGATATGGGGGTTTTCGAGGTCGCTGAACCCGAATCTGAAGTTGGTTTTTGGCGGCGGCTCTCGCCAAGCGAGATATGGCCACAAAAAAATGAAAAATGGTCGAAAATGGACTTAAATGGCGACGTAGAGTAAAATGGGCTGCAGATTCGGATTCGGCGTGAAAAACTACATACTGTGCACATGTCTCCTGGAAAAGTTCGAAAATCGTCAATTTTTGTGAAAATGGGAAGGTTAACCCCTTTGCATTTTTTCAATTTTCAGTCCAAAAATTATTTTCGAGATTAGCGTCGATATGGGGGTTTTCGAGGTCGCTGAACCCGAATCTGAAGTTGGTTTTTGGCGGCGGCTCTCGCCAAGCGAGATATGGCCAAAAAAAAATGAAAAATGGTCGAAAATGGACTTAAATGGCGACGTAGAGTAAAATGGGCTGCAGATTCGGATTCGGCGTGAAAAACTACATACTGTGCACATGTCTCCTGGAAAAGTTCGAAAATCGTCAATTTTTGTGAAAATGGGAAGGTTAACCCCTTTGCATTTTTTCAATTTTCAGTCCAAAAATTATTTTCGAGATTAGCGTCGATATGGGGGTTTTCGAGGTCGCTGAACCCGAATCTGAAGTTGGTTTTTGGCGGCGGCTCTCGCCAAGCGAGATATGGCCAAAAAAAAATGAAAAATGGTCGAAAATGGACTTAAATGGCGACGTAGAGTAAAATGGGCTGCAGATTCGGATTCGGCGTGAAAAACTACATACTGTGCACATGTCTCCTGGAAAAGTTCGAAAATCGTCAATTTTTGTGAAAATGGGAAGGTTAACCCCTTTGCATTTTTTCAATTTTCAGTCCAAAAATTATTTTCGAGATTAGCGTCGATATGGGGGTTTTCGAGGTCGCTGAACCCGAATCTGAAGTTGGTTTTTGGCGGCGGCTCTCGCCAAGCGAGATATGGCCAAAAAAAAATGAAAAATGGTCGAAAATGGACTTAAATGGCGACGTAGAGTAAAATGGGCTGCAGATTCGGATTCGGCGTGAAAAACTACATACTGTGCACATGTCTCCTGGAAAAGTTCGAAAATCGTCAATTTTTGTGAAAATGGGAAGGTTAACCCCTTTGCATTTTTTCAATTTTCAGTCCAAAAATTATTTTCGAGATTAGCGTCGATATGGGGGTTTTCGAGGTCGCTGAACCCGAATCTGAAGTTGGTTTTTGGCGGCGGCTCTCGCCAAGCGAGATATGGCCAAAAAAAAATGAAAAATGGTCGAAAATGGACTTAAATGGCGACGTAGAGTAAAATGGGCTGCAGATTCGGATTCGGCGTGAAAAACTACATACTGTGCACATGTCTCCTGGAAAAGTTCGAAAATCGTCAATTTTTGTGAAAATGGGAAGGTTAACCCCTTTGCATTTTTCAATTTTCAGTCCAAAAATTATTTTCGAGATTAGCGTCGATATGGGGGTTTTCGAGGTCGCTGAACCCGAATCTGAAGTTGGTTTTTGGCGGCGGCTCTCGCCAAGCGAGATATGGCCAAAAAAAAATGAAAAATGGTCGAAAATGGACTTAAATGGCGACGTAGAGTAAAATGGGCTGCAGATTCGGATTCGGCGTGAAAAACTACATACTGTGCACATGTCTCCTGGAAAAGTTCGAAAATCGTCAATTTTTGTGAAAATGGGAAGGTTAACCCCTTTGCATTTTTTCAATTTTCAGTCCAAAAATTATTTTCGAGATTAGCGTCGATATGGGGGTTTTCGAGGTCGCTGAACCCGAATCTGAAGTTGGTTTTTGGCGGCGGCTCTCGCCAAGCGAGATATGGCCAAAAAAAAATGAAAAATGGTCGAAAATGGACTTAAATGGCGACGTAGAGTAAAATGGGCTGCAGATTCGGATTCGGCGTGAAAAACTACATACTGTGCACATGTCTCCTGGAAAAGTTCGAAAATCGTCAATTTTTGTGAAAATGGGAAGGTTAACCCCTTTGCATTTTTTCAATTTTCAGTCCAAAAATTATTTTCGAGATTAGCGTCGATATGGGGGTTTTCGAGGTCGCTGAACCCGAATCTGAAGTTGGTTTTTGGCGGCGGCTCTCGCCAAGCGAGATATGGCCAAAAAAAAATGAAAAATGGTCGAAAATGGACTTAAATGGCGACGTAGAGTAAAATGGGCTGCAGATTCGGATTCGGCGTGAAAAACTACATACTGTGCACATGTCTCCTGGAAAAGTTCGAAAATCGTCAATTTTTGTGAAAATGGGAAGGTTAACCCCTTTGCATTTTTTCAATTTTCAGTCCAAAAATTATTTTCGAGATTAGCGTCGATATGGGGGTTTTCGAGGTCGCTGAACCCGAATCTGAAGTTGGTTTTTGGCGGCGGCTCTCGCCAAGCGAGATATGGCCAAAAAAAAATGAAAAATGGTCGAAAATGGACTTAAATGGCGACGTAGAGTAAAATGGGCTGCAGATTCGGATTCGGCGTGAAAAACTACATACTGTGCACATGTCTCCTGGAAAAGTTCGAAAATCGTCAATTTTTGTGAAAATGGGAAGGTTAACCCCTTTGCATTTTATCAATTTTCAGTCCAAAAATTATTTTCGAGATTAGCGTCGATATGGGGGTTTTCGAGGTCGCTGAACCCGAATCTGAAGTTGGTTTTTGGCGGCGGCTCTCGCCAAGCGAGATATGGCCAAAAAAAAATGAAAAATGGTCGAAAATGGACTTAAATGGCGACGTAGAGTAAAATGGGCTGCAGATTCGGATTCGGCGTGAAAAACTACATACTGTGCACATGTCTCCTGGAAAAGTTCGAAAATCGTCAATTTTTGTGAAAATGGGAAGGTTAACCCCTTTGCATTTTTTCAATTTTCAGTCCAAAAATTATTTTCGAGATTAGCGTCGATATGGGGGTTTTCGAGGTCGCTGAACCCGAATCTGAAGTTGGTTTTTGGCGGCGGCTCTCGCCAAGCGAGATATGGCCACAAAAAAATGAAAAATGGTCGAAAATGGACTTAAATGGCGACGTAGAGTAAAATGGGCTGCAGATTCGGATTCGGCGTGAAAAACTACATACTGTGCACATGTCTCCTGGAAAAGTTCGAAAATCGTCAATTTTTGTGAAAATGGGAAGGTTAACCCCTTTGCATTTTTTCAATTTTCAGTCCAAAAATTATTTTCGAGATTAGCGTCGATATGGGGGTTTTCGAGGTCGCTGAACCCGAATCTGAAGTTGGTTTTTGGCGGCGGCTCTCGCCAAGCGAGATAT
The DNA here is from genome assembly GCA_038050395.1 of Parthenolecanium corni. NCBI lineage: Eukaryota > Metazoa > Arthropoda > Insecta > Hemiptera > Coccidae > Parthenolecanium > Parthenolecanium corni. The sequence goes on from JBBCAQ010000002.1 coordinate 4,806,678, forward strand.
GGCCAAAAAAAAATGAAAAATGGTCGAAAATGGACTTAAATGGCGACGTAGAGTAAAATGGGCTGCAGATTCGGATTCGGCGTGAAAAACTACATACTGTGCACATGTCTCCTGGAAAAGTTCGAAAATCGTCAATTTTTGTGAAAATGGGAAGGTTAACCCCTTTGCATTTTATCAATTTTCAGTCCAAAAATTATTTTCGAGATTAGCGTCGATATGGGGGTTTTCGAGGTCGCTGAACCCGAATCTGAAGTTGGTTTTTGGCGGCGGCTCTCGCCAAGCGAGATATGGCCACAAAAAAATGAAAAATGGTCGAAAATGGACTTAAATGGCGACGTAGAGTAAAATGGGCTGCAGATTCGGATTCGGCGTGAAAAACTACATACTGTGCACATGTCTCCTGGAAAAGTTCGAAAATCGTCAATTTTTGTAAAAATGGGAAGGTTAACCCCTTTGCATTTTTCAATTTTCAGTCCAAAAATTATTTTCGAGATTAGCGTCGATATGGGGGTTTTCGAGGTCGCTGAACCCGAATCTGAAGTTGGTTTTTGGCGGCGGCTCTCGCCAAGCGAGATATGGCCAAAAAAAAATGAAAAATGGTCGAAAATGGACTTAAATGGCGACGTAGAGTAAAATGGGCTGCAGATTCGGATTCGGCGTGAAAAACTACATACTGTGCACATGTCTCCTGGAAAAGTTCGAAAATCGTCAATTTTTGTGAAAATGGGAAGGTTAACCCCTTTGCATTTTTTCAATTTTCAGTCCAAAAATTATTTTCGAGATTAGCGTCGATATGGGGGTTTTCGAGGTCGCTGAACCCGAATCTGAAGTTGGTTTTTGGCGGCGGCTCTCGCCAAGCGAGATATGGCCAAAAAAAAATGAAAAATGGTCGAAAATGGACTTAAATGGCGACGTAGAGTAAAATGGGCTGCAGATTCGGATTCGGCGTGAAAAACTACATACTGTGCACATGTCTCCTGGAAAAGTTCGAAAATCGTCAATTTTTGTGAAAATGGGAAGGTTAACCCCTTTGCATTTTATCAATTTTCAGTCCAAAAATTATTTTCGAGATTAGCGTCGATATGGGGGTTTTCGAGGTCGCTGAACCCGAATCTGAAGTTGGTTTTTGGCGGCGGCTCTCGCCAAGCGAGATATGGCCAAAAAAAAATGAAAAATGGTCGAAAATGGACTTAAATGGCGACGTAGAGTAAAATGGGCTGCAGATTCGGATTCGGCGTGAAAAACTACATACTGTGCACATGTCTCCTGGAAAAGTTCGAAAATCGTCAATTTTTGTGAAAATGGGAAGGTTAACCCCTTTGCATTTTTTCAATTTTCAGTCCAAAAATTATTTTCGAGATTAGCGTCGATATGGGGGTTTTCGAGGTCGCTGAACCCGAATCTGAAGTTGGTTTTTGGCGGCGGCTCTCGCCAAGCGAGATATGGCCACAAAAAAATGAAAAATGGTCGAAAATGGACTTAAATGGCGACGTAGAGTAAAATGGGCTGCAGATTCGGATTCGGCGTGAAAAACTACATACTGTGCACATGTCTCCTGGAAAAGTTCGAAAATCGTCAATTTTTGTGAAAATGGGAAGGTTAACCCCTTTGCATTTTTTCAATTTTCAGTCCAAAAATTATTTTCGAGATTAGCGTCGATATGGGGGTTTTCGAGGTCGCTGAACCCGAATCTGAAGTTGGTTTTTGGCGGCGGCTCTCGCCAAGCGAGATATGGCCAAAAAAAAATGAAAAATGGTCGAAAATGGACTTAAATGGCGACGTAGAGTAAAATGGGCTGCAGATTCGGATTCGGCGTGAAAAACTACATACTGTGCACATGTCTCCTGGAAAAGTTCGAAAATCGTCAATTTTTGTGAAAATGGGAAGGTTAACCCCTTTGCATTTTTTCAATTTTCAGTCCAAAAATTATTTTCGAGATTAGCGTCGATATGGGGGTTTTCGAGGTCGCTGAACCCGAATCTGAAGTTGGTTTTTGGCGGCGGCTCTCGCCAAGCGAGATATGGCCAAAAAAAAATGAAAAATGGTCGAAAATGGACTTAAATGGCGACGTAGAGTAAAATGGGCTGCAGATTCGGATTCGGCGTGAAAAACTACATACTGTGCACATGTCTCCTGGAAAAGTTCGAAAATCGTCAATTTTTGTGAAAATGGGAAGGTTAACCCCTTTGCATTTTTTCAATTTTCAGTCCAAAAATTATTTTCGAGATTAGCGTCGATATGGGGGTTTTCGAGGTCGCTGAACCCGAATCTGAAGTTGGTTTTTGGCGGCGGCTCTCGCCAAGCGAGATATGGCCAAAAAAAAATGAAAAATGGTCGAAAATGGACTTAAATGGCGACGTAGAGTAAAATGGGCTGCAGATTCGGATTCGGCGTGAAAAACTACATACTGTGCACATGTCTCCTGGAAAAGTTCGAAAATCGTCAATTTTTGTAAAAATGGGAAGGTTAACCCCTTTGCATTTTTCAATTTTCAGTCCAAAAATTATTTTCGAGATTAGCGTCGATATGGGGGTTTTCGAGGTCGCTGAACCCGAATCTGAAGTTGGTTTTTGGCGGCGGCTCTCGCCAAGCGAGATATGGCCAAAAAAAAATGAAAAATGGTCGAAAATGGACTTAAATGGCGACGTAGAGTAAAATGGGCTGCAGATTCGGATTCGGCGTGAAAAACTACATACTGTGCACATGTCTCCTGGAAAAGTTCGAAAATCGTCAATTTTTGTGAAAATGGGAAGGTTAACCCCTTTGCATTTTATCAATTTTCAGTCCAAAAATTATTTTCGAGATTAGCGTCGATATGGGGGTTTTCGAGGTCGCTGAACCCGAATCTGAAGTTGGTTTTTGGCGGCGGCTCTCGCCAAGCGAGATATGGCCAAAAAAAAATGAAAAATGGTCGAAAATGGACTTAAATGGCGACGTAGAGTAAAATGGGCTGCAGATTCGGATTCGGCGTGAAAAACTACATACTGTGCACATGTCTCCTGGAAAAGTTCGAAAATCGTCAATTTTTGTGAAAATGGGAAGGTTAACCCCTTTGCATTTTTTCAATTTTCAGTCCAAAAATTATTTTCGAGATTAGCGTCGATATGGGGGTTTTCGAGGTCGCTGAACCCGAATCTGAAGTTGGTTTTTGGCGGCGGCTCTCGCCAAGCGAGATATGGCCAAAAAAAAATGAAAAATGGTCGAAAATGGACTTAAATGGCGACGTAGAGTAAAATGGGCTGCAGATTCGGATTCGGCGTGAAAAACTACATACTGTGCACATGTCTCCTGGAAAAGTTCGAAAATCGTCAATTTTTGTGAAAATGGGAAGGTTAACCCCTTTGCATTTTTTCAATTTTCAGTCCAAAAATTATTTTCGAGATTAGCGTCGATATGGGGGTTTTCGAGGTCGCTGAACCCGAATCTGAAGTTGGTTTTTGGCGGCGGCTCTCGCCAAGCGAGATATGGCCAAAAAAAAATGAAAAATGGTCGAAAATGGACTTAAATGGCGACGTAGAGTAAAATGGGCTGCAGATTCGGATTCGGCGTGAAAAACTACATACTGTGCACATGTCTCCTGGAAAAGTTCGAAAATCGTCAATTTTTGTGAAAATGGGAAGGTTAACCCCTTTGCATTTTTTCAATTTTCAGTCCAAAAATTATTTTCGAGATTAGCGTCGATATGGGGGTTTTCGAGGTCGCTGAACCCGAATCTGAAGTTGGTTTTTGGCGGCGGCTCTCGCCAAGCGAGATATGGCCAAAAAAAAATGAAAAATGGTCGAAAATGGACTTAAATGGCGACGTAGAGTAAAATGGGCTGCAGATTCGGATTCGGCGTGAAAAACTACATACTGTGCACATGTCTCCTGGAAAAGTTCGAAAATCGTCAATTTTTGTGAAAATGGGAAGGTTAACCCCTTTGCATTTTTTCAATTTTCAGTCCAAAAATTATTTTCGAGATTAGCGTCGATATGGGGGTTTTCGAGGTCGCTGAACCCGAATCTGAAGTTGGTTTTTGGCGGCGGCTCTCGCCAAGCGAGATATGGCCAAAAAAAAATGAAAAATGGTCGAAAATGGACTTAAATGGCGACGTAGAGTAAAATGGGCTGCAGATTCGGATTCGGCGTGAAAAACTACATACTGTGCACATGTCTCCTGGAAAAGTTCGAAAATCGTCAATTTTTGTGAAAATGGGAAGGTTAACCCCTTTGCATTTTATCAATTTTCAGTCCAAAAATTATTTTCGAGATTAGCGTCGATATGGGGGTTTTCGAGGTCGCTGAACCCGAATCTGAAGTTGGTTTTTGGCGGCGGCTCTCGCCAAGCGAGATATGGCCAAAAAAAAATGAAAAATGGTCGAAAATGGACTTAAATGGCGACGTAGAGTAAAATGGGCTGCAGATTCGGATTCGGCGTGAAAAACTACATACTGTGCACATGTCTCCTGGAAAAGTTCGAAAATCGTCAATTTTTGTGAAAATGGGAAGGTTAACCCCTTTGCATTTTTTCAATTTTCAGTCCAAAAATTATTTTCGAGATTAGCGTCGATATGGGGGTTTTCGAGGTCGCTGAACCCGAATCTGAAGTTGGTTTTTGGCGGCGGCTCTCGCCAAGCGAGATATGGCCACAAAAAAATGAAAAATGGTCGAAAATGGACTTAAATGGCGACGTAGAGTAAAATGGGCTGCAGATTCGGATTCGGCGTGAAAAACTACATACTGTGCACATGTCTCCTGGAAAAGTTCGAAAATCGTCAATTTTTGTGAAAATGGGAAGGTTAACCCCTTTGCATTTTTTCAATTTTCAGTCCAAAAATTATTTTCGAGATTAGCGTCGATATGGGGGTTTTCGAGGTCGCTGAACCCGAATCTGAAGTTGGTTTTTGGCGGCGGCTCTCGCCAAGCGAGATATGGCCAAAAAAAAATGAAAAATGGTCGAAAATGGACTTAAATGGCGACGTAGAGTAAAATGGGCTGCAGATTCGGATTCGGCGTGAAAAACTACATACTGTGCACATGTCTCCTGGAAAAGTTCGAAAATCGTCAATTTTTGTGAAAATGGGAAGGTTAACCCCTTTGCATTTTTTCAATTTTCAGTCCAAAAATTATTTTCGAGATTAGCGTCGATATGGGGGTTTTCGAGGTCGCTGAACCCGAATCTGAAGTTGGTTTTTGGCGGCGGCTCTCGCCAAGCGAGATATGGCCAAAAAAAAATGAAAAATGGTCGAAAATGGACTTAAATGGCGACGTAGAGTAAAATGGGCTGCAGATTCGGATTCGGCGTGAAAAACTACATACTGTGCACATGTCTCCTGGAAAAGTTCGAAAATCGTCAATTTTTGTGAAAATGGGAAGGTTAACCCCTTTGCATTTTTTCAATTTTCAGTCCAAAAATTATTTTCGAGATTAGCGTCGATATGGGGGTTTTCGAGGTCGCTGAACCCGAATCTGAAGTTGGTTTTTGGCGGCGGCTCTCGCCAAGCGAGATATGGCCAAAAAAAAATGAAAAATGGTCGAAAATGGACTTAAATGGCGACGTAGAGTAAAATGGGCTGCAGATTCGGATTCGGCGTGAAAAACTACATACTGTGCACATGTCTCCTGGAAAAGTTCGAAAATCGTCAATTTTTGTAAAAATGGGAAGGTTAACCCCTTTGCATTTTTCAATTTTCAGTCCAAAAATTATTTTCGAGATTAGCGTCGATATGGGGGTTTTCGAGGTCGCTGAACCCGAATCTGAAGTTGGTTTTTGGCGGCGGCTCTCGCCAAGCGAGATATGGCCAAAAAAAAATGAAAAATGGTCGAAAATGGACTTAAATGGCGACGTAGAGTAAAATGGGCTGCAGATTCGGATTCGGCGTGAAAAACTACATACTGTGCACATGTCTCCTGGAAAAGTTCGAAAATCGTCAATTTTTGTGAAAATGGGAAGGTTAACCCCTTTGCATTTTATCAATTTTCAGTCCAAAAATTATTTTCGAGATTAGCGTCGATATGGGGGTTTTCGAGGTCGCTGAACCCGAATCTGAAGTTGGTTTTTGGCGGCGGCTCTCGCCAAGCGAGATATGGCCACAAAAAAATGAAAAATGGTCGAAAATGGACTTAAATGGCGACGTAGAGTAAAATGGGCTGCAGATTCGGATTCGGCGTGAAAAACTACATACTGTGCACATGTCTCCTGGAAAAGTTCGAAAATCGTCAATTTTTGTAAAAATGGGAAGGTTAACCCCTTTGCATTTTTCAATTTTCAGTCCAAAAATTATTTTCGAGATTAGCGTCGATATGGGGGTTTTCGAGGTCGCTGAACCCGAATCTGAAGTTGGTTTTTGGCGGCGGCTCTCGCCAAGCGAGATATGGCCAAAAAAAAATGAAAAATGGTCGAAAATGGACTTAAATGGCGACGTAGAGTAAAATGGGCTGCAGATTCGGATTCGGCGTGAAAAACTACATACTGTGCACATGTCTCCTGGAAAAGTTCGAAAATCGTCAATTTTTGTGAAAATGGGAAGGTTAACCCCTTTGCATTTTTTCAATTTTCAGTCCAAAAATTATTTTCGAGATTAGCGTCGATATGGGGGTTTTCGAGGTCGCTGAACCCGAATCTGAAGTTGGTTTTTGGCGGCGGCTCTCGCCAAGCGAGATATGGCCAAAAAAAAATGAAAAATGGTCGAAAATGGACTTAAATGGCGACGTAGAGTAAAATGGGCTGCAGATTCGGATTCGGCGTGAAAAACTACATACTGTGCACATGTCTCCTGGAAAAGTTCGAAAATCGTCAATTTTTGTGAAAATGGGAAGGTTAACCCCTTTGCATTTTATCAATTTTCAGTCCAAAAATTATTTTCGAGATTAGCGTCGATATGGGGGTTTTCGAGGTCGCTGAACCCGAATCTGAAGTTGGTTTTTGGCGGCGGCTCTCGCCAAGCGAGATATGGCCAAAAAAAAATGAAAAATGGTCGAAAATGGACTTAAATGGCGACGTAGAGTAAAATGGGCTGCAGATTCGGATTCGGCGTGAAAAACTACATACTGTGCACATGTCTCCTGGAAAAGTTCGAAAATCGTCAATTTTTGTGAAAATGGGAAGGTTAACCCCTTTGCATTTTTTCAATTTTCAGTCCAAAAATTATTTTCGAGATTAGCGTCGATATGGGGGTTTTCGAGGTCGCTGAACCCGAATCTGAAGTTGGTTTTTGGCGGCGGCTCTCGCCAAGCGAGATATGGCCACAAAAAAATGAAAAATGGTCGAAAATGGACTTAAATGGCGACGTAGAGTAAAATGGGCTGCAGATTCGGATTCGGCGTGAAAAACTACATACTGTGCACATGTCTCCTGGAAAAGTTCGAAAATCGTCAATTTTTGTGAAAATGGGAAGGTTAACCCCTTTGCATTTTTTCAATTTTCAGTCCAAAAATTATTTTCGAGATTAGCGTCGATATGGGGGTTTTCGAGGTCGCTGAACCCGAATCTGAAGTTGGTTTTTGGCGGCGGCTCTCGCCAAGCGAGATATGGCCAAAAAAAAATGAAAAATGGTCGAAAATGGACTTAAATGGCGACGTAGAGTAAAATGGGCTGCAGATTCGGATTCGGCGTGAAAAACTACATACTGTGCACATGTCTCCTGGAAAAGTTCGAAAATCGTCAATTTTTGTGAAAATGGGAAGGTTAACCCCTTTGCATTTTTTCAATTTTCAGTCCAAAAATTATTTTCGAGATTAGCGTCGATATGGGGGTTTTCGAGGTCGCTGAACCCGAATCTGAAGTTGGTTTTTGGCGGCGGCTCTCGCCAAGCGAGATATGGCCAAAAAAAAATGAAAAATGGTCGAAAATGGACTTAAATGGCGACGTAGAGTAAAATGGGCTGCAGATTCGGATTCGGCGTGAAAAACTACATACTGTGCACATGTCTCCTGGAAAAGTTCGAAAATCGTCAATTTTTGTGAAAATGGGAAGGTTAACCCCTTTGCATTTTTTCAATTTTCAGTCCAAAAATTATTTTCGAGATTAGCGTCGATATGGGGGTTTTCGAGGTCGCTGAACCCGAATCTGAAGTTGGTTTTTGGCGGCGGCTCTCGCCAAGCGAGATATGGCCAAAAAAAAATGAAAAATGGTCGAAAATGGACTTAAATGGCGACGTAGAGTAAAATGGGCTGCAGATTCGGATTCGGCGTGAAAAACTACATACTGTGCACATGTCTCCTGGAAAAGTTCGAAAATCGTCAATTTTTGTAAAAATGGGAAGGTTAACCCCTTTGCATTTTTCAATTTTCAGTCCAAAAATTATTTTCGAGATTAGCGTCGATATGGGGGTTTTCGAGGTCGCTGAACCCGAATCTGAAGTTGGTTTTTGGCGGCGGCTCTCGCCAAGCGAGATATGGCCAAAAAAAAATGAAAAATGGTCGAAAATGGACTTAAATGGCGACGTAGAGTAAAATGGGCTGCAGATTCGGATTCGGCGTGAAAAACTACATACTGTGCACATGTCTCCTGGAAAAGTTCGAAAATCGTCAATTTTTGTGAAAATGGGAAGGTTAACCCCTTTGCATTTTATCAATTTTCAGTCCAAAAATTATTTTCGAGATTAGCGTCGATATGGGGGTTTTCGAGGTCGCTGAACCCGAATCTGAAGTTGGTTTTTGGCGGCGGCTCTCGCCAAGCGAGATATGGCCAAAAAAAAATGAAAAATGGTCGAAAATGGACTTAAATGGCGACGTAGAGTAAAATGGGCTGCAGATTCGGATTCGGCGTGAAAAACTACATACTGTGCACATGTCTCCTGGAAAAGTTCGAAAATCGTCAATTTTTGTGAAAATGGGAAGGTTAACCCCTTTGCATTTTTTCAATTTTCAGTCCAAAAATTATTTTCGAGATTAGCGTCGATATGGGGGTTTTCGAGGTCGCTGAACCCGAATCTGAAGTTGGTTTTTGGCGGCGGCTCTCGCCAAGCGAGATATGGCCACAAAAAAATGAAAAATGGTCGAAAATGGACTTAAATGGCGACGTAGAGTAAAATGGGCTGCAGATTCGGATTCGGCGTGAAAAACTACATACTGTGCACATGTCTCCTGGAAAAGTTCGAAAATCGTCAATTTTTGTGAAAATGGGAAGGTTAACCCCTTTGCATTTTTTCAATTTTCAGTCCAAAAATTATTTTCGAGATTAGCGTCGATATGGGGGTTTTCGAGGTCGCTGAACCCGAATCTGAAGTTGGTTTTTGGCGGCGGCTCTCGCCAAGCGAGATATGGCCAAAAAAAAATGAAAAATGGTCGAAAATGGACTTAAATGGCGACGTAGAGTAAAATGGGCTGCAGATTCGGATTCGGCGTGAAAAACTACATACTGTGCACATGTCTCCTGGAAAAGTTCGAAAATCGTCAATTTTTGTGAAAATGGGAAGGTTAACCCCTTTGCATTTTTTCAATTTTCAGTCCAAAAATTATTTTCGAGATTAGCGTCGATATGGGGGTTTTCGAGGTCGCTGAACCCGAATCTGAAGTTGGTTTTTGGCGGCGGCTCTCGCCAAGCGAGATATGGCCAAAAAAAAATGAAAAATGGTCGAAAATGGACTTAAATGGCGACGTAGAGTAAAATGGGCTGCAGATTCGGATTCGGCGTGAAAAACTACATACTGTGCACATGTCTCCTGGAAAAGTTCGAAAATCGTCAATTTTTGTAAAAATGGGAAGGTTAACCCCTTTGCATTTTTCAATTTTCAGTCCAAAAATTATTTTCGAGATTAGCGTCGATATGGGGGTTTTCGAGGTCGCTGAACCCGAATCTGAAGTTGGTTTTTGGCGGCGGCTCTCGCCAAGCGAGATATGGCCAAAAACAAATGAAAAATGGTCGAAAATGGACTTAAATGGCGACGTAGAGTAAAATGGGCTGCAGATTCGGATTCGGCGTGAAAAACTACATACTGTGCACATGTCTCCTGGAAAAGTTCGAAAATCGTCAATTTTTGTGAAAATGGGAAGGTTAACCCCTTTGCATTTTTTCAATTTTCAGTCCAAAAATTATTTTCGAGATTAGCGTCGATATGGGGGTTTTCGAGGTCGCTGAACCCGAATCTGAAGTTGGTTTTTGGCGGCGGCTCTCGCCAAGCGAGATATGGCCAAAAAAAAAATGAAAAATGGTCGAAAATGGACTTAAATGGCGACGTAGAGTAAAATGGGCTGCAGATTCGGATTCGGCGTGAAAAACTACATACTGTGCACATGTCTCCTGGAAAAGTTCGAAAATCGTCAATTTTTGTGAAAATGGGAAGGTTAACCCCTTTGCATTTTTTCAATTTTCAGTCCAAAAATTATTTTCGAGATTAGCGTCGATATGGGGGTTTTCGAGGTCGCTGAACCCGAATCTGAAGTTGGTTTTTGGCGGCGGCTCTCGCCAAGCGAGATATGGCCAAAAAAAAATGAAAAATGGTCGAAAATGGACTTAAATGGCGACGTAGAGTAAAATGGGCTGCAGATTCGGATTCGGCGTGAAAAACTACATACTGTGCACATGTCTCCTGGAAAAGTTCGAAAATCGTCAATTTTTGTAAAAATGGGAAGGTTAACCCCTTTGCATTTTTCAATTTTCAGTCCAAAAATTATTTTCGAGATTAGCGTCGATATGGGGGTTTTCGAGGTCGCTGAACCCGAATCTGAAGTTGGTTTTTGGCGGCGGCTCTCGCCAAGCGAGATATGGCCAAAAAAAAATGAAAAATGGTCGAAAATGGACTTAAATGGCGACGTAGAGTAAAATGGGCTGCAGATTCGGATTCGGCGTGAAAAACTACATACTGTGCACATGTCTCCTGGAAAAGTTCGAAAATCGTCAATTTTTGTGAAAATGGGAAGGTTAACCCCTTTGCATTTTTTCAATTTTCAGTCCAAAAATTATTTTCGAGATTAGCGTCGATATGGGGGTTTTCGAGGTCGCTGAACCCGAATCTGAAGTTGGTTTTTGGCGGCGGCTCTCGCCAAGCGAGATATGGCCACAAAAAAATGAAAAATGGTCGAAAATGGACTTAAATGGCGACGTAGAGTAAAATGGGCTGCAGATTCGGATTCGGCGTGAAAAACTACATACTGTGCACATGTCTCCTGGAAAAGTTCGAAAATCGTCAATTTTTGTGAAAATGGGAAGGTTAACCCCTTTGCATTTTTTCAATTTTCAGTCCAAAAATTATTTTCGAGATTAGCGTCGATATGGGGGTTTTCGAGGTCGCTGAACCCGAATCTGAAGTTGGTTTTTGGCGGCGGCTCTCGCCAAGCGAGATATGGCCAAAAAAAAATGAAAAATGGTCGAAAATGGACTTAAATGGCGACGTAGAGTAAAATGGGCTGCAGATTCGGATTCGGCGTGAAAAACTACATACTGTGCACATGTCTCCTGGAAAAGTTCGAAAATCGTCAATTTTTGTGAAAATGGGAAGGTTAACCCCTTTGCATTTTTTCAATTTTCAGTCCAAAAATTATTTTCGAGATTAGCGTCGATATGGGGGTTTTCGAGGTCGCTGAACCCGAATCTGAAGTTGGTTTTTGGCGGCGGCTCTCGCCAAGCGAGATATGGCCAAAAAAAAATGAAAAATGGTCGAAAATGGACTTAAATGGCGACGTAGAGTAAAATGGGCTGCAGATTCGGATTCGGCGTGAAAAACTACATACTGTGCACATGTCTCCTGGAAAAGTTCGAAAATCGTCAATTTTTGTAAAAATGGGAAGGTTAACCCCTTTGCATTTTTTCAATTTTCAGTCCAAAAATTATTTTCGAGATTAGCGTCGATATGGGGGTTTTCGAGGTCGCTGAACCCGAATCTGAAGTTGGTTTTTGGCGGCGGCTCTCGCCAAGCGAGATATGGCCAAAAAAAAATGAAAAATGGTCGAAAATGGACTTAAATGGCGACGTAGAGTAAAATGGGCTGCAGATTCGGATTCGGCGTGAAAAACTACATACTGTGCACATGTTTCCTGGAAAAGTTCGAAAATCGTCAATTTTTGTGAAAATGGGAAGGTTAACCCCTTTGCATTTTTTCAATTTTCAGTCCAAAAATTATTTTCGAGATTAGCGTCGATATGGGGGTTTTCGAGGTCGCTGAACCCGAATCTGAAGTTGGTTTTTGGCGGCGGCTCTCGCCAAGCGAGATATGGCCAAAAAAAAATGAAAAATGGTCGAAAATGGACTTAAATGGCGACGTAGAGTAAAATGGGCTGCAGATTCGGATTCGGCGTGAAAAACTACATACTGTGCACATGTCTCCTGGAAAAGTTCGAAAATCGTCAATTTTTGTGAAAATGGGAAGGTTAACCCCGTTGCATTTTTTCAATTTTCAGTCCAAAAATTATTTTCGAGATTAGCGTCGATATGGGGGTTTTCGAGGTCGCTGAACCCGAATCTGAAGTTGGTTTTTGGCGGCGGCTCTCGCCAAGCGAGATATGGCCAAAAAAAAATGAAAAATGGTCGAAAATGGACTTAAATGGCGACGTAGAGTAAAATGGGCTGCAGATTCGGATTCGGCGTGAAAAACTACATACTGTGCACATGTCTCCTGGAAAAGTTCGAAAATCGTCAATTTTTGTGAAAATGGGAAGGTTAACCCCTTTGCATTTTTTCAATTTTCAGTCCAAAAATTATTTTCGAGATTAGCGTCGATATGGGGGTTTTCGAGGTCGCTGAACCCGAATCTGAAGTTGGTTTTTGGCGGCGGCTCTCGCCAAGCGAGATATGGCCAAAAAAAAATGAAAAATGGTCGAAAATGGACTTAAATGGCGACGTAGAGTAAAATGGGCTGCAGATTCGGATTCGGCGTGAAAAACTACATACTGTGCACATGTTTCCTGGAAAAGTTCGAAAATCGTCAATTTTTGTGAAAATGGGAAGGTTAACCCCTTTGCATTTTTTCAATTTTCAGTCCAAAAATTATTTTCGAGATTAGCGTCGATATGGGGGTTTTCGAGGTCGCTGAACCCGAATCTGAAGTTGGTTTTTGGCGGCGGCTCTCGCCAAGCGAGATATGGCCAAAAAAAAATGAAAAATGGTCGAAAATGGACTTAAATGGCGACGTAGAGTAAAATGGGCTGCAGATTCGGATTCGGCGTGAAAAACTACATACTGTGCACATGTCTCCTGGAAAAGTTCGAAAATCGTCAATTTTTGTGAAAATGGGAAGGTTAACCCCTTTGCATTTTTTCAATTTTCAGTCCAAAAATTATTTTCGAGATTAGCGTCGATATGGGGGTTTTCGAGGTCGCTGAACCCGAATCTGAAGTTGGTTTTTGGCGGCGGCTCTCGCCAAGCGAGATATGGCCAAAAAAAAATGAAAAATGGTCGAAAATGGACTTAAATGGCGACGTAGAGTAAAATGGGCTGCAGATTCGGATTCGGCGTGAAAAACTACATACTGTGCACATGTCTCCTGGAAAAGTTCGAAAATCGTCAATTTTTGTGAAAATGGGAAGGTTAACCCCTTTGCATTTTTTCAATTTTCAGTCCAAAAATTATTTTCGAGATTAGCGTCGATATGGGGGTTTTCGAGGTCGCTGAACCCGAATCTGAAGTTGGTTTTTGGCGGCGGCTCTCGCCAAGCGAGATATGGCCAAAAAAAAATGAAAAATGGTCGAAAATGGACTTAAATGGCGACGTAGAGTAAAATGGGCTGCAGATTCGGATTCGGCGTGAAAAACTACATACTGTGCACATGTCTCCTGGAAAAGTTCGAAAATCGTCAATTTTTGTAAAAATGGGAAGGTTAACCCCTTTGCATTTTTTCAATTTTCAGTCCAAAAATTATTTTCGAGATTAGCGTCGATATGGGGGTTTTCGAGGTCGCTGAACCCGAATCTGAAGTTGGTTTTTGGCGGCGGCTCTCGCCAAGCGAGATATGGCCAAAAAAAAATGAAAAATGGTCGAAAATGGACTTAAATGGCGACGTAGAGTAAAATGGGCTGCAGATTCGGATTCGGCGTGAAAAACTACATACTGTGCACATGTTTCCTGGAAAAGTTCGAAAATCGTCAATTTTTGTGAAAATGGGAAGGTTAACCCCTTTGCATTTTTTCAATTTTCAGTCCAAAAATTATTTTCGAGATTAGCGTCGATATGGGGGTTTTCGAGGTCGCTGAACCCGAATCTGAAGTTGGTTTTTGGCGGCGGCTCTCGCCAAGCGAGATATGGCCAAAAAAAAATGAAAAATGGTCGAAAATGGACTTAAATGGCGACGTAGAGTAAAATGGGCTGCAGATTCGGATTCGGCGTGAAAAACTACATACTGTGCACATGTCTCCTGGAAAAGTTCGAAAATCGTCAATTTTTGTGAAAATGGGAAGGTTAACCCCGTTGCATTTTTTCAATTTTCAGTCCAAAAATTATTTTCGAGATTAGCGTCGATATGGGGGTTTTCGAGGTCGCTGAACCCGAATCTGAAGTTGGTTTTTGGCGGCGGCTCTCGCCAAGCGAGATATGGCCAAAAAAAAATGAAAAATGGTCGAAAATGGACTTAAATGGCGACGTAGAGTAAAATGGGCTGCAGATTCGGATTCGGCGTGAAAAACTACATACTGTGCACATGTCTCCTGGAAAAGTTCGAAAATCGTCAATTTTTGTGAAAATGGGAAGGTTAACCCCTTTGCATTTTTTCAATTTTCAGTCCAAAAATTATTTTCGAGATTAGCGTCGATATGGGGGTTTTCGAGGTCGCTGAACCCGAATCTGAAGTTGGTTTTTGGCGGCGGCTCTCGCCAAGCGAGATATGGCCAAAAAAAAATGAAAAATGGTCGAAAATGGACTTAAATGGCGACGTAGAGTAAAATGGGCTGCAGATTCGGATTCGGCGTGAAAAACTACATACTGTGCACATGTTTCCTGGAAAAGTTCGAAAATCGTCAATTTTTGTGAAAATGGGAAGGTTAACCCCTTTGCATTTTTTCAATTTTCAGTCCAAAAATTATTTTCGAGATTAGCGTCGATATGGGGGTTTTCGAGGTCGCTGAACCCGAATCTGAAGTTGGTTTTTGGCGGCGGCTCTCGCCAAGCGAGATATGGCCAAAAAAAAATGAAAAATGGTCGAAAATGGACTTAAATGGCGACGTAGAGTAAAATGGGCTGCAGATTCGGATTCGGCGTGAAAAACTACATACTGTGCACATGTCTCCTGGAAAAGTTCGAAAATCGTCAATTTTTGTGAAAATGGGAAGGTTAACCCCTTTGCATTTTTTCAATTTTCAGTCCAAAAATTATTTTCGAGATTAGCGTCGATATGGGGGTTTTCGAGGTCGCTGAACCCGAATCTGAAGTTGGTTTTTGGCGGCGGCTCTCGCCAAGCGAGATATGGCCAAAAAAAAATGAAAAATGGTCGAAAATGGACTTAAATGGCGACGTAGAGTAAAATGGGCTGCAGATTCGGATTCGGCGTGAAAAACTACATACTGTGCACATGTCTCCTGGAAAAGTTCGAAAATCGTCAATTTTTGTGAAAATGGGAAGGTTAACCCCTTTGCATTTTTTCAATTTTCAGTCCAAAAATTATTTTCGAGATTAGCGTCGATATGGGGGTTTTCGAGGTCGCTGAACCCGAATCTGAAGTTGGTTTTTGGCGGCGGCTCTCGCCAAGCGAGATATGGCCAAAAAAAAATGAAAAATGGTCGAAAATGGACTTAAATGGCGACGTAGAGTAAAATGGGCTGCAGATTCGGATTCGGCGTGAAAAACTACATACTGTGCACATGTCTCCTGGAAAAGTTCGAAAATCGTCAATTTTTGTGAAAATGGGAAGGTTAACCCCTTTGCATTTTTTCAATTTTCAGTCCAAAAATTATTTTCGAGATTAGCGTCGATATGGGGGTTTTCGAGGTCGCTGAACCCGAATCTGAAGTTGGTTTTTGGCGGCGGCTCTCGCCAAGCGAGATATGGCCAAAAAAAAATGAAAAATGGTCGAAAATGGACTTAAATGGCGACGTAGAGTAAAATGGGCTGCAGATTCGGATTCGGCGTGAAAAACTACATACTGTGCACATGTCTCCTGGAAAAGTTCGAAAATCGTCAATTTTTGTGAAAATGGGAAGGTTAACCCCTTTGCATTTTTTCAATTTTCAGTCCAAAAGTTATTTTCGAGATTAGCGTCGATATGGGGGTTTTCGAGGTCGCTGAACCCGAATCTGAAGTTGGTTTTTGGCGGCGGCTCTCGCCAAGCGAGATATGGCCAAAAAAAAATGAAAAATGGTCGAAAATGGACTTAAATGGCGACGTAGAGTAAAATGGGCTGCAGATTCGGATTCGGCGTGAAAAACTACATACTGTGCACATGTCTCCTGGAAAAGTTCGAAAATCGTCAATTTTTGTGAAAATGGGAAGGTTAACCCCTTTGCATTTTTTCAATTTTCAGTCCAAAAATTATTTTCGAGATTAGCGTCGATATGGGGGTTTTCGAGGTCGCTGAACCCGAATCTGAAGTTGGTTTTTGGCGGCGGCTCTCGCCAAGCGAGATATGGCCAAAAAAAAATGAAAAATGGTCGAAAATGGACTTAAATGGCGACGTAGAGTAAAATGGGCTGCAGATTCGGATTCGGCGTGAAAAACTACATACTGTGCACATGTCTCCTGGAAAAGTTCGAAAATCGTCAATTTTTGTGAAAATGGGAAGGTTAACCCCTTTGCATTTTTTCAATTTTCAGTCCAAAAATTATTTTCGAGATTAGCGTCGATATGGGGGTTTTCGAGGTCGCTGAACCCGAATCTGAAGTTGGTTTTTGGCGGCGGCTCTCGCCAAGCGAGATATGGCCAAAAAAAAATGAAAAATGGTCGAAAATGGACTTAAATGGCGACGTAGAGTAAAATGGGCTGCAGATTCGGATTCGGCGTGAAAAACTACATACTGTGCACATGTCTCCTGGAAAAGTTCGGAAATCGTCAATTTTTGTAAAAATGGGAAGGTTAACCCCTTTGCATTTTTCAATTTTCAGTCCAAAAATTATTTTCGAGATTAGCGTCGATATGGGGGTTTTCGAGGTCGCTGAACCCGAATCTGAAGTTGGTTTTTGGCGGCGGCTCTCGCCAAGCGAGATATGGCCAAAAAAAAATGAAAAATGGTCGAAAATGGACTTAAATGGCGACGTAGAGTAAAATGGGCTGCAGATTCGGATTCGGCGTGAAAAACTACATACTGTGCACATGTCTCCTGGAAAAGTTCGAAAATCGTCAATTTTTGTGAAAATGGGAAGGTTAACCCCTTTGCATTTTTTCAATTTTCAGTCCAAAAATTATTTTCGAGATTAGCGTCGATATGGGGGTTTTCGAGGTCGCTGAACCCGAATCTGAAGTTGGTTTTTGGCGGCGGCTCTCGCCAAGCGAGATATGGCCACAAAAAAATGAAAAATGGTCGAAAATGGACTTAAATGGCGACGTAGAGTAAAATGGGCTGCAGATTCGGATTCGGCGTGAAAAACTACATACTGTGCACATGTCTCCTGGAAAAGTTCGAAAATCGTCAATTTTTGTGAAAATGGGAAGGTTAACCCCTTTGCATTTTTTCAATTTTCAGTCCAAAAATTATTTTCGAGATTAGCGTCGATATGGGGGTTTTCGAGGTCGCTGAACCCGAATCTGAAGTTGGTTTTTGGCGGCGGCTCTCGCCAAGCGAGATATGGCCAAAAAAAAATGAAAAATGGTCGAAAATGGACTTAAATGGCGACGTAGAGTAAAATGGGCTGCAGATTCGGATTCGGCGTGAAAAACTACATACTGTGCACATGTCTCCTGGAAAAGTTCGAAAATCGTCAATTTTTGTGAAAATGGGAAGGTTAACCCCTTTGCATTTTTTCAATTTTCAGTCCAAAAATTATTTTCGAGATTAGCGTCGATATGGGGGTTTTCGAGGTCGCTGAACCCGAATCTGAAGTTGGTTTTTGGCGGCGGCTCTCGCCAAGCGAGATATGGCCAAAAAAAAATGAAAAATGGTCGAAAATGGACTTAAATGGCGACGTAGAGTAAAATGGGCTGCAGATTCGGATTCGGCGTGAAAAACTACATACTGTGCACATGTCTCCTGGAAAAGTTCGAAAATCGTCAATTTTTGTGAAAATGGGAAGGTTAACCCCTTTGCATTTTTTCAATTTTCAGTCCAAAAATTATTTTCGAGATTAGCGTCGATATGGGGGTTTTCGAGGTCGCTGAACCCGAATCTGAAGTTGGTTTTTGGCGGCGGCTCTCGCCAAGCGAGATATGGCCAAAAAAAAATGAAAAATGGTCGAAAATGGACTTAAATGGCGACGTAGAGTAAAATGGGCTGCAGATTCGGATTCGGCGTGAAAAACTACATACTGTGCACATGTCTCCTGGAAAAGTTCGAAAATCGTCAATTTTTGTAAAAATGGGAAGGTTAACCCCTTTGCATTTTTTCAATTTTCAGTCCAAAAATTATTTTCGAGATTAGCGTCGATATGGGGGTTTTCGAGGTCGCTGAACCCGAATCTGAAGTTGGTTTTTGGCGGCGGCTCTCGCCAAGCGAGATATGGCCAAAAAAAAATGAAAAATGGTCGAAAATGGACTTAAATGGCGACGTAGAGTAAAATGGGCTGCAGATTCGGATTCGGCGTGAAAAACTACATACTGTGCACATGTTTCCTGGAAAAGTTCGAAAATCGTCAATTTTTGTGAAAATGGGAAGGTTAACCCCTTTGCATTTTTTCAATTTTCAGTCCAAAAATTATTTTCGAGATTAGCGTCGATATGGGGGTTTTCGAGGTCGCTGAACCCGAATCTGAAGTTGGTTTTTGGCGGCGGCTCTCGCCAAGCGAGATATGGCCAAAAAAAAATGAAAAATGGTCGAAAATGGACTTAAATGGCGACGTAGAGTAAAATGGGCTGCAGATTCGGATTCGGCGTGAAAAACTACATACTGTGCACATGTCTCCTGGAAAAGTTCGAAAATCGTCAATTTTTGTGAAAATGGGAAGGTTAACCCCGTTGCATTTTTTCAATTTTCAGTCCAAAAATTATTTTCGAGATTAGCGTCGATATGGGGGTTTTCGAGGTCGCTGAACCCGAATCTGAAGTTGGTTTTTGGCGGCGGCTCTCGCCAAGCGAGATATGGCCAAAAAAAAATGAAAAATGGTCGAAAATGGACTTAAATGGCGACGTAGAGTAAAATGGGCTGCAGATTCGGATTCGGCGTGAAAAACTACATACTGTGCACATGTCTCCTGGAAAAGTTCGAAAATCGTCAATTTTTGTGAAAATGGGAAGGTTAACCCCTTTGCATTTTTTCAATTTTCAGTCCAAAAATTATTTTCGAGATTAGCGTCGATATGGGGGTTTTCGAGGTCGCTGAACCCGAATCTGAAGTTGGTTTTTGGCGGCGGCTCTCGCCAAGCGAGATATGGCCAAAAAAAAATGAAAAATGGTCGAAAATGGACTTAAATGGCGACGTAGAGTAAAATGGGCTGCAGATTCGGATTCGGCGTGAAAAACTACATACTGTGCACATGTTTCCTGGAAAAGTTCGAAAATCGTCAATTTTTGTGAAAATGGGAAGGTTAACCCCTTTGCATTTTTTCAATTTTCAGTCCAAAAATTATTTTCGAGATTAGCGTCGATATGGGGGTTTTCGAGGTCGCTGAACCCGAATCTGAAGTTGGTTTTTGGCGGCGGCTCTCGCCAAGCGAGATATGGCCAAAAAAAAATGAAAAATGGTCGAAAATGGACTTAAATGGCGACGTAGAGTAAAATGGGCTGCAGATTCGGATTCGGCGTGAAAAACTACATACTGTGCACATGTCTCCTGGAAAAGTTCGAAAATCGTCAATTTTTGTGAAAATGGGAAGGTTAACCCCTTTGCATTTTTTCAATTTTCAGTCCAAAAATTATTTTCGAGATTAGCGTCGATATGGGGGTTTTCGAGGTCGCTGAACCCGAATCTGAAGTTGGTTTTTGGCGGCGGCTCTCGCCAAGCGAGATATGGCCAAAAAAAAATGAAAAATGGTCGAAAATGGACTTAAATGGCGACGTAGAGTAAAATGGGCTGCAGATTCGGATTCGGCGTGAAAAACTACATACTGTGCACATGTCTCCTGGAAAAGTTCGAAAATCGTCAATTTTTGTGAAAATGGGAAGGTTAACCCCTTTGCATTTTTTCAATTTTCAGTCCAAAAATTATTTTCGAGATTAGCGTCGATATGGGGGTTTTCGAGGTCGCTGAACCCGAATCTGAAGTTGGTTTTTGGCGGCGGCTCTCGCCAAGCGAGATATGGCCAAAAAAAAATGAAAAATGGTCGAAAATGGACTTAAATGGCGACGTAGAGTAAAATGGGCTGCAGATTCGGATTCGGCGTGAAAAACTACATACTGTGCACATGTCTCCTGGAAAAGTTCGAAAATCGTCAATTTTTGTGAAAATGGGAAGGTTAACCCTTTGCATTTTTTCAATTTTCAGTCCAAAAATTATTTTCGAGATTAGCGTCGATATGGGGGTTTTCGAGGTCGCTGAACCCGAATCTGAAGTTGGTTTTTGGCGGCGGCTCTCGCCAAGCGAGATATGGCCAAAAAAAAATGAAAAATGGTCGAAAATGGACTTAAATGGCGACGTAGAGTAAAATGGGCTGCAGATTCGGATTCGGCGTGAAAAACTACATACTGTGCACATGTCTCCTGGAAAAGTTCGAAAATCGTCAATTTTTGTAAAAATGGGAAGGTTAACCCCTTTGCATTTTTCAATTTTCAGTCCAAAAATTATTTTCGAGATTAGCGTCGATATGGGGGTTTTCGAGGTCGCTGAACCCGAATCTGAAGTTGGTTTTTGGCGGCGGCTCTCGCCAAGCGAGATATGGCCAAAAAAAAATGAAAAATGGTCGAAAATGGACTTAAATGGCGACGTAGAGTAAAATGGGCTGCAGATTCGGATTCGGCGTGAAAAACTACATACTGTGCACATGTCTCCTGGAAAAGTTCGAAAATCGTCAATTTTTGTAAAAATGGGAAGGTTAACCCCTTTGCATTTTTTCAATTTTCAGTCCAAAAATTATTTTCGAGATTAGCGTCGATATGGGGGTTTTCGAGGTCGCTGAACCCGAATCTGAAGTTGGTTTTTGGCGGCGGCTCTCGCCAAGCGAGATATGGCCAAAAAAAAATGAAAAATGGTCGCAAATGGACTTAAATGGCGACGTAGAGTAAAATGGGCTGCAGATTCGGATTCGGCGTGAAAAACTACATACTGTGCACATGTCTCCTGGAAAAGTTCGAAAATCGTCAATTTTTGTGAAAATGGGAAGGTTAACCCCTTTGCATTTTTTCAATTTTCAGTCCAAAAATTATTTTCGAGATTAGCGTCGATATGGGGGTTTTCGAGGTCGCTGAACCCGAATCTGAAGTTGGTTTTTGGCGGCGGCTCTCGCCAAGCGAGATATGGCCAAAAAAAAATGAAAAATGGTCGAAAATGGACTTAAATGGCGACGTAGAGTAAAATGGGCTGCAGATTCGGATTCGGCGTGAAAAACTACATACTGTGCACATGTCTCCTGGAAAAGTTCGAAAATCGTCAATTTTTGTAAAAATGGGAAGGTTAACCCCTTTGCATTTTTTCAATTTTCAGTCCAAAAATTATTTTCGAGATTAGCGTCGATATGGGGGTTTTCGAGGTCGCTGAACCCGAATCTGAAGTTGGTTTTTGGCGGCGGCTCTCGCCAAGCGAGATATGGCCAAAAAAAAATGAAAAATGGTCGAAAATGGACTTAAATGGCGACGTAGAGTAAAATGGGCTGCAGATTCGGATTCGGCGTGAAAAACTACATACTGTGCACATGTCTCCTGGAAAAGTTCGAAAATCGTCAATTTTTGTGAAAATGGGAAGGTTAACCCCTTTGCATTTTTTCAATTTTCAGTCCAAAAATTATTTTCGAGATTAGCGTCGATATGGGGGTTTTCGAGGTCGCTGAACCCGAATCTGAAGTTGGTTTTTGGCGGCGGCTCTCGCCAAGCGAGATATGGCCACAAAAAAATGAAAAATGGTCGAAAATGGACTTAAATGGCGACGTAGAGTAAAATGGGCTGCAGATTCGGATTCGGCGTGAAAAACTACATACTGTGCACATGTCTCCTGGAAAAGTTCGAAAATCGTCAATTTTTGTGAAAATGGGAAGGTTAACCCCTTTGCATTTTTTCAATTTTCAGTCCAAAAATTATTTTCGAGATTAGCGTCGATATGGGGGTTTTCGAGGTCGCTGAACCCGAATCTGAAGTTGGTTTTTGGCGGCGGCTCTCGCCAAGCGAGATATGGCCAAAAAAAAATGAAAAATGGTCGAAAATGGACTTAAATGGCGACGTAGAGTAAAATGGGCTGCAGATTCGGATTCGGCGTGAAAA
This sequence comes from Parthenolecanium corni, assembly GCA_038050395.1. Taxonomy (NCBI): domain Eukaryota; kingdom Metazoa; phylum Arthropoda; class Insecta; order Hemiptera; family Coccidae; genus Parthenolecanium; species Parthenolecanium corni. Next base: position 4,829,010 of record JBBCAQ010000002.1, read on the forward strand.
ACTACATACTGTGCACATGTCTCCTGGAAAAGTTCGAAAATCGTCAATTTTTGTGAAAATGGGAAGGTTAACCCCTTTGCATTTTTTCAATTTTCAGTCCAAAAATTATTTTCGAGATTAGCGTCGATATGGGGGTTTTCGAGGTCGCTGAACCCGAATCTGAAGTTGGTTTTTGGCGGCGGCTCTCGCCAAGCGAGATATGGCCAAAAAAAAATGAAAAATGGTCGAAAATGGACTTAAATGGCGACGTAGAGTAAAATGGGCTGCAGATTCGGATTCGGCGTGAAAAACTACATACTGTGCACATGTCTCCTGGAAAAGTTCGAAAATCGTCAATTTTTGTGAAAATGGGAAGGTTAACCCCTTTGCATTTTTTCAATTTTCAGTCCAAAAATTATTTTCGAGATTAGCGTCGATATGGGGGTTTTCGAGGTCGCTGAACCCGAATCTGAAGTTGGTTTTTGGCGGCGGCTCTCGCCAAGCGAGATATGGCCAAAAAAAAATGAAAAATGGTCGCAAATGGACTTAAATGGCGACGTAGAGTAAAATGGGCTGCAGATTCGGATTCGGCGTGAAAAACTACATACTGTGCACATGTCTCCTGGAAAAGTTCGAAAATCGTCAATTTTTGTGAAAATGGGAAGGTTAACCCCTTTGCATTTTTTCAATTTTCAGTCCAAAAATTATTTTCGAGATTAGCGTCGATATGGGGGTTTTCGAGGTCGCTGAACCCGAATCTGAAGTTGGTTTTTGGCGGCGGCTCTCGCCAAGCGAGATATGGCCAAAAAAAAATGAAAAATGGTCGAAAATGGACTTAAATGGCGACGTAGAGTAAAATGGGCTGCAGATTCGGATTCGGCGTGAAAAACTACATACTGTGCACATGTCTCCTGGAAAAGTTCGAAAATCGTCAATTTTTGTAAAAATGGGAAGGTTAACCCCTTTGCATTTTTTCAATTTTCAGTCCAAAAATTATTTTCGAGATTAGCGTCGATATGGGGGTTTTCGAGGTCGCTGAACCCGAATCTGAAGTTGGTTTTTGGCGGCGGCTCTCGCCAAGCGAGATATGGCCAAAAAAAAATGAAAAATGGTCGCAAATGGACTTAAATGGCGACGTAGAGTAAAATGGGCTGCAGATTCGGATTCGGCGTGAAAAACTACATACTGTGCACATGTCTCCTGGAAAAGTTCGAAAATCGTCAATTTTTGTGAAAATGGGAAGGTTAACCCCTTTGCATTTTTTCAATTTTCAGTCCAAAAATTATTTTCGAGATTAGCGTCGATATGGGGGTTTTCGAGGTCGCTGAACCCGAATCTGAAGTTGGTTTTTGGCGGCGGCTCTCGCCAAGCGAGATATGGCCAAAAAAAAATGAAAAATGGTCGAAAATGGACTTAAATGGCGACGTAGAGTAAAATGGGCTGCAGATTCGGATTCGGCGTGAAAAACTACATACTGTGCACATGTCTCCTGGAAAAGTTCGAAAATCGTCAATTTTTGTAAAAATGGGAAGGTTAACCCCTTTGCATTTTTTCAATTTTCAGTCCAAAAATTATTTTCGAGATTAGCGTCGATATGGGGGTTTTCGAGGTCGCTGAACCCGAATCTGAAGTTGGTTTTTGGCGGCGGCTCTCGCCAAGCGAGATATGGCCAAAAAAAAATGAAAAATGGTCGAAAATGGACTTAAATGGCGACGTAGAGTAAAATGGGCTGCAGATTCGGATTCGGCGTGAAAAACTACATACTGTGCACATGTCTCCTGGAAAAGTTCGAAAATCGTCAATTTTTGTGAAAATGGGAAGGTTAACCCCTTTGCATTTTTTCAATTTTCAGTCCAAAAATTATTTTCGAGATTAGCGTCGATATGGGGGTTTTCGAGGTCGCTGAACCCGAATCTGAAGTTGGTTTTTGGCGGCGGCTCTCGCCAAGCGAGATATGGCCACAAAAAAATGAAAAATGGTCGAAAATGGACTTAAATGGCGACGTAGAGTAAAATGGGCTGCAGATTCGGATTCGGCGTGAAAAACTACATACTGTGCACATGTCTCCTGGAAAAGTTCGAAAATCGTCAATTTTTGTGAAAATGGGAAGGTTAACCCCTTTGCATTTTTTCAATTTTCAGTCCAAAAATTATTTTCGAGATTAGCGTCGATATGGGGGTTTTCGAGGTCGCTGAACCCGAATCTGAAGTTGGTTTTTGGCGGCGGCTCTCGCCAAGCGAGATATGGCCAAAAAAAAATGAAAAATGGTCGAAAATGGACTTAAATGGCGACGTAGAGTAAAATGGGCTGCAGATTCGGATTCGGCGTGAAAAACTACATACTGTGCACATGTCTCCTGGAAAAGTTCGAAAATCGTCAATTTTTGTGAAAATGGGAAGGTTAACCCCTTTGCATTTTTTCAATTTTCAGTCCAAAAATTATTTTCGAGATTAGCGTCGATATGGGGGTTTTCGAGGTCGCTGAACCCGAATCTGAAGTTGGTTTTTGGCGGCGGCTCTCGCCAAGCGAGATATGGCCAAAAAAAAATGAAAAATGGTCGAAAATGGACTTAAATGGCGACGTAGAGTAAAATGGGCTGCAGATTCGGATTCGGCGTGAAAAACTACATACTGTGCACATGTCTCCTGGAAAAGTTCGAAAATCGTCAATTTTTGTGAAAATGGGAAGGTTAACCCCTTTGCATTTTTTCAATTTTCAGTCCAAAAATTATTTTCGAGATTAGCGTCGATATGGGGGTTTTCGAGGTCGCTGAACCCGAATCTGAAGTTGGTTTTTGGCGGCGGCTCTCGCCAAGCGAGATATGGCCAAAAAAAAATGAAAAATGGTCGAAAATGGACTTAAATGGCGACGTAGAGTAAAATGGGCTGCAGATTCGGATTCGGCGTGAAAAACTACATACTGTGCACATGTCTCCTGGAAAAGTTCGAAAATCGTCAATTTTTGTAAAAATGGGAAGGTTAACCCCTTTGCATTTTTTCAATTTTCAGTCCAAAAATTATTTTCGAGATTAGCGTCGATATGGGGGTTTTCGAGGTCGCTGAACCCGAATCTGAAGTTGGTTTTTGGCGGCGGCTCTCGCCAAGCGAGATATGGCCAAAAAAAAATGAAAAATGGTCGAAAATGGACTTAAATGGCGACGTAGAGTAAAATGGGCTGCAGATTCGGATTCGGCGTGAAAAACTACATACTGTGCACATGTCTCCTGGAAAAGTTCGAAAATCGTCAATTTTTGTGAAAATGGGAAGGTTAACCCCTTTGCATTTTTTCAATTTTCAGTCCAAAAATTATTTTCGAGATTAGCGTCGATATGGGGGTTTTCAAGGTCGCTGAACCCGAATCTGAAGTTGGTTTTTGGCGGCGGCTCTCGCCAAGCGAGATATGGCCAAAAAAAAATGAAAAATGGTCGAAAATGGACTTAAATGGCGACGTAGAGTAAAATGGGCTGCAGATTCGGATTCGGCGTGAAAAACTACATACTGTGCACATGTCTCCTGGAAAAGTTCGAAAATCGTCAATTTTTGTGAAAATGGGAAGGTTAACCCCTTTGCATTTTTTCAATTTTCAGTCCAAAAATTATTTTCGAGATTAGCGTCGATATGGGGGTTTTCGAGGTCGCTGAACCCGAATCTGAAGTTGGTTTTTGGCGGCGGCTCTCGCCAAGCGAGATATGGCCAAAAAAAAATGAAAAATGGTCGAAAATGGACTTAAATGGCGACGTAGAGTAAAATGGGCTGCAGATTCGGATTCGGCGTGAAAAACTACATACTGTGCACATGTCTCCTGGAAAAGTTCGAAAATCGTCAATTTTTGTGAAAATGGGAAGGTTAACCCCTTTGCATTTTTTCAATTTTCAGTCCAAAAATTATTTTCGAGATTAGCGTCGATATGGGGGTTTTCGAGGTCGCTGAACCCGAATCTGAAGTTGGTTTTTGGCGGCGGCTCTCGCCAAGCGAGATATGGCCAAAAAAAAATGAAAAATGGTCGAAAATGGACTTAAATGGCGACGTAGAGTAAAATGGGCTGCAGATTCGGATTCGGCGTGAAAAACTACATACTGTGCACATGTCTCCTGGAAAAGTTCGAAAATCGTCAATTTTTGTGAAAATGGGAAGGTTAACCCCTTTGCATTTTTTCAATTTTCAGTCCAAAAATTATTTTCGAGATTAGCGTCGATATGGGGGTTTTCGAGGTCGCTGAACCCGAATCTGAAGTTGGTTTTTGGCGGCGGCTCTCGCCAAGCGAGATATGGCCAAAAAAAAATGAAAAATGGTCGAAAATGGACTTAAATGGCGACGTAGAGTAAAATGGGCTGCAGATTCGGATTCGGCGTGAAAAACTACATACTGTGCACATGTCTCCTGGAAAAGTTCGAAAATCGTCAATTTTTGTGAAAATGGGAAGGTTAACCCCTTTGCATTTTTTCAATTTTCAGTCCAAAAATTATTTTCGAGATTAGCGTCGATATGGGGGTTTTCGAGGTCGCTGAACCCGAATCTGAAGTTGGTTTTTGGCGGCGGCTCTCGCCAAGCGAGATATGGCCAAAAAAAAATGAAAAATGGTCGAAAATGGACTTAAATGGCGACGTAGAGTAAAATGGGCTGCAGATTCGGATTCGGCGTGAAAAACTACATACTGTGCACATGTCTCCTGGAAAAGTTCGAAAATCGTCAATTTTTGTGAAAATGGGAAGGTTAACCCCTTTGCATTTTTTCAATTTTCAGTCCAAAAATTATTTTCGAGATTAGCGTCGATATGGGGGTTTTCGAGGTCGCTGAACCCGAATCTGAAGTTGGTTTTTGGCGGCGGCTCTCGCCAAGCGAGATATGGCCAAAAAAAAATGAAAAATGGTCGAAAATGGACTTAAATGGCGACGTAGAGTAAAATGGGCTGCAGATTCGGATTCGGCGTGAAAAACTACATACTGTGCACATGTCTCCTGGAAAAGTTCGAAAATCGTCAATTTTTGTGAAAATGGGAAGGTTAACCCCTTTGCATTTTTTCAATTTTCAGTCCAAAAATTATTTTCGAGATTAGCGTCGATATGGGGGTTTTCGAGGTCGCTGAACCCGAATCTGAAGTTGGTTTTTGGCGGCGGCTCTCGCCAAGCGAGATATGGCCAAAAAAAAATGAAAAATGGTCGCAAATGGACTTAAATGGCGACGTAGAGTAAAATGGGCTGCAGATTCGGATTCGGCGTGAAAAACTACATACTGTGCACATGTCTCCTGGAAAAGTTCGAAAATCGTCAATTTTTGTGAAAATGGGAAGGTTAACCCCTTTGCATTTTTTCAATTTTCAGTCCAAAAATTATTTTCGAGATTAGCGTCGATATGGGGGTTTTCGAGGTCGCTGAACCCGAATCTGAAGTTGGTTTTTGGCGGCGGCTCTCGCCAAGCGAGATATGGCCAAAAAAAAATGAAAAATGGTCGAAAATGGACTTAAATGGCGACGTAGAGTAAAATGGGCTGCAGATTCGGATTCGGCGTGAAAAACTACATACTGTGCACATGTCTCCTGGAAAAGTTCGAAAATCGTCAATTTTTGTAAAAATGGGAAGGTTAACCCCTTTGCATTTTTTCAATTTTCAGTCCAAAAATTATTTTCGAGATTAGCGTCGATATGGGGGTTTTCGAGGTCGCTGAACCCGAATCTGAAGTTGGTTTTTGGCGGCGGCTCTCGCCAAGCGAGATATGGCCAAAAAAAAATGAAAAATGGTCGAAAATGGACTTAAATGGCGACGTAGAGTAAAATGGGCTGCAGATTCGGATTCGGCGTGAAAAACTACATACTGTGCACATGTCTCCTGGAAAAGTTCGAAAATCGTCAATTTTTGTAAAAATGGGAAGGTTAACCCCTTTGCATTTTTTCAATTTTCAGTCCAAAAATTATTTTCGAGATTAGCGTCGATATGGGGGTTTTCGAGGTCGCTGAACCCGAATCTGAAGTTGGTTTTTGGCGGCGGCTCTCGCCAAGCGAGATATGGCCAAAAAAAAATGAAAAATGGTCGAAAATGGACTTAAATGGCGACGTAGAGTAAAATGGGCTGCAGATTCGGATTCGGCGTGAAAAACTACATATTGTGCACATGTCTCCTGGAAAAGTTCGAAAATCGTCAATTTTTGTAAAAATGGGAAGGTTAACCCCTTTGCATTTTTTCAATTTTCAGTCCAAAAATTATTTTCGAGATTAGCGTCGATATGGGGGTTTTCGAGGTCGCTGAACCCGAATCTGAAGTTGGTTTTTGGCGGCGGCTCTCGCCAAGCGAGATATGGCCAAAAAAAAATGAAAAATGGTCGAAAATGGACTTAAATGGCGACGTAGAGTAAAATGGGCTGCAGATTCGGATTCGGCGTGAAAAACTACATACTGTGCACATGTCTCCTGGAAAAGTTCGAAAATCGTCAATTTTTGTGAAAATGGGAAGGTTAACCCCTTTGCATTTTTTCAATTTTCAGTCCAAAAATTATTTTCGAGATTAGCGTCGATATGGGGGTTTTCGAGGTCGCTGAACCCGAATCTGAAGTTGGTTTTTGGCGGCGGCTCTCGCCAAGCGAGATATGGCCACAAAAAAATGAAAAATGGTCGAAAATGGACTTAAATGGCGACGTAGAGTAAAATGGGCTGCAGATTCGGATTCGGCGTGAAAAACTACATACTGTGCACATGTCTCCTGGAAAAGTTCGAAAATCGTCAATTTTTGTGAAAATGGGAAGGTTAACCCCTTTGCATTTTTTCAATTTTCAGTCCAAAAATTATTTTCGAGATTAGCGTCGATATGGGGGTTTTCGAGGTCGCTGAACCCGAATCTGAAGTTGGTTTTTGGCGGCGGCTCTCGCCAAGCGAGATATGGCCAAAAAAAAATGAAAAATGGTCGAAAATGGACTTAAATGGCGACGTAGAGTAAAATGGGCTGCAGATTCGGATTCGGCGTGAAAAACTACATACTGTGCACATGTCTCCTGGAAAAGTTCGAAAATCGTCAATTTTTGTGAAAATGGGAAGGTTAACCCCTTTGCATTTTTTCAATTTTCAGTCCAAAAATTATTTTCGAGATTAGCGTCGATATGGGGGTTTTCGAGGTCGCTGAACCCGAATCTGAAGTTGGTTTTTGGCGGCGGCTCTCGCCAAGCGAGATATGGCCAAAAAAAAATGAAAAATGGTCGAAAATGGACTTAAATGGCGACGTAGAGTAAAATGGGCTGCAGATTCGGATTCGGCGTGAAAAACTACATACTGTGCACATGTCTCCTGGAAAAGTTCGAAAATCGTCAATTTTTGTGAAAATGGGAAGGTTAACCCCTTTGCATTTTTTCAATTTTCAGTCCAAAAATTATTTTCGAGATTAGCGTCGATATGGGGGTTTTCGAGGTCGCTGAACCCGAATCTGAAGTTGGTTTTTGGCGGCGGCTCTCGCCAAGCGAGATATGGCCAAAAAAAAATGAAAAATGGTCGAAAATGGACTTAAATGGCGACGTAGAGTAAAATGGGCTGCAGATTCGGATTCGGCGTGAAAAACTACATACTGTGCACATGTCTCCTGGAAAAGTTCGAAAATCGTCAATTTTTGTGAAAATGGGAAGGTTAACCCCTTTGCATTTTTTCAATTTTCAGTCCAAAAATTATTTTCGAGATTAGCGTCGATATGGGGGTTTTCGAGGTCGCTGAACCCGAATCTGAAGTTGGTTTTTGGCGGCGGCTCTCGCCAAGCGAGATATGGCCAAAAAAAAATGAAAAATGGTCGAAAATGGACTTAAATGGCGACGTAGAGTAAAATGGGCTGCAGATTCGGATTCGGCGTGAAAAACTACATACTGTGCACATGTCTCCTGGAAAAGTTCGAAAATCGTCAATTTTTGTAAAAATGGGAAGGTTAACCCCTTTGCATTTTTTCAATTTTCAGTCCAAAAATTATTTTCGAGATTAGCGTCGATATGGGGGTTTTCGAGGTCGCTGAACCCGAATCTGAAGTTGGTTTTTGGCGGCGGCTCTCGCCAAGCGAGATATGGCCAAAAAAAAATGAAAAATGGTCGAAAATGGACTTAAATGGCGACGTAGAGTAAAATGGGCTGCAGATTCGGATTCGGCGTGAAAAACTACATACTGTGCACATGTCTCCTGGAAAAGTTCGAAAATCGTCAATTTTTGTGAAAATGGGAAGGTTAACCCCTTTGCATTTTTTCAATTTTCAGTCCAAAAATTATTTTCGAGATTAGCGTCGATATGGGGGTTTTCGAGGTCGCTGAACCCGAATCTGAAGTTGGTTTTTGGCGGCGGCTCTCGCCAAGCGAGATATGGCCAAAAAAAAATGAAAAATGGTCGAAAATGGACTTAAATGGCGACGTAGAGTAAAATGGGCTGCAGATTCGGATTCGGCGTGAAAAACTACATACTGTGCACATGTCTCCTGGAAAAGTTCGAAAATCGTCAATTTTTGTAAAAATGGGAAGGTTAACCCCTTTGCATTTTTTCAATTTTCAGTCCAAAAATTATTTTCGAGATTAGCGTCGATATGGGGGTTTTCGAGGTCGCTGAACCCGAATCTGAAGTTGGTTTTTGGCGGCGGCTCTCGCCAAGCGAGATATGGCCAAAAAAAAATGAAAAATGGTCGAAAATGGACTCAAATGGCGACGTAGAGTAAAATGGGCTGCAGATTCGGATTCGGCGTGAAAAACTACATACTGTGCACATGTCTCCTGGAAAAGTTCGAAAATCGTCAATTTTTGTAAAAATGGGAAGGTTAACCCCTTTGCATTTTTTCAATTTTCAGTCCAAAAATTATTTTCGAGATTAGCGTCGATATGGGGGTTTTCGAGGTCGCTGAACCCGAATCTGAAGTTGGTTTTTGGCGGCGGCTCTCGCCAAGCGAGATATGGCCAAAAAAAATGAAAAATGGTCGAAAATGGACTTAAATGGCGACGTAGAGTAAAATGGGCTGCAGATTCGGATTCGGCGTGAAAAACTACATACTGTGCACATGTCTCCTGGAAAAGTTCGAAAATCGTCAATTTTTGTGAAAATGGGAAGGTTAACCCCTTTGCATTTTTTCAATTTTCAGTCCAAAAATTATTTTCGAGATTAGCGTCGATATGGGGGTTTTCGAGGTCGCTGAACCCGAATCTGAAGTTGGTTTTTGGCGGCGGCTCTCGCCAAGCGAGATATGGCCAAAAAAAAATGAAAAATGGTCGAAAATGGACTTGAATGGCGACGTAGAGTAAAATGGGCTGCAGATTCGGATTCGGCGTGAAAAACTACATACTGTGCACATGTCTCCTGGAAAAGTTCGAAAATCGTCAATTTTTGTGAAAATGGGAAGGTTAACCCCTTTGCATTTTTTCAATTTTCAGTCCAAAAATTATTTTCGAGATTAGCGTCGATATGGGGGTTTTCGAGGTCGCTGAACCCGAATCTGAAGTTGGTTTTTGGCGGCGGCTCTCGCCAAGCGAGATATGGCCAAAAAAAAATGAAAAATGGTCGAAAATGGACTTAAATGGCGACGTAGAGTAAAATGGGCTGCAGATTCGGATTCGGCGTGAAAAACTACATACTGTGCACATGTCTCCTGGAAAAGTTCGAAAATCGTCAATTTTTGTAAAAATGGGAAGGTTAACCCCTTTGCATTTTTTCAATTTTCAGTCCAAAAATTATTTTCGAGATTAGCGTCGATATGGGGGTTTTCGAGGTCGCTGAACCCGAATCTGAAGTTGGTTTTTGGCGGCGGCTCTCGCCAAGCGAGATATGGCCAAAAAAAAATGAAAAATGGTCGAAAATGGACTTAAATGGCGACGTAGAGTAAAATGGGCTGCAGATTCGGATTCGGCGTGAAAAACTACATACTGTGCACATGTCTCCTGGAAAAGTTCGAAAATCGTCAATTTTTGTAAAAATGGGAAGGTTAACCCCTTTGCATTTTTTCAATTTTCAGTCCAAAAATTATTTTCGAGATTAGCGTCGATATGGGGGTTTTCGAGGTCGCTGAACCCGAATCTGAAGTTGGTTTTTGGCGGCGGCTCTCGCCAAGCGAGATATGGCCAAAAAAAAATGAAAAATGGTCGAAAATGGACTTAAATGGCGACGTAGAGTAAAATGGGCTGCAGATTCGGATTCGGCGTGAAAAACTACATATTGTGCACATGTCTCCTGGAAAAGTTCGAAAATCGTCAATTTTTGTAAAAATGGGAAGGTTAACCCCTTTGCATTTTTTCAATTTTCAGTCCAAAAATTATTTTCGAGATTAGCGTCGATATGGGGGTTTTCGAGGTCGCTGAACCCGAATCTGAAGTTGGTTTTTGGCGGCGGCTCTCGCCAAGCGAGATATGGCCAAAAAAAAATGAAAAATGGTCGAAAATGGACTTAAATGGCGACGTAGAGTAAAATGGGCTGCAGATTCGGATTCGGCGTGAAAAACTACATACTGTGCACATGTCTCCTGGAAAAGTTCGAAAATCGTCAATTTTTGTGAAAATGGGAAGGTTAACCCCTTTGCATTTTTTCAATTTTCAGTCCAAAAATTATTTTCGAGATTAGCGTCGATATGGGGGTTTTCGAGGTCGCTGAACCCGAATCTGAAGTTGGTTTTTGGCGGCGGCTCTCGCCAAGCGAGATATGGCCAAAAAAAAATGAAAAATGGTCGAAAATGGACTTGAATGGCGACGTAGAGTAAAATGGGCTGCAGATTCGGATTCGGCGTGAAAAACTACATACTGTGCACATGTCTCCTGGAAAAGTTCGAAAATCGTCAATTTTTGTAAAAATGGGAAGGTTAACCCCTTTGCATTTTTTCAATTTTCAGTCCAAAAATTATTTTCGAGATTAGCGTCGATATGGGGGTTTTCGAGGTCGCTGAACCCGAATCTGAAGTTGGTTTTTGGCGGCGGCTCTCGCCAAGCGAGATATGGCCAAAAAAAAATGAAAAATGGTCGAAAATGGACTTAAATGGCGACGTAGAGTAAAATGGGCTGCAGATTCGGATTCGGCGTGAAAAACTACATACTGTGCACATGTCTCCTGGAAAAGTTCGAAAATCGTCAATTTTTGTGAAAATGGGAAGGTTAACCCCTTTGCATTTTTTCAATTTTCAGTCCAAAAATTATTTTCGAGATTAGCGTCGATATGGGGGTTTTCGAGGTCGCTGAACCCGAATCTGAAGTTGGTTTTTGGCGGCGGCTCTCGCCAAGCGAGATATGGCCAAAAAAAAATGAAAAATGGTCGAAAATGGACTTAAATGGCGACGTAGAGTAAAATGGGCTGCAGATTCGGATTCGGCGTGAAAAACTACATACTGTGCACATGTCTCCTGGAAAAGTTCGAAAATCGTCAATTTTTGTGAAAATGTGAAGGTTAACCCCTTTGCATTTTTTCAATTTTCAGTCCAAAAATTATTTTCGAGATTAGCGTCGATATGGGGGTTTTCGAGGTCGCTGAACCCGAATCTGAAGTTGGTTTTTGGCGGCGGCTCTCGCCAAGCGAGATATGGCCAAAAAAAAATGAAAAATGGTCGAAAATGGACTTAAATGGCGACGTAGAGTAAAATGGGCTGCAGATTCGGATTCGGCGTGAAAAACTACATACTGTGCACATGTCTCCTGGAAAAGTTCGAAAATCGTCAATTTTTGTGAAAATGGGAAGGTTAACCCCTTTGCATTTTTTCAATTTTCAGTCCAAAAATTATTTTCGAGATTAGCGTCGATATGGGGGTTTTCGAGGTCGCTGAACCCGAATCTGAAGTTGGTTTTTGGCGGCGGCTCTCGCCAAGCGAGATATGGCCACAAAAAAATGAAAAATGGTCGAAAATGGACTTAAATGGCGACGTAGAGTAAAATGGGCTGCAGATTCGGATTCGGCGTGAAAAACTACATACTGTGCACATGTCTCCTGGAAAAGTTCGAAAATCGTCAATTTTTGTGAAAATGGGAAGGTTAACCCCTTTGCATTTTTTCAATTTTCAGTCCAAAAATTATTTTCGAGATTAGCGTCGATATGGGGGTTTTCGAGGTCGCTGAACCCGAATCTGAAGTTGGTTTTTGGCGGCGGCTCTCGCCAAGCGAGATATGGCCAAAAAAAAATGAAAAATGGTCGAAAATGGACTTAAATGGCGACGTAGAGTAAAATGGGCTGCAGATTCGGATTCGGCGTGAAAAACTACATACTGTGCACATGTCTCCTGGAAAAGTTCGAAAATCGTCAATTTTTGTGAAAATGGGAAGGTTAACCCCTTTGCATTTTTTCAATTTTCAGTCCAAAAATTATTTTCGAGATTAGCGTCGATATGGGGGTTTTCGAGGTCGCTGAACCCGAATCTGAAGTTGGTTTTTGGCGGCGGCTCTCGCCAAGCGAGATATGGCCAAAAAAAAAAGAAAAATGGTCGAAAATGGACTTAAATGGCGACGTAGAGTAAAATGGGCTGCAGATTCGGATTCGGCGTGAAAAACTACATACTGTGCACATGTCTCCTGGAAAAGTTCGAAAATCGTCAATTTTTGTGAAAATGGGAAGGTTAACCCCTTTGCATTTTTTCAATTTTCAGTCCAAAAATTATTTTCGAGATTAGCGTCGATATGGGGGTTTTCGAGGTCGCTGAACCCGAATCTGAAGTTGGTTTTTGGCGGCGGCTCTCGCCAAGCGAGATATGGCCAAAAAAAAATGAAAAATGGTCGAAAATGGACTTAAATGGCGACGTAGAGTAAAATGGGCTGCAGATTCGGATTCGGCGTGAAAAACTACATACTGTGCACATGTTGCCTGGGAAAGTTGGAAAATCGTCAATTTTTGTCATATTATTTCAGCTTTTTTGCTTCGAAAACACGATATTCTCCCAGATTCGAAGAACGAGTATAACATTCAAAGAAAATAACACGGGAAAAGGAATGCAAGTGAATTAAAATTCTAATAGAACGTGTATATCTTTTTTTTTTTTATTCATGATTTCTCAAAAATCAATTAATGGTTCAAGGGCTGAGATCTGTATCCATCAGTAGTGAAGCCGAAAAACATTAAATTTGAAATTTTTCACACTTCATTTTATTAACTCTTCAATTTTCCTTCGTTTCTCCTTCCCCATCTCAGTTACCTCAATGACAGATTTCACTTTTGTTTAACACACCATGGATACAAACTCATCTGGTATCAAGATATCTATACTTTCTAACTCAGTTTATTCAAAATAATTCTCTTATCTTTGTAGGCTGTTTCGTGGTATTCATAATTACCAATATTAATCTGGCTAATCGAAACGATCTTAAGAACATGTAAATATCGTACAGCTCTTAATCAAAAATAATTACAATAAAAATCAAAGTAACAACCTGAGATATTTTATTTTCGTAAAAACGCAGCTTCAAAAAAACAAATGTAAGTGAAGTCGTAGATACAAATTCTAAGAACAAAATTCGTAGGATGTAACATGCGCATTAACAGAATACTCGTACATTCCGAAGGCGTGTTGCTGTCTTTTTAAAGTAGGCAAGAAAGGAATAAACATAAAAACGTACAAAAGTTGTATAAAATTATACAAAAAATGACGTTCGATATGTAAAAAATCGTCTATAAGTATGTTATGAAAATTATTGTCGTCGGGAGGAAGATTTCGGATGGTAGTTACATATTTTCAATTTGACTACAGTACGTAAAAATAGAAAAAAAAGAAACAGAATGAAATATTACGTACAAAACACGACTTAAAGTAAAATAATAGGATACCAAAAAATATTATTTTAATATATAAAAAATGCATTAAGCGTTTTTCATACTCATACGAATGTGCTTAATGCAAACACAAAATTCCAATGAAAAACAAACCGAACGTCAATACGATGAGCAATGTAAGCGCATAATAATCTTTGGCAGAATACATAAAAATAACAATTCAAATAACAATTCATAAACGTATGTTGGCACGAGCACCAACGTGCTCGAGGTCGACGTTCGTCAAATACTGGAATTCGCGATCCCAACGGTCAAATTCGAGTTGCTGGTCGAGTCACATTCGTTACTGTGAGTGCTGCTGGAATAGTTCGCAGCATCTTGCAGAGTCATCAGCATGTTGAGCTGTACAAATAAAATATTTATAATTAAACACGGTGAAAATCAAGGAGGAAGTGTAATACAAGAGAAGACGTCAAACGTAGGAATGATCAAATACCATAATTAACTTTAAAAAAACAAACAATGATTCGAACAAGATACTGACCTAAATATCTACATACTTTCCTAGTTTTCGAAAATAATCAAATTAGAGCATCGATTCGCCATAGTTTCAATAATTCACGACCAACAGTGAAGGAAAATGTAAGCGTAAATAAGGGAATTTTCAATAGAGAAAATAAAAAAAACTATTCGATGAATCATTATCGAAAAAATAAGACTATGGGTAGATTACGAGCTATTCGTATACACACCAAAATGGTGAGAAAATTATCATAGTCCTATATTTTACGAGTAATCTTCGATAAAAAAAAAAAAACATCCTTACCAATGGATCGGCCTCGGGTTTTACTTCATAGCCAACATCTTCTGGTCTTAATCTAAAACAGGACAAATAACGTACATAAACATTAATTTGACAGCAACGTAATCGTATTTCTATACTCGAATGAAATGTAACAAACTTTACCTCATTAAAGCTTCAATACCGCCGTGAATATTGGTACTCTTGCACCAGGGATAATTTCTTCGAATGAAAGACGATGGATCTTCCCAAGGAGCGCGTTTACCGTACGGCTGGAGACCATCTTTTACTGCGGCTAACAAATACGGAACCAACGAGTAATTCCACAAGTCGGTAAACCAAACCTGAGATCCGTCCACTTCCATGGGGCATGACATGAATAATTTTGGTCCTATTCGAAAGACGAAAGAAAAATATTTCACGTGAATAACCTATTCTTATTCGAAATACTCGTAGTAAATAATTATGTGAAACAACAGATAATTTTAGGGTAACTTACCAATGGTAACATCAGAAGAAGCGTGGGTTTCAAGGAATTGATTAAGGTGTTGTTGAATCTTTGGTATCCACTCGACAATATGCCTTAATTCGGGGTTTCTTGAAGCCTTTTTACATTCGATTTCGATGAGTCGCCGTCGTAAATATCGACTCAGGAAATTTTTAACCGGTTCCAGATGGTTTGCAAATAAAATCCACCTGAAAGAAAATAAATAAATAAATAAATAATAAGAATTTTTTATATAAAATAACCTTATGAATATTTAACAGTGAAAATTCTCAAGTTTCATTCATCTGAAAACGGCACTGCATTTCTTGAATTTAAAAAAAAAAACTGGCAACAGGATCGCGAATGAAAATTATTATCGTTTTACTATTGTAAAATAATGTCATATTTTACGCTATCGCTCACTTTGATTGTTTTTCAATCCATCTCATTCGAAAATCTAATAAAAACTAATGAGAAAAAAAAAAGTAGAATCACCTACCTGAAGTTATGATGCAACTGCAGATTATTCGAGGAACAATTCGACTGGTTCAGCGTGCCAATCAAGTAAGGGCAGTATTTTTCAGACTTTAATCCGACAACGCTGTTCAGCACGTCCGTTAAAGACGACGCCAAATGCAGATTATCCAGAATTATCGCCGATGGTAACTCGTTAGTCGTACTATTGCTTTCGGCTTGTTCGGCTAAATTCAATAAATACTGACGCAGGTCTTTGCTACTTTTTTCATCAACGCTGAAACATTGTAAAATAAAAAATAAAAGTTGAATCGAATGGCTAACAGACCATCGACGAAACACGAATTCCGCAATGGAATTAACATAATCTCAGGAGCGTTGTTCCAAAAATTGAGAACTCAAAATACGTATATGTACAAAATGAAAATGAAAGTCGGCGAATTCAAAATATAATTCTTCGAATACAGGCAATATTTATAAGACCACTTTGTTGCTTCGTTCCCAGAAAAAATTTGTTCGAATTTTTGGAACAGTTTTTTAATTTTTCAAGAGAAAAATGCACTTTCTAGCCGCTCAATTATGCACCGACTGGCAGGCACGTATCACTCGTTCAGGCAAACAAGGCGTTGCCCTACCTAACAAAAATTTTGCCCTCCACAGAATTTTGCCCCGAAAACAAAATAAGACAAAATAACTCCTTAATTCCTAAAAATTCGAAAAAAAGAGCCAAAATCTTGGAAATCCAAAAAAATCGCCGCTAAAAACCCTAATGATATGAAAAAAAGAGCCATAATACATAAATATTCGAGAAAAAACCAAAACCCTTGAAAATCCGAAAACAAGAGCTAAAATACCTGAAAATTCTAAAAAAATCGCTAAAACCACTAAAAATATAAAAAAAAGCAAAAATACCTAAATATTCGAGAAAAAGAGCCAAAACCCCTGAAAATCCGAAAAAAATCGCCGAAACTCCTGTAAATCCGAAAAAAAGAACCAAAATACCTAAAAATATTAAAAGAAGAGCCACAACACCTAAAAATTCGAATTAATAGGTGTTTTTACTCTTCTTTTCATATTTTTAGGGGTTTTGGCGATTTTTTCGCATTTCTTGGCTTTTTTTTTCTCGGATGGTGAGAAATTTTTGCTTCTTATTTCAGATTCTTAGAAATTTTGGCAGTTTTTTTCGGGAAATTTGTAATGATTTTGGGTGTTTTGTCGGATTTTTAGGAATTTTAGCGGTTTTTTTTTCTCGGATTGGAATGAATTTTGGCGCTTTTTTTCGAATTTATACGGATTTTGGCGATTTTTTTCGAATTTCTAGAAAAAATATTTGCCCCACCAAGAATTTGGCTTGCCCTACCTGACAAAGGCTTCGCAGTACGGCTTGCAGACTGGTCTGAAATTTTCAATAATCTATTCTCAAAGGATGCAGCCACGATGTTCGTTTGGCACAAATTCAATTTTCAGTCTTGTTCATGAGTTACACGTATATCATGCCAGAAAATATCAATTTTTATTGCCCTTTGAAATTAATACGAAGCAAAATTTTTTAATTTCACCAAACGAGCCCCCAGGGGACATCCTATTGAGACTACAACTGTCGAAAATTTCAACATCAGATCAATGGGTGCACGATTGAGACACAATAGCGCATTTTTGTAAATGCATTATCTTTCAGCATCAGAAACTACACCCTAAATTGGAAGCATGGCCAGCATCTCAATCTTGCAGTACTGAACTTTTTTTCCTCAAATGATCGAACATTTTTGTTCTCTACTCGGTGTGTTCACAACGAAGGTGTAGTGAGGGGTTTAAAAATGAAAAAGTTCCGTAGTTCCGTAGTTACGCAAAAATTGGTAAGATTTTTTCGAAATTGCAATAATGCGAAATGAAAAAAGCCGACAATATTAATTAAATTTCAATCATTCTTCAAAATTTTCTTTTTTAGCAAATTTATTCTTCTCGCCTCGGTATATCAGCTCTGCGCGGAGCAGTTTTTACACTGCGTCGCATTCAATGGCGGCTTTGAGCGGGAAAGGGACTCGACAAATTGTTACCGTTTGAACGAGATTCAAATTTAAAATTGAAAAGCTGCGAAAGACTTACTTGAAAGTAGCGATAGAATTGGGTGTAATCTCTTTTCCGTCACGATACAGAATATATTCGGCAAGCTTGCTGGCTAGGCACGTTTTTCCTGTACCACCCGGACCGTACAGCATAATTCTACGATGTTCTGACAGCTGAGCAACGTACCTGGGAAAAAGAAAAAACGATGGTCAAGTACTTGGTACGAAAAAAAAATTCAGTCAACAATATTTTAAAATTACAGGTGCAATATTACGTGCACATTAATTCGACAACCGTGGACTGCAGAGCCAAGTATTTGTGCTAAAAAAATGATAGTAATTAGTCTTTTTCCCGACTGAGTATTTTTCAGCTTCGAACTGAAGGATTTTCATTTTACAACTTATCATACAGTCTTGCAAAAAAAGATGGTAAAATTTTGTTAGATTTTTTTCAAACAAAGAATGTGTTTTGGTAGAGGTGCTTCCATAAGGCATCGTTAGAATCCTAAAGCACCTTTTGATCGCTTGTTCGAATATTGCAACGCATCAGAGGCTCGATAAAGACCCCCCCTCATTTTTATGAAGTGCCGAATTTCAAGTTTCACCTTTCGAGCTCACGGGCCAAATACGAAAACCCCTACAGACGCCTAATACAACACCTCTAAATACAATATTCAAGCACAAATTCCACTTTTTCGACGGAAAAGTACAGTAATTAATTCACACTACCTTTGAACGATCGATTTAGGTATCAGCATTTCAAAGCTTAACGCATCCAGACAGCCACTGTGAAGAGCACCTTTCAAATAAATGGTGATCGACGACGAGGAACCGCCGACAAGGTAGCCACACGGCAGCAATTCGGGATTTTTGCTATCCATATACCGCGTCACTTCGCCGACTTGATAACTCCAAATCGAATCCTGAGTTAAATCCAAATTCGTTCCCGGATCGATTCGTTCTAGGTACTCCTGCGAATACAAAAAAAGAAAAAAGAAATCCACCATTATAATAATCTTTAGTAAGCTATGCGAAGGTAAAAATCGTAGGGCGAACCAGAGAGTTCTTGCCAAAATGCCTACATGAATGATTTTCTAGAATTTACGATTGAAGAAGATCCTAATGAATCCGTCAATTTCAGTTAAAATTACACAACGCGTAAGAGACATCATGTCCCAAATAATAATTGAAAAGCTGTCCGTATTAAAATTAATTCATTCCTCAACAAGTCACAATATTTTTGAATTACATTCGATTCGAATATCGTCATTTTTAATTCAAGAATATGAATAAAATATTTTTAAATTAGGGATCTCTCAACGTAATCGCCCATTATAAGCGACCAAATGGTTATTCTTGGGGCTTAAGATACAGAAAATGGAAAAATTTAAACTTTTTTTCACGTTGCCATGTTAACAAAATTAGCGAATATTTGGTTTCGTTTTTCCAGAAGCACCAAGGTTCAACTGATTCCACAGAACCACGAGGCTCATTCGTTAACTTGAACAAATTTGACGCGTGTTCTCGATCTCACAATCAGCAGAAAGCTAGAGCTAGCAAGCGATTTCGAGTACCGAGGTCTGCATCGAAAATTCTACATACTAAGTGACTTACCTTAAACGCTCTGAACACGAGATTATCCAAGGATTCCCAATCGGTTTTGGTTGTAACTGGTATCAGTGAAATAGGGCAATCGTTCCTCTCGTTTCGTTCGTCGACGTATTTATGGTAACCGCCATGCGAACCGAAGAATACCCAGACGGCGACTTTCTTCGCATCCATATCCAACGGATCGGTAAACATAAAATCTAATTCTGAAACAAAAAATAACAAAAGCATAAATTGAAAACAACTCTCGAGTGTAATATTGTCTAACGAATTTTTCTAGACGTAAAACTGAAGGATCCAATTTAACAACGTGAAATGAAATTTCTTAAAAAATAGGGCCCATCTCGAATCTTACCAACAGAATACATCAAAGTCACGTAAAAATGAATTTCCTCGACTGTACTCACCACTTCTTTCAGTAGGAACATCCGTAGTGCTGTACCTTCTGTCAATGCAGTCGTGTGTTTGCAACGAACTCTGCGAAGAGACTAAGGATTTACTGGTAACAATACGCTGCAGTCTTTCGTTATCTTGCTTTAGAAGAAGCATATCATTCTGCGAAAAGAATGCACGGATTTAGTAACTGCATTTTTGCACAGGAAAATTTCGGGAGGCGGATAAATTTCTTCGAGTTGAATTCGGCTAAATAGTAAGAAAATAAATTTAGCGAACGAAACTTTACCCCTCTCCTTCACAAAAATTTTGTTTGACAAGTCGTTCGTCTCAAATACGTAGATAGTTGGAGCATCTCGGAAATTTCAACAACTTCCGCTTTTAGGAAATTTTTAAACAGATTGAAAAAAATTATGAAAATCTCGTTTTTTCGAAATATTTGGCTTACCCTCATTTTCGAAACCGTATCTTTCAACGATTCCAGTTGACCTGCAGAACTTAACGCTTCCAGTCGAATATCTGTTAGCAGTATATCTTTCTTTCGCAGCTCCTTCTGTAGCTTTTGCACCACATCCGGTCCACCGTCACCTTCGTCATTTGCGAAGGCATCGGTATTATCATGAAGCCTGCGGATGAAATCCAGTTTTAGCAAATAAATACAAAATATACGCGTACCAGCGACCCGGGAGAGGCCACGGTCCCCAAGAAAAGTTTTGCTCTACCCTTAAAAAAAAACTTCCCGAAATCGACAGAAAATCAATGACAAAAAATTATAGAAAAATGAAAAAATCATCACAAAAAAAAACTACAAAAATATACATCTTAAATCATCAATTCAGTATCAACGTTTAGGATTTTGACTTTTTCAAAAATCGTTCTCGGCCCCTTGGCCTCCCGCTCCATAAAAAAATTTATTACCGCAGCTGTACAATACACGTTGTTATATAGGTAGTATGAAAATGTGTATAGAGGCTACTCACTCTGAAGAAGATTGACTACTTTTCAACGGAGGCAATCCCGCAGACTTGTAATCGTTTGATAAGCAGCCATTATGCAGATGAGGCGAATTCAGTAATGGCGACGATGGAGCCGACATATCAGACTGCGTGGTGCGAGAATCCTCGATGTCGGAAACGGATCCGTTGCGATTCTTTTTGGAACGTGAAAATGCTTTGCTGAAGGAACTTCGAAACTGTAACACACACATTTTATAGAAACAGATTATTAAAGAAAAAAAAAACACAAAAATGATACGAATTCGATTTGTTCGCAACACACGTACATCGTCGCGCCATTAATACGTACCCAATTTGTTTTCTTTTTATTTTTATCTGCCGCATTTAGATCAATATGCTGATTTCCGCTAGACATACTGCAGGCTGAAGACATCGATACTAAACTGGAAACCGAATCAGTCGATAACTGCCTCGATATGTTATTATCTGTATGAAATCATTATTTTTTGAATTAACGATTTTCTGTCGAACTATATAGTATCAATAAATTACTGTAATACAATAATATTTCGCCTTAGGAGAGATTTTTCTTCAATTATACAAAATCGAATTCGCTATTTACCATTCCTGTGATAAAGAGGAGAACGGTTTCGATTTATAAAAGAAAAAAGTGATCCACAAAACAAAAATTTGATTTCAAAAAGCTTAACACGTGGCCTTCTTCGGGTGACCAGGTGCAAGTAAAAACAAATCGAAAATATCGCAGTTCCAACCAAAAAGAAAGCCCGAATGAACTGCAATTCGCCAAACCACGCAATCATCTGACCTTTGTTATTCGATTTCAATCTAATTTTCAGGCAATTAAATCAAAACCGAGGGAGGCTGCGCCACAATAAAGAACACCCTGCACCTCTGCGGGCACCTTCAACTCGCAAGCAGTTCTTTCAATTTACACAGTCGAAAGAAGAAACCGTACTAAACGACGGCGTTAATTACGCTCCCAATTGAAATCGGTTACGCCGTGAGGCGAAATAATAAATTAAAAAGGAAAAAAACTTGGCTATTACACGCGGAAGGCGAACTACACACATGCGATAGAAGAACCACCACGGCATAGGAGACGCGGCAAAACGAAGCCCTAATATTATTACAGTATAATAATTACTTGAATTCGAATCGATGGTCGTGTTAATGGTATGTCGGCGGGCTAATGACGGCGAGCAGTTCTGCGAGGAGCCATTGTCTTTGCTCGGGTTTTCGCCATTTTGTTTTCGCAGCATTTCGATTATTTTTCGCGCTTCCATCAATTCCGAATCCTGAAACCGCAAGATACATAGCCCGTTAGCCAAATCAGTATAATATGTCTTTTGTTTCGGCTTCGCACAGTATTAATGATGCTCTCAATAATCGATTCGTATCAACTGATCGACATAATATCTTGAAGATCTCACGTTAATTATTAATTAATTCAACGACGGCTTTGAAATGGTACGAATTGAAAGACTAATGGAAAAAAATATTGGTAGCCATAGTGACAATTGTCTGAGGATGGACTTTTATTTCATTAATAGATTCTATTAACTCTTCAAACGAACTACAAAACCAAGTGCTACTGCTTTACAAAATAACGTAAACTACTAGTCAAGGTTTTTAGCAGGTTTTGAACAGAAAACCTTTTATTAATTTTCGTTTGACTTGCACAAACAGGTATTGCACCGACATAGTTTTTCGTTTCCTGATCTTACAATACCAAAAATACCCATCTCGCATTTTCATATGTATTTACTTATTTGTGCTGGTAGTGGTTGTGGTCGTGGGGTTGGTGAAGGGGGCGTAAATTTCTACTTTTAAAGCAAATTACAGCAAAATTACAAAACGAATCGACCTGATATTTTCACTGAACATTAATTGAAGTCCTGAGAGTTTACCATCTGAATTTCGAATCAATCCGTTCGTTAGTTTTGGAGAAAAATCATTTTGAATGTTGAAAAGCGTTGGTTAAACAAGAGCATTTAAAAAATATACTATTCGACAGGACAACAAAAAATTCTCACGCATTACCTTTCTCGGTATTTTGTTGCTTTCCTAACACTCGAGTTTTTACTCAAAGCTCCAAGTTTTTATAAAGCGTCTGTATTAATCTTTAAAATAAAAACTTAAACTAGGTAATTACTTTTTTTTCGTTGGTTGCAGTAAGCTGTTGTAGCCGCTCCGTCATCTTGGACAACGTTTCTTGGCATGCGGTGACGACATGAGCCTGAAACATGAATAATTAAAATTCGAATAAATTAGTATGAGAAATGGAAGTAAATGATCAATTATGCTTCTATTCGTAAAAATTATAGAACATTTTCTTACAAAAAAGGGATAAGCCCAATTTCCAACAGATTTTTTCCAAATTAAAGCAATAAAAAAATACATATTTTCATTAACATTACTCATGTAGAAAATTATGCACTAGCAAAATTATAACTTGTAAGGGATTTCAGAACAAAACATTCGAAAAAATTATCCACCTATAGTAACGTAACATGAGTAAAAAATTACACAGCATTAAAATTTTCGATTGTAATAATCGTCTGCTCGTGCGTAAATTTTTTATACATTTTAACTCGATGCTGGTAAATAAAATTATCAACTTTGGGAAGTATAATTCTATTCGTAATTTTGTAAACGTATCAAAAATTATTAATATGTAATTTTTTACACAAGTTACTTTATACAGGTTGAGTCATTTCTAAAATTAATAGATGGCATGAAAGAAGTTTTCAGCTATACATTTAAAAAATCTGTACAAATTGGCCTCACCGACTTTTTGTAAAATATTTCAAGAATTACACAGCTGCAAAACGATATTTTATCGTAATTATTCAAAAAGGACAACGTTAGTTGAAAAAATTATTCATTTCGAGTCGAACAAAAGCATATAAAAATTTTTTTGAATATCGTAGTTCAATCTCATCAAACTGGGTCTACAGACACTTGGTATATGCAAAAAATGACAGCAGAATACTGTATAAAACAATTCACAGGTCTCTATTATGACCACTATATAATTCGTACCCTCGATCCTATAGCTTAGACTTCTGAAACTCTGAACACAATAATCTTCACATAATCTACATCATAATTCTTTCAATGTCGCAGAATAGGATTATTATCATTAAGACTCGCTATACAAGTGAAATTCGTTTGTCATTAGACGAGAGAGCCAGAGGTCAACTATTTTATAGCAGATACAAAAATACGAATCCAGTACAACTATACAATGGTAACGTTCTGAAAAAGGCAATATCAGACAAAGTAACAGACATGGTCGCAGCACGGAGAAAGAATGTACAACAGCGAAACGAGTGGGCACCATCCCATAGACGAATTCATTTCAAGTAGGCATTGGAGCCGGCAATTAATGAGTCTTAAAAAAATTACTTCCGGTTTTTTAAAAAATACGACCAAAGGCGGGCTTTTTCTCGACGTTTAAACGAAGATCTTAATTCGACGCTCAAAAAGCAAAAATGATAATCGACGAATAAAAACACCACGTCGGCACCTAGCCAAAGAATATTTTTCCTCGTGTATTCATCGACTCCGTTCACGTCGAAAGAATAATAAAAAAATAGGGCCAAAAACGACAGTATGATTAATCGAAAAAATATTATTGTTTTCTAAATAAATAAAAAATTTTTAAACCAGTCGGTTATAAGTGAAACTGATTTCAAAGATTTCACCGAACGATTTCGGGCCAAGAACCAGCAACTTTTCAAGTTCGAAATTTCTGAATGCCAAGTGCACACTGCACACCAATTGGAAACCAGGCGAGAAGTGGGTATTCGTTTCTTCGCCAGCAAAATGATCAACAGAACTACGAGTTAATTTGCATTTTATTCGAGTCCGTCCGTGTGTAACGACAATTTTTACAAATGAATAATCAAGTCGGACGAAGAATTTCCGAAAACGATTTTCAAATAGTTTTCCAAAAATTAGGTGAAAAACTAGTTATGTGTAACCGCGCGTTCCAAGGGAAGTCTCATATTATTTCAGCTTTTTTGCTTCGAAAACACGATATTCTCTCAGATTCGAAGAACGAGTAAAACATTCAAAGAAAATAACACGGGAAAAGGAATGCAAGTGAATTAAAATTCTAATAGAACGTGTATATCTTTTTTTTTTTTTTTTTCATGATTTCTCAAAAATCAATTAATGGTTCAAGGGCTGAGATTTGTATCCATCATTACTAAAGCCGAAAAACATTAAATTTGACATTTTTCACACTTTATTTTATTAACTCTTCAATTTTCCTTCGTTTCTCCTTCCTCATCTCAATTACCTCAATGACAGATTTCACTTCTGATTAACACACCAATTTAGAAACAGAATTAAATAATTCTTCATTTTAACGGCAATTATTTCACTGGTGTGACTAAAAAATACACATGCCCCGTGACAGGAAACTATTCGAATTTCTTCAATTGAGTAGCTCAACGCAACAACCAGCCAACTACAATTTACAAAACTTACGACAAAACTCAAAAAACTGCACAACTATGAGAAAACAGGACAAAGAAAGCTAAAAATTCGATGAGAGTTGATGTTCATTTGGTACAAAACACATTTCTAAAAAATTAAACACGATTATATTCACATTCGAAAAGAAAATAAGCTTTTGAAAATTGAAAACTTGGCTGGTTGTTGCCTCGAGTTGACATTTATATTTTTCAAATAAAGTATTCGAAAGAATGTTTGAAAATATTTGCAATGTTTTCATTTTGCATAAAAATTATTAATTTAATAAAATTATGTAACAATATAATTTTTTTTTTCCAATGAAAATATAAAATTTTCGCACTTTGCTGGTTGTTGCCTTAACATGTTTGAACTTGGCTAGCTGGTTTTTGCTATAATTTGCAAGGATAAAATATTTATTTTTTTGCATAAGGATATGTATTTTAATATTTAGACCAATAATCCACGAAAAAAAGTCGATATTTGTCAGTTGGCTGGTTGTTGCGTTTGGCTATTCTATTGGATAACGTGAAATATAAAATCATTGCAATGACCTCATACCAGTTATATAGGCATAATATACAGCTACATTTCTACATTTTATATTCGACACACACATAATTCTGCCTTTCGAGATCATTGACCGACATTGTCCATTCAACGCTCCTTCTTTCAGTCCATTTTTCTTATACGTAATTATTCGGGGAATAGCCAGATTGTATGAGAACGAAAATTGGATTCGTAGATCGCAGTAATAATTTTAAATTGTTGAAAAAATCATAGCCTGACATTCCTCTAAAGAAGTCCTCTAACGTTCAACGATCAATCTAGAAAATTTCTCAACACTTTTGGCAAAGTACTCGAGAAAAATTAATAAAATTATTGCTTAAAATATCCGAGTGGAAAGACAGAGGCAATGTGTGGCCTCAGAGCAATAGCCGAGATTTTCATACTGCTCCATACCAAATTTCAGTCCTTAAAAGATGAGAAATGACACCCCTTTTCTGGGGAAACAAGAATTGTGGTTTTTGATGAAATATAATGAAGATACAAACGCATGTAAGCTCTCCATCAGTCTTGTTCATCCCCTATAATTATGGCCAACAAAAGAAAACTAGTTTCGAGATTACGTCGAAGGTCATTCGAGATTTAGGAGGACGGATTCGAGTAATTCGAAGTTCCTTTTTTTCATTTTTACACTTCCAATAGTATTTCAGAAGTTTGAAAAGAAATTAAACCCAGTAAAGATGACCCAGTAACGTAGTGTTGTCTGTAAATATTCACCACCTGCTAATGGTTCTCATTCCATTTCGATTCGATATTCTCGGTTAATCAACTTTACTTCGCGTTCTCATTCACCCGTTCCACGACCAAATTCAAAATCCATTTTTCTAGTCAGTTTGAAAGCTGTTGACCTGATTCTGCAAAACCTAAATATTGCAATCTGCTCAAACACTTATTCTGGCATACAAATAATCTAAGTACGAAAATAAGAGAAAGCTACTGAAATCCTTTAGAAAAATGGACATACCAAGTTCATCCGTCTGAAATTTCATTATGTCATTTATCAAATTTTCAAAAACTAATCAAATTACTCGCCAATAACTTATTCTCTCATTCATTTTATTGCTCGTTTGCTGGCTGGTATTCATTTTCAAAAAAATTCGCCATTTTCCGACCAATAAAACGGGTTGGCATTTGGCACTGCTGCATTAAACTGCACCCGCGCAGCTATCAACAAACGAATCCCAGCGTCCTAGCCACAAAAAATTCCCACCATTTAAACGCAGCCAAGTCGTACCCCACTTTTGGCGCGCCAAAATCCGGAAGAGTGGAGCCCCCTTTTTTCGTCGGCACGCAGGAACGGGCCAATTGCCGGACATCCTACGCCGACCAGCCTCATTCAATCTTCGGCGGTAGGAATTTCGACGCGTCGTCGAAGATGCTGAGAAAGTGGAAAGTGGAAGCGCGGTTAAATGATGGAAATTAGACGGAAAATGAATTGGGGGAACCGGTGCCGCGGACGCAGGTCGAGCGCATCCGTGCACGAAGTACCTGCATCCGGTCGACGACTGCGGGCCTAATATCCGTGTCTCGTAGTATGCGTCAAAATTTACCAAATATAATGTAGGGTACCGTATAATTAATCGCAGTTAACCATCCGCAGCCAGTCAGTCACTCAGTCATCTCGCACCCGAAATCGATTGACGCGTGCCCCAGCCCCGCCATCTTTGATCCAACATATAGACGAATAATGCGTACATTTAAAACTAAAACCTTCTATTCGGAACGACTGAATTCGTATAGAGCGCAGATCAGTGCGGTAGAAAATCAACAAAATTGCTCTTTCACCATAAACTGACTAAGAGAGTATAATTACACTGAGATACAACTGCATACGAAATTTCAATGTCTGCATATCAACTAAATAGGACCATTCAGGTTTTATGAGACCAAATGGCGATGTGACGTCACCACGAAATTTGTCTGTTCAAGTTTTCAAATTAGTCTATTTATAGCCTGAGAATACTAAAATTACACCAAGAAAAAAAGTGACTACAAGCGAAGCATTTGTTTATGGGTGTAATGTTCATGGTCCTGTAACATATCAAAAATCCGAATAAATATACAATGTGACGGAACGTCCCACGAACTGTAGAAAAGGTGCCTATTAAACCAATCAAACATTCATAATGATACTCATTTCAATATTTACATCAGGGATACGGAGAAGCCGGAGCGTTTGACAGTTTTAGGGAAAATTTTGACAAGCTAGAAGTTGCAACATGAATGAAGTGGAAGCTGGAGGCGGAAGCGGAAGCTAAAAGGGTTTCAGCTTCCAATAGACTTCCTGCAATTTTCACTTACGATAGAAATAGTTGGTACTTCGGTATTGCAATAGTATGACAAAAGTTTCAAAATTGTTTTTCAATTTTTCCAAAAAAAAAAAAAAGAGAAAAAAATAGGTGGCGAAAGCGAGACATTGAAAATGAGTAAAAATAGCTGACAGCTGGAAGTCAGAAGCCAGTCACAATGTTACAACAGGAAAACTTGACTGCCGAAAAGACACAAGATGGAAAATATGAAAAATTCGTTCATTTTCTACTTTCTACATGACTTCATTCTCAAGACGCTCACTCACATTTCTTTTCTCTTACACCAAATTTTCTGTTACACTTGAAAAAATAGAAGTACAAGACTATCACAACACCCGCACGTCAAAACAAAATTTATGATATGCAAGTTTAGAAATTTTTAAATACTCCAGGCAAAGGTTTAATATTCTTCATGTAAATGAGAGCTCAGAAAATGGAAACTAGTAATTTGATATGCGACTACTCGCGTCAGTTGGGGAATAAACAAGACATGCGGCGACGCTACCTCGTAGAACAGATTTCTAAAATCAAAAAACATACCTTAAATTCGAAAATCATGACCAACGAACTCGAAAATCCAATGCATTTTTTTCCTTCCACCGACGAATAATTCACCATATTTTTACTACCCATACCTCCATGATCATACCACTCGCAGCAAGTTTAACGAACTCGTGACTTTGACTCTTCAAAAGAACATAATTACCAGTTATGTAAGGATTTTTTCTCTCAATTTCTGACATATACTCCGCTACACAAAGAAGAAAAATACCGAAGTCGATCGCAGAACACGTTATTCCACGTGCTTGTCATTTTCTAGTTTTTACAAAAATAGTAATCGGAAATGTCACTAATCATTCAGCCGATGGCCAAAGGGAACCAGTTTCAACGATTTATAGAGCATTAGAAAAAAATACTATGAGCAAATACAAGACAACCGGAGAAAAATACGATGCGTTTTACCTGTACTTACACCTTCATTTCAGTCACGTTCATCTCAATGTATGCCCAGAGAGGTGGTCAAAAGATTTTGAAAGCTTTCGTGACCGCATCTGGGACAAGGGACCAAATGTCGGCAAACTTGCTTTTTGGAAAATCGAAAAAATCGAAATAATATGGTCAAAAAAACGGATACGGCGAGATACATACCATAACTACACAAATGGTCACGAGGAGTGAGACAAGAAAATAACATAACACGGATATTTTTGGTAGGAATAGAGGAGTTGAGTGTGACGTCATTAGGGTGGCGGTAATTCCATTTTTCTCATCATTACAACCAAACATGAGCTTCGTTGCCATTATACCTCTGCGGTGCCAGTAAGTGTTCCGCATTTGTCATTAATTTATTTGTGGTGATTATAAATATTTTTAGACAGATTCCGTTTCACAAGATTCTAATCTGATCTTCAAAATATGTACATACTTTTTTTTTAAATTGATTATTCCCTTAATAAAATCGAATTCAGTTTCTGGGCTTGATCATAGATATCGAGTAGCTCAACGCAAAAACCGGTCTACTGAAATTTTCAAAATTTACGGAAAAACATACAAAACCGCACAACTTTGGGACAACAGTGGACAGAAAGCTGAAAATTGGATGAGAGGATTTTAATTTGGTACAAAATACATTTCTAAAAAATTAAACACGATTGTATTCACATTCGAAAAGAAATATGCTTTGAAAAATTGAAAACTTGGCTGGACGTTGCCTCGAGTTGACATTTCTATTTTCCAAATAAGTATTCGAAAGAATGATTAAAAATGTTTGCAATGTTTTCATTTTGCAAAAAAATTAATTAATTTAATATAATTATGTGATAGTATCAAATTTTTTTTTTTTTAATTAAAAATTTTCGCACTTTGCTGGTTGTTGCCTTAAAATCTTCGAACCCGTGATGGTTTTCGCTACCATTTGCGAATAAAGAAGATTTTAAAACTTGGGAATCACCTTTTTTTTTTCGCTCAAGGATATGTTTTTTCATATTTAGACTAATAATCCATCGAAAAAGTACATTTTAAAAATAAGTTAGTTGGCTGGTTATTGCGTTGGGCTTTTCAATTGGGGTAAGCGATGTGAGGGGAAAAGGGGCCAGAGGAACAGAAAAGCCCCCCGTGCAAGGCACGCGTTATACTCCTAAAGAATCCGACTTCTCCGAAATAGAAGCTCGTACCTGCAAGTCGGAGCAACTATGGTACTTCGAACGTCTGGTCGCGATTTCCCACCACGGCACGTCCGGCTTCGGCCGAAAATGCACCGTCGCCGACGACGGCTCCTCGACGACCGTGTCCAAAAACGATTGCAACTGCGAATGCGGCTGCGCATGGTGCTGCTGGTGACCCACTTGCTGCTGTTGCACCTGCACCAGGCGACTGCGGCACGAGTACGGAGCCCGGCGGATGGTCGCGAAGCCGTCGTGCACGATCAGGGGTTGGGGGCTGGGCGCGTGCTGGGGGTAGTCGCGATGCTGGAACATGTCGACGAGATTCGTCGTGCCCCACAGATCACCATTTCACCAGAAACCGCCTTCACCAGCGTGCGTCGCACACTTCACAATCCACAAATCACAAATCCGCGAACCGGTTCGCATACACGAATTTCGCGGACGATTTTTTTTTTTTTTTGGCACACACCAACACTTCTGCGTAGAAAAATATTTCTTTTTTCTTCTTAATTTTGCATATCACACGCGGAATACGCACCACGGTGTAGCTGTAAACTTTGTAAGTACATGGTATAGAACCGTAAAACTGGTTTCTAATTGGAAACAAAGCAAACGGCGACTGCGTATAATGAGTATGACGAGACGAGGATAGCTATGAAATGATTAAAAACTATAGGTACGGTATTACTATTTCCGCAAAGTATCGTTTGTAAGAATAGATGAACGTGTAGCCGGCCATGACTAAGAATCAAACATAACAGCAGACTACCAGAAAGCAGAAACCACACATCAACGACGAATACCAAACGATGGTAAAGTGTAAACTGCTGGTTTCTGAGTAATCTGGGGGGTATCACGATTTTATAATTTTTACCTGCGCGCCGAATAGAGTATCTCAGCTGTTTCTGTCGGATTCGATTTTATAGAAAAAAAAAAGAAGAAAAAGGAGGTAAGAGCGAAGAAGGGATGTCGACATTTATTCTGTATATTTTTATTCACCTTTTCTTCCTTCCTTCCTTTCTTTTTCAATCGGTGAATCTACTCATCCACTCCCAGTGTATGGGCCACATTGCCACAACAATGTACAAAATAGACCTTATCAATGCGAGTGTGCCAATGCAGTCACGTGCGCCAAATACAATTACAGCCGGCTTGGCACCGGTTTATTCGACGATACAAAATAACGAGCAACGATTACAGTAAAAATCCTGTACAATCGTTTTCATATAGAAAGAAAAAATAAAAAAAGTTGAACGAAGAGTCAATTCCATTATTATAACAGTTCTACGCCAAAACGAAGGTATCATATTTTTCGAAAATAGGGTAAATATCTCCAGGTAAATACAAAAGGCTATCTGCAGAAGGGGGAGATTATTTTTACAAGATTAGACTACTTATTTAGGATACTCATAAAGGTGAAAATTTTCTTCCTTCACTTCTCACCTCCACTCTTCACGTTGATTCTGTTTTGCCCACACGAAAAAATTCTATATTCAAGTTTTACCCGCCTCACTAAGAGAAGAGTGTTGCTTCAGAGCCACATTTTTAATTGAAAATTATGGCAAAATTGAAATTTTCAAACTGATGGCATGGGGAAGGCTTTCTTCAAGAGATAGTTTCACCACTTTTTGAGTACTGCTATTCACAATAGGAAATGAATAATTTTTTAATTTAGCCAACAAACATAGTGATTTTTAGTTACCGTTAGGGAAGATCCTAACCCTAGCAAATCCCCAATCCCTATATTTTCTAATTACCTCGCTAGGTTGTAGAAGCGAGTTGAAGGAGAAAATACATATTTCTAAATGCAATGCTGATTATAAAGTAAATGGTGATACTCGTATTTGCACGCGTGAATTTCAAGTTTCCTTGAGGTACGACTTTTTTCCAACCTACAAGACTAAAATTTTTATGGAATTCTTCTTCATGCAAAAGAACCATTCTGGGGCGTGGAAGGTAAAAACTTCAAAATAAGGAACATCCTATGCAGCCTTGACCAAATACCAAGGTGAAAAATACAGACAGATGTACTGAATATGCAGTGACGGGTGCCATTTTTCCGTTTGCCAATCTAACATTATTGAAATTGATGATACGAATGCTCGAAATACTGAACAGAGGATTTACCAACTTTCAAATGATTAAATTGATTGTATAGAAAGGATTATGACATTTCTCGTAAGCAAAGTTATCACACAGGCAGCAACTGAGCAGAGCATTTGCTAGTTCCAGTTGATAATATTGAGCTTTATTTCTCAGTGTGGCACTGCGACTCGTTTCTTTTCCAAATAGATAATCAGCATTGCAAGAAATTTTTAGAGTAGCGATTTTCAGTTCGCGATCGAACCGTTATACAATCTCGAAATGAAATCAAGCACTGTACGGGGCGTATTTTTCAGCGATACAGTATCTCGATAAAAACATATCAAGAAGAACTTTTTCCCTCAATCATTTTTAAACAACACACGCAGATAATTAAAAGATTACCGAGTATAAAAAACAAAGATGTATAACAAACTGGTTTTTTCGAGGCGAAATGAATGTTAAGACTCGAAATCGGCGTAAAAAGTGACAAAAACTCGAAATTTTCGTATCATCGAGCCAAAGACACTGGCATTCGAGGTACAAGGAGATGTGACTCCAGTATAGAGCCAAACTGCCTTTCGTAAGGTCGTAGCATCTACCGTTTTCAAAGAGGTCTTCATAAAAATATTTATAATTCCAGACGAAAGATAAATGATACGAACGTAAAATGAATCGTTCCAACCATGAAAAATTGGGTCATCCAATCACTAGGTAAACTATACAGTATGAAAACACAAGAAACCATACGCGCATAATTTACGAGCACTTTGACATTTAAAAAATGTGTAAAAATTCGATTTCAGTGCATTTCCTACGGGGCATCTTTTCAATATTTTTCATAAGCACAGCTCACGCACAGCGCATCAATCTTGGCAAACCCACATAGATGCGACTGAGAACTCCGGTAGCCCAACCAATTTCTAATTTCACGATGCTAGCGAGAAAGTTACAGAGGAAATTCAAGTTCTGCTGAACGAACCACCATATTGATATCTACGCAATTAAGACGGAAACAAAGATCTTCAAAAAAAAAAAAAAAGTGACGAAAAAATATCAACGAAAAGTCTAAGTCAAACAAAATTAGTCAAATTTTTTCCAAATACAAACAACAACAATTGAAGCTTTACATTAATCAGTAATGACCCGCTGGCAATAAAATGGCACCCAAGTAAAAGGGTCACTGAGTAATCAACTTCTTTCACACGTAGAGGGAGTAGATAAGTGAAGCAAGCGGTAAGACAAACAAGAGCAGGTAAGATGTGCAGACTTTGCAGCTATTCAGCACGAACTGCTGTATTTCTTAGCATATTTTATCAATTTATTTTACATTACTTTTATGCCATCCAACAAGTGCCAGAAGATCCATTGTGATTGAGATTATTTTGAAAAATAAAATTTTATACTAAAAGAGTTGGTTTAAAAAACAGCTTTAGTCATTAACGGTATAAGCTGCATAAGCATGAAAACAATAACCAAGAGCTAAAAGACGTCATCAGCATTATTCAAGATTGAAAATGTTTTTTTATTTCAAAACATACGAAGAACCAAATGACAGAAAATGTTGAGCATAGGTACTTTAAATGACTCATTGGGCACAGCTAAATATAATCTTCATTATAGACTATGGAGAGTGCATGGGAAAAATTGTTGAAGATTTATTTTTGCGAACAAAAAAGCAGTGTGGACGACGTCTTTTAGCACGAGACCATCGAAACAGAACTCATTTTGGAAACCATTTAAAGTTTACAAGGCCTTCGGATAACATTCGATAGCTACCCGATGATTTTTCTCGAATTCATTCTAAAGATAAATATTGGCAGCATGATCCCGAGATAGAAATTTTGCGGTCAGGAAACAAGGCAAATGCGAAGCAGATAAATCTTTCACGATGAGTATATAATTTTCACCAATAAGAAAGAATGGAGGAAAGAGTCATACGATTCACAGCATTTTCCTTCTAAATGAGGCTTATAATTTCTTCGGGTAAAGAGGTGGGTACCTTAAAAATACGCGAAGCAGGAAACAATGCTAGGCTGGAGGCGATAATGACGACGAATTAATCAAAATCTGTCCGAGTAAATGACCGTAACCGATACACAAAAATTTCGCTTTCATTTTTACAATAATTTCTATAACAGTAACACATAATTGCTGCGAAATGGAAATTATTTTCATTGACGTTTGCTGTGAAACACATTATAGCAACCATCGGCAGAAGAAATCGCACTACCACGTTAAATTTACTAAGGTAAATATTTACGATAATAACAGATCGTAGAGCTGTTGAAAAATATTTCCTACTCAATCGGGAAGAGGGGGTAAGAGTGAAATGACGGAAGGAATCTCAAGTGATTCATGAAACTCACAATTTACTATTAAGAAATAAGAGACTACACTAAATTCGTAAAGGAAATTTCACACACAAATTTAAGGAGTACTACGGTGCAGATACAAAAAACAGCATATTTTTAGGCGAGCGAAAGTGATATTTTTTTCCCAACTAAATCAGTAAGTACTAATTTTTCCAGATATTTTCTGTGGGAGTATTTCTGTATTTTTCGAGTTCGAGCATACCCTTAAAAAAGA
This sequence comes from Parthenolecanium corni, assembly GCA_038050395.1. Classification (NCBI taxonomy): domain Eukaryota; kingdom Metazoa; phylum Arthropoda; class Insecta; order Hemiptera; family Coccidae; genus Parthenolecanium; species Parthenolecanium corni. Next base: position 4,863,652 of record JBBCAQ010000002.1, read on the forward strand.
ATTCACGTCACGCATACAAAATTATTGCTATGCTCGTTTGTAGCAGGTATAATTCAACAATCAACACAAACTCGGTAGGCTACCTAATCAACTATTACGGTTTACCCATAGTTGTCATCATTACACAGCTTCTCGTCTCGATGAGATATTTAAAAGAGATCGGTACTCGTATTTGAAGAAAGATAAGAAAAACGATCAAAATCCAGCGAGATAAACTGAAATTCAATTGATAGCGTTAAAAGAAAACGAACTAGGTAGCTACAATAAGAGCATATAGAAATAAGGCACCTTACATCACACCAACTACGAATTCATGACGAAAATATGCACGATTCACGACGCACTATTCACATACACACACTGAACCACCTTCGACAAAGTCGACACTGAAACTAAACTAAATTAACTTGCAAGTTACACTACACGTACAAACTCGACTTACGACTACCGAGAAAACAATAATATAACGATGACATGAAAGAAAAACACATAGCATAACACACAATCTACGCACTAAACAGAAAACGAAACGGGTACCAGGCAGGGCCAAGGAGGGGTGTTAGCAAGTGGCGGAGAACCTCGATGTAGCAAGCAGGATCCACCAAGTTCTCGTGTGCAACGCCATGAGAACCTGCCTCCATCCACACTCGCCAGCAATTACCACTAATAACACGTGCGATGAGAATGAGATACACATTCTGTCGAACGAAAGTTAATTACCAGTTAACCTCTCGTATTTATCTCCCTTCGGATATCACTCACCCATCAAAATAGTGCTTCCCTTAAAAGACTGGCACAGGGGAGCGAGAGAAAAAACGAGTAGGGGGAGAAGACGAGAGAAAAAACTGCTGATATCTTGGTCAAGTCCAGTGGCGAAACTAGCTTTTTGTAAGGATGGACGAGGGGGGAGGGCGAGAAAAATCATTTAAAAAATTAACTATCATTTACAAACTTAATACCGAAGTTGATTTTATGGTAATTTTTTCGATTATTTTTTTTCTTTTCTGGTTTTCAGTTTATTTTGAGAAAATTTTTGGGCGGGCTGTGGCCTCCCTTGGTCGTCACTGGTCGGGTCAATGACAAGTCGCACATGGTAAGCAGGCATTTCATGGGCACTGGATAACATTCAGCAATATTCAAAAAATAATAAAAATCATAGCGTACAGGAATAAGGCAAATACTGATGAAAGATAACAACTTTAAAACATTTTTTTAAATTTTAAATCGGCTTTTCCAAAAAATTTATACTAAAGACAAAATTGCCAGGCGGCACCAGTGCGGCAGTGGCTCAGCTGCCGTTGTGTTTCACATTGAACGGATAACTTGCATAAGCTAAGTTTTTCGTTAATGGTTAACAAAATGTGAAAATACTATTGCCTTAGAATGTACTCTTTATACGTCTACCTATTCGAATATTGAAAATTATTCTTCAAGCACTTCGAAAACTTCTTTTCAACGGCGTTGAAAAGTTTCAAAATCAAGATTTAAAGGGATGTATAGGAGGGTTTTGACGATACATTCAAAAGCAACTTTAAATGTTTTCGAGTTTACGAAAATCATTAACCGTTCTGCGCACAATTATAGAGCGACGGTCCTCGGAAAATACACAAAATATTATTTTCATGCTGAACAAATGAGAAGATACAATAAACACATAGGACACATATAAAACATGTTTCAGCTTCGTAATTTGTTTCAGGATTAATGACATAAAAATCCTTTCTTAAATGTTCTCGATCTACCCAAAAGAATTAGCTGGAAGGAATTGCGAAAAATTCTGAGAGTCATTAACAGTTGCTTCACATCCAGTCGACCAATTTTCAGTTACGTGACAATTTTCATAAAATCTGATTACACTTTTTGAAATGATTTTTCTATTTATTCGCTATTAAAGGACTTACTCGGACGAGCACGAACAAATCACTCTTTTGGAATATAAAATATTCAACAAACTTTTATTACAATTTTGAACACAACAAAGTCGAGCGATTTTTCAGTCAAAATCTAATATAACAAGTACAAAAGAAGAATATCAAGAGTGTAAAAACCCCACGAGACAGCGGAATGAGTAAGCATCACACGTTATTCGTATTGTTCGGTTTATACTTGTTTACAAGAGAAAGGGTACTTCAATATTGGGTGCTCGGTTCAGCTGTAACGTCCGATTCGCAAACCAAGCGAGAAAAAGTAGGTAAAAATACTGCAGCAGGGTAACGCCGAGTGGGGCAACTCGATGGAAAATAGAGAACTAACAACGCGCACGGTAATCTATACAAGTCACAGCGTTTTATCACAATGGTTTAACATTCGACAATTTGGTATCCAAAATTTTCGATTTCGGATACAAGTAGAGACTAGATTTGAAATCGTTTATATCGGTTATGTAGTACTCCCTCTTCTTCTTGTCGCCCTCCAACAAGTGTATTTTCAGCGACTCGTCTTGGCTGAGCTTGACCGAAGACGGCAAGTCCGACTTGTTGCCCAGCACCTGAATGGTAAGTCGTCGATTGCGGTCACTGCCCTTCCTGATGATGGCGCCCAAAACACCCTGCACATCCTTCAGCGTCACCTTGTTCAGGCAGTCGATCTCCTTCCATCGTCGATCGAACACGTACTCCTCGGTCAGTATCTCCTGGAAGTTGTAGTCGACCTCTTGCTTCAGGTTGTCGTACACGATGCTCTTCGTCTTGATGAGCGCCTCGCGCTCTTTGTAGAACTCGTCCGACTTGTAGGCGGCCAACGAATGGGAAAACGACTGCAGGAAGTGCGAAATACGCTCCTCGATGAACGAGGTGTCGAACTTGGCGGTGCTCGAGTGCACCGTGATGGTGAAGCCGATGATGCCGAAATTGTTGCGAAACGTCGAGTACACCTCGTAGCCCAGCTGCTCTTTCGTACGCAACGTGTTGAATAACTTCTCTTCCATCAGCTTGACCAGCAACTCGAGCCGCACGTACTGCATCATATTGGCGACGCCCCACTGATAGTAGTTGACTGTGACCGAATTGCTATCCAGATCGTTGAACGTCTTCATGAAGACGCACCGCTGCCCGATGGGCACTCGACGAATGCGCACGTACGGCAGGTCCTTTTTGGCAGCCGGCAGAGCGCCGAACACCTTCACCGCTTCGGTGCAAACAGAGATCGCTCGCTCCTTGGACATATTGCCCTGAACCAGGCACTGCACGTACGCCGAGTGGAAGAACGTTTCGATGAAACGCAGGAAGTCGTACTCCTTGATGCGCGGTACCGCCTCGTACTTCTCGGTCGTGTTGTAGTACGGCTCTTCGATAATCGAGAAGCGCAGCTCCTGCGTCAAGTTATTCCGCTTTAGTAACGTGTTTCGGTAACTGCGCAGCAATTCGATCTTCAACGTATTAAACATGTTCGCGTTGAATTCGCTAGTGAAGTTTTTCATGCGCTTGATGATGGTCGAGAGCAGGGTGGGCAGCCTGTGGCTGAAGCCTTTCACTTTCAAGCAGACGCCGCCGCGATTAGATACTTCGACGCTGTAGTAAAGCTGCGCCAAGTTGGCCGGATACGTTTCCTCCATAAGCTGGTACGTGAGCATGCCGGTGTACAGATCGAGCATGACGACAGATTCGCACGTGGCCAGGCCAACAGCCGACAGAAAGTGCAGGTTGATGCTGGCGATAGGCAGCTTGAAGATAGTGTCCAGCTTATGCCATATCTCCAACGTGTTGCTCGTTTTCACCTTCACTGGGTACTTGCTTTCGCCGGAAGTGGGCTGCAGCACTTGGAAGTCGGTCGAGATGAAGTGGTTGGGCGTGGGCAGACTAAACTCGGGGTACGGTTCGACACGCTGCCACTTCGTCAGCCACTGCGAATTAATGGGTCGCGAAGAGTATTTAGTCTGAAACCAACGTTCAGTCTGATCCAGCGAGATCGACTCGTCAAATTCTTTGGCACGCACGATAATGTTTACCGTCTCGGGCTGAATGTAGGAAAGAAATTCGGTAACTTTATCCGGATTATAATCGAAATACAGGCGCGGCCCAGTCAGGTAATCTTTGGATGGGTAACAATGCATGTCCTCGACAATGCCTTCGACGAACTCGGTGGTGGTCTGCTCCTCCTGAAAGCGAAAGTCTAAATCGCTGAGTACTTTCATCTCGTCGAACAGTCTTTTGTGCGGCAGCGAACGCTGCGCCAGTTTGATGAAACTGAAGGCGGCCGTGATCACTTCGTGCAGATGCTTAAACCCGTCCTCCGAGAGGCTTATCTCCAGCCGATAGAGCGAGTATAGCGAGTTACAATACATCGAGTCGTTAGTAATGCCACCCCACAGTCCGAGCGCCCACAATTTACTTTTCAGGTACGACAATAAGCTGCCTTTGCTTTCGTGCGCCAGCAGCCAACTGATCAGCTCATCCGGCTTGCAGTGGTAAAGGCCCTCGACCGGCGGGAATTCCCACATGAGCGTCACTTTTGTTACGTCCTTCACCGAGTTCACGTAGTAAATACGATGAAAACGTTCGTGCACGAACAGTGGTTTGGTAATGGCAAACTTTGGTTTCTGCACTCGACGATCGGGCACCTGAGAGAAGCACTCGAGGGCGCAATTCTCCAGCGTATCGATAGGTAGTTTTGCCAAAATGGCGAGCGTCATCAAGTTGGCCGAGTAGTACTTTTGGTGGAAAGTACGCAGCGACTGGTACAATTCGTCTTCCGAGACGCGATCTTTCAGCGTCAACGAGTTGCCCCACATGAATTTCATGGCCGGATTTTCTTCCGAGGCGAACGTGCCGATGAGCTGTTCGATGCGAGCAGAATCCGAAGATGTTGCCAAGTCAAACTCCGAATCGACGGCTTCGCGTTCGCGGACCATCGACTCTTTTTGTAGGAGAGGCGAGATGAAGAATTGCGAGAACATGTCGAGCGCTTTGAAAAGATGGCGAACGTTACAGTCGAAATAAAAGGTTGTACACTCGCAGGAGGTGACCGCATTCGTGGAGCCACCGTGTTTTTGGATGAACACGTCGAACTGATTTTCTTTCGGATACTTTTGGCTGCCCATGAAAACCATGTGTTCGAGGAAGTGCGCTAGCCCCGGTATCTCTTTGGGATCGCAGAAACTGCCCACGTTCACCGACAGGGCGCAAGCCGCGAATTTATCATTTTTCACGTTTTCCAACGTCTTGCAGCTCTCGTACGCTGGATCGTCGTCAACTTCCTCTTCGCTGGAGCTGGTGTAGCTGCTATCGCTGCTCGAGTCGGCCACATGGTAAAAGTCCTCGATGTGGTATAGTTCCGGCCCATCGGAAACGAGTAAAGCCGTCAAGTTGTTACTCAAACGAATGACTTTGTAAGCTTTTTTATCACTTTCGGACTTGTCCGGCGGCGGTAACGGCGTAATTTTTTTCGCAGGCGGTTGTCTTCTCGGTACATCGCGTTTCAATTTTTTCATAGTACCAAAGAGGCCGAAGTTTCGTTGAAGTAACTTCAACGAATCAAATAATGAGATTATGATGGCGACGGTGGTGGCAGGTAGAAGAGGTCAGAGCTGGTAACATAAAAACATTTCTTTTGCAACAATAATTCACAATATAACATATCGAATTACTCGAGACGTTTAGTACGACGTTTTACAGTGAAGATTTTCTCAAATCAAAGTAGGACCTAACTTACGTCAAGTTTTACAAAAATATGGTATCACCAGAGACAGGATGAATAATAATAATATAGAATTCAAGATAATTTCTGAAGCACAGTCACGGATACATACTGAATAGTGATTAATACTGAAACTAAATTTGGATTAATATCACGTCTTTAGTTAACTGGTTTTTGATTTTAAACTGCATCCTTTTTTTAATAACTAATGAAGATCTCAAAAAAGAAAAGAATCACATTTAACAAGATTACGTTATCATCAGTGAAGACAAAACGATCTTCATTTAGGTAAAATAAAGCTTCATTGAAAAGCTGTAACTAACGAGTTCATTGAGTATAACAATGAAGAAAAATCAACATTGCCATAATATGCAGATTGAGTAATTTCTAACGATTCATAGAAATATTTTTTTGAGAAATATTCGAATTAAAATAGATGAAATTTTCAAATAAAAGTCAAGGATTAACGACAAAACGTTCAATAAATTCAACAATTCAATTTCGTATTTCTCATTTTCAAATAGCTCTTAATGATTACAAACAGATCCATTACCAATTCCATTTTCTAATCTCTAGCTGAAACGTCATCATTCAAGTGGGAAACCTGAGTTTTTATTTTAAATGGATTTACGTATAACGATAATCAACACAGTAACTAAGTAATTTACGTTAACAGCTCAAATTTCCCAAAACAGCGATTCGAAAACCTAGAATTTAGTGAAAAGCCTTGCGCCAGCTCCAAAGTTCACATATCTGTGTTAATTAACACAAGCAGAACCGTAGACGAATGGCTTCGGCCGGTTACAGATCTCGTAAGTCACGTAAGTCAAATTTTAACGATTCAATTGTGAATCGAGAACTCTAAAAGCAGTTTACCAAAACAAAACTATCACTTTTTCAAATCATGATCAATGATCTTATAGAAACACGATGACCTACTAGTAAAAATTCAAATACAAGTTGAAGAATGACGTTAGAGGAATCGTTTTCAAGACGATAGGCTAATATTTTCAACTATCTGACTATACGAGCTTCCGAAGTAAAGAAAATTCAAAGACCTGGAGTACCACTTCGGTTTTGTTACGTGTTCATTGGAACTTCCTAGATACGAATCATTACCGAAGCACACATACATGAACTGTCTGATTGTTTCAAAGATTCCTAAGTGAAATTGACAAATCTTAGCAGAAAAAACAGCGTGAATGTATCGAAAGGAGAAAATTCGTTTAGGAAGAATGTAAACAGGGAATCTCTGATGATTCATTGATAAGCTGTGTGTTGTCCGGACTAAACGTCTCCCGAAACGAAATTCAACGATTATACATACCGATGATGTTGCACAGCGAACATATGAACAGGGATTAATTTAACAAACAATTAATTAATTTCACTCGAAAGATATACAAGAATCTACATTTTAAAAAAATTTACAACTGCACGAAAAAATCAAATCCGAGATCGATAAAACCAAGAGACAATTTTATTTTCCGAAATGGCTTCCGAGCTGTTTCACGCTCCACAAGATTTTTTACGATCACAGCTCAAAAAAAGAGGATTGGTCATTTATGATAGAACGCCATCTGGCGTAAAAATATGGAGGATCGACGAACAACGAATTTATTTACGAAGCGACGGGATTTTAAATTTTTCTTTTTTCGTCGACTTCTATATAATAAAAGTATTAACTGAAAATAATGTGCTTTTTGCTTTTTCTTTCATTTTTATTATTTTTCGTTCTTCGAATAATCTGAAGCTCGGAGATTATTTTATAGTTACTTAACTTTAAAAATATTATAAATTAAAATTACAACAAGAAACAAAAAATCGATTACCTAAAGGAAATAATAAAACATAATAATAATAGGAAAAGGCCGACGAAAAAAAAAAGAAAGCAGTTCCAATTTTAAGAGTAAAAGGATGACGTTAGTCCTTTTTTAATAAATCCGACATCAAGAAGACAAAGGCAAAATCGGTTCTTTAAATTGTGTTTTCATTCTTCTTCACCACTAAATCGTCATGTTAAAGCAGGAAGCTGGTAGGTACGTCAAAAAAAGACGTTATTGAGAAAAACGAATTTAAAAGTTAGCAATCCCATAGGGTTGCTATGACCATATCTTTCTTTCTTTTAGTAGCTATCGGCCACTGATATACATTTTTAGGCGAATGATGAGAAAAATAAAATTTTTGTGATCCATCATAAGTAGAAAATGTAAAAGTCTCATTTTCGACAATTTTTTCACAATAATAGCGAATAAATACTATGGAACATTTTTCACAAACAATATTTTTACAAAAGTAAAAATACAAAAACAGAATAAAATATCGTAACCTAATTGGTCGACAAGAGCAAAATTAAAAGGGCTTATTTATGAAAAGACACGAGCCCGAATTTTTTTTTTTTAGTTTTACATTGAAACAACAAAACTCAAAAGTTGAAACATGCAAAATATTCACCAAATAAGACGTTTCAAATCCTGGGAAGGAGTTCCCAGACCTTTTTTCCAACGATTTTTTGGCAGCTGTCAATAATGATTAACGTAAGTTCAACAGAGTATATCAACAAAGACAAAGGGTAAATCAATATTCAGGGCGGAGACTCTGTACTTGAACGAAATTAAAGTCACTCAATAAGATCCAAAAGAAAAAACAAATCAATATTAAAAGAAACGGCGAAGGTCACTCAGGTGCTTTTCTTTGATCTCATATCACCTCGTGAAAAAAGTTTTAAAAAATTGACGAGTGCCAGTTGGACGTATTATTAGTTCACGAGGAGTTTTAGGGAATGAAAAAATTTCATTTTTCAGTATTCCCGAATTATGACCACATTTACGAAATTCTTCAACGTAAGGTCAACTTCAAAATAGCAACAGAAGTACAAACATAATGGAAAATAATCTATCATTAACGACAGTAATCAGTGAGTATTTTTCAACTCAGCAAATTAAGTCACATAAGAGCATGCAGGTATCATTAGCTGCAAATATATTGGCATTTCACTATTGTTACTCATTCAATAGGAAACACAGACCACATTAGGATTTTTTTTTTTAGATAAAATCAATTTTTCCGAGACAAAAAAAGTTTTTATGATGAGTATGAAAATTTAGTACTCAAAAGGGAATTAGGACGACGAAAAAATGCCAAAAATTGAGTTTGTAGGAAACAGAACAGAAAACTAACAACTTCAGAAAAACATTTTTCTTTTTGTCATTGCAATAGCATTTTCAATTCTTTTTAGATCTCAGACAGTTCTGCACTAATATTTATGACTTCTGTAAACAAATTGTTCTCTTTTACAGTACTCAACTGATACAGCAAATTCTTTCACGAAGAAAAAAAGGATTTTATAAGAAAATCTGTCACACAAGTCGTTTGAGACATTGAAAAAATTACCCTACGACCAGAATTTTACTTCTACTTGAGAATAAAACTTTTCTCTTCTCTGAAGAACGTGTCTTTTTTTCAAGATAAAAAATAACAGCGCCTCCCAGCTAAAGAAAAAGATACGAGTTTTATCTGTTGACCCAAAAAAATACTGAAATTGTTCGCCGCTGACTACGACGAAAATGTTAAAATGAGGGGGAAAAAACAAAAAAAAAACAAGAACAATTCAAGAGTACTTACATTTGTCGAGATTTGACTAGTGAGAGTATGAACTTTATGCTGCGCTTCACTTAAATCTTTTCGAAGACGGCGTACTTCTTGAGCTTGTTTATCTTCGGGCGTACTGTACAATGAAGACGATCCTGTCGACACCAAACTCATTGCAGACCCGTGTACTGAAAACGATTAAGTCAAAGCTAGTACAATATCTCTGCTGAAAAACCAGGTCAAGCTATGATTTAAAAAAAAAAAATTATACGAAAGACACTGCAGCTAGTTTTTAGTATAAAAATCGATAGGTATTAAAAAGAATTTATAAAAGTTTCTTAAAAAAAAAAAAAATACGTACATTAAATAGAGAAGAAATTTGAATTGTTATAATGGTCTGTGCTAAGGAAAGATTATAATAATTCGGCCAAAAAATAATATATTAAAACAGGTACCAAATTTTTGCCAGGAAATAAAAGAAATGAAATTTTTCGAAAAACTCAACCAAAGATACAGATTGATGAGGAATACGTCATATTATAATACAATCAAGAAGAGAAAAAACAGATAAAACTTCAAAATACAAAGAATAAAGTTTTTTATTTATTTTTTCTCTAAGGAAAAGAACGCTGCTCACTCGTATTTAATTTTTGCCCAAGTAATACTCACTATCTTCCTCTTTCGAGTTCATTTTGGTTAAAAAGCTCATATACGGCGAATTTCTGCTGTAACTCTGACTTGGTGAACCAGTTAGCAAACGAGTATTGGTAAGGCTGGCACGATGGTGTAACTGGGCTGGTAACGATTCGATACTTTCCGCATCCATTAATCTGGCTAAAATTGAAGAAAAAAAAATTCAAAGACTTTATTGGTACAGTATGCAAATGACGAACTTGAAACACGCTAAGAAAAAAATCAAGACTTGAAAAAATCACTTTATCCAACCTAAAGAAAAATTTTCATACTTACAATTGGTAAGAAAAATTTTGATTGTTTTTTTTTACTTTTATAAGAAGAAAGTTCAAACTGATGAATTAAAAAGGGGTAAAGCATGATTTACAATGGGCGAAAATTTGCGATTGTCTTTTGCCTTTTTTTCTTTTAATCGACCAACCATTAAGAAACAATTAAATTTTTTGATTACTTTTTCTTCGTTCAGATTGGTTGATCAATAAAAGCTATAGACAAAAATAAAAGCGATTTCTCAATATAAACCAAACTCCAAGAAGAGGGGTTTTTGGCAAAAGGTATGAATATTTCAAAACAATATCGAAGTATTCCACAATGAAGAACCAACCCACTTCTGTTCCCCACGGCCATAAGTTCCCGATTTATTCAAACACAACTGAAATGCTACTACTCTGAAAGGTGTAAATAATCCACCGACCATGTTCTACATTAAAAATTACAAATACGTACAGACTGCACTGGATCTTGTGGGTAATGAAGCGGTATAAGGAGATCCATGTCTGAACCACGAATTCTGATTTGACATTAGTTGCAAATCGGTGTAAGTGGAATCGGACAGTGAACCGGGTAACGAATCTCGATCAACGGATTTATGCGTATTTTGCGTTCGGACTGGCGATTTTGTGACACCATCAGAACCGGACATAATACGTTCACGAACACTCTGTGATAGTTGACTGGCAGCAGATGAACTCAGCGAATATGATTTCATGTCCGTCTGAGTGCCTCCAGAAACTTTCACCTGAGAATATGGAATTTTCGATAAACTTGAAAATTTTCACGAATTATCAATAAGCTCGCATTCGAAATAAGAAAAACATAATTCTCGTAATGGATTAGGATTACGTCATTTTGTTTCGAAAAGTTCATTCACAAAAGTTTTTCAATCCATTATTAATCGAAAAATTTTCAGGAATCAGTCACTGAAATTTGAGCAAAGACAGTTCGCAGAACAGTAACTCATAAAAATGAACGTGCTTAACACAAAATGTGGCTCGGTATAAACAAAAAAATCTAACTTCAGACAATTTACGGCACCAAAAGCTGAAGAATTTATTTGAAAACGCAATATTGAAAAAAAAAAAAAAACAGCCTAAACAAAGTAAATATTTGAAAAATGGCAAATTAAAAAACCAAAACCATAGTCTTCCACGTTTACAGAATTAAAACAACGGAAAATTTTTCAAGGAAATTGACGTTCATGCAATTTTGGCAAGCCGACAATATTATATTATAAATAAAAATTCCGTCACAGCTTTCAATTTATGATTAATACGCATTTGCGAATCAACTTCATTAAATAATATTATAAATTATAATGATGTGCGACCCGTGAGAGTAAGCAGCGAATAAATAATTTTTATAAAAAAAGAATTGCCATCCTTCAATAAAATAAATTCTTCTACACCATAACAATGATAACGTTCACCACTTTTCCAAAGAAAAATCATCATTTACACAGGAGCTGTTAGCTCTCATTAACAGTTACTACCACTTTTTACGTTGCTGTACTCTAGCCACAAAACCGGAAGTGAAAATAAAGCTAATTACGTACTTTGGTTCGTGGTACAGCAGACACTTGGGCTGTTCGTGATTCTTTGCCGTTAGCATTGGTCGGTCGTTTCACATAACCGAAGCTCGTTGGAACTCCTCGAACTTTACTCTTGCCATCGGTACGTGACTTACGGTCGCCATTGCAATGGTCCATATCAACTTGCAATTCTTCACGCGAGCCTGCAAAAGACGGTTGATAATATTACTTTACCTACTGGAACAAAAAGAATTTTTTTTTCTTCTCCAAAATATTAAAAACCGAGTTTTTACTCGATGTTGACGAGGTTCTTCGTTTGTCCATTTTATTGCGCAGTAAACTGCCAGTGTTCGAGCTACAAGGGCCAACACTGGGGCTGCGCTTTTCTCTGATGCGTACGTTTTCGGAGACATGATCGTTTCTACTTCTTAGATGATCGTTGCTGGTTGAAGAGGCATTTTGTAAGTTCACCGAGTTCACGTTCGCTTCGGTGTACTTTTTCCATTGTAAATTACTATTTGTGGTAGTCCGGCTACAAAAATAAATTTCAAAAAATATCTAATGAAAATTTGTAGCAATGAAGAGTAACCAAGCAAGGCCGACTAATTCAACCTGGGAGGAGGGAGGAATGAAGATGAATTATTTACTAACAGAGTAAGTAAACCATAAATATGATAATTCGGAGTTTAGAATGAAAAAAGGAAATGACAAGAAGAAAAAAATTCTCCATCTCCTAACCAAACATAAATTCGTGCACTTTTAGTCGAGAAACTGTTTTCTTTTTTCAACTTGGAGAAGATAGGAAGGGATCACTTTAATGAGCACATCAAACTTTTATGATTTGAGTGAACATTTCATTAAAAAAAAATTTTTACCTGAACGAACTGTTATCAGTTTGTTGACCGCTGTCGGATTTTTTAATGTTTGACCTGGCTCCTACGACACGATAAACGACTGGTGTGGGTTCTGGTGGACTACTGCGCGAAGGAGACGATCCAAAGGAAGTGCTGTAGCTGCCCGCATGGGTGGGCGTTGGTTCTGGGGGACTGGTGGGGCCGTCATCGGGCCCCAGCCCCCTACCATTCAATTTATTACCAAACTAGAAGAATAAAATATATATTAATACTGACAATTTTTAAACCTGCGCAGGGCTTCATCAACTTATGATCTAATATTTTTCTTATTACGGAATTTTATATTTAATTTTTTCTAAAAACTTTTAAATTTGAATCTTCTTTGAACAGAACATAGTAAAAATAGAGAATAATTATAAGAGCAAAAGGGACTAAATATTAATAAACTATATTCGTACTTTATGTAATGGACTACCAGACGAGAGAGCAGTTAACACATCCGTAGTTTGAACACGATCAGCCAAAATTCTGAAAAAATTATAAACAAAATACAAACGATTAATTGAATACGGAAATATACTTTATATTTGACTCTATACATGACGGCCGGTGAAGAAACTTGAAACATTTTTGCATTAACTAATCGAGTAACGTATGTTGCAGCAATTTACTCACTGTTTAATATGCGAAGAATTTGATAGGGAAGACAGGTTATCAGATTTCTCTTCTGAATCGTTTTTTCTGGCAGTTTTACCAAGTCTGTAACAAGCGTAGCATATATTTTACTTCTCGAGTGCATCGCCGTTAATAAGATACAGCACAAAATGGAGCAATTTTTTGAATTTCAATTCTAATTAATTAATTTTTCACGGAGATGAGCAGCTGTTGTTGCGTAACATGAATTCTTTTTAGTAGGTTTTTTAATAATATTTTCATTTGAAGAATATTGTACTGTCATAAACATTTTCTCAAACGAAAATCTAGTATTATTGCATAAATCAGCCAGCTCCATCAGCAGAAAAATTATACTCAGGGTTGAGTAGCAAATGTCTCAGAGGGTCTAACAAAAATATATTATGCTGAATCAAAAAATACTTCGTCAGGAATAATTAGGGTAAGTCTTATTTGATGAGAAATACCTTTCACGTGAATAACGTATGAGTACTATAAAGAAATTCAAGTCGCGAAATTCTTGTGCTTGCTGAATTGAATCCAAAATACTTCGTGTAGTGCCACAAGAAATCTCCCATGCGTTGAATTTCAATAAAAATATAGTTTCAATATAATTTCACACAATAACAAGACATGTCAAAAATTCCATCATAAGTTGACGGAAGAATTTGATTTTACAAAAATTAATATAAGTAATTTTAATAAACCAAAATAATTGATATGTTGGATTTAGTAAGCGATTCCCATTCCCATCACACTCACACTTACACGTACAACACTTTTGAGATAAAAAGAACTCAAATAGACTAACTTGCATGATTCAAGGTCTCTCAAGGTTTGGCTACTGAACGCGGAAAAGGATCCCACCCTTCCTCACACTCCAGCAAATACGTACCGGTTTCGCAGGAGAAAACTGTCTGCCACTCACTCAATAATACGATGAGAGAAATACGAACACGTTACAACAAATCTCTGGTATCACTTAAAACACTAAAAATTAAACTGCCAAAGGCATAAAAATGTAAGTATTTTTTCTGGCTTCGTCTAATTCGAGCAAAAGCTATAGAAGCCGCACACGCCGAGCACCGCACACCGAATATACACGAAGAGACACTTTTTCGCACAAAGGATACTCCTCAAAGTGCTGCACCGTTTCGAAGGAGAAAAGTCAGCTTTAACTACTGTCGACGATTGCCATTTGCCATACTACTTTACTCACTCGCTCTCTCTCACTTTCTCCCTCACTATCTCTCTCTCGCTCGCTCTCAAGGAAACAATAACCGACGAGGAGGGAGGAAAGGCGAAGTACGTGCACGCAGTGCAGAAGAGACAGAGAGGTGACACGAGATAGAGCGAGGGTGATGGGTGGCGAGGAGATTTTGTAACCGCACGTACGAGGAGCGAAGGGTGGCGAATGAATACGACGAAGGGTGCAGAATCGATGTAAAAAGGCGCACAAGGACGCATGTCCGACGCAGCCCCTCAACCGAACCTACGATTACAAAATAACCCTTTTCGAAAATTTACTCTTATCCGCACACCTGGCTGGGCGAGAGAGTTTATTAAACGTATCCGTATGACGCATGATATGCACGTGCGCCTCCCTCAAACACGTACTCCTTCTACCGGGTTAGGAATTCACCAATTTAGTCGAATTAATTAGAATACGGTACACCTAATTACCACTGTATAAGCGTAAACACCTCGCTCTCGCCGACTTTCGCACATTCGAATTTCGCGGATATATTCGCGCGACGGAGGCGCTAAATTTTGGGCTAAAAGAATTAAAACGAAAATTAATTTAAGAGGTAAAAACACCGCTACTAATTGAAAACGTCGGTTAGCGCTGACGTAAATTCTAATTTAACAAACTACACCTTCCTCGCTTCTATAATATAATATCTACTTCGTAATTATTCAATTCCATACACACCTTGGCAAAAAGCATTTCCGTATTTCCTCTGTCTTCCCAATTGATTAAATTTAGCGTCGCCGAAAATAGTTGTCTGACGAATGACAGCAAAATTGATGCCATCCAGTAGCAGGGATAAATGGGGGTATCAACTCGAAAATTTTTCCGTCAGGGTAATTGGCAAGAGAAAATTATAGGTCCTCGTGTTCGTCGAGCACAAAATTAATTTCACGAAGGCCGAAGTTCTTTGAGAAATACGAGTAGAAAAGACCACATTATGAAACCAAGTTCCACAAACGAAGAAAATCAGCTCAAAATTAAGCCTTTAAGGCGGGTTGCAAAATATTGGCTTGAGTGGCTTCAGACTTCAACCAGGTCAAACTTAAATTATTAAAATTTATTTTTGTATTGAACTTGATTCAATTTTGCACCCCACTCAAGCCATGACAGTGTAAACGCGCCCCCTGAGTAACCGCAATTTATTTTTCCATCTACTATATTCCTTATCTCAAGTATTGCTATAGCAATTTACTAATCGAGTATACTGCAAGTTCGCACTGATAAAATAAATATTCCATAATTATCATCTTATCTCTATGATACAACAGGAATCGAGTTACGAGCTAGAAGACCTTCCTATCATTCAGGGAGCAATTCCTTCGGACCAGCTAAATTCCCAAAATAGAGATAAGGTCCTAAGAGTTTAGTCAAGCTTGAGGGTTCGTTGAGGTAGAAATACTGATCAAACGTTCAACGTGTACAATGCAACTGTATTTTAGCACCCCCGTGTTTTTTAGCCTCCTTGCAAAACACGCGATACAAATAAATTCATCTGTTTCATCAATAAATTCACTAATCTGAGGCTTCGAAAAGAAGCCAAGACTTCGGTTTTTGACGAAATATTTCAATAACGTATTCAATTACATCATCGCGTAAAAAACTATATACCGCAAGAAGTCTTACTTTTTCACTAGCTTCCACGAATTTATCATAAAAATTTGGGCATCCTAAGCTAATTATTCATTCATAATAAAAAATGAAATACGAGTAGTAATGGTTTTCTTTCAAGCAGATAGGAATATTGAATAAGAAGAATCCAAATACAAGTAAACCATTGAATCAACTTGTAATTTCAACCAGGAATCTTTAACAAAACTATTGCTACTATTTGAATAACATTTAAATAAAGAAAAATCTGTACCTTTCTCATCTCTCTTCCAGGGTATTTTCCCAAATATGAACAAAAGATGAATAAGGAAAAAATAATATTCCTGGTACAAGTAACAATTATTTAGAAGACTGCTAGGAAGAGATAAAAAAGGATTGAAGAATATTGATTTTGTATCAGTGTCCACACAGAAGTAATTTTGCTAAAAGATGTAATAAAGTTGATTGGAGATCTGGGTTCAATAATAAATTCAAGTACCAACGTGGTTCTCAATTCAGGCCTTATGCAAGATTCAACTCATTGATTTTACAATTGTAATTTTGGCTCTCGCATTAAATTATGACACGATGCGAAAAATAGCAAATTGTGAACCAAAAATACGATTACCAAAAAAAAAAAAAAGCTAGCATAACAAAGCATCGCAAATATTTCAGTAATATTAAGGTAACGCTTTTGCAGACCATCGTTTATTTGACTGGTCGTTAATCATTCATTACGTGACTCGTATAACTTGAAATCTCGAATCACTCATCCAATTAGAACAACACGCACTTTAAATAACCCCAAGTTCCTAAGACAAACTTTAATGACTCATATTTAGCCTCTGTTTTATACATTCGTCTGATACGAATCATCAACAGCCCACACTTTTTTTCTGCCTTTTATTCAGTCAATTTGACTGTCATCTTTCCTTATTAAATGCAATGCTCGGCAACTAAATACTAGCTACGATAAAAAATTATCTTGGCTTTTCTTTTCTCAAGTTATAAGTTAATGTGGTACAAAAAATATCTTACCTTAATTCTAAATTATGGGAATATCGTTCGTAGAATTGAGCTCCTCCCTCTGACATATAGCCATTATCAACATCGCCATAGAATTTTGAAATATTCGAACAATTAGCTTGCAGGACGTCTCCATCAGACACATAACCTAAGGAAATGATAAAATAAATATAGTCGAAAAGAGGAAGAGTGTTGCGTACCAGCCTTGTAGGATGATAAAATAAATATAGTCGAAAAGAGGAAGAGTGTTGCGTACCAGCCTTGTAGGATAAAAAAATCTTTTGCATTAGTTTTTCTCGAAAATTATTCACCAGGACATACAACTTTTTTTTTTTTTTTCAAAGGAACAAAAGGATTTGAAATCAATTTTTAAATGATACCATCAGTGGGGACATAACAAGTTGGTTGGCGAAGGTACAAATTAGATGACTAAATACATTGATCGACTTAAGATCTGGTTGAAAGTGAAATCAAAAAGAAAAATCTTTTTCACTCACTTTATAACTTTTTTTTTTTTTTTATTCGAAAACAGATTTTCCTACCTTTATTTGAACTTTGAAATTATATTTTTCTATATTTTTATAATATTAATTCTCATTTACCTCAATATGAATGGATTTGAAAAAAAAAAATACTGGGCCTAGAGTAGTTTGCTAAGTTGAATCGAGAGGAAAATTGAATCCGTGACAGAGCTCTCAAAGGGTGGATTTTAGGAACTGGATTCTATTTCAATTAAAAAAGATTAACTAACTTGAACCGAACAGCTGGAATCTACCAAGAGAGGGAATACATTTTTTTTTTCTCTCTCCTTAACTTGGATATTATATATTTTAGATGAGTATCAACTCGGAGTTATTTACAACGTAAAAAAGGACAAAGGAAAAACTAGAAGACCAGAATGGTGTACGGGTATTCAATTCTTAAAAGAGAGCAATCAGAGACGTTTCAGAAAATTGAGTAACAGACGATTCAGAAAAAAAAATTTCGTTAAATACAGAAAAAAAAAAATTTGCAAGGTTTTTTTTACAGATTAGCACACACTATATCAATCAATCATATTGATGATTAATGATGAACCACGTTGGCTAAAATTATTTTTAACCAACTATGAGCAATGATTATGACTGATTAATCAAAATTATGAATAATAATCTCATTTTTTAATTTTTCGTATTTTAACTTATCTTGAACTATACAGGCCGAAAGAGTGTTTGAATTCAAGTTATAGAAGTAACCATTCTGAAGAAAATTTCGAGTTATAGAGGTTTCTATTTCGACTTATCGAAGTATTTTTTTAGTGAAAGCTTATGAGAATGCACTCGGAAACAGAAAAATCTTATATTTACAAACGTTTTCAATTTATCCAAGTTTAAGTTATTGAGGTTCGACTGGATATCGAAAGGCCAACTATACTAGGAATAATTTTTTGGGAAGTATTATGCAATTAATTGAGAAATAAAATGCAGTACCTATCCAACAAAAAATACGGAAGGGTCTACAATATTGAAAATAAACCTGAAAAGATGAAGCCACAAGAGGGTTTCAGTAACTGACCCAGCTGTTTGTCGTGTAAGTAAAGTATAAAAGGGGAGACTAGCTAAGCTAACCGACAAACCGACACAACCTACCTGAAGTAATTTCGAAATCTTCATTTTCATCCACTTTCTTCATATCAAATCGCGACAAATGATATTGTTGCGGTTGACAATTCAAGAGTCGCTGACCTACGTTTAAGGAAAAAAATCTCATATATTTAATTTTACACAGATTTAATAAACTGGTAACGATAAAAATACTCACTCGTATAAACGGATGAAGAATTAATCCGCCGAGGGAAGATAATCCCACGTTTATAGCCCCTTAAAATCGGTTCCATCGGCTTCACATTGACTGCGGCAGACTCGTCTTCGTCACCCAATGACGACTGTTTCGAATGGTTCGAACTATTATCCTGCATAAATTTTTTTTTTAAATCACTTTAATAAGACTCTGACATGCGATAATTTTAAATAAAATATACAAAAATATTGACAAATAAAAATTGTGTTTCTAATAATTTCTGTAATTACTGAAGAGACGGCGGCATCTTTTTCTCGATTACCAGTACAACGATAAGCAGAACGATTGTCAATAATTTTTATTTGGTTAAGAAGGCTATACTTAGTTTTCCGATAAAATTTTCAATTTTAATGAAAATACACTTTAGTAGACGTCGTAATACGAATTCTGTGATTTATTAATTCGAAAATAGTGAAAATACGCGACTGAGAAAATTTCACAAGCTAATTGAATGGTACCGAGAAAAAGCCGAATGCAATGTCATATGCAAGTCTAAACTCGTTCTCGATACGATCTAACTGCACTGTAATTTAGACCTTCGGTACTGAAAAAGCTGAAAAATTATTCCACACATTAAGTTAGAAATTTTCCAGAACCGAATTAAATGTAATAATATTTTCGACACACAATTGCTCGCACATAGCGATAGAAATCTGCAAAAACAATGCGAGTCTCGATAATACGTTTACTCGAATAAAAAAGTAATCGAAAAAATTCAAAACATACTAACATGTTTTTCGGCGATTTCTTGTTTCACTTTTTTTTTCGGAAGATCGTTGATGGTGGACACGAGTTTCTCTTCGATTTCTGGTCTCATTATCGGCATAGGAGCGACACTATTTGTAGGTTTTGCGGTTCCTTTCACTGCAGCAGTTGGTTTGGGAATACCACTGCTGCTTAATCGACATGATTCATTCATGGTTGATTTGTTATCTTCTTTTGCGGCAGTGTTTAGAGAATCCTGAAATCAAATGAAAAGGCGAAATAAAAAAAACGTTAATAAGAACTGATAAGGCCGAGCCTACTGTAAAAACTACTTTCATGGAGCAATTTTTAGTTCTAAAGTTTATACTCAATTTCTGGCCAGATTTTTCAATCATTTGAATTTTGGTCAAAAAATATAATCGAGCAAATATACATCATGCGAATTTTTTAAATCAACATGCATTCATAACAGTAATGTAATTATCGTAACTCGTAGAGGATAATGGTGAGTAAAAAATGACACGTAACGTTTTTCCATTAAAGGTAACATTTGCAAACAACAATAATATTACCTACGAGAAAATTCTGATTTATTTGGGTGTAATTTTTCACACGCGCTATCTCTTATGAATTTGTTTTTTTTTTTAATTGTCTTCGAAACCACTGACAATTTAGATGTTGTCCAATTTTTTTTAACGAAAGTATGTAATTGATTTTTCTCACTTAAAAAATATCACTTTATCACTTTTAAAGGGTTAATTCGACTCTCGTGTTGAAAAGAAATCTGTTAACCCACAAAAAAAAAAAAAAAAAAAAACGATTTTTCACAGGATTAGGAAAACAGTAATGCAAATAAAAAAGTTCAATTTCATTTACACAATACACAAGTATGGTTCTCGTAGAACTCGATTAATAAAACAGTGTAGACATCATATACATAGATTTCGCAGTAAAAATTACCCGATGAAATTGAAACCGAAGTTTTGAAAAAATCTTTTTAAAACGTAAAAAAAACTACACATAAATAATGGCACAACGCTGAATAAATGTAGATTTTATTACGACTAGGCTGTATGTTATCAATTTCAGTAAATGGCGAAAATATTCATCACGCTGATAATAGAGAAAGCAACTTCCAAAAAAAAAAAAAAAAGGAGTGGCTTACTTCTGTCTACTACAACGAAAATTCTAAATTACCAAATACACTTCAATATTGAACGATCGTGTTTTTGTCAGGAAAAATTTCGATTTTCTAATTACGCACTACCTAAGAAAAAAAAAGTTGGAAACTTCAACTCGTCCACAGATCACGAGAGAAAAGGTTAGTGATGAAGGGTCACTAATCTGTTTTATTTCTCGAAATATAAACTGGTTACCTTATTTTAATCTTATCTCATTAATAAACCTACCATTAAGCCAATTCTTTTAGGTTGAAGTATTTAGACACACAAGATTAGTGATAAACATATATCGCCAATGTAAATCAAATTTCGGAGTCAAACAGAAGCAAGTATAAAATGGCATCTAGGAGCAACGCCCATTTTATCTCCCAATTTGGATTCAATTTAGGAAAAAAGTCATAGAACTCATTTTATAAATCTGAGAAAGCATAAATATAAAGTACTGGTGTGAAAAATGAAAGCGTGTCAGAAAACAAATTTTCATCATTTTTCAAAATAATAGATTACCTTTAATAATCTCGAAGAAGTTGAAATTACTGAGTGGAAAAAAAATGTTAAGAACCGAGTTTTCTGTTTGCTTTTCAGACATCTCTTATATTGAAAATTAAAATTAAATCAATACCAAATATACCATCAAGAATAAAAATACAGCGAGAAGTACTCGGTATATTTTTAATAATTAGCAAGAAATGGAGAAAAGCAATGTTTTATAATCCTAGTTTGTTACACGTTGTAGGTAACACCTGCTGTTTTTGTCAACACGAATGATCGTTTGACTTGAAATCCAAGTCAACAAAATATACAATATTACCCCAAGGAATAATGCACAAAACAAGACTTTTTTCCCAATTATAAAAAATGGACAGTAGCACCTTTTCGCTTCAAGAGTGTAGTTCTGAGGACATTAAAGAATACATTTGCACGTCAACTTCTTAGAGACTCAGTTTTGTATCAATTTAATATTACAGAAGGATGCTTACGGGGATGCCTTTAGGTACAATTATTTTGAGGCAGTAATAATATTTTCATTCCAAGCGAGCAGAGTACTAGTACTTTTGAATTCGATTAAATTCGAAAACTCGAATAAAATCAAAATTCTCGTACGTTCGGACACCGAACAAATGCAGGCAACAATGCACGATGTTTTTCTCAATTATTGTTTTCTCATAGTACCCTAATAAATTTTTCAGTCTGTCAGAATTTATCAAGATTAATTCATAGACTAAAATGAAACTTCCACGAACATTTCAATTTTAAATGGTTCAAATAAATAACCTGAATAACGGTTGAAGTTTTCTCGTCGATTGCTTTGCTGGGCAGTTTAATTGTTCTGATCTCTATTGGTTTAACAGTAACTTTTTTCTTCAACACGGGTTTCACCTCGTTGGTGGTGAATGCAAAACCGTTTTCTTTTGGTTCACTGCAACAAGACACATACAAATTTTAACAAAAACTAAATTTGAGTTACATGAATCGAGAGTTTTGAGACAACCGATTGAAATCTATACCAGTTTAAACAAATTTCGAGCTGGATAAAACTGTATACTTGTGTATTTACGGGTGTATGGGAATCCATAAATCAATAAATGGTACGAAATATTACATAATTCAAGAAATAAGCTGTAAGTAACCAATTGTAACGAAATGCTGATTTCTCTCCAATAGGAAAAAGAAAAGAACGACACCTTTGTTGAAAGAAAAAGAAAAACAACGGAAATATTCAACTTTTTTAAATGTAATATTACTTGAAAAATGTATCCGCTAATACTACAAATAAACAGAGCAGTGAAACGATACCTGAATATTTTCTAAAATTTTGCATATTTGACCAACCAATTCCGAAGCAGTCATAAAACAACAATAAAGTAAGTGAAGATAGATATTTATATCTTTCTCAAACAGTCTCTTGGTGCTATTTGAAAAAAATATGATTTTTAATAAAATTTACCTTTCAACATTTCCTTCTTCTTTTTTTCTTGAATTCTTTGATCGTTTAGATCAGAGCATGACGTACTTCAACACTTACTACCATAGCAAAAATAAATAAAAACAAACAAAAACATTGGTCCCAATGACAGCTGTTTAGTACATTTTTTTCCTCGTTTTTTTTCTTAAACGGAAAAAGTCTGATTATTAAAATAATATTGTTTTTCAATCTCGAACTCGGCGGATTGGTAGTTTCAACGAATTTTCATTTATAAGTATTCACTCACTTGACAGATTTGGTAACATCGTTACAAATACTATTCGACGAATCGCTGCTTCTCTCTGAACGTGTAGAACTAACACCACTCGAACTAGACGTACGTTTAGCACTGTTCACGCTCGTGTTACTGGAAATGACGACTGTAATGGAGTTAATAAAAAAAATCGAATTAATTGGCCGGTTAACCACAACGAATCTGGTTACATTTCGTTATTATACAAATATACAGAGACGACCACAACACGTCAGTAAAATTAAGAGAAAACCGTTCTACTTATTATGCGGTTCTACAACGTCATCAGTCATCGTCTTCGCTGTTCTTATCACACATAATTATTTATACGAACGATATATTTACAGATAAACTTACTCGATTTATTCTTTTCTTTAGAATTGTTATTGCCACTAGTTCCTTTAACCTTTTCTACGACGGAGCTTCTAGCTGGTACTGTGGATGCTGCGAATAAATTGTTTGCTGGTGGGATCTTATTACAACTTCGAATGCTGTAAACAAAAAAGATGACGAATAAAAATTAGAAAATTATGAGCACCGATTGATTTCGATTCGAAAAAGCACCATATCGGACGTCCATACTTGAAAGATACTACTCAAAAATCTAGGGAAAAAGCGATTAACGGAGAAACATAGGTTACTTCGAAGTTTCTTTGATTACAAAAACAATTCTTAGAAGGGTTTTTTAGTTATAAGTGACAATATTATACAATTAATTTGAAAACATGACCAGAAATGAAAAATATTCCGCGGTATTTTTCAAATTTTCACAATTCAACACTGGGAGTCTATTTCTTAGAAACAAGATATCAGATCAGAATCAAAATTGATATTCTAAAAATCAGTTCACGAATACGATATTGTTTGACCACTTGTACAGATCGTTTTTGACTGCAATAGCCATTCTTATTTACATCTGCAAAATTCGTGAAAAGCCTCCAACATACCGTTTCACATTCACACAACTATACGAGCATCCTTACTACTCTCATTACGAGATTACTACGACGTAAAACGTAAAAAATGTATCAAAAATTTAGATCGTTGCTTATTCGAGAAGAGTGGAGGTATAAATTAGCACCAGATGACATGTGCGTTTTATAAATAAAAAACAAAAACTTGACAATACAAAACATGCGTACATATGTTCGACGTTTTCTCTCCACCTCTCTGGCTCGGTTCATATAGTTTTACAAATTTGTATGGTTATTTTACCTCATTAATTGTTTCTCGTTGAGAGAAGATCTGGCTGAATTCAGTCCGGATTTTGGTGTCGGTATAAACGAATGCGACGGACTCGCCGAACGTGAACTGTTTGCCGATGACGAACATTTTAAGGAATTTAAACCTGAAAGAATCAAAACGGAAATCATCGCATTATCTAGGTGGTACCGTTGGTGGCATACGCAAGACAGAAATATTTTAGAGTAAAAAATAATAAAAAAAGAAGTAAACAGAAATAAACGCTTGTATGGGTAGTAAGACGGCTGAAAACTTAAACGATTATTTAATTACCAGCACACAGTTATTGGAAGAGATACAGGTTCACGTGAAGAATACACCGACACTTATCTTATCGACAGAGGATGACAAATACGAAAACCCAAAATAAATAAAGAATTAAAAAATGACACAACTGACAAGAAAGAAAGAAAAATAACAGACGAACATGAATAAATTTATGGTAGACAACGCGTTTTGGATCAAAGAAGAAAGAACTAATAATATAAATCGGCTTTATCTTTTCAGACTGCCACACGGATTGACAGATGATGAGCACCGACACCGAGTATTGAGCAGAAAATAGGACTCCTCAAGTTTGGTTGCTGTCGTAGCTCGTAGTCGTCTTGGTAGTCGTACTGTAGCATAGTGATAACAACTACAAACGCAGAATGTACAAGTCTACGCAAGGACGTGGCCGATGACTCATTGTTTACGTTTCTTTTTTTTTTTTTTTTTTTTATAGTATGTTCCAGATAGGGGTGCAGCAGTTAGTTCCTCGTTTAGTCGTTTTCCACAGGTTTATTTAATGCACTTTTACACTTCGTGTTGATGTATTCCGAAAAGGGTATTACACTTCTTGGGCTCCAGCATAGCACTGCTACTCTTCGTACAGCACGTAGCTAAAGCAAGCTGCAATGTCGTTCCCTTTTCTTTCAACAAACTATTTTTTTCATCGTCTTCCCCGATCTATCTGGGCTGAGGTGAAGGAGGAAAAGTTAGTGAGGGGATAGATCTTTTCTTTTTTAAATTGACCCCTTACCTCTACAACAACTAGATCACCGAAAACCAAAGTCAGTTATCATTGTAATAAATTAACAATAATAATGCAACAAGTAGGAACTAAAAATAATAAAAAACCCTGTTAATGAATGGGAAAAATTAATAAATTACTTCAATTTAATTTTGAAAAGTATGTGTAGTAACCCTCCTCCCTATGGTGACAATTGTTCTACATCTCCTTCATTTCAAGTTTCGTGAAAACAATTTATTTCCACTCACTAATTAATAATTTAATTCGTGTGAGAAATTGAAGAAATGCTCTTATGAGAACTTTGGCTTAAAACTCACTTCAGGGAGTCAACCAAAAGAGTTTACCTGCCAAAAAAATAAGAAAAAAATCAACCTCTTAATGATGAAGGTAGTTTTTTATTTTTGTGAAAGGATTTGGTTTTGCAATTGTCTTTAAATGAAAAACCATCAATTGAAAGACAATTTTTTTTTTTCATGACAATTTTAATGACGTATTTTTGAGAGGGAAATCAGGGAATTTGTTTTAGAATTTTTTTTAGATGAAAAATCATGATTTTTGTGAGCATTTATGACTTTTTATTTATGACTGTCGGAACACCCTACAAAATAGGATATGTTGTCAACAGAATAGACAAAATTTGGTATTTTTATTCATTTAATAAAATACACTCGCGCAATCATCGACAAAAGATCTCTTTTATATCTAACTAATGTTATATTATTCGAGTAGGTATAAGCAATAAAATAATTTTGAAATATTGGTATTATTAGAATTTCTAGGCTATAAATGAAGACTGTCATACCTCAAACGCTAACTTCATTCATAAGAGCACTTTTAATAGCACTTATGCTTTCAAAAAATCTAACAAGAAAAACTGACTACCTGATTAGTTTCAGGAAAAACAAACCATCTAAGTAATACATTACATACCTGGTACTGCAGCTCTACTGGGTCGATGGGTCATAGGAGTTGGTATACTGGTTCCTGAACCAGATCCAGATTGCTGCTGGTAGTATGGAGATGGTAACCTATAAGCACAACGTGAAATTATAAACATGAGAATCGAATAAAAATTCGAAACGAATAATACCGCAAAATTTCGAATATATTAAGCTGAAATTTTCATTATCAAATCATGTACAAATTTCTTGGGGATTATTCTAGTTTCTCCTTTTTCCAAAATCTACGTTACCTGTGAGATGCCAAAAATGGCGAAGTTGGTAAACTCGTACAATTTCTTTTATGCTTTTCCGAACCATTTGTATTACCCATTTCGTGTACATTAATTTTATAAAAGTACTACGAACGAAAGAATACAAGTAACCAAACACCGATCACCTTTACTGGCTAATGCAGTTTAATGAGAAAACGCTGCAATATACACACAGGTTTCCACCCCATCGGAGAAGAAAAAAAAAAACATCACCCTCTTATCGTAGAAAAATGGAGACTGCTGCGTTTCAACGATAACGAAAAAAAGAAATCAAACA
The DNA here is from genome assembly GCA_038050395.1 of Parthenolecanium corni. NCBI lineage: Eukaryota > Metazoa > Arthropoda > Insecta > Hemiptera > Coccidae > Parthenolecanium > Parthenolecanium corni. The sequence goes on from JBBCAQ010000002.1 coordinate 4,890,456, forward strand.
ATAACAAGGCAGATGGGGTTGAGCAGAGACTAGGCTTCTTTGTACGAGTATTACTACTAGTTCCACAACATTCATACACTATGTACGGTATAACCCCATAAGTAACTATTATATAAGCTTCTCCCAAGACGATGAATAGTTTTATAGACGTGTTAAATGAGATGTCTATGTTCACTTACGTTTGATTTTCGGGTCGATAACCTAAACCCAACACCCTTGCCCCTCCTCAAATTAAAAAATTAAATATTTATCAAAACGAATCGCCGGTTCGACCTCAGTTGTTGATCTTACAGTCGTTTATCAAATTCACCAAACAATAATGTGTACGTATGTGTTCTGGAAAACTGAGAAGTATATAGTTTGTATAATAAGCCAACTGAAATTAGAACACTGGAAGAATGTTAATAGAACTTTTTTATGCGGGTGGCACAATTAACAGGGCTCGTGTACTCGAAAATTCGAGTACAAAATGTGGAGAGACTAAGAAGAACGTTAAAGACACGCAAATTTCGCTCTCTTGCCTCGCCTGAAAATAGATTTACTTATATTATGTGAAAATCCATGATTCATTTACTCATTTCTCTACATGAACAGTGATACGCAAGAACGGGCTAAGTTCAATTTTTTCAAAAACTGAATTCTTCTAATGTTCATTGGTATACACCAAGCCGTTGAGGTCCTACATAAGAAAGCTATGTGCCATAAGTGTTTTTTTTTTTTGCTCTCCTGCAAAATTTGAAAAAGTGAACGTATCCCCTTCTGGCGTATCACAGTACAAATGCAAGTTACTAATTTTTATTTCATTTCAAATCGGGAAAATAATTTTTATACGAAAACAATTTGCTTTTGATTTTCCAAGATTTTAAGTTTTTACGTATTAGCATTAGCAAAATTGTAATATTTGATTTTCAATCTTTTTGCAACATGGTATCTAGTTTGTTGCATGAGAACCTGACCTTTGAAGGCAGAGTTTCATCAATTCAACGTCCAACTATATTTTCATCTGTTTTATTTTCTCCATTTTGTCATTCATTCTCACCTTTTTGAAATTCCCCTCTTTTTTTTTGTAACAGGCTACTTTTTTCATCATTGTTTACCAACTTTTTGCCAATCAATTTTTTCTTTCGTTTGGTACCTTTTGGTTTTATTTAGGTACTTTTTTATTCTTTTTCCCTGCCAACTTTTCTTGACCTCTATTTACTCTTTTATCCAACCTTTTTCCTTTTTCCTCCTTACCTACATCACTATTTGAAACTTTTTTTTACTGTAATATTTCGGTGTATGACGACAAAATGTCTGAAACGGTTGGGTCCGTGCAACGAATGAATATTTCATCGATGAGACTGTTTTTCTTTCACTCGTCGAGAAGCTACTGCCATATATGAAAGACAGCGAAAACAATAGACTAGCCTACTGTATTTATTTGTACTCGTTGAAATGGTTTCTCGAGACGAAAAGATTTACGACTCACGTTTTAATGCCCGCTAGGTGGAGAAAAAATCTCTAACTCATATAGACTTTTTATTCAGAGTCGATAATATGGATACACGTAAAGGAACCCAAACGAATATAATTCTAAAATGTCGCTTTTAAAGGATGCCACAAATCCCGGTACATGTACACAACAAATTCTCGTCACGATCACCACTTTTTTTTACTCCTTTCGTACCGTTTTTTTCAGCTAATGTTTATATTAACATAATTCTAATGACATTTTCAAGTCACGATTGCTCCTTTTCTCTCCTCCCTCTTTTCACCCGTTTTCTCAATACTTTTTCTATCGATACCAATTTAGATTAGTCCAGTAATGAGATTTTTGGTGCAGATCAGGTAGCAGGAAGAAAAGCAACCCTAGCATGAAGAGACGAATTAGAAAAAAAGCTCATTCAGCAAGGGACAAAAAAGGAGAATAAAACAAAAGCTAACTCTGTCAAATTCTTTGAATGAAGCACAGTTTGGAGGTGAATTCGACTAGTGCGTTTTTATAACAAGTGCAATATTTGCTGAATAAGATAAGCGAGTGACGAGTGAAGCCAAAAAATATTTTAATTTACGAATGCCAGTGAATTGTATTACATTTTTATTTTGCCATTACTGTGTCAAAGTTTGAGCAGCCAGAACTAATCGAATACTCAGCTAGGTCAATGCCCTGTTTGACACGATTGGCATTATACCACCCTGTCGCCTTGTCAATGGTCCTGGCTACGTTACTGAACCTTGTGTGACCACAACACATGTGGAAGCATCAAATTGCAACACTGCATCCGCAATAAAGCGAATACCGGATGCAAAAAATGAGCAGAACGTGTTATTTTTCGGAACGTACCGCATGCATATACGTATTATAATAACTTCGTGAAAAATAAAGCCGAATTTACTCGTAGTTCGCATATTATTCACCTGGACTGCCGCTTCATGTCTTCGGACGGAGGCGCGAGATGGTGGCGTTTGTGGTGAAGCCTCTCGCTGGTAATCGAATCCTGGGCTGCGATCACAGCTTGGGTGGCTTGACGTTGCTTTTGCTGCTGCTTGTACTTGGACAGCGAAAAAAATAACCCCAATATGGTTTTCAGGTTCCCGTCCCTCACATCTTTGGCAGTTATACCGTCTAGGGTAACACCGATTCTCTCTAATAAATTCAGGCAGAGCACGACGTTCTCGACCTGGAACAAAAAGTTCGAATTTCAAGGCTGAGTATAGGTACACCCCATCCAATATGAAAATACCCACAGTTCGATGCAATATGAGTAGGTATTAGGAAATCGAGGACTTTGCAAAAAATAAGTAAAGTGGGACCTGGGGTAAATCGGTGAGCTCATACTCCATAACTCCCCCACTTAAGGTCACTCTTCGAATCAAACAGAGTCCATAATACTGAATAAGTGGATGAAAGTGACAATGGTAGTAGCCATGTTTATGATGAAATTTTCTCCACTGAATTAATCGTGTAAAAATTTAAATTTCAACTCTTCACTGTGATCGTCCTAGTGGAGATGCTCTATTAGACGTGTAATATACTTATATAGATCCTCATAAGGGGATAAAATACTCGTAACTTATTTGTAAATTGAATTTTCACTCAAGAAATACGGATATTACAAGTATAATGCAAATTGTTCCCAATCATGGACCAAATGAAGAAAATTTTGAATTGACCGAGTGAAAAAATGCGACACTCGTCCAGTCACAGTCGTACTTTCACGAAGTTTGGAGGGAGAAAAATTCCGACCACTGACCTCTTTGCGAAGAAGGGAAACTGCGGTGAAAAATTTCGCTGTCCGTCGTTTCGAGCCCATAAATATTGTGTCACTCGCCCACGAGTATCGACCGAACTTTCATTAAAAACGAATAACAGATTCCCACTATGCACACAATATACTCGTATACATACACAAAACACGATTCCTAATTGTCGTCGCACCAAAGTACAGGGTGCCTTCTGTCATTATAGAAGCGTCTTCACTGTCTCCTGGAGCCAGCATGTCCGCACATCGTGGCACCGTAATTTTGCATTGTCTAGGGAGAAGTCGCCCCCCCCCCCCCCTTCAGCTCTCCTCATCATTTCATTAAAGGCATTTTTTCCCTTTCCGCACTCTAGTGACGTTTATAAATCAGCCATCGTTTCCCTTCGAGACCCTCCTCGCCATACACATATTGTACGCGCGCGGTAAAGTAAAAAATTGACGAAAATTCATTCGAGACTCGATTCGCTTCCACACTAATTAAGCAAAACCAGGCAGCGCTATCGTGTCGTCCTTCGATGCAAAAATTGAAGAAAATTATTGCCAAAAGTACATACTTACTTGGATTCGCTGCACATTCAAGGTAATTTTTTAAGACACTATAGCGCAACAAACTTCGCTAGAAAAGTAGGTTTTCCAACACAGCAAGATATACACATAATAGATTTTATAATATTTTGCATTCTTCTTGAGAGAATGAAAAAAAATGTAAATGTACATTTTATTTCAATTCGTTCAGTATTACGTCAGAAATTGTTGACATACAAATGTCAATCTCTCAATAATTATAATTTTAAAATATCAAAAAATTATAAGACACTTCGAAGAAGGATCTACAGCTATATCAAAATTTAAGTAAGCAGTTCACTAATTTTCAACATATTTATAATAATTTTCAATAATATTTTCAACTAAGTTAGGTAATTCTTAATACAGTAATTAATTTATTTTTCATATAAAACTCGAATAATTACTAACCTAAAGTTGAAATGCAGATATTAAAATTTAATATGCAGTTCGCTCTCAGTGTACATAATCATCAATTTTTAAGCTTGACATTGTAATAAACTTGATACGTGCTGTTGTTATTCTGCCCGCCTCCCCTAGAGATTCAATTAATTTATATTCCTTGTAAACGTACATTAACTACGGTCGTTCTCCTATTTATCATTATTTCAATTTCGATGTCCCCCCCCCGCCCCACCCCGATAACTCGATCGCCACTCACCTCTAATTATCGACCATTTGTGCAAAGTAACACATTATGCATTCTGGTCAGCGTTGTCAATCCGGTCGCATTCTGGAATGCGTTTATTTTGAGCAAATTATGACGAGCGCCCGGCCAGCGACCACATTTTTTTTTACGGCTTAATTCTTGTGGATGCGGTTTTCGGCCGGCCCATCCTGTCATCCGAGGTTGACACGAGGGGGTTAGGCCACGGCCATCGCGGAAAGTGCCCGTCAATTTCCCGAAATTGCGACTCGTCCGTGAGACCAGACGTCGACATCGACGATTAGAAGGTCAGCAAATGATTTGCTGCCACAAACGCCTCATTTTCTCTCTCTCTCTCTCTTTTTTTTACTTTGAACTCATTAATAATTCAGTGAAGTACCAGTTTTTACAGTCTGTTCGTTTTTTCGTGAATTCGTTTTACCAGTAGACTATAGTCATATACGTTCCATAATTTCACGATGGTACAAAAAAATATATATTTTTTATATAATTTTTAAATTTTATTCAGTTTCTCACCCCATTGGCACTCGAGTGGGAGACTAAAGATGAAACACTTAGCTTACTTGAAAAGCAAAACGTATCGAGTGCCCATAATATCAATTTTTCAGACGATGATTGAAAACGAAAGATGAAATATAAACAAACAAATAAAAACTCAGAACTCAGAAGCCAGAATCTAGAACTTATACTCTTCGAGCGAGTTTTAAAAGTGCAGAACTAGGTATATTTGAAAACCTGAAAATACTTTCCAAGTTCTGAACAGGCAAATAGAAGTACGCCTCAATCAAAGAACGAATTCTGCGCTTTTTCAAAATTAGAACAGTCATTTTGAAAACTTTTTTGAAAGAGAGTTAGAAATGTGGAGCTTTTTTACAACTAGATTGGAATATTTGACTTTTCGAGAAGGTGATATTTCCAGACCCATTTTTCAGTTAAATTAAGAAAACCAACGCCTCAAAAATTAAACGAGAAGCGACATAGAAAACACAACAAACCAAAACACAGTATAGACTCTGACATCAGATTGTGTGTAGAATAAGTTGCATATCTGTCATAAGTAGGAACCAGCAAATCGAATAGTAATTTGTTGGTTAACCAGAGATTTGCTTTAGGTACGTTTCCACGATCATCAATCAACATACATGATACAGAGGACACATGTACACGCAAAGGTAATATTAGTACCTAATTAGCTATGACAACGTACTTATAACTACACCGAATACATGTTCAGGTCTCATATTTCGGACGAACACGTCATGTATTTGCTTCAGAATAAATAAATCCATTTTCTCGCGTACAACGAGACTAATTATTTCGCGTTCACAGAATCTGTGATTCACCAAAAACAAAAAGAAGATTATATTCTTCGTTCGACGTCGCCGTTTCTAATTAACATCACGTTCGCGAAAGATATTCGTACTCGAGTAGCTAAAAAAGCAGTTTTTCGCTAATGTCACGTCAATAAGTCAATTCGCAGCACTAGGATAAAATATCAACAAACGAAAAATCAGATACTTCAGCGGAGATAAGAGCAATACAGAAGGTGTGCTCTCGCAGTCTCAAACAAGTCTTCGTACATGGTATAATAATGTCAACATTTCAAGGGAAAAATAGGGTGTAATTTTCCACACATGCTTGTATAGGATGGAATTATAAAATTTGGTAAGTTTTTCCATCGTAGTGTCAAATTCTATTACTATAAACACCAAAATGGAAAATGTGACACCACTGTGAAAAATATGCATATTTTTGTCAACTTGTCAGTTAGTGATGGAACTAGGAGGAGGTTTAGTGAGGCAATACCCCTCTCCCGCAAAAAATTTTACCCCCACCCCCCAGAAAAAATTTTTTCACCAAAATAATTTTTAGTAAAAATTTCTTGCTAAAATTTAATAATTATTCTATAAAAAACCTGTTTTTTACAAACGATTTTATTTGACAGAAAAATAAATTTCGGTGAGCGCACTGAGGCATATGTGTGATTTTTTACATATTCACAATTTGTGTAATAAGATAGCAAGCGTCTTCCGGCAAAATTGACGATTTCGATTAATTCTTTTCAAATTTTGATAAAAGTTTATGCTGCAGATAATCGAGAATACCTACCTATTTTAGAAATGCCGATTGGAAACGAGTCATAAAAGTTATATTGAAAAATTTTATAACGTGAAATTAATCGCATAAAATCGAAGGGGAATATCTGTATTACCTACCTGGTTACATGTATATATGATAAAATAATAAAGACGTTTACCTTGAATCGTGGTAAAATGTGCAGCTATTCGTGAGAAAAAAAGAAATGCACTATTATAAAATTGGCGAGAATATTATTTGGCGATGAATCGGCGGGAAAAAAAAAATCCTCTAAGGGAATAAAAACAAAAATGATGTAAAAAAGCAGAAGAAATTTAGATAATTTTTTCGAAGCAACATTAAAGACGAACAATTTCTAAAATATCACAACACTGTGCAATATGTGGTCCAGTAACAAGTACATGGTTCTGGGGTTAGAGATTAGAAAGAGGTCAAAAGTGACACTTGATATAAGCTGATGCTGAATTCAAATAGGGGAGACATATAGGGATCAGGTCACAATATCAGCTAAGCTGTTTTCAAATTATTTGTCAGCTAGTTTATAGTTTTGTACATTTCACTCGAGAAAAAACTATATTAACTGAGTTAAGAGCCGATTACCATTTAAGTCGGGTATGTTACCAAAACAGTAGTCACAAAACTTTCTTAGGATTTAATTCAGTTGATCTCATTCGTGAGAAAGTTAAAAACACTCAAAAATTTCAACTCATACATAGCAAATAAAACGAGACGTTTTGACAATTCTCTCATCATTTTCATGATCGTGCTCTTTCTATAAACCATAATTATTTTTCACGTTTAAAAAAAAAAAAAAAAACTATTGAAAAATATTAAAACCCATTCACAATAATATTAATATTCATACAGACGTAGAAAAAATTAGACCATATTCTAACAAATTCCTCGTTTTTTAAGCTAGTGTTTGGAACTTCTCCGTTCATCTTCTCATCTTTTACACTTTGACCATCTCAATTTCTAATTTTTATGATTGTACCCAGTTATGTTTTACAAAGCTGAGCATGACAAGAGCGTTGTCAGAACGACGTTTGAATTACGTGATGAATGAAAATTCTTGAGTGTTTTTGCATTACTTTCTAATGATATTGCTCGCACTCGTTCGCTAATTTATTAATAAGATATCTGATTCGTCAAAGCATACAGCTGACCAGTGACTATACAAGGACTATACATTTATGAAAACGATATACCACCTCAAAAATGAATCAGTTATGACCGTTTGGTGTTCAAAATTAATGGACATAACACAGCACAATGTACACTATTGTACATTGTCTAGGGAGAAATACACTTCATTTCCCCGCCTTAATTTTCTTGAACGAAGGTCGAGCACGATAACCTTATTCTCGTAAACGTATAATAATGTTTCGCCGAAATGATTTGTAATGCTTCCCTCCAATAAATAAGCAAAAAAATTTGCACAACAAAGCATCGCATTGGTAATTCTTGGTAATTTTTGAACGAAAAAAAAAAAAGAAAAAAAAATTAAAACTATATTAAATTACACGGAATGAGTCAACACTGTTGAAGTAAAATTACACTTGTTCAACGGAAGTTGAAGTCGACTGGCTAGTGAAATACCTAATAATTTTCAACGAGGTTATTAAAATAGTGATCATCAGTCAAGGACGTTGTCAGCAGATGAGGGGAATCGTGCCGGACCACTATTTCTACTCACACATGGGTCATTTCATTACGATGGGAAATTCATCAATGAAGTCGAAGATTTTCTAATAAAAAGATGACTGTGATATGAAAATCTGATAACTTCGAGTGATAGTCCAATATAATTATTATCTCGCCAGAAAGTTTACTTGAAACATTTTTGGTTGATATAATCTATTCGGCCATTAATATAACCTCGACTAAAGTTGAATAAAAAACAAATTATTCAATTTTCTCAAAGGCTAATAATATTTTTAGCAAAACAGATGGTGTAGAAGTGGCTAACTTTCTGTGTAAACTACTTGATGTACAACTTCGTTTTCAACCATGACTCATATAAGCTGAGCCACTTTCGACTTTCCATTCTTCTCCATGGCTCCTATCATTTATAATGTAATGGATACGGGGTCAAGAAAAAGCGATGAATAGTAAATTTACAGCTAATATAAATCCTTCATTCTGGAAGACTGTTTCATCGACCAACCTGTAAACTGTAGGGAGTAGATGGACCACCAACAGGGCTCTTAATTTTATAGTATTGAGAGATACTGGAGAGAAGAAAACAATGAGGTAAAAATGCAGACAGATTCACAACAAACTCGGTTCAATTTTAGGATACAAAATTACCTACTGAAGTTAATAAAAATCTGCAGCACTATAGTTCAAATGAAAATTGCTCATACATGACCATGTCACAAGCCCAAAGGTTAGAATAGACGGGAGAAAATCAAACAAAAAGTATACATAGTGAATCTACTACAAATACAATACCTCAAAGATAAATATTGCTGTAGGCTGTCTTTAATCTACATAATTTTTCTTTTCATACGTCGATTATATTGCATTGCAAATAAATGACAGATCGTTTATAGGTGCGCATATTCATGATCGTAAATCACGTACGAATCTCAAAAATATTATTTTCACCTAGTGTGATTTACAACAGGTTTTCTCCTTTGAAACGTACCTTGTACTCCGAGCACCATTCTTTATGATTCATACAGGTGAGCCTATACCTCCGTGATACTTGAGAGCTCAGTCACACAAACGACAAGGAAACTTGTGGACAAAATCTGAAGTTGCTGAAGTTAATTCAATTGCAGTTTGAAACCTGCTTTTTCCGTACATGTAGAGTAACATAAAAGTGATTGAAAACTTCACTTCTCTTTTTCATCTTCTGATTTTCAACTAAGCATAATATATCGAATCAGCTCATTTAGATTTTAGCTCTAGATTGCCACATGGTCGTCACCTCTTTAGTCAGAGAAGAGTGGAGTTCCATGACTGACAATTACCAAATCGATTCAGCAACTGCAGTAAATTATCGAACTACACTCGATGGAGTCATGCCGTTTTCCCAGCCATACAATCCCATCTATGATAGCCGTTTAGTTTCGCGGCAAGTTTCGATATACCACATCGATTCGTGGGTCGCATATAAACAGAGAACAGAGTGCAGCAAAAAAAAAATATTAAAAAAATGTAAACCCATAGAGAAACGAGTGCGGAAAGGACATAACGAAAGCATGGTATAGATTCCCATATAAGATGTATTGTATGCAAAATACCGTACTAATGAAGCGTAGAGCAGAGCAAAATGGTATCGAGAGGAGAATGGGGGCGGGGTAGAAGGCAGGTAACTCACCGCTGGATTTATTTAGCGAGTAAAACTCGCAACTCACGTTCATTACCGCGCAAAAAGCTGCAATAAAATGAAAGCAAAGCTAAGCGCAAAACAGACGAGGGGGAGAAAAAGAAAAAGAAAAACAAGCGGAAAAATTATACGTAAAATTCGAACGGAAAGTACTCGTCGGAGGGTGAGTGGCGACGAAGCATTTTGTAATTTCTGCACTTACTATAGACGCACATCATCCGTCATCAAAGGAAATTATACCTACTAGAGAAAGTAAACGACGAGGAGAATGAAAGGTACGACAGAGAGGCAGTGCTGAGATGCCAGAAGAAGCCCATTTGAAAACAGACGAGCCGAAAGTGAAAAGGGATGCGGAAAAATGGCGGGAAAACGTAAAGTAATTCAAGGGTTGACGTATGATCGTTCATTTGCAACAGATTGTGGCCTCTGTATTCCTGTACTCGTCAGCATAGCACCCATAATACAAGCACCCAACATAGGAAATGGAGTGTCGATGCTCTTCAACTGATTGTGCAGAAACGTGTGCGAAGTGCGAACATTTAATCGCCCAAAGAACTGGTCTGAAGGGAGGGCGCCGAGCTGGCGGTGCACAACAATGACAACTGAAAAGAAGGTGTATGGCAGGCAGGAAAAAGAAAAAAAAGGCGCAAACAAAAAGTTCACAACTTTTGCGAGGAAGCCACAGAGAGCTTTTTGCATTAGTCAAGTTTCACAGCTGAGATAGCTCCAACAAATGTCATCCTTATGACGATAGAAAGAACATTGTTTCGCACAAAATATTCTGCCTTATTCAATTCTTATCTGCTTTCAACAAACGAAGGAACTCTGTGATAGGATGAGTTGTATTCTGCATTAGAAAAATGAATAAAGCAATCGGAAAAAGTAAGGGAAATTTATAAAGCCTACTAAACTCCCACCATTTACTCCGATTAGTTTGAGAAAAGTAAATAATGTTTCAAAAAGATTGAGGGGCTATTGCTAATTATAATCGAATCTAGCGATTTATTTTCTTAATGTTGAGACGTCGCCGGTCTAAGTAGAATGTAAAAGTCAAAGCTTGGAATTCGCTAAATTGAATAGACGCAGTGTTGATAATCGAAATAAATGTTGATTTCGACGATCAAAATTTTCAGTTTTGGCTCCGCCAATCTGCCAAGCAATAATAAGAAGGTAGTAAATATTTATTGTGAAAATACTCCAAAGGTAGATTCCAAGTCCAAAGTGGGTTAAAACTCATAGTGTTACCGAATGAAAGTCTAGTAATTTGGCAAAGTCCTGAAAAAATTATGCACAGCATTCAGAAAAGAAACGCAAAGATACCATTCTGAAAACGTCGACAATAGAAGACGCAAAATTTTCAATCGCACCTCGCTTAAATCTTGAAAAAAAAAACTCCCCCTGCCTCATCTAATTTAAGAATATCCTAAAAAATTAATGGTTTTTATATCGACCATTTTATTTAATATAATTTTTTTGCAAAATTATGTACCTAATACGCTCCTATCTTAGTGGCGCCCCAGCCTCCATCTAAAAAAACTCTTTGCAAAAAAAAATACGATTAGGTATATTATCTGCTCATTCATTTTTTGTTTTATACGATGTTAGTATAAAAGCCCTGTTATATGGTTCCATGCACGAAAACAATAAACTGACTGATTCGATAATTGGTATAATTTTGAAACATTATTTGGTTAGTGACGTCACACACTTCTTGAATGAAACAGACACAAACAATCGTGATCAATTTCGAATATTTACTTTACTATTTAGTTGCCCGTATGCAGCGTAGGTAATATGTGTAAAGGTCTTTGAAGAATAAAGGAACAAAGGATGCCAATGAACCTAATTCTAAATACAAATAATGTACACAGAACCCTTTTAGGTGGCATCCCTTTCAGCGTATTTTGAACTTCCTAGACATTTTTCGTATTAAATAGTGCAGTGATATGTTCCACGTGCTGAGGACTTGAACTTGTATTTGAAAAATTACTTTTCCTAAATTTCGTAGATGAGCAATTTTAAGTACTCGAGGGTAAAGAAAATTATATTTTAGAATTGATTTCTATAAATAAAATTCCACCTGCACCGAGAATAGAGAAGTTACGGAGCACAAAAATAAAGGTACGGTACATTCTTGGAAATCACTAGTACAGCATTTTAAAGTTAACCGTTATCCCAGATAAATTATAATCGTAACGATTAATTTTTATGTTCATTTTATGACTGAAATATCGAAATTACCTGAACTACATTCTAAAGACCGAGAATATCGACCACGTACTCGGTGCAATTTTAATGACCAGCAAATAAAAGAAAGGTGAAAAAACGAAACTCGATACCCACAGATTTAAATTACCATACTATACATTCATGCTAACTGCACTCAAATAATAAGCAATTCCTCTTATTTTATCACATAGAACCGTGCATATATTTTTAGAAAGAAAATCGGAAAAGTAATGCTGCTGCAGTCAAAATGAAAGGATAAAAGAAACGTTTGAGCACGATTTCTTTTCCCAAAATGAAACGAGGTTTTCAAGTGAAAACTTGAAATAAATTATAGTTATACTAACACTCAATCTCTACTAGGATTGTTGGATATGCGCTAACATACTGAAAAATTTTATGCAATACCTTTGCAGCTATTTTATAATTAAAATAGAACCGGCTTCGGTTGTATCCGAAACATTTTCTTATACCTATTTACCTCAGATTATCTAATTGTTTTTAGAAACAGCTTAGTCATAAAAGGAGTTACAAAATAAACCCCACAAAAATGTCTGAATGAATTTCAATTCCAACAACATAATATAATTAGATAAAAATTGCTATGGCAGAGTAGCTTCCAAAGATTGTCACAAATTTATGCCAAAAAATTCTGGACAAATTAGCCCACAATGCGAACGCGACAAATTACCTTCAATTTCCCTTTTCACTCTTCCATTTTTTCGTTTTTCCAAAGAACCATTTCAGAATCTACTGCGAATATGCCATCTACGACTTTGACAAACTACCGATAAATGCTGTCGAGCATGACATCGCTAACTGCGGATGGCTAGGGCATATAATCATCTTTCTACTAGGTACGATCGTACACATATACTTCTTAATTGAACGAGTGGCTGGCGTTAAATAAAAGCAAGGATGAAAAAAATATAATCCATTCGTTATAATTAAAACTGTTTAAATTACATTATCTTCTCGCACGTATAGTGAGCTCCTGTCAGAAGTACGGTAGACGCACAGTTATGTACCCACATGTGCGGTGTCATTATACCTATCATTAATTACGAAGATGTGTCCTCGGTAGGATATGTTCCTAATTAATTTAAACCGTAATTTTATAGCATTGTTAGAGGGAAGAACAAAAGAGAAAGAAGAAAAAATACGATCACACTTTGTAAAGTATACGCACATTCATATAGGTATAAATGTGTAACGTTCACGATAAGACCTCCTCTAGGGCCAAGAATACACAATTGAGATTCCTATTACGATACTCATACTTCCGTCATCCTATATCATGTTAAGGCCAAAACTTATGATAATATTATTATAAATTTCCACTGGCAAAAATAAAAATGAATGGTTTTTCTCAAAGAATTAATGATTCGATCAAGTTTTTGAGTGACATATACTGACAATACTCAGTAAACTTGGATCAACACCAACTCACAGCACTGAACTCAGCAACAGGACCGTAACCAGGAAGGCTATAATCCTTCCCAAGCGACGTCAATTTCCCCCAAACGGGAAATTTTCCCTAACGTAGCGGAGGAGAGGGGTCCATTTTGCATTTCACCCCCGGAATTCGAATTGCACCTACAAGGATTTTGCTTTAGCAACGGCCCTGATCAGCATTCATTTAGTAGAAAGTACCTGTAATTCTTCTACTCACCAGACTAATTTTTAAAATGTACAGAAAATACGCATAGTTTATTTGAGTAGGTAAGTCAGAGTTTTCCGAAAAGTCGATTCCGTCTATTCAGAAGTAACGAGTGAGTTTTCAGTTTTATAAGAATTATATTTTTCTACTTTGAGCGGATAATATTGAAAAACAATCGAGAATTACATAATGGGTTCGAGCACGAAGAATCGACATTTCAAAGTCGTAAATAAAACCGAGCCGAAAGAAAATGCGCCGAGAATTTAAAATTAAAATTTTTTATTCGCTGTACAAGGACGATGACGCTTGTCTACAAAATGGTTATTTGACTAAGTAGCCAATTATTCGGAAGCGAAAAAGGTAGCTAATTTCATAGGATTCCTGGGAACCCTACACGTAGTATTCGAGTCATTAAAATCGCCGAACAAAATGAACATTAGGTACCTACATGCCAAAAAAATACATGTAATAATAAAACTTATATAGTTTTTTGATTTCTTTCAAGTCAGAATTTTCTCTAACTGACTGAAATAAAAATACACAGGTACGTTTATAAGCGGGCTTTCGTGCAGCGAAAACCCGCTAGAAACAACCACCTGTTTGTGTATTCAAAATGAAGGCGATAGAAGCGTTATTTGGTTCGTCAATTATCAGTTGGGTTAGAAATTATCGAGTCAAGAGTTGAATGAACGACTTATATAGTTACCTAAAGCCATTAACAATTGCAACAATGAAAATAATACTCCCTACCGTAGAATGGGGCGACTTTACACACTTTTTTTATGTTTTTCAACTTTGTCCTTTAATAACTCTTCCAATTTTGAAGCTATTGAAATGAATTTGGTTTTAAAATTTAGGTCTAACATTTCTCAACACAATTGTAAAAAAAAGTTTGAGTTTGCAGCCTTCCTTCTATTTTTTATGATTTTTCAAAAAATTTGTGTAAAGTCACCCCTCAATGGGGCGACTTTACCCATCAATTTGTTATTAACGGGTTATTGATGGGTGGGGAGGCAAAATTTGAGGATGTTTGTACTCAGACATACGATTGAAAAGAAACTAGTCAAGTACCAACTTTAACCGTGTGAAACCGAACTGAATATTTTGAGTGTTTGTGGTTTAAAAAAAAAAGACGAATAAGAAAAAAGGAAAAAACCATATCGCCGCTTTATTTTCTTGTTCTGTTACTGGGTGAAGTGAGGTAGGAGCGGCGATCTTTTTTTTCTTTTCCTTCTTCTACCTGCTTCGATCCAAATCGTATTTTGGTTTTAATTTTTGCCTGGCAATTTATTTATTGGGCTCATATTGGGCTAAAACGAAGTGGGTAAAGTCGCCCCTTGAATGTAAAGTCACCCCTTTCGACGGTATCCCTCTTTTCAAAAAATATTTTCAAGGGTTTCTTCAGTGCCAAACCCGAAAATATCTGACGCACCCCACCCTTTAAGGGTGAACTATGTTTTGTGTTTGGAGATATATTTCTCCCATATGATTTTAGAATAGTTGAAAATATTGCAAGATTATTATAGGGATAATTATGTGTGGAATTTTTTGGTTTATATGAAGAGACAATACCTATATTCGAGAGCTTTTGAAAACGATTCCTAAAAAAACTATTCACATGGTGTTACAGCAATACATCCTCAGAATATTTCCAGTGCACTATAAATTGTGGAAATGTTTTGCTTTTTTGTAACATTGTGGATACTTCAAAATTTCAAGATATTTTCAAAATATCAAAATATCTTCATACAAGTAAAAAAATTTTTTGACGAGGCAAATAAGTTTCATTTCTTTGCGCCACCGGTACCACAAAAGCTCAAATCAAAGTCCGGCTCAGAAGAATGAAGAATTCCAGGTCGAATATAGAATTTTTATCGGACTTCATTATCCAGTAGGATAGGTTATAAAAAATTGGATACACAGAACTGCGGGCGTGGCTATAAAAAAATTTCGTAGAAATAAAATTTCGAAAGTGGCGCGAGCGTTTAAAAAGACAAGTTTTTTCAAATCCGAATTTTATGCAGTATTTTTATGCTACATCTTCCGCAGATTCTCAGTTATTTACAACTAATTAAAACCAGTATTTTAATAGTGTATACCTAGCTAATATCGAGTACTTTTCGCTAAATTACCTTCCAGCAGCATCGCAGTCGGAGACAGTTTTCTTATTTTCTCTTTCGACCGTCTTTTCTGCTTCACCGCGTCGTGTATTTCAAAAATCAGTGCACTTTTTTTTTTCGGTTAGAGGAACGTGCAATTAAATCTATGCGAATTAACTGTACGACCAAGTCGAAAGAAAATGATAGGAAGAAAAAAACACTAATTTTATTGTTTCAACCCGAAGCGCAATGAACAAATGAAAATTCATTAACCTATCGTTAGAAAAAGTTATCAACTGTAGCATCACTCAGCTTAAGTATACGCTCGTCCTTTAAAAAACAAACGAGGTCGTAAAGAATGAAAATTTTTTGCCACTCGTGTAGAAATTTTAATTTTCTCGTCCATGTAATCCTATCGCTTTAGGGTCTTTTCGGACTCCGCGCCACATTAAAATATTTGTTGTCTGTTCCTAACAATATGTTCGGTCGATGTTTTATTTTCTTTCAAAATACACGCGGAGAAGACGAGACGAGGAGAGGGGGGGGGGGAGTGAAAAAGAGCAGAAGTGTATTCACCAAATCACTTTTGACACGATTAATTTTCTTCTCGACGAACGCCAATATAATTTCACGCTTTGACGAGCTCCCGAAGATCTCTCATTTTTTTCCTCATCTTTCGCACATCGAGCATTGAACCAAATCGACAAAAATTGCTCGAGATTTTCCGCTAAATTTATGAGCGCTATACTGTTACCACTCGAGATCACTTCTACACAACGGTATTTCTCCATTTTAGCACAACATTCCCATAATATTGAACGATCTGATCTTCGCCTCGGCGATAAGGTATTTCAACTGCGGCCAACCAAAGTTCAAACTGAAAAAACTTCAGGGTATTCATTTATTTTCACTATTATAGGAACCACAAGAACTGTCCGCGACGCCAATCATAATAAAACTACCCTCCCAAATCATGTCCTCACCCAAGTACTTTGACGCCATATTTCGTTTTTCCGAAACAAGCCTGTTAAAGTTTTCAAGGTGGGAGTGCAGTTGAAAGTTTACATGTAATGGCAGATATGAAAAAAAAAAGTTTCAACTTTTGGGGATTTTTTCATTGGATTAAGTGGAAGACAATCCAATATTGTAAATACACATGAAAAAAATCAGCTTTATCGGATTATTAAAAATTACTCAAGAAGAATTTTTGGTTTTCAGAAAATCCTTAATTCTATGCCAGTTCAAAAAAATGAAATTTCTTCTACAGCCATTTCTAATGATTCGATCGAACTGATTTTTTTCATACGCATTGATGTGACGGTCTCTTATTTACTACACTGATAAAGTTTCCCGAAGTGGGAAATTTATTTTTTTTCATATAATATGCCATTATAATTATGATAAAATAAATGAGCAATTAATTGTAGACTTTATCAGCAAAAACGATGAATTCTCGTTGAGAAAAAAAGAAGCAAGGCTAAGGCAGAAAATAAGTTGATTTATTTTACATGAACAATCAGCAAAACGAATTAGGGCTGAAGTGGTAAGAGTATAAAGTAAAAACAGGCCCATAACCGCAGGGTGGCTACGTGAGACTGAGCTCCTTTATGACCAAGTTGAGCTTGCATTCAAGCGAAGAAAAGAAGAGTGAGGCGAAGAATAGGAGGAGGGAGCAGCTCCTGGTGAACCCTAAGTTAGCAACCCTTGAAGAATATTATACTGGGTGCAGACCTGAAAAGCTAACATGAGAAATGATATCGAGTGACTGAGTGTTATAAATGTTTGATTTTCAAGCTAAAAGGGGAGTAATCTTCAAGCGAGTAAGTGGAACGCATGTCGTTTTTTAAAATTAGAATAACAAATACTCGAAGATAAATCATCAAACACTTCAATTTGTTTACAATTTCGAACGTATAAGAATCATTATGAAAAAGATGTTTTAACACTTCAGCCACAAAAACAATTCGAATTAAATTGCGAAAAAATTCAAGTTTCGTCGAATAATGAATGACGTAGGCTACCTGTAGTGAAAAATAAATCGATACAACGCCTAAACAATGAAAATTAACGATAGATAAGGCATGAATAGTGGTGAACTTTCAAATGATCAATATTTATAGTCATAATTTTTGGATTTCCCAAAAAATCGTACACAAAAATGTATGCGAACACTTAGGCAGCGATTGCTCAAAATTTAGATAAGAATTTTATGACAAAATCTACAAGAACAAGGAGAAACTAACACGAGAGACTTTTTTTTTCTCACTTCTTAAGTAATTCGAAAATCGTTAACTAATAATGACTTCATTCTCAATGGTATTTTCAAAAAGTTTATGACTTATCCTGTACACCTGAATGATGGAAAAATCGCTTTAGCCCACCAACCTTATTGTAGACTAATTCAATATTAACTTTCGAGGTTGAGCTTCGTAATAAAGATAAAAGTCGATTAGTTTCTTAAATCTCATCGTCAAATAGTAGGACACTGTTCCACGTAGGGTAGAATTATCAGGTGTTGAAAACTTGTCACACGAAAGTAAAAATCAATTATCTATGTTATTGAAACGCAACAAAAACATACCAGGTATATACGAGTTCGTTAACCACGAATATATCTGACAATCGAGGTTAAATATTTACCCATCGTCAGTGATTTACTTTTCGTTATCTCCGTCAATTTTTTAATTTTAGGTCGAATTTGAGAGTTTATTTTGAAACATATAGATAATTTCAAATATGAAAAAAGGTCTTGAATTATTCTAGCTGCATATTAGCTTAGTTAAATTTTAGTATCCACTTCAAAATATCTATACCCACAGGTACTTATACTATATATCTTATTCTAGTGAAAAATTTAACTACTTTCAAACAAAACTTAATAATTTGATAAAGACCTTTCGATCCAAATTTAAATAGATGATTCACTCAAAAGTTCGATCGTTAATTTAAATAATAATTTTTTCATAAATTTTGTATACGCATACTTTTTCCGATAAGGCTGACCATAGCTGATGCAACAGTCAAAAACTAAGTAGGTATGCTCGAATATTTTAAATTTTGATAAGAATGTATTTACGAACACTACTAACCCCTGGTTAATAATATCGGCGAAAGTAGATCAGTCAATTTTAGTATATCAAAACAAAAGATGAGAAAAAGATAAATACGAAGGTAAAATAGTTACATACTTAGTAAGTTTTAAATCAAGCTTATCCATGTGTTAACCGATACAATTTTATCATTTTTTAAAATAATATTTATATTTCGTTTTCATTATCATCGCAATTTTATTTTCAATTTGCACGACAAGCCTTTAGATTACAAATTTTATAAACAGGCTATTTCAGTTAATAAAATTTCGAAAAATATGTATCTAATTTTGTAATAAACTTAACCAAAACTATCAAAAATTGGCCATTAATTTATATGTCGTCCAATCATGCAATAAAATGTTACTAAAGAAAAAAAATTCATTTTCAAAAAATAATGGGAAATTTTTGCAAGCAAACGATGGTTTGAGTTTTCAGCAGAAGTTTGTAATATTGAATTTGCAATTAACCACC
The DNA here is from genome assembly GCA_038050395.1 of Parthenolecanium corni. Classification (NCBI taxonomy): domain Eukaryota; kingdom Metazoa; phylum Arthropoda; class Insecta; order Hemiptera; family Coccidae; genus Parthenolecanium; species Parthenolecanium corni. The sequence continues at coordinate 4,909,914 of JBBCAQ010000002.1, forward strand.
AATACAACCTACCTATATGAAATTTTATTTTTCATGTTCAACCCATTTTTGGACCTGAGGACCAGATTGATCTGAGACCAAATTTCAAATTTTGAGACACTCGTAGTTGAAATTTTCAAAAAACGTTCCTCTGTCTTTCACTGAGTACAAACAAACTTATGATTTTCATTTCAAGGACAATAAGAGGCTATTTTGCAACACTGCACTGTCGAGTTCATGAATGTAATAGTATTATAATGGTCAACTACATCGCACCTGACCATTTACATAATTGCAAAGAACGTTATTTCTGAGGCCCGTTTGATTTCCAGATAATATTGCACAGTATTTAGAGTCAAGTAATTCAAAAAGTAAATTCGTGATTCAATATTCTCAAAAATAGTTTACTCCGAAGAGACTTACGTGATAAAAATCAAAAGAAAAAGTTCTTCTATATTATCACAAAACCGCCACAGCAATGGATAAGTACTAGTGTAAAATTTTCACTCACTTTCACATAGCACAAATATTCTACAACGTAATACAAAACCATCAAATGAAAACTCGACTGCCAAAACAAATTCTCACAAATTACACATAGCTTAGAATTCGCACAAAATTACGAGCACTTTTTCGCCTCACGTAACCGAGCACATGGAGCACGAATTCAAGACCTTAACGTGTATTCACACGTTCATGACTGGCAGACATCGACAAGATAATTGACGGACGAAGGTATGAAACAGACCTATAGACGACGACACCGGCGGGGGAAAAAATCCAAGCAAAAAAATAAACGCAGATTCGAAGAGAGTCCGTTAAGTATAAACCATTGATGCGGAATGCCTGGCTGCTGCTGCTGCAGCAGCTTCCAGCCTGAAACAAAGTACCAGTCAGGGAAATGGGGCACTGCTGACATGCACACATCGAACGCATAGCCAGCAGATACAGTCGCTGGTAGTAGGTGGTGAGGGTACAGTGGCACAAGGTACTCGGTAATTCTCTCTTTCTCGCATAAATTCTCATAGCTGCAGGTAAATAGACTTCGCAGAGGAACGGGCTGAATAGGAAATGAGCACGTGGTCGATAATTGCGTCAGGGGGTCACCTAACCGTCCGAGCGGAACGTCACGTCGATTTCCAAAAAATAAAGAACACCGGCCGTCCCCGGGTGATCCGAACACCGAACTTGACCTCCTGGACGGGGTCAAAAGAGTAAAAAATGCAGGAAGGAGAGACTTTGAAACGCTTGCTTCAGAAACTGAAACAAAGATGAAGGCGTGCTCTGACCGGGCCACACACTAAAATATTTGTAAAATAGCCGTCACTAGAATTATAGGTTTGTAAAAATTTACCGAAAAGCTTCGATGGTCGTAAAGTTCTGACGGATTTACGACTTTTCGAAACCATACCGTGGTTTGTCCTTTGATGATTTCTCCCCATTATTCTTTTATTTTTAGAGGTGGCCTCTATTTCGCTACTCTTTGGGCCGGTTTCGCGGTACCTGCTTAACGGTTTTGAAATTTTCTCAACTAAACACGTCACGTCTTACCAGTTTGATGACCATCCAAAATAACGTGACATATCACAAATTGACATACCTTAGCATTAAAATACAAATTTTTCAGAAGAGCAATTCGAAAATTAATTTTCATGCATTTGGATACACTTTCTGGTGATTTTAGTCCAAGAAAATTAGTGTTTGAAAAAGGAAAAAATTGGTAGGTATAAAAAGTTTTACGAGTATGTTTGGAATGTGCTGGGGGTGGTCCAAAGCGTAAGCAGTGTAAATCCTCTGCCCCCGCCCCCTGAGCGTCCCCCTAAGGTGACTCAAATTTGTTGAAATTTTACGTTTTTCAGCTATACTTACATAAAACTCGAAAGCCATGCCAGATATACTACTCGTATATTCCAAAGCTCAATAAAAAAAATTCCCTATAGATTTGAAAGAAAAACAAAAAAGGGTCTCAAGAGGAAATATGAAGTCACTTCAATGCTTCGTTTTTAAAAAAGAGTAATTTCCGTAACAGACTATTTTTAAATTTTTAAAAGAAAAAATGCTTCTCCCTGAACCGATTATTTAAAAACGCTGACAAAAGTCGAAGGTGCCTCAGGGTGAGTAGTTTGGCAAAATATTGAAATTTGAAGAGCCGTAAAACGCCATTTCCCAAAACTTTAGGCATGAAAATTGAAGCAATTTTTCAGTCAAACGAACTACCTCGAGGCATCTTTCAGCTACACGGTCAAACTTTCACCTTAATCGGATGAGTATTATAGTGATTTTCAAAATATTGTGTCGTATATTACTATTTCTAGATTCAGACCTAGGTCGAATCGTTGACTCATATATTCTTTCGCAATAAGCTCACTCTTCTGTCGCCTGCCTCATAAAATTATTCTACCAACAAGAAATGCTGGTCGTCGTACTTTTATTTTCTCATTTTCCTCTATGGGCGTTTAGAACACGTACCTTGCATTTTGACAATGATAATGGTGAAGGTAGTATTTAGAATGAGGTGTTATAAATAGAGAAAAGACATGATTCACTCCAGAATTACCAAATACTGAGCGTGACGATGCATTCTTTTTCGACTCAAGTTCCACGATAAACTGGTTCTTTCTCCGTTCATTTTGCGATAAGGCACGCTTGTCAAAAATTTTGTAATCGACCATTAGATTTTTTACAGTGTATTGGCAGCGAGTATATGATAATCAACGAGTAATATTTTGTACCTTTGAAAAGGAGATAAAAAGATGAAAAATTGGCAATTCAACGTATGTGTATACGTACAATTTATTATTCTTTTAATTACGATCATTTTTTCCCTTTCCAAGTGTTGGTTGTTAGGCCTCGCGATGAAAATATAATGAGAAACTGGTTGCGGAGGTGGCTTTTAAAATATCGTCTTGTCAAGAATAGAGGAATTCTGGTAATTCAAATACCTGTTTCCCTCCTCCACGCCGCTCAACAAGCTGAACTTTTCATGGTTTTATTTCTTCAAACATGTGGTATCAATCGATAAAACACTGAACGAGTGCAATTGCATTTAGGTGCAATATTTTACATCAAGATCAGTAGTTAAAACGTGTTCCTGCAATCGATACAGCAGTCGTCTGGTGTGGGCGAAAAATCATAATGGGGGGCAAGAATATTATAATTATTGATACGACGAGAATTGATCGAGTCTCGAGTTTTTGAGGGAAGTGCGTGTCTCTCGTATAAAATGATCTCGAAGTGACAACGGGTTCGTAGAGCATGCAGAAAATATTAATTTAAATTAACGAGGGTACCTCGACTAAATACTCGTAGTAACATGCACTCGATGGCAGCGTGGAGAAAGTGAGAGTGAAAATCAGATATTGTGTGAAATTAGTCTCGAGGAAAAACAAGTACGCTTAGTTGGAGTAGTTTACAGCAAAAATGAAATCATTGAGACAAAACGAAATTAACCGTGGAGGGGAAGGGGGAAATCTTAGCATTCCGCATTATGAATGGTTAGTTGGACGGATACTTATTTCAGACTCGAGGGAGACTAGAGCAAGAGGAGTCAATTTTTTTTCAAGTCCGTCTTATAAACTGATGAAGTATTGCGAGTAGTTAGGAATCGCACTAACAGATGAAGAAAATGCTCCTCTGCTAAAAAATTAAAAATGAGTACAACGCAGTTTTCTATTATTCCAAATACCGTTGAAAAACGGAAATTCTGAATTCCCTCATTTTGAAAGATTTTCAAGTATCAAGCGTGAGAAAACTGATCGATCATGAAAATTGTTGAATTGTCTGTATAAATATAGAATGAAATGCACTAAGCAAGCAAAATGAATCAAGTATGACAATGGATACGATATTTTTACATTTTCTACAGCTAATAAAATCAAAGAACCCTTTTATAGCAATTTTATTACATTATGAATATAAAACCATGATATGTAATGTTTCGCCAAAAACCAACCCTTTGTAGAAAAAAAAAATAATAATTTGGCAGAAAAATTAATAAAAATGAATGTCTGTCGATTCAAAACAGATTCAAACTTTACCTCAGAATAACAATTTATATGAAAAACTACTGGAAACAAGAAAAAATATTAATCGAATTCCTATACCGAAAAGAAAATATAGAAAAGTGCTTATTTTCATATTCAACAAAATCTAATCCAGACTTTTCATGAAAAATCGAGAAAAATTCAAAAGAATTTCAAGATACAGCAAACAAATTTGTAATCCATGTATAAAATTTACACTAATTTTCAATATTTTACCCAAACTCTTCGCATGTTTTCGCATATATTTTCTTATAAATCTGACATGTCCTCCAGTTGGAGAACAATAAATTGGAAATTATGGCGTGATTACCTTAAGTTTAAAACCAAAAAAATATTTATGACGATGTCGATTGAAATAGCGAGGGGTGTTTCGTCGAAAGGCCCAAAACAACAATAAAAAATCGAGTTTTTAATGCCATATAAAGATTTGTGTCTTGTAACACACCACTGTTCATGATTATTACAATTTTGATTGTCCGAAAATGATTTCGAACCTATCGTGAATACGTTTTCTAAATATTGTCCCACAAAAAATATAATTTTTATGCCGGTACGTAACCTAATTCAGATCCACACCTTATCAGCTTATCACTCTCCAGTCTGTACTTCTTCGAAAAATGTCTAAACGCATCTTACTCCCATAAGCAGACCACAAAAATACTTCTTAAAATACACTAATCGGATTCACTTTTCCCATACAGGGGCAACAAATCTCAATTTCATAAATCCATCCATCCGATTCACTAAGACGATAACCACAACCGCACTTGGCGGTCATTATTGAAAAGAAAAATGAAGACATAATTCACCAACTGCTCGCGGCTGCTTCTCCTTTGGTTTCTGCGCGTAGCCGGGTGCAGTTTACATTATTTCTGGTTCCCCGTTCTAGTTCGTTTTCCATTATGGTACAGGTCGGAGTAAGCCCACAATTTGTAATCCGCGGGTTAAAAAGGATGTTCTCAGAAACAAGAAGGGGGAAAAAAGGCCAAAAGAAAGTGGGTACCTTACTAATAAATCGAACCGTCCTTTTACAGCTATTTAATTTGTCGAGTAAAGTCGGAAACACGTTTCCGCGATTCCACCCGCACTCCTTCACTCCTTCAAACGCCCCTTCACCATTTTCACCGTCAACAATTTTTCACGTTTTACAGCCCAACGAAGTTAATAGTTTGTACGTTACTTTCGCATCAATTGAGGAAATTCGACCCTGCAATCCTGCTCCTGCTGCTGCAGAGAATTTATACGATAGAACGGAACACTCGAACGCACAGTTTACAGGAGCTGCGGATAATTCGATAAACAACCCTGGTCAAGCAATTAAGGGAAGGTTGAAAACCATACATACACTTTTCCAATTCTACGAGCAGCTACGAATATAAACTTTGAGATGAACACCTTCACACTTACGGGCGTGTGGACTGTGGAATTTGCGGCCTTAATATTTAGCAAAATATGGGTGAGATAGTGAAAACTTCGGCAATGATTTGAAAAAATTAGTTCTACAGTATATTCAGTATTATCAAATATATTGTGAAACCTCCACACTTGTGCCTCCAGGGTTAATTAACAAGGTACGTAACTTGCGCACTTTGTGCAAGTAGAAAACTTTTGACAGTTTTTACTTGCCACATATTTGGTAAGAATGCATCATCCAATGAATGCCAGAATAAAGCAGCTAAATTGGAAAATATTAAATATTTTGAGCACTCTGGAGTCAAGAGGAATAGTTACTAATCCGTATTTATTCAACGTTTCGATATAAAACTGAAAGAAGTTGAATTATATTCCATTTCTGATTTTTTTTCCCTCCAAGGACTTACTTAAAACAAAGCTACTATACGTAAAATGCTGTGTTTACACAAGTTATGGGAATTTCATTCAGGCGACCACAAAGTACCCTTAGGATAGCCCCAGTGGCGATACTTCGCGGGAAAAGCCGATTGCTCACGCTCAACCAATCTTTAAACGGGCGTTTTAAAAAGCCCATCAATTTTTAAATGAAAATAAAAAATATATATTCTTCGCTTAAAATAAATTTCTATGATTTAACCAAATTTTGTTGCTCGCCAAGCTTCCTAACTTTTTTCCAGAAAACTAGGAAGTAGATATGTTTTTCGCCACGAGCAGCGGTGCAGAAAAGTTCTACACTAATACTCTAGACAGGACCCCACCGTATAAAAATTGGATAATTCGATAAGTATCTCGTAATACAGATAAATTACCGAAGTCAGTTGACCATATTTTACTTTTCTTCGAGAGTTATTAAAAGGGAAAGGGAAGAAGGAAGAAAATAAGAAAAAATTTACCTGTCTCATCTTCTCGAGTTTGATAAATTGCCGAATTTCCTTTATATTGTTTACGGTTTTGAGGATTTATTACGACAGAAATGCGGCAGTTTATTTGGGGAAATAGTTTTCCCGTGTTGTTGGTGAAAAGTTTTCACCGTCATTAACGAACAAACCACCGCGTCTCTCATATGCAACGGAAGATTTTCTAGTCTCGTCTATAATAGCGCCCGACAAACTGGCGTATGCAATCTTTCGAGCAGGCATGTATTGTATACCCGCATTATGTACTTGTAGGAAAATTTCTAAATCGTTTCGACGAGAATAACTCGACACAAAATACGCGATTAACATAATATGAATTCAAGATCAACTTTTCGCGAGATAAAATTTTTAAAAAGCCTTCCACCATGCACCGAACTAACCTTATTTATGAAAAAGTCAAAGATTTCTCTTTCATTCGTATGGTACGAGTAAAAATGAAAAGGGTAGATACGTACGTAGTGCAACATTTTCCTTTTTTTCTTTCTCTTTTCCAAGTTATGATGTTCAAAAATAAAATTGTCTGCTTTCAACTATTTTCAGGGGTTTTAAATCAATAATTCATGACAATACACGTTCTTTAGTTAATGGTGAGCAACTGAGCACAGGGACACTAGAAATTCAGCGTTTCGTCGAATTTAGACGGAAACATTTGGCCATTTTCGAGAATATTTGCTGACCGAAAAGAAAATACAAACGTTATGCGAGACTTGTTTGCATAGGTTCTTCACAGGGTGAACGGAATTCTTTTATCAAGGGGTTGCAAACTACGACATTTTTACAATCTCAACTTTACAGGTTAAAAGTGAAGCAAACGGATGCATAAACGAAAACTGATCAATCAAAAGTAAAGTACCGAATGAACTTACCATATTGGTGGCACTTTTAGGTTTTTTATTGATATCAGGAACTTTTTGACCACCTAAAAAACACAAACATTCATTAAAATCAATTCCATCAATAAATAAGAAATAGTTCTGTCGCTTCAAGATACATAGCTCCGACCGTCTGATTTTGACCATATTCATCGGCAACTCAGAGCCAAGGGTCTTACAGTGACATATACATTTACTACAGTGGTATAAATTAATTAAAAGGCAAGAAACTAAGAGGGTGCGTTGCTACTTCGATGCAGCCTTCTTGAATGAGGCAGGTGATGATTGAAAAATTAAAATTTCAAAGATTACGGTTCGGTAACTTTTTTCCTCCCACGAAGATAACATTTCAAAGAGGTCAAATTTTGTACTAAAAAATCGTTTTTTTATTTTTAAATTATTAATTATGGATTCAAATTCTTAATTGGTTTCCTTTTTCTTTTTTTGTTCCATCCGAAAAAGTTGGCTTTAGGTTTTCTTCATCATTTTTATAAGTGCGAAATTAAACGTTTATTACGCATAAAAAAATAAACTGTTTGATACCAGTAAGTATCTCGGAAAAATGAAATCTCTTGACTAAAAAACGAAAAGAAAATTCTACAATATATATAATACATATAATAATTCTGGACCTGACAACTAGAAGGGATTCAAGTCAAAATTTAGTGACCAGGATATTATTTTCGACTAAGTATAGGTACCAAATAATCATTGGCTAAAGTTAATTTCATGAACTCTGTTTCGTAAAATACTCAGTAACCACTAATTGCCCTTCAGATGAAGATAACATAATATAGATAAACTTGGTAAATAAGATTTGCATAGAAAATATAGGTAGGTAAGATTGAAGAAGACAAAAAAAAAAAAAAAACGGTACTCACAGACAGCTTCCACGACGTCTGCCAGCAAAACACCATCCGACAAGTCAATCTGCAGGTTTTGGATTAGTCTTTTGAATCGAGCCTTCTCCAGATAATGATTTCCCCACTCTGTATAAATCTGAAGATGAAAAAAAATTGGAAATTAAAAAAATACACTGCAACAAACACGCACCGAATCAATAAAAATTCGATTCTTATCATAAAATTAAGTGGCTCTATTCCAGTTTCTTTCATTCTTTTTTTTTTTTTTTTAATGAAATAAAATTTTCAAGTAAAATTAATTTTTTTCATTTATTCGATAAAATATGTTTCGTCTACTCGTTAGTATACCCAGGATATTGCCGTATGTACTTCATATTCCCTAAACAGATGCTACTCAGGCGCATCTATTCTACCAGACCTCCTTCTGCCAGGGAGCCTGTACCATATATTACTACCCTACACGCATTAAAAGTTGGAGATTAAAATGATTTCAGCTAAATTAGAAATATCTGCCCGGTTTCGCAGAGCATATTTCTTACTCTTGTAAGCGCCTTCGCCTTTTGCAACCCATAAACTTAAACGTTCCAGTCAAATTGCAATTTCTTCGTGCGCCCATAGCTGCACAAGCGACAGCATTAGCGTAATTAAATTTGTACAACTAGTTTTTATCGGCGTGTAGGGTAGAAGGCGACGACCAAAGTTACCGCCGAAAATCGTTTTCCCCGTGTCGGGCGTCCGTGTAAAAGCACCCATAAGACCTAAAATTAGACAATGACAAACGTCGTCGTCTTCCCAATATCGTGAGCCTTTAATTCCGAATACATTTATTTTGCATCTTCGTCTGGCTTTTATTCACTCTCCACCACCCCATCCAAGCATCCAGCGAGCTGACTCTCATTCCCCTTGCCGCGGCTACAGGCCACTTACTTTCTCTCCATTCGCGATGCGTCCGCTGCGCTCATTCTCTCTCACACCCTCAGCCTCGTCAGCTCTCTTTCTCCAGCCGGGAATCGGATGACACGGAAATATCGAATGAAATATTTTAGCCGCTAAATTACCTTTATTATTTGATTATATTGTTGTTGTTGCTGCTGCTGCTGCTGTTGCTGGCTGCAATTATTCGTGTGCGTAACAGGAGTATGCTGGCTGGCGGAGGTCGTCTTCGGACCCCTGCTAATACAGGCTGCCATTCTATGTTCCAACTTTCGGCTCACCCATTATCCCGTTCGTCTTCTGCCGCCTTTGCTGCTCTTACCTCTCGAGCTTCTGCTTCTTCTGGTCGGCATCTATACGGAAAGTACATAGAAGCGCAATTAATATTGGTAGATGAATATCACGTTCTAGCATAGAGGCGTACACAAAGGCCAAGTTACAAGCACATATTTGCGAAAAACTACTTTCGGCAGACTTATGAAATTCAGGGGAGAACAGCAGACTTGAATTATTCCACAAATGGAGGAAGATATAGATATTCTAATTAATTTATCACAGAACAGAAGAAAGAATCTGGTAGGTTTGCTGTTCTCCTATGAATGCAATAAGTCTGTGAGGGTATGATGAGCTATAGATGAATTTGCCAAACATAGATATACTTTTTAATTCACGATAGCATCTTTTAAACAAATAGACATAGATATAGACTTTTTAAACCCTTGATTTTCTCAATGACTTTAACTAGGGCTTATAAAGGGGGAGAAAAAACAACCAAAACGATTAGCAGATCGGCAATTCGTCTGCGGATGGTTTAAGTCTGCTTGATTTTATAAAAGCCAGACTGCAGACACGATTTCAAGTTCGGAACTTGAGACTCAATCTTATCACACAATTTCTCACAATTCGTTAGAATTATATCGTCTAGACTGATGTCACAGGCGAATAATTCTCGTATTCGAAAAATGAACGATATTTTGGAATATCTGCTCAGCATTATATTTCTCTCCCATCATTCGAACCCAAAAGATACCAGGCTACCTAATTTCTAAAATGTAACCGTAAAACCGTGGACCACGTATAACGGTGTGATAAAATTTATGGTTTTCGCTGGCGTAACAATAACTCAAATGTCGAAATAAAATGTTGTAACACGGCAGAAGAAAATTTTCTAAAAAGAAAGTTCGAGTGCGGCGAGAAGATGAAACTGCAAAATTACAATACGTTATATCATTTCATGACAGGAATTAATTTTTTTCCTCGCAATTACGAAACACGTAATTTCAATAATGGTACGGGGGGTGAAAGGGTGAGGACGCACGGTCGAAATTAAAATATGAAAATTACTTTTAAAAAAAGGAATAATAATTTTTGTCGAAGGGGCTCCGCGAAATGAAAACAAAAATAGACGCCACTGCGCTGAAGAGAGAAATAAAAAGAAACATCGGAGGGAAGTATAAGGCTGTCGTCGCATTTGTTTTTTTTTTTCACGATTAAGAAATTAGTTTACACGAAACACGAAAGGGATTTCATTTCAGAATATGAGAACCGACGAACGTATTTTCTACATAGGGGGATATATAATTCTTTTCGATGGTGTATTTGCGAGGATAAATTAGCTTGCGTACAGCCAACTTATGTATAAATTTTACTAATTTACCGCCGACAGAAGTGCAGGGAAAGAAGGCGAAAAATCATAAATGAATTTATAGAATGGTACCGGTATTCGAGCTTGTAATTTTTAGACAGCAAGTAAAGCGACAGTCTACAGCTATGAATACTGTATTTGCTTTTCCTGGACCCTGATATCAATCTCGTGAATCCTAAAATGCAGATACGAAGTTCTACATCGTATCGTCAAATCGTACTCCATCCTACGATGGGTCAAGTGCCCACACTGAAATCCTCTTCTATAGAGTAAGGGGCTAATATCTCAGGGCATTGTTACGGGGCTATGTACCTACATATTCGAGGGTGAAATATCCAAATTTAACGGAAATCACTTCAGAATTAAGTTTCCCAAATGAATGAAAACAAAGAAGACCTATTGACCGACTACATCATTCTATATTCAATTTTCTAGCAACTTTCGAAAATGAGAAAATAGGTACTTACCTAAATAGAAAGAAAAAGTGGAAGTTCAAAATTCAAATTTCATCCTAGCTGACACCGTCTAGCTTTTATTTTCACCTCGAAAGAAATGCAATCTGCCTGTTTGAATTTAATAAAAATTTTTCCTTCTCGCTTTGCCACCTCACCTTTATCTTATTTTCTTTTTTCCATTATTAACTAGGGGAACTCGTAAAAACAGACCGCAAAAGATCGTAAAGGGCACCAAATAAAAGATGGAAGCGGATTGAAAAAGCTTATAGAGCATGTAAGACACGTGCGCTAAGCGAAGGCTGCCACGTATGTATGTACGTACAAAGTAAACGCAGATTCGAGAGGGGGCACCATTTTATGCATCACAAAAATACTCGTAAATTCGAAAATAAGTTCGTATAAGTATCAAAAAAAAATCCTCTAGTTTTCAGAAAATGTTGTTTTCTAAAGGAAATCGCCGGAACTACAACCGAGGATGGTAAAAAACACGCGAAGAGAAGAAAATTATAAATTTAAATAATAAAAAGATAGATACCTTTATGTGATTCTATATTTAGAAAAATAATCCACAAAAAAGTCAATTTTTAAAAATATGTCAGTTGACTGGCTGGTTGTCGCGTTGGGCTATTAAATTGTTTTTAGAAAATGACAAAAAATTGGGGAAAATTGGATATACTCGTAATTGCAGAAAATTGAAATTATTTGAACAAAATAGGAATCATTTGCAAAAACTTGACAGAAATAAACGAATAGACAAATAAATATAATAGGGATATGAAAATGCGACGTAGGTATGTTTTGGAATTCTGACATCATGAAACGAATAACTATGAAGGTTTCATGCCTATTTGTAAAAGTCAGATCTGATTTAATAGAAGGTTTTCTGTCGAAAACCTGCTAATAGTCTTGTTCCATGGTAGCACTATTCATTTTATGAATATAATACGAGTATAATAAGAATATAGTTCCAAAAATTCAGAACTCGTGATGTATTTTCGATTTAAAGAGCATACACCTGCCAACCTGCGTGGACCTTGACAAAAAACAAAATTGACACGCAGGCACCCATCGTAACATCAGACGCTTGAAAACGATGAAACATTGTCTGAAAGCATCCATAAATTTCTCTGAAAGCATCCATAAATTTCCCTTAACGCTGTCAATTATGACGAACACTAATTTTCAATTTGCCTACAAGAAAAATTGTGATTATTTGTCACAAAATATACGCGAGTATAATGATTTTTTTTTATGAAGAGCAATTAAGTCTCATCGGCAATATCTACATAATAGGCATCAATAATTTTTTTACCGTTTTTTATCGTCATTTCGACTTCTCTTTATTTTTCAGTAGAAGCGAGAAGCCAATCAGCTTTGTAGACATAAAATAATAATTAATATCAGTAAGATGAGATGAGAATATGAAAAGACGCGTAAGTTCAGTCACCTTCGTGTACGGTACGTACGGCCCCATAAAATTACTAAGAAAATGTACGCGAACTTATGTATTATATAGCTTTCATAATAAACGAAGTGACTCGAGTCTATAAAAGGTGTATAAGGATCTTCACTCATGGTCTTACACTGTAATTGTAAAATCACTCGCAATCAGTAATAATATTCGTGCTTAGGTTCAACTCTTTCGGGGATAGGTATATATTCAACTATTTTTACTTTCCATTTTTCCAAGATATAGGTATTTCTACGTACAAAATATCATCGCAAATGTATCTTTTTTCAGAGACTGTAGCCCTCTACCTATTATAAATGATTTACGATTTTAACGTGATTCACGATACAAACGGAGTATTACGGTTAAATCCCAATAGTTCACCTTTCGGTTGTGTTTTGCGGGTAAAGCAAAAGGCACATAAATTTGAATCGCGTCGACGTAATTTATGGGCTCATTTTGTCGGTTTGCGTAGCTTAAATTAAAAGGTGCAATAGGACACTATACGCTAATTAATTCCAAGCTACTGCAGATACTGCTCGAAGATTATTAGACTATACTCATTTCTCGAGGGGAAAATGGGTTTTTAGAGCGTATAGAAGACTAGAAGGAAAGCCAAATTTAACACAAATCACACTCTCACGTAGCTACAAAAAATAATAAAATAAATCTAAATCGAGATTCTCATCCCCAAAACCCGTAAAAGCAAAAGTCATTATCCGCGATGAAACTGAAACCTTTACAAAATTAGGAAGCGAATATGAGCGATGGAGGTCCTCCTGTCGAGAAATCATCATAATGCTCTCTTAAGTAAATTGAGGGACTTATTTTTATATTGCTATATAAAATGGCAACCGCTTTTAAAAATATTTTAATTGTCGCTCGAGACGGGTTTTGTAAAAATAACGTTTGTTTTCAACAGGTACACTCGTCGTCGCATCTAATGTACTACGAGTATATACGCTGCAATTTTATGATTCGAAAAATTCACCCTTTCGCTGCCCACCCATTTTCTAATCCTCTCACTCATTCGCGTTTACTCAAATATTTATTTATGCCACGTGTCTCGTCTGAAAGTATGCAGTTCAAAAACAAAATTAAAGCAAAAGTTACCAACCCTCTTACACGTTAGACGCGTTTATAATCGGAGTCTTATTTCCTTTTTCTCCTCGCTTTTTATTTCTTTTTTTTGGGGGGATTTCCAGTGCAACCAGCAAGACTGATGGTTGAGGGTGGCTTTGGCCAGAATTCGAAACTTATCTTACCGCGAATAAGGGTGGCAAAACGTGTGTACGAAACATATTATTTTCTCCGAAACTTTTCACAGAGTTCGCCATCTTTTCTTCTTTCTTATATTTTTCCCCTTTTACTAGCTACAAATTTTTCACACTACTGCCTTCTAGAAATTTCAAACATTTTAAATTCGTGGTTGCCTCACAACTACGGATTGATTCGTACATTTGCTACATCTAGTATGCAAGGATCAAGTAACAGTATAAGAAATCCTATATTTTTCAAAAGGAATTATAAGTATTCAAGGTTTGAGAAATAATGCAGGTTACATAGATTTTGGTATCGCCGGGAGTATCTATAGTTCTACGAGTAGAATTTCAATGCTCACGAATTCGTGAAAATAATTTCAAGGTACCGACTACCGAGAACAATCCAAAGAGACCGGTTTTTTCAACTTTGAAAAATAGTTATATGTTATAGGAAAAGGTGCCAAACTAATTTTTGGTGGCACCAATGGCTCTATTTGACGCCAATTCAATTTTTAGTGGCACCAATGGCTCCATTTGTCCCTAAATTTTCGAATTTTGGTTATCATAAAAATAAAAAGGGGATGGTTCGAGAAATACGCTAAATAGTATAGCTTCAGTAGATGAAGAAATAGGTGATATGCTAACTGACATCGAAAATAACTACTCGACAGACTGAAAGTTGAACGATTTTTCCAATCACTTTCAAAAACATACTACTCGTAATATAGAGAAACGATCATTTTGTCGTAAACGTTTTCCAAAAAAATTCTGTCAGTTGAGAGGTGCTATAGTATGAAACACAACAGACGTAAGACTAGTGTTCTAGTTCTCGGTACAACCATAAATTATTACGACACCGCCATTCGATACACTCGTAAATATATGAAGGTACTTTAGTGGAATGAGAACGGGAGTCTGGAAAGGCTTCTCATCTTCTTAAATCTGAAAGGTACCCTGCACCCAATGAAAAAAAGCGTAAATTTGTTAACGATCCAAAAAATTATATTTTTATGATGCATTGCTTCTGGCTCTCAGAACTGTCTGGCTAAAACATTGTAATATTATTAGGCAACGAAAATGAAAAATATGCTCCAAGACTCAGCAGTACAACTGCGCTGGAAAAATTGGGTAAGTCGCCACTCTTTTGATCATGCACTGTTGGAATAAAATTTTGCTATCGCACTCATTGATATTTGCAAATGATGATATGGACCCTGCTGCTCTACTACGTGAAACGATCGGACAAACGAGTAATAGTACGGTAACCCTCGTTTGTTTTTATTCGAATTGTTAAAAATTGAAAAGACGAACTCATCATTTCATCATTCCCCTATTCGTAAATTTGACCCTTTTTACTGGGTGTGACGAAATTAATCGACGAGGAAACCGAAATTAAATCATCCTTCCACGTGTTTCGTATAAGTGGTACCGAAATATGAAGAGTCTGAAACGAGGATTTGGAAAATGGATGTTTTGATATAAGGATATTATTGCTAATATAGCTGCATGGGAACGTGAAACGAAAG
Organism: Parthenolecanium corni; assembly: GCA_038050395.1. NCBI lineage: Eukaryota > Metazoa > Arthropoda > Insecta > Hemiptera > Coccidae > Parthenolecanium > Parthenolecanium corni. Next base: position 4,925,272 of record JBBCAQ010000002.1, read on the forward strand.
TCCGAGCACTCAAAATTTCTCTAGCATAATTATAAATCTGGCCAAAATACTTGTTTCAAAACTCCAAAGATTAATAAAATTTCTTCTCACGTCGATAGCTGAACTATACATCATATAAAATTGATTACCAAAAGTTGCTAAAATTCAGTATTACTTACTAAGTATACTTTAAAAGGCTTATGAAATTCGCATCAAAAATAAATTACCACGACGGAGCAAATATCAAAATCCAGTAGAAAGAAAGAAAATTGAAAAAAAATAAAAAGATGACTGATAAGAAATGGAGCGAAGCAGAGTGGATGAGGGAAAAAATAGAGGGTGACATATTTGGAGACATTAAGGCGTGTATTATTTAATTTTAATAATCCGTCGTGACGTGTAAAACACTTACGACACGGTAAAATGAAAATACGTATCCAAGGGTTAAAGTGGAACGAGGCTTGGGGTTTTCAAGCAGTGAAACGAGGGGATGGCGGGGAGGAAGAAACGGAGAAAGTAGGTATTTAAACGAGTAAAATGAGACTGTAAAAGAGGGGGCTGAATGAAGCCAGCGACGAAAAAAAAAACACCTCCAAAAAAGAAACACTTTATAATGGGCGATACTCGTAAATAGGATACTTAAGGTCGGTAATAAGGACGATATGAGAAGCGCATAAATAACCTACCAAAATGATAAAGGCGTTGGTTGTGGCTGTGGACAGGTCGTACACGCAAAATAAATAGTTTGCGTTGTTAATGGATGTAAAAGTATTTTTCCTGCATTATGAAAACACGCGGCAGGATACAGTGAATGCGAAAGTTGCTATTATCTCGGTAATACCCGATGACTAATTATTAGCAGGTTTTCGGAGGAAAGCAACTATTTTTCTTCGATTTTAGTGCCACCACAATGTCTCTTTCCACACTTTATTCCAAGTATTTCAGCTCAAGACATGCACACAGTTTGAAAGCTCTGCGCTACTGCTTCCTGAATTATTACACTCAATGTCCTGCGTATCCCTCCTTTATTTTGACACATTCCATCTGTATATAAATGACAGTGAAAAACTCATCATTTTCACGGATCCCTGAAAGCTGATTTCTTTGTCCTTCATTTCAATCCCGAAAGTATTTCACAGCGAATCGTTAATGTATTTTGGGTTGGTAATATGCTGCCGACTAAAACGAATTTTGTTCATTTAAAAAAAAGTCTAGATAATTTCATTTTGCATTATACGTTAATGATCACCATCTCTGATTGATTGATCCCCAACTCCGCCAATAAAAGAAAGTATCATCCACAAAATTTCTTCTAAGAAAATATAGTCGACAACACCAGGCCAAAAACTGAGAATAGTTCAATTGTGGATATAAAGACCAATACAAATTTTGTGGAATTAAAAAAAAAAAAAAAAAAACAAAGTTTAATACAATGCAAATGAATATTTTGAAGATAATGCCAAAGGCGAGGAAAGAAAGAATTATCAACCGCCGTCATAGAGACCAGGAATGCGTTGCAAATTTGCGTTTCAACAGCTAAAATAAGAATTTTCCTGCGTTTTTATAGCTCAAAAGTAAACTTACCATTTACCAACCTTTTCACCGAGTTGTGCCCCAAATTTATTCTTTGGATATGTTATCCTAGAACACATTTTCTATGCCCGAACGAAGCCCCTTTTTTTTTTCAATTTCATTTTTTCCCACTCTTTCAAAACCCCCCAAAAAAAGGGTTTTCAGAGACCCGCGAAAAATGCCCTTGAATTTTGAAAATCCAAAAAAGAGCTTCGTTCGAGCATAGAGAATATGTTCAAGCGTAACTTAATCCAAAGAGCTAATTCGGTGCAAAACTATGGTTAATCGTGAACCACTCGAAAAAAGCAAAAGTAGACTACACCCTTAGCTACTTACGCTTATAATAGCGTACAAACGTATAAGGCTCTAGAGGTGATAAGCAGTTTTTGATTTGATTCTAAGGTTCTTTCAACATCAGGATGCTGAATAGTCCATAATATAAAACTCATCCTCAAGTAAATCTCTCAATTCAACGAAGAAATTGCAATAGAGGAAATTAGGGAGGCGGTGGATGAGTCAGAGGAGGTAGTAAAAAAAAAGAGAAGGAGGCTGAAGCGTTGGTTGTGAATTCCACAAATCTAAGCTAAAGTATCCTATACAAGGCTACGTTGAAATAGCTGGTCTTCTGTCGAAGACCTGTTGAAAAAACAACCACCTATAACATCATCTATTATGGTCTACAAGGCATAATATTAAGCCAATCTTTGTACCCACTAATGTCACTTTGCAAACTCGAATTCGACACAAGACGTCTTCGGAAGAAACAGAGATTCGATTCACTAGCTTCTCCAAATAATTTAGTTTCATCCCGATTCCCTAGAGACTACCTTTACGTTTCCTTGACGAAATTTACAGAAAGCTCGTCGAATTCCAAATTTAATCAAATTACAAGTTCGTGACGCTCGTTGCTGAACGTCATCAGGTTATCGAATAGACGTGCTCAGAATGCAATTATCTTATAAGCCCACTAGAACTAGAGTAATGAGGAAACTTTTTTTTTTTTAAATTCAGAACTCAACTTTCACCTCAAGCAACTCAAGATCTTGACGAAAACTACCGGCTACAAGAAACGCGAGACTTTCAACAGACCATCCGAGAGAAGTTTATAAACGCATTTTTAAGCCCTCCGAATCCGAGAAAGTAATTAATACACGCGGATAGTTAAATACGATAATGGTTGTTTTTACAGGCATTTTGTGAAATTTTCGTGGCCATATAAATTTAAAATTACGAGCTTCATCGCGCGAAACTAACGGCTATAATGTAAGGGTGTAAGAAAAAAGAAACCAAAAAAAGTGTTTTTACAAAATTTCAACTGTTTTATACTTCATAGCCCACTCTGTTCGCGTATATGAGCTGTAGGGTGTTTGTTACAAAATGCACCTTGAAATCGGAGATCCAGCCAAACGAATAAACTTTTTGGGAAAGAAAATGAAAAATAAAAAAAAGAGAAAAATAAAAAAAAAATAGAGGAGGAAACACGTAAAATGTAACGAGAGAATTCGTTTTGACGTTTTTTCCCCCATCTTTTGGAGGGAAACCTAGGAAAAAGCAGGAGAAAAATAAGGAATAAAAAAATATAATTTTCTTGACATGGCTATTTGATGTAGAAGAGACGAAATAAAAAGAAAAATAAAGGCGAGTAAAAAGTAAATGTTTGTGCTTTTTCTTTCGAGTAAAAAGGTATACATGGACGTTTTTAGAGCACTAACAAAATAATGTGATTGGCACTAGCAATTTGGGAACACGACAAGAAAGCTTCTAAATATATTCAAGAAAAACCCTAGACCTACATCATGTCGATTTTTTTCAATTCGAAAAACTTGGTAAGGAAGACAGTCTTTAGACTATCTTAAACCCTACTACACATCATTGTATATAAGCAGGATAATACGAAGAAGAGTATTACGTTGAAATACATACCTAATGGCAGTTAAATAACTTGACTTTCTACAGAAAAAAAAGTTTTTTTTTCTTCAACTACATACCAAACACAAATATGACTCAGCATCGTATATTTTGACCAACCAGCAGACAAGCCAAAAAATTACTGAAAAACCAAGTATATAAAATCTTTCAAGTTCAAAATTCTAAAACCAATATCTTTAAGTAGAAGTCTAATATTTTACGAATAAATATTGATTTTATTGAACTAACAAACAGTTAATTAGTCGTAATTGAAACAATAAAATTGATAATAAATAATGCGAAAGTCATAACTTGGCAATCGTAAAATTCGCCAAAGTTAAAATAAAATACTGCAGAAACGATAATGTCTCAATATTCAAAATATTTTTTCCTTTCAACAGTTAAAATTATAGAATTGAAAATCCCAAATGAAGAATATAAAATAGAAGAAATGAGTATTTTTTTTGTTGCTTCAAACTGCACAAAAAAAATATAAGTTGTAATTTTCACTATTTGAATAGGAAAACTGGGACAATTCAAAATTTGTAGCAGAATTTAGTATAAAAATAGCAAAATGTATCATCTAAGATAGTGAAAAATATTACAAACATTAAGAATGTCAGCAATAATTAATAATAATTTTCTAAACTGTGATGAGAAAAGTTACTATTACCTATAATGTTGATTTTTTTCTTTTCACCATTGATTTGTCTCTGTGTAACGACGGAAAAGTGTAAAAAAAATGATGAATTGAAGATTAAAAGAGATCGAACAAATTTTCTTTCATCAATTATTGTAACTTTTACACTTTTTTGATCAATAATCGTGGATTTATAAGACATTTATATGCTCTTCTTGAAAATTATGACTTTTCATGACCAGTAAATTTCTTATAATCTACAGATATATAATCAGTTGGTCGAATATTTTTTGTTGTAACATGAATTTATCCTGGTAAAAATTCAAAAGACTAATGAAGTAAGTACCACAATATATGCTAAGGGCAGCGCAGTAGCTAAGCCATCTTTTTCAGTAGATCCTCTGAGAAACCGAAAATCGAAATGAAAATTGTACGAACCCTTGATCCTTTAGGAATAACTTCGTTCTTATTACGCACTAACTCTCACGAATCTAATAAGAAATTTTAGAAAATAGAAATTCGTCTTTTAATTAGCGGTAGCAACCGAGCATTTTTAGACTTTTAACGATACGTGCAGTATGAACATTCTGTTTTTTATGTTCAAACCCAAACTGGAGAATAATTATGGATTGGAAAGAAGCCAGTAACCAACTTGACGGATTTATGCCTACAGAAGCAAAGATCTGGTACGGATTCGCAATATAATTTATTTCAACGCGTCCCTGACTCATACGTTTATTTTCAATTTGTTTTGTCTCAATATTTTATTCTTTTTTCGAGCGAATTTTTCAACGAATAACCAAGAACCTGATTCATTCAGCGTCTCACAGTAGCAATTGTTGATACAAGACTCGCATAAATAAAACAAACCTCTAGTTATACATGGACCAAAGAGTTTGCAGGAAGAGTAATTGGGAACGGGAATGGAAGCATCACAATCAGTTGAAATGAGTCGAAATGTGAAGTGTCAAGAACGACTTCAAGCAAGTTCATTATTTATTATTAACTTTTCTTCGCTCTCATTGGTTGAATCAATAGAAGCAAGAGCAAAAACTACAAAGTTCCTATTGTAAACCAAGCTCAAGAGTCAAGGAGAAAGATAGGAAATCGATTTTACTTCATTCGCCGGATCTGAAATTTTGCGTTTCATACAAAAAATTGATATTGATAACGTAAAAAGTTATCGAATCACAAATTATTTATTCCCGTGTTATGATGGTTACAATTTAAGTGATAAGGAGTCGACGCGAAGCAACAACCGCATATTTCTTTGTAGGTGGACACACCTTGTTGCGCCTTTGAAAAGTTACCCATTCTTAGTTGGGATAGACTATACCATGTGAATTTCTTTGTTTTAAATATTAATTTCAAGTATGAGTGACGCCATGAAACAGCCTCCAAAAATGAGGTATATAAAAACTAAAGAGAATTAATCAAATAAACCTATTGAGTCTATATACTTTACTAACAACTAGATAATTCTCTGGCAACTGTAGGATAGAACTGGTCACACTGCTGTCACATTATCTACAACTGTGGACTGTAGACAGGTGAGTGAAGATGTTATGAGCTTTGATTTCAGGAATTTCTACTTCAACTTTTACAAAACGAAGCCACTCAACAGTAGACTCGAAATTTCCGAGTTAAGGTCGGCTAACATATAGCCAAATATTTTGCATAAAAATCGTCTTCCCAGTGTTAACTGTTACCATGCGGGGGCCAAAATAAAAAATGTGCGAAATTACGTTTTGGATAGTCTTCCTATACACTTACTCATACTGCACACTCAATTTGAATAGTCGGTAAGTATTTTCCAGTTGAAAATCGTTTCGTATAGCCTTTACAAGACTCGCAATAATTCGCCGTCAAAAACCGCATAATGGGCGCGTACACACTTGTTTTAGCATAAACAATATCCATTTTCACGCCTCGGAGTAATTACACGTTATTCCACAAAAGAGGGGTGAACGAGGAAACGATCACAAGTGTATAGTTCCTTCTTCCTCTACATACGGATCCTTTGTTACAGATTTTACGACTATGTATAACGACCATATCTGCAGTATAGAGTAATGCGATTCGGCCTTTCAAGTGCGAAAAACGCACCCCCAACCCTCGAAGAAAGGAGTGAAAAAAGAAAAGAAAAGCAACGCGACAAGTATGTATAGGGAAAAAAACAGCAGGAAAAAGGAATTTAGTAGTTGCATGGGAATGTTTACTGCGAAAATTTAAAATGAAGCCCCCTTCTGTGGGGCAAAGAAAGAGAAAAAGTGTGTTTCTATGGTTACCAATTGGCTGAACTGAGTCATACAAAGTGCAAGGCACGTAATATACCGCCGTCGGGGTACAGTCACCAAGACATACCAACCAACCCCCGTCTCCCACTACCTCCTCACCCAATATAACCTAATTGTGACACACGAGAGCTGTGCGCCTACATACGTATTGGAATCGCATCCTTCAACCCTTCGACGATCCTTCAGCCAGCACCCTCAGACCTCACTTA